>JAWNPM010000247.1:14107598-15476797 GCA_035047505.1 Drosophila parthenogenetica
CTGCAGCCCGAAAGCTTCACAGAGCTTTTGATTGGCGTATAAAAGGGGGAAACAGCTGTGGGTCGTTGCTCAGTTTTCAGAAAAGGCGCAATTCCTCAGTTGTTGTTTACATAAATTTAGCAAACCTATTTAGTTATTTTATTATATTCCTTAAAAGGAAAAAACTAATAAAAAAAAAGGCTCGTAAAAAATGGCAAGCAACGTGCCAACGGTTAAACTGAACAGTGGCCACGGAATTCCCATTATTGGTCTTGGAACCTGGAATGTAAGTAAAGAATATTGGAACTTACAATAATACTCTGTTACGACAGAGCCAACACAGCATGTAATATATGCACTTGTATTTATGTTTGTACATTCTTGTCATGTAATTTCCTGACAAATATTAGTGTGTGTGCATATGTGATAATTCGCCGGTAATGGAGTCTGGTTTTTGCCGGCTGCTGTGTGAGTGTGTATGATTGTCCCGCTTCTTTGTGTGGGTGCTTTTGGAATGCATAAGTTTAAATGTAATTGGGAAAGTAGGAACAAATAACGCAGTTAACTAGAACATTCAAATAGTTTGTTATTATATATATGTACATATATTCTTAGATAATTTTTGCCCCAAGGTGACCTTTGCTAACGTTTTGACAGACAGTAAATTATGCTAGCTACATACACAGACACTTACACACATGCATGTTGTGCGGAGGGCAAAAAGTATAGTTGATGAAAGCTCTTATCTAAACAACCTTTAATACTTGTTTATCGCGACAACTAACATACCCTGTGTGTGGCACTAAAATCACTGTAATATTACATTAAAAAAGTCGAAAGCAAAACAGTTTCTAATAATGCAAACTATATTTATTTTTGTATTTATTGAACTTTTGGAGGTAAATTAAAGGGCTTAAGACTTACCCTTGCTGATAAGCGCGAAGTCGAGTAGCTGATAAGCAATCGAATTTTATATTTCAGCCCAATCACGCTTCTCGAAAATGAAAGTCAAATCAATCTAGTTGTTTCCAATATGCAGAGGCTCTAAATTATTATTAAAAATTGTGAAATTAGAAATGATGTTTCATATGATATGCACATAAACATACATGCATTAAAAAGTAATGTTTTAATTTTAATGATTTCGTTATTAATGCTTACGAACTTGTTATTTTTAGAGTCCCACTGGCCAAGTTGCTGAGGCTGTAAAAACTGCCATCGATGTGGGATATCGTCACATTGACTGTGCCTTTGTCTATCAGAATGAAGCCGAAGTCGGAGAAGGAATTGAGGCTAAGATCAACGAGGGAGTTGTAAAACGGTACGAAATCTACATTTATTACTAACCACAGACATGGTAGAGGATTTGAAGAAAATTAGCCTTATTATTAAACATAACTTAGTTTTTATACTAATGTGATTGACATTGCCTTCAATTTAGTGAGGATTTGTTCATAACAAGCAAGTTGTGGAACACTTTCCATCGTCCGGATTTGGTAAAATCCGCGTGTGAGAATACCTTGAAGTTGCTGAAGCTAAAGTATTTGGATCTGTACTTGATTCACTGGCCCATGGGTTATAAGGAAGGCAGTGAACTGTTTCCAGTTGATAAGGATGGCAAGACGTTTTATTCGACTGCGGATTATGTGGATACCTGGATGGAAATGGAGAAATTAGTCGAAGCTGGCCTTGTCAAGTCAATTGGCGTGTCCAATTTCAATAAAAACCAGATCGAACGTGTCTTGGCTGTAGCTAAAATTCCCCCAGCAACAAATCAAGTCGAATGTCATCCATATCTACAACAGAAAAAACTTTCTGAGTTCTGTAAATCAAAGAATATAAGCATCACAGCCTACAGTCCGCTGGGTAGTCCTAACCGTCCCTGGGCCAAGGAAGGTGATCCAGTTATTTTAGAAGAAGAAGCGGTAAATTATTGCTTCTCACTGCAACGATAATTTATATAAAGTATTGCTCTATTCCAGATTAAGAAAATAGCCGAGAGCAAAAAGAAGACTGCTGGGCAAATATTGATTCGTTATCAGATCCAACGTGGCAATATTGTCATTCCAAAGTCCGTAACTAAGGATCGCATTGAATCTAACTTCAAAGTATTTGATTTTGAGCTAAGCGAGGAGGAAGTCAAGACCATCGAGGGATTCGAATGCAATGGACGTCTTGTTCCACTGCTGAAGTAAGTTACACCTTTAATCTAAAATAAACTATATAAAGTTGATAGGAGATCTATAAAGTGTATCCTAACTATATTACTCAATTTCTTAATAATTATTTAGAGACGCTGGCGAGCATAAGCACTATCCATTTCACGATGAGTATTAAGTTAAATCAAAAAGCAACTTTTTCTTTAATATGATATGTGTAAACATATGGTAAAGCAAATAATCAGGTACAAAAAACTAAGAGAAGACATAAAACCCTGGCGTATGATTTGTTTATCAATTCAACGACCAATTATATTTTGTTTATTTATGCGATTTTTACTTCTAATCAATTACCTCTAGCTTGAGCTTGTGTCTAACTATTGTTTGAATAACTTTGATTGCTCCACTAATAAACTAGGCTAGCAAAATCTAACTCTAGTGTCAGTTTGCTTAGGTTTAAATTGTTTGTAAAAAAGTATTCTTTTAAATATCGAATTATGCTTTAATTTTTTAATGTCTTCAACAGTCAATACGGTCATCCACACCACCCTTTCGAGAAAGACGAATTCTAACCAATACTGGGCTTTATTATACACATGTTGTACCATAAACATCAATACATGCAAATTTACTAAGTGAATAAACATGCTGGCATAGTTATATTATGCTCAGAGACAACTCAAATAAACAAGGCCTTTGTCTGTCTAACACGTTCTTAGATTATTTGGCGAATGCAGATGTGACGTCTGAGGAATATATATATATCTTTAACTTACGTAAAGTAGTCAGAAGTCTAACAATTGTTTAATCTAAGCTTAGTGCAAATATTTAGCACAGCTGTTTTAAATTCTTTGCCAAATTGTTATGGGATCAAGACTTTTTTGGCACTAAGTATCTAATATATCATTATTTTGGGCAAAGAACAATGAACACTACCAAATGTTTTTGAACAATATAAAATTTATTTAACTGCACAAAAGCATCTAGGCAAATAATTTATTTTTAAATAAAGGCAAAAAGCTCAGTTTTCTCTTGATAAAGTATAAAAGCAACCAAATCTGGCGACAAAGACAACATTTAAAGTGTAGATCTGGGTACTGATAGATCATGCGATTATACTGTATCGCCCTCTTAGGCGCCATTGTGGCACTCACAGCCGGTGCTCATATTCATACCGAGGCTGATCTCGCGGTAATCAAGTCTCAAGCCTTACAGCCTCAGTCGTCAATTCCATCGAGTCCGTGTTGTGAAAGTGTTAGACAAACCCTGTTAGATATTCGAAAGGATATTCGCTTGTGGCTTTTAGATCGACTCTTTGGTAAATTACTACTCGTGCACGATGGCGCAATTTCCGGACACCAACATAATGGAGCATGTGCCCAAAACCATCAAACAACATCCGAAAGAAGCTCAAGAACTCTCCAATTCGAAACGATTCTTAACAATATAAAAAAGTCGCTTCCTTATAATCATAGAACGTCCAGTCGATTTGACAACGTTATTAAAAGTGGCTCCAAAAAGAATAATAAAATCACAACTATAACGACCTCGACAAAAACTAATCAATCCGATTTAAAAATTCAACCTTTAGAAGTAGTAAATTCTGGCATTGTTAGTAGTAGCTCAACCACGACTACAACAGCAACATCGGAACAGTCTGTGCCATATGGATCATCCGAGGATCCAATTATAAATGAAAGTTCAGGCCATTCCAACGTCGTGGAATCTGACAACACCCACCAATCTGGCTCAACAACAACATCTGAGGAGTCTCTCTCCGCTGCTGAACCTATTGTAGAAGAATCTTCAACCCAATCTCGTAACACCCATTCCAACATTTCTGCTGATCCTGTTGTAGAAGTATCTTCAACCCAATCTGGTAACACCCACCAATCTGCCTCTACAACGACCACCACCTCTAAGGAGTCTCACTCCTCAGCTGAACCTATTGTAGAAGATGCGTCAATTCAATCAGGAAACACGCAACAAACTGGTTCAACAACAACCACCACGACAACTACCTCTGAGGAATCTCACTCTTCCGATGCACCTATTGTAAAAGAATCTTCACCTCAATCTGGAAACACCCACCAAACTGGTTCAACAATAACCACCACGACAACCACTTCGGAGCAGTCTTACACTGCTGCTGATCCTGTTGTGAAGGAATCTTCAACGCAGTCTAGAAACACCCACCAATCTGGCTCAACAACAACCACTACTTCAACCACCTCAGAGGAATCTCACTCCTCCGCTGCACCTGTTGTGAAAGAATCTTCAACCCAATCTGGAAACACCCAACAAACTGGTTCAACAACGACCACCACGACAACCACTTCGGAGCAGTCCAATACTGCCACAAATCCTGTTGTAGAAGAATCTTCAAGCCAGTCTTATAACACAAACCAATCTGGCTCAGAGGAATCTCACTCCTCCGATGCACCTCTTGTTAACGAATCTTCAACCCAATCTGGAGACAAGCAGCAAAATAATTCAACAACAACCACCACGACAACCACTTCGGAGCAGTCTTACACTGCTGCTGATCCTGTTGTGAAAGAGTCTCCAACGCAATCTGGAAACACGGAACAAGCTGGTTCAACAACAACCACCACAACAACCATTTCGGAGCAGTCTAACGGTGCTGCTGATCCTGTGGTGAAGGAATCTTCAACGCAATCTGGAAACACCCACCAAACTGGTTCAACAACGACCACCACGACAACCACTTCGGAGCAGTCCAATACTGCCACAGATCCTGCTGTAGAAGAATCTTCAAGCCAGTCTTATAACACAAACCAATCTGGCTCAGAGGAATCTCACTCCTCCGATGCACCTCTTGTTAACGAATCTTCAACCCAATCTGGAGACAAGCAGCAAAATAATTCAACAACAACCACCACGACAACCACTTCGGAGCAGTCTTACACTGCTGCTGATCCTGTTGTGAAAGAGTCTCCAACGCAATCTGGAAACACGGAACAAGCTGGTTCAACAACAACCACCACAACAACCATTTCTGAGCAGTCTAACACTGCTGCTGATCCTGTTGTGAAGGAATCTTCAACGCAATCTGGAAACACCCACCAAACTGATTCAACAACAACCACCACAGAGGAAGCTCACTCCTCCGCTGCACCTGTTGTAAAAGAATCTTCAACTCATTCTGGAAACACGCAACAAACTGGTTCAACAACAACCACCCCAACAACCATTTCGGAGCAGTCTAACACTGCTGCTCATCCTGTTGTGAAGGAATCTTCAACGCAATCTGGAAACATCCACCAAACTGGTTCTACAATAACCACCACGAGAACCACCTCAGAGGAATCTCACTCCTCAGCTGCACCTGTTGTGAACGAATCTTCAACCCAACCTGAAAACACGCAGAAAACTGGTTCAACAACAACCACCACTTCAACCACTTCGGAACAGTCTAACACTTCTGCTGTTCCTGTTGTAGAAGAATCTTCAAGCCAATCAGATGAAGAACAATCCTCAAGCCAATCTGGTAACACCCACCAATCTGGCTCTACAACAACCACCACTACAACCACTTCGGAGCAGTCCAATACTGCTACAGATCCCGTTGTAGAAGAATCTTCAAGCCAGTCTTATAACATAAACCAATCTGGCTCAGAGGAATCTCACTCCTCCGCTGCACCTCTTATGAACGAATCTTCAACACAATCTGGAAACACCCAACAAACTGGTTCGACAACAACCACCACGACAACTACCTCTAAGGAATCTCACTCCTCCGCTGCACCTCTTATGAACGAATCTTCAACCCAATCTGGAAACACCCAACAAACTGGTTCGACAACAACTACCACGACAACCACATCGGAGCAGTCTAACACTTATGCTAATCCTGTTGTTGTAGAATCATCAAGCCATTATGGTAACACCCACAAATCTGGCTCTACAACGACCACCACGACGACCACTTCGGAGCAGTCTAATATTGCTACAGATCCTGTTGTAGAAGAATCTTCAAGCCAGTCTGGCAACACAAACCAATCTGGCTCTACAAAAACCACCACGACAACCACCTCAGAGAAATCTAACTCCTCCGCTGCACCTGTTGTGAAAGAATCTTCAACCCAATCTGGAAACACCCAACAAACTGGTTCGGCAACAACCACCACGACAACTACCTCTGAGGAATCTCACTCCTCCGCTGCACCTGTTGTGAAAGAATCTTTAAGCCAATCTGGAAGCACCCACCAAACTGGTTCAACAATAACCACCACGACAACCACCTCAGAGGAATCTCACTCCTCAGCTGCACCTGTTGTGAAAGAATCTTCAACCCAATCTGGAAACACCCAACAAACTGGTTCGACAACAACCACCACGACAACTACCTCTGAGGAATCTCACTCCTCCGCTGCACCTGTTGCGAACGAATCTTCAACCCAAACTGAAAGCACGCAGAAAACTGGTTCAACAACAACCACCACGACAACCACTTCGGAGCAGTCCAATACTGCTACAGATCCTGTTGTAGAAGAATCTTCAAGCCAGTCTGGTAACGCCCACCAATTTGGGTCAACAACAACCACCACTTCAACCACTTCGGAACAGTCTAACACTTCTGCTGTTCCTGTGGTAGAAGAATCTTCAAGCCAATCGGATGAAGAACAATCCTCAAGCCAATCTGGTAACACCCACCAAACTGGCTCTACAACAACCACCACTTCGACCACTTCGGAGCAGTCCAATACTGCTACAGAACCTGTTGTAGAAGAATCTTCAAGTCAGTCTGGTTACACCCACCAATCTAGTTCTACAATGACCACCACGACAACAACCTCAGAGAAGTCGAAATCTGCCAGTGATCCAGCTGTAGAAGAAAGCTTAAGCCATTCTGACACTGTTGCTAATTCCGGCGATACAAACCAGGCAGGTAATTCCTCTGCAACAACCGTAACGTCCAATCAATTCACTTTATCAATAACACGACTTTTAGGTGGAGGCGACTCTCAAGAGCTCAGCTCATCGACTAACATGGAAGGCTCTGATCAATCTTCCCCATCAGTGGATTCTTCCATGAACAAAAACAATCAAAGTGGCATCATAGCCCAGGTTAGCTCATCATCAGCAACTACAAGACATGTCAAAACTAAGTTTGAGAAAAATGGTAATACTTCAACGAATTTAAAGTATGGTAAAAACGGCAGAAAAAAATGGCACCTCTCTAAATCTACGAGAAAATCTTATAAAAATAATAAGACATTGGAATCGAAAGATACTACCGTTCAACCATCAGAAATTATTGACGAAAATGGTTCTCTCTTAACTTTAGAGAACAAAGACGACCTGTCTGGTCATCAATATACCTCACCTTCAACAGAGAAATACAGGAACTATAGAAACGGTCATCGAAACGGGTATAAAAAATGGCTTAGGTCAACAGTTAAAAAAATTACAGGACACAAAATTAAAAAAAACAAGCCAAAGTACGAAACTCTTCCTATTGACAATAGCCACCAGTCCACCTCTGCAACCACCACCACGACAAGAATCTCAGAGAAATCCCACTCCTCCGCTGCACCTGTTGTGAATGAATCTTCTAGCCAATCTGGAAAACCGCATCAATCTGCATCAACAACAACCACCACAACAACCACTTTGGAACAGTCTAACACTTCTGCTGATCCTGTTGTTGTTGTAGAATCATCAAGTCAGTCTGGTAACGCCCACAAATCTGGCTCTACAACGACCACCACAACAACCACTTCGGAGCAGTCCAATTCTACTGCAGATCCTGTTGTAGAAGAATCTTCAAGCCAGTCTGGTAACGCCCACCAATCTGGCGCTACAATGACCACTTCGGCAACCACCTCAGAGGAATCTAACTCCTCCGGTGCACCTGTTGTGAAAGAATCTTTAAGCCAATCTAGAAACTCGCAGCAAACTGGTTCAACAACAACCACCACGACTACCACTTCGGAGCAGTCCAATACTGCTTCTGAGCCTGTTGTTGTAAAATCTTCAAGCCAGTCTGGTAACGCCCACCAATCTGACTCAACAACAACCACTACAACCACCCTAGAGGAATCTCACTCCTCCGCTGCACCTGTTGTGAAAGAATCTTTAAGCCAATCTGGGAACGCGCTGCAAACTGGTTCAACAACAACCACCACGACTACCACTTCGGAGCAGTCCAATACTGCTTCTGAGCCTGTTGTTGTAAAAGCTTCAAGCCAGTCTGGTAACGCCCACCAATCTGGCTCAACAACAACCACTACTACAACCACCTCAGAGGAATCTAACTCCTCCGCAGCACCTGTTGTGAAAGAATCTTTAAGCCAATCTGGAAAAACGCCGCAATCTGCATCAACAACAACCACCACAACAACCACTTCGGATCAGTCTAACACTTCTGCTGATCCTGTTGTTGTTGTAGAATCATCCAATCAGTCTGCTAACGCCCACAAATCTGGCTCTACAACGACCACCACGACAACCACTTCGGAGCAGTCCAATACTGCTTCTGAGCCTGTTGTTGTAAAAGCTTCAAGCCAGTCTGGTAACGCCCACCAATCTGGCTCAACAACAACCACTACTACAACCACCTCAGAGGAATCTAACTCCTCCGCAGCACCTGTTGTGAAAGAATCTTTAAGCCAATCTGGAAAAACGCCGCAATCTGCATCAACAACAACCACCACAACAACCACTTCGGATCAGTCTAACACTTCTGCTGATCCTGTTGTTGTTGTAGAATCATCCAATCAGTCTGGTAACGCCCACAAATCTGGCTCTACAACGACCACCACGACAACCACTTCGGAGCAGTCCAACACTGCTTCTAAGCCTGTTGTTGTAAAATCTACAAGCCAGTCTGGTAACGCCCACCAATCTGGCTCAACAACAACCACTACAACCACCTCAGAGGAATCTCACTCCTCCGCTGCACCTGTTGTGAAAGAATCTTTAAGCCAATCTAGAAACTCGCAGCAAACTGGTTCAACAACAACCACCACGACTACCACTTCGGAGCAGTCCAATACTGCTACTGAGCCTGTTGTTGTAAAATCTTCAAGCCAGTCTGGTAACGCCCACCAATCTGGCGCTACAATGACCACCACGACAACCACCTCAGAGGAATCTCACTCCTCCGCTGCACCTGTTGTGAAAGAATCTTTAAGCCAATCCGGACACACGCAGCAAACTGGTTCAACAACAACCACCACGACAACCACTTCGGAGCAGTCCAATACTGCTTCTGAGCCTGTTGTTGTAAAATCTTCAAGCCAGTCTGGTAACGCCCACCAATCTGGCTCAGCAACAACCACTACAACCACCTCAGAGGAATCTCAATCCTCCGCTGCACCTGTTGTGAAAGAATCTTTAAGCCAATCTGGAAAAGCGCAGCAATCTGCATCAACAACAACCACCACAACAACCACTTCGGAACAGTCTAACACTTCTGCTGATCCTGTTGTTGTTGTAGAATCATCAGGTCAGTCTGGTATCGCCCACAAATCTGGCTCTACAACGACCACCACGACAACCACTTCGGAGCAGTCCCATTCTGCTACAGATCCTGTTGTAGAAGAATCTTCAAGCCAGTCTGGTAACGCCCACCAATCTGGCGCTACAATGACCACCACGACAACCACCTCAGAGGAATCTAACTCCTCCGGTGCACCTGTTGTGAAAGAATCTTTAAGCCAATCTGGAAACTCACAGCAAACTGTTTCAACAACAACCACCACGACTACCACTTCGGAGCAGTCTAATACTGCTTCTGAGCCTGTTGTTGTAAAGTCTTCAAGCCAGTCTGGTAACGCCCACCAATCTGGCTCAACAACAACCACTACAACCACCTCAGAGGAATCTCACTCCTCCGCTGCACCTGTTGTGAAAGAATCTTTAAGCCAATCCGGACACACGCAGCAAACTGGTTCAACAACAACCACCACGACAACCACTTCGGAGCAGTCTAACACTTCTGCTGATCCTGTTGTTGTAGAATCATCAAGTCAGTCTGGTAACGCCCACAAATCTGGCTCAACAACAACCACTACAACCACCTCAGAGGAATCTCACTCCTCCGCTGCACCAGTTGTGAAAGAATCTTTAAGCCAATCTGGAAACTCACAGCAAACTGTTTCAACAACAACCACCACGACTACCACTTCGGAGCAGTCTAATACTGCTTCTGAGCCTGTTGTTGCAAAGTCTTCAAGCCAGTCTGGTAACGCCCACCAATCTGGCTCAACAACAACCACTACAACCACCTCAGAGGAATCTCACTCCTCCGCTGCACCTGTTGTGAAAGAATCTTTAAGCCAATCCGGACACACGCAGCAAACTGGTTCAACAACAACCACCACGACAACCACTTCGGAGCAGTCTAACACTTCTGCTGATCCTGTTGTTGTAGAATCATCAAGTCAGTCTGGTAACGCCCACAAATCTGGCTCTACAACGACCACCACAACAACCACTTCGGAGCAGTCCCATTCTGCTACAGATCCTGTTGTAGAAGAATCTTCAAGCCAGTCTGGTAACGCCCACCAATCTGGCTCAACAACAACCACTACTAAAACCACCTCAGAAGAATTTCACTCCTCCGCTGCACCAGTTGTGAAAGAATCTTTAAGCCAATCTGGAAACTCACAGCAAACTGTTTCAACAACAACCACCACGACTACCACTTCGGAGCAGTCTAATACTGCTTCTGAGCCTGTTGTTGCAAAGTCTTCAAGCCAGTCTGGTAACGCCCACCAATCTGGCTCAACAACAACCACTACAACCACCTCAGAGGAATCTCACTCCTCCGCTGCACCTGTTGTGAAAGAATCTTTAAGCCAATCCGGACACACGCAGCAAACTGGTTCAACAACAACCACCACGACAACCACTTCGGAGCAGTCTAACACTTCTGCTGATCCTGTTGTTGTAGAATCATCAAGTCAATCTGGTAACGCCCACAAATCTGGCTCTACAACGACCACCACAACAACCACTTCGGAGCAGTCCCATTCTGCTACAGATCCTGTTGTAGAAGAATCTTCAAGCCAGTCTGGTAACGCCCACCAATCTGGCTCAACAACAACCACTACTAAAACCACCTCAGAAGAATTTCACTCCTCCGCTGCACCTGTTGTGAAAGAATCTTTAAGCCAATCCGGACACACGCAGCAAACTGGTTCAACAACGACCACCACAACAACCACTTCGGAGCAGTCCAATACTGCCACAGATCCTGTTGTAGAAGAATCTTCAAGCCAGTCTTATAACACAAACCAATCTGGCTCAGAGGAATCTCACTCCTCCGCTGCACCTCTTGTTAACGAATCTTCAATCCAATCTGGAGACAAGCAGCAAAATGATTCAACAACAACCACATCGGAACAGTCTAACACTGCTGCTGATCCTGTTGTGAAAGAGTCTCCAACGCAATCTGGAAACACGGAACAAGCTGGTTCAACAACAACCACCACGACAACCACTTCGGAACAGTCTTACACTGCTGCTGATCCTGTTGTGAAGGAATCTTCAACGCAGTCTGGAAACATCCACCAAACTGGTTCAACAACAACCACCACGACAACCACTTCGGAGCAGTCTTACACTGCTGCTGATCCTGTTGTGAAGGAATCTTCAACGCAGTCTGGTAACACCCACCAATCTGGATCAAGAACTACCACCACGATAACAACCTCTGAAGAGTCTCAATCCTCCGCTGCCCCTGTTTTGAAAGCATCTTCAAGCCAGTCTGGTAACGCCCACAAATCTGTCCACCAAGGAGATACTAACTCTGAAATAATCACGTCAAAGACATTGACTATTTCTTCCTCCAAGACATTGAATCCGTCCATTCAAATTGTAAAAAACCACGGGGGTGCCAAAATGGGAAGTGAAACCTCTCAGAAATGGACAAAGAATTCCAGCTCGACGAGCGGTAATACATATCATCAAGCTGTTCCGGGAGTTATCGGAAAGGTTATAAGGAGGGCCCAGCAAACTATACCTTATGGAGCAATCGGTGGAAATGTTCGCTCTGGATCCACATCTTGGACCCATCAAACCAGCGACGGATCCGTAGGAACCGGAGCAACAGGAATGAAGCAAGTAATCGGCGGCCAGTACGCAACTGGAGCTTACCCGTATTGGTGGATCGGACAACCAACATGGGGATACCCATATGGATCTGGTTGGGGTGCTGATGCATGGAACGGTCGCTATATAGCCAATTAATTTACCCTTCACATTAGGGAGTCATATGTTTAACTTATGTTTGAAATGTATGGCAAACTATTGCAAAAATATATGTATATGCAGACAATATACTTACTCCCCATTATTGATTAATCTGGCTAGAGGGAATACAAGTAAAATGGGTTTAAACAATATTTTGCTAAGCTAATATTAGTTAATTCTACAATTAACTTATAAGCAAAATATTGCTCTGTGAGCACAACTGTTTTTAGATGATTTGTTGTGCAAATTTAATTGTAAATATTGACCAGCACAAGCTGAATAAATAAGCACTTAATATTATATTTATTTAGTATGTGCTCGTGCATAATAATTAAGACAACGAACTGTTAATCATTGAAACTGATACAGCATTGGCTGTTTAATGCGTCATTTGTTAAAGCAATTTAAATTTCTGTAGCATTGTTATCGATAACATTGTCAGGTATATCGGAATTTGGTGCACTTGTCGCGCACGAAAATGGTGCAATAAAATGTAAATAGGGTGACACTGGTTCGAAAAAAATGACTATCAGATGTTCGCACAAGCTGACTCAACGATAAATACCTAAAAAATCCCAAAGCAGGGAAGAAGAAGAACAACGTGCGCATCTGACAAATTTGTAGCTGGTGTAAATAAAATTTGAACATATCTAATTTGTCGTTAATGTTTTATCTAACCGAATCAAAACAAATCTGGATAAAGTAATAAGTAGGGAGTTTGTTATTTTTATTTAGATTGGATAAACAAAGTGTTTGCCAATTGTTTCTGTACTTGTACACAAAGACAATTGCGAACAAACAGCACATACATATACGTACCGATATATTGATATATGAAAATCACAAAATTTTCACCAATTTGGCTATGAATATGATTTCATTGTTTTGTGTGTTTCAATACTAATATATAGCAAACGAATTTAACAACAACAAGGAAATAGCGACAACAATAACAACGAAAAACACAAAAGGAGACAACAATAAAGAAAGCGAAAAGCAGAAGCAGCAGTTGAAGTAATTGCCACACGGACAAAGAACTACTCAGTGCAAAAAGTGAATACTAAATACCCCACCACACACACACATACATACAAATACTCAGGCAACAACAGCACACACTTCTACGCACTCACACTAATGCACCTAAAAGCGATCACACATTGACGCAGAGAGAAAATCTAATTCTGAGTTGGCCAACAGTTAATTCAGAGAAATTGCACTTTCACATATGTCATCATCAACTTGATATACAATTAATAAGAAAGCAGAATAGGAAGCATTATCTGATACTACCGTAGTTTGCGTGGTTTAATACAAGCGCAGCATGACTATTAAGCCAGTTAGTGCGCCAAGTGGCAAGCGTCAAGTGGTTGATGCGGACGCCACCGAGGCGCATGTCGCTGGCCAAGTGGTAGTAGTGGAGCAATCAGTTGTCAATCAAACACATCGCAATGTTATCGATGGGCATGGTCAGGTGAGTAGCGGCTACTGGCAGTTTACACATCTCATATTATATTAATGTGTTTTTATTTACTTTAAGAGTCCGCAGCGTCGCGGCGAGGTCTACGACGAGTTGTCACGCGCACATCGGTGCAGTCCGCACAAGAGGTGAGTGTGATTTTCTTATCTAAAGGAAAAAATACATTTTGTTATCAATTTGCTTCAGCAGCTCCCGTTCCAAGCGTCGCGAGCATCATGATAGCCATGCTCATCATCATAAACGGGATCGATTAGAGCGAGAGAAATTGAACATGAATCATGCGTCTGTTGTAGGCAGTGGAGTTCCCGGCGTCAACACCGCTGTCTCCGCTGCTACCGTCACCACTGTGGGAAACAGTAGTCCAACTTCGGTTGGTCGTAAATCCCCAGAGCACTTGGCCAGCGTATCCAAGGCGCAAACACAGATGACACCCGCAACAGCAGCAGCCAATTTGCTCAAGGCTGTCGAGGAGACATTTTCTGGATACAACAGCGGCGATGAGCATTTGCAACCCAAGGAGCGCACCATATCGGTGGAGGAATGGCAACGTCGCGACGAGGAATTTGCCAAGTGCATGGAGAAACGTGGCTACGAACTGAAACCCGTTGAGGAGGATGGCGCTTGTCTCTTTCGCTCAATATCTCTACAGATTTACGGCGATGAAGATATGCACGATGTCATAAGGCAGCACACAATGGACTACATTGTATGCTTACTGCTCTATGTATACATGCATAAATATTAATTCTAATTTGATGTTTGATTGCAGCACGAGAATCGCGAATACTTTGGTCAGTTTGTTACTGAGGACATTAATGGTTATATTCAACGCAAACGCGCTCGAGACGCGCATGGAAATCACATTGAGATACAAGCCATATCAGAGATCTATAGTCGCACCGTCGAAGTCTATTGTTATAAGTCAAGTATGATAATGGTTTTAACTTTAAGCTAATTTATGCTCATCGTCTGATTTCTTAGCTCCCATCAACATCTTCAATTCGGAGCAATCGCAGGCTGGTTACCCACCCCTGCGTCTGTCTTATCAGAGAGGCTCGCATTACAATGCCATATTGGATCCATACAACGCCACTGTAGGCGTCGGATTGGGCTTGGCTGGTTATAAGCCCGAGTTTCAGACCAAGGAGGCAGTACGTCTCAGTGAGCAGTTGGAAATTGAACAGGTTGTGTAGTAATGGCATTCAAAAATTATTGACTTACTAATTAACTTTCTTGATAGACCATGTTTGAGGATAAGCTTAAGACAACGGACTGGGAAGCCACCAATGAAGCCATCGAGGAACAGATTGCACGCGAATCCTATTTGCAGTGGTGCCGTGAGAACATGCAGCGAACACGCAGCAACAACACAGCCGCTGGTTCGGCTACATCCTCGACGGTGACGTCTGCGGAGGCACTTACGGATTCGGATGCCTCCCCATCGAAATACTCGAGTGATAGTTGCGGTGGTAGCAGCATAAACAATAGCAGCAACATAAACAACAGTGGCAGTAACATAATTAACACTGCAGCCAGCAGCACCAATGTCAGTGATGGTTCAAATGTTGGTTTTACACTTTCACCCAAAACACTTGGCCAATTCACACACAAGTTGCTGCCGGAGGTGAATGATCTCGGTGGTTATGATAGCGATACGACGGATATGAGCAGCACCAGCTCGGTGGGACATGGCAATTCATCGCCCAACACTGCAGTCGCCCAACGAGCCACAAAGTTGTCCAAATCACAGCGTCGTAGCAATGCTTTGCGTTGTAGCAAAAAACGTCGCCATGAGCCGCGTGAAGCAACCAATAGGCAAGTTAATTTGACAAGCATCAGAATGTCTTTTAACACATTTACTTAAAATACGTGCAGCCTGGAGACACTCGACACACCGCTGCGCAAGAGTCCCAAACGCGATGCAGCGCCAGCAGCAGCAAGAGCTCATACTCCCGAGGCGGAACAGCGGCCTTGCACATCCAAGCAATCCTCGCAGTCGCCACCAAAGCGTCACGATGCCCAGACGCTTCCCAAGCAAAGCTACTCTAGCTTCTATCAAGAGCTTCTCGAAGCATCCTATGCAAACGATGGTAAGTAGCTTTAAGCAGGGAAATGGATTTAAATACATGTTACTTAGTTTAGAAACATATCGTTTATAATTACTTCGCTTTTGGTTTACAGGAATCAATGAGAGTGAGATGCTGCAGCAGGCAATACAGATGTCCACGCGCGATTATATCGACGATCAGAAGCGGAAGTACTTCTGCGGACCATAAGACTTCGGAGTACAGGAATTCTACTGCTTTTTTGTACAGTGATTGAAATCTTCATTTTCGCAGCGGGAAACGAAATACGTCAAATTAACCAAATACACACACAAGCAAGCGCGCAACTGCTATTCGAGTACTAATAAAAATTGTTGAGTGAGGAAGCAGCTGCAGCATTTGCATGTTGTCACACACACACACAAACATAAACACACTCTCATGCACATATTCATATATAATTATATATGTAACTGCATATGTTTTGAATTAAGCAAGTGAACGTTAGATTTAAAATATTGGCTGATTTGAGAAGTCATCTTGAATAATGCTTTACTCAAATCCAGCTGTCCCCTGCGATCTAGTAGTTATCTCTCCCTTTCCAAACCCAACTCCACCCCTTTTCCTGCAGTCACTCCCATTAAGCTTTACGCGCGCAAGGAGCATATGCAGTATACCTATATAATAATACTAATACTTAGAACAGCTCGTACATACGATATAAATTAATAAATACGATATATATAAACACGAATTACATACAATTAAAGATATAATTAATTATAATTACGTAATAATAAATATCGATTACTTGATTAAATAAAATAAATGGTGCATATATATAAACATAAGCCATGAAGTATTAAATCTTACAAAAGTATTTATAATTTGATTTAATTTTATATTTCTCAGAAAATTATATTGCAGATTTTGTTATTTGGACCAACCAGTTGTGCGGACCGAAACTTACGGATGTCACAAGAGGTAGTCCTTCATCCAATAAAAAAAAGTCAAACCGTTTTATTTACAAATGTTTTAATCTGTGTTATCAAAAGTTTGAAGTACATTCATAGTATCTAAATTCGTACTTACATCTAAATTGCGCTTTGTTTAGGTATTACGAGTAAGTAAACAAATAATTACTGCATTTACACCGTTGTTCGTATCTTTTACATATACATTTACACCGTTGTTCGTATCTTTTACATATACTTACAAATACATTGAATTCATTTTATACAAAAATACATTTCACTAAAACACGCGATTCGCATACAAAATTATAATTTCTTCTTATCTTAAAGTACTTTATTGGAAAATAGGCCGATCATACATCAGATCGGAGATCTGGGACCTTACACTTTGAATTGTAGACAATTAATATAACATATAAACTTTATGTGATTCTTGTCCAAATTGTAAAACTAAGAAAAAGGTTATAACTATAATTTAAGGAGTACGGAAATATGCTAAATTTGGAAGTTAATCATTTATATGGTCCCAGCTGCTTTCGCAGATTATGTCTAAGTTTGTGTCACATTGTTGCCTAGGAAACTTTGTACAGTATTGAAGGGAAGCTCCGAAAGAAAAGATTTTCTCTTGCATTGTCAAATATCCTAAACAATATTCGATGTTCCCTTAGGAATAATATTACAGTATTGAGATGGACCTCCTTTAAAAATTTTCTTTTACTTTTCTGTACATTGCGAACGACATTTGATGTTTGAAGGCGAATTTTCTGATGCCGTTCAGAATATCATGCAGAATATCGTTAATGATGTTTCAAGTATATGTATATGGATAGTTTGTCATTGGACAGTCGAATATTTTAAGTATTATTCGATGCTCCCCTAGGAATACTAAGACATTTGTATTATCAATCTCTTTCAAGCATTTGCTATACTTTTGTTGAATGTCGTAAACGATTTCGATTCACCGTAAACATTATATCCTGTTTGCTAACAATTTGTTAGTACATTGCTGAATATCGCATACGATATGCGTATATGACCTTGGTATATCCGATTTGTTTGAGTCAATTAAATCTGTGGACCTAAAGCTTGGGATTATTGAGCCTAAAACATAATTTCTATCAACAATTGTTGTGTGTTCCGAAAAAGAGGCATGGATGGGTTCTCATACATATGTAGAATTTTGCTTTAACTGACTTTACAAAAATCATTTGGCTAATTTATCATTTGTTGTTGCTGCTGTCCAGTTGTCTGCTGCTGCTGGCTAACGACAATGTGATGTTGCTGCTGCTGTTGTTGTTGTTGCTGCTGTTGCTGTTGTTGCTGCTGCTGCTGCTGTTGTTGCTGTAACTGCAACTGTTGTTGATTGGCATGCTGCACGGCTGCCGTTGTAGCAGCAGTGACCACAGGTTGTAACATGCTGGTGCCATTTTCTCGCCTCACATGACTATTGAGCTCGGCCTTGACACGTCTGGCAATGTGAGATCGAGTATGTTTACGTAAATGATCCTTGCGATAGAATCCCTTGCCACATTCCTGGCATTGATGACGCTTCTCACCCGAATGTATGACAAAATGCAGACTCAGCTGTTCCTTTCGCTTGAAGGCCTTCATGCAGACGGTACAGATGTAGGGACGTTCGGGATTGTGCGATTGCTTATGGCGTGTCAGGTGATCCTTTCGCTTCAACGATGCCTGGCAAATATCGCAGACGTAGCGCCGCTCCAGATTGTGCCCTACCAGATGCACCTCGAGTAGTTCGGGCTCTGGGTATGCCACATGGCATTCGGGGCACATGTAAAGAGGACTGCCATCCAGGGCTGTGCTCATACGAATCTCGCCGGGACGTAGTTTTGGTTTTCGGTCTTTGGAGCGTTTTTTGCGTTTTTTCTTTTTGCTGCCACTAACCGCTGTCGAAGTACTTGCAATTTCTGCCTGCGTCTGCAACTGCAACGTTGCCAACGGCTGCTGTTGCTGTTGTTGTTGTTGCTGCTGCTGTTGCTGCTGCTGTTGCTGCTGCTGCAATGGCAGCTGCTCTTGCTGAGGTAAGCTTATGGTTGTCGTGGTGCCAATGGTATTAATCCCAATGGCTGCACCTGGTCCCGCCTGCACTTGCAACACCTATAAACAGAGTTTGAATTGTTTTTAAAATAAGATTAAGACACATTTTACGTATCACTTAATAAAACAGGTATCAAAGGGTATAGTCAAGATACAGGATATAGTTGTCTGATCCAAATCAAACTTGGTAAGGACAGTTACAATCATTATGTCATCGATCGCTCAACTGTAACTACACTTCATCATTCAAATATCCTATTTTCACACGATTTGTGCAATGGAAGCTGGATCAAACTTGGTGAGGATAGTTTTAATGGAACCATACACATTTTTATACTCTCTGCAAGAGTATATTGGGTTTGTGCAAATGTATGTAACAGGCAGAAGGAGGCGTGGCAGACCCCATAAAGTATATATATTCTTGATCAGCATCACAAGCCGAGTCGATATAGCCATGTCCGTCTGTCCGTCTGTCCGTCTGTCTGTCCGTCTGTCTGTCCGTCCGTATGAACAAACAGATTTCAGAGATGGTAAGAGCTACAAGTTCGAGTTTGGTCTCAATCGACTCGATATTTAGTCAGTCAATACAAGAATCTTTTTTTTTTTTCGATGCCACGCCCCATTCGCCCACAATGACCAAAAAACTAGACATACCTCGAAAAAAATCTATGTTTTCGGCTAATATCTCAGTAACTATGGCACTTAGGAATACCAATTTTGGTACACGTGTTCCTAGAAACCGCATAAATGAAATGGCATCAAAAGTTTTGGGCTGCCACGCCCATTTTTTCCGCAAGGAATAAAAGAAAATTTCAAACTTGCATGCCGTTTTTAAAGCATTTATTCTTATTGTACAGTGTTGTTATTTATGATTCGTTTGAAGACGCATCATGTCAAACTCTTCTGAAAGTTTCATAAGAATCCGACCATAAACAAGGAAGAAATGAAGCAACAAAGATTTTATTCGAGAGCAATGAGTGCGAGAGAGACAGCGCTAGTCATGCCGACCAATAGTATTCATACACACATATGTATGTGCATACATTAACATCAAACGAATTTGTATGTACAGACAAACACATGTATGCTCGATTATGCTTAGCTTTTTTTTTGTTTTAACGTGTTCTAATACAAGAACTATCTATTGTAATATCTGGATACCGATTTTAACATTATAATTGGGAATAAAAGCAGAGAGTATTATACGGTCGGGCTCGTTCGACTGTACTTTTCTTACTTGTTATTCCAAATTTTGTGTTTCTGGCTCTTATAATCTCTGAGATCTAAGTGTTCATACAGACGGACTCGGCTGTTGATGTTAATGGAGAATATATATTCTTTATTTAATCAGAATCGCCTCATTTGGATGTTTTTGCCGAATATCCAAGATACTATGGTACTTTTTAGTACCAATTTTGATATATGTGCATACATATAATGTGAAATGTATATGTACATAGTACGTATGTATACGTGTATGTATAATGTATATGTACATGAACATAGTACATAAGTACTAAGTACATGTTAGATAACACATTTTTATACCCGTTACTCGTAGAGTACAAGGGTATATTGTAGTCGTTGGAAGGAGGCGTGGCAGACCCCATAGAGTATATATATTCTTGATCAGCATCAACAGCCGAGTCGATATAGCCATGTCTGTCTGTCCGTCCGTCCGTCTGTATGAACAAAAGGATCTCAGCAACTATAAGAGCTAGAAAGACCCAAGAGGTCGCAAATGATAGATAAAATTTGCAAGCAGTACAAGTTTGTTTTTTGTTTTTGGACACGCCCACTTTAGGGAGTTCTATGTTTATATAAAGGTAAAAGCAGGTAAAAATAGCATGTTTTAGTATAGAAAAGTTTATTGTTAGTTACGTTATTCGAAACAAATTCACATGGGATGTTCATATCTATAGCGTACATAAGTTTCACCAAGTTTGATCCAAATCGGACTACTATATCGTATAGCTCCCATAGAAACAATCTGTCAAAAATATGCTCTGATGATAAATTTGTGTAAAAATTTGCTGTATTTTTCAAGCTATCTTAGCCATCCCCTAAACTATTGCACTAATATTATTATCATTACCAATTCTAAATTACATATTGAAACTGAGTCACGGGTATCCTAAAGTCGCGAGGCGACTAAAGCATTCTTTCTTGTTTTTTTTTGTTTTTGTGAACGTGTTTTACTGTAAGTTCGATCCATTGTAATCCCATGAAATAAATTTTAATAATATGAAATAAATTTGATAATATAATATAATCGGGATAAAAATGCAGAAATTCATTTCTTTTCTGTTTTTTTTTTTTATTTGCATTTTCAGTCAATTAATTACACACTCGCTGTATTTTTTTTCGGGCTTACCACATTCTGTTGATTCTCCTTTTTGATGGTCTCCGCAGAATACTTGAGGAAGTGGTGCAATGACAGAGGCAACGTGTTGGCTGGAAGGTGCGAGAGGTAGTCGGCAACGGTAGTGCCCGGCGTGATCGTTTGCCAAGAGGTATTTTGTAGCACTGGGAGGAGAAACAGTTAATCCTTTCAACGAAATAAGATAACTCTCTGTATGCTCTTACCTTGTTGTTGCAGAATCGCATTACAGAGATCCTGGGTCAGTTCTTGTGGTGCCACCACTTGTTGCTGTTGTTGTTGCAGCTGTTGCTGCTGTTGTTGCTGCTGTTGCTGCTGTTGCTGTTGTCCGGAGGTGCTCGCCTGCAATGCATCCCCTGTGTTCGTTGTACTACTTGTGGCATACACCGTTGCATACTGCGGTTGTTGCTGCTGTTGCTGTGTTGCTGTTGCCACCAAGTGTCCGTTGTACTTATCACCCTGCAATACCTCATCCTGCCCGCTGCGAAACTTGTTGGACCCTGCGCTAGTACTCGCTTGACTAAAGTGCGTCATTGACACACCAGGTGGTACTTGCTGCTGCTGGTGCTGTTGGTAGCGATTGTTGCTGCCACCCGGCTGCTGTTGCTGCTGCTGATTATTAGCAGCCACAGTCACATCGGCATCCGCGACAGTTACTGCGGCAGTCACGGTCGACACCAGCGGCGCCGTCGTCGTCGTGAACTGTGGCAAACCAGGAAAACTATTTCCAAACGGTGTAAAATTCATTGTGTGTTTTTATCCAGTCTGACTTCAAGAATTCCGTATGACTGTTAATTTAACAGTGCGCTGAATCCGGACGAACTGAAAATTATGCAATGCAGAATACAAAATAATAATAATTAATGAATAAACCTTTTAAATGCGATAAAGAATAAAACTATACATGAAATCGGTGCGCTGAAAAATATTGAAAGCAAAAAGTATTAAAACCCATTAAAAATAACATAAGCTTACATTTATTATGACCGATTAATTAATTTAATACAAAAACAATTTGCTTATATAAGATTTATATTTTTGATAAAAGAGCACCTGAATTTAAAGGGTTGGCTGAGCATCTCTCATGAGGTAATACCTATTTCCATATAACAAAAACCGACTTTAAGGCTAGGCCATTTCGGCTGCTCAATGAAAAGTGAAATCGCAGCCGCTGTTATTATTTTGACTGTCCAAATGCACACCTACACACACAGGCAAATGCAAGCTCAGCCACCCACACGAACTCTCATTCAGACCCACACACACACATTCATTCTTATAAACGCACTTATGCCGGTCGCGTGAGCAGCAACAAAAAGAGCGGCAAACCTGCGCTCAGTACGAGAAAGACACGAATACATGCTACAGTTAAAGCACGAGTATTCACAGTTGAACTCTTCTAATTTGTTTGACAAAAGAGCGATAGTAAAATAGCAAATAAAAACTGTATTTTATAGAATTGTCACAATGTTTAAAACTTATATTTAAAAAAAAAGAAATGCTTAGTTTTTGTTATTTGCACTTCACTAAACGTTGTTTCACTGTGCGACTGTATACGTTTAGTATGTCGGCAACATTGAGATTAGGTTAGGGTTCGCCTGCAAACGAGCATGTGTCTGTATGTGTGTGCTAATTTTGCAACAATAATTTGAATTTCAAATGTTCATAAATTGTTTACACTGTGCATATTTGTTAATAATTATTGATCTGTCTAAGAGAACTGCAACCAAAAAATGTGCGAAAGTGTTGCGTGAATGTCAAGTTTCAGCCATATCGATTTTCACTAAGTACGTAAATTAGTGTCGCTTTTAATTGAGAGAGAAGTACAAATACATACATGTTAATGTATACAAACATACACACAATCACAGTCAAACAAATTCGCACCTTACTCTTAGCCAGTTGTCGCGAATTTTTAAGAATCGAGGACATCTTTTTTAACTGCTGAAAAATGGACTTTCACTCGGCGAAAGCAGCAGCAATATTTTGTTTTTCTTTTGAGAGTTTTTTGTTTTGTTTTTTTTTTTTTTTTTTGCGAACGCGTGACACAATAAATACCAGACTCTAAAATAACGACAGGAAGAGGGCGCTCTCTTCGTTCACAAAGAATAGCTGACGTTGCCGTTGTCGTTGACTCCGCCGTTGATGCTGACGCGGACGTTGCAGTCGATCGCTGGCCAGCTTCAATGTGCAGTGTATTTTGCTTTAAGTTTTTTCTTTCTTTTCCTTTGTCCCTACGTATTTGCACACACACAAACACACACACCAACACACATATTTTGATTGCAGTGAGTCAGAGGGTGTAGCACGCGCGGCGGCATTTAAAAAAGACAAAAAATGTTTTTATATTGTTTTCCTGGCTAGGCCGGGAGCCGGGCAGGAGTATGGTGCTCAAACTACCGTTTGCAATGTCTGCGCTAACGCCGCTGCGACTGCGATTGCGAATGGTGCAGTCCTCCACATTCAGCCCCACACACACAGCGTCTATGTCTGTGTCGGCTGCCGCATTCACGACAGGGCCACCTAGCGGCGTGTGGCGTTAGTTTGCTACTAACCCGCCGCCATCTCGTTTGTTCACTCCCAACTTCTCTTCAGCTACGAGCTCCAGCTGCTCGTATGTGTGTTTGTGAGTGTGTGCGACTGACACGATACAAAAGCTTCGTACCAGTATTATTACACGCATATACTTGTGTGTGCACGTGTTAGCTAGGAACGAGAGCGCACAAGTCTGAAATCAAGAGACAGAGAGAGACGCTCAGCGTGCTCTCTTAAAGTTCTTGCCAAAGTCAATGACGATTAATTGTTGTTTTAGTTTGACAGTTTTCAAATAAAAGCAAATAACAACGGGACTTTAGAAGTATAATTATAGATATGTCTGTGCAAATTCTAAATTAATAAAAGAGAAACATAAACTTATTGAGGTCAGTATAAACCTTTAGTAAATATCATGTTGGAACTGTTATAATATTTCATAGTTTGCTTTTGGATAGAAATAAATGTAAGTAAAAGTGTAGAGTATCTAATTACTTGTTTAGTTAAGGAACATATAATGTAGCGAACCAAATGTTAATTTTATGGATTAATCTAAATTGGTAGTTTGTGGTTTTCTAAAACACTAAAACATCAGTTACTTCTATTCAAAACGATAATAAAATCATGTGCACCAAGTTGTTTCTTATACTCTGCTTGCTGCAAAGTGTGCTTCGCACTACACAAAATGGTGAATAAACCGAATTTTAAATAATGATTCTAATTGAATTTCCATTACACAGACAATGTTGAGGTTATTGACGTATCGTGTGGTCTCAACGAGGAGGTTAGCTGCCTGTTCATTAAGTGCCCTAAAGGACAGTATTGTCCAGCGAAAAATTTTTGCTATAATCCAAAATGTATCTGTCGTCGGAACTATCGTAGGGTCAAAGGGTTGTGTCTCAAAAAGAAGAATACTCGGCATCAGGGAGATATAAACAATGATCTCTAAAATCATTTCATATTATATTCTTTATCTACTTCTTTTTCTATATAATATTTTATATTAAATAATTCTTTACATAAAAGCCATTTTTAATTTGTTTTATTTTAACACTTTTATAGGGTATTTGCCAGTGTGTCAAACTTAGAATTTCTGGTTAAGATGTGGGTCATAGATGACATGTGGCAAACTGGTTCACTGTCCCCATAAAAGCTAAAACATCACTAGATTTGCTTATGAAAATTTCAATTGAAGAGGAAAGAGTAAATGCATAGGGTAGACTTGAATGTGGAGAATGAGGCAAAGAGGCAGCTGTGGCATCAACGGTGTGGCAAGATGCTGTTGCCTTCAGGGTGGAACACGCAAGGCCAATTCGACAAAATCAGGCCACGCACTCGGCGCGACGTTAACACTGTTGGCCATAAAGCCAAGCCTCTACATCTTTCCATTTCCCGTCCCTTTTCTCCTGCCCCCAAGAGTCATAGATAAATGCACTCAGCACTGCATGTTAGCGGAGGGAAAGAAAGGGTTGAAAGTACTGCAATCGGCGTCGAGTAAGAACCGAGCACACGAAACTTTGTCAAAGAGTTTGAGAGAGCAACGTGAACGTGAAACATGCAACGTTCTGGGTGATTGAGGCAGTGAAAATGCTGCAACTCTCCCGTATGCTCAATCTGCATGTGCCTCTGTCTCTCTGCCTATGTGTTAGTACGTGAGTGTGTGTCTGTGACTGTGCATTGCGTCATCATCGTCGTGAGCTGTAAACCAAGTCGCGTCTGTGCCGCTTGCTGTCGCGAGCTGGTCAACGTGCCCCTTGCCTACACCCAAAGCGACCCCTTCAATAGTTCCCAACCCCTGTCCAACATTCAGTTTGCCACAGATGTGTTACAAGTGGATGACGTTGCTGCAGCTAGCGTCAAGTGGGTGCCACGTGGGGTTGCCTGCCACCGCCGTTTTGGCAAGACACAAAATGAGGCTGAGTGCAAGTCTCGCGTTGTTGTTTATCCCGGCCTCGGTTTCTGCCCGAGTGTGTGTAGGAGTGTGTATATATCTATATGTGTGTGTGTGTGCGTTCTGCCGTGGCATGAAAGTGAAACTCTGCCACACGGCGTGGCAGAAACCGAAAAGCCAACGGTCGTCGTTGCCGTGGCCGTGGCCTGGGTCGTGGCCATGACCCGTCTGGAAATGCACTCAGACATACACACACACACACTCACTCGCGCACACACATGCTTTGGTAGAAACCGGAAACGCGGTCACATACACACAGAGAGGACGGTGGCGTATGCGTAATGTGCACGCATTTAATACTTAATTATTAATTAACAATTGTTGCTTGCCAATGTTTTGTAGGCGAACACTTCAAAATTTAAATTATACTCATCAGTTATTAAAGAATTCACACTTTGACAAATTTTTAAGTATTATTATTAAATTAAAAATATTTTCTTATAAAAAAATTAAAATGAAACAAGTTTTTAGTTTTAATTTGGTTTTCCACTCTTAAAATTAAATACGACTTTACTTGAAACTGAGCTTGGAGTTCTTAGATATTAATGGAATATAGTTAAGTACTATTCACCTAACTGTAAATCCGTATTTATGTAATTAAAAATTGTAAAATAAATATAGTAATAAATAAGCCTAGTCTGCTTCTTAACCCATTTCGCGCCAAGCTACAAAAATGTTTGATCTTAACTAGCAAGATGACTTTTTAGGGTAATTAGCATACAACGAATCCAAATCTGTGGTTAAAGAAATCTACCTGTTTGAGTTTAGCCAGACTCGACTGTTTGAAAAGTCGAACAATGGCCATTTCCCACTATACCATTTTTAGAACTGCATCTAATTTTGAATTTCGAGAAGTTGTTTAAATTTATGAAATCACAGGCGGTTCTTTGTTAGTTGAGCATTTTATGTTATTAATAATTATTTATCTTTGTAGTACACAGCAAAACAGTTATTTATATGCAAATGCACTTGACCTTTTCACATAGTCGCATAGTGGCAAACGTGCCTTTTTGTTGGGCTTTTGTTTTCCAGAGACTCTTGGAATATTTAAAATGGGGACATATTGATCCACTGGAACGTCTCCCTTATCGATGTTATCTTCGGTAAGTAGCAAAATTGTTGCAAGCTCAACCCGAAATTCCAATTGTGGCATATTTTGCCGTGCCTGCATTTTATATGTAAGACATTGGAGCTTCCAAGTATTGACAACGGCAGACTCCAAAATGCCCAACCAAAGTGGGCACCACCATTTTTTCGATCTAATCGAAGTGCGGTAGCTAGAAAATGCATTGTCATGAAAATCTATTAGGCATTGTAGTTTTTAATAAGACAAGGTTGCAGGACAACATATTGGCTAGGTTGTCCACCATGCTGTCGTTTCCTGCGCGATGTAGAAATTATGTAATATGTATAGCAGGCGCGCCAAGATCGTTTTTTAGACGCCGTACTCTTTAAAAAGAGTAGAGGGGTCTATTTAGTTTGTCAGAAGCGAAATGTGCGTAACAGGCAGAAGGAGTCGTGGCCGACCCCATAAAGTATATGTATTCTTGATCAGCATCAACAGCCGAGGCGATGTAGCAATGTCCGTCTGTCCGCCTGTCTGTCCGTCCGTCCGTATGAACACCTGGATCTTTTAAACTACAAAAGCTAGAGCCACCAAATTTGGAATGAAAGTCCGTCTATATGTCATTCAGGTTAAGTTAATTTCAAATTTTTGCCACGCCCTCTACCGCCTCCACAAATTGTAAACAACTATAACTACATCTTGCAAGCTATCGGAGCTATCGTGACCAAATTAGCACAGTACGTGTATGGTACCATTATAACTATCCTTACCAAGTTTGCCCAGATCGAACAACTCTAGCCTATAGCTCCCATAGGACAAATCGTTCGAAAATGTGACATTTGTATGGAAAAATTTTCACTAGAAGGAGTACGGGGTCTTTAACAGTCGGCTCGCTCGACTGTAGCCTTTCTTACTTCTTTCAAATTTGTATTCTTTCAAATTTGTATTTGATGAATGGCCAATATTAGACTTTGTTGAAGTATCATACTAAATATTTTTTTAAGATTTTAAATTATATGCAAATAGTTTGAAGTATTTGCAATAAATTAAACTAAGTTTTAATTTAAAAATATTTTCATATTATGTTATAATTTTAACAGATATATGGTGTAAAATTAAGGTTTTTTTAAAGCCCCAAAATGGCTCAAAAGAAATAGTCGTGAACAAAAATCAATATTTTATCTTAAAAGACAACAAATCTAACTAGCTAACTGCATGCATTCCTTAAATAAACTTAAATGAAATCAAATAATTAATAAAAATGTTCAAAAACATACCAAAATTACTGTTTGGGAAGTCGAACCGTGGTTCAAAATTGGTTAAACTTATAGGGAATAGAAATTACATAAAATAATCTAGGTTAAATTAAGTAATTCTGAACAAGGATAGATTATAGGTAAACGATTGTTATGGGATTGAACGACAGGGGTTTAAAAATATAAGTTTAAGTTATAGTGATTTTCATTGGATGCGTTCTACTCTAGCCGTTTATATTGTAAAATAATACGTTATTTAACTAACCAATTGAAGTCCTTATATTAAAATGGAGAAAATTCGTGTGGAACAAAATTAATAGCATACTTTTTGGCTGAATGGGAGGACAAAAATCGTGTTTTTCTTTACAAGCTTTTAAATTTCAAAACTATTTTACACCACATTTCTTATTATTAGAAGCTTATGAAATACTTACGTTTAGTCTTATATTTTTTATAACATCGCCTATATAAGTAGTATTCCGTAGAATGGCCGACAAATCGAACTGTTGAATTTCATTCGCCGAAATTTAAATTGGACGCGTGAAAGTAAAAACGCGTCTTTATGAAGAGAGTGGCTGAGTTAGAAGCGATTGAGAGTTTGAGAGACAGAGCAAAGATGGAAGCAAAGCGAGTCAGACAGAGACAGAGACGGACAAACAATGCAAATGCAAATTGCTAAAAACACACAACAACCCGACGTGATGTAGTGTCGCAGCTGACGTTTTAACGTAAACTGATTGAAAGTATGTCCAGTCCAGTGCGATACGATGTGATGCGATGTGATTCGATTCGATGTGAACCGGCCGGCAAAATGGGCCGATGACCGGACGCCTAAATGTGTGTAGAGTTTGATGACGATGAAGGCGCTCGGCCATTTAGGGGAGTCGAAAAGGGGCGCGCGAGCGAAAGCGGGAATTCAAATAAGGGCGGCTGACCAAATATGTAGGTGTTTGCCAAAGTCCACGCACATTTCTATACAAAATATATTTTCAGAGAGCGAAACCCGGACTGAGAGAAACAAAGCACACTCCTACTGCACTATGGAATAGATGTGTCCTTTTGGTATAAAGTTTTCTTATCAGATTGGGTAATGGAAAAACCTATCTATTTTTGCATCACTGTTTTTAATATGTTTTCATATCTGACTTAATGAATATTGTATTCTGTATACATGGGGAATTTATTTACTATTTTTTTGTCGCAAGAGTTACACCTGCTGGCATTTCAAAAGAGTTCAGAGCCTTCTCAGTTAAATTATGAGTCAAATACAAACTTAAAATTATAAAATGTAGTGTGTGGTTTTAAAGTTATTAACAAATTTTCAAAATAAATTATACGTATCAATTTATACTCAAAATAGATTCTAATTCAGCTTTTTGGCTTAGTGATTTAATCTGCTATTAAATTTTCACTCAACAATTGTTGCTGATCAGGAATATATATACTTTATGGGCTCTACCTTCCCTCCATGAATGCTTCAACCGTGCAATACAGGAATATAAAAACGTGCAATTATTCCATAGTACACTGTTGGCAGTCACGCAATGCTCGCTTTCCCTTTTGTGTTAGTTGCTTTCCACTCGCCTTGCCACCTCTGCACGTTTACGCTCTTCGTCGCGTTCTCTCTATCTTTAACTCTCTCTCTCTCTCTATCTCGCTATCTCGCTCTCTTGCGGTGTTACTCTCTCAGTTTGGGAAGTCAGTTTTGAGCTTTGGCGTTGTCAATTTACAGCGCGCGCCGGCAATGCAACAGTTTTTTCACTATAGACTTAAAATAGCTGCTCGCATTTATTGAACGCATATTCACACACACACACACACAGGTGCATGTGTGTGTGAGTTTTATATGCAAAGACATAGGACATAAACCGTTAGTAAACGCATGATAATGATGGGGAACTGGGAGGCAGGTGCTTTGATTGTGGTTATGTACTACATATATGCATACAGTTACATAGACAGTACATAGTAGTATGTATTTGTATGTGTACAGTATCTACAGTCTGCAATAAAATAATAGCTTGTATTGAAAAAACAATTTTTTTTTATTTTAAATATAAGTTAGAAAATTCTCTCACAGTTTCAATTGTTCAGAGAAATCTTGAATTATGTAACTGCCACCTCTGACTTTTAACACAATCTTGTTTTTTTTTTTTAAATAACCAGTTCCATATTGTTTAATAAATTTCTTTAATTATTTACATTTTATCTGCGTTTACATAGTTTTTATGTGCTAAACTTTTTCTATTAAAAATACCATTTTTTTTAAAGTTAACCCGCTCTAGAGTAAAGTACTGAACCACATCTTATGGGAGGTAACTTTAAAGCGTTTGTCCTTGAAGAGCACCGAGTGCATAGATATTTGTGCCAAGTGCAACAAGGGTCATTGTCAAAGTAGACGTAAACAAACGGGGTACAAACACAAAACTGCAACACGATGTTTGGGAAACAAAATCTAAACAAGTTGAAGCCAGACTCGGGGGCTGAATTTCACTTGGAACCCGTTGTTGGAACTGGAGTTGGAGTCGTAGAACCCAACGGCAAATCCGGCAAATTGCCAAGGTCGAAACAAGCGTGTCGTAAAAATTCAAAAACAAAAAAAAAAAGTAGAGAAATAGAAATAGAGAAACGCCCACAAAAGTGGGCACCAAAAACTAACGGTAAAACTAAAAGTGACTCTCTGACAGGGACACAGAATGTGCAGCAGAGGAACACAAAACCGAGGAAGAGGGACAGAGATGCAAAGAGAAACAGGGAACATAGGGGAACAGGGAAAAATTGGGGGAGGGAAACAGAGTTGGAGTTTACTCTGCGCCAAAATTTTCATTCATAAAATTCTAAAACGCGCTAAAATCTAAAATTCTAAACAAAGCGCCCAAGTGGGCATTTGAGTGTGTGAGTTTGAAGAGCTTATTGTGTGCCTGTGTATGTGTGTGTGTATTTGTGAGGTAACTGTAAGTGCATTATAGTGTGAGCGCGTAAAAAATCTCCCACTGAAAATTTGGGTCTAGTTTGAACTACTCGTTTTGCACTACATCGTTTAGTTATGCAACACTAGCTGCTGATGCTTAAAGCTCACAAAGTATGCAACATTTCCAAAATTATTGCAATGTTTTGCACACAACTGTACCATGACATTCTTAGCTGTTCAAAACAAAACAAAAAACTGGGAGGAGCATCAACAAACAAAAAAAAAAAAACAACAAAAGTAATCAAGAAATTTGTAAATATGTAAAATAAAATTAAAACGCAGCTAGATTTATATAAAGATTTATTATGTATTTAAATATGTTTATATAGGCTTATTTACATGCATAAAAAATGAACTTCTATATTCTATATATTCTATATGTATATACAATCAAACACACACACACACATATATACTATATATGTATATATATATAACACCCTACGGCCATGCCTGTGTGTGTTTGGGTGTGTGAACTCTCTTTTTGTGTGAGAGTGCGCAAAATGCAGCTATGCGTTTTTCTGCATGCATGCCACAACTTGTTCACATGTATGTGCAACACCTAACTGCAATACCAATAACAACAACAGCAACGCTAACAACAACAACACATTGCAACAAACTCTACACAAAAAGGCGGCAATCAAATGCAAAATTTTTGCCAGACACTGCAATGCAACTAAAAACAAAGTGCAGCAAGGGCGGGGCCGTGGTGCGGGTGAGTCGTTGCAGCCAGACAGACGAGCCATAAAACAGCAAAAGACTGCAAACATTTTAGTCGCATTTTCTATATATAACAAATTTTGTAGCACATACATAAGCTCATTGGTGTATGTGTGTGAGTGTGTGCTTGTACAGTATATATATTCATATGAATAATCCATGGAGTATATAGAAATTGCATCCCTTTGTGAGTGTAGTTTGAATAAAATGTTCATAAAATAAATTTCATTTCAATTAAAATAAATAAAATCCATCCCTTCCCCAGACCCCTTTTTCACAAACCTCTCTCGACGTCTATGTAAAAACAAGGTCTTAGACAAACTGCAGACACAGCCAAAAATACCAGAAGGAGAGGAGGCGTTGCAGTTTTCATTAGTATGCAGTTCATTCAAATGCATTTTAATTGATTGTCGAGCATCCTTTTTTTTTTATCAATTGGATTTCTGTCGTTTTAGTCCTCATAGTGTTGTAGTTCTATCTTTCAAGGAAACTTTATACTCCTGCAAATTTCGTTAATTTCATTTGCACTTCAAAGAGTAGACGATGCAATTTAAGGTTAGGTTTAAGCAAACGCATCATTTTTTATTTTCAAGTCATTCTTTATATTTTTCTTGACTTTTAAACTATATAACATTAACTATCCCAAATTAGCTTTTTAACTCTTTATGCATTACCAAATATAATTGATTTTATAGCTGTGATTTAGTTCATTAAATTCAAGTCGCCCTCTAAAGTATGCAGTTATCTTTGTTACACAAATAAGTATGCTACATTTAAAATCTCAATTGACTTGAAAGAGATTTTTTTTTTTTTTGTTTTAAGTGGTATTTTAATTTTCTTAATTTTACTGTTGTTCCTTTACAATTTGTTAAACTACATATATATATTATTCACAATTAGAGATATAACTATAAGTTATAAGTGATACGAGAGATGATGGGGTACAGGGTCCACATCCAGGCTCGAACTTGACATAGCATGTTTAGTTCTATTTGTCACACGTCGGCAGCTTAGAGCTCTAAGCTATTGACACAGCCAGTTGAAAGGGAGAAAGAGGAAAAGAGAGCGAAACTCTCTGAACTGAATCATTTAAATTCGCAAATAACAACGATAAATACTAATGCTATTTTCTCAAAACGTATAATTATTTTGCAATTAGCCAACCACCGATTAAACTAAAGCTGCGACATATTGTCTTTTGGCACCTTGCTGATTACTCACCATGAAATGTTAGTCATTGTTTGGCAGCAACAATGAACAACATACGAATGTATTTGTGTGTGTGTGTGTGTGTGTGTGTACATGTACACACATGTGCCATAATCAAGACAGTTAAACAGCCATTGTGGCGGTGTGGAGGGCAGACATTAACCAAAAATGGTGGCTAAAAGTGGAGAACGTCCTCGACCTAGTTCAATGTCAATGTCATTGTGCCACATTATCGTCGTGGCGACGTTGACGGCGAGGGCAACGTCGTCCTTTCTAGCAGCAGGCTTGTCCTTGGCTGGAGTGGAAACGAGCGCACGAGTCGAGGCCACGGCCACGGCCACGAACATTCGCACAAAGTGGCACACGGCACTGGGCCCAGAATCCAAAGCACAATACCAAATACCCAACACCAACAACAGCCTCTGCAACTGCCGCCGCCACTGTCTCTGCCTCCGCCTCGGCTTCAATGGTATTCGGAGAGAACTCAAACTCCCGTTGGCCAACAGGGGGCGCTGATGCAGCATCGTCGCAGATTTTGTGACGTGGGCATGTAGCGCCTCCTGTTGGCAAACAGCGTATTGGGAGTTGGAAGTCTTGTTGGTGTTGATGTTGTTGCATGATGCAGGCAGCCAGCCGGTGGCGACAACATCCTTGTACTTGTGCGAGTGCTGCACCCGCCGCGAGTTTGAGGCACGCACACACACACAGATAGAAAAGCCGTGCAACCAATCCGCCAGCAGCAACAACTCAACGTTGCCTCCTTTTGGACCATGTTGTTGTTTTGCTATTGCCGATTGCAAGAACCCAGTAGCCCTCCCTATCACACCCACATCTCCTTCAGCATTCAACACGCCATGCCCCACAATTGGCAATCGCGCTGCACTCAAAAGCTGCAGCTGTGCCAGGCAACACACCAACACACACTTGCAAAGCATCGACAACGTCAAACGAGAAAATGGGGAATAGGGGAACGTTTGCAGCACAGTCATTTCGGTTCGCACAAATCTCATACCACGAAATATTTGGCTTTTGATCCAAATCCCACAAACTGCAACTCTGTATTGCTATCTCGCTCCTGACAATTGACCGCTATCTCTGTCTCTTTCTTTCTCTCTGTGGCCACTGGCCACCCATCAACACCAGACAAAGTCTACATAACGCCAGACAAAACAGTGTGAGTATTAGGCGCTTGTTTCCTTTCGTTTTGTTTCGTTTCGCATCGAACAAAGTTCTCTCTTTATAAAGTACGCACGCTCTCTCTGTTACTCAATCTTACCCATCCTTAGATTCTCGAGCTAAATAACTCTAACATGAATGTGTGTGTGTGAGTAAAGCGGGAGTCTCTATTTTGGCTAGACGAATAGTGTGTTGAGAACAACTTTTTTGCATTAGGGTGATTCACTCAAAATAATGCAATTAATGGGATATTTTTCATTTGTATTGATTAATTCCTGTGAAATTAAACCATATTAAATTAAAACTGCGTAACGAGTAGTAAGTAAAGAGGTCTAATAAAATATTTAATTTAAATAAAAGTGAAACGGCTTAGATTAAATCTAAAACATTTTAAATTTATAAGAGGTACTTTACATAAAATAAAAACGTTTCATCAAAAAATGGGAAAACCGAAAAGGTGCACTTTCTTGAGGGAAAACAAAAGAAAGTTCTAATATATTTATTCAAGATTCAAAAATTATTTGCCAAATTTATGTATTGAAAGTATTTGTTTCTCCTAAATAAAGTTAATAAAACACTAGTTATTAAATATAATACAGCCATGCATTGAAATCATTTTTTGGTATATAACACACATTTAAACCAAAGTCTTAAAAAGAGAATGCCGTTGAAAAAGAAACAAAAAAAACTTTTGTTTATCTGCTCAATCAATAAGGTACTTTTAGTGACGTACAAAACTGTTCCTTGATTGCAATAAATATTTGTATTTCAACTGGCTGCAAGTTTGTCACGTGCTTCTTTAAAGTAGCGTTATTACCAAAGGTGTCAACAGGTGCCTAAAATAAAAACAACAACCACAACACTCGTTTGTAGCAGTTGACACTTACCTGTGCAAACTATAAGCGAGCATAGACTAAGAGCGATTACAAAGAGCGCGATAAAGAGAGAGACCAGGAGAGAGTGAGAGCGTGTTACCCAGAAATGTGCTAAGAATCGCAGACGTCGACGCAGACGTAGCAAACCTGCCGCATTCCAGCGCCAGCAGCGCAGTCGAGAGCCAAGCAGCAGCACAGCAGCTGCTGCGCAGACGCCTTAGCCAAAGTGCCGTGGTTAGTCTGCGTCGAGATCTTAAGCGAGCGAGTCGGCAAATTGGACAGTGTGGACGAAGGCGAAATGAAGTAGAATAAAGAAACGATAAATATACGCAAACACATACGATTTAATTTATTTTTGGTGTTCGCTCATGTGCGTGTGTGTGTTGAACTTTCTTTAGCTGATTTGGGCTCGTTCATTTAAATGTGTTGTTGTTATTTGACGAAAGTAGCAAAGAAAAGTGCAAAAGCTTTAACTAGCAGGTTTCTTGGCAGACGTGGCACATATTCAAATATAAATACAAACAAAAGGAATGGGAATATTAATATAACAAAAAACAAGGTTGCGCATAAATAAATACTTGTATACATTAGCACGGAAAAGTGAAAGTGCAGTCAACAAATGTCTTTTAATTAAAATAAATCGAAAAAAAGCCACAAAACAAATTCTCACGCTGCAACAATTGCTGTTTACATCATGTCCAGCCACAAAAACAACGGCAGCACCATTCAAAGACGTAAGACAATGCGCTCCAAATCGAAACAGCAACAACAACACAATATTGCGGAAAATGTTACTGAAAATCAAAACTGCAGCAATGAGCAAAACGAAAGACTTCACTTTCGTAGCCGCTCAGCAGCAGTAACAGCGACAACAACAACAACAGCAGCCGCAGCTGCGTCAGTCGATTGCAATTCAACTTCACCATTGTGCTGTAACGGTGTGATGCCCACCACAGCGAACATGTACAACTGCTGCCGCGATGTTAACTGCCATTTGAATGTGCCGCTGGCATTGCCACTGCGTGGCAGCGTTGAGCGTAGTCGTCGCTCTGAGAGCCAGCAATCTTTTCTAAGCGAAGCATCGAAGTCAACATCTGCGTCGACGGCAACGCCAACGCCGACAGCATCTTCATCTGCGCCCAAATCTGTGTCTAAAAAGTTGTCTCGTCCGCGTTCTTGTTCGTGTGACAGCGGCGATTTAGTAGACAATGCGAAGCAGAAAAGCGCTGCCAACTCTGGCAGCGCAGACAGTGCCATTAATTCAAAAGAATCAGCAGAACGATTTACCGTTAGTTTGCATTTCGATCTATTTAGCTGGGGTCTCTTTCTGCTAGCGTTCTTTACGCGCTTCTACAAACTGGCAACGCCGCCAAATGTTGTGTAAGTAAATGATTTATTTGCAATGCTGTTAAACTATTAACTCTTCTACTTAGGCACTTGTTTATGTGCAAAAAGTTCATTTTTCCGTCCATTGTTCTAATCAGTTAAACAATCTACACACAAACATGCAAATACAGATATATAAATATAACAAAATGCTTACAAGTAAGAAAAGTACAGTCGAACACGCCCGACCGTATAATACTCATATGTGTGTATATATACTATTGGTCGGCACGGCTAGCGCTGTCTCTCTCGCACTCATGGCATTGCGCTCGAATAAAAACTTTGTTGCTTGTTTCCTTTTTTTGTTTATGGTCGGATTCTTATGAAACTTTCAGGAGAGTTTGACATAATTATTCTTCATAAACAACAATACTGTACGATAAGAACAAAGCCCTTAAAAACGGCATGCAAGTTTGAAAAGTGTTTTATTTCTTACAGAAAAAGGGGGTGTGGCAGCCCAAAATTTTTGATGTCATTGCATTAATACTTTCTCTAGGAACACGTGTACCAATTGGTTTTCCTAAGTGCCATAGTTACTGAGATATTCGCCGAAAACATCGATTTTTTCCTAGGTGTGTCGGGTTTTTGCCTCATTGTGGGAGAATGGGGCGTGGCATCGGAAAAAAAAAAGATTCTTGTATTGACTGACTAAATATCGAGTCGATCGGACAGACAGACGGACATGGCTATATCGACTCGGCTTTTGACGCTGATTAAGAATATATACACTTTATGGGGTCTGCCACGCCTCCTTCTGCCTGTTACATAAATTTGGACAAACCCAATATACTGTTGCAGAGAGTATAATTAAGGCCCTACTCGAAGAGATTATATCTACTTAACTAATCGGTGCGTTTCTTACCTACTATCCACAGTTTCGATGAACTACATTACGGCAAGTACATTTCCCACTACATGCGGAATGTCTTCTTCTTTGATCAGCATCCTCCGTTGGGCAAACAGCTGATTGCAGGTCTGGTTAGTTTTGCTGGCTATGACGGCAACTATACATTTGCACGCATTGGTGCCAGCTATGCCTCCAATGTGCCCATCTTCTGGCTGCGCTTTCTGCCCGCTTTGTGTGGCAGCCTTTTAGCGCCCGCCGTCTACAAGTTGCTGCAACAGGCGAAACTTCGACGCTGGACAGCTGGTCTTGGTGGTCTTCTTATCGTTCTCGATAATTCCCTGTTGACGCAATCAAGATTTGTGCTCATGGAATCGATGCTTTTGCTTGCCAGCACTGTGGGCATCGCTTGCCTACTACGTTTTCAGCGCTGCTCGCTCGGCAGCCTGACTTGGCTGGGCAGCGGAGCGGCGGCTGCGCTTTCTCTTGCCTGCGCCGGCTGCATCAAGTATGTTGGATTTCTCGCTCTTGTCCTTGCCGGTTATCTAATGTGTCGACATCTCTGGAATCTGATCTTCGATGCGAGCCTCTCAAGTAAGTAATCAATTTTCCTTACAAGCGAATAGACAATTTATTGAGGGTTAGGCAGAAAGAAGGATAGAAAAGACACAGGAGAATAAGGAAATGCATAAAAATATTCTTTTGAATGAATATACTCACTGCTAAATAATAAGAGAATTTTAGAAAGTTAGAATTTTAGTTACTGTCGTGTCACACGATTGTTAAAGATTCCCGTACTCATACAAGTGCGATACGTCCTATGGGAGCTATATGATTTTACCACTCCGGAACCAACTTGGTAATGAAAGTTGTTGTGGTGTCATAGACATAATATGAGTTTGGTCACAAAGTCTACATCTTATCTGTTTTTATTCCAAAATTGCTTTGGCTCTAGCCCCAAAACTCTCTAAGATCCATGTGCTGATACGCTAACTGTACAAATCGTACTATTCTACGCCCACACCTATACCTCTTAAGACTGCAATAGTTTGAATGCACGGATATTTCTAGAACAAAAGTTTTTACAACAAGAAATTTTGATATTTCAGATTAAAATACTTTACTTAAACATTTAGTTTTTAAAGTTAAAGTCTATTTTTTGACTTAAAGCCATATTCTTTAAAAAGAAAAAAATCAATTTTTTCTTTCAGCTGGTCAACTTTGGATGCACACAGTGGGCAGATTGTTGTTATTCGTAGGCATTCCGTTGGCTGTCTACCTAGGAATTTTTTATATACATCTGAAAACGCTACATCGAGCGGGTCCACACGACAGCATTATGACGAGTGCCTTTCAAGCATCTCTGGATGGAGGCCTGGCCTCGATCACACGAGGTCAACCGTTGACCGTGGTGCACGGTTCGCAGATTACATTGCGCCACACACACGGACGTACTTGTTGGCTGCACTCCCATGCGGCCGTTTATCCAGTGAGGTATAAGGATCAACGGGGCTCATCCCATCAGCAACAGGTTACATGCTACTCATTTAAAGATGTGAACAATTGGTGGATTGTGAAGCGACCGGACCGGGATGATCTGGTTGTTGGCGATAATCCCGAGGCGATTAAGCACGGCGATATCATACAGTTGGTGCACGGCATTACAAGCCGTGCTTTGAACTCTCACGATGTCGCAGCTCCGGTGACCCCACAGTGTCAGGAGATTAGTTGCTACATTGACTACGAGATCAAAATGAAGGGCGAACTTCTATGGCGCGTCGATATCCTGAACAGGCAGACGGAGGGGAATAGCTGGCATGCCATCAAATCAGAGATACGTCTTATACACGAGACGACGGGAGCTGCCCTCCGGTTCAGTGGTCGCCAACTGCCCAGTTGGGGATTCAATCAGCATGAGGTGGTAGGTGATCGCGAGCAGGCACATCAGGATGCCGTCTGGAATGTAGAGGAGCATCGATACACCAAGAGTAAGCTATGACAATACCAAAAACATTCAATCTAATCCTAATTGAGTCCAATTGAATCCAAAGCTCAGGACCAACGGGAACGCGAACGGCAATTGCTCTCCGCGGAAATGATTCCCACACAGCGCACGGTACTCTCGTTCTGGTCCAAGTTACTGGAGTTACAGACCAAGATGTTCTGGCAGTCGAAGCAGGTGCAAAGCCACATGTACAGCTCTCAGCCGCACGAGTGGCCACTGCTGGAAAAGGGCATCGCCTATTGGCTGGACACGGGATCCAGTGCCCAAATCTACCTACTCGGAAACATTCTCATCTGGTATACGGCGAGTGCTGGCTTAGCAGTCTACACAATTCTTCTGATATTTTATGCAATTCGTCGGCGTCGTCTCTGCTTTGATGTATCCCCGGACGAATGGAAACGATTTCTGGTTGCTGGCGATACCTTCTACATGGGTTACCTAGTGCACTACTTGCCGTATTTCTTTGTGGATCGGACTCTCTTCCTGCACAATTATCTGCCAGCGTTTGTCTTCAAGATACTACTACTCTGCTATGTCATGGAGCATCTTGATTACTTGCTGAGGCGCCACTGCATTGGACGTGGTCCAGTAGTGCAGCACATGCTTAGAATATATCGTATATCACTGATCCTTTGGTTAGTCGGTGTCTGCTTTGTATTTATCAAATTCTTGCCCCTGAGCTATGGGTGCAGACAAATGTCCGCCAAGGAGATCATAGATCTGCGCTGGAAGGATACCTGGGACTTTATTCTCCAAAAGAATTATGCGCTAAACTGAAGTTTGACCAAACTCAAGTCAAGCTAATCATAAGTTATATACTATTTACTGTTTGATGAATTAAACAATTAATTTATTTACCTCAATTTGTTGAATTATTATACAGGTGTTTACCCGGGGAAATATTCCTAAGAATCAAAGAGTTAATGCTCATTGTAAATGATCAAAAGCAATGACCTTTTTACAACTATCTATTGAAGCCAACCTAGAAAACAAAACATCCCATTGAGGGAAGAAGGCATCTGCCAATCAAGCACTCTATAAATTTTAACAAAATTTCCACACTGTTTTTATAATCATTTTTCGAATTTTTCGAAACAGAATTCTCTAGTGAAACGCCCAGTGAAAAACACAATTACACGTATTAACTGAATAACAGAGCTGAGAGAAGTCGAGAAGAGATCAGACAGATCCCGAGAAATGGCGAATGTGGGTCGTTATATAGAGCGGAATGGTGATGCTCGTGCAGCTGGTCTTAGTTCAGCTGTGGACTCTAGTAACACCACTGGCAGTTGCATGACGATTTCGCATCCGGAGGAAGTAGCCGAGCAATTGATCCGAGCTGAGTGCAAACGTTTGATAACGAAGAGTTCCGGACAACTTTGGCCGGAATCACCATGTCTTCCCTCCGTTACGGTGCCGGAACTAATGTCCATTGAGAAGTCAAAAACGCGTTTCAGTGCTTTCAAGGAAAAGTTTTCCGAGGACATGTACCTGAAGCAGGCTAAATTAGCGGAGGCGAAGCCTACGGGTTCCAAACCGGACAGCATTACCAACTGGAGTCGCACGTTTGGACGTGGAACCAAGGCTAAAGAACGGCTCTACGATGTGGTACTGCCGCCAAAAAATGCCGTGCAGGTCAATCGAGAGTACGGTGGTTTCCACGATAAACATATTGTCAGTCACAATCATTATTTTCCATCTGAGCAGATAAATCGCAAGTGAGTAGAAAATCACAAAGAGGTTTAGCTTAGGTGAAGTTTGCAGTCATGATCATTAAGTTTGAATTAGCTTTTCACACTAGTGCATAATTAAGCTTAAATTAAACACACACATAAGAGTGGTCTATTAGGTTTGTCAGAAGCGAAATGCGCGTAACAGGCAGACGGACCTTTGACCCCGCAAAGTATATGTATTCTTGATCAGCATCACCAGCCGAGTCGATATAGCGTCTGTCTAACTGTCCGTCCGTCTGTCTGTACGTCTGTATAAACACCTAGATCTCATAAACTAATGAAAGTCCGTCAGTTCAAGTTTATTTCAAATCGTTGTCATGTCCACTACCGCCCCCGCAAATTGTAAAAAAAAAAATTTTTTTCATAAAGCCATAACTTGGAAGTTACTAGAGTTTCCTTGACCAAATTAACATCGGACATCTGCATCCCGTCCCACCTATTGGAGACCGAGCCTTTTCGAAAAGTACACAGTCCAAGGACAACTTTCTTCTCTAATTGAGACTAGTCAATAGCTTTAAAAATTTTATTAAGTTAATAAGAAATAAGTTAATAGACCATGTGTTTTGATTTTTGACTTTTGAGACTGTCAAACTGATTGTTTAAAGGTTGTGATCCAAACCAAATCCAACTCGTAGATATGCAGAGCCCTTTAATCGTAATAATGCTTTTGGAAAGCTAACTCAAGGTGATATTTCTGGGAATTCGGCAAAGCGATGCATGCAACAGTGTGCGGGACATGTAATCATAATTAGCAAGGAGCAAATGGATTTCATTGATCGCACCTATGCACGGCTTGGCAAGAAATTCAAAAAGTGAGCATTTAAGAAGGAACATTATGATTTTCATCCTACTTTATCGTATCGTTTATTTTAAAACTTATATTGTTTTAGATATCCTTATGCGGTGCCGCAGTACATGACTTATGGTACACCGACTTACGTGCCGGACTGCGATTGCAAAATGCTCATCGAGGACATAGCGCCGTGTAAGAGCAATAAAGAGCTGGTGGATGCTCTGGGCCACCTAAATATGTGGCGTCATAAACTTCAGAAGCGGGCAAACTTTCAAATGTTTGATCTGATCTCGGTGCTGGAGCATAGGGATAAGGAGCAGACCCGGCATTTGCCTCTGAATAAGATCTTTGAGGTTATGCACAAGATGCATTTGTATATCGATGTTCATAAAATGAGCATCACCCTATCACACTTCCATCTGATCCTCGATGAGGGTTGTCCCACAGAGCGCGTCAATTATGACGACTTCTGTCGCCTACTAAACATCCAGAATCCTTTGCCCACCATGGGTAATATCTCCACCACACCGGCTCATATCGATAACAAGGATACTACCTACCGTCTGCTATGCTCTGATCTCTCCAAGGAGCCAAACAAGGCTCCAGTTATGCGAAAGTTGCGTGCGAAACAATTGGATGATGAGGCCACTCATGTCAAGGATCTACTCTCACCGGATATATCCACGTTGTATGGTCTGACACCAAGTGATTTCCAACTGCTACGTCCCCGAGTTCAACTGCATATGATATTCAAGGACATTGTCAGTTCAGAGGACTTTGAGTCGATTTGGCAGCAACTCAAACAAATTTATGCGGACAAGGAGCAGAGTGAATGCTTCTCCGTGCAGCAATTCCGAGACGTCATGGACAACATGGAGCAAGCAAATGTATAGATTCCTGGTTTCAAATACTTTTTGAATAATAAATAAATTTAAAGTTGTGTTTGCACATTAAACTGAGGTAACATTCTAAATACCGATCGTCACAGTAGGTTCCGACAAGCTGGATAGACTACTATACTCAACTTCATTAAGTACGGGCTCAAAATGGTTTTGTTCATGCAGTCGGACATGCCTAGTTCCGTCTATTGCGCACATTTCTCTTCAGACAAAGCCTAGAAGTCGACTGTACTCTGTTAACGGGGTCTAAAAATGTTTTGTTTATATACTACCATTTGGCATTGGCTGTCACCGTGGCAAACACTTGATACGAGTGTCATAAAGCGAACATTACCATCGAATGAATCGGATCTTCCTCTTATAATCTGTGAGATCCAGGTGAAGAGGTGATGTGCTCGTTAGCAGCCCAGCGGCAGAGCTTAGATCTCTGCTCTGTAATCAGCATTCAAACTGATAAGCTTATCGTCAAGACCTAACAGCGCACAACGCTCAGTCTCAGTTTGATCCGAGTCAAGTGCAGTGCTTAAATTTTAAATGAGAATTTATATATTATCTTTCGTCCTGATAATCCTCATAATACCAAGGGGAAAAAGGGAATCTGTTAATATAATTGAGGTAAGCTTCATAACTGATAATGTTCGATTCTAAAGCGAATGAATTAAATTATCCACAGGGTTGCTATGTAGACACAGACCTGGAAAAAGTATGTGAATCATATACTTATTGCATTGTTAAGCCGATTTTGAATCATTTTCAAAAAATTAACGTTGAACTGGATAAAATTGAAACTAAAAATGCAGAAATTAAAGAGCTTAAAGATAAGTTGGGGAGAGAAGAAGAGAAAGTTAACGAATTACACTCCAAAATCAATTTGCACCAAGAAACTATTCAAAATTTCGACGCATTAAATGAAACATATTTTCGAAAAAGGAAAGAGGAAGTGGAAAAATGTCAAATTAAAGATGCAGAAATTAAAGAACTGAAAGAGAAGTTGTTGTGGCAAGAGTCGAAAATCAATGAATTAAATACACAAATCAATGAAACTATTGCAATTCCATCTGCTAGATTTGCCGAACTAAATGTTAGTAATTATCATAATATTCTGAAAATTGAAAGTCTCAGTGAGAAGGTCAAGAATTATGAAGAAAATTTGACCAAAGCCCAATCACAACTAAATGAGACCCAAACTAGATTACAAAATCTAAGGGAAGACCTAGAGTCATGTCGTGTAAAAGGTGATGATGATAAGTCTAAAGAAATAAATTCTTGTCATGAATCTGGAGTTTATAAACTGAAAGTTTTTGGATCGGATTCAATCAAAGTACTATGTGATAGTCATACGGCTGGAACTGGATGGATAGTAATACAGCAACGATTTGATGGCATTGAGGACTTTTTTAGGGATTGGGTTGCATACCGCAATGGATTCGGTTCGCTTTATGGAGACTTCTTCATTGGTCTTGAGAATATTTACCGCCTTACAAGCTCGGTGGATTATGAGCTCTACATCCGCATGGAAAGTTTTGATGGAAGCATAGACCATGCTCGTTACGATAAGTTTAAGGTGGATAGCGAAGATACAGGATACCAACTAATCAGCTTGGGAGAATTCTCTGGCAACGGAATACACGATAAATTGAGATGGCACGAAAGTCTGAAGTTTACAACTTTTGACCGAGATAATGATAACTGGAGTGTGGGGAATTGTGCAGACGAAGCTCGAGGAGGTTGGTGGTACAATGCCTGTGCAGCTAGGTAACTAAACTCTGATTAAAATAGAATTATTGATTAACAAAAGCTTTTTTTTACACAGCAATCTAAATGGCAAATACTCAGCTGTACCGAAGACAGACTTTACCACCATTTATTGGCATGATTATGTGGCTCTAAAGAGGGTCAAGATGCTCATACGTCCAAAGAAAATGTGATTAGATTTGAAAACATAATTTTTCAATTAAATTCTCCTCAGCAAATTTGTTAATAACTCAGTTGTGATTATTTAATTGATTTGGTATTGTAGCCGTTCAAATTAAGTAAAGGAAAACGTTTATAATACACATGTTGAGTTCTGTAAGCCCTTTGGACAGTGTACAGTGAACTTCGCTTAATAGTAAACACTCGAAACACCTACATTTGGCCAAAGCGGCCAAGGAATCTTCGATCAGTAGTGAAAGCGACCGGACGATCCGGTAGACAAAACAATGGGAGAAGGATTCAACGGAGAGCAACTTTTATTCGTTAGTCTATTTACTATCAATAAAAGCAAAATTAAGCAGAATTTGGCATTTTCAATCATTTTATTCTAAGCCACAAGTTAATAAAGCCACACAATTTTCAATAAATTGTAAAAATAATAATATTTATAAAAAATTATGTCTTGCGTAAATCCAATTATCTCTCTCGGATTTACGTACATCTTTATGTATATGTATGATCTGCAAACCTCTAGTAAGCAACACCCGATACTACCCGAATCCAGTCCAAATGGGATGTGACACGGGTGAATCCGGCTGGAGCTACGGAGTGGCAGCTACTCGCATCGCTGAACGACGTAATCCCCACGAGTTTGGGGCTCTTACGGGTGACCAGCGGACCACCGGAATCACCATCACAAATGGATCTACCCTCGGGAGTATTCACGCACATCACGCTCGCAGGCAATCGGCCGTAGCTGCGCGCGCATTCCCTATTGCTGATGATGGTCAGATCAACACACTGCAGCCAATCGGGCAATTGGCTACCATCTGCGGTGCTCCCCCAACCGCAGGTGATGACCTGGGAATTTTCGAAGCTTTCGTTTAGCTCTTCAAAGCCTGGCAATTCCACTTTGTCAATCAAAGACCAGAATCCTACATAAGGTGTGCGAATTAGGGCAATGTCATTGCCAATGCTATTTGGCCATTCCGGATGCACTATGATGTCATCGATGGTAACATTCACACTGAACAAGGGGTGGGATCTTCGGGTGGCACCGTAAAAAATTGTCACCGAATCGAAATCATCCACGCAATGAGCCGCGGTCAGCACCCAGTGGTGATCAATGATAGAGCCTCCACACCAGCTTCCTGCGGCTCCAGCTCTCAACAGTAGACCTACAATGTAGGGTGCTTGGCCCAATTGTGCTGGGTATCCATTGGTTATAATAAGATCTGCATTTTCCATACTGAGCGGGGGCTCAGCTCGTGACTCGGCCAAAGCTAGAGTGATCCACAAGAGTAAAACACACCACATCTTGACAACGGAGTAACGTTAACCTACAGGCGATATTAACCAACTTTCTGCTTTTATAAGTCACAAAAACTCTTGACTAATTAAGCTGGCTCAAGTCGATTAGGTTAAACTCTAAAACGTGTTCAGTAAAGACTTGAAACTCCTAATGGGTTTTTCCATTAACTATTTAAATCGACAAAAGTTCATAAGTTCCCACCGCTTGTGTCTATATTATTACTGTGTAGATGCGATAAGAAATAGGAATCGGCTGGAAATTTCACAAAAAACACCAATAGGAATTGTATAGACTTAAGAGGTTTAAGATGATACGATCATCGTATTAAATAGTTGACAAAATTAATAAACGATCTAAATAAAATTATAAATACATTAAAAAATAAATAAAAGAGGGGCTATAATTTATAATTATAACATAAAATTCATAAGTTCTATTATATAAAATCTGAACATTCCTTTTATCGGAAATAGCAATAGGGGTTTTAATCACTAGTAGGAAAATACTTGTAATTTGTTCAATTAATCTAATGAATCTTACGGAATATACTTTTTAATTGCCTTAGTGAGCAATTTTTTTAATAATCCGATCTCGATATTATATATGTATGTGGTATAGGACCAATAGCACGGATTGTATTGTCGATATAAATCATGAGTGCAGTAGAAACGGCAGGAGCAAATTTAAGCTCTCATTGGAAAACTTTGTTATTGCCTATCTTAAGATGCTTTTCTTCGGATATTTCATATCATAAGTTGCCTAATAACAACGGCTAACAAATTTAGCGTTTTCGTAGTATTCATTTGAAATGTCAAACGAAAAGGCTTCCGGTTCTTATATTCTATGTACAGTACTTTATTTACAATGTTCTGGAATTGATTTTACTTTGCATTATCCAAAAAGTCTTTGGCTTCGTTAATTTTCGCCGCCAAATATGGTGAACCACCTCGATCTGGATGATTAAGAAGCATGATTTTTTTATGCGCATCCTTAATCTGTAAGCGTAAAAATTTGTTTTGATGATGGTCGTTTTGGGGCACGTGGTGGAGACTTACCTTTAACTTTGGGGCACTAGGACTAACACCGAGAATTAGTGCAGCCTCGCGTTTGTTCATTTTGGGATCAAAGCCACCTTTGTAGTATTTGGCATTGGCCATGCTCTCGGCATCAAATTTTGGTAGATTCTTAAGTGCCTCATTGAATTTGGTCGTCATCTGCGGCATGCGACGCATCAGGTGCTTCCCAGCAAATCCAACAGCCGCCACGCCGAGACCGGCTAGAATAATCGAGCTCGTCTTGTGGTATTTTCGTACGATGCCGTGTTTAGTTTGCATTGCATTTGTTTGTGCAACGATAGTGGAATATTTGAAAAAGGTTGACAGACAGATTAGTTATTGAATTAACACTAATATTTTGCAATTTTGTACCATTTTATGTAATCGGTGTTGAGTTGTTGTCGCCGAACACACAGCTGTCAGCTGTGACTTTAGTCTGAATGCTATACAGCAATCGGCAATCGATTCATTACGTGTTCATTACGATAGTCGAACTATCGTGTGATGCCTTGCACCGCACACTTATCGATAATGTTAGTACTCAACGTCAACATTTAACAAGGTGTACCGTAACGTGTTTAAACAAAATTAGCCAATCTTGCAACACACAACTCTTTTCAACTTAATAGACGTACAAGTCGCCACAGTTGTGAGACGTGGAAAGCAGTAAACCTAATATTGCTGCCGATAGGTATAAACGACAAGCATATCACTAATACAATTTGTTGATACTAATCTTCAGTATATTTTATAAATAGTGGAATATGCTTGTTCTTAGTATTCTTAGTAGTCACGGAATAGTTCTTATGTGATTTAAACGGTGGGTAAAAAACTAATTGAATAGTCGTCATTTATCTTAAATGGAAGGTTTGGAAATTAAAAATAAATAAACTCGTACGAATAAAAACGTGAGTGTTTGCATAAATATTTTACCAACGAATAGTCTAATTAAAATTTTAAACTAGAAAACAGTGCAAAGAAGGCACTTCAATAAAGTCGCATCTAGCTGGAAATTATAAAGCTTGAGGAGATCGTATCAATAAGTTTGAGCATATTGCTTAATATCTTGAAGTAATGAAACGAATGGCAATTGAGAATGCTGAATTTTATAGTATTATTATGAAACTGAACGAATGGCAAGTGAGAATGCTAAATTTTATAGTAATATTATGGAACTGATGAATAAAAAAAGGACGTCTCTAGTTTGATTGTTATTCAACTAGAACTTCGGAATATACTTAGACGCGAATCGTATAAACAAAAGAAGGAGAGGTGATTTTATTGTTGGAATCATATGTGAATAAGAGTGAAATAGCGTTAATTGTAACTTAATAAACAACCAAAATAAATGAATATTTACACTACAACTTTAGCTTAAAACAAAATTTATAGAATCAAACGATTGTTTAAATTAGCAAATGGATTCATTGTGTTATGTAAAATTTTTTTCTGTGGAAATAATGTATAACGTATAATATATAATGTGATAAATTTTTAAAAGTAGTTTAATTATTTTTAATTTTTATTTGTGTAATATTCAATTTTTTATTCTGTGAAACGCCAATATTAGATCTATTGGAAATTATTTACTGTATGCCTTGATACCACCGCAACCAGTGTGGCGGCATCTATATTATTTTATTTAAACAACCACAAATAAAATACATCACAACAAAACACAGCTGATTTCGATTAGGCGCTCATGTCTTAACCAGGGCTACAGTATGCAACTGTTGTGCAACAGTTGAGTAACAGTTGTAGCTTTGCGGCTTTAAAAACATTATTTAAGCGTGTTTTGATAACAAAGTAAATTCTTTACCAGTTATTATAAGATTCGAGTAATAATATTTGAAGCCATCGTTTTTGGTATGCAACACTGCTGAACGTATTCGTTATCTAGGCCTGCAATCGAATGCTTATGTAGTTATCGATGGGCGAGTGCTATCGTAAAAAACGTATCGGACTCCCACAAAACAAGTGAAGAAGAAGCGTGAAAATTTGATGTGCAAAGTTTTAAAACGAAATTCATATTATTTATTGATTAACAAAAGTAAAAGTGTCAATTGAATTTCTCGTTGAATAAATCTATTTTGTTAGCTGTTGGTCGTTGTTGTTGGTGTAGTTACTGCTGTGTGCGTGTGTATGTAAGCAGTGTGAGTGGCTGTGTGTGTTGGGCGACAAATAAAAAACGCCATAGGCAGAGAGAATCTAAAACTATTTTTGGCGAAAGGCAACAACACCAGCAGCAGCAGCCGTCAAACTGGAGCGTATTCCGGAGTATTTGCGCGACACGGTCGATTGGTTGATGGGGTAAGTAACTATACAATTGCAATCATAACTTGAAACTTAAAACAATGAAAATGCAAATGCTGATTGTGGTTTTTATAAATAAAAGCAAGGCGGACAACGAAGTCGCGACGTCGGCTGCGACGTTACGTCGTTGTTGCCTTTTGGTTGGGTTTTCTTTTCTTTTGCTGTGACTTGGTTTGGTGGTGTGTCTTTTATGTCCTCTGTGCTTTTATACTTCGTTGCCATTTGGCATTTTGCCAATTGGCCTCGTTTCCACATCTCTCTTTTTTGCCATCAAAAAGAAATTTTCATTATTTGTCTTCTGCTTCATTCGTTGTTGCTGTTGTGCCTCGTATCTCCCTCGCCTGCTTCCCTGCAGGCCTGCTCATCATTTTGTAAACCCCTGACGTAGACGACAAAAGCAATCGCAGGAGTTTCGCAGTACCCACATTAATATTATAATTTGTTGTTATTTTCATTCTTCTTCTTCGTTTGCGCTGTAAAATCAATAAAAGGCCAATTATTTATGTTATATTTATCGATTACTCAAATGTGTCGCAAGTCGCAAGTGTTTTGAAGTTTTAAGCACTCGCACGCACACACACGCACACGGGAAAGCATACTTGCATAAGTATGTGTGCAGTTGTGCACTCTGCTTCCTCGTCCATTCATCAAGGCCACTGCAGTTTTTTCCTTTTGATTGCGTTCATTTCGTGTTCTTCTTCGCCTCTTTACTCATTCATTCGCATCCGCTCACACTTTTCATCTCCTGCTCCCTCTCCCTCTCTTCCATTGTTCGGTGCTTGTTTACGTTTCTCCGCAGCGACGTCGACGGCCAAAAGGGCGATAAGAGAAGCCGGTTTAATGAACTTGCCAACTTTATTACAATCTGCAATCAAACAAGTAAAACAAACACTGAAATACAAGCAACAACAATAACAAATTAAAACTACAATAAATAGTTAAATCTCTATCAAGCAACGACTTACACACATACACACACGCACACATACAATTGCATCTGTGAAAGGTGTTTACTATCATCTAATTTATCGATTGCCGTATATCTATAGATAATAGTTTTAGGTAACAGTTGCTCTTCTGGCAGCAATATATCAATATTGAATGCACAGTGGGTCACAGACTATTTTCTATGTTTTTTATAAAGTTATTTTTATTAAGTTAAAGAAACTTTAATAGTGTATTAAATAGAACAAGTTAAGGAATTATATATATATATATATATTACTCATATATATATATATATATATATATATATATACGTTATATAAACACAACTAAAACCTTAAAATATTGACGAGCTTCCGTTAATTATCATTTAAATGAGTGTTATTTAATGAAATGTTTGACTTTGCTCACTTTCAGCAAATGTCATTGCAATCTCGTGTTGAGAAACGCAATTAGCAATTTTGCTAAAAATGCACATTAGAAAATATATAGCTTTTTATACCCTTGCAGAAGGAGGCGTTTCCGACCCCATAAAGTATATAGATTCTTGATCAATATCAACAGCACAGTCTGTCCGTCTGTTTCTACTCGAACTAGTCTCTCAGTTTTACAGTTCATATGTTAAAATTGGCCAGATCGGATCACTACATCATTTAGCTCCCAAAGGAACAATCGGTTAAAAAAATTGTTGTAGCTATCTCCACGAAATTCATCCTATATGTTTAGTATATATATATTTAGTACCATGTGCAAAGCAAATTTTTTTATATCGGACCACTATATCATATAGCTGTCATAGGAACAATCGGTTAAAAATGCTGAAAATGCTTAGTATGAAAATTTTCAGTGTCTCTTGAACGATTTGAATATTCTTGCAATATGCATTCTTTACCATTTTCCATCAGCTGACCAAATTTTATCCAGATCGAAGTATGCAAATTTGCAATGTCTATTGATCGATTTTAACCAAATTCACACAATGTGCATTCATTATCATTCCCTATATGCTCACATATAACATATAGCTAGCGTTGGAACAATTAATGATTAAAATAAAATTAAAGGGTATATATTCTTCGGCAAGCCGAAGATAACCGATTTTCTTGTAATACTATGTAAGAGATCAACACTGTTACCAAGTAAGTTCAAATTCTGGCTATAAGTGAGGAGGTAGGGCTGGTTGGTTGGAAAAAAGAATAAAAAAAAGGCATCGGCCTTGAGCCGCACTTAGTACAACTCTAATTGAATTAGACAACAAGCGGACACGAAATTAAAGAGAGAAAGAGCGAGATAGATGGCTTATTCGCAAGTGTCTGGAATTGATTGACAGGGTTGACAAATAACTTGCTAAAATCAATTTTCAGCCTTGTCGTAGCACAAAAAGAAGAAAAAACTTGAGAAAAAGTGAGGGAGAGAGAAAACTGGAAAGCGAAAAAGTCTTCTTCGCTGGGTTGAACTATACTGCACTCAGTTGTATTTTGGACTTGGGCGCGTATAGAGTGGAAGCCGTTGGCATAATTGAGTGTTTTAGCTATGAATTGGGCCATTTCTAATCTCACAGGTGGCAATCGTGTAAGTCGTGCCATCCTCGTGCGTTACTCCTCTGTTCCGCTGGCGGATGACGGCTCCTCGACGGCACCACAAACGCCAGTGGGAACCACGCCCCGTTCCTCCACATCCCATACGTCCCTCTCCTCGACATTTGCAGCGACATTTGCTCGTTTGCAGAACAACAACAACAGCAGTAGCAGCAACAACAACAACAGCAGTAATCATAATAACAGCAGCATTAACATTAAGGGGCAATCAAATGTCGGCACTGGAGGAGCAGGTGTTGGAGGAGGTGGAAGTGGTGGAGGTACGTCTAACGGTGGAGGATCAACAAATGTGGCAAGTTCAACTGCCACACAGTTGTCGCTGCCCCTTGATGTGGAGGAGACAGTCACCTGTTTCTGCCGGTAAGCCATGGAATTTCAAAGGGACTGGTAGTGGGCACGCTTTAGGGAACTAAACTTAAAAAAAGATGTGTTTCTATAATTTTAAAATTCAACTCTAATACAAATTTTTTTTTAAAAATTCACTGAACTTTGTTTCTAAATAATAGAAGAGGTCAAAAGGCTTGATAATAACAACACCTTGTTCTGAATATATATGAAAGTTCCTCTTTAAGGCCGATTTTAAAAAAAAATTAAAAAAAAAAACTTTTTGTTGCTTTTATTAAGATATGCATATATAGATTATTTTGAAATTAAAAAAAAAAAACAAGAAAGACCACAGTCGAGCGAGCCGACAGTAAAAGACCCTGTACTCCTTCTAGAGCGAATTTTTCCATACAATGCCCCGTTTTCTACCGATTTGACCTTTGGGAAATAGGCTATTGTTTTCTGATCCGAATCAAACTTAATGGAGAAAGTTATTATAGTACCATACACACAATGTTTGTATTTAGTCACGATAGCTCAACTAATACTACATGTCACCATACAAATGTCCCATTTCCGATCGATTTGTCTCGATAGCTTAACTAGTACTACATGTAAATATAAATATTCCATTTTCGACCAATTTGTCCTATGGGAGCTATAGGCTATTGTTGTCCGATCACCAAACTTGGTGAGGGTAGTACTGTCTGAATTTGGTCATGATAGCTCTGATGGATTGCAAATTGTAGTGTAATGAAAATCGTTTTTAACAATTTGCGGGGCGTGGCAAAAATTTAAAATAAACTTAGCCTACCTGACACATATCTGACAAATCGGTTAAGTCGTTAAAGCTAGAGAGTTCCCCACGCGATTCAACCAATTTTTTCTAGAAAAAACAAGTAAGAAAGGCTACAGTCGATCACGCCGACTGTAAAAGACCCCGTACTCTCCTTGTATTCCAATTCTAAATAAATATTTAAATCTGACTGTATTTAATATAAAATTTATATATTAAAAAAAAAATTCGTTTGTCATTAAATGTATGCACATACATACTTATATATGTGTGTACGTATGTATACTATGGCTTGGCACGGCAGCCAAACATGCGCAGCGTATGTTTCTGTCTCTCTTGTATTCATGCATTGGCATTCCGCTTAACCGTTAAACTTTACTGTACCATGTTAGCAAATGCCCTAAAAACGGCATGTAAATTTGAAAAGTTCTTTAGTTCTTGTGGGGAAAAGGGGGCGTGGCAGATGCAATTTTTAATGACGTTCCGTTTGTGCTGTTTCTAGGAACCTGCGTACCAGAATTGGAAATAAACTTGATCTGCTCGCGAAAGTTACGGAATTTTTATTACAAATTTGGAGGTTCTAGCTCTTGTAATTTAAAAGATCCAGGTGTTCATACAGACGGACATGGCTATATCGACTCTGCTATTGATGCAGATCAAGAATATATATACTTTATGTGGTCGGAAAAGCTTCCTTCTACCTGTTACGCACATTTCGCTTCTGACAAACCTAATAGAACCCTCTACTCTTTAGAGTACGGGGTCTAAAAACTGAATTTTTGGTTTTACCTGTATTTTGGTCAGAGAGGCCCCCTGTTAATCGAGCTTTCACCCAAAAATAGATTCGATATCAAAATATCCTGTTGACCACGCATTCTTAAAACCATAAAGATGATTTTTTACAAACAAAAAGTGATTTTTTCAACGCTGAGAAGGAGAACCTGGCCTTAACTCAAAAAGGTGTTCTTAATAGCTGAATTTCGAATTGTTAAGGGGTTACATTCCTTGAGGGCCCATCAAAGTACATGATTTTCATTTTCTTTTTAAAGTATGTTTCATTGATTCTATTGATATGAGGAGTATACAACATTATAGGGTAACTCTTGTAGAAAATATTTCAGTATTTTGAAATAAAAAATTTGTGTTATTTGTTGTTGTTATCGCCCCTCGCCCGGAATACCTTTTGTTTGGAAGAGCCTTGCGGTGATCTCATGATGGCATGCGAACAGCTTAACCGAGATGAAAAAAGTCGAATGATTATTGAAGGAAAATCTATTTTAGTGGTACTGAACGGTTCATTTGTCCAAAAAAAAATTTTTTTCTCGATACGGAGACCCGTTGAGCAAAAAATTCGGTTTTTGAGGTTAAAAAATATTACAAAAACAATTTTTGTAGCCCTCAGTGCAATAATTTTTACAAAGTTATCCGTTCAGTACCTCAAGAATTTTAATACGAACATATAAAAAAAAAAATTTTGAAAATCGGCTGGCAACTTTTTGAGTTATCGTGATCACCGCAAATGCACTTTTGGTAAAAATGCAATTCGAAATAATCGATTTTAAAGTTTTACGCTAAGCCTTGTTTCAATGGAGGTTGCGTACTAAAAACTGCTGTAACTTTTGTTCTAGTGATCCGATCTTTATGAAATTTGGAAAGTATACTCTCAAGATAATGTACTTTGATAATATACAATAAAAATTTTTCCATTTTTCGATCCCGCTCAAGGTATGCAAGCCCTTAAAGCAATTTTAATAAAAATTAAAAAAAGAAAATGAAAAGAAAAATCGTGAAAACACAAAAGTTTTCATTGCTGTCAGCAATATCATAAAATTGAACATATAATTGGTAAAAAAAAACAGCTTAAAATATGTATGAGTTAAATGAAAATATTGCCCATTTAACTAGTATCAATTGTTATAATTATGATTTTCTTTTTATTTTTGTTTTCATCACTATGCCTAATAACAGGATTGAAGGATTATTCTTGATGCTATTTAAAAAAAAATTTTTTAGTGTAACTATTACACATTGTAACTAGCTTAATGATAAGAAAGAAGCCACCCATACTCACATGTAAATATTTCTCTGTACGCACTGCAATGCAGACTTTGTTGTTCACTCACACACATCTTCATTCACTTATTCTCTCAACAAAGCTTGCATAAAGAACAACAAAGTTAAGACAGTGTGTGAGCGCTTAAGGCCAGGTTACCCCTGATTTGTCTGATTTTTATACTCTCTGCAAGAGTATATTCGGTTTGTGCAAATGTATATAACAGGCAGAAGGAGGCGTGGGAGACCCCATAAAGTATATATATTCTTGATCAGCGTCACAAACCGAGTCGATATAGCCATGTCCGTCTGTCTGTCCGTCTGTCCGTATGAACACACAGATTTTAGAGATGGTAAGAGGTACAAATTCGAATTTGGTCTCTATCGACTCGATATTTAGTCAGTCAATACAAGAATCTTTTATTTTTTTTTTTGATGCCACGCCCCATTTGCCCACAATGAGCAAAAAACTAGACATACCTCGGAAAAAATAGATGTTTAAAGCGAATATCTCAGTAACTACGGCACTTAGAAATACCAATTTTGGTATGAAGGTTCCTAGAGACAGTATAAATGCATTGTCATTTAAAATTTTTGGCTGCCATGCCCCCTTATGCCTTAAGAAAACAATAAAATTTTCAAATTGCATGCCTTTTTAAAGGCATTTGTTCTTATCGTAGAGTATTGTTATTTATGATTCCTTTGAAGACAAATTATATCAAACTATGCTGAAAGTTGCATAAAAATCCAACGATAAACAACAGAGATACCGATTATAAAGTTAATATTTAAGTCAATGCATGAGTGCGAGCGCGACAGAAACATACAAGCATATATTTGAACTCTTTTGATGGATGTGTGGCGGCAATAGTATACATACACATATATATACATATATATGTGCATAAATATAAAGTCATTTTGTATGTGCATACAGACAAACATATGTATGTTCGATTATAAATTGTCTTTTTTGTTGTAAGGTGTTGTAATAGAAGAATTATCTTATTGGGAATAAAAGCAGAGAGTATTATACGGTCGGACTCGTTCGACTGTACTTTTCTTACTTGTTTAAATAAAATTTATTCATAGTAAAAAAATATATTTTTAATCCATTTTTTTTCACATGAAAGAAAAAATATTAAATTGCTGAAAAAAAAATTTTTTTTTTTTCAAAATGGCGGCTTTCAATTAATTAAGGCTGATTCGAAGATGGATGCCATTATATCTCGAAAACGAATCATCTGAATGCAAAAAATCAAACGGTTTCATATTTTGCATTGAATTGGTTATGGCCGGAAGCAGAATTAAATATTTTTGATGAAAGAAAATAAAATGGCGGACTTTTGAATTTTTTTACTACTTTTTTACTTTTAATTGTTTATAACTTTTTTAAATAACAATAAATGTTTCTGATTCTGCTTTCGGCCATTGCGACACATCTAAGAAATAAAATGCCTTTTAAATTATATTGATAAGTGGTATAGTTTTTACGTGAGAGTGGCATCCATGTCAAAAAACGTGGTTTAAGATAAACGCATTCAAAGTTTTTATACGTCATGATTTACCGCTTGGCGCGCACCGGTCCCTGCTCGATTCTACTTACTTCTCGGTAGTGCCGACCTTTCAGACTATTTCTATATTACTTCTACAACTATTTACTAACAATTTACGTAAAAAAAAAATTTTCGATTTTTTGAAAATAATCAGGGGTAACCTGGCCTTAAGGAGTGATCCAGTGTATAAGAGAAAGAGAGAGAGGTGGAAGCTTTTGTTTGAATTTACTGCTGTGGTTGCAGCTCCTCGTTTTGTTTCTGCTTCGCTTGAAAGTTGCGTTTGCGTTTGCAAAATCAGCTGATTTTCATTTCGGCATTGTTATTGTTATTGTCCATTAAAGTTTCCTGTAATTTATACAACATGTATGTGTGTGTCCTGTCTTATATTGTATACACTGCGCATTTAGCGCACAATTCCCTCTCCCATTCCCATATCCCTTCTCTGGTGTTGTGTGTGCTTTATTCTTTGTAGGGTTTCCATTTGGCAAAGAAACCCCGCAGTGTGATCTAAGCTGATGGCCCAACTATGGATATTCCAAATACACATAAACATAAAAGCTTGTGAGTGTGTGAGAGCGAAGGAGTGGGGGTGCGGAAGCCAATGCCGATTCACACCTACTACGCATTTAAGCAGCATTTGCTGTGTCACACCCCCTTTTGGGCGCTGCCTGAAGCGCCGTGACGCAGTCATAAATCTCACAGCTTACACTTGGCATACTCTATAGAAGAAATTTCCTCAAAGGATATGCTTTTACGACACACAATGAGCCCATTGGGTATTTTTAAAACTGCTTGCAGGGCATCTGCCTATCGTTCACTTTGACTTTAAAAATAGCGGAAGTTGTGCTTTTTTTGCGCACTTCCAATCTTGATGGCTACATCTGACGTCATTTGTAGTGCGCATGACCCAAAGCAACGTACGCTGCTGTTGCTGCTGCTGCTGCGAAGATGTTATTCTTGTTTGTCTTATTTATGTGGTGGCGTGACCAACTAAACGGAACTGCCATCGCAGTCGCAGCGCTGCCACCGCAAGCTCAAAAAAAAAAAAAAATAGATTAGTGAATAGCAACAAATAAACATGCTGCAAAAACAAAACTTAACTAGAGGCCCGAGGGACAAGTAATGTTTGTGTTTGTCTTTGCTCCGTTGTTATTTTTGCTGCTGCTGTTTAAGGAAATCAGCTCTGCATCTTTTTCCATCTCACTGTTTCGGGTGAAATTGCATGCCTTTAATTTATACTGTCCTAGTGAGATATTTACACACTTACTTGATTGTTATCGACATATTATCGATAGGTTAAGCTAGATAATACACTTTTTTACTTTGATACTGACCCATTTACTATGACCCATTGTACATATATGCTATTACTTTTTGGCGCGAGCTCTCCTATTTAAAGTAAAGAAGCAAAAAGTCTCTGCAAATGGCAAGCGGAAAGAGAAGGCGAAGAGGGTTAGAAGGAGGATCGAATGCCGTTTGATTGCTTGCTGTGGCTGTCTACAGTCGACTGCAACGAGGCTGCAACAGTCGGTGCAATAAGTAATGAGCGCAAAGCAATTCGAATAATAGCGAATCGCTTGCTTGCTGCAGCGGCGAAGACGACGGAAGCGTCGCTGTTTGCTTTGGTGTAACCGCTAGAAAGCAACCAAGCATCGCAGTGAGTGAGTGTGTGTGAGTGTGCGTGCATGTGCGTTATGAAGAGGTTCAGTGCAAATGAACTCAATGGTCGCACAGCAGTTGCGATGCGGGCGGTCACAGGTGTTTACTGTCCAGTCGTAGAACAGAACGAGAGAAACAAAAATGCAGAACCTGAAGAACACATCGATTTGTTTCGTTCTCTTTTTCTTCTGTCTCCTCTGTCCTCTACTGGCAGCTGCTTGTGTTAATTTTGTTCTTGTAGTTCCTATATTTGTCTTGAATGACGAGGCTTCTTTTTTTAAATTTTGGCATCTGATTCCAGGGAAGCCGTGACCTAAATGTAGTTCCTGTGTTTTTTTGTTGATTCTTTTTTCTTTGCTTTATGCTTATCAATGCCGCACACAAACACAGAGCGTGTGATAATTATACACAAGGGTAGAGGGTGCTAATGGAATTACATCTTAAATAAAAAAAGGTCATGCGGGATACTTTGTTGGAACCTTATTTGTGCTGTGTTACCTGATAATATCATCATAAAAACATTTCTCTGTATATTTTTCATTTTATATAAACATTCCTATATTCTTTTCTTACAGGTGAGTGTGCCAATAATTAACATAATTTATGTATAACAGGTAAACCAAATGTTATATAATTATATTTATGTTTTAATTTAAGATTATCACAAAAACCTTCTACTATTTCTGCTACTATTTTCACCAAGTGAGTAGTAAATTAATTTGCAGTCTGGCAACACAGTGTACCATCAGCTGCTAAGCGCTGCCAAGCGTATCGCAAAAAAAAAATGTTTGCTCATGTGTTTTGTTGCTCAGCTGATGCGAAGCAGCAAAGCGAGAGCCTGAGTCAGAAAGAGAGAATGTATGTATAACGGATTGAGTAAGCGAGCATGCTCAGCTGTTAAACAAGTGGTCGTGTATTTTGTATAGATGAGTGTACGTATCTTCTAGTTTTGCTTGACTGCCACATTTGTATGCAAAGCACACACAGAAACATTCGCTGGCGCTGTGCTCAATTGCTCGCTCTTTGTCTCTCTCTCTCTCTCTCTCTCTTCGCTGCTTCTGACGATGTTGTTGCTCTCTGAGAAAACCAGTTAATGTGTGGAAGTATGTGGGTTTAACTTCGGGCACACTGCGACTGCGAAGCCAACAGCATGAAAAGAAACTAACTGCAGCAACAAAAACGACACCATCATCGTCATCTTAGGCTCTCCTCCGCTCTGCTTTCATTCGGCAGCTTCTCTGTCTGTGTGTTAGCGTTAGCAGTTGCCAGTCAGTCAGTCAGTCAAGCAGCTGTCAAAGTCTTGCTGCTGCTTCAGTATAGAAATTTCCTTTGGTATGTTTGGTCGCACGGTCGTAGTTAACGTTTCCGTCGTAGTCGTCATCGGGTCGCCGTTTTTACGCGTTTGACTTTGTTTTGAGGCGCACACCAGCGTCGTAGTTTCAACATCGACAACTCTTTTAAATGTGTGTGAATTCATATAGTTAACAAATTTAACAATTTATTGCAAATCAAAAAAAAAAATTGTGTTCTCAATTTTGTAAATAAATAATAACAAGAAAACTATAACATAAGTGAGCAAAGAGAGCAGTCCAGTACTTCTGTGCTTGTCTGCCTATCTCGGTGTGTATGAAAGTGTGTGTGTGTAAGTGTAAACTGTGTCATTCACAGCGAACTGCATACAAGTTTCCAATATTAATTTTGTTTGCTACCTCTTCAGTAGCCGCATTACAACTCTTATAGTTGTTGTTGCCACGGTTTGTTGCTTCACTGATTACGCGCAATGCAGCAGCAGTAGTAGCAGCAAAACTACTTGCAAAACCGGCGAAGCGCGACTGTTGCCAATGCAACGTTTAGAATTGGCACGGCAACAACAAAAAAAAAAAAACAACAGCAACAATAACTATTACGGTGCATCGAGCTTTTGCTTTGGCCAGTAACTGTAACCACTAAGCAGACAACGCAATTCAGAAGCGTCAGCAAAAGCAACGCAGTAGCATTAAAGCAGCAGCAGCAGCTGTAAGCGCCAACAGCGTTAACCAATTGTTGTTATTATCGTTTTGTCGTGTTTTTAACCACTTCCATTGTCACTTCCTATCCGGACGTGCTTCCTGTCTCTCTCACTAAATCATCCCCTCAAACAGCAAACCACTTTAAATGCTGTCAGGTGGCAACCCTCCGCAAATATCAAACAAAAATACATAGCATAAATAAAAGTCCTTCCCACACGACGTTCAGTAACAACAGAAACATCTACAACAACAACAGCAAAAAAAAACAACAATGGCTGTGCCCCTCTATTTTTTTTCGCAGCCACTCCAAGTTGCGCCAATTTTCTCACTTCTCCTTCTTTTCGCCTTTCTCTTGTGGTAATGCAAATGCGTCACCTTTACAGCAAGTATGGCACACTGGGGCAAAAATCGATTTTGACTTTTGCGTGTTAGGAGCAGTTTTATTTTTTTGCAAACTATTGTGACTCAGTGTACAGTGGGTAAAAATTTACTAAAAGTAAATAAATTGACTAATTTTTAATTTGGTCAAGTATAGTAGGTAATAATTAAACAGATTATAAACAGTAATTAAAAACAAGTCAAAAAGACTGCAGTCGTGCCAGCCTACCGTAAACGACCGCGTATTCATTCTAGTGCCAATTTTCCTTTTGACCGATTTGTCCTAGGGGAGCTATAAGATATAGTGTTCCGATGTGAATCAAACTTATTGAGGATAGTTACTATTATGATATACACATAATATGTGATTGCCGATTTGAAATAAACTTTTTTTGCGCGAAAGGTGACGGACTGTCATTCCAAATTTGGTGGCTCTGTCTCTTATAGTTATTGATATCCAGGTGTTCATACAGACGGACGGACAGATGGGCATCGCTATTTCGCCTAGGCGTTTGATTCTGATCAAGAATATATACTTTATGGGGTCGGCCACGCCTCCTTCTGCCTATTATGCACCTTTTGCTTAAGACAAATTTAATTGATCGCTCTACTCCTTGTTTAGAGTACGGTTCCTAAATTTACAATAGTAATAAAATACTTTCGGAGTAAAATATATCAACTAATAAATTGCATTATTCCGGAATTTTCCATTGCCGGGATTTGCCTAATGCGGACAATTTTTCGAGGCTTTTTAGAAAATAAGTTAAGTGAGATGACATAAATTTATAATAGGTGCATTACTATGGGTATTACTTAGGAAAGTCCCTTGTTTCCAACGATCTAAGTGAGATTGCCGGCGTGTTTAATCATGCCATTGCATGTTCATTTCCCTGTCACAACAAAAACAACAACTTAGTTTATTATAAAAACTAGTTTTATTTCATTTAATAGTAATAATTCTACCACGTCTAAGCTGAGAACGAAAGCTAAGGAGTGAGAGAGATGGTGATGCAGGTGAAGAGAGAGAAGGGTAGAGAAGCATTGATTGTTTGACTCGTTTTTTCGTTTCGTTTTGTTGTTTTGGCTCTTTTGCTTTAGCTGTCTCTTTCTGCTTCTCTTGTTAAATGCTCGTTTGACCTTTAACGGGGCTTTGCCTGGTCGCGACTCGCGACTTACAAACATACATGCAAGTACATACATACATGTAGAAAAGTAGCCAACAATTAAGCTTATTCAAAATGCGAGCAATGGAAATTGAACATACACTCAAAGACGTTAAATTAGAATCACTTCATAAAGTTTGATTTAATTGTTGCGAAAAACCAAATGGCAAAGTAGAAGAGACTTAGAGAGAGTGAGAAGCGAAGAGAAGGGGAAAACCCAAATCAACAAATTGACTCCAATGCGAGTTGAAGGTTAAAGCGCGACGAAGGCAACACGGAAATCAAACGCTGGTCGGATGGGAGGGAGGCAAAGGGGAATTCGAATTGAAATTGCCATTTTGCCAATTGGAATTGAGTTCGCATGAAAGAGGAAAACAATGAAGAACAAGAAAGAAAAGTACAGTCGAGCGTGCCCGATCGTATAGTACTCTCTGCATTTATTCCCGATTATAATGTTAATATTGGTATCCGGTATGCAAGTTTTAAAAGGAAAAGGGGACGTGGCATCAAAAAATTTTAAATGGCAATGTATTTATGCTGTCTCTAAGAACCTGTACATCAAAATTGGTATTCCTAAGTGCCATAGTTTATAAGATATTCGCCGAAAACATCTATTTTTCACGAGGTATGTCTAGTTTTTTGCTCATAGTGGGCAATGGGGCGTGGCATCAAAAAAAAAAAAAAAGATTCTTGTATTGACTGACTAAATATCGAGTCGATAGAGACCAAATTCGAACTTGTAGCTCTCACCATCTCTGACATCTGTTTGTTCATACTGACAGACAGACGGACATGGCTATATCGACTCGGCTTGTAACGCTGATTAAGAATATATACTTTATGGGGTCTGCCACGCCTCATTCTGCCTGTTACATACATTTGCACAAACCCAATATACTCTTGCAGAGAATATAAAAATACTTGAATTAAGGGTGTTATTATATGTGTACATGAGTACAACAATTCACTTCATTGTGGTTAGATATTACTGCACTAAATGTGTCAGTGGAAAGTGGGCGAAAAACGGAAAGAAAACTCATAAGTGTTATTTATTGATTTCCGATACTAGAGTAAAAAATAATAATAGTTTTCAGATTTTTCACTTTATAGATTTCCGCTTTAGTTTTTCTCTCAGATTTTGTTTTTTGCATTTTGGTTTTTATAAATAACCTTAAATGATTTTTGTTGCGCCTCAGGCAAACGACGAAAAGTGTCAATGTCAGCTGTTGTTGTTTTTGTTTTTTTTTTTTTGTTTCCGTTTCCCTCAAAAGAGAAAAAATTGAAGAGCGCGTGCTAAATTTATTATACAGCTGTCGCCACATTTTGCCTATACCCATTAGCAGCGGGAAGTTTAGTGCTGCCACATTGTAGACTGCTATTAAAACTGTAAGCACATTACAAGGTACTACTTATTAGTTTACTTTTCATATACCCATTAAAAGTGGTCCCAGTACTGGGTATTGTCGTTTTCACTCTTACTTGTTTTGGATTTGTTCTCATTTGTTTGCTGCTCCTAAAGTCTTTTGCACTCACGCTTTTTTCTCTAACGGTAACACGTGCCACTAATTGCAACACAGGATAGCACGTAAGTGAGAGAGAGAAAGAGTCTTGCATATGTTCGCAAGCTTCCTAAATAATTGCGAGCTGTCACTATTGGTTTAGTTTTTCCCCATTTCCTTAAGAAAATATTAGGAAAATGCTAAGTAAATTCAAACTCATGTTGCAATCATGCTCATTTTCCATGCCACAAAATCTTGCGGTTGTCTAATAATGGAAAAAAAACAAGAAAAGAAATGAAAAAAAGAGAAAAGTCTAATCCACAAAGTCTCCCACCATAACTGTGTGCCAATTATATGTGTAATAGTGTGTGTGTTTCACCCACTGTCAGAGCGTGACCCACTATGCAGCACAGTGGTCTTATAGTGGGCCTCTTTTGGGATCTGGCCTTAAGGGAACACACGACGTATCGTTAGTTGCACTTTCCGAATAACGACAGCTGCAATTTCGTAGCTGTTTAAGAAAAAAATTGAAAAAAAAATAAAATTATAAATTGTTGGTAAAAATTTTACAATTTAATCAATAGAATTTGTAATAAGACACTTGAGAAACACATTAAACTTTTTGTTGATGTCTAAGCGACTAGTTGGATACCATATAACGTATACGCAGATTTTTGGATTATATAACTTTAAGCTTCCTTATGCCAATCTACCAAACTACCCTCTTGCTTAAGGTTACAGGGCAATAGAAGCTCTTATGCTTTTCATTGTTTTATATTTCAAAATGTTGTAATAAATTATGAAAGATTGAGATTTCATTTTATTACTTTTTTCCCAATTTTTGTTGATGAAATAAGCTCTTAAAGAGTTTCTTCCCATGTGGTAGCATTAGCCATTTGTGCAGGGAACTTGGCAAAAAAATTTTCCACTGTGGAATTTGAAGGTTTCTTTGTTGTTGTTGTTGTATTTTTCGCCATCTGCGGCGATTTAAACTGTAATTATGTCGGTGTAGAAGAAGTGGAAATTGTGGCAGCATCTTCGCTTTGTAACTGGATAGTGAAAATTGTGATACATTTTTTCACTGAGAGTTGAACGTTTCTCTAGCTAATTTTCGGCTTTATTGCAATCGGCAAACTCCCACATTTTTGACTTGGACACGATGCCCTCGGAGTTTCCCTAACTCACTCTGTTTCTCTGTTGCTCTTTTCATGCCCAATTTCCTTCATTTCCGACCAAATTGAGTTAGCTAAAAATCACTATAATTTTGGTGGGAAATTTTATGGGTCAGATTTCTGTAGAGCAACGTTGACAATGCAACAACACAGAAATAACAACTAAAAAAGTAGGTAAAAAAACAGACGAGACGCTGACCACAGTTGGTTTTAATTTATGTATTTTTTATTACTTTTATGTATTATTGTTATTATTTTTGTTTTTTGTTTTTTTACTAATTTGCTTAATTATCGCGTCTTGCACACTTTTTCGTTTGAGACCCTTGACTGAGTGTGTGTGTTGAGAGAGTATTTTAGTTTTAAGGTGAAAAGTGGGTTTTAAAATCTGAAAATATTTAAATTTTTTCGACTTTTTTTAATTTTATGTTCAGTAAAATCCTTTATTCAAACAATTTACAGTATAAAAATGACCTCTTGGATTAGTTTGGACAAACTCCTGACAGTTAGAAGGAAATTTAAATAAAATATTAGTACATTTTGGACAGAGTTGTGAACTGTAAATTCGCATTTTCAATAAAATTTCCACATCATATTAAGACTTCAAATTGAGAAGAAAAACTTCTTTGTTCAATCAGAAGATTAATCATATAGAAGTAGTGTGCAAAATTTTAAAAACATCGGTTCATAACTTTTCGTGAACTTATACTTTCGAGATAATAAGTAAAACAACATACCTACGATTTAATAAAAAAACAAAGCAAAAAAAGAAATCGATTTTATTTTAAATTTTAAACTCACTTTTAAAGGGTTTAAATAGTTTTTGTTTTTCGGTTAACGCCATCTGGATTTCTTTTGATATACACTTTGTAGGCTTACTAGGTACAGAGTATCTTCTAGCCATTCTACTAAAAAGTTTTCTCAATTTCAACTTTATTTTTTTTGGTAATTTTTATGGATCTCTTTTTATTTCTATTTTATTTGACATTTTCAGCATTTCATTCACGTTTTAGGCTCTGTACAAATTTATAGACCTCGTTGGAGTGGATTTGAAATGGGATAGTGAAGTGATCAGCAGGTGGAGGCTAGGGGAGGAGCAAGGGGAGCGTGAATTGGTAACGAAGTTTCATGATTGTTGGAAACGTGATGTGCGGCGTTTTGTGTAATTCGCCGTGAGAACTGCGAGAATTGCCTGCAAACGCTAAAGTTTCAGCTTCGGGTTTAGTGGGGAATAGAAGAGAAGGGCTGGTGAAGGGCAGAAACTATAAAGGGAGGGGAGGAGACAACTCTGCCCAGTGGCACGTAACCACAAAAGTAAAGCCAGTATGCAGATCGATTGACGATTGGAATTGCTTTTGTCTTGCATATACAGATACTTATGCATCCGTCCGTCTGTCTGTATATCACTCGCTCTTGTGGCCTTCAAAGTGTGTAAATTGAAGCAATCTCGGCTTGCGGCATGCATCGCCGTCGAGTGGAACCTTGAGGAGAGCCGTGGAGCCAGCTTCTTGCAAGTTGCCACATCGTGCTTCAATTAGATTGATCGAGCGTGAATCGCAACAGTTTTAATGATTATCAAATGTAGCATATCATTCTTATGGAGAAGTGTACTCATCGATTATAAATCGATAATCGATTAGAGCTGTGCAATTATCATGAAAGTGGCACTTGTAGAGCCAAATCAAACTGATTCTTGTGCTGTAAAACGAGTAATCGAGTGTCGAATTTGTTGGCGGTGAATCCGATGAATAACTTTGTACCGATTACAGTTATTTACTTAAATTTATCGAAAACTTAGAAAATCTAAATCTATGTATATAAAACTGATTGTCCTCACTGACTCACGCAACAGACCCCAAACCAAAGAGAGATGAAATGTTCACAAAAAGTAGTTCTCATAACTTAATCGTGCAATGAGACGGCGTTTTGCGAAATTTTGATTAGAAGGGGTTTAAATTCGATGTCAAAGGTCAAATATTAATTAGAATGCTTTTGAAGCTATCTTAACCGAATTCACAGGAAAATTGTACAAAATATTTTTGATTCTAAAGACATCTTAACCAAATTTACAGAGTAAATGCATGGTATCAACTTACACAGTTAAACTAAACTTAGTCCATATTGAAACACTCTTTATTACACCTGAATTAGAAAAAGGCGAAACACAAATTTAATGCCTAGAATTCTATACATTGCGTCGGGCGGAAGTTTCATCTTGATAAATTAATAAACAGTGAATATTTATTACTTTTACTTCGTTTTAATATATTACTATTAGTTCAGTTTACACGTCTTCTCAAAAAATTTGTTACGAAACTGTCTAAAATTATGATTTTTATTAAACTATAACGCAAGCAAAACTGCGGGAATATTGCTAGTTATGTGTAAAATCTTTTTCAAAACGTTTTACTAAATTCATTGTGTTTGTAATTAGTCTGGTCGGTTTTCGATAACACAATTTCTTCACAAAATGAGTTGCAACTAACAGTAATCATACTTACTACTTTCATTAGCTATCTGTAGTGCTTTCCAGTTAATTGTCAATGAGATTTCAGTCAATCTTAAGCGAATCTGTGGCCATAAACAAAGTTATCGTTTCATTATTATCTCCGTTCCAACTTGTTTCTGCTGCACAGACCCCAAAAATTAAAGCGGTAAACGTATGTCTTGTTGATGATGATGAGAATGATGATAGAAGAGAACCACAGAACTAATTGCTTATTCACAATGCATAACCTTGCCACTTGCCAGTTGACGGTGCGTCTTGTGTTTTGCTTCGCTGTGCACTGACACTTGCCGCAAACCCTTCTACCTTCCACCTTCTGCCCGTGTACCTAAGCAGGGGAAATGGAAAATAAAAAGGAAAAACTTTCTTCGTTGAGATTTGATTGAAAATGCTGTGTAACGTGAACAGAAGAAAACGAACGAACGGCTGGAAAAACAAAAGACACTGAGAAATAGAAAAGAAAAACACATTAAAATAAAATAATTATTATGATTATGTTCAAAGTCTTCTTTTGCCTAGGCATTTCATACATTTTTACTTCAACTTTATTTATTTACTTATTTATTTTTTTTTTGTTTTCTTTGAGTTGGTTTTTCTTTTTGAGTTTTTTGTAAGTTAAGCTCGGAGATTTCCGCATGCTTCTTCAACCATGAACAAGCACGAACTTTCATTTTAAATTCTACGAGCGCAATTCTCCTCAACTCTGCTCCCCTCTCCACCAGTCTTCAATCCGACATGCCCCCTCGTAACGATTTCATGTAGTGTCAATTTGTCGAGTTGTGCATTAAAATAAGACCAACGAACCGTTGACTCTTCTCTTTTTAAACAGTATTCACTGTAGCTCATCTGCTTCCCAAATCAGTGTTGCCATTTTGGCTTATTTAAGGCTAGATCTAGCTTATTTGAAAACAGAAATGCTTGCAAAATTATAAAAATGTTTGTAGCCTTAAATCTAGCTTATTTTTCCATTTTATAGCCTACACATCGTTTTTGCCATTTTTTAGGGCAATTCGAACAAAAAATATACTTGTTTTATGAATTTAAGGTATGTTATCGCCACAAAAAAGCATTTGGCGGCTATTGGAGGCATTGCCAAAAAAATAAATATAACCTTTTACAAAAACGGAGGAACATGAGGCGGCATTATGTCTTTATATTGCCGAGCACTCGGCTATTGGCAATAGCTCCCCTTTCAAATTTGTGTCTGCGACAGTTTTTAAACTGTAAATCCGACGTCGACTTCAAATTAATTGGTTCCCGCGAGAAATATACCGATTGTAGTAACAGCGATTTAGATGAAATATTAACACAGTTAAAAATGTATATATTTGTGTTGTTTTATTTTTAGCTTATATTTGAGCCTGTTTTTTTTAATTTTTAGCTTGTTCTAGCTTGAATTTTTGCAAAAACTGACTTATTATGTCGCCCAAAATCTGGCAACACTGTCCCAAATCCACAGCAACAACATAATCATCATTACCATCATCATCATTAGCATTAGCATTGGCATTAACGGAAGAAACCGAGAAACTAAGTTTCTAGCGGCCTTAGAACGTGCCTGGAAATGAGAATATGCTTTTTGGCAAAATATAAACTAAATTTGTTTTTTGAACCGGTTGAGAATTACAAGCCTTTTGTCGCGTGTTTTTCCTTTCAATTGAAATTATAGAAAGTTCCTCCGAATTTGGCAAGTTTTTGGCGTAAAAAGATAAAACTTTAACTTTTTTAATCCAAGCATCTTAAACTTTTTTTTAAATTTCTAGCTCCCCTCACATCAAGTCCCATTTCCCCATCTGCTGCCAATTTTCCACTTCTTAATGAAAGTTTTTCCTTCTGTTAATCAAGTGTCAAAACGTTTTGAGTATATCATTTCGGTTTTACAGCTTTTTCTTTTACTTTTTCGTATTGTCGTTGTTGTTTTTGGTAGAGCAACCCATTTACCAGATTGAATAGCTCCCATAGTTAACGTCTTTGCGTGTTTTCCAGCTCAGTTTTGAGTCTTGAATCAACAAACTACTTTGCTGTGTCACGTTTACTCATTTTGATGTCGCATCCATCCGAGAATTAGAGACAAACGCGTTTAACTCTGACAAAAGAAAATGCGAAATTGTCTTTTTTTTTTTTTTTTTTATTTCTGTTTTTATTCATTTTTAAATGGAAATATATAGAACCTTCGCAACTCTTTAAGATTTTTTACGGAAGTCGGATAAACTTGCTTGTGTCAAGTCTCTTTGGGTCCCTATATGTTTTCTATCCAAAATTCGGATTAATTTACCTATTAGAAAAAAATGTTTTAACTCTATATACTTGTCTTGAAATTTGGAGACTTTTTTCTTCAATTTCCTTTCGAAACACTCGAAACCCTATATTTTTATATACGTTCCTAAAGCAAACTGAAATTGAACTGTTAAACAAATAAATTAAAATTTATTTGCACAAAATCTATTATCTTGTGAAGAAAGTCGAATATAATTTGTATTGGCTGCAGAATCCTCTACGTGAAAGCTATATTCCATGATTTATTTGTAGTGAGTAATCAGAATATTGAAATTTTGATTTCTGTTTTAAATCAAAACCAGAGATAGACCATTCTTTAAATCACAATTTACATTCCTTAAAATCCATAATGGATAAAAACTGGAAACTGATTTGAGTAAAATCGGTTATCGCTTCAAAAATTCAAAAGTAATTTATTTCGAGGGGAAATTCCCCAAGGGGGATTTTAGCCTTATATGTTGTGATTCATATGTTTAGATTAACGAGTAAAGTGTAGATTTACTGATCTGATGACCAATATTGGGAAAAGTTTTGACTCACCCGATTTTGGGCCTTTAGCTTCAATATGTGTTGACTACATTTGGGTGAAGGTTAGCTGCTTTTTCATTCCCGTGCAATATTTTGCTTGGTTTTATTGTTATTATTATTATGTTGCCAATTCCCAGTTTTTATGAGCTGTCTTTCTGCGCCCAACCACGCTCCTGGTCTGCTTTTGGCTTGTGCCTACTTTAATGATGGGCTTTAATTTTGGTTCGTCTTTTTTTTTTTTTTTCTTTTTTTTTCTGGCGAATTGCGTAAGCAGAATGGATGACACCACCTTTTACTTTCCTTTTGGGCTAAAATACGTATTAAAAAAAAAAAAGAATTTAAAGATTGAGCAAGAGAGAAAGAAGAGTGAGAAAGAGACGTATAGAAGACTTTGCATTGGGATTAGCATTGCTTTTATTTATTTTACAATTAAAGTGTATACAATTTTTTTTGTTGCTCTTTCTTCCAAGTTGAAATTGCATTAATTAATGCCGAAACCAAACAAAAAACGAATACAAATTAAATGTATAATAAAGTAGCAGAAAAGAGCAAAAAGAAGATTAGAAAGAAGTCCACAGTGAATACTTCATAATTCATATTATTTTTATTTATTTATTTTTTTAGTAAATCTAATTAACATACATATGAATAAGCGGATTTTAGCTTAGCAACCTCGCGAATATTCAAACACAAAAAAAAAATAAATTTATTTACTTATTTACATACTCACCCATACATCACACGCACACAAACGCACATTCAAGCAGTTGTGAAACGGCACAGAAATAAGACAGAAAAGCTCACGCGATGGCGTTTTTCTAGAGGCGCATTAACAGTATAATAATATCAACTACTACATCAGAGTTCCAATATAGAAAAGCGCACAATTTATATATACATTATATATTTACTATATGTATAAACACATAAACTAAATAATAAAAACAAAACATAGGCTAATGTTTGATAGTTGCACAGTGGGACAAGATTATTTGGACTGGATATACGAAAATACAAATTGTATAAAAGCAGTTTTTATACTCTGCAAGATAAATTTGGTTTGTGCAAAGTATGTAACACGGTGAAGGAGGCGTGGCAGACTCGTTAAATACACACTCTTGATCAACACCACATGCCGAGTCGATATAGCCATGTCCGTCTGTCTGTCCATATAAACAAACAGATTTCAGAGTTAATAAGACCTACAGTTTTGACTTTAGTCAGTATTTTTTTAATGGCATACCCCGTTCGCCTACTATTACCCAAAAATTAGACACATCTCGGATAAAATTAATTTTTTTTGGCGAATATCTCAGTAGCTAATGCACTTGGGAACACCAATTTTGGTACGCAGGTTTCTAGAGAAGCATAAATACAATACCATTAAAAATGTTGGGCTGTCACGCCGCTGTTCTCTATAAAAATTAAATAAGTTTCAAACTTGCAAAAAAAAAAAAAATTTTATTTCGATTCATTTAAATTTCTAGACCAAAAGTATTGTATTTTAGCACAGTGTCAATACTTGTGTGCAAGCGAGACAGAAACACACAAACGTGTGAACGAACATTTACGCAGCGTAAATGCGGTAGCGCTGCCTGCAGACGTTCGCTCTGTCGACCAAGGCATATGTATATAAATAAATATTTTAATAATGTAAATCGGGAATAAAATTCAGAAAGAAAATATTTCGCTGAAAGCTTGTGAATTCAAACTAAAATCATAGATTTTAATTTTGAAATATTTTATTTTGTAGAAGAAAGTTAAAGCTCCAAGTGAAGAAACTGAAAGAAATGGAAAGAAACAAAATAAAACCAGTTGAGTTAAATTTAAAAAAAAAATGCAAAAAAAATCGGTGAAAAATTCAAATGCTAAAATTGAAAATGAAATAGCGAACAAATGTGCAAAACGTAACCACAAAGCAATAAAAATAATAACAACAGCAACAAAACAACAAACAACAAAAACAACAACAACAACAACAACAACGAATTAAAAGCTAAAAGCTAAAGTGAGTGTGAATAATGTTGAGAGCGCCCACACAGCACATTGTGGAACTGGGTTTCGGAACGACGACGGCAGCAACAGCGACGGCAAGCGAAAAGCAACAGCGCAAAAGCTTACTCCAAAAGTTCAAGCAGCAGCAGGCAAAGCTACAACACAAACCATTGGCAGCAACGGTGGCAGCGACCCAAACTGCGGAAGCGCAGGAGACAAATCAAAAGAGTGCAGCGATTATAGCAGCTGATTATTATTTTAAGCAGCAACAGCAGAAACACAAACAGCACCAAAAGGAGACAAACGAAAAGTGTTTGCTGTTGCTGGCAACTACAATTAACACCGACGAAGGGCAACAGCAGCAGCAGAAGAAGAAAAAGAAAGAGCACACAAGCTACAGTTTTGCATCAGCGCTGCGACGCACCAAGAAGCCAAAAACAACAAAAAGGGCTGTGATTGCGGCAGCAACAGCGACAGAAGCAGAGACAGCAACAAACACAACAGTAACAGACGACGATAGTAGCAGCAATCAGAGTTGTCACAGCAGCATTAATAGTAGTCATAATCATAATAAAAACATCAGCAGCTTGTCTAATAGTTGCGTTAACAACAATTACAACAACAGCAGCAATAGCCCTCATTATAAAAACAGTAAAAACTGCAGCAACAACAACTACATAAGTAATTACAATTTCAAAACAAGTGAACAACAAGCGTGGAAAACATCAGCAACAATCACAACGACGGCAACAACAGCGGCAGCAGCAGCAGCAGCACAACAACAGCTGCTCATTAATAGACAGAGAAGCAATCGACACAATAACAGCAGCTGCAGCAACAACAGCAACAACAACATGTCACCCACATCACAGGCGCCAACACGAACATCGCTCTTTGATTCCTGTCATCGCAAGATTCGTTTAATTGGCGGCGGTCCAGTTGCCTTTTTGGGCGGCTTAGTGGCGTAAGTTGAACATTCCCCCACCCTCTTTTGCCCCCAAACACCTTTCAAAGTTTTTATCAGTCCCAGTGTGTAAAAACTTGTTTACAATTACAAAGAATTAAAAGACGAGCGTGGGATTTTTTGAAATCTCAATTTCAAACAATTAACAATTAAAAAAATAAAATGATTCAAAATTTGAATACAATTAATTAAAGGATAGTGGAATATTTATTTGTATTTCTGCAAAATATTGACTTAGAAACGGAAAGTTTAAGAATTGATTGCTTTTTATACTCTCTGCAAGAGTATATTGGGTTTGTGCAAATGTACAGTGGCGAGCACGTATGGATACATGTTAGCCAACTCGACGTTAAAATGCCTGTAAAAACTTAAATAATGAACGAATTGGTCTGAACTTTTGGAATTAAATCTATTAAATATATTTAAATAAGGAACTTAAAAAACATTTTTCAAATTGTACATTTAAATTAAAAACTTTTAGCTGGATACATAAAACGAGCAATGTATCCACTTTTGCTCGTTTTGAACTTTTTTTAAATTAATTCATTATTTAGTATTTTTTCCAAAGACCTTTGGACTTAACCACGCAAGCAATGCGCCTAGGCATACTCTCAACCAGATTTTCAATATGGGCACGAGGAATTTTGCTCCACTCCGCTTCAACCCGGCTTCAAAGTTCATCCATCCTTGTCGGTGGTGTATCATATTTTGCGAGCCTTTTCTTAACCAAAGCCCATAAATTCTCTATTGGATTTAGGTCCGGACTTTGTGCAGGCCACTCCATTATAAAAAATTTTTGATTCCCCAGTCATTCCTTGACGATTTTTGCCTTGTGCTTAGGGTCATTGTCCTGCTGAAACACAACTGCTTCCTCGGGATACGCACTATCTTTTACAAAATCTGGCAGGTGGGTCTTCAAAATTTCCAAATATTGCTCCTTCTTCATAATATCATTGATCTTCACCAGTGGGCCGATGTTCCACCATGTGAAGCAGCCGAACTTTGAACTTTGGAGCCGGGTTGAAGCGGAGTGGAGCAAAATTCCTCGTGCCCATATTGAAAATCTGGTTGAGAGTATGCCTAGGCGCATTGCTTGCGTGGTTAAGTCCAAAGGTCTTTGGAAAAAATACTAAATAATGAATTAATTTAAAAAAAGTTCAAAACGAGCAAAAGTGGATACATTGCTCGTTTTATGTATCCAGCTAAAAGTTTTTAATTTAAATGTACAATTTGAAAAATGTTTTTTAAGTTCCTTATTTAAATATATTTAATAGATTTAATTCCAAAAGTTCAGACCAATTCGTTCATTATTTAAGTTTTTACAGGCATTTTAACGTCGAGTTGGCTAAAATGTATCCATACGTGCTCGCCACTGTATATTCTTGATCAGCATCACAAGCCGAGTCGATATAGCCATGTCCGTCTGTCCGTCTGTCTGTCTGTCTGTCCGTATGAACAAACAGATTTCAGAGATGGTAAGAGCTACAAGTTCGAGTTTGATCTCTATCGACTCGATATTTAGTCAGTCAATACAAGAATCTTTTTTTTTTTCGATGCCACGCCCCATTCGACCACAATGAGTCAAAAACCGGACACACCTCGGAAAAAATCTATGTTTTCGGCGAATATCTCAGTAACTATGGATCTTAGGAATACCAATTTTGGTACACGTGTTCCTAGAGACCGCATAAATGAAATGACATCAAAAGTTTTGGGCTGCCACGCCCCCTTTTTCCGCAAGTAATAAAAGAAAATTTCAAATTTGCATGCCGTTTTTAAAGCATTTATTCTTGTTGTACAGTGTTGTTTTTTATGATTCGTTTAAAGACGTATCATGTCAAACTTTCCTGAAAGTTTCATAAGAATCCGACCATAAACAAAAAAGAAATGAAGCAACAAAGGTTTTATTCGAGAGCAATGAGTGCGAGAGAGACAGCGCTAGTCATGCCGACCAATAGTATTCATACACACATATGTATGTGCATACATTTAACGTCAAACGAATTTGTATGTACATACAGACAAACACATGTATGCTCGATTATGCTTAGCTTTTTTTTTGTTTTAACGTGTTCTAATTCAAGAACTATCTATTGTAATATCTGGATACCGATTTTAACATTATAATTGGGAATAAAAGCAGAGAGTATTATATGGTCGCGCTCGTTCGACTGTACTTTTCTTACTTGTTCAGTTTTCAGTTGTATTTGCTCATTTTGCATGAATTAATTACTATAATTTTTACTCGACTTTTGTGGGTAAACCACTAAAACCTCTTTGTAGTACAAATTCAAGGCTTTTAAGGCAATTAAAGTATCAAAAAAATTTGAGACAAAGAAACCAAAACAAAAGAAACTCTTTAGGAATGTTTACCAAAAAAACTTGGTCTCAAGCTTAGCAAATAGGCCTTAAAAGCATGTTTGCCTGAAGGTCAACTCTGGGTCAGAGCCATACTGACACCCGTTCTGTTAAATACACTTAACAGACTTCTGTTAAATGCAGCTCACATAATTCGTCTGTGAACTGTTTTGGGAAAATGTTAAATGCAGCTTCCTTATTCTCGCTCGTTTGCTTTAACAATCGAAAAAATATACAAAAATTTATGAGCGTAAGCAGTTCATTTAAATCACAATTAAGAGCATTAGCTTTACTGTTAATGTTTTTTCAAGTTCTTTTTTAGAATGCAAAGTTAAATGAACTCGCTTTGTGAAGGTGGCAAAGATGAAGGCGACCACAAAGCGTTGACACTGTTCTGCGTTGACGCCGACGTCTCAGCTGCTGCTTCTGTCAACACTAAAGTGCGCTGAACTGATAATTAGTTAGAAATGTAAATATTGACTGAAGCGAGTATGCATAAATACAAGTGTATATAAGCTCACATATAGACAGGCAGTGCCTGTCAGGCACACACAAGCGAAAGAGTACCGTTTTAGGCATTAACATTCTCTCGGCCTCTAAAAACTCTCTTGCTCTCTGAGAGCATTAAGCTTTAGAGCAGCGGAGGTCGCCTTTGTGCATGCATTGATGACTTTGCACGTCGATTTCATTTGAGTGTGTATGCATGAGAGAGAGTGACAACGATGAATATAATATTTTACTGTGCGGCTATGAGTATTTGTGTGTGTTTCGGCAATAGGAGGGTGAAGTAAAAGAACAACTTGTAAACCACGTAACAAATCGTTTGATATTGTTATTGTTATTGTAAAAGGAAGAGAGCAACATAAAATGATGATAAACATGTCAAAGCGTACGACGACAAGTATCAATGAAAGAGAATAGAACATTTGCATAATAATAAAAAAAGGCCTTTTTTCTGTTTCTTTACTTCTAAAAGAAGTTGAAACTTGAATAAGAAAATGATGTAAGCAAACAAAGAAGAATTGTGTAGAAGAAGAAAAAAGAAATCTTTAAAATTTAGTAATATTGTGTTTTTTTTTCCATTTCTTGTTGCTAACTGTTTTTATACTCTCTGCAAGAGTATATTGGGTTTGTGCAAATGTATGTAACAGGCAGAAGGAGGCGTGGCAGACCCCATAAAGTATATATATTCTTGATCAGCATCACAAGCCGAGTCGATATAGCCATGTCCGTCTGTCCGTCTGTCTGTCTGTCTGTCCGTATGAACAAACAGATTTCAGAGATGGTAAGAGCTACAAGTTCGAGTTTGATCTCTATCGACTCGATATTTAGTCAGTCAATACAAGAATCTTTTTTTTTTCGATGCCACGCCCCATTCGACCACAATGAGTCAAAAACCGGACACACCTCGGAAAAAATCTATGTTTTCGGCGAATATCTCAGTAACTATGGAACTTAGGAATACCAATTTTGGTACACGTGTTCCTAGAGACAGCATAAATGCAATGACATCGAAAATTTTGGGCTGCCACGCCCACTTTTTCCGTAAGAACTAAAAAACTTTTTAAAACTTGCATGCGGTTTTTAAGGCATTTGTTCTTATCGTACAGCATTGTTATTTATGATTCGTTTGAAGACGTATCATGTCAAACTCACCTGAAAGTTTCATAAAAATCCGACCATAAACAAGAAAGAAATTAAGCAACAAAGATTTTAATCGAGAGCAATTAGTGCGAGAGAGACAGCGCTAGTCGTGCCGACCAATAGAATTTGTATGTACATACAGACAAACACATGTATTTTCGATTATGCTTAGCTTTTTTTTTTGTTTTCACGTGTTCTAATACAAGAACTATCTATTGTAATATCTGGATACCGATTTAAGCATTATAATTGGGAATAAAAGCAGAGAGTATTATACGGTCGGGCGTGTTCGACTGTACTTTTCTTTCTTGTTTATAACTTAACCAGTGCATCAATATAGGAATTTTTTTTTTTTTTAGCAACGACAATCAAATTTTTTTAATAAAAATAATCGGAGCCGTCTCACAAGGAGGGGTTGGTGCAATTAGTAGTGTTGCGGCGTGTTCTGCAACTTGCGTATAAGTTCGCAGGTTCAATTCCCGACAGTGGAATTTATTAATGTACTTTTTATACCCTTGCAGAGGGTATATTGTTTTTGTCACGATGTTTGTAACGCATTGAAGGAGGCGTGGCAGACCCCATAAAGTATATATATTCTTGATCAGCGTCACAAGCCGAGTCGATATAGCCATGTCCGTCTGTCTGTCTGTCTGTCTGTCCGTATGAACAAACAGATTTCAGAGATGGTAAGAGCTACAAGTTCGAGTTTGATCTCTATCGACTCGATATTTAGTCAGTCAATACAAGAATCTTTTTTTTTTCGATGCCACGCCCCATTCGACCACAATGAGTCAAAAACCGGACACACCTCGGAAAAAATCTATGTTTTCGGCGAATATCTCAGTAACTATGGCACTTAGGAATACCAATTTTGGTACACGTGTTCCTAGAGACAGCATAAATGCAATGACATCGAAAATTTTGGGCTGCCACGCCCACTTTTTCCGTAAGAACTAAAAAACTTTTTAAAACTTGCATGCGGTTTTTAAGGCATTTGTTCTTATCGTACAGCATTGTTATTTATGATTCGTTTGAAGACGAATCATGTCAAACTCTCCTGAAAGTTTCATAAGCAATAAAGTGCATATTCGAGCGCAATGCCATGAGTGCGAGAGAGAGAGCGCTAGTCGTGCCGACCAATAGTATACATACACACATACATATGTATGTGCATACATTTAACGTCAAACGAATTGGTATGTGCATACAGACAAACATATGTATGTTTTAACGTGTTCTAATACAAGAACTATCTATTGTAATATTCGGATACTGATTTTTAGATTATAATTGGGAATAAAAGCAGAGGGTATTATACGGTCGGGCTCGTTCGACTGTACTTTTCTTACTTGTTTAACATTTCTTGTTGCTAACTGTATTTTGCTTCTGTGAGATGAAGGATTGAAGCGGAGCTTCTTTTGGATCGGTGAGAGGTGGGGAAAGAGCTAATTGATTGCTGTCAAGCGTCACAGTTTACAATTATTTGTAAAGTATGGCAACGCCAATTAACAGTTTTTTAGCACTCAAACTTCGCTAAATAGCGAACCAAAAGTCCAATTGGGTCTAAAAGAAACCCATTCAATTCACAACTTGAGCCAAACGGAAGGGGAAAATCAAATTTACTGTGGAAAAATAATATTTAATGCATCATAATAGACTAATCGATAAATAGGGCGTAAAGACTTCCATAAGCTAACAATGTATTTTTTTTTAAATTGTCAAATCACTTTCAGTAATTACGAAAAGCTCAAGGTATTTCAATTAATAAATGTATTATTCATTTGATGTTGTCGTTTGGGTTTGGCTTACTTGCCACTAACTGAATGAATTTATGAGCTAGGCCAACAAGAGTTTATCCATATTTAGATTGGACAAAAGCGCAAAAAAAAAAACTGGGAAACAATTTAAATGCTCCGTTCAAAAAAACCGTTTTTAAACTTCGGACTTTAAAAGACGATGTGAAACATGTTTTTATATATCATTTAGTGGGAACTTCCCACTGGGAAGTGACAAATGTTGAGGTCTCTTTGAAAAGGTTTGCACTTAACCTCAGAGATCCAGGGGCACAGAGCAACAGCCGTCTGATCTCATATTTACAAGAAGAAGAATTAGAATTACAAAAAGTTCCATAACACCTGAAGATCTCTTTGGCCACCTGTTCATATTTTCAGAGCGTTTGTCGGCGCGTTCATTGACATTCCAAAGAGATACTTAATGACTTCCCAAGACGATTATGGGGCCACTGAAAAAGAATGAGAAGAACAATCAGAACAGCTGTTGCTAAGATAAACAGTTTCAGATTATGCTGAAATTAGCACACTCAGAAGGCGTATCACAAAGTTTCTTTTTGGCCTGCATATTTTTTACCTTCATAAGCTGCAACTGTTAAATCAAAGCAGCAATCCAAGACGAAGAGATCAACGAGGTAGAACGCTCTCATACCAGAAACTTGGGCAGTTTGCAAGAATCCCTAAAGATCGCTGAATTGTAGGAAAGAAAGTGAGATAGGGATATTAGTTTAAACTAATTAAAAATTTTAGTAAGCAGTTTTAGAACGAGTTTATTATCATTTTTTATGTAATCAAATCCAATTTGAGAATTAGCTTTAAATATATTTTGATGCAACTTTCGAGAAGCATTTTAACAAAAAATTACTATAAGTTTTATAATGTATCAATATTGTTGAACTTTATTTTATTCTATTTGACTTTTTTTGAAAATTGTAAATAAAAATCTTATATGATGTGGACATGTCATGTTAATTGTATTACAATAACAATGCATAAGCAATTGCCATAAAACCAACTAGTTTCCTCCTTCCTGTTAATTTCCTGTGCGGGGTCACTTCGTGATTGTCTTCATTGTGTTGCAACAACGTTAGCCACGTCAAAAAAGTTAGTTAGCTGTTATTGTTTTTCTGTGCGTGTGTGTGAATGGTGAGTGTTGTTTCCTGATGCTGACTATAATTATTTGCCCATTAGCATTGTGGCAGTTGTTATAAATTTGGAACACAGCACCAGAGGGGGCGCCAGAGGTCAAATACAACAGAAATTACTACTTCTTAGCAGTAGAAAAGATGATGATGGAACCGTTTGCAGAACGATGCCAAAGATGTTGACATCCAATTACTAGCTAAGCAATTACAATAAGGGCAACTGCATAAAATAACGAGGTTCGTCGTGTTCCTAACTCACACTGATTTTTATTGCTCTTGAACTGTATACATCGTTGATAAGTAATGTTTTCACAAGGTTTTCCTTGAAAAGTCTTAAACCTTTAAGAGTAATCGATCTGTTCGATTAGTTAACACTAACAGTGCATAGAGCTGTTAAAATTAAAATGTCCTTTAGCCAAATCTGTTAAATGGCTGTAACAGCATGTAAAACAGAACTGTTAATTTAGTAGCAGCTAAAGTTCAGCTGTAGTTGCAGGCGAAACTCATTAGCTTTAACCTGATTGTTGTTGTTTCTTTTATAACGACTCTCTAGAGAGCCAAAGGCGAAAAGAAAACATTTAAAAAAGTTCATTAAAAAAAAAAACAAGAGCCCAATTTGTAGTTTTTTTATTTGGACTGTTAACTGCAATTGCCCACAAATACACACTACTCACCTATTTTCACAACATTACTGTTTTCAATTTCACCCGCATGAAAACAAAATAAACGAAAATACGACAAATACAACACAACAGCAAAAACGTGGAGTCATAAAACATCACCTTGAAGCTGTCGCAGACGCTGGCTATGCGTCGCGCCCCTGTCGCTGGCATGAGCCATCAAAGTTCCGGTTGCGGTTCATTTATTACGCTGCTTTGCTTCTCTTTTTGTATACCCCCCACTCCACCTATATTATTTGCCCACTCTCTGCTTGTCACTCTCACATTCTCTCTTTCTTCTTCGGCATTTCACACCTTCTTTTTGCTTTTAATCCATTTAGCTGCATGTTATCGCCCATCATCAGTAATCATATGTTATCTATCATAACTGTCTAGCTGTGTGTGGTGCGGCGTTGTCGTTTGTTTTCGTTTCGTTTAAATACTTTCCATTATTATTATTATTATTATTATAATTTTGTTGATTTTTACCATCATCAGCGACAACTATTAAACGTTCTCTCTCTCTCTCTCTCTCTGCATGGTCCCATGACTCAACTCATTTCAGAGTCATGCACACACACACAACATGGACACATTCACTCATGTGTTAAAACTTACAATAACACACCGATATTAAAACTGCTGTCAACAATGCACCCTTCCCCTCTTCCACATCCAAGCACTGTGATGCGTTTGTATACTGTATACAGTATACTGTTCCGTTGCTCTCGTGAATGTGATTTTTTGTTGTGCTCTTTCTCTCCTTAGTATGCTAACGGAGTGCGGTCAAAACGGTAGTTTGCAATTTATAGCTGGTTTGGTCTGTGTCTCTTCTCGGCAACAAACACAACGACATGAAGACCATATTGGAAATTGCGCACTTTTGGCAGCAACTGATTCATATCGCACCGTTTGGCCATTTCCTCATTCGCAAAACAGTCAGAAAAGCAACAGTTGCTAAACAATCCAAAACTTAATTAAATTGTGTATGCCATTCACACAAAAACACACACACATACATAAATTCTAAATAAAATACGTCTGTATTTAATGTTTGCGCTTGATTAACGCGTAATTTTGTGTTGGTAATTGTGACATACATTTAGTAAAGTTCGCCCTCTCACCATCCCAATAAGTTGGGCCAGGCGTAAATGGAGCTTGGATATGATAGATTAGTGCCTCGTCAAGAGCTTTGGCCAACATTTTTTGTGTTGATTGTCTCTGTGAGCGTTAATCATAATCAATATTCACTATCCATATACAAAAATCAATAAAAATTGTGTGACAACATCTCATTTTAGCAATTTATTTATTGTGTTATTTATTGGCAACTAAATTTGTGAGCGTGTGAGAGTCGGGACAAGAAAGCGCTTGCTTCCTTGTTGGAAAGACATTTCAATTTATTGATTATCGATTGTTCGCATTTATTCGATCCGAGTCAAGCTTAAGACCTAATCAATATGAAACAAGCTTAACGGGAATTCTTCAAACGGTTCGTTAGCTTTACTTTAAGACTGGTTTTTTTATGCATTTCTAGCCACTTTTTGTTTTTTAATGGGCTTTAGTCTATTTCGGACCTTCTAATTATTGTAAATGTCACAGCTTTATGGTAAATATTTGTATGTACATAAATACGTATTTTATTGTGGTCGCTTGTCTTATTATTTATTAATTTTTAGCTTAATTTTGACACTTTCCTTTAAAGCAAAAAACCATTTGGAAACTGAGAGGTTAAGGAGAAGGGGTCGTAGGCAGCAGCTTATTGAAAGTGTTCAAGCAAAATTAATTATAATTGTTTTAAATAATTTTGAACTTGGCAAAGGCAATGGTACACATATACATGCACTTACTCATACAAACATATCAATTTTCGCAGTTGACTCTTCTTTTCACATTTTGTTGACAGCATCTTTGTGGCCGACGTCTCTTTCGTGTTCGTCAGCGCAGTTGGTTTATCGTACGTGTTCTTCTTTCTCGTCTTCTTTTGGTTCCTCTTTTCGTTCGTTTTGTCTGTCGAAAGTTGCGGCAGTAGAAACAGCAGCAGCCGGCGCAGTTTTTGGGGCAATTTATGTGCGTCACTCGGGGACTTCGACGTTGTTTTGCATAACTCTCTTACATATGTTCATTTAATTTTTGTGCTGTTTTCCCTGCTTTTGGTTTATTTTTTTGCGCAATCCAATTGGAAGGCACAACCTACCGCTACCAATTTCATTCAAAGTGCAACGAGCACTATATGCTGTATCTAAGAGAGCGAACAGCTGATTTAACTTTTTTACTCTCTCGTTTGCTCTCTCTCAATCACTCTGTTCTAACAGCGACACACATAGTCATACACACACCTATATATACGCTCACACACAATCGCAAACATACAAAACAAAGCGAACTGCGCTATGGCGAAGGTGCGCGGTCGCGTCAGCCAGTCTTCTGATTCTGCTGCTGCCGACAGTGAAGCACGCGCGCATGAAAGCAATCAACAAAAAAACAAGAGCAAAAAATATAAATGAAAAAGCAAAACCAAATTAAAGAGGAAAACAACAAAAAAATAAACATAATTGATACAACGTTTGCTTCCTCTTCCTACTCCATTTCTTCGATGTATGCGTGTGTGTGTGTCTGTGCGAAAATAAAATAAATGAATTGAAGACTTTGAGGTGAATTTTAACGATCTTTCTTACTCGCTCGCATTGTGCCTAAAGCTCTCGCGCACTCTCTCTCTCTCTCTGCGCTGCCTGTGGTGACACAGTAAACAAAAAAAAAAAAAAAAAAACGAAACCAAACCTAATAAAAGCACCAAACAAAAGTTGACCAAGTGACAAATTTATAACATCTTTGAGTGTGAATCGGACTTGAAAAACGCGTTCCACAATCGCACAAATGCTCGTCTAACCGGACTGGAACGATCGGTCGTGGCTCGGTTATCCATTTAGTCAACCCACACGCCCCCGCACGCAACCTTCAAAAACGAGAAAAAAATATCAAAACAGCTTGTGGTATTTATGTTTAATGCTGCAATGCCACTACTCCTATCCCCTCTAAAATGACGCCAATGTGTCTATGCCTTGATTTCCACTTACTACTTTTACATCTGTCTTTTTTTCTTTCTCTCTCTCTCTCTCTCTCATTCTCTCACTTCCTTTCGTGTAAAACAGTTACATTTGTTCTTTGGATTAGTATGCTAGATTTCAAGTTGATTTAAAGTTGCAAGTTGCAACTAATCGTGTAACTTTATTTAAACGAAAAATTAAGATATTTCATTTTTAAGCTGTAGTTTACAACTTTGATTTGTTCTAATCTTTACCAGTTGGCAGTCTAATCTTTACCAGTCTTTATGCAGCTGGTGTCCCCCTTTCTTAGTTTTGAAAACAAGAGGAGGGCGCTGATTCACAATTGACTTCGATCAAAAGTTCAAGACGATCCGTTCAATTGTAGAATTGCCATTAATTGAAGACTGCAATCGTTCGATATTCTGCTATATACCACAATAATTTATACGCACATGCGAATTTGCTTGTCTCCTAAGTTTACGATTTCAATTTATTTACTTTTCGTATGTGTTGTATTTTATGTAAATTTAAATTGACTTTATTAAATTATTCGTGTCAATAGTTTTCAATGCTCGTCGCTAGACGTACGTAAAGTGAACTGAAACTGAAAAAGAAACAGAAACAGATTCAGAATCAAATGGAATCGAATCAAATGTGAAGGCGAAACAATAAATTGAGAAAGTCATTGTCAAATATGACGTCATCCATTGGGATCAGCTGACTACCACATTTACAGCAACCTTAGTTGTTGCTGTTATTGTTATTCTTCGGTGAGAAGATTTAAAAAACCAGTTGTATGTAAATTTGGAATATAATGAGATATTTATACAGACGGCAAATGCTGTTGTAATAATTATTTATATTGAATAGAGAACCTTTTTCACAGTCTCATTTCGCAATTTTAGTAAACATTTATGATTGTTATCGCTACTGTTGTATCGATAAGCAGGCATTGACTCATATTCGTGAAACAAAACTAAAAAACCAATTTGTAAACTTTTGATGTAAAGTTTGATTGACAAATTTGACTGATATCGATAACACGACATATCGACAAAAAGTACACATTTTTCTAAAAAGAAGCCTTAAGTTTGCATTTTTGATTATTTAAATCGATAGCTTAGGTTTTTTTCAGTTGTTAAAACTTTTTAGCAGAGAAAGTATTTGCTTATCGATAACTCACAGTTGTTCATCATTTGGTAATGCGATATGGCATCAAGTTGAGCTAAAATGAGTGTCGTTCTTTGTTTGTGTATGAGTGTGTGTGTGTGTGTATGTCTCCACGGGTGTGTATATCAATGGGTTCTTTAATGTTTTGCCATTATTCTGTCACGTTTTCATGACTATGACTCAATTGTTTAGTCGTCGTCGTAGCTTGATGTTGTGGTTATTGGTTGCTGATTTGGGCCATTTACTGTAAGTGTGGGACAGAAAAAAAAAAACCAAACTGGAGAGTAATGAGAACTGAAGCAGTGAAAAGCCCATATTTATGGCCTTTTGTTACATTACATCATCAACGTCATCATTATTATATTTTCCTTTTTGGTAAAATTTATGTTAAAGAAACTCAAGAGAGCAAAGATCGAAAGAGATAGAGAGACGGGTAGAGGATTGGGTTCTGTTGGTCATAACATCTTATCGGGCATTGTGTTCCTTATATCATGACGATTGCATTCTATTTACAAACTTTTTTGTAGTGCTTTTTCAGTTTGTTAACTTATCATACGAGTCTGCTATTATTACACTATCTTTTCTATTACTATTGTTGTTGTTGTTGTTGTCGTTTTTGTTTCAACACCTTTTGCCACTTATATAGGCACGCGGAACCGTCGCAATTGCTCTTTCGACATCGTCAACAACAACAATAAGCCACACCGATACATACAGACACACTTGTTTGTTTCGTTGATAATAGTTAGAGAAAAACAAGAAGAAGAAGAAAATGAATCTCATTGTCTATTGTAGTTGTAGACTAGAAAATATACTTGTTTGGTCTTTGTCTATGATATTCCATTTTTTTTATCGTCATCTTTTGATTTTAACTCTGCAATTCCATTTCCATTTTTCAACGTACTCCGCCCTTGTTCCGTTGAACATATTTGTCAGTCCCATTTGATTTCATCAACCGATTCCGTCCTGTTACTCTCTCACCTAGACTCGTAACCCTCGACAGAAAACAGAATCACAATTGCTCAGGCTAAACAAACGAGTTGTATCATCATTTATATACATATATTCGTATGTACATATAAACATAATGGAGCCCCATTTAATTCTCTGATTTCCCCCAGTTATCTATTCATAATGAGTTGCCATATGTTGCCTATATAAAGGTAAACAAGATTTCATAATGGCAAAACAGAGTTCTATATATATTTCTGATTACAGCTCATGTGAGGCATGAGTTTAAAAATGAATTCAATAAATTACAAAAATATAAACTCAAGTAGCAATAATTATTTAAACAGTTCTGACCTATTTATGATACCTTAGTAAAAAGCTATCTATCGTATCGAAAGAGCTGTTGTTAAGTTCTCCTCACTAATTATCAACTTTAATGAACTTAACCTCAAATACAAGCCAAAAGCTGACGTATCTAACAAAATTAGCATATTATTCTGTTATTATTATTACTATTATTACATTTACGTTTTTATTAAAAAATCGACATAAAAAAGCTTTTTAAATTTGATGTATCAATTTTGAGGGAAAAATAAAACACGCCGGGGAACAGTTGCACTTATCTCTTGTGGGCACGAATAAGAGCAGGGCTAAGATAGGGGACGGTAAGTGACATAAGGGCTCATGGTCAGTCAGTCGGGCAAATTAATGAGGTCTGTAAGCGATTACACATGGCCCAAAAACGAGTAGTAGAATTGTTGATGTTGCCACATGTTTAATAAATATTCCATTGGGACAGGTTCTTTCCGGAATGAACGTTCTTCTTTATTTGAATTAATAGTTATTTAGAGGAGTATGATTCTCTTTTTCCATTTTCCTTTTTCAATTTGTATTATCGCTAGTTTTATGAACCCAAACCCGAGTCCTAGCTATATTTTGGCTATTGTTTACCCTTTCACTTTACGCTTTCAGTCTCGCCGCGAAATGCGACTGAAAAACATAACGTGCCAATTTATTTGCCGACTGAACTGCCCCATCCAAAGAAGGTTTATAATTTAGTCTCATATATAATATACCCTACAATATGTATATATGTGTTTGTGCTGTGTAAATAGTTCTGGTGAATTTCGTTCAAATTATTGCGACGTCATTTTTGATTGAACAGTCGAACTGCTCCCAATCCAGTTCGCCTTATAAACGTATAGCACGTGTTTCTGCGAATACCTAAACACACACAAAAAACTATACTAAATCAGTAAATGGGAGCATGAGCAGGAAACAAGTCTTATCTACAGATTTAATCTATAGATAATACGGAATTTCACCATATTGAGGAGTATTTCCTTGTATCGAATCGGTTCAAAGAACTGTGTGCAAAAGAATTTAATTGACTAATTAACTAGGGTGACCTTGTTTTACGGGCTATAACAAAAATTGAAGAGGTCGTTACTCAGAAATTTTCATATGATATTGGTTCTTAACAAGTAAAAAGCTTTTTACCAAGAGCAGTGAAATTTATCTTATAGAAAACTGACCAGACCACAAATTTTAAATAGAAAACTGATTTTCATAACAAAATATAAACAAACAAGTAAGAAAAGTACAGTCGAACACGCCCGACCGTATAATACTCTCTGCTTTTGTTCCAAACTATAATGTTAAAATCGGTAACGTTAAAACAAAAAAAAAAAAAAAATAAAGTTAAATAGAAAATACATATGTTTGTCTGTATACAAATTCGTTTGACGTTATATGTATGCACATACATATGTGTGTATGTATACTTTTGGTCGGCACTGCCAGCGCTGTCTCTCTCGCACTCATGCATTGGTATTGGCCGCAAATATATAGAATTTGTTGCGTGTTTTCTTTATTGTTTATGGTCGGATTCTTATGAAACTTTCAGGGTAGTTTGATATAATTATTCTTCAAATACATTTCAAATAACAATACTGTACGATAAGAAAAAATGCCCTTAAAATGACATGCAAATTTGAAAAGTTGTTTTATTTCTTACGGAAAAAAGGGGGCGTGGCAGTCCAAAATTTTAAATGGCATTACATTTATGCTGTCTCTGGGAACCGGCGTACCAAAATTGGTATTCCTAAGTGACATACTTACTGAGATATTTGCTTTATACATCTATTTTTTCCGAGGTATGTCTAGTTTTTTGCTCATTGTGGGGCGTGGCATCGAAAAAAAAAAGATTCTTATATTAACTGACTAAATATCGAGTCGATAGAGACCAAATTCGAACTTTTAGCTCTTACCATCTCTGAAATCTGTGTGTTCATACGGACGGACAGACGGTCCGACGGACATGGCTATATCGACTCGGCTTGTGATGCTAATCAAGAATATATATACTTTATGGGGTCTGCCACGCCTCCTTCTGCTTGTTACATACATTTGCACAAACCCAATATACTCTTGCAGAGAGTATAATAAAAGTTTGTTATCGAAAGTACTTATACTACAACACTCATCTTCCTGATGTTTTAAAAGTGTTTAAGTAAGTTTTCTGTAATTTTTGATTGAAGCTTATGACTAACCTAAAAGTTGTAGAGCTGCCGGATATGTCCGGGCTCGCCCTGTTTCAAGTCTTTATGCCATCATCGGTGTTACATTGAAATTGAAGCTCGACCTCCGACACGCAAATTACTAGCAAATTGTTATTGAAATTGAAATGTCAAGTGGAGGTTCGTTATACCAAAGGTTGAAAAATGGGGCAACTACGAATCTTGTTGTCACTTTTATCAAAGTGCGACCTTGTCCATGAATATTTAAATTTATTTATTTTTTTTTTTTCAGTTTATTTACTTTGTAATGTTTCACATTTGCCTGCCCTTCGTTTTTTTTTTTTTTTTTTTTTTGTGACAATTGGGTTGATTGTACCCAAATGCCAAAATGAGGAGTATTTTTGCTGAGCAGCGCGAAGGGAAAGAATCGGTAAAATTTCATTATCACCTGAATCCAGACAAAGAATGGTAGCCAGTGAACTGGCAATTCGATTGTGTACACCTGTTTACCCAACCAAATAATGGCACCTACCTCGACCCTTCTTTTGTCACATCCTCTTTACTCTTAACCTGGGTATACTGCTCTTATCGCGCAAATTTGGTCAACACGCTTCGTTGCTGTTGTGTTGTTGTTTTGTGTTCGTGCACACACTAAAATAATCGAACTCTATATAGGGTTTATCTTTTGTGAAGCCTATGTATGCGCTTTTCCCTCACCAATTGTACCAATGGAGCAACGAAAGCAAAAAAGTTAAAACCTAAAAAAATAAAACGCTAGGAATATGTAAATTTAATACAAGTATTAGTGAGTTTGTTTTTCTTGTTATTAAATTTGGGTTTTGATAAAACAGCTTCCAAACTGTTCAATTTGACTTAGTAAGCGTTACCAGTCCTTAGTTTCTTACCTTTTTAATTTAAGCTCAAGTACTGTTTCTTGTCCGAAAAAATAAACAAACTTTAAGTGCCTAGAAGAACTCTCTTTGTTAAAGGTCCAAAAAATTGAAAATTTATAATACCCTACACATTATAAATCAATTAAAAAAGTGGACATAGAAATAAATCTCTTAGATTTATAATTTTAGATAACGTTATTTCAGATTTTATTTGTATAATTTCTTTATATTTACTTCGGGGCTATTGAATCTACATTGAAACTTTCGCAATACGTTGTTCAGTTCCATATGTTTTTGAAGCCGGAAACACTTAAAAGGTTAACGGATTTTACAATTGATTGGTTTTTATTTAATAAATTTCTGATCTGGAAAAGGCTAAAATGACAACACTAATAACTCCTTAAAGTGCAAAGCTCGCTCCTTTCATGTAGAAAAGCTCAATACCTCTGCAGGCTAAAGCTTTCCTCTCTATATTTTCATGAAATCTCTTCGGCTTTTGTGCGCTTATGCTTTACGCTGAATTCGTAACATTTTTAAGTTGAACTGATCTTAAAGATTTCTATGCCTAAGGGTTGGTGCGGTCAATCTTATGTGGAACCTATATAATTTTTGTAGCTTTAAAATGTCAGTGCGCAAAAGTCTTTGTTTCATTGAGAGAGACGAATCGAGAGGGAAAGAGGAGCGAGGAGGGAAGAGGGAGCGCTATCAAGAAGTCAGGCTAAACAGAAGTTACTATATGTAGTCGAATATTCCATAATTCCGACGACAGTGGCACTTTGTCGATGCGAACTAAACGACGCGACGATCGTTAGGTTTTGTCGGTTTGTTAGGTTTTGAACGTACCGATAAGGTTTTCCGGAGATTACGGGGATTTGTGGTACGACTACGGCTACAGTTACGGTAACGCTTCATTATTTCGCAGTTGTTGTCGGCAGCCGGAAGAGTGAAAAAATGCTGAAATAAATTAGAATTAAATAATAATATGAAAGAATTGCCAAAACAAAAGTTGCCAAAAATTGAAGAATACGAAAGGCAGTACTTGAACGATACGAATTTCGATAGCACATTCGATAAGGCAAGACCAACGACAGCGACAGCCACAACTACGACAACGACAGTTCCTCCTGCGTCCTCATCATTTGTGATTAAATGTCTGCTGCGAACAGCGCGCTTTATGTGGCAAGTGACAACGATACCCGCCAAAATCGGTGATACTATAGGCACCCTGTATCGCTACGCGCAGGATTCCGTTGATAGTTTTCTATGCGTAGCTGGGTGAGAAACGAACAACAATAACTTTTTACAAAACTGTATAAACAATATTTACTGCTCTTTTGCATTCTGAATTCATCAAGTCCACTAATAAAATGGTTTTTCTTTGTCATTGCAGAAAAGCGCGTCGTAAGGAACGCGATGGCGATCAAAATTCAACAGACACCAAATTGTATTTGGAGGAGAGCGTCCTAGAACGTAAACTACCTGAAGCTGATCTCAAAGCCCTTGTCGATCTTCCAGCTGGCTTGGACTATAATGAATGGCTGGCCTCGCACAGTGAGTAGTAGTAGCATTATCCTGATCAGTTCAAATTTTGACAAATTTTTATCTGTTTCCAATCGCTCGATTTAGAAATTTTGGTACAGTAGGCTTAGACTCTCTCCAGACCCTTGAGACAAGTTTTATTGAGAGCAAACTGTTAGCGAAAACGAGAGAGAAAGAGAGAGAGCATTGAGTGATTATAGTAACTTGGTCAACTATACGTGCTCATTGTCAGCCAACAACCGGAAACTGAAGCTAAAGAGTTATCTAAGTGGAAGTGAAATTCTTCAGGCAGATAATTAGTTAATAAGAACAATTACCACGAGACTTCTTGAAACTGTGATAATTTTAAATACCTAACTATGTGAGAATTATTCTTGGATTTATCGTAAAAAGCCTTATGAGTATTGAAGGAAACAAAGCTTTAAAAGGAGCTAGTTGGATATAGTAAATGGTGAACAATTTCCACAAAACTCAAGCCGTTGATTTCCTTTTACAAATATCTTAAAAATAATTTTTAGAAATCAGGTTGTTAAAAATTAAATCGCGAAACACAAGTGGTTTACGAGTATAGTATTCTAAAATATTAGCTCACTAGTTAGTATAACCCTCAAATTTAAAAACTAAACCGACCTTATGAATAGAATGTGAATGAACCAATGACTAAGCCTATGAGATCCGTTTTTTCACTTATTTTTTGGACCCCTTCTCTCCCTTTATTTTATGCGATTAGTGATACCAGCTGTTGATTAGTTAGCAAACTCATGGGTGGTACTTTCCACTGTCCTCTATTCCCTTTATCTGGCTATGTGTTACATCACCATCTGTGTTAACGTTAATCGAAATTAATAGGAAATTACATCATCTTAGGTTGGTGAATAATGATAGGTACGCAAATAGAAATAGTTGCAAATAATTGGCAATGTTTCAGCAATTTCTACCACACTTTACTGCCCTCCCCTCCCCACTCAGCCTAAGTAGCCTGTAGCCTAACCAGTGCTATTTTACATAGAACGTTCATCATAACCTTGCGACTCGCGACTTGGCTGAGAAAAGAAGAGGAGAGGCTAACATGTGTCGTCATCTGAGAAACAAAAGATGTCAAATTGTCTTTTAAAAAATACACCTCCCAGTTGAAAGTGAACTCATCCAATGGGCTATTTCCCCACTCCACTTTTCCGCCCGCTCTGGCACCTATCACTTTCCTCCACTGTCTCCTCAAACAGCGTTGAGAATGCAATTTGGGCTGACGTAATATGCATACTTTCTTATCTGGCTTCTTTTTGCATTTGTTGACTTTAAATTCACATTAAAGGCGATTCGAGACGCCTTTTGAAAAGCTTATCAATCAGCTGCTTAAATGTCACACCAGTTATACAGTTATCTCTTTGCCTCCCTCTCTAACTCTCAGCATTAACTCTAAAATTCTCTCTTAATTCTTTTCAATTAATGGGCCGTATTTCTCCTTAATTAATTTTGACTATGACTTTTATTTTACAACTCTTTACTTAATTTTCTTCTCTTTGAATGATTGTTCCTAATCAGTTTTTCCATCTATTATACCTTTCTTTTCTGGTTTTCGTCCTATGCTCTTATTCTTTAAAATTGCTGTTCTCACTTATTCCTTCTTTTTTCTTCTCAAAAGAGTAGATTGCTCTATTAATTTTGTCAGAAGCGAAATAAGCGTAACAAGCAGAAGGAAGCATTTCCGACCCTTGATTAGCATTAGCAGCCGAGACGATATAGCAATGTCTGTCTGTCCGCATAAATACCTGAATGTTAACCATTACTTGGAAATTATAGCTCGCATAGGACAAATCGCTCGAAAATTACTGATTTGTATGGAAAGATGTGCCTTACAATAAGTTGCCTTGCTCGACTGTAGCCTCTCTTATTTACTTTTCATACTCTTATACTAAATCAATTTTTTGCAGCTCTCGCTCTCTTCGAGCACGTGAACTTGGTCTATGGAACTATTAGTGAATTTTGTACACAATCCGGTTGCGCAGACATGACCGGACCAGGCAACAGGTAAGCTGAACTTCACTTGTACCGTTACCCAGTAATTGGATCTCTGATATTGATTAATCTCCTCTTATTTCAGAACGTACTTATGGTTCGATGAGAAGGGCAAGAAGACGCGGGTGGCAGCACCGCAGTATATTGACTATGTTATGACGTTTACGCAGAAGACGGTCAGCGATGAGTCGATATTTCCAACCAAATATGCTAACGAATTTCCCGGATCTTTTGAGTCGATAGCCCGGAAAATACTACGCTTGCAATTTCATGTGATAGCGCATCTGTATGCGGCGCATTTCAGAGAAATCGCGCTGCTCGGTTTGCACACCCATTTAAATTTGACGTTCATGCATCTCACCGCGTTGCATCGACGCTTCAATCTGATTGATGAGAAGGAGACGGACGTGCTGCGTGATCTGGAGGTAGCATTACGGTTAACCGATGATAACACTAGTGTTTCTGGACACGATTCAACAACCAACACAACAACAACCACTGAGAGCTCCAATTGCGAGCAACAGCAACAACATCACAACAGTAGCAGCAACAGCAATTCATCTGCCGAAGTGTTGCACGTCAATTCACAACAGCAACAACATCAACTCAGCACCTGCATCGGCCACACGCCGACAACAACCCCAGCAACAGCAAGTTCTCTGATCGACGGCGACCACGCTTCGCCGCCAATTTGCACGCAACCGGAAGCGGGAACCGGCGGGAAGCCACTTGGCAGCGGTGGGTTGTTGGGTGGCATTCTGGGAGATTTGACAAGCGGTGAATTTGGTGATACAACACGTTATTGCACCTCGGCAATGTCGGAGACAACAACGGCAACAAATGGCGCTGGCGCATTACATATAAATTTTAGCAACAATAACAGCAACAATCACAATTTAAATCACTATCATCATCATCAACATCCACATCATCATCATGGACATCCACATGCTCATCATCATCATGCCCATCATCATCCACAACCCCATACCCATCCACACACCAATCATCTGCAGCATGCAACAACAGCGGCAGCGACGGCTCAGTCGACGCAACACAGCGGTCTCATACAGTGCAACGCTGCTGGCGTCGCTGCCAACAGCAGCAGTGGCAGCAACAACACCACAGCAACTACATAATGCGACAGCAGCAACAACCACAACAACAACAACAACAACAACAAAACAAAAAGAACATTAGAAATACTAGAGTTACGCAAAAATGTTATTTAATGTTATTACTTCTATGATCCTAAAGTTGAAAATATTGTAAAAATAATAAAAAAAAAAAATACACAAAAATATTAAAAAAAAAAGGCAACACAATTATCGGTAAATTATGCTATCGATTTGCAGTTGATAAATGCGCGTAGTTCCAAATAGAGCACACACACGTTCAGTCTTGACTTTAGAGTCTGCAGTTGCAAATAAATGTATAGACAGTTATAGAGAGAGAGAGAGAGAGATAGAGAGAGCTGCAAGCTTAGGATTAGAAAAGAGAAAGAGAGAGCGGAGAGAGACGCTAAGCTTTATAAAGTATTACTTGTCGCCCCCTCCAATCCCCATAAAAACGACTTTTCCAACAAAACTGACAGCCTAAAAGGCCACAAAAGCAAAGCACTTAAAGAGAAACAAAAAAAAAAAACACAAATGGTAAATAAATAAAACAAGAAACTAGCTAATACAAATACTACATTGCTTAAGTTACTCACACTCTGGCACAGTCACAGTGGCAGCTTCAACACATTTAGCAAATAATCCAGATAAAAAACCATCTACTATAAATCTGTCGATGATTTGGGCAAAAGAACATATATGTATAATATATATGTATATACCTCAGAAATATTTAAATGTGCATCCCACAAAATTTAAGTATTCGAAATAATTTCTAATGTTATGTTAAGTAAACTACAATATAAACAAAACTATTAACTGTTTGGCCTTAAACTATTTGTCGTCAATTTTAGAAACAAAGTGTGTTTTTGCATGATAAAAAAACAAAAAACCAAAAAAAAAAATATTTTCATAATGTTATGCACATTTACTTATTTTCAAGTTGATAAAGAAAGAGACAGGGAATAAAAAGGAAATATGTTGTACATACTATATAGTACTTTTTAGTTATATATTTTGATCTGTAATATTCTTAATTTGTGAGGTTAGTTTTATATCTCTCTCGTTCGCAAGGCTTTCAAGAATTTCTATAAAAAAAACAAAAAACAACAAAAAAATTAAAAACAATGTCAGCTTTTGGCCTTGAACTTTTTTTTATAGGGTATACACACAGATACTCTTTAATTATCTCAGATACTTCTGCTATCTTTCCACACACCGAATTAAGCACCAGTTTTTAGAAAAAGAGTAAAAGTAAAAGTAAAGCTAATAATAACTAATGATGTTAAAACTGAATGCTAGTTAACGACTTGATAAACCAAAGGCAATGAAGCTAATTTACTTTAAAGATTTAACTAATTAAAAAACTTAACGAAATTATGCTAAAACAAAATAAAAAGTTCAGTGTATATTAGATTGTTGTATATTCGTGTGTGTGCGCCTGAGTGTTATAGGTGTGTGCGTATGTGTGAGTGTGTATAGGTGTTAGTGTATGTATGCGAGATTCAGTTGTTTCCGTAGTTCCCAAAACCCAGACAAAACATTTTTAAAATTCGGCTCACTGAACTGTCCAGGCTTCTTTAGCTCTTTCCTAACTTAACCTATTCTTATACACTATATACATATATACACATAACATTTTCTGAAGATTATAAACTGCAACGGGATATGACAGAATCTTCAATATTCTGGGCGAGTTCCCAAATGGAATTAAAGCAAACAACAAAAACATTTTATGATGAAAGACAAGAAAACACAAAGAAAAAAAAAATTACAAACAAAACCCAAAAATGATAATAAAATAAACTGTTATGTTCAATATAAAAAAACGGTCTTCTGATTATTAACATTTATTTTAATTTATGGAAATATTGTAGTGTTGACTTTGTTACAAATTTCATACTTTAAATTTGACGACTATATTTAGAATATAGGAAGTAAAAGTGAGGTTAGTTTTCTTAGGTTAAGGTTAGTACGGCTGGTTAAATTTAAAAACCTGTGTTAAATATTCATTCAAATGTTGTCTGAGATCTGCCAGTCTTTTTGTGAGTCTTTTCTGTGGCATAAATGGTTTTTTACTTATTTTCATACATGAAATTTTGTTTTTAAGGTAACTTATGAGAACTAAAATATTTGGTAATAAATAAACAACACCCAGTATTAACACAACTTATTTATTATCAACTTAAAATAGAATTTTTATGTGCTATGTGCAAATACCCTTATCATATCAGCCTACTTTCTTTCTTACTTGATTTCATCTCAAAAATCTATACATATGTATTTACATGTTCGGGTATACACAATTGAGACAAACACTGGCATAAACGGTAAATACGTGTACACAAAAGTACATATGTATGCACATATGGTACATGACTAAATTGCTGAAGAGAATGTATTCCAATTCCCATTCCAGTCGCAAAACACAAGCACGTTGAAAAATTGGCAGGCAGCTAAACGAGCCCTCAATACTCTTCAAAGAACTTTCTACTTAAGATGTCACATGCAAATTTAGCCTTTAACCCGCCAATTATACAAAATTTCGGCTTTACAGCTGAATGAATACACGTATTGAGGTAGTAATAGATAATTAAATAATAAAATAAAGCTAAAAAAGTATAATAATCAGAGCGGTACACAGCCGTCAATAATTGCCATATACCTTTGTGGCAGCGTAAATAAATTCATCAAGCTCCGAGCTTAAACAGATTAACGGATGTACTCAGAGTTTAGTTTGATTTGGAAGCGCAGTCGATGCAAAACGTAGTGCTCTCTTTTCCCCTGGTTCAATAAGGGCAATCAAAGTATTCGAAGTGATTCGTATTTCCCGATAAGAGCAATGGAGTTTCGCTGGGTCCTGCTGGCAGTGCTTGCATATGGGATCTTGGGCCAGGGGACACCGGGTCAGCGTGGCAGGTACGAACCGAACTGGGCAAGTTTGGATCAGAGACCGCTGCCCAGATGGTACGACGAGGCAAAGGTAGGTATTTTTCTGCACTATGGCGTCTACTCGGTACCTAGTTTTGGATCCGAATGGTTTTGGACAAATTGGATAAGTAAGTTTTAAATTAACCTATTCCACATTGACTGTAAAGCTCGTTTACAGATCTGCGCAATCCGGAATATATACGCTACATGCAGAGAAACTACAAGCCCGATTTTACGTATCAGCAATTCGCAGATCAGTTTACCGCCGAGCTCTTCAATGCCACTCAGTGGGCGTTGCTCTTCCGCGACAGTGGGGCCAAGTAGTTCTAAACAAAGTTCAGTTAACATTGTTCAGTTATCTATGTATATCTATATATTTTTATCAGATATGTCGTGTTGACCAGCAAACACCATGATGGATACACGTTGTGGCCTTCGAAGTACAGCTTTGGATGGAATGCGGTGGATGTGGGACCCAAGCGAGACATTATCAGTAAGTATAACAATGTCTATGACAATTAATACTGAAATACCTTGCAATTCCAGAGGAACTGGCTGCAGCCATTCGCAGCTCTACGGAGCTCAAATTTGGACTATATTACTCACTCTTCGAGTGGTTTAATCGCATGTGGATCGATGATAAGCTGCATCTGCTGCTCCAGCAGCACTTCGTTGACTACAAGGTGAGGCCGGAACAAATGGACTTGGTGGAACAATACCTGCCAGAGATCATATGGTCCGATGGGGACTGGGAGGCACCGGCTAAATACTGGAAGTCCGAGGAGTTTATTGCCTGGCTCTACAACGACAGTCCGGTGAGGGACACGGTGGTAACTAACGATCGCTGGGGCTTCGGAACGGCCTGCCTGCATGGGGACTTCTATAACTGTGCGGATCGGTTCAACCCGGGCGTGTTGCAGACCCACAAATGGGAGAACGCCTTCACACTGGATCGCACCAGTTGGGGTCAGAGATTCGATGTGACGCTCTCCGATTTCATGAGCTCCAAGGAAGTTATTGAAGGTGTAAACGTTTTTGATCCACTCTTTTACAATTATTATAATCGTTATTGTCGCTTTCAGAGATTGTTACCACTGTCAGCTGTAACGGCAATGTCCTGATCAACGTCGGACCCACCAAGTATGGCACAATCCTTCCTATATTCGAGGAGCGTCTGCGGGAAATGGGACGCTGGCTGAAAATCAACGGAGAGGGCATCTATGGCAGTAGTCCATGGATCTATCAAAATGATACTATGACTTCAAATGTTTGGTACACTCGTGGTAAACAGTCTGGCTACGCCAGCACTGTAATCTATGTCTTCGTACTGGAGTATCCTTTTGATACCAATGAGATTGACATTTACCCACTCGGCAAACAAATCAACATCTACCGGAATGTGCTACTCGCAGGGCTGAACATGGGAAGCGATAGCGATGTGCTAAATAAGAGTACCACTCAGATCGAAATGCTTGGCATGGAGGACACTAAAATATCGGTTTGTATTTTAAAATAACCGACACTTAAACTGTGAACTAACTTTTGCCATTCGCAGTGGACGTCAAGTCATAATAAAGTGCATATCGCATTCCCTCCCAAACACCATATCGACAAACGAGGGCTGGACTACGCTTGGACCTTCAAAATAACTATAGTGTAAAATACAATTGGTAATTTAATAAACAATCACATATTGTAACTTTTCAGATCTATAATATTGTTTTATTTTTTTAATTAAATTGTTTTGGCTTTTTGTCCTTAACTCTGCTGGTCACACTGCTCTTTGGCGATATATCGTAAGTTCAACCATCTCTAGTCTGATTGGTACAACAAACGCGAATAGTTGCGATTTCTGGCGCAGATTTTTCGGTGCATTTTGCAACACGTAAATGCTTTAAATATTATTAAAAATTTGTCATACTAGCTGTATTGGTTACTTGGCAAAAGAAGCAATCATAGTTAATCGCTCTTAAAATAAAAAAAGTGCAAGGGCAGCAAAAATACCAATACAACAATTATTCATAGTGTGCGCGTGCCAGGAAGAGCGAGAGTAAAACAGAGGGCGATAAAATAAGAGAGCAGGGCTTGCGGGCGTGGGTGCGTGTGCGTGAAATGCTCTTATCATTTATGCGGCTGTTGTTTTTGTTATGACTGCGACAGTCGTTTGTCCAGCTGCGGCAATAACGTTTGTGTCATCTCTTTTTGTAATTGTGAAAACGATAAAACAATTGTTATATAAATAGCTAGAACTACACCACGCGAAGGCCACCTGTCTTGTGCACTGCCTGCTGTTTTACCTGTACTTATTCAGGCGTGAATTTTGATACTCTTAATATGGCAGTATTGGCTTTAAGGCTTTCTAGCGTCAATTTGTGCTCCCCTTGCAAAATAATTAACAATGGATTAATAATCTTTTACATTTGCGAGCGTACAAATTCAAAACAATCAATGCGTCATACGAGTGTGTGCAATAAAAGAGTATGGATTGAGTTTGTGGAGAGAGAGAGAGAAAGAGAGAATGGGAAAACAAAAGCCAACCATGAATTGTGTGCGCGCCGTTATCAACAGCGTTGCCACTTAGTTAAATTCTTGTATAAATTGGCTGTTTCACGAGAGAAGTACATAAAATATATGAAGAAAAATTAGAATTCTTTTAATTATATTTAATTAAATATGGTGGAAGTATATAACGCCAAGTTGTTTTCGGCAAGAGCCGAATTAAATACAGTCCGCAAACTTTTAAAAAATTAAAAACGACGTGACAACCCTTAAAATTTGTTTAAGCATCGACAACTCCATTCAAAAGAGAGCACTTTGGTTCTCTCTCACTCTTTTGTCTCTCAACCCGTTGCCATACGTCACTCTTGGCCAAAACACACTGGCGACTGACTCTTTCAGTGTTAACTGTGTCTATTAGCGTGAGTAAGCGTTCGGAGTGCGTACGGCAAACAGCAAAAGCAAAGCGTTTTAGGATTTTAAATAAAATACAATAAAAAATCATATAAAGCTCTGTAGAGAAAAAGTTCATTATCAACAGAGACTAACAAATGCGAATAGCAAGTGCAGTGAACTAGTCCCACCGGACGGCGCCCTTGAATGTAAACGTATTCCTGTGATTGTGTGTGTGTGTGCTTGTCCGTGTACCTGTCGGTGCTGGGTGCTGTTTCTAAAAACGTTCAACATTAAATTAAAAATATAAATATAAAAATACAGGAACGCATAGCAAAATTCGATTAACAACAAAAACAACCTTGAAAAGGCAATACGACGACTGACTTGGCTATTTTTGTTTTCAAGTGGAATTGTTTCAATTGTTCTCCATCTGTGCACTGTGTCCAATAAGAAAAGCAAAGGCAAGCAACTGAGAGCGGCCAGAACAATTGAACATGTCGTCGCATGGTCATTAACACGACGACGAGTCTATACGTCTGCTTGTGTGCGTGTGTGTGTTTTGTGCGTGTTTTCTTGATTTCTTTATGTAATTTTTAACATTTATTTTATTTAACGTAGGCGTGCAGGAGTTTGCGTACGCACAAAGCGCAGTAACAGCAGCGGAAATAGTAGTAGGAAAAGTAGCAAAATGCCGTGCTCGCTAATTAACTAATTAGTAAAACCCAAAAGTGAAAGAGTGGGAACAGAGAGGTGTATCTCCAGTCGGCCAGCCACAACAGTTAACTATTTAAGAATCCGAATATAGTATTCAGTATTTAGCCACGCTTAATATGACATCATACGCAAATGACACAACCACTACGGCAGCAGCCCCAACAGCAACAACAAACGCAGGAGCATCAGCAACAGCAGCAGCAGCAGCGACATTAGAAGTCACAACTTCAGCGGTTGCAGTTAACTCACATTCAGCTCAACTCAGCAAACAAATGTCCAGCAACAACAATTGCAGTCCTTACAACGAGGACGACAACAGCAGCTTAGATGGCCATGAAAAAGCCGACACGACGCCCGAGAATATCCAGAAGATAGCCGAGATAATAAGCAACAAGGAAGCAGCAATTGCAGCTGCCGCCGAGGCAGCGACGCCCACTTCACCAACGCACCGATTGCAGCAACAGCAACAGCAATTGCATGCGTCGGGCTTTGTAGGAATTGGCGCAGCCATCGATGAGTCAAACATTAAATTTTGCCTTGGAAAACCTCCGCCGTCTCCTGCTGAAAAAGGTGAGCAAATCCAAAAAGAGTTGCGCTTGTATCGCTCTTAAACGTCGACGTCGTAGAAAGCAGCAACTAAAACGAGAACCACAACAATAACAACAAAAACAACAATATACTAGCGTCGTTATTCATCAGCTCGGTGTTGTTGTTATTGTTGTTGCCTTCGGCTTTTTGTCTCTTTATGCTTTGCGTTTAATTTGAATCTTTAATGAAGCTATTTGGCCAGTTTTGGCCACGGCTTAAGCGCAAAATATTTATTGCAATAGTCATGGTATACACACAGCCGCAGACAATACACAAAACACACCCATGAAAGAACAAATAGCAAAAAGGCAACAGCTGCACAGTGGGACAATGGTTGCTATTATGTGGGCAAAAAGTAATTTACAAATATATTAAAAGAGCACAAATTGAATTAATATCTAAAACTCCAAAGATGAACTGAAGATTGTGAGTTCAAAAAACTGTTAGCGAAGTTTTTTTTTTAAATATTTTATTTATTTATTTATTATTAATTAATAATTATACAAAAACTAATATAATAATTAACGGGTAAGGAGTGCTAGCTACTAAGGCCATCGTTCCAAATTTTTTGAAAATAGCATTTATTTCTTAAACATTTATTTCTTAAGCTAATTCGTAATGCCTTAACTAAATATCTAGATCCTAAATCAAACTCAAACAGACAAGATGACGAAATGAAATTTCTTTATATTTTTAACTTTATTATATTTTTTGACTATAACAACCTGAACGTGGTCTAATCAAGCGTGCGTAGAAATTATCAATTTGGCAACAAGGCCATTTGCAGCATTTTTTGGCAGGCTGCCCATCGTTTTTACGCGTATAATAATTTACATGACGTAATGAAATCGCAAATATTTCGTACACAAATATATAATTGCAATTTATTTGAGTGCAAGTCAAGTAACTGTTTAAATAAAAAACATTTGTTCTTCCAATTTGAGTAATTCAATAACTCTGATTATTTATATAGTTTCAACAAACTAAACCGCAACATGGATGATATAATCCAATAATCAGCTGACATAACCCAATGCTCAGCTGCTTTCAACATGTCAGCTTTTCTTAAGTTATGAACCGAACTCCCCAGTCCTCCCGCACCATTTCCATGTTGTCTTCAATTTTACCAGCTTTTTGCTTTGTTTTGACGGACACAAATCTTACACAATCGGATAGTTGTTGTCATTATCTTCCTTTTTTACCCAACACCAAAGCTGAAAAAAAAACAGTTTCAAATAATTTTTGGCGTGTGAATCAGCAATCCAACAAAGATCGTTTGGGAAAGGCGCAGACTATTGCGTTACAGCCCAGATTTTGCAATGTTTTCGGAAACAATCTCAGAATGTATACATTCTGAGAAACTAGCGATTCATTGAGCTGCTCCACATTTTATATCTCTGACGTAATCTGAAGAGTCTTAGGTGATATTAAAGATCTGTTGAATACATTCACTTATAACTTTTATCAGAATCAGAAATAAACATAAATTAAATTTGTAAACAACTTATTATGGCATCTAGATGATGCTATGAATGCAAATATTAGCAATATAATAAATTATGTTGAGATGTTACCCCAATAACCACTATATTCACGCACATGGCCTAGTATTTAATCCAATTTGAAATTAGTTGGTATATAACTATATCCAATCATAACTCTACTTCCATCATAGCAATCAGTTTTTGTAAAAGATAAATTACTGACATTACTGTTTAACACCCTGTACAGCATATGCTTATTATCTAGAGCGTAAACTTTAATGTGTTTTTGATGTGTTGAACAAAGCACAGGGTATTCTTTGTTCAGTTTGTGAATTATGCAATGTTATTTCAAAGTAGAACCAAAATTTGCTCGCTTTGCTGGCTCACAAAATGATCGATTTAGGTGAACTGTGTCAGGAAGTGTTTCACAATTCAACTGTTCACTAAAGAAATAACAGTAATTACATTGACCAACCAGCATGCCTAGTTGTTAATATTCGTCGAGTCTTGGGTTTCTATACTCCAAATTCGTTGTTAAGAGACATTCGTCGCCACTATTAGTGTTTCTAACATTTTACACACCTGTTGGATAAGATAGAGATAAATAACTTCGAATAAAAACATTATCCTGTTAATAAACAAAAAATTTTGTTTCTAAACAAACAATTTATTACAATTTGTTATTAAAAATTTCTTGAAAAAAACTTATTAAATATTTATTTGTATCTTTTTTCAATACAGACAATTTTCATACATTTCATTTATTTCTTTTATTTGATAGTTTTATTGTGTCTTTTCGTTACGTCCGCTCTTACTTTCTGCAGTTAATAAACAACTATTACTTTGCCATATTTAGGTTTTTCTGATTGTTAAAAGTTTTATGCGTTATTTTATTTTGTTTTGGTTTCTTTTTTGTAATTTTTTGGCGTTTGGAAAGTTGTTTGTTATAGGGAAATTGAAAGGTCGGTCCATCGCCTGCTGTTTGGTTGAGAAACTCTGCTTAAAATGTACTTACCGTAACCATATCTGAAAAAGACATAGCGTTTAAAAGACTGATTAAGAGGCTCAACAATCGACAAAAATTAGATCGTTTTACAACAATCAAATGGCAGCATGTTCCAATTGGTTTGTAATTGGGTTCGATAATCGTGCATCTTACGCCATTGTTGCTTAAACTGTGTTTTTTTTTTTTATAAATTAATAAATGAAATCAATTTATTGAGGTACAATCGGCGAGCAAAAAATGCTGTTTTGCATCATATTATAATATTATGCATATATGTAATATGCATATTTTTCAAAGTTAAAAAAGCGGAGAAAGCCCCCATAAACATCATCATAATCAATTGTCAACAGTGATTGAGGTCATTGCCTTGTCCATTTATAGTGCTATGATTCAGTTGATCAGCGTATGGAAAGTTCACATAATTGAATAAAGGCAGAGAATCTACATTCTTGTGCTGGAGAAACTAAGAATAACTAATCGCTTGAAAGATAGAGAAGTTTGTCTATTGATTTTATGCAGACGGGCTAGAAACATGGGATTCTAGAGAATAAGGGTACTTAAATTGTCTTTAGTACTGTACAAACTGGAAAATAATTCAGTAGTAAAACTAAAATTTGCTAAAATTCCAAAGTAAAATATTCATTTAATTATAAAGAATTCTTAACCGCATTAGTATCCGTTGAAAACAGTTTTATTTTAAGCTTTAAATATATTTAATAAAATTTAATAGCACTAATTATTTTTTGTAATGTTTTCAGAATTGTAATTAGTTAATTATCATAATTAATTAAAATCAAACTCCATATAATTCAAAGTCTAAGCTCTGTTTTATTGCATATTTCCTGTTCTCCACTTCTAGCCCATATTTAATAATAAAACTTAAACTAAAACTTAACTAATTCGATTTCTTGACCAAAAGAAATAAAAACATGAAAAAACGGTTATCTTCGGCTCGCCGGTTATCTACGATACCTATATGATATAGTAGTTTGACTAGAATAAAATTTGTTCAGCGTATAGGGAATAATAGAAAACGTGTATTGCGGTCAATATGTAAAAAAATATTCATTGAAAACATTCCAACCGATTGTTCCTATCTATATTATATAGTGGTTCGATCCGGATGAAATTTGATCAGCAGATGGAAAGTAATAACAAATGCATGTTGCGTTTTCAACCGATTGTTCCTATGGCAGCAATATAGTATAGTAATCCGATCTGGTCGTTTTTAACATACAAACTGCAGAGAGACAACACATCTAAACCAAGTTTCATCAAAATAGCTTTAAAACGGAGACACTAGTTCGTATACACATGGACATAGCTAAATCTACTCGGCTGTTGATATTTTATAGGGTCTGAAACGCCTCATCCAATGCGTTACAAACATCTTGACAAAAACAATATCACTCTGCAAAGTTATAACAAATAATTTTTTGGGAAATCGCGTGTGTGGAATATGGTCATCTTTTAGCTGTCCGGAAAGTTAAGGCCAGGTTACCCCTGATTTGTCTGATTTTTTAAATAAAATTTATTCATAGTAAAAAATATATTTTTAATCCATTTTTTTTCACATGAAAGAACAAATATTAAATTGCTAAAAATAAATTTTTTTTCTTTCTTTTCAAAATGGCGGCTTTCAAAATGGCTCCTGAATTAAGGCTGATTCGTAAATTCATATCTAAAAAACGAATCATTTGAATGCAAAAAATCAAACGGTTTCATGTTTTGTACTGAATTGGTTATGGCCGGAAGCAGAATCAAATATTTTTAATGAAAGAAAACAAAATGGCGGACTTTTGAATTTTTTTACTACAATTTTTTACTTTTAATTGTTAATAACTTTTTTAAATGACAATAAATGTTTCTGATTCTGCTTCCGGCCATAGCGACACATCTAAGAAATAAATTGCCCTTTGAATTATATTGATAAGCTGTATAGTTTTTACGTGAGAGTGGCATCCATGTGAAAAAACGTGGTTTGAGATAAACGCATTCAAAGTTTTTATACGTCATGATTTACCGCTTGGCGCGCACCGGTGCCTGCTCGATTCTACCTACTTTTTGGTAGTGCCGACCTTTCGGACTAATTTTATATTACTTCTACGACTATTAACTAACAATTTACGTAAAAAAAATTTTCGATTTTTTGAAAATAATCAGGGGTAACCTGGCCTTAAACAGCGGTACAGAAGTCGAGCGCGTCCAAAAGTTAAAGTTAAATAGGGGGGAGCTTCCTACTCATTTGTTGCCCCCCATGTGTAAGAAAAAATCTTTGATATTTCTATTAGCTTTTGCTTGGCGCGGAAATAAGTATAAATTTATTAAATGCAAAAAGTAGGGAAATAGCCCTCACTGCAGGTTTGAAAATAACTGCCTGAAGTAGTGATGGACTTCAACTAGCAATACGTCCCATTATTTTTGGCTTTGGTACAATTTCGTTCACGTATCGATTTAATTTTAACTAATTTAGAGTTTTTGTTATTTTTAAATAAAGTTTGGATTAAGTTCTCAAAGGCGATTAAAAGTCAATTTTTAACTCAACTCAAGTTTCGGTCGTTATAAAAGACTTAAGGTTATAGGGCGCCCAATTTTTTCTTCTGTTCTGAACCGTCTCCGTGCTGCACTTGTGCTCAGTCGCTTGCCACTTGAATTGTTTTGTTGCGTTGTTGTGTGTGTTTTCTGTGTGTTCTTCTTCGGCTGCAAATCTTAGACTCGTTTTCTCCGCATAAATGTTAATAATAATAACCGTAAATAAATGTTAATTTAATTGTATATCTTATGCTTCTGTTCCATTGCAGCGGCTGTGCTAAGCCGAGCGAATCATCATCAAAGCAACATCAGCACCAGCAATAAAAACATCGCTGCTGCGGCGGATGAAGACGAATCAACAGCATCGAATTCAACAACCACTGCTACGAAGGCATCTCTGGCTTTCACCATAGATCACTTCGATGCCACGGAGAATGAGACAGCGGCTCAGGCAGCTAAGTACAAGAACATGATGGAACGCTTTCAGTCTCGCCACAAACGCGGTGCATCTCTGTCCAAGCTTGAAACGGAGGCCCATACTATAAAGCCGACTGCAGATTCTGTATCAGCCGCTGCCACACCTACAACAGAAGCGGCAACCCCTGCAGTCAAGCTGCGGGTTCGTGATCGCAGCGCGTCTCGGGTTAGAGACGCCTCCAAGCGACACAGTTGGTCGCCCCGCAGCTCGGGCAGCACAGCAGGCGCGACAGTGTCGACGCCATCAGAGGCAGTGCCTCGCGTGGGCAGTAGAACAAAGCAGATAGGAGTACAACCAGCACCGCCGAAAGGAACTGCCAATCTGGTGGCCAATCGAACCACACAGTTCACTCCTCGCTCAACGGCCATGCAACTCGCGCTGCAGCAGGTGGAGCTGCTGTGTCCACATCCGCCACTCGACGATGTTAAGCAGCAGCTACAGGAGGAGGAAGATGCGATCAGCGAGGCTGGCACCTATACGCTGGATGGTGATAACTATACGGAGGAGCAAAAGGATCTCATGAACATCGATAGAAATGCAGCCGCAGCGGCCAAACTGCGACCTAAACAGTTGGCAGTGAAGCCCAATCGTTCCAGTAATGTGCTGGAGGTAAACTACTATCATGAGACACCACAAAAGGAGCATAAAGCAGTCACAACTGGTTCATATCTTGAACAGCTGCAGACGCATGTACAACAACAGCGGCATCAACAACCACACGAACTACCGACACCACCTTCACCACGGACACCAGCAGCAGATGTGGGTTGCTTCACCAGTGTCACCACCAGCGGTGTGTTGGCCAAACAACGTGCCTTGGACACAAATCCGAAGCTAACACGGCACACGCACAGTCTGTCCACATCCCAAATTGACAGCTCTGAGTATGTGAGCAATGAGGCCAAGTTAAGACATGCCCATGCAATGTCTGGGAGTGCCACTGATCGGCAAAAGGCTGAGTATCGACTGAACGTGTTCACCACAAGCACCACACAACAGCAACATCCACATCAGCCGCAGCATCAACATCAGCATCACCACCATCAGTTGCCAGAGACGCCGACAACTCCCACTATGACAGAGGCAGCGCTGCTGCAGTCGGCACCAACAAAGCAGGATTGGATCCAAGAGTGGGCACGCAATGCACGTGCCCGTAGTCTCGCCCAGGATGTAAGCAGCAGTTCGGCAAGTCGACGCAAGCAACAAACACAGGAGCAGCAACAGGTTAGCAAATATTCTGATCTACAAAAATCAAATTTATTACTTTATTTATTTATTTCATTTGTCACAGCTAATGACACGAAGCTATAATTGCTCCGACACGGGTGCTGGAGTGGATTCGTTGACCGACGACAGCCTCAGTTTGTACAGCCAGCAGCAGCGCCAGTTTGTTGCTGGAACCAAGCCAAATCGCAGTTTGGCAGAGCGTTATCGTCTGTTGGGCGACTGTGATTACGCGAGCGATCCAGCACTGTGCAGCCATGGCGGAAATCAGGGTCAGCTACCATGTGGTGGCGGAGAACCTTACAAGCCACCCAAGAGTCCCAGTAAGATCCCCTCGCCGCTGCACACGCTGGGACGTGCACGCAGTGCCAGTCGCTCATCCAGGCCGGGAGTGAACGAACAGCATTTGCATCTGCAGCAGACGTCATCGTCACGGCGCAGCTCGATTAAATCGCCGGCGGCTCAATGCAGTCCACAGCATAGTCTGGAGGCAGGCTATCGTCGATCGCCATTGCATCGTGCACTCATGACCAGCAGCATCAATGAGGCGCAGTTGCAGCTGCTAACCAGCGGAGAGTACCTGCTGAAGCAGCTGCATCGTCGCAAGAACTCACTCGATGACGCGGATCACGAGCACGATCTTGATTACTATCATAATCATGAGTCGCCTGTTGGCGGTGGTTCCATTTCGCCGCTGCGACGTTCCACCTCCTTTCAACAACAGCAGCGTCCGTTGCAGAGTGTGCGACAGGCGCGTCCCAATTTTCAGAATCTTTACACGCCGCCAGCAGCGCGACACATGCATCAGCAGCAGCTGCAACAATTGCAGCTGAAGAAGTCCGCAAGCAGCAACAACTTTGAGCAATCATATAGCGATTATGACAACGAACTGCAGTACTACATAAATGACGAGGATGAATTGGGCACCACGGGTCCGTACTATTCCAGTGGCGAAGAGGAAGTTCCAGAGGAAGTGCGTGAGGGGGAACATCAGTCCACAGTGCCACTCAGCAACACGCGACTCAATAAGGCGCTTCTCATGCGCATAGAACGCAGCAAACAACGTGTGACAGGAACTACAAATAGCAGCGGAACAGGAACTGGAAGTGCCACTGGAAATGGACATACGCCAGCCAAACCCAGCTCGGCACCAGCCGGAAAACTAAGTATTGGAGTGGTTGCCTGCCCAAATACTCCTGAGCTACCGCGTCGTGGTATTAAGAGTGCCACGCGTGCCGTGTCAGGCTGTGGTCCTAAGACGCGACAGTCGATGCCGCGCGAGACGAGCTTGAGTCGACTGGCCCAACAGGTGCCCAGCAGCTTGGCTAATGCCAAGAAGCAGCTACTGCAGACTGCCAATGCGAGTGCGAGAGAACAGCAGCGGGTGCAACCCAAGTATCTGGACATCTCCAAATACAAGTCTGCGCAATCCAACAATTTCCTTCGCAAAAACGATGCCAAGAGCACGTTAAAGCCGACGGAGCAAATGAAGCGCAGTCCCAGCGCCTCCTCAATGGGACTTAGTCGCAATGAGTCCAATCGTGCCAGTAATCGCAGTGTTCGCTCCACCGTCTCGGCTATGAACAGCAGCACTACTTCCCTGGGCGGCGGTACTGGCGTTGCACGTGCAACATCCGCTGTTCGACGTGATGCCTCTAGTGAGTAGTTCACATAATAGCTTCCATCTCATGCTAATATATTTATGATCTTAACCACTACAGTCAACAAGCAAAAGGAGGCCGAGATGGTCATGTGGAAGCGACGCTCAACCTACGATCCAAGGAAGGCAGCTGCCGAGGATCGACGGCGCAAGGAGGAGGCCCGACGCGCCCAATCACAGTCAATGATGCAGAACCAGATACAGGAACAGCGTCAAAACCACGAAAGGACCAACGATATGCCCTTCGAAAGGTAAATTTTTAGCACCAGCGATTAAGGAAAGAAGAACAAGTAATGACTTCTAATAGTATTGAAATGTTTAGGTCTCCCAAATAGCATAGAAGTTCAAACTCAGTGATTTTTTCTTTTTCAGGAAATTCAAATTAGCTAGTCTATGTCTCATACAATGTAGTCTTTAACTCCAAATATGCTCTTAAAAGTATGCTTAAAAATTTGTTGGGAAACTTATAACTGCGATTAGTACATACAGTTTGTTAGTTACTTTTCCAGCTACAAAACGATTCCCTCTCTCAACTAGATAAATTACAACTGATAGATAAACTTAACATAATATTTTTAAATATTTTAAAGAAGTTGTAACTTTATTTGTATATAACACTGATATATGTATTTCTATATGTATACTCCGATCTTAGCTATCGTAAAGTTACTGTGTATATTATATAATTGACAGATCAAAATTGTTCGATATTGGGGAATTACCTTAGAGAGGTATTTTATTAGCTGATTAAACACAGAAACTTTTAACTGACATTTTAAAGGCTAATCTTATAAAATTAGAAAAACTGATTTCGCTGAATATAGGCTTTAGTTGTTGATTAAGTAAGTAGCTTTATTTAGAAAATTAGCCATGTTTAACGTCTTATGACACCCACAATTTTACTTTACATTATACGTAATATTTCTGGTTCCTTTCTTTATATTAATATTTTTTTTATTATTAGCTTAAGGTTGTGGGTAATTTCGCGGCTAGAGGTTAAGGTGCGTCCAACGGCCATAAATTTAACTATTTTTATTATTATTAAACATAATCGTCCAAACTGTAACACACTTTTAATTTCCACGCTTATGACCCCGATTATAAACAAATATAAATAGGATTTTGGCTATTGTAGAGACAACATATTATGCAGATTTATTAGAAAACTTATTTATTTAGCTGTTTTAATTTTGCTAATTGTTTTTTTTTTTCTTTTAATTTCTGTACATCTTGTCTATCCAATTCCGATATTCACACAATTCGATATACACACAATTTATAGACCATCACGATCGCACTTTCGCCGTGGACTGTTATGACCAACGAATGGTGTGCTAATAACCGATCTGTAAACTCAACAACCAACACAACACCAACAACAAGCCAACTTTCGAACTACTCTCTTTCCACACAAAACACACACATTGAACACACTCAACATATAATAAACGGTGCAAGAAGAAGACTCCGATGAATTGCGGTTCCCTAATTAATCTTGATTGTGACACTAGAAGTGTTATTCCAGTGCAGGCCAAGAAACAACGATAATAAATATATACACTCGTTATATATCTATGTATGTGTATACACGATTCCGAATCCTTTCAACGAAAATGAATTTCTGCGATGCTGCATTAACTCCATGAGTTGCCAATGTAATTGAGAAGTTTGTCAAAGTAGTCGATTGCTCGCTACTATTTCACTCGTTGCTCGTTATTTGTTACTCGTTACTGTTTGTTGCATTGATGCCCACCTCATTTTATCCGTTGCTCTTGTTGTTGCTCGCCTATTGTGCAAATGTCGGGAAATACTTGTATATATTTTCAACTCGTTTAAATAAGAATAACTGGTTGTCGCGATTTGTTTGACTTGTTCTGCTTTCGAAAACGCCATAACCACAGCAATGTTTTTAGTGTAATTATTCCATTTGGCATCTGGAACTCTCTCGTTAACCACTAACAAAAGCAGTAAAAATAATAATACCAATTTTAACAATTGTTTGTTAACTGTACAAATCTTTGAATTGCTTTATATTCTTAATCATACATGCATATAAACTTATTAATATATAGATCAAACGATGTCTAGAACAATTCTAACATTTAATCTAACACAACATTCACACAAAGCAAATAGAATACAACAAATAAAAGCTTAGTTAGTCGCTAGTTAAGCACTCGATTTGTATTCGCCACATTCATTGAGTATATTTCAAGCATTTAAGTAAAAATACATAATTTCTAAAATGTTGTTTCCTCTACACGTTAGTGTCCTCAGACCGGCAAACAACTTGACAATTACGGGCAGCATAAACTACAGTCCAAGAAACTCAATGGAAAACGACGCATGGATGCTTGGTGAATCATCTGAGTTTGGTGAATATCCTGAGGATTACGACGAGAATGTCGAGGAGGACAACGAATATGTTGCTGATCAAGAGTCTGACGATGTCTTTGAGGCCGAAACAGCGGAGGCAACAAGCTAATAATTACCAGCAACAGTGATATCTTTAAACGATCTAATGATCCAAATTAATAACATGAGTATGAAGTTTAAATTGTATTTGATATTGATAGCAAGCGGAATGCGATTAAGTTATAACTTGATCAGATCTGATATCATATAATATGATTTTGAATCTGCTTAACTTAACTATTTATATGAAATGAATTATATATACTAAGTAGTATAGATTGAATGAACAAATGCAAGTTCGAAATAAAATGAGTGAATGCTTTCTAAACTATCAACAAATATTATTTACGATGCTGTCCAAAACGCCATAAAACAATACAAATATTTAACTAACGATTATCGATTAATGGTTTTAAATGATATTTAACAAAAACCAAAACAAATAATACATATATGATATTACGGCCACACTTTCAGTTATGCAGACAAACAATACTCAAATTCAGCTCTGAAAAATGCCCAGTGAACGAGCAAATTTTGATTTGCTATAAAAACTATATCCTTACTATTCGGCATTGAGAAAATTCGCTCGGTTACTGACGTGATATGCCCAGTCGCTGAACTAAAACAAATTGAGAGTAGATTTTGTTATGCATTTGTCTATACAATAGGTGGTATACACATTTATAACGAAATATATAGTTTTATATGTCATGTTCTCAAGTAGGAATTATTTAGGTGGAACTTATTTTTAAATCGCGTTAATTATTTTATACAACTTTCAATGCTTTCTAATAGCATCAACTACACATATATGATCGATTAAAAAAACTACTTATATTATATTACTGTACTATAAATATATTTCAAATTTCAAATCTGGTGGTGGTGTCCATTTTAAGTGCTGTTCTTTCAGTTGAATCTTGGCTTTATTTGGGTTCAATTGATTCAGTTTGAACAGTTCCTCGATTTTAATCATTTAACTCAAAATATACAAACACACATATAAATTGATAAATTTAAAATTGAAAACAAAATGTTTAGTACAACTTGTTTCTTGTTGTTTTATTTTTAGACAGATATAATAAATCTTATATATTTAAAAATAATGTAGTTTTTTTCATTATTGGTTTATAAATTTATTGTGTTTACACAATTCGTGGCTTTATTGGATTTGCAATACGAGTTGTTTAATATATCGCCAATCAGAGCTGAAATTTTACGTTTCCGTATCAACCAGTAATACACTGTTGTGTACTACCTGTAAAAATCTTTCTCGAGATTTAGGTATTACTAATTCCATTCTTTTACTTAGAACCTCAAATTGATTTGGTATGCCTATAGTATACTTAATTTAGCAATACAGCAATTGTATAAAATTGTAATCATGGCCAATTGTAATCTTGACATTAGGTTTCTCACTTGACCTTCGTCTGTGGTCAAACGTGGTGAGTTATAGTGAAATCATGCACATACTGTGTAAATTTGGTCATGATAGCTTTAGTCATTTCCAAGCTATGGTAATGTAAATATAGTTCTTGGTAAGGTGACCATAGTTTTTTACAATTTTGTTGAGGCGGTAATGGGCGTGGTAATAATTTGAAACACACTTAATCTGACCTCGAAGTTGGCGGACTTTCATTCCAAATTTGGTGGCTCTAGCTCTTATGGTCTCTGAGATCTAGGGGTCCATAAGGACGGGTGGACAGACGGATGAAGAATATATACACTTTATGTGGTCGGAAATGCTTCATTCTGCCTGTTGCGCACATTTTGCTTCTGTCAAACTTAATAGACCCCTGTAATATTTTTATACTCTCTGCAAGAGTATATTGGGTTTGTGCAAATGTATGTAACAGGCAGAAGGAGGCGTGGCAGACCCCATAAAGTATATATATTCTTGATCAGCATCACAAGCCGAGTCGATATAGCCATGTCCGTCTGTCCGTCTGAGATGGTAAGAGCTACAAGTTCGAGTTTGGTCTCAATCGACTCGATATTTAGTCAGTCAATACAAGAATCTTTTTTTTTCGATACCACGCGCCATTCGCCCACAATGAGCAAAAAACTAGACATACCTCGGAAAAATCTATGTTTTCGGCTTATATCTCAGTAAATATGGCAATTAGGAATACCAATTTTGGTACACGTGTTCCTAGAGACCGCATAAATGCAATGACATCAAAAGTTTTATGCTGCCACGCCCCCTTTTTCCGCAAGAAATAAAAGAAAATTTCAAACTTGCATGCCGTTTTTAAAGCATTATTGTACAGTGTTGTTATTAATGATTCGTTTGAAGGTGTATCATGTCCAACTCTCCTGAAAGTTTCATAAGAAAGAAATAAAGCAACAAAGATTTGATTCGAGAGCAATGTCATGCCGACCAATAGTATTCATACACACATACATATGTATGTGCATACATTTAACGTCAAACAAATTTGTATGTACATACAGACAAACACATGTTCGATTATGCTTAGCTTTTTTTTTGTTTTAACGTGTTCTAATACAAGAACTATCTATTGTAATATCCGGATACCGATTTTAACATTATAATTGGGAATAAAAGCAGAGAGTATTATACGGTCGGGCTCGTTCGACTGTACTTTTCTTACTTGTTTAAAGTTCAGGGTATACACTTACAAGTTATTGTCTGAATAATTCTGGTAAGTGTCCAAGCTATTGGTTGATGACTTTGATAGATCATGTAGGAAGTAGGGTTGTTGAAAATAAATCAAAATATCAATATATCGATATTTTTTTTTATTAAACAAAATATTTATGTCGGAATATTATTTTCCCCAAATATCGAATATGCGATATATTTTTGTGATATTTTTAGATATTTTTGCGTTGGTTACTCTTGTAGCGAGCACAAAACTAAAGGAATGAAAATGGTGAAAACGCACTACTCGGATTTAAAAATGGCGCAGCCAAATGCAATTTGTGCGTCAAGCTGAGCTTGCCACAGTCTTCTTGGGAAAGTAATCCAATAACGTTTTGGATTTCTCACAGGGCAGATTTGCCAGAACTCGCAAAGTTCGACTTAAGATACCTAGCAACTGGTATCTGTTATTGTTGTTATTCTTATTTTTTGTGGCGGATTTTAAGTTTATTATAGGTATTATAAGTAAAATGAAAAATATCTCAAAATATCGATATATCGATATTTTAAAATGATATATCAAATATCATTTTGATATTTTTTCGAATCATAAAATATCATCAATACGATATTTTCCAAATTTTCGACAACCCTACTAGGAAGTATATAAAAAGCGTTGCATAATTTTGGCCAGTTATGAAATTTATAAAATATTGTTAACATCATAATCATTCTAAAGCGCATTTTCATACCCTTGCAGAGGGTATATTCTTGATCACCATCAATAGACTAGTCGATATAACATATTAAAACTGTACCATTTAGTAAAATATTATCAAGCAATAAAAGTCTTATAAAATACCGAAAAATCGATTAATTGTAATAGAACGGGTCTCTTCTTTTCACTTAGATAAGTGCGAAAGGCACTAAACTTAGAATAAGAGTCCGTCTATGCGTTAGGCATATCAAGTTCATTTGCATGTAAAATTATGTTTTAATTGATCTATCTCAGCCAAACGCACACATTATGTATACTACCCTCGGTGCACTCTAATATACATTTTTTATACTCTCTGCAAGAATATATTGGGTTTGTGCAAATGTTTGTAACAGGCAGAAGGAAATCTGTGTGTTCATACGGTCGACTCGACTTGTGAAGCTGATCAAGAATATATATATATACTTTATGGGGTCTCCCAAGCCTCCTTCTGCATGTTACTTACTTTGCACAAACTCAATATACTGTCGCGCTCGCACTCATGCATTGACTTAAATATTAACTTTATAATCGGTAGTTCTGTTGTTTATTGTTGGATTTTTATGTAACTTTCAGGAGAGGTTGATACAATTTGTCTTCAAAAGAAACATAGATAACAATACTGTACGATAAGAACTAATGGCTTTAAAACGACATGCAAGTTTAAAAAGTTTTCTTTTTACGGAAAAAGGGGGCGTGGCAGCCAAAAATTTTAAATGGTAATGTATTTTAGCTGTCCTTAGGAACATGCGTACCAAAATTCGTATTCCTGAGTGCCGTAGTTACTGAGATATTCGCTTTAAACATCTATTTTTTCCGAGTTATGTCTAGTTTTTTGCTCATTGTGGGCGAATGGAGCGTGGCATCACAAAAAAAAAAGATTCTTGTATTGACTGCCTAAATATCGAGTCGATAGAGACCAAACTCGAATTTGTAGCTCTTACCATCTCTGAAATCTGTTTGTTCATACGGACAGACAGACAGACGGACATGGCTATATCGACTCGGCTTGTGATGCTGATCAAGAATATATGTACTTTCTGGGTTCTGCCACGTCTCCTTCTGCCTGTAACATACATTTGCACAAACCCAATATACTCTTGCAGAGAGTATAAAAACGTTGGCATAAGTGTATTTCATAGAAAGGCGATTACTTTGAAAGGGATGAAATTGATTTACAAGAATAAATAAAGAATTTTAATTTTACAATCAAATTCACCTTACTTTTTGCCCACAGTAATATACTACTGGTCGGCATGGCTAAAGCTGTCGCTCTCGCACTCATGGCATTGCGCTCAAATAAAAACTTTGTCGCTCCTTTTCTTATTTGTTTATGGTCGGATTCTTATGAAACTTTCAGGATAGATTTATATAATTAGTTTTCAATCAAATTTAAATTCCTAATTGGTAGTCCTAACTGTCATAGTTACTGAGATATACGCCGAAAACATCGATTTTTCCGAGGTATGTCTAGTTTTTTGCTGATTGTGGGCGAATGGGGCGTGGCATCAAAAAAAAAAGATTCTTGTATTGACTGACTAAATATCGAGTCGAAAGAGAACAAATTCGACCTTGTAGCTCTTACCATTTCTGAAATCTGTTTGTTCATACGGACAGACAGACAGACAGACAGACGGACATGGCTATATCGACTCGGCTTGTGATGCTGATCAAGAATATATATACTTTATGGGGTCTGCCACGCCTCCTTCTGCCTGTTACATACATTTGCACAAACCCAATATACTCTTGCAGAGAGTATAAAAATTTAAAAAAAGCAAGTAAGAAAGGCTACAGTCGAGCGCGCCGACTGTAAAAGACCCCGTACTCTCCTTGTATTCGAAATTAATATTTGAATGCGATATAATTTAAAATTTAAGTTTTAAAAAAAAATAAAAAAAAAAAATTTTAAGTCAAGTCAATGATGGGATTCGAACCCGCGCTAACTGACGCAAGTTCCATAACACGCTGCAACCCTACTTATTGCAACACACCATTCATTTTGCACAAATACGATTATTTTCATTTATATATTTTAATGTAGTTATATATAAAAAAAAAAAAAGTAAAATAAATCAATGGGTTAGTTCCGGGTTTGAACCGCAGACCATTGGTTTAGAAAGAAATACCACCTTCACCTAGGCCACACTCCGTTTGGTAACTGTCTTGACTAATATAAGTGAACATAGAGTTATCTCTTTACTTTCAACCAAGTGCACATAAATTACATTTATTCAATTTTACAAAGTAAACGCCAAACGACTAACCGTAACCCTACACTGTTGCACCAGTTAATATTGTATATTTACATTTTTGTTTAAAATTTAAAAAAGTACATTAACAAATTCCACTTTCGGGAATTGAACCTACGAACCTATACGCGACTTGCAGAACACGTCTCAACCCTATCAGTAGCACCACGCCCCACATTTGACACATGACCGATTATTTTCATTTACATATAATAATGTTGTTATATAACAAGTAAAAAAAAATATTTTAATTTCCGAGTCTGTGCCGGGGTTCGAACCGCAGGTCGAACCTTGTATGTGTTCACATACAAGGAGTCTCTACTACCTGGGCCACGCTTCCTTTGCAAACTTCTGCGGCTAATGTATAGATAAACATAGTGTTATCTCTTTTCTTTCAACCACGTGCATTCACAACGCGCTTCAATTGATAATTTGTTACCTAATTGCTCAGTTGTTTATAGTTGGATTTTTATGCAACTTTCAGGGTAGTTTGATATAATTAGTCTTTAAACAAATTTTTTAATTACAATACTGTAATATATTAGCAAATGCTTTAAAAACGGCATGTAAATTTTAAAAAGTTTTTTAGTTCTTGTGGGAAAAGGGGGCGTGGCAGGCCAAAACTTTTAATGGCGTTGCATTTGTGCTGTTTCTAGGAACCTGCGTACCAGAATTGGTGTTCCTAAGTGCCATGGTTACGGAGTTATTCGCAGAAAACATCGATTTTTTCCGAGGTGTGTCTATTTTTTTGCTTATTGCGGGGGCGGTAGGGGGCGTGGCCCTGATTTGAAATAAACTTGATCTGCGTACATCATAGACGGACTTTTATTTACAAATTTGGTGTCTCTAGCTCTTGTAGTTTAAAAGATCCAGGTGTTCATACAGATGGACAGACAGACGGACAGACAGACGGACAGACGGACATTGCTATATCGACTCGGCTGTTGATGCTGATCAAGAATATATATACTTTATAGGTTCGGAAAAGCTTCCTTCTGCCTGTTACGCACATTTCGCTTCTGACAAACCTAATAGACCCCTATACTCTTTTTTAAAGAGTACGGGGTCTAAAAATCGGGGGAAAAGAGTGTTACGATTGCGATTTAGCAATTAGATATGTTGTGTAGTGCTCAAAACCAAACAAACAAACAAAGCAAAATACAAGTATTTTAGAATTTGAGAGGAAAGGGGTGAATTTTATGAACTGCTAGCGAAATTCTGGTAGGGCGGAATGGGGCAAAAATACAGAGTCCACAGAGTCAAAAGCGATAAAAAGAAAAACAACAACAAGAACACAGCACAGTAGAGTTAAGCAAAACTAATTAAATTAAATAAAATAAAATTGTAAACAAGAGCGAAACAAGAGAAAACAAAATGAAAACACTAACCAAACAAATAAAACAACCATAAATATTTATCAAAAGAAATAACAAAACAATCTGAGAATAAATTCCAGTAATAAAGAGCAATTAAATTTTGTTGATATGAAATTTTCTTGATAAATGCTTTAATTAGTTTTTATATCGCAACACCTAATTAGAGAAGTTAAGAAAAACAAGAAAGAAAAGTACAGTCGAGAGCGTCCGACTGTATAGTACTCTCTGCATTTATTCCCAATTATAATGTTAAAATCGGTATCCGGTTTCGGTATCGGTTAAAACAGCATGCTAGTTTAAAAAATTTGTTTATTTCTTACGGAAAAAGGGGGCGTGGCAGCCAAAAATTTTAAATGACAATGCATTTATACTGACTCTAGGAACCTGCATATCAAAATTGGTATTCCTAAGTACCGTAGTTACTGAGATATTCGCTTAAAACATCTATTTTTTTCGAGGTATGCCTAGTTTTTTGCTCATTGTGGGCGAATGGGGCGTTGCATCGAGATAAAAAAAGATTCTTGTATTGACTGATTAAATATCGAATCGATAGAGATCATATTCGAACTTGTAGCTCTTACCATCTCTGAAATCTATTTGTTCATACGGACAGACAGAAGAACATGGCTATATCGACTCGGCTTGTGATGCTGATCAAGAATATATATACTTTATGGGGTCTGCCACGCCTCCTTCTGCCTGTTACATACATTTGCACAAACCCAATATACTCTTGCAGAGAGTATAAAAAGTTCAAGTTATGAATAATTTTTATGTAATTACCAAGCTGATTTCAAATATAAGAGGGTTGCCACAAGAGTAACATAAACTTATCCATTTGTGCATACCAAAAATTAAGATTATGTTCGTCTTTTATAGACAATGATATAAGGATTTGATGAATCTTCTTATCCCTGAAATGACTTCAAGCATTCGTTTTAAAATAATTATAAAAAACTCTGGTTTAAACATTTGTTTGTTATTTAGATTGTTGTTACTAAATACTTCAAGCATTCCCCTCCTTCAAATTAATCTGTTCAATTGGAATGTTAATGTTAATAGACATTTTTTGGGATTTAGTCTGGCAGTTAAGAGCATTATTATTTACGATCATTTAGCATTTGGAATTTGTTCTTGTTATTGTGTTTTTCTTTTTTTCCAGCTTGTTAATAAACAAATAATGCATGATGTGTATGCGATTATAAACAATAAGAATTATAATTTATGAAATATTATGAAATACATGAGATACCCTGAAAACTTATAGGCCACATTGCTTCTCTTTGTTGTCGATACTTGAGGGCACTTTTATGGGAATGATTTAAAGTATGAGATAATAATCGATTGATTGCGTCAGTTCTAAATGGCCATAGGATTTTGAATAGAAATATATTTGTCAATTCATTTTGTTGAATCTTTTTATTAAAATTAACAGATATGACTTATAGATCTCCACATTTACGCGTCCGGATAGATACGCTTGAAGTTGTAGTAAATACTAGGATTGTAGACATCATAAAGAGGATGTTTCATCACTATATACCTAAAATGCCAATGCTCGAGCAGGATTGCAAAAGTCGAGATCAAGTAACCGACACCCAAACCGACAAAAGAGCTCCAAAACTTCTTCAGATTCATAAGTGCCTCTTGTGGTGCCTGCTCGTCCGCCGGGAGACGCTCTATCGCATCTGCCAGCCATTTGGCTATGAATCCTGTGAGAGATCAGGGTTTTATAGCTTATTAATAGAACAACTATTGACTTACCTCCCTCACTTAAGCGTTGTATTACGTCATCCATGTGATGCTTCAGTGGCGAATTTTTTTCCAAAGCCAACACCACTGGCATGTGAACAACGCACTCTTTCATGATGTGCAACGCCATCGATCCCTTGCCATCTGCTTCATTTTCTACCCTCAGGTACCTCAGATAGTATTCGTTGTCATAGTAAGCGCACTGACCTTTGGCAATTTTCTCAGTCTTAATAAGTATAAGTATAAGTATAAGTATAAGTATAAGTATAAGTATAAGTATAAGTATAAGTATAAGTATAAGTATAAGTATAAGTATAAGTATAAGTATAAGTATAAGTATAAGTATAAGTATAAGTATAAGTATAAGTATAAGTATAAGTATAAGTATAAGTATAAGTATAAGTATAAGTATAAGTATAAGTATAAGTATAAGTATAAGTATAAGTATAAGTATAAGTATAAGTATAAGTATAAGTATAAGTATAAGTATAAGTATAAGTATAAGTATAAGTATAAGTATAAGTATAAGTATAAGTATAAGTATAAGTATAAGTATAAGTATAAGTATAAGTATAAGTATAAGTATAAGTATAAGTATAAGTATAAGTATAAGTATAAGTATAAGTATAAGTATAAGTATAAGTATAAGTATAAGTATAAGTATAAGTATAAGTATAAGTATAAGTATAAGTATAAGTATAAGTATAAGTATAAGTATAAGTATAAGTATAAGTATAAGTATAAGTATAAGTATAAGTATAAGTATAAGTATAAGTATAAGTATAAGTATAAGTATAAGTATAAGTATAAGTATAAGTATAAGTATAAGTATAAGTATAAGTATAAGTATAAGTATAAGTATAAGTATAAGTATAAGTATAAGTATAAGTATAAGTATAAGTATAAGTATAAGTATAAGTATAAGTATAAGTATAAGTATAAGTATAAGTATAAGTATAAGTATAAGTATAAGTATAAGTATAAGTATAAGTATAATACCAATACCAAATTAGTTGTGGGCTCCACTATTTCCATTTTGGAGCCCATTTCGCGAACCGTTTCATCGTTGGAGTCCAGAAAGAACTGAATATTTTCAATCGCGTCTGTTGTTGGTGGAATGCGGGCTCTTTGCAATTCCTGCAGTGTATCTATGGTCACACTGCAGAAGGAGCAGTAAGTAAAGCAGGAAGAGAATGATGGTAAAGGGGAGAAAACCTTTTTATATCTTACCGATCTGCAGGATTAGCCAAAATGGCAGTAAAGCTGGCTCTGTAGGTGGCCACCAAGAGGATGCAGTAGATCCAGTAACAGCCAGTGAGGACGCGTAGTGGCCAGCGGCGCGGCATGCGGGGCAGTGCCACATAAAGTAACATGCTGTAGGTCAGCAGGATGCAATTGGAATAAGAATCAAACAGATCTCGTCTAGCTTCAATTGCTGCCTTGCCTCGATATTGTCCTAACTTAATGAAAAAACTCAAGCTGGAGCTCCTTGGTCCTTTACTGCGTCGGAAGCAGCGAAAAAAGGAGGACGCCTGGCTGCTGTCCAGGAGTAGGGCGTTAAGGAAGCTGATGCAGTAGAAGACGGAGCCTACAACAAAAAGCGAGAGCAGAACTCCAGTCCACATGCCTCCACTGAAGGGAAGTATGAAGGTCTGCCAGGAGTTGTCCATTGAGGATTCGGGGGTAAGGAACGACAGACACTCCACACTGTGTGGCAGGCTCAGCTCCACATGCCGTACATAGCTCTGATGCAGATGCAGATCACCAATGCCAAAGCGAGCATGGTGTTGTGCCTACTCAGAAAGTGGAGGAAGTGAATCATTGACTGTCTACATTGCTACAGTCGGGTGTGTTTGACATGGAGATAATTCTTCCTACTAAAGTTACTCTACTTTCACCTGATCTGCAATCACTTACCAGTTCCTCTATTACTCCCGTATCCATGCGTGTCTCATTGTGTTCCTGATTAAGTTGGTCCAGTTCCAGAATCATGCTCTCGTTTGGACTGTAGTAGATGGGCTGAAAATGTAGTGCCTTAGCTAGGGCATCCATGATCATCACCTCGACTCCTTCATAACTGTGCGTGGTTCGATTTAGATGCACCATTGGCACGTGCTCCGCAGAAGCAACAGTGAGGGGTGCATCTGAAGGCGTAAAACAGTTTGATCCCCAAGCTATTACTTGTATAATACCATTATAAGACTTAAGCGAACCATTTAGATTTCTGGTTTTATCCCAGAAGAAATTATGTCCTTTGAGTCGTCTTCCGGGTGACCAGTTTCCAAGTTCTTGCAGGACCAGAACACCGCTCAGAATACCCGGGTAGGCAATGGTCGAGATCTCGAAACTACAGGGTATATAGCAGATATATTGAGCAAAGCACTTCACCTGATAACCAAGTGTCCTACCTCGAGGATCGATGACGATAAAGTCGCTGCTTGAGAAACAGAGTTCTCACAAACACACTCCACACGTGCAACATCTCGTGGGAGAATAGTCTGGCATCGTGCAACATAACAAACTTTTGCTGCATGTTTAGCGCACGATGGTTGTACACAAAGGTGATGAACTGTTGGACTTGCCAGGCATTCAGCAAGGTGATGACATGTAAATCACAACCACTTGACTTAATATCTTGCAACATGAACTGCATTTCCGAGGATGGTATCTGTAAATTCTCGCTGTCGTTCACGCGCAGCATGTAGTAGCTTCTGGGATATTGCGAGACCGCCTCAAAGTATGCTGCATTGTACAGCGAGGAGTGCAAATCATCTGTAATGATCGCCAGGCAGCGTTCCACTTTAGCTTGCCCCATCAACTGTTGCAACAATTGCCTCAGTTCGTCCAGGTAAAGATCCATAACCGTTGGAGCCGTCTGACTCTTCGATATTTGAAGTAGTATCCACGTGGCAAGCAGTAGAACACTTGCAACACGCACAGCCATCGCGGCATTAATGCCAAACTCCTTACCACATTCCGTATGCAGACATCGAATTAAACCTGTCGCAACCCCAACTGAACCCAATAAAACCAAAACACAAAAACTGTCAATCTGCTGCTCAACTCCACAACTGTTGACCTGGTCAATTAGCTACCTGGCCAACTAGAGAACTAATCAACTGTCAAAGTGACCTGATTTACCAATATTCAAAGTCAATTTAAAACTTCAGAATTCATAAAATACTATAATTACAAAAAAACCGAATACAAATATATACGAATAAATAACATTTCAAAATCCATGCTCTTTCTGAAACTCGTTATATCCAAGGGGTATCGCTTATCCCTTACAAAGTTGTTTCTATAAGTTAAAATATACATATACAAGATTTTAAATCATTGGTATAGTTAGTCATTTTTTCAAATTGATGCAGTTTTTGAAGCATCGAATCATTTAAATAAGAAAAGCCAGAAAATAATCATTTACTATTTTAATTTTTAGACACCGTACTCTAAAAAAAGAGTAGAGGGGTCTATTAGGTTTGTTAAAAGCGAAATGTGCGTAACAGGTAGAATGAGGCGTGGCCGACTCCATAAAGTATATATATTCTGGATCAGAATCAGACCGTCTGTCTGCCTGTCCTTCTGTCCGTCGATGCGTCCGTCCGTACAAAAGCTAGATCCACCAAGTTTGGAATGAAACTCCGTCTTTATGTCAGGCAGGTTAAGTTTATTTCAAATTTTTACCACGCCTACCGCCCCTCGAAGTGTAAAACTCTATTATCATTACACTACAACTTGGAAACTATCAAAGCTACATTATAATTATCCTCACCAAGTTTAATTCGTATTAGACAACTATAGCCTAGTGCGCATAGGACAAATCGGTCGAAAATTTCACATTTGTATGGAAAAATTCGCACCAGAAGGAGTACGGGGTCTTTTACAGTCGGCTCATTCGACTGTAGCCTTTCTTACATGTAATTAATATAATTTTTTAAACGAATAAACGCATTATATAATGTTATAAAAAGTTACATATGTATATATCATTATCACTTTCATCAAATAACCTGATTGCTTAATGTTTGTTGAATAGCAGGTTTACTTGAATACAATGAAGAAATTATTAAATGAAGGAATACATATATGTATTTGGTTATTTGGCTTTCATTTATTCTTTATGATGTTAGAGATAAGAATAAAATTTATTTTATAGTTGCCAAAGTTATTTCTAGTATTGAAAAAAACCAATAATAGATTTCAAATCAAATGATGATACACTTAATATTATAATTCGCAAATAGGAGAGATCTGTATGTTCATTTACATTATGCAATTTAGACACAAAAATTAAAAAATAATTAAATTAAGTGTTTTATAATTTTGACAGACTAATTGGTTTTTAATCACGACATGCCAAATATGTTAGACTATCTTTATTAGTTGGCAGTCGAAATGAGAATTGGCGGAGATAATGAAATAGGAGACATGTCACCAGAAATCAGTCAAGAAAGATGGAAGCAAAAAAGAAACAGAAACCATTTAAGAACAGACCAGAAGCCACATTCAAATACACATTAATGTCAGCTTAAGACAGAGCCAAAAAAAAGGAGACAGACACGATGGCCAAAAGCCAAATTACCTCGGTTATACCTGTTTTTAGCAACATAATATTTACCTTCCCCTAAAGTGGCAAACGAGACTGGACTCAGTTTCTGATATTTATTGTCATGTAATTAACTTTTTCTGAATCTCCGGATTTCGAATTGTTTGCACATAATTGCAATTTAATTATTTCTCTTTGCTCTTTCCACTTTCCCCTGCTTGTACCTTTTGTTTTTTTTCGTTTTCCATGTTTTTATGGATTTATGTGGGTCGCCATTAGGTGCAGGTACAACAGACCAAAACTAAACTCAAACCCAAAGCCAAAAACACATAAAAACCTAAACCCAGGTAAGTTTCTGAGTATACTCCCAAAACTATTTTGCCGAAGTGAGCTCGCGTTTTGTTTACATTGACACATTTTCCCATTTATTTTTCTACAGCGAACATAATTTATGGGTTTCTTGAGGTCACCTCATCCAAATGTTGACCCGATCTTTCCTGGCAGAGTGTGTATTACACGTGTACACATGATTTTCCCACCCAATGACGACGGTCTATTGATTGGTTATGCTTCTGTTAAAAGTTTACTCTTAGACCAATAGTGAAATTGCCATTTTCACGGCCTGGGAAATTATGACAGATTATGTTAGCAGCAGCCAGAAGTTTCCCACCATTTTCCACACATGCGACAGCTGCTTGCTATCATCTTTTTTGTTAGTCACATTTCAACCCAATTAATACACCTGCTTAGCTAACTACCAACGATTGTCTCTTTAGCTTCGTCAATCCGGAAATTGATTTAATTTAAATTTCATTAGATGCTGAGATTATTTCTGCAAAAACGGAATTCTCACGCTTTAGGTTGAACTGGTTCTGGCTTCAGCTCGTCTCCTTAGAAACTCCGCTAAACTAAACAAAATGAATTTATTATACTCTCTGCAAGACTATATTGGGTTTGTGCAAATTTATGTAACAGGCAGAAGGAGGCGTGGCAGACCCTATAAAGTATAAATATTCTTGATCAGCATCACAAGCCGAGTCGATATAGCCATGTCTGTCTGTCTGTCTGTCCGTCTGTCTGTCCGTATGAACACACAGATTTCAGAGATGGTAAAAGCTGCAAATTCGATTTTGGTCTCTATCGACTCGATATTTAGTCAGCAATACAAGAATTTTTTTTTTTGTTGATGCCACGCCCAATTTGCCCACAATGAGCAAAAAACTAGACATACCTCGGAAAAAATAGATGTTTAAAGCGAATATCTCAGTAACTACGTCACTTAGGAATACCATATTTAATACACATGTTCCTAAGGACAGCATAAATACATTACCATTACCTTATGCCTTGAGAAAAAAATAAAATTTTCAAATTTGCATGCCGTTTAAAAGGCATTTGTTCATATCGTACAGTATTGTTATTTATGTTTCCTTTGAAGACAAATTATATTAAACTATGCTGAAAGTTGCATAAAAATCCAACAATAAACAACAGAGCTACCGATTATAAAGTTAATATTTAAGTCAATGCATGAGTGCGAGCGCGACAGAAACATACAAGCATATATTTGAACTCTTTTGATGCATGTGTGGCGGCAATACTATACATACACACATATATACATATGTATGTGCATACATATAACGTCCAAGGAATTTGTATGTGCATACAGACAAACATATGTATATTCGATTATAAATTGTCTTTTTTGTTGTAACGTGTTCTAATATAAGAACTAACTATTATAATATCCGGATACTAATTTTAACATTATAATTGGGAATATAAGCAGAGAGTATTATACGGTCGGGCTCGTTCGACTGTACTTTTCTTACTTGTTAGACCCCGTACTCTTAAAAATAGTATAGGGGTCTATTAGGTTTGTCAGAAGCGAAATGTGCGTAACAGGTTAAAGGAAACGTTTCCGACCCCATAAAGTGTATATATTCTGGATCAGCATCGATAGCCGAGTCGATATAGCCATGTCCGTCTGTCCGTCCATCCGTCCGTCCGTCTGTATGAACACCTGGATCTCAGAGACTATAAGAGCTAGAGACATCAAATTTGTAATAAAAATTCCGTAACTTTCGCGAGCAGATCAAGTTTATTTTAAATCAGTGTCACGCCCCCTACCGCCCCCGCAATAAGCAAAAAACTAGAAACATCTCGGAAAAAATTGATGTTTTTGGGGAATATCTCCGTAACTATAGCACTTGAAACAGCACAAATGCAACGTCATTAAAAATTTAACCCTTCCACGCCCCCTTTTCCCAAAACTTTTCAAATTTACATGCCGCTTTTAAGGCATTTGCTAATATAGTACAGTATTGCAATTAAAAATATGTTTAAAGACAAATTATATCAAACTATCCTGAAAGTTGCATAAAAATCAAATTATAAAAAAAAGAACCAGGTAACAAAGTTTTACGGTTAAGCGGAATGCCAATGCATGAATACGAGAGATACAGAAACATACGCTGCGCATGTTTGGCAGCCGTGCCAAGCCATAGTATACATACGTACACACATATATACATAAGTATGTGCATATAAATAATGACAAACCATTTTTTTTTTTATATTTAAATTTTAAATTAAATACAGTCAGATTTAAATATTAATTTTCAATTGGAATACAAGGAGAGTACGGGGTCTCTTACAGTCGGCGTGCTCGACTATAGCCTTTCTTACTTGTTTTTGTTTGGCATAGTTTAATAAATAAATTTAATACCTAAAAAGTAAGAAAAGTACAGTCGAACGCGCCCGACCGTATAATACTCTCTGCTTCTATTCCCAATTCTTCTTGTATTGACTGACTAAATATCGAGTCGATAGAGACCAAACTCGAATTTGTAGCTCTTACCATCTCTGAAATCTGTTTGTTCATACGGACAGACAGACGGACATGGCTATATCGACTCGGCTTGTGATGCTGATCAAGAATATTTATACTTTATGGGGTCTGCCACGCCTCCTTCTGCCTGTTACATACATTTGCACAAACCCAATATACTCTTGCAGAGAGTATAAAAATAAATTTAAATAAATATTTTATTTCGTTAGCATCAATTAAATCTATTTGAAACAACTTATCACCCTTTGCAAACTGGAAAATAGTTCAAAAGCGATTATGAGCCAGTGTATTTACTAAAAATAACAGACTCAAACGGATATTTAAGTTGTACAAAGGTGGAATCACTATTATATATTTGCATCAATTCACGTTAAATAGTATAAACGTATATCTACTATTTATATAGAACTCAGTAGTTAACAGATATACCAGATACAGTAGATAGAGGTCTTTCAATCAATCGACTTGTTTGCACTAAATTCATTATCTTAATGAGACATTATTAAATTATTCACGTTTGGAAATGTGCCAAGTCAAATGCGAACACGTTGTCAATATCAATGACTAATCTATGAATACACAAATACACACACCAACACACACACACTCTAGCAGGGGTACTCGTGTGTATGTACGTGTACATTTTGGTTCATTGAATAAAAACTTAATCAGCATTCAATTAAATGCATAGAACAACAACAACATCAAAAAGAATACAAAGCTATACTTAGACTAGGTTGATGGTAAGAGACAGAAAGTGGCAAAGAGAAAGAGACAAAAAGAGAAAAAGGGAGGGAGAGAGAAAAACAAAGCGCGTTTTCGTTGATTATGTAAATCAATTGAACAGCGAGATAAAAACAAATTTCGGTATATCGTTCTATAGTATTATTTTCCGATTATTTTTATTTCACTCGAGGCTCTTACGTTGACGCTTTTTTATATAATCACTACTGACAATTGATGGCTCGACTATTTTTATACCCCGTTTAGAAAGTTATTGGGTCGGGTGTGCACAACAAAATTGCTATCAATAATTAAATTGCAAAAATTATTTTATTGTTTTGAAAAAACAGCTATATTTATAAGAAAGATTTCACAGTCCATATGGTCAGTTGCTCAGAGCTCTAAGCTACCGACCTGTCACAAATAGAACTAAACATGCTAGATGTGGACCCTGTATCACTTATAACATATAGTTATAACTTTATTTGTAAATATTATAAACAGTTTAATTCAAGTTTTAAAGGAACAACAGTGAAATTAATGAAAATAGCAATACCAGTTTTTCTTTAAAATTAATGCTGAACTGTAAAAACGGGCAATGGCTGTAAGTAAATTGGAAATAACTTTGATAAAATTTGGAACATAATTAACATTCAATCCATTTCTGATATTCGGCGCGTACTGGCCGTACGAGGTATTTGATAGTCATTCAATTAAGAAATTAGCCTTTTTCTACACGGGTTCCGTAATAATCGTGCCAATGATTTTGTACTTGTTACTAAGTGCACACTCAAAAACCGCTCAAATATACAAAATGGAAAAAATTAAGCTGACACCGTTATGTCATATATGTAGGAATTATTACAATTTATAAACCAAAGTAAAGTGAGCCTTGAAATAATACAATATTTAATTGACATTGCAACAATTTTCTATATATAAAATCCTATATCTTTTTTTTAAATTATGTTTATATACACATACATAAAAAAAAAAAATAACGACGATTTTACGTCATTTTACCCGGTAGGGTATATATGAAAGGACCAACCAAGTCATCGAATTTTCGTCGCAATGACCGGACAAACGCTTTAAGTGGATTCGGTATAACCGGATTCTACTGTATTTGAGAATAGATCGACGATGTAATGCTATTTCCAAAATGTGATGCAATTATTTTTATTTCTTTAACGAATTTCACAATTCGAACGATATTGAGTTTTAGAAAACAACACAATTCTCTTATATTTCAACGATAGAAAATCTTATCAGCTCTTTAAAAAAATTTAAATAAAATGTAAAATTCTCAAATTTCGAAACGAGCGTATATTGACCTTGAATTGTGAATCTTATTCAAACGTTAATACTCTGAACAGAAATTTGACAATGCAAACCTGTCAAGATATGACTAACAGCACACAGGCCTATAATCAGTGCTCGTTGTCTTCTAAACTCGGGCAGAAAAAATGCATTTAGTCTGACTAAAGTATTGAGTCATGAAGTCACCTTGACTTACAGGTGTTATATATACAAATAAACTGTAGAATAGGTGTTGATATTCTCCCTGTCGATCTTTCTTTCTCCCTCTCTTTCTCTCGTACGTAATAGTTCTCTTTGTCTTTGAAGTGACGTGTCGAAAAACACGAATTTGCAGAAATAACTTTCGGAACTGGTGAAATATTGAACCCTTGAGCTGAGTAATTCGAGTCGCAACCGACGAGAATGGTTGCTATGGGCTCTACAATATGAAATGAAATCAGTTCTTAATTCAGAGCTATTGAAACCAAGCAGACTTTAGTCGTAACTCGGCGAAATGGAGGCCCGTCTATGACAAATTCGTGTTTATTCGAACATTTATTATCGGTTTGGCCGAGTGATCTAATCAAAAGTCGTAGGTTCTTGGAGACTTTATGTCTACGCGCTCTACGACATGTTGTCCACGAGTCTAGTACCGGATACTAGGGTCTAGGAACGTGGAACTGAAACCACGCCATATCGGCATACCTCAAGTGCAATATACGTCGCGATAAACACACGACCTTGCAAAATTAACGTTCCCCCTTGTATCTGATTTTCTTTACCCGCACCCCCCCACAGACACAAACACTCACACCGACACATACTATCTTTGTGTCTCTTTCTAGCATGTTTATGACGCATATTTGCTCCAGCACCAGTTAAATATTGATTTAATATTCCTTAGCTTTACTGTTTGATAACTATTTACTTTCCAACAAGTACAAGAAGTACACTAAACATAGAGATAGATGTATGCAGACCTGGGTGTGAGCCAAAGAGACAGTCCAGCGAATATCTAGTGCACAGTCAGACGATTTGTCGTCCCAGTTGTTGAAATATGATAAGGAACTCCGTTTGTTCCATCAATTTGCTCTGTAATATAGCTAGTTCGATTATTATGGAAGATATTGCAATCTGTAAGCCATTGACTCACCCGTGTCACCCGTGTCACAACACGTTGTCATCGCTAGACGGCGTAACTATTGTCATTTGTCTTCTTGAAATTTAACCAAATATGCCAAATTCGGCTCAGACTAAATAGAAGTTTAAATATTTGTTATGTTAAAATATGATTAGTCACTAGTGTTAGTAAGTTATCTGGCAACTAGTGTCACGACACGTTTTTGTCGCTTTTATTAAATAAATATATAAAGTATAGCTCTTATAAATAATCTCTGTGGATACACTTTAGAGATAACAGAAAAGTTGAGGTGGTTTAAAATTAAAGACTAAGTGATAGCAAAAAGAGAAGGTCGTGTCACGAACCTTTTTTATGATTTTATATATTAAATACTACGTTGGTAGCCATTTAAATTAAAACATATTCCCGCATTTGAACTTAAAATTCGTTTCTATGTTTTTATAATTATTTGACACCGTACTAAAATAAATAAATACAGTAGAATCCGGTTATAGCGACTCCGCTTATAGCGTTTGTCCGGTCATTGCGTCGAAAATTCGATGACTTGGTTGGTCCTTTTGTACAAGTTTGTATGGGGATATGTATGGTTAAAGCGTCTACCGGGTATAACGACGTAAAATCGTCGGTCCTTTTAGTGTCGTTATAACCGTATACTACTGTATATAAAATATTAGGGTTTATTAGGTTTGTCTGAAGCCAAAAGTGCGTATCAGGAGGAAGAAAGCTTTTCCGACAATATAATGTCTATTCTTGATCAGTTTCAACAGCAGAGTCGATAAAGCGATGTCCGTATGTCTGCCTGTCTATCCGTCGTCCGAATGAACACCTGGATCTTCGAGACAGTAAGAGTAAGAGCTACCAAATTTGGAATGAAAGTCCGTCTATACGTTGAGCAGATCAAGTTTGTTGAACATTTTTGCCACGCCTCCTAACGTCCCCGCAAGTTGTGAAAAAATATTCAAATTTACACAGTATGTTTATGGTTCCATTATAGCCAAGTTTTATCCGGCTCGGACAACTATAGTCTATAGCCCCCATTAATAATTAGAATATGATTAGTCTTAACAGAGCGATTTGTATAAATTTATACACAATCTTAACCCTGGAAGCGTAACGTTAATCGTTTTGACGAATACGTTTTTTTCTTTTACTTCTCTCTTTCTACTCTTTTATCTGTCTGCATCCACCTTTTCAACAACGTTTGAACTGTGCTCTAAAAGTTAAAAAAGTTTGGGCAATGCATAAGCAGCGTAGGTGTTGTTTTTTTTTTTTAAATAAATAAAAACATGCTTCGTCGATAAGACGAAGATTAGCTTTTGTGTTATATTTGGGACCTTGTTTTGCTCATACTTTGATAGAAATAGATTTTTTCCAATTTTGAATTAAGAATGTCGAAAGTACAAAAATTAAAGGAATTTTTATAGTTTTAGTAAAAAAGCTGTAAAGACAATAAAAACTATGATTTGCAAAAGCTTTTTTGTACAAGAAATGCAATAATCATATGTGTGATGAGCACAAAATTAAAGTTTGTTTAACTTTATCTGTTTTTTTTTATATTGTAAAATGAAGTATGTTTTAAGTTTATCACTGTGAATATTTGCTGTTTAGTCTGTTTTTTTTTTTTCTAAGTCTCTGCCAAAACGAAGTACAAAGGAAAGGCTTATAACAAAACTGCTTACAAATAATCGAAAAAGCTAAAACTATAGACAACCAATGGGTTTAAATGTTAATCAAAGGTATATTTTCAATAAATTCAGCGTGCTGTACTTATATGGCACATTTTGAAAAGAAAAAAGTTAAGTTAAAGTTGATTTCGTCGATTCGACGACAATTACTTTCAGTGTACGACCAAATAGGTTTATCCTTCTGGGGTTAAGAAGAAAGGAGTTATTTGGCAAACGGACCGAATAATAAACTCATGGAATAAACTCATGTCACAACACGTTTTCGATGCTGTCTTCACTGAAAATAGATAGAAAATAGATTTATTAAAAGCTTAGCCTTTATTTCCAGTAATAATTGACATAAAATTTAAATTATTCGGGTAAATTAACGTACGAGTCATAACGCTTATCTTTTTTCGTTGGATTGGAAAACCCGGCTGGTAACTCATTGTGGAAAATTTGAGGCTCGTTTGGAAAACGCTGGATCAGGTAGCCGATGAAGGTACTCGTATCAGGTAGAACTGTGACCCGAGATGGATGTACTTGATGCCAACTACAACAACACAAAGATTTAACAGCAAAGTCCACTTAAAAGATGGAAAAGGGATTGTGCGGAGAGAAGAGAGCATGTCTGGAGAAGGGACGCGAACGGGGAGAGGGAGGAAGATGGAATGACAGTAAACACTTTCAGCTGATGCAATGTCATCAATTTGGAAAATCAACTTAAATGCGGACCCTTCCCAAATGATGGTCTCTGGCCCTCGAACTGGAATCGGGACTGGGTTTCGGACCGAGACTGTTTGCATAAATTACACTTCGATTTGAGTACCCGAAACCGGCCATCGAATGTGGATGAATTCACGTTGGGAGTAGTTTGTTTTTGTTATTTTTTTTAATTGATTTAGTATGACATGACCCAAGGTTCTCTGGATCTGAGGTCAGATATTTTAGTTAGTTTTATTCCGGCCATGTCCGTCACTGCGACCATGTAAAACTCCTATTCTCCTCTTCGTCCTCTACATCCCCAAAAGTCTAGCCACCTTCCTGTAGTCGTCGGTAAGGTTTGAGCATTGAAGCAGTTGTTTCTCTATCCATGACCTTCGTTTCGGATGGCGCAACACAATTTTAAGGGTGATTAGCGATAGGATTTTGGACGGAACAGAAGTCGTTGACGGTGCTATAGGCGGTGACGGGGGACTAACAGAAGGGAGTTGAGTGTTAAATTGATAAATTGCGCATGTTGGAAAGGAAGTTGTAACTGTATGCGATTGCTGCACATAAGATACAAGATACAACTGCAGACTCTTGAATCTCGACTGTGAACTGGGGAATTGATCCTATTTGTATCGTTATGTTTGCTGTGAGAATTCACAGGCGAAATTTAAATAAAATTATGAACAACTCTGCTTCTTGAATTAGTAAATATTTATTTTATAATAAACTGGAATAATTCTATAAATTTAGTTAAGTCTACATTTTTTTTTTTTATATATTTAGACCCCGTAACTCTTTAAAAAAGAGTATAGGGGCTATTAGGTTTGTCAGAAGCGAAATGTGCGTAACAGGCAGTATGAGGCGTGGCCGACCCCATAAAGTATATATATTCTTGATCAGCCCTAAAAGCCGAGACGATTTAGCAATGTCCGTCTGTCCATCTGTCTGTCCGTCCATCCGTATGAACAGGACATCCGTATGTCAGACAGGTTAATTTTATTTCAAATTTTTGCCCCGCCCTCTACCGCCCCCGCAAATTGTGAAAAACTATTTTTATTACACTACAACTTGCAAGTTATCGGAGCTATCGTGACCAAACTTAAACAGTACGTGTATGGTACCATTGTAACTATTCTCAGCAAGTTTGATCTAGATCGGGCAACTATACCCTATAGCTCCCATAGAACAAATCGTTCGAAAATGGGACATTTGTATGGTGACATGTAGTATTAGTTGAGCTATCGTGACGAAATTTACACAATATGTGTATGGAACTATTATTACTATCTCCACCAAGTTTGATCCGGATCGGACAACTATAGCCTATAGCTCCCATAGGACAAATCGATCGAAAACGGAACATTTGTATGGAAAAATTCTCTCTAGAAGCAGTACGGGGTCTTTTACAGTCGCCTAGCCTTTCTTACTTGTTTTAAATATTGAAGTGTTAGAAACTAATTAATTGTTCACCGTTTTTTTTTTTTATTTTGTAGATACAATTAATATTGAAGTTATTCTTTTTCAATCATTTTACTCTAGGTTTTTACAAATATTTTTTAAACAATTTCGTTAACTTATTTTATTAAAATGGTTAATATTTCTTTCCCAAAGAGTGATACTCTTTATATTTGCGATTGAATCAGAATGATACTATTTCGACGGCTTATCTCATGGTAATCGAATTTATAGATAATATGCATAGTAACAGTCAATACAAAATAGTAAAAAAAAAAGTTGAATCAGCGTGCCAATTTCACAAAATCTGAAAATTAAATTGCTTTTCTTTAATGTCATTTGTTTTCTTTCTTTTGCTCTGCATTCGGTTCGCTTACAGGTATGCGCCATTTTGTCACAACACTTTGAGAGAGAAGCAGCAGCCATTTAACAGCAACAACAACTCTTGCCTTCTCTTTTTGTTTAATTTTATTTGTCACAATTCCTAAGTGTGGAGTCGTAAGAGCGGACAGTTTTTTTTAGTCGAGGAGAATAGGTGCAGAATTGGACGAAAGAACCTTTGTTGGAATCCATATTTATGCGTATGCATTCATGTATGTATGAATGTATTTATTTTTGAATGTGTTCATGTTGCTGCACTGGTCCACAGAGAGATTGACGAAGAGGTTAAAGAGAGGCTGCTATAAGGGTGCAGATAACCTGCTTCAGGTACACACGTATGTCCAGTAATTTTATCATTGATACGTTTCCTCCAATTTCATGAAACTTTACGTAGCCAAAAAAAAGAAATAACTACAGAACGAGAGACAAAGACGGAGAAAAAACCCGTTGCAAAGCAAAAAAAAAAAAGAACTATTGATGGAAAAAAAGTTGACGGGCGAATGCAACACAAGTAAAAGATACAGAGAAATTACTTTGTATAAGACCCAATCAAAAAAACGCATATACATACATACGTGTAAGTCACTCTGCCTCTAAATACATATGCATACATATATGTACATATGTTTATATGTGTGTATTCACATTTGTTTATGCGAGTGTCTGTGCAGAATAAAACAGATGATTGCCCATAAGCAAAGCAAAAGCAAAACGAAAAACAAAAAACAAAAAACAATACAGCAGCAAAAACAAGTCAAGCTCCAAAGCTGCGACGACAACAGCGACAGCGTCAGCGTCAGTGGCTGCGACAGCAACTGAGGCCGGCCGGGCCCTATTCGGACTTGGGCTTTGGTTTTCGTGCAGTGCCACGAAAGATATAAAAAATAAATAAATAAATAAGCGAGCTGAAAAGAAAGAAAACAAGCAAACATCAACAGCCGCAGCAAGAGCAACAGCAAGAAACATGCAATATATAGTTACACATACAGACTTACTACCATACATATGTGGAAAACAGATGAGAGCGACGTTGCCGCTTTACAACTCGTTTACAGGCGGCTCAACTAGCAAAGTAAGTGAAAAACGGCAACAATGTGCAGTCAATAAGAAAACAGCAACAACAAACAGCCAGCCGCAGCAGCAGCGACAACAGCAACAAAACCTTAGGCAAATTACATACAGACTTCTGTATACTTATATATACACATATACGTATATGTGCGTGCGTTTGGGGGTGGGGGGGGGGGTCTGGCAGAGAGAAACGAGTTGGAAAATCAAGATACTGACTGAGTTTGGAGTAGCAACAGCGACGCTAGCAGGGCTGCAGCGATCATAAAAACGTTGAACGTCCACGGCTGACTTTGTATACAGCGTTTCATATGTATGCGAATGTGCATATAAACACATTTACACGCACACAAATTCATAGACACATATGTAGTAAGTATGGGCTGGGGATACGAGGGAACCTGCTGAGCAGCAGAAAAACAGATGACGAGAGAAACAGCTGCAAAGTCAAACGCAGTCGTTCTCCTCGTTGTTGTGGTTGTGGCCACTGGGAGTGAGAGCAAGAATAAAGACTCAATTTTGCGCTCAGTCAGCTGTGCGCTGTTTTGCACTCGAGCCAACTGCTGCCTAAACATCTTATCTGTGCTTGTCAGCTAAGAGCTAAAGAACGCAGTGGTTTATTACACGCTCAAAGAGAAAATTTAAGAGCAAAACTGTGCGAAGCATACTCTTGAGTGGAGGCGCTCTTAAAACTTAACAGCAGTTGAGTTAAAATGTGTGAAGAGACATTCATAGCACAAATTTATGCAAAAGAACTCAAAATGTGTTTATTTTTTGTACATAAATAAATGCATATTTATTTATGCTGATAGCCCCCAACCTTCAATCCCTTATTTTTGGTCTTCTTTTCCCCATTATATAGTACTCTGGTCAAACCGACAACAAATTCAAATCATAAAAACTTTTACGCAAAATTGTGTGAAAAAGTTTTAAAAGTGGTTTGCATATTGAGCATAAATCAATTATGCATCTGTAAGATAATTTTCTTAAGTTGCTAAAAAGACGCATATAAATGCATATTAAATGCTTTGCACATCATAATTTAATCTAATTTTGAGCATTTTTTCCATTTATTTATTCCCGCAATAACAAAATACACACAAACACACTTAAAAAGAAAATACATTAAAAAAGCCACACTAATATTCTTGGTTATTGTTGCTGCTTCTCCGTTAGCGTTGACGCTGACGTCGCAACGCTTCGTTCGTTGTACGCTGCCTATATCGAAACTTTTAGTCGTCAGATGGCGCCACACGTATCGTTTTCAAGAGTAAATTGTGTGTGTGCGTATGTGCGTGTGATATAGTATTATTATCTATAATTGATGAATCAATTGCATTCAATTGTGATTTTTGAATCGATAAGTTTTTATTATTATTATCATTTGTTGACTTCACCTTATCAGTCAATGTTTAATCTTTTGAGTTTAAATAACGATATCTTTCTCCTTGAACCGCTTATTAGAAGTTTATTTTTAAGAGCCATACGTAGAATTCTCCGAAAGTGCGATCTAAAATGTATTATATATGTACATATGAATCTGCATATATAATTTCCAAGAAATTTTTACGTTTTCGTGTTTGGTTTGGATTTCCCTTTGGTTTTTCTTTTCTCCATCACACTTTGCCTAAATTTGCACCTAAAACGCCCATAAAAATCTACATAACTCAACTCAATTCTTATTAAATTTCTTGGGATTTTCTGATGCTCTTCATGTTTTAACATTTTTCATATCGGAAAATGCGTATATTTTTTTGTGCATGAAAACTGAAAATGTAGTTTTTTTTTTTTTTTTTTTTTGCATGAAAAAACTATTTATCTCATTGAGTTTTGATTTCAATTAAATTGTTAAAATTTCAAAATTTTAGTTCAAAACTATAAGAAAATATTTAAAATTTTTTAAATTACGAAATATTGCAAGCTTTATTTAAAGTTTATACTTATTTTCAAAATATCAATTGTGGGTGACAATATTTTAAAGAGAGAAATGCTTCAGAATTTTAATATACTAAGCTTTCGTCTAATATATATATATGTATATATATATATATATATATAAAATCTCAACCAGAAATTTCACAATCTATGCAACTGTGATTGTGAAATTTCTGGTTGAGATTTTAGAAAAAAGGCAGGAGGGAGCGTAGAGTTAGAGAGTAGAGCGTAAAGTTAACATTTCATTGGTTTTATTATTATCTAGCAAACATATCTATACAAAAGCTAATGTATCTGACAGCAGCATAAGCCAAAGATTCACCCGCACAGATATACATACGCAGATGCACACAATTGAGAAAATTTCATTTGAATTCGAAACGAAACGAACATGCACAAACATGCTACACACAAGCATACAGGTTCAGATACATTTCAATCTTTCGTTTTTAATCTACTTGCATGGACAACAAGAACATGAGAAACAACAACTACAACAAGGAAAACACTATCAAAATCTAAAAGATGCATTCAATTGAAATGAATGGACGCATCATGAGATAATGATATGAATACAAAATTATTATTATTCACAAAAATAAGTTAGGGACCAAGAAAAAGAGGAAGATATGAAGAAATAAATGGAATGAAGAACTAAGAAATAAATATGAAAAAAAAAAAGATTGGACTGATGATGAAATACTTTAAAGCTGCACGTAAACCTTATAATGATTTCATATAAAATCAAGATGCAATTTTTCTATTTTGGGATCCGCAACTTTGTATGTAACCCTTAAACTCAATCGCAAATCGTGAAAAATACACTGAAAAGTAGTTGTTTTTCTGAAGAAAAGTTTGTATCTTTAGCAAGTTGTCTGCAATTAACCTACAGGGTGTGAGGAGCAGATGAGTGTAAAGGAAAAAGCGGGGTTGGTGTAAGGGAGTAAGAGCAGAAGTACTCGACTTTGCTACTTACCACTTGGTGCTTGCTGCAACTTGATATGCCATTAGCAACACATTGTGAGCGTACACAGAACAGCAGAACATAGAAACAAGTCGGCAATCCGTTTGCCGGAGCCAGAGTTGGATACGTAGATGTAGAAAGAGATGGGGAGTCGGAGACTTAAACAGAGATGGTGACAGAGACAGGACAGAGACGTAAGCAGCACATTTGGCCACTGGGCTTCGATTTTCGAAGTTGTTGCAAACTGCAGTGGAAAATTTCAATTTTGACATGGTGCGTTCTCCTGGGGCAACAACAACAGCGGCTACAGAAGTGGCTGCAGCGCAGCAACTGCGGGCAGCGCAGTAATGTGGAACGAAGAGTCTGCACAACGGGAGGGTGTGAAGTGTCGGCAGCTATGAAAATTTCTATGTATACTCGTGTTGTACGTGTGTATTGCGTTCGCTGCGTTGTGCTGCCCCCTTCTTAACAGAAGGATAGAGAGGAGAAAGAGAGAGCAAAAGAAAGAGAGCAAATATTTTCATCATCCTTTTTGGGTTGACGTCGTCTCTGCTTCCTGCGCCGGCAGCAGTGAAACATGCTCAACCGGCACAAAAGTCACGTATGCATGCAAACACACACACACACACCCAGAGTGAGACATATTGTATATACACAAGTAGAAACGCACTCGGTTGAGGGAGCGACAGTTACATAGGAAACAGAAACAGCGACAACGGCAAAGGCAACGAGCCGGAGCCAGTTGTAGGTGCGCATGAGCGAATCAGTTGAAGAGCGTTGAGTGAAACAGCTGATGAGTGAAGAAAAACAGAGAGAGAGAGAGAGAGAGAGAGAGGGAGATAGAGAGAGTGACTGCGACAGCGATGAAGCGTTGTAAAAAGCAAGCAACTTACATCAGCCGTTTTGCCTGCCTTTTTTCTACCTGCAGTCACAGCGAACAACTACAACTACACCCACATACACGCGCAAACAAACACAAACGCACACACACTGACACACATAGTACATGTATACCAAATTGAGTACATACGTGTTTTTGTAGGGGTCTCTTTGCGGAGAGCACAACCGCTAATTGCTCAGCAAACACATATAGGCATTGTTGTTGCTACGCTGCCTCTCTGCTACTCTCACAGCGACCCACCACCTCTGGCTGTCACAGCCGTCGCTGCGGAGTAACTGAGCAATCGGCTATAAAAGCCGTTGTTGCTGGCAGCTCTTCATAGTAGCTTCGAAACATTGCTGAGGTAAACACATAGAAAAGTAAGAAACGGCAAAGCAGCGAGAAAAGAAAGCAAAATTTAGCGTGTGTGAAACATTTTCTACTGTTGGACGATTTTGAATACACAAGCCACAAATATACAAATTGTTTCAAGAAGAATTCTATGTTCCAATAATTACAAGAACCCAAAAATACAACAAACAAACAGCTAAAATGAATATGTAATTGTCTAACTGTAAAAAGAAAAATAATAATTTTATGAAAATTATTTACATATTATAATTGCCATCAAACAAATGCAACGGACCAACGCCATTTAAGTGATAAACCACAAAACAACCAATAACAAAAAGTGCTGTGATTTCCAACTACAAAACAAAAACCACAACAACAAATGTTAATTAAACAAAATCAACATCAACCATATTAATAACAAATTTGAAGCAATCAGCAGCAAACAAATTGAAACAACAACAACCAGCAAATTGTGATAAACTAATTATTAATTCAACTCAAACAAAATAAGTAACAAACACTATTAATTAATATTTTAAAAAGAAAAGTGATACAAGTAAGCGAAAAAGCGAAAAGCCAAAGGCGAAAAGCAAAAGCGGCACAATCAGAACATTTTCCCCCTCAACACCGAACAATCAAAAGTCCAATGAAAATGGAAGTACTCGCAATGCAGTCAAACTACGGTGGCGTCCTGGGATCCAACAAAGCTCGAGGTAAGTTTGAATAGTTTTCCAAATAAGCTGAAACAAAAGTTCTTTAACCGAAATTCTAGAAATTTCCGTACAAGTTCTCTTCGCGTTTAGTTTTTTGTCTGATTTTTTGTTCCATTACAAAAGCAAAAATAAAATCAAAATTAAAATTAATTTAGAGAAAAAAAAACGAACGAGTAAAAAACAGCACCAACACTTGCGACATTGTCACGTACACAACATGCAACAATAGCAACAACGGCAATGGAAAAAATAAAATAATAAAAAATTATTTTTCGTTTCTTTTTGCTTGTTGCTTTGGGCCTTTTTCAGTGCCCTCTGCCTCTCACTTGTTCCGCTTTTATCTCTTTCGCTGCTTGTTGCCAAGCGGCTCTGGCGTCGACGTTGGCACTGTAGTTGTGTACGTGAGTGTTTGCGTATGGGTGTGTATAAACGTTGAACAACAGGGCACAAGCAACAACTTATCTTAAACTTAGTCGATGGCTACAATTCCTTGAAAGTTTATTTGTTTTTAACTATGAAGTGTTGTTTTTTATAAGTCTCTTGTACTTATCAAAATTGTTTTTTGTTTTGCGCTACTTTCAGATTGGACCAGCACATTGACACCGCCTACGTCCGCCGCAGTGGCAAAGAAGGTCGGCGTCTCTGCTTCCAGCAGCGCAACCAGAAACAGTGTCGGCAGCGTCGGCCTCAGCAAGAATACACACAGTATTAAGCACAAGCAGCAAGTGAACAGAAGCAGCAGCAGTGGCAGTAACAGCAGCATCAGTAGCGGAAGCAGCGTTAGCGTCAGCAAGAAAACAAAATCTAGCAGCGGACAACCGATCAACAGTAGTCCATACAGTAGCGTTTACAGTTGTGAGGACGGTGATGAGCTTTCGATGCGCAGTGATGTCGATCCCGCTGCCGTTCATGAACTTTCAATGGGTTTGCTGAACAAACTGAGGGAGGCAAAGGCTCGTCATTTGACATGCACCGAAGTGTCGCTACCCTGTGATCTCACGCCAAGCATTGCGGCGGAAATAATACGCGTATCGGAGAAGGAGCCATGCGGCATTCGCGGCTGCACCATCTATGTGGAGTTCGAGGACGAACCACAAAACTCTCGACGCATTGCTTCGCTCAAAGTGGATCCTGAAACAGTTTCCACGTTCGAGGTATATCTGACACTGCGACAGGATCATCGCGGCTGGACGGCACTGTTGCCGCAGTTCATGAAGAGTTTGGCTCGCACCATCACCATCAGCCCTGAGTATACCATCACTAAGCACAAGCTTTACTCAGCCGATGGTCTCGGAGCCAGACGCAGTTACAGCTTTGGCTCAAGCTCTAGCTCAAGCTCAAGCCATAGCCAGGCGATTACAACGCCAACGATATAAATGAGTGAGAGTTAGAGATCAACGACGAAAATATGGATACAGAGAGAGAGAGAGAAAAGTAAGATAAAAGCGAGCCCAGCGAGTGCGAGTATAGAGCGCGCCCAACACCGCCCAACACCCCCTGTGATGTCGAGAGCAGTAGTTAGTTGCGAGCGCAACGCGACGACGAAGCAAGTATTCGAAGCCACCCCACCTACACACACACATACACATATATATACATACACATATACACATACACATAACACTTATACGCATACGATAAGTATACGAAATTCACATATTAACACACACATGCACACACTCATACTAATACAATTCGAAGATTGCTGTGAACCTCACGCAACTCTTCGAATTTTAATTTTGTAATTGTGACTCTCACCACCATTTTACTTAGATGCGTAGTAGATGCTATAAAAAGCAAAAACAAATAACTAGTGATTTAAGTTGTTTCTCCTTTTTCAACAAAACAAAAAAAAAAACAAAAACAAAAAACAAAAAGAAAAAGCAAAAAAAAAATGAAAACATGAAATTCAAAGACGGCAAACCCGCAAGCCACAGACAGCAAACGACAAGCAGAAAGCAAAAATGACAAGTAGAAAGGGGACGCCTTAATACCCCTCCCCCACCCGCGGACAAAAAGCCCAATGCTGCGCGTTCGCTGTCCAGGCCGCTGCGAGGGTTGCTCAGTCGACAACTCATGAATATGTGATACTGTTTAAGATGCTAAGAGTTTTTTGAGTGCGCTCGCAAAAACGGCCACCCAAAAAACGAAATGATAAAATATACACACTCCCACACTAAGACACATCCATACACCAAACATGAACACACACACACAAGAAATAGAAGAAGAAACAAACTAAATGTGAGCAGTTTTTTTTTCAAATAATAGTAATAAACAAATAAACAACCAACAAAACAACACACAAACAACAAAAAACTTGATCTTGATAAATTTAAAATTTAACTGTACGTTTAATGTGTAGAACGAGCATAAGATATAAGGAAAAGAAAAAGGAGACAAAGCGATAAATAACGAGAGAAAATGATGAAAAGAGAAGAGAACGCTCCAATTTTAGTTAGACGCAGCTTGCTGCATTAAAATTTTTTAAATTATTAATTAATATTAATTAAAACCAACAAATTTTAGGATTTTAACAAATTTTTATATATTATTAAATGTATAGCGCCTACTACAACAACAAATACAAAAAACATCATTAAAATAACAAAAACAAATGAAATGAAATTGATTAATAATTAATAATTGCTTAAATGTTAAGGCATAAAATGAATATCTCAGTAAATGTGAAAGCGTAAAAAATTTGTAAAATTTTTTTGTCTGTGTAAAACTCCAATTGCGATAAAAAATAAAACACTAAATTAAAAGTGAAACAAAAAAAATTAATTGTAGCTGCAAAAAAAATATTAAAATTAAACTAAACACTAAAATGCAATGCGATATAATTTTTAAAAGATATGATTAACGTAGCGAAGAAAACTTAATGTTCTCACACATTCATACATACGAAACATATACACCCTCACACACAAAAGTATCTATACCAGATAAAAGTATCTTAACTTACAAAATCGAAAACTATTTATTGAAAACAAAAAACACAAAAATCGATAAACAAAAACATGTATTAATTTTTTTTTATATTATTACAAAATCAACAAACACATATTGTATTTAATGTTAAGTTTTTTATTGCATAATTTAAAAACAAAAAAAAACAACAAAATTTGTAACCAAAATGTAAGCAAAACAAAAAACAACAAAGGCAAACAACAACAAACAATACAGAAAAAAAGTTACAAAAAAATAAAAGCATATAATTTTTCTGCGCTAGCGGAAAATAATTGTGGAAAAAATTAAAACAAAACGGCTTTCTTTTTTTTAATGCCATGGGAAGGGGATACAGTTTTTGGTGAAAAGGGAGGGTAGGGGAGTGTCCGCTTGTAGCGGGTGCTTGCAGCTTGCAACTTTCTTTTGTAGTCAAGTTAAGTGCGGCAACAGCGCACTACCAGCAACTGCAACGATCTGCAACCAGTTCGCCATTTTGCTAGCCGGTTTTCAGCCCGACGCGTCGGTGACGAAGAGAACGGGAAATGGAGTGCGGAGTGCGAAATGCGGAGAGAGGCGGAGGAGGGTAGTAGCTGGCACTATGAACTTGGCTGTGAAAAACGACAACAGCGCATGGAACAGAGACGAACAAAAGTGGGAGCCCAATGAAGAGAGACAAAGGCAGTCTTGTATGCAGCACACCAACCAAAACTAACGATGATATAAAAATCACATGAACATTAACATCACATAACATTGCTTTAAATATATTTTATGCTCAAATCTAATCTTAATCTGCACAACAATCATAAAATAAGCATAACTATTATGGCAATAACAAACATGACAATAAATCTCCGCGACTTAACTACGTTTACTATATTTTTAAACAACTTGTATATTATATTTTAGTTAAGTATTCGTTTCTTACTGTTTTCAGCAAATAATTATTAAATATTAAATTAAAAAGCAATATAAAATATATTAGTAAATTTTACCTAAATTCCTTCATAATTTGGTTGTGCAGTTTTCCACCTAAGATATGCAGTTAAACGCTTTGAATTATTCTTTATAAAATGAAATGAAAATTCCCACGATACAAAAGAAGAAAAGCAGAAAAACAAAGTAAATTTAATCTTTTCGTTCCACGTCACAATTTGTTGCTTGTTTTCGGTTAATTTTTAATTTTAAATTTCAATTATTTGTTTTTTGAATTTGTTTTTCCTCTTGTTTTTGTGTGTAAATGGCAGGGGGTGGGTCATGGGAGGAGGCGATGAGTATGTCGGGTCGGGGTCCATGAATCGTGGGCGGTGGAAGAGATGATGCGTCTGACGCTCTTAATTTCCTTGACTTTGTAATTTATAGTTGTTTTTATACATAAATATATGTGATTCTGCCGATTCTATGAATTGTCTATGTAAACACGTTTCGGGTATGCGACACACGCGTTCCAAAAACTGTTGTAGTATACCCTGTAAATTGCGCAATTCTACACAATGGGTAGTTTTAAATTGTTCAACATTTAACAAATATTTAGGAAGTATATAAAGTATAAAGTGCTTGGCAATTAATATTTTTTTTTTCAAAATGGATATAGGGTAACTTGGTCTTGTCTTGCTTGATTACCGAAAATTATTTCTTTTTTCCGTAAACAACTTTTGCTTTTAATACTCTCTGCAAGAGTATATTGGGTTGGTGCAATTGTATGTAACAGACAGAAGGAGGCGTGGCAGACCCCATAAAGTATATATATTTTTGATCAGCGTCACATGCCGAGTCGACATAGCCATGTCCGTCTGTCCGTATGGAGAAAACCAAGTTTTCTTTCTTTCTTGTTCCACTTTATTTTCGTATCCTAGTATTATTATAGTGTATCTTATAGTCCATTATGCCCTTCTTTATGTCCAAATGTTTCTGTTCCATTGGTGCTATTTTCAGCTGTCGTCTAGAAACAACTGCTAGGTATTTCCCAGTATGGATCCCAGAACTTAAACCGACGACAATATTCGCAATATTATCTAATCCGAAGTTTTAACTTCTAAATTAAACAAAAGAATCCAATATACAGTGAAAGCTTCCTTGGCCGGACAGCCACGGTTCCAGTATTTTTGTGCGCCTAAGGGAGATGTCCGCCTAAGGGAACGGATTTTGTATTAAAATCATGCTCTTGGGACTTTAAAATTCGTACGGCTAATCGAGCTGTCCGGCTGAGGGAGCTGTTCGCGAGTCGAGTTTTCACTGTATTTAAGTGAATGAAACGGAATGGAATGGAATGTATGTGTCATTGCAGAAATGCGGAATTTTTGTTATGTTCAGTCTGTTCCCACTAGCAATTGGTAAATATTTAGTCAAGTCTTCCGTTTTATTTATACAATTTTTTTTCAATTTCAGATCCCTATTATATATTCCGTCTTTCATATTTCTATTTGTATTTTCAACACTTGTTTGACAATTTATTTAAGTTTTCTGTCAAGTTTAAGTTCTTTGTATTCTTTTTTTTTTTTGTTTTTTTTTTTGCGCGTGGAAATTTTTTAGGTTCTTAAGAATCTGGTTGATGCTTCAGATCACGGAACGTGTCTCAAAAACTGTTAAGGAATTTTGAATTTGTATATATAGAAAGTAATTAGCTAGAGTGAGGTAGGCATAGATTTAGAGCGAGAAGGGAAAAGGAAAGTGCTGTTAATACATAGCAAATAAAACAAAGAAATATCCCTGATAATATTGAATTTATAGGTATACTCAGGTCCTGAGTCCTTATCGCTGTCCAGTATCTGAAGATATTAATTTTTTTTTATTGTTTGTTTTGGAGGCAAACATCTTTTATTTGAACAAGTACTGGAGTCGAGTGTTTACATAGGTATATACGAGTTTCTGCTGATATTGGTGTAACCTGCACAGTAAACTCTCTTAAGAATTAAAAAAAAAAAACAGCTTTAAAGGGTTTTATACCACTTTTTATAATTTACTTTAAAATTACTTATCTGATAACTCAAAAGATTTCTGGTATAGTTACCACCAACCAGAATATTGATTCATTACTAAACTCCCTTTAGCGCACTTCCGCAAATAATATCATAATTTCTTTGTTAAATGGCCAAAACAGTAATTTCCACAACGGACTGTTCAGTTTGTTTGTTTGTCCTTTTGTCCCTGAATTTCTTTGTAGCCGATAACCACATCCGATCCTTGCATTCATGCTCATACTTATGTATATAAATATATCACTGACTTGAACCCTAGACGGGCATTTTCTAAATCTCAATCTCACCCTACCTTTCCCTTTTGTAAAAGAAAAAAATGCCTTCAAATCTTTTTCTAGGTTTTCCGTATCTACAGGATACAATTGCATAGATACACTCTTATGTATGTATCTTGCGTTGCTGTTTTGTTTGTCAACTTGTATCTTTTTGTCTCTGACTCAATTGCTGGTATCGCTTAGATTTGTCCATTTGACAATAACAAAAAACAAAACTGATAAGCGAGCACCTCTTGGGCAAGATGCACTGAGAGAAAAGTGTTGGAAAGACTAACAAAATGAGTCAAATGTAAGCATTTAGATTTAAAAAATGATTGACAGTGAAAGCTCTTCTCGCGGACAGCTCCCTCACGCGGACAAATTTTAGAGTCTCAAATGATATAATTTTCATACAAAATCCATTTAGGCGGACAAACGTATAACAAACGAATTGTTCTTCTACACGTGGTTTCACTGTATGTTTTTACGTTCTCTTAACTCTTTTCGTCATGAAGCTTGTGAATTTCTCGCAGTGTAGCACTTCATGAGTATACATTGGTGTCAGTGTATTGGGTTGAGTGCTTGTGTGCGAGTGTATGTGTGCGTGTGTGAGTGCGTTTGTACTGTAGTTGTTGCCAACTGTGACTGTGGCTGTGACAACAATAACGACTGTTGCCAAGGCAGGAAAGCGGAAATGCGAACTGGGCGAACAAAACAACAACAACAACAACATTAACATTTACAACAACAACATCAAAAGTCAACAGTAATTGTAGCGTTCCAAGGTTTTCACAATATGAATGATGTGTGTTTGTGTTTGTACCTGAGCTGGCAACAACGCGACGATAACTTTTCATTGCAATAACAAAGAAGCAACAACAAAAACAACACTAATGAAAAGCGAAGGTTTCATAAGTCGGTGCAGCAGCAGCAGCAGCAGCAACAATAGCAACAATGAAGTAAAACAACAACTACAAAAGCAATAAAAGAAAACGTATACAAACCAATTGTGAGTCATTGCCAGCTCCTCTTTAACGCCCGCTCTCTCTCCCTCCCTCTCTGTCTCTTTCCACTTATTCGGCCTCTCCATCATTCTTCTATTTTATACTCTCTGCAAGAGTATATTGGGTTTGTGCAAATGTATGTAACAGGCAGAAGGAGGCGTGGCAGACCCCATAAAGTATATATATTCTTGATCAGCGTCACAAACCGAGTCGATATAGCCATGTCTGTCTGTCTGTCCGTCTGTCTGTCTGTCTGTCCGTCTGTCTGTCTGTCTGTCCATATGAACAAACAGATTTCAGAGATGGTAAGAGCTACAAGTTCGAGTTTGATCTCTATCGACTCGATATTTAGTCAGTCAATACAAGAATCTTTTTTTTTTTTTCGATGCCACGCCCCATTCGACCACAATGAGTCAAAAACCAGACACACCTCGGAAAAAATCTATGTTTTCGGCGAATATCTCAGTAACTATGGCACTTAGGAATACCAATTTTGGTACACGTGTTCCTAGAGACAGCATAAATGCAATGACATCGAAATTTTGGGCTGCCCCGCCCACTTTTTCCGTAAGAACTAAAAAACTTTTTAAAACTTGCATGCGGTTTTTAAGGCATTTGTTCTTATCGTACAGTATTGTTATTTATGATTCGTTTGAAGACGAATCATGTCAAACTCTCCTGAAAGTTTCATAAGAATCCAACCATAAACAAAAAAGAAAACAAGCAATAAAGTGCATATTCGAGCGCAATGCCATGAGTGCGAGAGAGACAGCGCTAGCCGTGCCGACCAATAGTATACATACACACATACATATGTATGTGCATACATTTAACGTCAAACGAATTGGTATGTGCATACAGACAAACATATGTATGTTTTAACGTGTTCTAATACAAGAACTATCTATTGTAATATTCGGATACTGATTTTTAGATTATAATTGGGAATAAAAGCAGAGAGTATTATACGGTCGGGCTCGTTCGACTGTACTTTTCTTACCTGTTTTTTTTTGGCAAATTGCTCTTTCATCTTTATACGGCTGCCTGCATTGTCAGCTTTGAATGAACCTACAACCAGTGTTGCCGAAATTTTTTCGCCGAGGACTGAAAGTAGCCAATTTACTTTTTACAATTTACTGAAAAAAAGTATCTGAAATTAAAACAGAGTATTTTAATAAAAATTCAACTCTATTAATTTAATGTTTTTATGATTCTGGCAACGACTACCAAACTTGCCATTTTTTTCATAATTACTTTTGAGTTTGCCTTTTATAGGTTATAAATATCTCCAGACATTTCGCGTATATTTTTATTTTTTGTTTTAAACTGGACGCTTGGCCTGACGCTTGCAAACAGCAATTAAGTTTTTGAGTGTTTATAAATTTCACCCAAAATAAATTTACTTTAATATTAGCTAATTCTGATTTGTAAAAATAGCTAGACTTGTAGCTAATAGCTGTTTTTAAATATTTGTAGCAGTCGGGGTTAAAAAGTAGCCAGATTTAGCCGCAAAATAGCTGATTCGGTAACACTACCTACAACAACAGTTAGACTCTCTTTCCACTCGCCCTTTCTCTCTCTCTCTATCTCTATCTATCTTTCTTCCAGTTTTGTTTTCAAGCAGCTCTCTCATCGACACTTTACTGTCTGAATAGTGCTACTGTTGCTGTTGGTCCGCTGCTATTGTTCTTGTTGTCAATTTTGAATGAACTGCAACAACAATTAGACACATGTGCAAAATTTCGTGCATAGAAAAAAAAGATAAGCCAGAAAACAAGTGTAGCACAAAAGAAGACGATTAAGCACAAGACAGACAGCCGCAGTCGCAGCAGCGCAGTCCAAAAACGTCGCCAAACAAACACACATACAAGAAGAATCATACATACACTTATTATAATCCCCTTGGTGGGCAGTTTGGTAAATTCGTCTGGATGTATCTCACAGATAAGAAATGTAACGACTGCTTGACGTCAATTTCTGTACAAGTGAAACGTAATAAAAATTTTAATTTTTTCGTGGTTAGTTCAAATAGCTGCTTATTTCTGTATTACCAACAGTCCACATTGCTCCCCACGTCAGCTTGCTCCTCTTTTCGCCAGTCCAGCAGAGCCCAGCAGACAATAAGACTCTGTCTGCCAGCTACAACATTACTTACAAATAACACTTTGCGCTGGTTCCTTATTATTATGCGTCGATAGTTTCTCTAAGTACTCCCTATCCGCTTAAGTTAACTGCTCAGGGGATTAGCGAACAAGATACAAAAGTATATTTCCTGTTCATAAGCCAAGAGCCATTAAGCAGCTTGAGCAGTGAAAACAGTCTTAACAACCAGTTTAAAAATTAAATAAAAATAAAAATATTTATGGATATACCTAATTAGCTAATATTAAAGTAAATTTACTTTTGGTGTAAAATCTAGCTGATTTACATGAATTTCTGCTAAATGCGATCAAAACAAAACAAAATTTAACTATAGACGCATTTGTTGAATTTATTTTTGTTTTTTGCTATTGCTAACAAGTTTATAAGCTAAATAAAATTGTTATCAGCTCCCGAAGGAGTGATTAATCAATGGAGTTAACTGGTAAAATGTTCACAATTTTAATTGAATGTCAAATTAACAGCGAAGAAAGAACTAAACAATGTGTAAACAATGGTCCCTAAGGAGATGACCATTATTGCTGTTGTAGTAGTATATATTATTTATATATAATACATTATACATATTGGATTCATTTGACTCTGAAAATGTCGAAAAAGGTCATCAAAAGCTCTTTTACATGAAACGAAATGAATAACATTTAATAGTTTATCTGCAATTCGGATGATTTGCAAACAATAACAAAAATTTGTATTGTATTCCAAAAAAAAAATAAATTCTATTAGAAATAACAGAATTATTTTTAAAGCCCAAACAAACATCAAACTAATATACAAAGACTGAAAGCCATTTGTAGGGTATCTGTTAGCCGAGCTCTCCTCTGTTAAGTGCTCTGTGTATTGTTTTTGAAGTTTTGGTTTTTCAAGTGAGTTGCTCGGGCCTCGCAGTGGATTAGTCATCATCATAATAATTATCACAGCGATTATGATCAGTTTAAATATCATCATGAGCGTTTATTGTGGTTGCATTTTTAATTTTTGTATAATTTTCATTTCACTTTGGTTAAGTGTTCATTTATTGTTCTTGATATATTTGTTGTTCGAGTTGGTTTTATTTTTTGTGAAGTTTATATACCGTTGCAGAGGGTATATTGTTATACTCCCTGCAAGAGTATATTGGGTTGTGCAAATGTATGTAATATGCTGAAGGAGGCGTGGCAGATCCCATAAAGTATATATATTCTGGATCAGCATCAACAATTCAGTTGATATTACGATGTCCATCTGTCCGTCTGTTTCTATGCGAACTAGTCTCTCAGTTTTAAAGCTATTTTTGTGAAACTTAGTACAGATGTGTATTCTTCCAGCACGCAGTTTATATGTAACTCCGATAGGAACAATCTGTTGAAAAAAAATTTTTTTTTGATTTGTAATAACCCAATGGAGTAGATGCACATTTAATACAAAATGTATATAAAATGTATGTACGAAGCAAATTTCATCCAGTTCTGTCCACTATATCGTATAGATGCCATAGGACCTATCGTTTGGAATGTTTAGTATGAAAATTTTCTGTATCTAGTGAAATATTTTATTCAGCCAGTACATATTTTTTATCATTCCCTATATGCTGAGCAAATTCTCTCCAAATCGGACTACTATATCTTAAACTTAATTAACGTAATATGCATGACTGCAAGGGTATTTAATCTTCGGCGAAGATAACTGTTGTTTCTTGTTGTTGTTCTTATTGTTAGTCTTCAACCTGTTGTCGTTTATTGTGTACTTGACAGCCATCGAAAGGGCAAGCAAACAAATTTCGCAAAGCTCATTAAGTTCGTTGTTTTTCTCATACCCTACTGGCTGTTTAGAGTCAGGTATGATGAGATAAAGAGGCACTTTTTAGGCCAAGTTTCATTAACAGCAGAGTCGATATAACCATGTCCGTTTTTCTGTCCGTCCGTTTCTATGCGAACTAGTCTCTCAGTTTTACAGACATGTATTCTCACTACACGCACTTCATGTGTTAAAATCTGCCAGATTGATTATATCATACTGCTCCCATAGGAACAATTGGTTGAATAACAATTTTTTTTAAGCTGTAATAACCAAATTCACTCTTTATGCATTTAGTATAAAATCCTAAGTGCAAATTAAATTTCGTCCAGATCGGACCACTTCATCATGTAGCTGCCATAGGTACAATCGGTTGAAAGTGCTGAATATGCTTAGTATGAAAATTTTGAGTTTTTATTAAACGATTTCAAAAAAATTCGCGCAAAATCCATTTTTTATCACTTTCCATCTGCCGACCAAATTTTAGTCGAATTGAACCACATATAGCTGTCAAGGGTATTTAATCTTCGGCTAGCCGAAGATAACAGATTTTACTTTTTTTTTTGTTGGCTCATTTTAGTGCACAGTGCTTAGTCAAACGTATTAGGTAATACTATATCTGCATGTACTTCTGTATACATCTTTTGGAAAGGTATGTAAATACGATTCACTTGGAAATGAGTACTGCTGTCGAGCCCAAGCCAAGTCAACATTTATAGAAGTTGCTGTATTAGTCATAGGCTAAGCACTAAGTTCTTAGCACAAACATAAAAACAACAGTTCGTTTCTATTTGTAGAACATACGTATAGGCCGTGTACATTGGGAACTGGGTCTTGGGATGGTACGATTTCTGTACTACCAAAAAATGAGAGTCGAAAACTAAAAATATATCTTTATGTTATAAATTAAACTCACTAAACTTTAGTTTTAGTTTACTTCAGATTAAATATACGATCAAAAGGAAAAGCTATGTATATATAGTACCTATTTGTAACTAATCATATAAAATTCTGCCCTTCTGGAAGAATTCCCTAACTGACGTTGGAAATTTTTTTTAACGACAAAATAATTCCATTTATGAAATGTTCTTTAAAAGGACTTACATTGGCCCAATTGGGAGTTTACAACTAATCAGGCGACTGTTTATACCTTAAACTTTTTATGGTAGGTCTATTGATAACAGGGCCCAGTTGGAGACCATTCGAAAGTCACGTGGCTGCACTGCATTGAATTGCACTAGAAAAGCATATTGTCTACGTCGTTTATATTTGTTGATTTGTTGAACGAACACTACAAATATTTGCACAGTAAGAAACTGTCTGGTCTGCGGTTCTTGGGCGCTACGTAGAGCACATGGTCTCGTTGATTCAGTGAATTCTATATGGATATGCAATACATGTCCAAGTTGTGCAGTATAAACTTTAGACTCTGTGGCGTTACATTGCTGTATTTCAGCGTATTTCAGTATGCCCAAACGACAGTTCAAACCCTTTGTTTACCACTAAAGCAAGAGTCCAACTCAAGGTCGTTACTGCCATTAGATTTTTTTTTTTACTCAGCCCAGCTGGCTGATAACACTGAAAATACGTTTTCGAGTAGCATTCCAAATATTTGGCGTTATCTCTTTTTGGTTATTGTTGGTCAGAACTCGCTATCGGGGTACGGCCAAGTCGGTCGATCTTTAAACAGAAGTCTATATCTATGGATATCATTATATATATATCTCGGCAACTCGCAGACGTTTGGGTTCTTAGAGATTGCTTGCCATGTATGTACCCTGGAAATTTTTACGAGTTTAAACTTCACATCAATATAAATCTCCCTTTTTACATTAAAATGCTGGGTATTGATTGAGTTGTGTTTACTTCCTTACAGATATATCTTGTTATTTGTACAAAAAAAGGCAGCAACACATTCTGCTGATAATTAACTTATTTTTTCAAACGAAACAATTTAAAGTGTTCCTTGAAATACGACTTGGGAAATAGTTATAGTTAATAATAAGGCTGACTGCTAAATTGAACATAAGCTCCTAAGATCCCCAAGAACAGTGGACTCCCCACCTCAAAATCTTCCTTTTTCCTGGACCAGGCAACATTCATTAAGAAGTGCTGTTATTCTATAATAAAACATCCCTTAATTATTTTTAACCTTTAACCTTCCTTTCTGTGTCTTTTCTACCTTATGGAAAGAATCTTACACTATCCCACTGCATAAAAAAGGGTGCAAGTCGGATAAATCTAATTACAGGGGAATTGTAAAGCTGTTCGAAATCCCTAAGCTTTTTGAAGAGATAATTACATCGACTTTGCAACACCTTTCAAGACAATGATCTGCCCTGCCCAACACGGGTTTGTTAAGAGTAGGTCGACTTTGACCAATCTACTGAAATTTACCTCTCCTTAATAGAATGCAAACTGATGTCATCTATATTTACATTAGTAAAGAGTTTGACTCTGTTAATTATAACCTTATTCTACATAAACTTAGCATCTTAGGTTTCCCACCATCCCTTTTTCTGTGGATATCATTATCCAAACCTTTTTCCGTTACTTCTGGAGTTCCCCAGGGTAGTCACCTAGGCCCCTTATTTTTTAACCTTTTTATGAATACCCTTCCCTCTTCGCTAACCCACTGTCGCATACTTATGTACATACATTTTTTATGCCCGTTACTCGTAGAGTACAAGGGTATATTCTACTCGTTGGAATGTATGTAACAGGCAAGAGGATGCATGGCAGACCCCATAAAGTATATATATTCTTGATCAGCCGAGTCGATATAGCCATGTCCGTCTGTCCGTCCGTCTGTCCGTCTGTATGAACAAAAGGATATCAGCAACTGTAAGAGCTAGAAAGACCCGAGAGGTCTCAAATGAAAGATAAAATGCCCAAGCAGTACAAGTTTGTTTTTGTTTTTGGATAAGTCCACTTTAGGGCGTTCTATGTTTATATAAAGGTAAAAGGAGGTAAAAATAACATGTTTTAGTATAGAAAACTCTTTTGTTAGCATCGTTATCCGAACCAAATTAACATGAAATGTTTATATCTATGGCGTACATAAGCTGACCAAGTTTGATTTAAATCGGACCACTATATCGTATAGATCCCATAGGGACAATCGGTCAAAAGTTCGCTCCTAGTATGAGTTTGTACAACAAATTTTTTGTATTTACCACACTATCTTAACGAAACTGACACAGAATATATTTACCAATAAAATAAACATACTGACCGAGTTTCATTCAAATCTGACTACTATATCGTATAGCTCCCATAGGAACAGTCGGTCAAAAATATGCTCTGATCATAAATTTGTGTGAAAATTTTCTGTGTTTTCCCAGCTATTTTAGCCATCCCCTAAACTATTGCACTAATATTATTATCATTACCCATTTTTAATTACATTCTGAGTAACGGGTATTCTAAAGTCGCGAGGCGACTACAGTATTCTTTCTTGTTTAAATGTCTGTTTATAATGCTTAACATGGTCACTCCTTACTTAGCCAACTATGACAATGTACCCTTAAAACGCATGTTGTCAGTTGATGACTTCGGTGTTCTCTTTGTTAGTAAATGAATAATTAAATCTATTAAAATTAATTAATTTAATATAATTTGTATTGTAATTCTTTAAATTTTGTTTTGTTCATATCAATTTGTTTATACAATTTTCATCTTAAAAATAAATTAAATTTTGATTGTGAAACACCCTAAAAAATTACCGATTTAAATGTTTTTCAAGAACGTTTTTGAGGAGAGTAGTCTTAACTTTAGCACCAATTTACTCGGTTCATAGCTCGCTATAGTTGAGTATGCTATTTATGCATAACCTCGAATATTTTGAATCTTATGTTCAGTTTGACCCTGGTCAGAGCCCCTGTCCCCAACGGGGGATGTTGTCCGTAAAACTTTAATAGCGACAGACGAGGGGACTGGTGCGGATGCGATGTGTGACACATGTATTGTCGACTGTCAGCCCAAATCGCTTGAAATGTCAACTTCTTAGCAGAGTCTTGTGTTTGTGTGTGTCTGTGCGTTTGAGTGCAAGTATCTGTTGTTGTCGTAAATCTCTGATATAACAGCTTTGAATACCCAAGCACCAACGCCACATAAAAATGTTATAGTTGCTTCATCGCCTTACACTGCCGATGTCGCCGTCGACGTTGAAGTCCCCGCTTGACGGCGCTGTCTGCTGACTGTTGATGCTGGGTCAGTGGCTGCGCTGTTAATGCTTCTAATCACATTTAAACAAGTTTTTTTTTAACCCGTACTCCAAAAGAATACAGGGTTCTATTAAGTTTGTCAGAAGCGAAATGTGCTTAACAGGTGCTTTGGTTTATTAATACTTATATATTCTTGATCAGCATCAATAGCCGAGTCGATATAGCAATGACCGCGTGTCCTGCTGTCCGTCAGTATATCCATAAAAACCGGAATATCAGATAAATTGGTAATTTTAAAAAAAAGTGTTAGTTTAATTGAAATGCGCTGTTTACAGTCGGATCACACGACTGTAGATTTTCCTACTACCAATAAATCTAGTGATCAAGTAAGGTGGCTTCAGCTGAGGTAGATTAGTTTTTAAGACAGCAGCATCTTTAAATTGTAGATAAAGTCTTAAGTTTTATTTATAAAAGTAACTGTAAAACATGCTATTTATTATTTTTTATTGATTGCTATTTATGTAGTTCTTTAATAAACAAAAAATTTATCTGCACAAGTTTTTTTTTTATATACTAAAAAATTAAAGAAGGAAATTTGTGTTTAATTTTTGGTCATGCATCAGACTTTAATTGAAAAACGTATTAAAATATACATATTTATTTTTAAGTCATTCAAACATTATTATGTTAATTATGTTCATACAAAGAAACATTAATTAAAGTAAATTTCATTACATGTGAATTAGACTGAGGAGAAAGAAGAGAGCGGGGGTGGATTGATGGGAGTACGTCATTTATAGTTATTAAAATTGATAGGATCCGTCGGTTATTTATATAATATACATAACACGAGAGTGTGAGCAGTCTTATCTGCTGGATTGTTAGCCTTGTTACATGAGTTCTTTATCTTGGCCTAGCTGAAAACGGCGATTCAAAGACCCAACAGTTTAAGCGTGCACCAGAAGGGGAAGTCTTAACGCTACTCTGTTAACGTTTCGACAATATTAATAGTCAATGTTATGCAAGAAAGGGAGATAGTGAGAGATATACTCATATTTAGAACTTACTCTTTTAACTGAACAATATGCTTAGCTAATAACGTCACGTCACTCTTGTGTTTGTTTTTATATTCTCTGCAAGAGTATATTGGGCTTGTGCAACATATATGTAACAGGCAGACGGAGGCGTGGCAGGCCCCATAAAGTATATATATTCTTGATCAGCATCACAAGCCGAGTCGATATAGCCATGTCCGTCTGTCCGTCTGTCTGTCTGTCTGTCTGTCTGTCTGTCCGTCTGTCTGTCCGTATGAACAAACAGATTTCAGAGATGGTAAAAACTACAAGTTCGAATTTGGTCTCAATCGACTTGATATTTAGTCTGTCAATACAAGAATCTTTTTTTTTTCGATGCCACGCCCCATTCGCCCACAATGAGTAAATGCCCCTTCACACCTCGGAAAAATCTATGTTTTCGGCGAATATCTCAGTAACTATGGCCCCTAGGAATACCAATTTTGGTACACGTGTTTCAAGAGACCGCATAAATGCAATGACATCAAAAGTTTTGGGCTGTCACGCCCCCTTTTTCCGCAAGAAATAAAAGAAAATTTTAAACTTGCATGCCGTTTTTAAAGCATTTATTCTTATCGTACAGTGTTGTTATTTATGATTCGTTTGAAGACGTATCATGTCAAACTCTCCTGAAAGTTTCATAATAATCCGACTATAAACAAGAAAGAAATGAAGCTACAAAGATTTTATTCGAGAGCAATGAGTGCGAGAGAGACAGCGCTAGTCGTGCCCACCAATAGTATTCATACACACATATGTTTGTGCATACATTTAACGACAAACGAATTTGTATGTACATACAGACCAACACATGTATGCTGGATTATGCTTAGCTTTTTGTTTTGTTTTAACGTGTTCTAATACAAGAACTATCTATTGTAATATCTGGATACCGATTTAAGCATTATAATTGGGAATATAAGCAGAGAGTATTATAGGGTCGGGCGTGTTCGACTGTACTTTTCTTTCTTGTTTATATTGGGTTTGTGCAAATTCATGTAACAGGCAGAAGGAGGCGTGGCAGACCCCATAAAGTATATATATTCTTGATCAGCTTCACAAGCCGAGTCGATATAGCCATGTTCGTCTGTCCGTCTATCTGTTTGTCCGTATGAACAAACAGATTTCAGAAATGGTAAGAGCTACAAATTCGATTTTGGTCTCAATCGACTCGATATTTAGTCAGTCAATACAAGAATCTTTTTTTTTGATGCCACGCCCCATTCGCCCACAATGACCAAAAAGCTAGACAAACCTCGGAAAAAATAGATGTTTAAAGCGAATATCTCAGTAACTACGGCACTTAGGAACACCAATTTTGGTATGTAGGTTCCTAGAGAAGGTATAAATGCCTTACCATTTAAAATTGTTGGCTGCCACGCCCCCTTTTTCCGTAGGAAAAAAAAAACTTTTTAAACTTGCATGCCGTTTCTTCTTATCGTACAGTATTGTTATTTATGATTCCTTTGAAGAAAAATCATATCAAACTATCCTGAAAGTTGCATAAAAATCCAACAATAAACAACAGAGCTACCGATTCTAAAGTTAATATTTAAGTCAATGCATGAGTGCGAGCGCGACAGAAACATACAAGCATATATTCGAACTCTTTTGATGCATGTGTGGCGGCAATAGTATACATACACACAGATATACATAGATATGTGCATACATATAACGTCAAACGAATTTGTATGTGCATACAGACAAACATAGGTATGTTCGATTATAAATTGTCTTTTTTTTTGTAACGTGTTCTAATACAAGAACTATCTATTGTAATATCCGGATACTGATTTTGACATTATAATTGGGAATAAAAGCAGAGAGTATTATACGGTCGGGCTCGTTCGACTGAACTTTTCTTACAATACCCGAAAACGATGACAGATAATACTGGAGTGACAGGGATATAAATAGAAGAGGTATACTCTATAATATTAGCCCAAGTTTATCTTGCTTTCTTTTAATTTGGAACTAGTGAAATCAATTAGCAATAGGATTCGGTAAGCCGGAACAGCTGCATTAAGCCAAGTGTGTTGAATGGATCGATAGATTGAACGATCGAGACGGCTAGACGTTTAATAGATCGATATGCATACATAACAAGTCACAACAAGTCTGCTCCAAACGAGACGTGACGAAACGTGCGCGTTTTAAACGCTTCACTCGCTATTCGACAATCGCCACTCGCCACTCGAAGCGATAACATGAGGAAGCGAATTACGCAGATTCCATTGAGCTAAGTAGTGCTCTCCAGAGACCCCAGACCCTCCGATAGGCCCTTTCTGCCTCTCTCACTCTATATGCCTCACCCCTCAATTTTCTAGGTCCCCATGTGTTTGGGTGTTTGGATTATCGTAAGTCCCATTGTTCATGTGTTGAAAATCGAGTTAATAGAATTTGCAAACTGAGAACACGATTTAACTATTTGTTTACAATCGTAATCAATATTGAAATGCAAATAGAATAACAAATAAAACAAAAACTAACAACACGAGTATAAAATACTCTTCAAAATATATATTTTTTGGTTTTATATACAAAACCAGTCTGTGAATTACCTAATTCTGTCTAGAGTTTAATGGTTAGTTCAGCAACACTCTTGTGGTGCCAAGTGCAGGGTATTGGCAAAACACCAACACAAACCTAGTAAAATACCTTGCGAGTAGACATAACAAAAGTTGAATATTTATGAGTTGTCGTGTCGAGTTGTTTCAATGTTACGACTATTTCAGATGCTAAATTGTGATGGACTTAAATGATACCCTACACCTCAGCTTAGAAATTGGGTGGGGCTCTCTTGGACTATCCGTCTTGACATTGAGTGAAATTTGGTTATCTTTGCTCCTATTTAGCTAATAGATTCTTGATCAATTCTAGCAAGTCATTCGATTATTGTGCTAAAATTAAATAAATGTCAAATCATTGTACTCGGAATTGAGACAAGTGCGCTCGTTTCGGCCGAAAAGTTCAAAAGTGCATATCACTAGCCATTTAAAATCTAGAAGCAAACCTTAAATTAACTGACGGAATTTTGTCAAATTGCAATCATTCAACCATGTAATCTTTAAGATACGTTTTTTCATCTTAAGTTAATTGTCAACTAAAGTAAACTTAATTATGCATCTTATTACTCATAGGTCATGGAAATAGCGCAACAACAAAGCAAAAGTCAATATAAATACAATTTGTATGGGCATTAATTAGCTTTCAATATTACAATACCTTGATAAACAAACATATCTTTTAGACAGGCAGTGTAAACGTGATTCAAAGTTGTTAACTATCGCTCTCTTTCTTCAGATAAATTTTATACTTTAAACCTTTATCAGATTTATTTATAGAGTATTTTTTAACTGTTTTTATTTTAATTACATTTCTTTTAATATTTAATTTAATTTTTAATGCATAAACAATTATGTTTATTAAAATGTTTGTATTCAGACAATGTTTATACATATTTATAATAATATTACGCCTAGTTAATATATTTTAAGTAGGCACAGAACAGATCAACTTAACTTATGTTCTTGTGTCTCGCCATTAAATACATTAATATTTATCATATTTACTTTTAAGCATATATATTTTATTTATATTTTTACTGCGCGTTGGCGAGACTCTAAAATAGAGGCCACACCTTTAGACAAGTATTTACAGATATCTATAGTAGATACCCCGTGAAACCCATAACTATACGACAGTTTCGCTGGTGCTCCAGGTGTGTGTATCTCATGTTATGGGGTGAGAACGAGTTGGAAGGGGTGTTCAGGGTGTCTCTGGCACAGGTAATATTCTGTATTTGCATAACAATTTTGGTTGTATTTCATTTTATGTCTGTTTACTTTTCAGTTTTATGCCCATATGCGAAAACAAGAGCGCCCAAAATAAATAAAATCATAAACGAAAAAAACGAGAGTTGCCAAAACGATGCAAAACACGACTAACAAATGCCCTATGCCAAATTATTAACATTTGCTAATTGTTGGCTATGTTGTGTATATTTTCTTTATTTCTAATTAGATATGTATGGCCCTGCATTTATTATCTCCAAAATTATTTAAACCTTTAAATCTCGCAATTTATGTCGGAAGGAGCAATATATTTATACACTCTTCAAACAGAGTAGTTATTTATTTTTGATAAAAAGTATATATTTTGAAACGTATGACGAAACTTTTCAACACAAAACTTGACCTAGACGACAATGTAGGCATTATAAAGTCGCACGCGTGCCTAAAATTGGCAGATGGGGTGTGTAAAGCAGGCAGATAAGGCCAGTGAAGAGGGGCCTGTAGGAGCACAGAGGAGGTGAACAGACGCTTAACAATTCTCGCTTCATTTTTTCTCTCACTTATCACAATTTGTTGCGTTTTATTTATGGAAATAATAAAAAATTCGATGTGAAATCAATATTTGACATGGCGTTTACTTTAACTGTTAAACGGCTCGCCCACAAATATTTTACCTTCTGCCTACACCCTACCACTTCATCGCACCCTTGTTGTATTATTTATTTCGTTGAAAAGTTTTATTGTCAAAAAAAAAAAAAATATATATATATATATAAAATATATATATATATATATATATATATATATCTATAAATATGACTTTGAACCTTTTTGTTTTTACAATTTACATAAGGCAACTTCTGTTGTTGCCGCTGCAACTTTGTTGCTAGTGACTGCGGTGAAGTGTTGTCTGGGTTGGGATAAGTAGAGGGACAGCAAGGAGGCACGAGGGAGTAAATGGTGAAATGTAATGGCCACAAACCGAAAATAGCAGCAACAGTGACACCAAATGACAGTGCAAAAGTTTTTTCGCTTGATAGCAGCAAACTCGCTGTGTTAATGGAAATGGAAGTGTTTGTGTACAGTAGAACCAAGCACATAAAGGCCACCGAAATAACACACCACATGCGTGTGTGTGTGCTTGGAAAGTTGCTACAATTTTTATGGCCTTGGCATTGCCACGAGTTTTGCATCATGATTTATCAGCACAGGAAAGAAAAAACAACTTTGAAGTCGATAGGAAGTTTTCTTTGGCAGTTTTCCATATCCTAAGACGAGTCGCGTCAGGAATTTATTTCAGATATTTTTAAAACCTTATTTTAAGCGTTGTACTTGACGTATGCATAATATGTGATATTTTTACATACTACGTATACGTAGGTTAAACAGATTATAATTGAATTTTAATTATATTATTGCTTAATTTGTTAATTATTTCAGTTCACGCATTCCAATGTCATTTTGTACCTCTTGCTCGATGGCTGTTGCACCACTGTGCGGCGACAGAAAAACAATGCAACACAAGGATCCAGCAACAACAACAACAAAATTAAAACAAAAACAAATGCCACGAAAACATTTTAAAATTCAAATCAACGCGATTTTTGTTGTTTCCTTATTTTATTTTGCTCAGTTTCAAAGTTGGCGCAGTTTTTATATTTCTGTATTTATTTTTAGTTGTTTTTGTTTTTGGTCTTTGTTTTTTTTTAATTTTCTGGTCACGTATTTGTTTCGTTTTGTTTAATTTTTTTTGAGCAATATTGTTCCACGATAATAACACCACTGGAGTCGGCTTATGTCCGGGTTAAGGACCGGGAACTGGAGTATACGACATAAAGCAGGAGGATGGAAAATGCAGCATGGAGCTGTATATCCAACAGGAATTTGCATTGGAGTTTTAGCTTAGGTTGAATTTTAAGTTGGGAACTGTGGTTATGACTATGCCTGTGGTTTTGCATCCTCTTTTGGATTTTGCAGAGAAATTTTTGGTAATTTAAGCCAATTACTGGAGGGAGTCATTCGAATTGATCTTGTTGTTTGGCTTTTGCAAGCTGTTTAGCATTTATTAGACCACGTACTCTTAAAAAGGGTTTGTCAGAAGACAAATGTATATAACAGGCAGAAGGGGGCGTGGCAGACCCCATAAAGTATTTATATTCTATATCACCATCACAAGCCGAGTCGATATAACCATGTCCGTCTGACCGTCTGTCTGTCCGTAAGAACAAACAGATTTAAAAGTTATTTGTTCTTATCGTAGAGTATTGTTATTTATGATTCCTTTGAAGACAAATCATATCAAACTATCCTGAAAGTTGCATAAAAATCCATCAATAAACAACAGAGCTACCGATTATACAGTTAATATTTAAGTCAATGCATGAGTGCGAGCGCGACAGAAATATACAAGCATATATTCGAACTCTTTTGATGCATGTGTGGCGGCAATAGTTTACAAATGGATATGATTAAGAGAATCTTTTTCTTCAAAGCTAAGCTGAATATGTGTACAAGTTTATGATATATTATAGCATTCACTGTGACAATTGATTACCCAGTAAATGTTTAAGAAGCAACCAAAATAAAATATGTGTGCACCCATAAACAAAAACAAAATAATGTTGGTCTTCAAATTTGATTTGAGTTTTTGGCTGTGTTCGGGTCCGTCTGAATCTGGGCATAAATCGTCCTTCTATTATGGCATGCACATTTGCAAAATGCGAATACGTGATCTTCGTATTATAATTACTCTTTCGAGTTCCATTCTCTTCCATTCTCAGAGCTGCCCCATTCCCCCATTTATCCATTCTCTGCGTTTTTGTATTCTTAATGGCCATGGCACATTTCTCTGCCGTTTCGTGCATTAAATGATTTTTTATTTGTGTTTCCTTTTTGTTTTCATTTTTATTTTCCGTTCAATTTGATTTGACTGCTCTGCTATTGTTCGCTCCTCATTTGTCTGTCTCCCTCCCTTCTGCTTGTTTCTTACTCCCATTATTAGACTCATGAATTTAATGGGACTTTAATTATATCTTATAATTTTAAAGTCATTCTGCGAATTATAACACAGCTGACAAAAATGAGAAAGCTTAAATGCACTCAATTATTTTAGCTTCATTCTAAGACTGCAATATTGCGTTAATATGAAACTGACACATAAAATTTATTTGGTAAGAATGAACACAAGTCAAGCGGTAATATTCGGTTTTATTAGCCCTATTTTGAAACGCATTGAACAATCGGTTGGAAAACATTTTATTTTAGCTATTTTAGTTGCCATAGGAACAATCGGTTGAATTTGCTAAAAATGCTTAGTATGAAAATTTTGAGTGTCAATTAAACGATTTCAACAAAATTTACACAATATGAATTTGTTATTATTTTTCACGTGCCGACCAACATTGATTCGGATCGGACGAATATATTATATAGCTAACAAAAGAACAATTGGTAATTGAAACCAAACTAATGCAAACTAATTTAATCTTCGCCGACCTAAAGATAACCGATTTTTCTTGTTTGTACGATAAGAACAAATGCCTTTAAAACGACATGCAAATTTGAAAATTTTATTTTTTTCTTACGGCAAAAGGGGGCGTGGTAGCCCAAAATTTTAAATGGTATTGTAATTATCCTGTCCTTAGGAACATGCGTACCAAAATTGGTATTCCTAAGTGCCGTAGTTACTGAGATATTCGCTTTAAACATATATTTTTTCCGAGGTATGTCTAGTTTTTTGCTCATTGTGGGCGAATGGGTCGTGGCATATTGAAAAAAAAAAGATTCTTGTATTGACTGAATACATATCGAGTCGATAGAGACCAAATTCGAACTTGTAGCTTCTACCATCTCTAAAATCTATGTGTTCATACGGACAGACAGACAGACGGACAGACAGACAGACAGACGGACATGGCTATATCGACTCGGCTTGTGATGCTGATCAAGAATATATATACTTTATGGGGTCTGCCTCGCCTCCTTCTGCCTGTTACATAAATTTGCACAAACCCGATATACTCTTGCAGAGAGTATAAAAAAGCCCATCGAATGGATAAAAGACACAAACGAGCATATTCTTTAGTTTTTTAGTTAACAGTGTAGGGAAAGTCTGTAAACTTAAATATAACTAAAATTAAAATTGACTTAACATTTTATTTTTTTAAGCTATATTTACATCTTTAAGGTATTTAACATATACTTACCTTTTTAGGCCCCGTACTATAAAAAGGAGTAGAACGGTTTATTAGGTTTTTCAAAAGTGAAGAGGGAGGCGTGGCCGACTCCATAAAATATATATATTCTTGATCCGCATCAAAAGCCGAGTCGATATAGCGATGTCTGTCCGTCTAACCGTATGTTTGTCCGTTTGAGCACCTGAATCTTTAAGACTATATGAGCTGGAGCCACCAAATTTGGAATGAAAGTCCGTATGTCAGGCAGATCAAGTTTATTTCAAATTTGTGCCACGCCCTCTACCGCCCCGGAATTTAAAAAAAAACCATTTTCATATCACCATAACTTGGAAACAATTAGGACTATCGTGCCCAATATGGTACCATTTCAACTAATCCCAGATCAGGCAACTATAGTCTATAGCTCCTTATCGGTCGGACATTTGTATAAAGACGTTCCAGTTAGTTGAGCTATAGCAACTAAACTCATATATTCCCAGATTCAGATCGGACTTCTATATCCCACAGCTCCCATAGAACAAATCGGTCAAATGGCTTATTTGTAACGAAAAAGAAACGAGAATTAGTACGGGGTTTTATACAGTCGGCACGCTAGACTGTAACCTTTATTACTTGTTTGTTTTAAAGAAAAGTAAGAAGATTTTAAAGCATTGTTAAAAGGAAGTGTTGATTAACAGCTTAGAAGAACCCATTTACCACATTCTAGTACATAGTTTGTTTTGCTCTTTTCTATTGCCCCCCTCTACATTCTTTGGCTTTCGTCTTCAATAAACACCCACAAAGTTGGTCAGAAAAATTACTTATTACCTAGTCTCTGAGTCTGTGTCACGAGTGCTTTCCCATTAGGACAACAAATTAGTTGCAGGCACTACGTCTGCCGAACAAAAAAGGGGGAGACATGGGTAGGTTAGAGCTGCCAAGGATGCTGGAGGAGGTAGGGGCGTTAGTCTTGCTACATTGTATACGAAGCAGCGATTGTAGACGACTATCATAAAAGCAGGTAACAGCATTTGTGCATTGGGTTCTGCCATAAATCATATCGGAAATGCAAGTTCAATGTGGCAGTGTTTTCCCGCCTTCGCATTCATCCCCCCCTTCCAACATCCCCCACCACCATACACATCCCCACCCTCTATCGCATGCACTTGAACAATTTTGTAGAGCGTCGTTCGTAGTTTGTCTGCGACGCAATTTCTTGACTTACTTTTCTTATTACTGTATTAGTATTATCGTTGTTGTTGTTGTTTTTGTGATTGTTAGTGTTGTGAAAAGCTTTTGGCTAATTGATTTACAACACTCTCCGAACCTTTCCCAACACCAAGTTGACAAATACGTGACACTCTTTGCCAGTACAAACAGATATATTATACATCCTATAATGTGTAACTTCCAAAGCGATAAAAACATTTTACCCTCTTATCATCTCTCTACTTGTCCCATGTGAACTTATTTATTTCGTCGATCAATCATTGCGTTGAATGCTCTTAAATGATGTTTCATTCCCACGGATTAGATTTTAGAGAGAAAATTTGCTACTAAATGTACTTACAGCTAAGAGCAGTCGGTTCTTTTTTCTCGTTTACACAGTTTTTGCTAATCACAGAGATTTAAGGTATATTATTGCTAGAATGTTGTAAAAAGAAATATATATAAAGTGAAGGGTATTATATCTTTGGTGCTACTTTTGAAATTGCGGTCTTTATCAAACTATCCTCTAGCAGAAGTGGGAGAAGTGGGTGGTCGCGAGGTGGGGTGTTTTGTAGATGTTTGCTCTGACTTACTCAATGTGCGATAAGTATATATATAAATTTATTTATATATATATATATATATATATATATATATATATATATGCATATGCATATACATATATTTATATAAAAATATAATACGTATATTTACTAGGTCTGCTTATCAACATTGTTGTTGTTGGTGTTTGGCTCCCTGGGGCCGCATTGGGGTGTCGCGAACTGTTTGCGAAAATAATTTATGGCAAACTGTTGATTGTTGACATGGGGGCCCCTGAGCTCAAGTTAAAGCCTCTCAGCGAGCTCTTCATATTTGTGTATTTGTGTAGAATTTATCATTAGTTTTATGTGTGCTATTACTTTTATTTTTTTTATTATTTATTATTGTTGTCGTTGCGTCGAGCACAAAAAAAAAAAAACAGAATAAAGCTAAAGCGACAGCTGCTTACTGATGGTTTCAAAAACATTGCGTCATTTTCAATTCCCCTATACCCCTATTAGCTACTCCCCCGCCACCACACCCCCTCTGCCCACTGGTTACTGGGTCTGCCAGACGATCGAAGCACGTTTGTTTCCTAGAAAAACGCCACAATTTCTGCGAACTGGGAAAACAAAGTGTCAGTTCCATAAAGCAACAATCATTGTACTTGTCGTAAATACTACACAATATGAGTATGTATGTTGGTATATCTACAACATGTCTGATATTTCTTGTCGGCAATTACTGGTATTCGCAGACGATCAATCTATTTGAGGTTGCTATTATAAAACAACGCGCCAGCAATTGAAGCTGTCAACGGTGAAGAGTGGTACATTATAGTTACAAATAGCTTTCATCTAAGTCTTCTATTGCATTACCTTAAAACTAGAACTGCTCAAAGGTGCAAAAAGATAGGTTTGTGCCCAACATCAAGATATATGAAATGATCGGAAAGATGTTATTAATTAACGGACAAGTATAGACAATAATTCTGTATTTCTTACCTCATTAGTAATCACTCTCTAAATTATATTGTATGTACTCAGAAAGCAATTGAATAAAATTGGAAATGTCTTATTTTATTTGTTGACCTTGAGCTAAATTCATTAGTCCATTCAATGTTCCTTATCAGCAGACATTCGTTTAAAGCTCTTATCAAAAAGTACACAATAATATACTGACTAACTTTATTAGTTTCTGATAGCATACCCTGTAAAGCTATCAGCATTATTTACAAAAAGAATTTGCAAAACAAATTCAATTTCTTAAGAATAAATATACTTTTATAAAAAAATTTTTCTTTGTTAATTTAGTTTTTTTATATATGTTTATATTTTTATTTTCTATTTTTATTTTAAATGCTTCGATGTTGAAACAATTTGATTGGGTTATTTATTCATTATAAAAACTCATTTAATTATTTATGAATTATTTTTTGTTGTGTTATTTGTTACAGTCGAGAGCATTTTTGATTTATGATCAAAACAAGCAACAATTGTTTAGTGTTCATTTGCAAGAACAACAAATAACTCCATTGTGCCCCAGAATCGAGAGCTGAGAATCAAGAACTCAAGTCATAACACTAGTACCCCCGCTCACGAGAATTACGAGTAATCGCAATAGAAATGCGCAATAGGCTGAGCTTTTATAACTATTCAATTCCATTTGATTCGATTTGGTTCGGTTCAATTCGAGTCAATTTTGAAAGTAAACAAAGAAATCAAAAAAAACTAGACGCGAATAGAGTTCTACTTAAAAGCAGTGAAAATGTAACTTAAAAGGAGATAATAAAAAAGTTTTAAGGACAGGAAAAAAGTTAAAAACAATTTAAACTTTACAATAAGTTTTTTTTAATTAAAAACATTTTTACAAACCTTTTTTTATTTATTAAACGATATTTGTAGCATTTCATTCTATGAACTTAAAAACACTTTTTAGGTAATCCGAGCAAAGAAACAACATTCAGGTTTCTATTAACGGGTGATTTCCAAAAAATCGTCTTCTTAATATTTAGTTCACTGGCAGATTGGGATCAAAACAAACATTTTGTAGACGATATTCCCACACTGAATATTTATAAAACATTTATATCATTATCAAAATAAAAGAATTCAACAATTTTTTATTAGTTAACTTTAGCTCAATTCAAAATTAGTTCCAGTAACAAAAATAATAATAATATTAATAATGGATACTTATACAATAATTGTAAATTGGTGTTTTGTTGCTCATCCAACTTAGCTTCAACTTTTTTATTAATTATTATTGGTATATGTACAGAGCGCTTTCCATATGCGAATATATAAATATAGAGTAGCATTTGGCACAAGATCCGAATCAAAATTGAGAAAACTAAAAAAAAATGTACAGTATTGTTGTTGCTTAGCACTTAACACATAGGTATAGATATATATGTATATATATATATATATATATATATATATATATATATATATATAACAACTCTTAATTGACTACTAAATAAAGGCACCTGAGTTCAAAGTGTTATTGCCAAATTGTAAATATTAAGTTAAGCAATATACGAAATAAAATCATAAAAACTCAAAAATATATTGTATTATTATATTAATATTATATAATAATTAGTTGATTTTAATTATTGGTATATTGATATTTGCTGTTCATTCGTGGGTTGCTGAATGTTTTGCTGACTTGTTGACTGTTTGATTGACTAAAGTGTCATCGATATCATGTCTGTGTTCTTAACGTTATGTTTATATTGTTGAAAACATATATAGGTTTAGTGTTATGTTAATTTTTACAAAGTACTTAAATGGTCTTTGTCCCTGAATGAAATGCACTTGGCTAAATTTTCTCCCGCCCCATAACAAACTCTTGGTTCTAACAATATAACTTCTATCTTTTATCTCTCACTCTCTATCGGTTTTCTTTCCAACTTTCTATTTACTCCCTTTTTGCGTTTCTGACTAGTGCGTTCTTTAATTAATTAACTACAAGCCGCTTTTTGATTACATTTTCGGTTACAGAATTCAATTATTTTTTATTGCATTTTGTAGAGCTGCGGCGGTTCCTTGGAAGCCGGCATTCCCTGATCATACTTTCCCAGCTCAGCCTCATACAACAGATTGTTGATAAGATGTTTGACAACAATCTTTGATTTGGATGTCTTCAGCTTGCGTATGGTAATGGCAACATACTCACCAAATACTCCATATTCATCGACATGATTGCTGCCAATACCAATACTATTATTGTTGTTGCTGAGCTTTAGGGGCGTAGGAATGAGGCTGGATATGCCGCTGCTGCTGCTGCTGCTAGTGGTTGCTGCTGCATCTAATGTTCCCGATGCCACCGTTGTTGCTGCCAGCGAGTGTACCTCCAAGGATGCGGACGAATGAATGTTGTTGTTGTTGTTGCATTTGTTGTTGTTGTTAGTGTTGGCCTCACTTGGCGAGGAAGAGAGATCACGATCACGATCACGTTTTTGTGCCATGTTTTTGGAATGATGTTGCCCTTGCTGAAGTTGGTGGTGATGCCCGTTGCCATTGTGCTGGTTGCTTTGGCTGAGATTGTGGCTAAAATGTTGCTGGAGCGCATGAAATGCAATCTGACTATTGTTCATCTGTTGCTGCTGATGCTGATGATTAAGATGATGATGATGATGCTGCAACGAGGATTTGATTGGCGTCAGTGTCAGTGCCCCAACGACGCCTCCTACGATCCCACCGCTCGGACCACCGTCTTCACCATCATCCATCTGCGCTTTGCGCTTTCGATGATTATAAGTCAGATCTGTGGGCTTAAAGTAGCTCAGTGATAATGGCGTACTCGTTTGTCGGTCGAGCATACCCATTTCACTTTCGTGCTCGATCTGTATTGCAGCAGAGTGTACAAAATAATCGGATAAGAGGGTTGATTAGTGAGTTTTGCAATTCTAATAGTCCTAATTTTAGAGAGAGTATTTAAATCCATTCCAATAGTTTGAGTATGATACCAAGTTAAACATATTGTATATTTAAATATTTTTATAGTAAGGTATGTTGTATGTTGTTGACTCCATTGTAGTTTTCTTAAAGACCATGTATAAGAATATACATAGTAAATGTTATATGAGCTGTATTTCACACAAAACTAATACGAATTACTCTCGTTTATTCTATATCTATGACGTTGTCAAATATTAAAGATAATTTATATTAACAGAGGAATTAATTTTGTGCTATTCAGATTTCTTTTTTCAAGAACACCTTAAATAAAAACTAGAAAACATGTCTGCTATTGGCGGGTTATAAGAGTACAGGGTATTAACTGCCACGACTACTCAGTCAATAATCGTGTGCGACCTTATGACTATTTATACTCAAACTTACAATTTCTGTTTTCACATCTTCGGCGCTGATATTACAATAATTCTCGCCATCCAAATCGAAAGGGGAACGTGTCTGCGAATGAGAGAGCAATGAAATAGTTAAAAATTAGCAAAAAGCAAAGCAGCAATAAAACAAGAACAGCAAGAATAGCAATAATATAAGAATAACTACAACAATTATGGCAATGTGAAGAATTTGTCAGACAAATAATAACAAAAACAATGAAAACATAACAATAAGAAAACGGAGAGAAAACAAATTAGAATAGTAAAAAAAATAAATAAATAAATGTAAGACACAGTCTCACACACACACACACACACATATATATATATATATATATATATGCGAACAACGGCGATTAAATTAGTTGTTACGTTTCTTGGTAGAGGGTCAGGGTGTGAAACGTAGGTGATGGAGCAGCAAAGTCAACATTCAAGTGGACCAGCGAGTAGCCAAGCAAGCAGACGAATAGACAGACGAAGCAAAATGAGCAAACAAACGAACGAAAAACCGAATGAAGTAAAAAAAAAGTAGCAAAAAGCAAACCAGCGCTGCCAACTCCAGTATATTGAAGCTGCTGCTCAGGCGGGTCCATTGCCAGTCGTACTGTTGAGGAAGGGGCCAACGCGGCGGCTGCAGTGGGTGTGAAGCAGCGCAACCTGTTGGGGGCAGGGCCGGCGTAAAGTGTGTAGCTGCCGATTTCTACGGCTGATGCAACACACGTATAGTAGCAGTGCGATTCAAAGCCAGTTGACATACATGTACACGTACATTCATCACACACACACACACACATATAAAGGCATGTACGCTACTCACACTCATGCACACATGCACACTTGCACAACACTATAACAACGCTTATCAAGCACATGCGACGCAATAGCAGCGACGGCACAGTGGCTTCAACATTTTAAAAATTCCACAACATAATAAATATTAAATTAGTAAATATATACCAAAACAAAAGTTAATAATTATTTCAGTCATAATTGAATGTTGAAGGACGATTTTTTGTCATTGCCTTCCTTTAATTACAAGACTTGAAGTAGAGAAAATCAGGTAATTAATAGTGCACAAAAATAAGCTCGTGCCACTGTACTCCACAATTATTGCTGTAGCTTACGAACAGCTAGACACTGAGCTAGCAGCGTCGGCGCGTGTGCTGCTGCTGCCTCAAAACAAGTCAAACCACTCACGCACACAAAGCAGCAGCACACATAAGCATACATGTACACACAAACATACAGACACACACGCACGCAAACAAGCATGCAAACAACACTCGCATGCAAAGCAAAAGCTCCACCGGAACGACAACAGCAAGCAGACAACAAGAACACTGCAGTTGAGTCTATGCGTTAACCAAATACTCTGCATAACAGACCACATGTTAAGTACAGGCAACATACAAAATTGCATTGAACACAAGAACAACATGTAAAAGTGCATATGTAAGGTTAATTGTAAATGTTATCATTTGCCTGCACATTAACGGTTCTCATGCATTATGTTTTATGTACGCGCAAATACCCGACTTTTGTACAGTGTGTGAGTGGTTAATAAGAAATGAAAAAATAAACCAATAAGAAAAAGGCAATAGGCGCTTACCACAGCTGCTGAGGCCGCTGCATCGGGTATTGTTTCTGCTGCCTTCGTATCACTGCCGACGCCCGCGCAGCCATTGGAGTTAACATCGGATGTCGCTGTATCGGCGTCCCTACTATGATCCCGTTCCCTGACATTCGCCGCTGCAGCTGCTGCTACAGCAGCTACGGCGGCAGCGACGCGAGCAGCAAACTCTTCATGCTGCTGTTGCTGCTGCTCAACAACCTGTTGCTTGCTAGCAGCTGTCAGCTGTTCCAAATCTAGGCTATGCATCAGCGTTAGTTTATCTGCCGCTTCCGATGCAGCCAGCGCCAGTGACGCCGGCTCAGCGTCAACGCCATCAACGGCAGCATCCATGGCAGAGACGTCGGCGTCTCGCTCACCATCCAATATGAAGCGTATGGCCTCATAGGCAAACCACATGGGCTGATAATGGACGCCGCGGTTGCGTCCGTTGAGCACCTTGCCATGTTCGCGATGGAATGAGGAGCGCAGCGATTTGATTTTGGATCGTATGGAACGTATTTCAGTTCCATATTTTTCGCTGAGGAGCTTCAGGGCCTCATATTTGGTTTGTTTGATGTGGTAGCCTTTGGTGTTTGGATCCCAGAGCACGCGTTGTCGTCGATAATCCTCAATGAAGCCCAAAATTGTAGCGCGCGACCATTCAATGCGGTCCGCAGGCGACGACAGCGCCGACGGCGACGGTGGCAGCGCTGCGACGTCCGCAATCAAAGCAATGGCATTGGAGTTGGCGTCGAATTTGTATTGCTGCGCTGCGGCGCCGCTGCTGGACATCGTGTGGAGAAAGTTGTCTGGGAAGGAGGCGGTGGTGTTTTGCTGGCTGCTGTGTTGAATTATGTTTTGCTCTGCTGTGGTGCAATGGGTGGTAACGGTAATGGCGGTATTGGAAGTAGTAGTGGTGGTGGTAGAGTGGTTAAAGTGATTTGGGGGTTGGTTGTGCGCGCGCGCGCAATCGGCTGTCGGAGAGAAAGAGAGGAAGGTAGCAATGAAGGTAAACGCAACGCAACGTAAAACGCAACGCGACGTTAAAAAAAAGCGTCCACAACACGATGCTTTTGACTTTCGACTGAGGCGGCGGCCGCGGCCAGCGGTTGTGTGGCAGAGGAAGCGTAGCAGCAGCGGCAGCAGCAGCAGTAACGGCAGCGGCAAGTGTGGCGGCGGCTGCGGCCAAACGGCAGCTCAGCTGCACTTTGTGCGAGAGAGCGCACGAGTGAGCGATATACAGTGGTACACAATTTAAATGCAACCCAGCCAAAACACTTAGAACAGTTAATTGATTTGTTCAAAATTTTATAATGATAATCAAAACTCTAAAAGTGTAATACGACCGCAAAAATTTGAAATATATCTACTGTTTGGGCAGTTGTTTCGATTCAAAAAAATTTTTGTTGCTAAACACCTTCGCGAATAGTGTTAATTATCATTTTAACTTTCATCTCAACTTATAATTTTTGAGAATATAATAAAATTTATCAAAAATAACTGAACAATAATTTAAGTTATGAGAACCATAATATAAACATACATTACTACCACGTGCGATCAATTTTGGCCAGCTGTTTGTACCACTGTGCGACGTCGCTCCGTCCAAAATCAACGCAAAGGTGTGCGACTCTGTGTTTGCTGTTTGTATTGGTGTGTGCACATATATGTGTCTGTTTGTGCTCGAGTGTTTCTCCGTAGAGCTGTGTTAGTGTTTATATGTGCTGTGTATATGTATTTGTGTGGTGGTTGCAGCGGCACGCGGGGGCTTTTTTTTCGCTCACTTAACGTAGCTGCTGCTGCTCTGCCCGAGACCTGTTGGTTGCTCGCTTAATAATGCGGCGCTTTGTTGCTGCTGTTGTCGTTGTGGTTGTTGTCGTAGTCGTTGTCGCTGCTTGGTTGCTGACTGTTTTGGGTTTTCTATTTGTTGCTGCTATCAGCTGTTTTATTGCATGTTGTTGTTGCGGCAATACATACGTGCGACGTGACGTTGTTGCTGCCGTTGCTGGTGTTGCCACTCGACGTTGACGTTACGATCCCCCGACACGTTCGTTGTTGTTTTCGCCGCTTCGTCGTTCGTCGTCGGTCGTTCGCTGTTGAAATCACGATTTGTACTAATTTCACATATTTAAACTGTGTGTGGCATGCGCGCAGCTCCAAACGGGCCAGTTGTAGTTGTTGTTGCTATTGTTGCTGCTGTTGTTGTTTGCTGTTGCCGCTGTTGCTGCTGCTTGCTGCCTGCTGCTGTTGGCAGTAAGTTCGTCACTGGGTTTTGTGCTTGACGCACATCCTCACCACCACCTCACCCACCGCATGATCAAAACACCCACCAACATTTTTATTGGCGATGTTTGGGCTTAAACACTTTAGCTGGAAGCATTGCAGCTTTACCAGAAGCTTTACCAAAAGCTTAGAACGAGAATAAATCTCACATTTGCATGATGCGTTTCTAACCGCTCTTTGTCGTGTGTCTAAAGCTCAACTTTTCTCACTCTGTCTCTCTCTCTCTCTCTCTCTCTCTCTCTCTCTCTCTCTCTCTCTCTCTCTCTCTTCGTTCTCCCTTTTAATATAAATTTTGCAAATCACATCTGTTATGTGCACATTGGGGAACAGTTAGGGTGTATAAATTTCGGCGCGCTAATCAGGAAAATACTTTCTCGTATTTTTATATAATGTATTTGTTCTTTTTTGTTATGATTTTGCTCGTGTTGCGATCGTTGCTGCTGCTGTTGGTTGCTTTTGCTGCTGTCGCTACTGTCAACGGCAACACGTTGCACAGTGGGCCGTGTATCGATATTGCTATATTTTCTGCGCATGTGGCGAACCTTGCCAACAAAATAAGCTGTATATTCGTCAAGCAAGTGGCTACGATGACGCTGGATAGATAGGCCAGAGACATGTGCTCGTTAATACGTTTCGCATACAGACACATATATTCTTCTAGTTTGACAAACTATTGTATTTTTGTTTTTTAAGTATTTTCCATATTTATTAAAATTACAAGTTTTTTAATATAACTTTAAATTATTCCGACTGTTATATTTAACTTAGCTGTCAAAAGTACTGCCTTGTGCCACTGTGCAAAGCAGCTACAGCAGTAAATATTGTTGCCGACGTTGAGCAGTTGTTATCGTTGCCGCAGTTGCTTTCGGAAGAGAAGCAAAATAAAAATGTAAAAAATAAAATTCTCAAAAAGCTTCACAACAGCGGTAAGAAATGTTTCGAGTCAGCAGAAACGAAAAAAGAATTGAAAAAGGAATTGCATTTCACAGCAAAATTAATTGTTTTTGTAAAATCAAGGGGCGGGCTGTGCGATGTTAGGTAGTCGTTTGGCAGGAGGTTAAGGGGAATTAGCATCAGTGTCGCCGTCAACGTAGCTGACGCTCACGTAGGCAGTTTTGTTTTTACATTTTAAGTTGACAACTTTGTCGATGATCGACATTGAGTCACTCTCGCGAGCGTTCATACTCGCTCTCACTCTCGCTGAATAACACTTGCTCTCTTACACACACCTTCGTAATCAAGTCCTCAACACGTGCAGTTAAAATTCCTCCGAAACATGTTGTAAAGTGAACTTACGCTTAAATACACGAACAAACACACGCACACAGTCACAAACATACACACACATGCATTTTGCATTTCATTTGCTCTCTCACAACTTCACCTCTGCCCCTCTCTACCACTTGTACCTCTAATTTGAGCACACTTAAACACAGCGGTAGCTTTCTAAGTATGTTTGCTTCTTAATTTTACTGCTCATCAGGCCTTTCTGTCGCTGCTTCAGTTGTCGTCGTATGTGGCAGCGTCATGCTTTGCCGCACCTACGATAACGGCATTAACGCTGATTTGTCTTTCGGACACATTCCCTCAACCTCTCATTCCTTCCTCTGTGTGCCTGTGCCCTATCTACATAAGTTGACAACAGTTGCAGTGAAAGCAACTTAAACGCAGCGCTGCAGTGCCAAAACTCGCTTGCGAAAATTGAATCAAAAATTGGCCTTGCTGCGTCAGGCGCTAACGCTGCCTTCGCTGCCAACGTCGCAACGTCGCTGTCACCATTAACGTAACTTTGTGGCGTAAATCTTTACATTCAATTTTTTTTTTCAAGTTGACAAATTGACGTTAAAAGTTGTTTGCGCAGCATTTCAGTTATTCTGCTACCTTCTTTCCTTCCTACCCCCAAACTGCATGAACCTCATTATTTCGCTATATCGTTGCCTTTGCCAGTTCTGTTTCCTTATTATTTTTTTTTAAATGATTTTTTTTTTTCATTGTGTGCGCTTGTATTGTGTATGCTGGGTATATGGGATATGTGCGGCCAAATAACACTGAGCAACAAATGTAAAGATATCAAAATGCCTGACCCAAAGATAAATTGAAAAATTGTAACTTTAAAAATTAAACATCAAATTATGTAACTTCAGTCGTATAAATTTTAAAAGACTCTTGAAGTGAGTAGATTATTCTGTGAATCACTGTGCTTAATAGAATGAGCTGCTGTTGTCATTGCTTTTGTTCATGTTGTTGTGGTTGTCATTGTTAACTAAATTGCATTGAGCTGTCACATTAGAGAAGTAACTTGATATCCAAGTTTCTTCTCTCTCATTCTTTCGCTCTCCTTGCATATACATAGTTGACGATGTTGGCGTTTTGCTTGCACTTTACTTTGCTCTCTTCTTGTCTTGCACTTTACGTACTATTCTCAGTTGAACGGTTTTTATCAATCAACTTAGAGGTGTTGTTGTTGTTTCTTTGGCTGCTGCTGTTTGTTTGTTTGTTGTTGCGTGCACTTTAGATGAAATTGCTGTTGACGATGTCTATGGAATACATATATTTTTATTTTTATTCAATTTGAACGTCAACGCGTCGCCAACATTAACACCATCATCGTCATCATCATTGTCTTTCTTGTGTGAGCTTTCCGATTGCTCGAGCACTTTTCAATTATGTATTGTCTCTCATCGACTATCGTCTATCGTCTATCGCCTATGCCTATCGTATATCCGATTTGCTGTGCCTGTCGGGTAAGCCAACATCTGTCGCTTTGTTTAAAATCCATTTCCTTAAGTTTAGCTGTGCCAAGGGGCTTGGAGGTTGAGGTGGGGTGGGAGATGGTGCTCTTGGAAAGCTTTTGGAAGTTGCAGTCGCTCGAGCGAGCAAGCGTTTATTTATTTATTTACTAAATTACATATTTAGTTTTTCAACTGATGCGTATCTGATGCAGTTGCCTCTGCTAACGGGAAGTCGCCGTTGAGTGCCTCCGAAGGAAGTGCATACGATTGAACTCCCGTCTGATAATAATACGCGTAGACCGCTACCGACCCCGATTACGAAATCAATTGTGACAAACTAAATTATCAACTTTTCAGACCATATGCAGAAGGATACAGGTGGTTATTAGATATGCGTCAGAGGTAAAGGGAAGATTTTTCGACCCCTAAAGTATCAGCAGCCGAGTTGACATAGCGATGTCCGTCTGTACGTCTGATTGATATAATTGATTGATATAATCACTTGAATTTTTGAGACTATAAGAGCTAGAGCCACCAAATGTGGAATGAAAGTCCGTGTTTTTGTCAGGTAGATCAAGTTTATTTTAAATTTGTGCCAAGTTTTGCCAAAAGACTCGAATGAATGATAAATTCATTAACAGATTTGTGCGATTTTAGTAACAACATAAATAATCTCGGAAGTGTAAGCTCTGTAATCAAGCTCCAAAAACGTTTGTAAAGCTTACACAGTAATTAAATCTCTTTTAGGCGATTAAAAAACCTCAAGTCAATAAATTTAGCAACAGTTTAAAGGGTTTGCATTTGATAAAGTACAGTTTCCAGTAAACAGAAGGATTTGCACTCAATGCTAGGATAAGGTAAGAAAGGCGAAATGGTGAGGTTTGAGGAAGATTGAGACTGGATTATGTCGAAACACGCCCGATTAAGACATTTTGCGGTCATCTTCATGTGTTAAGCATTTGGGCTCTGCATATAATTACGTCCGAAGGCTTGTAGACGGCACATTCATCACGCTGCCAACAGGCGTAACGAAAAGTATTTCAAAGATTGTTATCACTTGGGTTAAAGCGCTACTAAACAAGGCAGAATAGTAGAAGCCATTACAAGACGAAACAAGTAATTTATGTTGGACATCGGCAGGACCAGGATAACTATTAAAAGTAACTACTCAGCAAACACTGACACCAAACCAACACCTCCACCCCCAACACCCCAGCTCAAGACCGCACTGTGTTTCTACATAAGTAACTGGTCAAAACTTTTTCGGCAAAGTGGCATTTAGTTAAACAATTTGACACATGATAAATGAGACGTAGGAAACCGACAACCCTCCATTAGGTCAAACATATGTTGAGCACTCACCCCGCTGCCCCTGGCTTGCAGCACCAGTACCATCACTACGCATTACACACTTGTATCTAGCTCCTTTTGGCAATTAAAGGCGCTTTGGTAACCCATAAATAGTATCTATAAACTGGAAACATGTAAATTTCGTTGGTCAAAGCTTTCATCTCCTGCCCCGAAATGAACGTTACTTCCGCTTAAGAAGAGGGCAGAAGGAGACAGAAGGAATGGGTGCAAACTCATTAAATAGAAAGCATTTATTGCGTGTCAGGATAGTTGTACATAAATGTACACTGACAAAAAAGTATTAGACTTTTGATTTTAGCATGGTTTATTTTTTGCAGGAATTTTGAACTTGTTTTTTCACAGTTTAAATCCTGATTATCCTGATTACGATAGTAAAAATAGATTTGCTAAGATATTTACATAATAAACTAAACTATTTCATTTTTTTATAGTTATTTTTCTACCACGGAATCACGGTTTGTTATTTGCTGTGTGTATACATAATAACTATATAAAGTAGATAGAATCCAGACTGGCCGGTAATAGAATGTCATGAGTAGCTGACACGATGGGAGGCTGCGATTGCACATGAATGAATGAGTGAATGAACGAATGAATGAGTGAATGCTTGAATGCTTTAATAGCTGGGGTGTGATATCAGGAGTCAAAGTTTTGGAGGCCGCCCAAAAAGCCAGCACCATCGTAAAAGTCATCGCAATTCTGTCCTGTGTCGACAGGAACGTCATTTAAGTTTTAATGATAGAGTTTTGCCAGTGAATAGGAAGGAAGGATGCGTCATGGGCAATGAAAAAGTTGACGCAACACCCTCCACTTCTTTCTTATCAACTCTACATCCATCTCCATTCCAATTTCCATTCTCATTCCTTTTCTCCCATTCCATTTGTGGTTCTTTATTCATTTCATCTCGTGGGAGTTACCCTCGCGCCCATTTACAGGAAAAAGATTGCTTTAAGTAGTAAAGTAGTAGCAGTAGTAGTAGCAAAATAGCGAGTCTTGAGCTCCAAATTGAAACTTTGATGAGTAAACTACCTACTGGGAGAGGGGTAGTAAGGTACAGGCTGAGATATCATTATTGAGTCATTTTCAATTCAGCATTCAACCAGTTAAGATTGCCAACAAACAATACTTTAAAGATAGCAGGAAACTCTCGAGACGCCAGCTGGGTCAATTTTTGGCAAAACTTCTTTTATATCTTGGAACCAATAGATACTTTAGGTGTCTAGATAAAATGGTTCTTAAGTTAATTAAGATGCTTAAGTCGTACACCGAAAGAAAAATCTTTTCTTAAGTGATATATATAATATATATAGAATCAATTCCAGTGAGGTTAGAGGTAGAGCTAACCCAGTTTTAAAACTAATATGAAATACTAGTTTTAAGTAAGGAGAAGACTTTTGGTTTTACCACTAAAACTCAAAAATAAAATTAGTATTTAAATAAGTTTTTGAAATTAGAATTTTAAGCCCGTTTGTTTTATGTTCAGATATCAGTATATATAAATTCAAAATGGTAACATTTTTCAATCGTTCAACTTAACTCTCAAATAATCCATAAAAAATTATTAAATGTGATCACTCCTTGATTTGCATATATTAGGTACTTTCCTATTGATTACACATTAGCTAAAGTCAGCTGGGTTTTATGCTGGTATCATTTATTGTTAATTGAATGCCTCTCGAGTGTTGGCTTTACCTGCCCTTCACCCTTCAAAGAATCGGGACAAAGGGCTGTGTATTTGCATCTCTCGAAACGGGAGCAATTGACGCCGATTTAGACCAGTTCATAGGTTGGGTATCATTATCGCAAGGCTATAATCGTTCTAGAAATAATTCCACTTCTCAGTTCTCTGTTGTCTGTTCAATGTTCTGGGTTCTCCGTTTTCTGCGCTCTGCTTTCGCATTCTGTTTTCACGCTTAACCCTCGACGCTTCGTGCGTAATTTTCAGCTCCTGCTGCGTTTTATGCCTTTTGGAAGGGAAAAATTCATATCCTTGGTCGGTCCTTTTTCGTAATAAGTGTATTTACTTTTGTACGAGTGTGTAAATATGTGTGTGTGTGTGTGTGTGAAAGGAATGAAAATGGTTTTCGTAATAATGGATTTCATTAAGGGCATGCAGGACAATGAAGGACTTGGTACTGATGCTGTTTCACTACGTTTCTTTCTATGAACAAGTGTATGTCTGTGTGTGTGTGTGGACGCCAATTCAAACTACGCCATGCGTAACAAATAAATTCATTAAGCGCAGCCAATGCCTCGTTCAAAACATTATCATCAACCAAACGGAGGTAGGGCTTTAGTACGGTAGAGCTGTCCGTGGTCGATACGGGTACGGATACAGGGAACAGGGTTCTGGATACCACCGTCTGACTGAATGATAATAACAAAAGCCGCTCGGCTTGGCACGCGTAATTAAGTCGTATGTTCGAATGTGGGCAAGAATACAAGTGAGAAAGAGAGATAAAGACAGAGAGCGAGCCAGTTCAAATGCTGAAATTCCCGACGGTTTTTAGACCCCATACTCTAAATAAGTAAGAAAAGTGCAGTCGAACACGCCCGACCGTATAATACTCTTCCCTTTTATTCCCAATTATAATGTTAAAATCTGTATCCGGATATTACAATAGATAGTTCTTGTATTATAATCGAACATACGTTTGTCTGTATGCACATAAAATTCATTTGACTTTAAAAGTATGCACATACATATGTATTTATGCTGCCACGCCTCCATCTGCCTGTAACATACATTTGCACAAACGCAATATACTCTTGCAGAGAGTATAAAAAGAGTTTGTCAAAAGCGAAATGTGTGTAGGAGGCAGACAGGCGTGGCCGACCCCATAAAATATATATATTCTTGATGAGCATCAGCAGTCGAGTCGATATAGCGTCTTTCTGTCGGTCCGTCTTTCGTCCGTCCGTATGAACACCTGAATCTTTTAAACTATAAGAGCTAGATCCACCAAATTTGGAATAAAAGTCCGTCTATATGTCAGGTACGTTCAGTTTATTTCCAATTTTTTGCCACGCTCCCTACCGCCCCCACAAATTACTAAAATCACCATAACTTGAACACAACTAAGGCTATCGTGACAAAATTCACACAGTAAGTGTATGTTATCAAGTTTGATTCGGATCGGACAACTATAGCCTATAGCCCCTAAAGGACAAATCGGAAAAAAAAAATTGTATGAAAAATTCGAATTAGAACGAGTACGGGGTCTTTTGCAGTTGGCAAGCCCGACTGTAGCCTTTCTTACTTGTTTCTATTATTACAATTGCGAATATTGTGGCAGCCTGAATGCTAAGTAGAGTTGTAACTAATCTGAGACCCAAAATAACACAAAGGATAGCATAGAAATAGCCAAAAGAAATGAAACTAAGTGAAAAAAACTGGAAAATGAAAGATACTTGTAAATATTTGGATAACAAAAAAAAAAAATAATTCTGAAGTACAAATTTTATTCTCAAAAATGAGACTCTGATCTTAAGCATAAAAGAAGAATATAAAATGCTTAAAGCAAGAATACACCATAGTTTCGTTCGGACATAATTTTGATAAATCTAGAGTTAAAAGTTATAGCCATCTTAACCATTTCTAAAATGCGATTGTTAGAAAGCTTAAAAATTTTTAATATATAACAATTTTAAGCATCTTAAATAAGTATTTAATTGTTACTATTTTAAAGTTAAATAAATTAAACTAAATTAACGTATTTCTTTTAAATTCCGAAAATAGATTATGTTGTACAATTTTATTTAGGTTTGATTTGTAAACATTTTAATACCAAATTTACATATATGTTTTAGCCTAGCTTTAATAAAGCTATGTTACCAACACTGCTACTATTTCCGTGCTTCCTCCTCAACCTCTTCTCATTATTTAAATGATATTTATGCCATTTTTGCGCACGCTCAATGTTTACGATTATGGGACACGTCCGAAATGTGGTATACAGGATCGGACTGACTCCGTGACCAGGATTAACATGAAATTGTCAAGTATGCATCTTAGTAGCTTCGCCACACACCTCCTGTCCTTCCGGTGCGGCATTTAATTAAAATGTATGTGAGCCGAGGAACTGCGAATACTGCGTGACAGCAGAGAGCAAAAGTAACGAGCGCTTCATAAATTTCAAATTAATCAATGGGCTTACGCATTTTGTCTCTGTCGCTGTTAAAATTGCATTTGTCTTATTAACCGAAAAGCCCAATAGGCATCCCCTTCACACCCTTTCCTACTCTTCATCTGTTGTAGACTTTTAGGCGAATTGAAAGTAATGCCTTGTCCCCTAGGTCAAAGTATTAGATAAATAAATTCGCGGTGTCTTCATTTAGACAAGACAAGACAGGACAGGCGCCGAGAATGATTGAGGAAGTAAGCTCGATTAATTAACATGCAAATTGTCGCACAGTTAGCAAACGTTTTTGCAACATTTAATTGTTTTCTCAGAGACACAGCTAATAGAGATTGAATCAAGAGCCCAAGCACAGAAATACTATCTCAAGACACGCAATATTCGATACTCTTAATTTTCGCAGCATTCACTAAAACTTAGTTAATGGGTTCCTTTAAGTTGGAAAACATTTTACAAACTTATAAAGTTTAAACAGTGAGAAAAGTTGGGAGTTTTAACATACGGTTTCAGAGTGCAAAGGAAATTACATTGTAATTGACATAGTAAAGAGAACTCACAATCTGAAAATATAATAATATATGTCTATATAATATAATGAAACGCATATAAAGTACAGAAGACCGTGTAAAAAGTGCTCTGTAAATATTCCTCAGAAAAAAGGAAATACCATCTTAAAAGACTATTTAAATGATTAATTTGCCATCAAAAATCTTAAAAAATACAAAAACAGCAAGAAGACCATTATAAATACCGGATTTGGTCACGCTGTTGATTATATTTTATATGCTGTCACAGGTATAAAATATATTTGCTTATTTGGTTTTTCTTTGTGCCAAGATACGGAACGGGCCGAACATTTTGGGTTCTGGCGAAGCGTTAATTGTGGGCTATTCAGTTGCCCAATTAATTGACCGCTTTTAGAGGATCCATTAGGGCACAAAATTGAAATTTATTGCGTAGACTTGTAAGTCGACAATGCGAAACACGTGTGCGACGGCCCAGAACGCACAGCAAAAAATAAAAATAAAGTAAACGAGATTTAAAGCCAACTCTCTTACTCCCCCTGCCCGTTTTGCACTTCGCCCACATAAAAAAATCCACATCCCACAGAGCAGCACAATAATGGCGTAATGGGTTAATTAGCCTTATCGCAGTCATAGGTGGGAAGCCATCCGCCGTTCTTCAGCTAAGCAAAGTGTTACAAATATCACACTTAAAAAAAAAAGAATTTGACTGAAAATAACAACCCAAAAAACAACAACCAGCAATAACCAAAAATAAAATTATGAAATGAAAAGAAACATGAAAGTAAAAACAATAGAAACACGACCTTCAAATTAATCAAATGCTTCGATGCAAGCTCTGTTTATATATCGTTTGCGTATCCGTAAGATACGCAACACACGACTGGTTCTAAGAAACGGCTTCCCAAATGCCAATATGTAGCTCTAACTATCAAAAACTCTCATCCTTATATCCTTATACCCTAACTGAAATTTACTAAAATGCCAGAATGTGCGTGTCTCCGACGCTCAAAACAACTGAAAGCCCATACAATTATATTTATGAAGCCCCATGCCATGCCAAAAAAACTAAACTAAATAATGTCAATGTTAGCAGTTCCCATAATCATAACTTACGTCGAAAGGTCACTCATAGACCTAGAATTAAACAGCTGACTTTAATAGCCGCACAGTGGTGCCGAAATTTAATAAAACATGCTGAAATTTCGGTTCGCAAAAAAAACCTTAATTAACCATTTAATAGCACTTTGAAACTTCTGTTAAAATAGGTAAATTATGTTATAGTTATAAAAAAAATTAAAAAATCAATGCATTAGTGTATATAGGGGTCTTTATTGCAATTCAAACGTTGCATAACAGTACTCAAATAATGTTCAGTGGCCCTTTGATATTCGGTTACAAAATTCAGCAGTTATATTAACTTACAAAATAACAATACTGCTAGTAGTAGTTTCACAAGTTATTTAATTCATCTAAACAATTATTTACTCTTTATTCTGTCATACGATGCTTATGCTTTACATTTAAGTTTAAATCAATAAGCATGTAAATTTTTTGAACATATTTCAAGTTTTAATTACAATATTTGTACCACTGTGGCGACACAATCAACTCTACATACCAAAGAGCCATATATAGGCCTATGCGTGATTATTTTGCGCCTCGAAAGCGAGGAAAAATGCTAATTAAATGATATTCCCAGCTAGGGCTTACCATTAAAGCAAAATACAAAATGAAAGCAATAATAGACTATACAGAGAAACCCCTGAAATTTCTGGCCAGTGTCCGGTGGTTGCATGGTTCGCGACTCTCCGGAAAAGTACCTCAAATTATGCATTACCGAAGGTATTTTGCCCACGAACCACGGCCCACGCATATATTAGCGCTCAGATAACGATCTGGGCCTTTCAGTGGCTGGGTCACATGATTTTGCATATCGGGCAATGTTTGAACGAAGAAAAAAAAAATAATAATGAAGGTGAAGAAAAATGTCATGCGTCCGAGAACGGGACCCCTTGAGTGACGACTGACAGCGCCTCGAATAGGTCCAACTCACGCATAGGTCGAAGTTAACTTTTGACCTGTAAGCCGTGATCTGGGTTTTCTGGCTAACTAGCAGGTGATGGACAGCTGGGAAAGCAGAGAGGTAGGGATAAAAAGAGAAATACAGAGAGAGAGAGAGAGAGAGAGATAGAGAGAGAGAGAGAGAAAGAGAGAAGAAAAGGTGTGCTCAATCTTACTCCTCTTCACACGTCAACGGCAACAAAGCCGAAAATTAGTTAACTTTTTTAGACCACGTACTAAAAGATGACAAGGCGTATATTATGTTTGCCTACAAAAAAGAGAGAAGAAGTATATATTTTTATGTTTTGCATTAACAATCGATTAGATTTCATTGTAATATAATTGTAAAGGGAAACATCATTTGAAAACTACATAAACTTTATTAAACATACTCACATAACATATTAATGACAGAACTTTGTGTCTTAGATAGGACCCACAAATATAAAAATTGCGATTATTATTTGAGCACCAGCATAAGTACGCGGTCTTTTGCAGTTGGTACGCTCAACTGTAATTCTCCCATTAGAGTTTTCTTTTATATTTTCATAAATATTTACATTTGCCCTACATCTGCACTTCTTGGCCATTTAGAGTCCGTTGCCAACGCTTCAATGACTCTGGTCAATTCAAATTTTTCAAATTTCCTCACGCTGCAAACAAAAGGGAAGTTCTGGTAATTCTAGAATTTTAAGACTGTAAATTGATTGATTGACGTTCCGATTGTATTTCCACTCGTTTCGGACATTCACAATCTTTTAACAAAAACATAGAAGAGAAAATATTGTCATTCGGTAAATTGATACGTTTTCTTTTGGTAGTATCTGAAATTTACAGTTGATTTCACAAAATTCTATGTAGATATTTGTCTTAATTGTTGTGTTTATTGGTTGAACGGAGCGAAAGTGTCTTAATTAAGCCTCTTAATGCTAACAAATTGCAGTAATCAAAATGTTGAACTGCAAAAATATCAATTTAAAAACCTGACAGTTCCAGACTTAAACCCAGTACTCTTTAAAAAGAGTTTAGGGGTCTATTAGGTTTGTCAGAAGCGAAATGTGTGTAACAGGCAGAAGGAGGCGTGTATAAAGTATATATATATTCTTGATCATCATCAACAGCCGAGACGATATAGCAATGTCCGTCTGTCTGTCCGTCCGTCCGTAAGAACACCTGGATCTTTTGAACTACAAAAACTAGAGCCACCAAATTTGGAATGAAAGTCCGTCTATATGTCAGGCAGGTTAAGTTTATTTCAAATTATTGCCACGCCCCCTACCGCCCCCGCAAATCGTAAAAAAACTATTTCCATTACACTACAACTTGCAAGTTATTGGAGTTATCGTGTATGGTACCATTATAACTATTCTCACCAAGTTTGATCTAGATCGGGAAACTATAGCCTATAGCTCCCATAGGACAAATCGGTCGAAAATGGGACATTTGTGTGGTGACATATAGTATTAGTTAAGCTATCGTGACGAAATTTACACATTATGTGTACGGATCCATTATAACTATCTCTACCAAGTTTAATCCGGATCGGGAAACTATAGCCTATAGCTCCCATAAGACAAATCGGTCGAAAACGGAACATTTGTATGGAAAAATTCTCACTAGAAGGAGTACGGGGTCTTTTACAGTCGGCTCGCTTGACAGTAGCCTTTCTTACTTGTTTTTTGTTAAAGAAAGTAATATGTAATAACAAAGATCAATTTAATCTGAAGTTTATATCATGAAACCAATTGAAACTAGTTCGTTTATAACTCCCTGCTTTATTTTGTAGAGTATTCCGATATGAACTTTAGTAACTAACTTTCTTAACATAATAATAAGTCTTTGTTTTCTTTTTCTCTTTTCCCCCATATTCACACACTCACGCACACGTGCACACGTATACTCATTTCATATTTTCGGGAGTGTTTGGGCAGAGCCATTCAATAATCTACATTTGTAACAAACATTTTAACTCTTGCGGCTAAGTTGACGGCTCTGATGACTGACAGTCTAAGCGGTGCATGGTGCGGGAAGCGAGTAAGGTGGTGGCAGAAAAGAGGTGGAGGGAATTGCTGTGGCAGTGGCAGTGGCTTTTCCTGGTTGTGGCATTTTCAATTGTTACTAATGAGTGCCACAAATTAATTAGGTTACTTCGTTACGCTTACGTTATAAGCAACTTAACGGGAGGGAGGGAGAATAGAAGGAGGGTAAAGAAAAAAAGAGATGGTGAGGGGTGAGGTGGTGTGGCGTGGGTTAGGTTGGAGAGAAACACAGCTGATGTTAAAATGTAATAGTTGTCGAAAATTAGCATACGATTTTCGTTCTCTTTCACATAATCATTCTCATTTATTCAGTTTTTCGATTACTTTTTATACTCTCTGCAAGAGTATATTGGGTTTGTGCAAATGTATGTAACAGGCAGAAGGTGGCGTGGCAGACCCCAAGAAGAAAATATATTCTTGACCAGCATTACAAGGAGAGTCGATAGAGAAATGTCTGTCTGTCCGTATGAACAAACCGATTTTAGAGATGGTAAGAGCTACAAGTTCGAATTTGGTCTCTATCGACTCGATATTAAGGCAGCCAATTCAAGAAGTTTTATTTTTTTTTTTTGATGCCACGCCCCATTCACCCACAGTGAGTCAAAAAGTCGACACATCTCAACAAAAATCTGTCTTTTCGGCGAATATCTCAGCAACTATGGCACTTAGGAATACCAGGTTCCTAGAGACAGCATAAATGTAGTGCCATTTAAAAATTTTGGCTGCTACGGCCCCTTTTTTCGTAAGAAATAAAAAACTTTTTTAATAAGAATCCGACCACCACAAACAAAAACAAGTAAGAAAAGTACAGTCGAACGCGCCCGACCGTATAATACTCTCTGCTTCTATTCGCATTTATAATGTTAAAATCAGTATCCGGATATTACAATAGATAGTTCTTGTATTAGAACACGTTACAACAAAAACGACAATTTATAATCGAACATACATATGTTTGCACATACAAATTCGTTTGACGTTATATGTATGCACACATATATGTATATCTGTGTGTATGTATACTCTTGCCGCCACACATGCATCAAAAGAGTTCGAGTATATGCTTTTATGTTTCTGTCGCGCTCGCACTTATGCATTGACCTAAATATTAACTTTATAATCGGTAGCTCTGTTGTTTGTTGTTGGATTTTTATGCAACTTTCAGCATAGTTTGATATGATTTGTCTTCAAAGGAATCATAAATAACAACACTCTACGATAACAACAAATGCCTTAAAAACGGCATGCAAGTTTAAAAAGTTTTTTTTTTCTTATGGAAAAAGGGGGCGTGGCAGTCCAAAATTTTAAGTGGCAATGTATTTATGCTGTCTTTATAAAAATGCGTACCAAAATTGGTATTTTTAAGTGCCGTAGTTACTGAGATATTAGCCGAAAACATCTATTTTTTCCGAGGTATGTCTAGTTTTTTGCTCATTGTGGGCGACTGGGGCGTGGCATCGAACTGACTGACTAAATATCGAGTCGATAGAGACCAAATTCGAACTTGTAGCTCTTACCATCTCTGAAATCTGTGTGTTCATACGGACGGACAGACGGTCAGACGGACATGGCTATATCGACACGGCTTGTGATGCTGATCAAGAATATATATACTTTATGGGGTCTGCCACGCCTCCTTCTGCCTGTTACATACATTTGCACAAACCCAATATACTCTTGCAAAGAGTATAAAAAGAAAGAAAAGTACAGTCGAGCTCGCCCGACCGTATAGTACTCTCTGCATTTATCCCCAATTATAATGTTAACATCGGTATCCGGTATCGTCATCGGTTAAAACAACATGCAAGTTTGAAAAATTTTGTTTGTTTCTTACGGAAAAAGGGGGCGTGGCAGCCAAAAATTTTAAATGGCAATGCATTTATACTGTGTCTAGGAACCTGCATACCAAAATTGGCGTAGTTACTAAGATATTCGCTTAAATCATCTATTTTTTCCGAGGTAAGTCTAGTTTTTTGCCCATTGTGGGCGAATGGGGCGTGACATCAAAAAAAAAAAGATTCTTGTACTGACTGACTAAATATCGAGTCGATAGAGACCAAATTCGAACTTGTAGCTCTTACCATCTCTGAAATCTGTGTGTTCATACGGACAGACAGACGGACAGACAAACGGACAGACGGACATGGCTATATCGACTCGGCTTGTGATACTGATCAAGAATATATATACATTATGGGGTCTGCCACGCCTCCTTCTGCCTGTTACATACATTTTCACAAACCCAATATACTCTTGCAGAGAGTATAACAAGTAAGAAAAGTACAGTCGAACGAGCCCGACCGTATAATACTCTCTGCTTTTATTCCCAATTGGAATGTTAAAATCAGTTTCCGGATATTACAATAGATAGTTCTTGTATTAGAACACGTTACAACAAAAAAGACAATGTATAATCGAGCATACATATGTTTGTCTGTATGCACACACAAATTCGGTTGACGTTATATGTATGCACATATATATGTGTATATGTGTGTATGTATACTATTGCCGCCACACATGCATCAAAAGAGTTCGAGTATATGTTTGTATGTTTCTGTCGCGCTCGTAATCATTCATTGACTTAAAAATTAACTTTATAATCGGTAGCTCAGTTGTTTGTTGTTGGATTTTTATGCAACTTTCAGCATAGTTTGATATGATTTGTCTTCAAAGAAATCATAAATAAGACTATAAGAACAAATGCCTTTAAAACGGCATGCAAGTTTAAAAAGTTTTTTTTTTTCTGCGGAAAAAGGGGACGTGGCAGTTTAAAATTTTAAATGGCAATGTATTTATGCTGTCTTTAGGAAAATGCGTACCAAAATTGGTATTCCTAAGTGAGATATTCGCTTTAAACATCTATTTTTTCCGGGGTAAGTCTAGTTTTTTGCTCATTGTTGGCGAATGGGGCGTGGCATCGAGAAAAAAAAAGATTCTTGTATTGACTGAATAAATATCGAGTGGATAGAGACCAAATTCGAACTTGTAGCTCTTACCATCTCTAAAATCGGTTTGTTCATACGGACAGACTGACAGACAGACGAACATGGCTATATCGACTCGGCTTGTGATGCTGATCAAGAATATATATACTTTATGGGGTCTGCCACGCCTCCGTCTGCCTGTTACAAACATTTGCACAAACCAAATATACTCTTGCAGAGAGTATAAAAAAGCGAAATGTGTGTAACAGGCAAATGGAAGCATTTCCGACCCCATAAAGTATACATATTCTTGATCAATATTAATAACCGAGTCAATATAAAAATATCCGCCTGTCCGTCCGTCTGTCTGTCCTTACGCGTCCGTCCGTCCGTCTGTCTGTCCGTATGAACACCTGGACTACAAGAGCTAGAGTCACAAAATTTGGAATGAAAGTTCAAGGTGCACGCAGATCAAATTTGATTTCCTTCACGCAAATTTTAAAAAACTTTTTCATGTGCATGGAATAATTATGACTAGTATGAGTACAGGTATTTTACAGTCGGCACGCCTGACTGTAGCCTTTCTTACTTGATTTGTCCTAATTTACAAAATACAGCCTTTAGACTTCTTGAAAAAAATCAAGTTTAATCAAGAGTTTTGGAGATTCCGTTTTGATTTCGAATGATATTAAATTTGAGTAGAAAAGTGGCAAGTAGCCCTCGACTTGTCAAACACAAGTTATAGGTCAGCAAACCCGTACTTGATGTTACCGATAATGATAACAATCCAAAATCAAGTTTTATAATGTATATTAGTTATATAGCTGTTAATTTTATTCAAGCACATGGCACTCTGCTGTTACTGTTATTAAATATTTTCAATTTGAGCAAAAAGTGCTGATAATTATGACTTAGGAGGGTGGACACATACGCATACTCGCTCACACATATGGAGATGTGCCTGCACAATTACATTTTTATAAAGGATACGCGTAAGCAGCTTATTTTTACTCATCAGTGTGAAACAGGATAATACGAGCAAAGGCATTGGTTTGTGGTTCGGTACAGCGGAAGACTGAGAGGCGGTGTTGGGCGTGGCGTCTATTATGAAGCGAAAAGTAACGCTAATGAGTAAATCAAGTGCACATGTGTGGGCCGTTCATCTGGAATCCCTGAGAATCTCCTGAATTCATTCCTCCTTAAACCTGTCTTGGTCCCCACTGCTGGCTTTGAAGCTCCGCCAGTTGGCGTGTTGAAGAATAAATAAGCCGCGAACTACGCCCTTTCCCCTTTCTCTTACCTCTCCCTTATCCTTTATTTTTTCTCCACTCCCATTCCTTCCCGCCAGTGGCTCTCCTTATTCACATTCTCCATTTCTTAACCTCCCTTAACTCTCTGAACTGAACTCTCAACTTCCGCACTTCCACTTGGCGCTGTTTTAATAGCTAAATTATGTAATCATGATGTGTGATACACATACACACACACACATACACTCATCCGCACACACATACTGCAGACTTAGTGTTGCGGCATTTATGCAAATCCTGACGTCGTTCTTCTGAGAAACTTTTACTTGGCATCAGCCCCTTTCTGGTCGCCCAACACCCTGCCACCCTCCTCCAGCCCAGCTTCACCCCCGCTGACAGCCCTTTTTTAATCTGAAATTTTTCATAATGAGCAGTGGCAGTGTGAGTCTCTGTGTGTTTGTGCCAGGGGAAGAGCGGTGAAAAGGGGGATTGCAGCTTTGACGTTGCCATAGTGTGAAGATTAAATTCTACTAATTAGAAACGTCGAGTGGAATGTTCGCGCTTTTGTATGTTCCTGTCGCTAGTGCCATCATAACCGCACCCCTCCCTTTCCGTTCACTCATCCTCTCGCTTACACTAGGGAGTTTATTTAGGGCTTTTGGGAGGCAGCAACTTTGTGGGGCGCATGATTGGGCACTTGCAAACAAAATGGCGTTGAACTCCGAGCAGTCAAAGACCCGGTATATAAAGCCTTCCTTCCCCTGTCCTTTCCCCTTTTCCTTTACATCCCCTCGTATTCCCGCCTCTCCGAGCAGAGCTTTTGCGCTTCTATGAATATGTCGAACGTAAAAAGTTCAAATTCCCAACACAATACAAGAAATATAAGTACAGTCGAGCACACCCGATATTATAATACTCTCTGCATTGGTCGGCACGGCCAGTGTAAGCAGGCTGCGCTGCCGCAACCCATGCAGCGAAAACGTTTGATCATATGCTTGTTTGTTTCTGTCTCGTTGCACTCATGCATTGATATTGCACTCAAATATAAACTTTGTTATGTGTTTTCTTTCTGGAAACGAATTTCAAACTACAATACTGTACGATAAGGACAAATGCCTTAAAAATTGCATGAAAGTTTAAAAAGCTTTTTATTTCTTATGGAAAAAGGGGGCGTGACAGGCCACAATTTTTAATGACATTTCATTTGTTTAGTCTCTAGGAACCTGTGTATCAAAATTGGTAATCCTGAGTGCCACAGTTACTGAGATATTCGCCGAAAACATCTATTTTGTTCCGAGGTGTATCGGGTTTTTTTCTCATTATGAGCGAATGGTGGATGCATCGAAGATCAAAGATTCTTGTATTAACTGAGTAAATATGGAGTCGATACTGACTAAATTCGAACTTATTGCTCTTACCATCTCTGAAATCTGTTTGTTCATACGGACAGACAGACATACAGACGGACAGAAGGACAGACGGACATGGCTATATCGACTCGGCTTGTGATGCTGATCAAGAATATATATACTTTATGGGGTCTGCCACATCTTCTTCTGGCTGTTACATACTTTTGCACAAACCTAATATACTCTTGCAGAGAGTATAAATAAACACAAACAACTATTTGCGGGGCTTTTAAATAGATTGTTTGTATTCAGACTTGATTAACAAACAAAGAATTACGACCCGATATGATTTAGAGCGGGGTTTTTTTTATATAAACGGACAATAGCCCTCAATGATGCATCTAAATACAATTTGTCGATGTATATTAATTAACCATAACAATATTTTTATATTTAGACCCAGTACTCTTTAAAATAGAGTAGAAGGGTATATTAAGTTTGTCAGAAGCGAAATGTTCGTAACAGGCAGAAGGAGGCGTGGGCGATCCCATAAAGTATATATATTCTTAATCAGCATCAACAGCCGAGACGATATAGCAATGTACGTCTGTCTGTCCGTCCGTCCGTAAGAACACCTGAATCTTTTGAACTACAAAAGCTAGAGCCACCAAATTTGGAATGGAAGTCCGCCTATATGTCAGGCAGGTTAAGTTTATTTCAAATTATTGCCACGCCCCCTACCGCCTCCGCAAATTGTAAAAACTATTTTCATTACACTACAACTTGAAAGCTATCGGAGCTATCGTGACCAAATTTACACAGTATGTGTATGGTACCATTATAACTATTCTCACCAAGTTTGATCCGGATCGGACAACTATAGCCTATAGAACCCATAGGTCAAATCGGTGGAAGGAGTACGGGATCTTTTATGTAATATGTAATATGTGGTCAGTAAAAAAGTATATATCTAAATAGTGTCTAGAACAACGTTGTTATATTTTGAAATTCCAAATTTATTTTCAAAGTATTTTATATTTGCATGAGTAAGTTGTCAGCAGAAACGAAGTAATGTAATTATTGGTTTGTCTTAAATGTTGTTGTGCGGTGTAAAACGATTTTATAAAAAGTTAGGATGTCAAGTGGTACACAATTTATTATTATTTGCATGTTTGTTTTACATTGGTCGGTGTCGAAAATGTAAAAATAATTAAAAATGGATTTCAGTTTTATACCACATACACACAGTTTGGATTTGATAGGTCACGATAGGACAGGACAGCAGAGGATGGGACAGGAGAGGAAAGCAAAGCAAAAGAGAGGCGGATAGAGAAAAGTGGTGGAAAGTCGTAACTTTTCGGACACGAACTTGTTCAAACTTTTGCGCTGTGTTTTAATTTTAATTTAATTAAAACTGGCACAAAATAAGTCAATAACACGCCCTTCTCCCCTCTCCAAAACCGCACAAAATGGCGTAATCAATAGTTCCTTGAATGAGGTAGCTAAATTTGACAGCTCAGTAATATTTTAAATATTTTTTCCAGTTAAGAGCATATATCTAAGGTTAATAGTGTATAGATAGTCTTATATACTTTCTCTGATATGAGAAGAACAGGTCGCATACAACTTCAAAATTGTGCTTATAACTTTAAAAATATATCTTTTCTGATCAAATAATGTTCAGCTTAAAAAAAAAATATATATATATATATATATATATATATATATATATATTAATATATATATATATAAATACTTAAAATACATAAATTATTCCTAATACCGTCATTAAAAAAGGAATCATACACAATTATTATTATATCGAAGATACATTTATTTATATTTTTTTTTTGTATATCCTGTTAATAATAAATTTTGTTCTTATTAGATAATTTATGGTTTACTTATAATTTACTGGTTTGCTTGTAAGAAGAGTGTCTTATTTTTTCAATGGGAGTCTTGGATATTTGATATTTTGTAAGTGATAAATTCAAAGGTGAACTTACAGTAAATGTTTTAATAATCAATCTCGCAACAGAGAATTTCATAGTCGAGCATTAATTTTGTATTGATAGAAAATAGTGTAAGAAGGAATGGCTTAAAAAAAATCAAGCATTTCTTTTTTAGACGACAATTTAATTAGCTAACGACCTTAAACGGATTGTCACAAGTGCCACAGGGACAGACCGGAGAGAGTAAAGGAAGCCGAGGTGGTCACAAACGTGACTAAAAAAGTAGAGCACATGAGAAAGCAGAGGGGGAGGTTGGGTATCTTGTTTGCTAAATCAATTATATAATAAAACGGTTGACAAATTGCCAGAAAAAAAGGGGCAAAAAGAAGATGAGTCTGCTGAGCTCAGCGGGTCGTGTGGGGTGTATCAGGGAAATTGGGACAGCGGGCTGGAGGAGAAAAGGGAGGGTGTGTCTTGTAGCTAAGGATCTCTCTTGTAACTAAGTGAAGTTGTTAGAACGAAAAATGCGTTTTTAATTTTCAACAACTGCGGCAAAAGCAGATGAGCTTGTGGTTGCCATTTAAAAAGTCCCACAGGAAAAAAACGTTGATGGGAAGGAATGAGTGGGAATGGGCCGGGGAGTGAAGGTAAGGGGGTTTATCAGTTGGTTCTCGACAAATTTTCTTCTCGCTCTTAGACCGACTGGCATTCACTTTGATGTTTAACTTTAAGTCTCTTAGCTCTCTACTCCCCTTCTCGCTTCACCTTCCTTGGTTTCGCTGAAATCATATTTTAACTGCTTCTGATTTTGCTCCCACTTTTTCTCCATCCCACTCTCGACCTCAGCCACCTACGACTCGTCCTGTCACTGGGAGCTACCACACGCGGCAACTGCATCATAAAATGTAATGAAAGCAAAAATTTTACTTGCACGATAATGACGAACGAGAATGAGGATGATGCTGCTAGATGGAAGCCACGTGGGTGAGTGGGATAAATTGGGTAGCACAGAAGTCACAGAAGGTTTGCAATAGGTGGAGTGGAGTGGGCGGATGTGGGGCTTGGGGTAACTTGGCTGAGGGGAAATGGCCAGAAGTGCTGGTAAACACGAGAGAAAAACAAGAAAGAAGGCTATAGTCGCCTCGCGACTTTAGGATACCCGTTACTCAGATTCAATATGTATTTAAGAATGGGTAATGATAATAATATTAGTGCAAAAGTTTAGGGGATGGCTAAGATAGCTTGGAAAACATAGAACATTTTCACACAAATTTATGATCAGAGCATATTTTTATACTCTCTGGAAGAGTATATTGGGTTTGTGCAAATGTATGTAACAGGCAGAAGGAGGCGTGGCAGACCCCATAAAGTATATATATTCTTGATCAGCATCACAAGCCGAGTCGATATAGCCATGTCCGTCTGTCCGTCTGTCTGTCTGTCTGTCTGTCTGTCTGTCTGTCCGTATGAACACACAGATTTCAGAGATGGTAAGAGCTACAAGTTCGAGTTTAGTCTCAATCGACTCGATATTTAGTCAGTCAATACAAGAATCTTTTTTTTTTTCGATGCCACGCCCCATTCGCCCACAATGAGTAAAAAACCCGTCACACCTCGAAAAAAATCTATGTTTTCGGCGAATATCTCAGTAACTATGGCACCTAGGAAAACCAATTTTGGTACACGTGTTCCAAGAGATGGCATAAATGCAATGACATCAAAAATTTTGGGCTGCCATGCCCCCTTTTTCTGCAAGAATTAAAAGAAAATTTCAAACTTGCATGCCGTTTTTAAAGCATTTATTCTTATCGTATAGTGTTGTTATTTATGATTCGTTTGAAGACGTATCATGTCAAACTCTCTTGAAAGTTTCATAAGAATCCGACCATAAACAAGAAAGAAATGAAGCAACAAAGACTTTATTCGAGAGCAATGAGAGCGAGAGAGACAGCGCTAGTCGTGCCGACCAATAGTATTCATACACACATATGTATGTGCATACATTTAACGTCAAACGAATTTGTATGTACATACAGACAAACACATGTATGTTCGATTATGCTTAGCTTTTTTTTTGTTTTAACGTGTTCTAATACAAGAACTATCTATTGTAATATCCGGATACCGATTTAAGCATTATAATTGGGAATAAAAGCAGAGAGTATTACACGGTCGGGCGTGTTCGACTGTACTTTTCTTACTTGTTGACAGATTGTTTGTATGGGAGCTATACGATATAGTAGTCCGATTTGAATGAAACTGGGTCAGTATGTTTATTTTATTGATAAATATATTCTGTGTCAGTTTAATTAAGATAGCTTGGTAAATACAAAAAAATGTTCATACAAATTCATTCTAAGAGCGAATTTTTGACCGATTGTTCCTATGGGAGCTATACGATATAGTAGTCCGATTTGGATCAAACTTGGTCAGCTTATGTACGCCATAGATATGTACATCCTGTGCTAATTTGGATCGGATAACGTAACTAACAAAAAAGTTTTCTATACTAAAACATGCTATTTTTACCACCTTTTACCTTTATATGAACATAGAACGCCCTAAAGTGGGCGTGTCAAAAAACAAAACCAAACTTGTACTGCTTGCAAATTGTATCTTTCATTTGCGACCTCTCGGGTCTTTCTAGCTCTTATAGTTGCTGAGATCCTTTTGTTCATACAGACGGACGGACGGACAGACGGACAGACGGACATGGCTATATCGACTCGGCTGTTGATGCTGATCAAGAATATATATACTTTATGGGGTCTGCCACGCCTCCTTCTGCCTGTTACATACATTCCAAACGACTACAATATACCCTTGTACTCTACGAGTAACGGGTATAAAAATGCTAAAGTCGCACAAACATAAGAAGCTACACTGCTCCAAGTAGTCTGCATCAAATAGTATACAGGTGTCAAGAAGGTTTCTGAGAAAATATTTTCGTAGTAGGCAGAATGAGGTGTGGTCAAACGATTAAGATTACAAATACTCGATCTGGAACTCGAATGGATTCAGAAAAGAAACAGACTTCTTACCTAATCACTTTTATACTCTCTGCAAGAGTATATTGGGTTTGTGCAAATGTATGTAACAGAGATGGTAAGAGCTACAAGTTCGAGTTTGGTCTCAATCGACTCGATATTTAGTCAGTCAATACAAGAACCTTTTTTTTTCGATGCCACGCCATATTCACCCCCAATGAGTAAAAAACCCGTCCCATCTCGGAAAAAATCTATGTTTTCGGCGAATATCTCAGTAACTATGGCACCTAGGAATTCCAACTTTGGTAGAGTCCGCGTAAATGCAATGACATCAAAAGTTTTGGGCTGCTAGCCCCCTTTTTCCGCAAGAAATAAAAGAAAATTTCAAACTTGCATGCCGTTTGAAAATTATTTATTCTTATCGTACAATGTTTTTATTTATGATTCGTTTGAAGACGTATCATGTCAAACTCTCCTGAAAGGTTCATAGGAATCTGACCATAAACAAGAAAGAAATGGAGCAACAAAGATTTTATTCGAGAGCAATGAGCGCGAGAGAGACAGCGCTAGTCGTGCCGACCAATAGTATACATACACACCTATAACAAGGAAGAAAAGTACAGTCGAACACGCCCGACCGTATAATACTCTCTGCTTTTATTCCCAATTATAATGCTTAAATCGGTATCCAGATATTACAATAGATAGTTCTTGTATTAGAACACGTTAAAACAAAAAAAAAGCTAAGCATAATCGAACATACATGTGTTTGTCTGTATGTACATACAAATTCGTTTGACGTTAAATGTATGCACATACATATTTGTGTATGAATATTATTGGTCGGCATGACTAGCGCTGTCTCTCTCGCACTCATTGCTCTCGAATAAAATCTTTGTTGCTTCATTTATTTCTTGTTTATAGTCGGATTCTTATAAAACTTTCAGGAGAGTTTGACATGATACGTCTTCAAACGAATCATAAATAACAACACTGTACGATAAGAATAAATGCTTTAAAAACGGCATGCAAGTTTGAAATTTTCTTTTATTTCTTGCGGAAAAAAGGGGCGTGGCAGCCCAAAACTTTTGATGTCATTGCATTAATGCGGTTTCTAAAAACACGTATACCAAAATTGGTATTCCTAGGTGCCATAGTTACTGAGATATTCGCCGAAAACATAGATTTTTTCCGAGGTGTGACGGGTTTTTTACTCATTGTGGGCGAATGGGGCGTGGCATCGAAAAAAAAAAGATTCTTGTATTGACTGACTAAATATCGAGTCGATTGAGACCAAACTCGAACTTGTAGCTCTTACCATCTCTGTTACATACATTTGCACAAACCCAATATACTCTTGCAGAGAGTATAAAAATTTATATGTGCATCTATATAACGTTAAATGAATTTGGATGTGCATACAGACAAACATATGTATGTTCGATTATAAATTGTCTTTTTTGTTGTAACGTATTCTAATACAAGAACTATCTATTGTAATATCCGGATACTGATTTTAACATTATAATCGGGAATAAAAACAGAGAGTATTATACGGTCGGGCTCGCTCGACTGTACTTTTCTGACTTGTTTTTCAGTGTACAGTGTCGCGTTCATAGTCATCTTTAAAGGTTGTGGCACCCTCAAGTGTGCTTTGAGACTGCTGCTTTCCCCAATCCCACCCCGGCACCACCCACCCCTCTTGTTGCAAGCATTCAACATACTTCCTGCCACAGTAGCAACAGGAAACAATTATGAAAGCAGCTGACTTACATTCAGTTTTAAGCTATCCGTTTCCAAATGCAGCTGACATTTGGCATTTGGTTCAATTCAAGCCACTGGCACCCACTCACACGACCCACCCTCTAGGCTGTCCGTTTCAGCTACCGTTTGTGCCACAAAAACCGTTCAACGCGTGTTGCTCGCAAGATAAATATAATAGGAATGTTGAATTTAAAGCAAAACACTTTCCAATCATGCAACAAAAACGTGTGTTGCTCTAATGCCCTTCCGAGCTTCTAACCATTGCAAAACCATTGGAATACTCAGACTAAAAGTTTCGAACCTGGATATATATATATATATATATATTTATGGTATATGGTATATATTTATGTATAAGTATAGGATGTGAAGACTTCTTTCCTTTGCAGTCAGCGTCAAATCATTTCCGCAACACTTATTCACTTTGTTGTTGTTGTTCTTTTTGTTGATGTTGTTTTGTTACTGAATAACGCCAAAGTTAATGGCAGCAGACACTTGGTGAACCGAAGAATACGAATAAAAACTACCCTTTATTTTGTCACAAGATAAAGTAAAAAGCTGTTCTTAATGTATATGAAGTATATTATATTATAAAATACTGAAATTTATTTGGAAATTTCTGGTGCCTGTTGGAAATACAGTTCATCCAAAAAAAACCGAGGTTAACCGAATAAGAAATCCGTGATTTAAGATAAATAAAATAAAAATGTTTCTAAAATCAGAAAAAAAAGAAAATACAAATTTTTCTTAAATCACGGATATTTAAACATAACGTTTTTGTAATTTGTTCGTTTCGGTTCCGGTTTTACAATTGAAATTAATCTTTGATGCCAGTTTTGCAATGAAATGAATGTACACAAAGATAGTGAAGACAAATGTAACTGGTTGTTGTGTGAAAAACATCTGGCTATGTATATGCGGATATGGCTGGTCATTCGCTCATCCTCTTCTTACACCACCCAGCTGAATCTTGTAGATAAACCCGACCCACACACACACACTCTTACCCAAATGTAGTGTATTGAGGTGGAGGACCCTGGGGCGATCTAACTGACTATTCATGCGTTGAAAATTTGCAATACACCCCACTGAAGGATAATAAGTAAAGGCAAAGCATCACAAAAAATGAAGGAAAATAGAAAATATAAGATGATGAAAAGCCCCGCACGTTATAATTTACGTTAAGGCTTTGGGGAACAAGTTTTTGTTTTTTTTCCTCCTTTTCCATTTTATTTTTTCCAGATTGAAGGAGACAAGGCTTTCATTTGCTGCAAGCCTCGATCCATCCGTCACCCCCCCCTTTAACTCGCAATCTCTTATTCTGTTCCAGCTGCTCTAACGGAAGCTTTGCTTGATTATATATGCTTGACTTTTAAAATTATCAAAGAATAAATTTAATAGATGCTTCTTTCGATTATTGTAGTTTGAAAGAAATATGTTTATAAACATATTTAACAACAATTATTCTGACTGTATTGTTTATCTCATCCAGATATTGGAGGCAAATAGAGATCAATAATATAGAAATAAAGTGGTGCGGTGTTATGAAAATGGTTTTAAAAAATTTGCGTTTAAATCAACTTGATTTGCTTACAGAAGTGCAGACGAGCTTTTTTTCTTCAAATTTTTGTAGGTCTATACTTTATAGTCTCTGAGATCCAGATGTTCATATGGACAGACAGACGAACAGAATATAATCGACTCGGCTCGAAAAGGTTATCTTTTGAATTTATATTATTATATTCGTAACTATAGTTACAATTCTCTGCTTATTTTATTCAGCGTGCGTCTAGCCATTTCACATTTTTACACAAAACAATTTTTGTAATTTATGACTCAAACAAGAATATGTTACTCAGTTTCAATATGTAATTAACAATGGGTAATGATAATAATGTTAGTGCAATAGTGGGGATGTCTAAGATAGCTTGGAAAAGACATAAAATGTTCACACAAATTTATAATCAGATCATATTTTCGACCTATTGTTCCTATGGGAGCTATACGATATAGTAGTCCGATAAATTTGATACTCTGTCAGTATGTTTATTTTATTGGTAAACATATTCTGTGTCAGTTTCATTACGATAGCTTGGTAAATACAAAAAATTTTCATACAAATTCATACTAAGAGCGAATTTTTGACCGCTTATCCGTATGGCAGCTATATGACAGGTGTTAAATAATATCTTGCTTTATCTTAACCAAATCCAATCGATATTCTTTAAGTACAATATCCCATTTAAGCAATTGCTTTATTTAGATTGGCTTAGCAAAAATATGAGTTCAACTTCGCTATAAGTATTGAAAATAAGTAAAATAACAAAAGCCAATCGACTAACTAACCAAATTTATATACTCGCTGCAAAAGTATATTGGAATTGTGCAAAAGTATGTACAAGCCAGAAAGTGGTGTGGCAGACCCCATAAAGTATATACTTTCTTGATCAGCATATCAAGCCGAGTCGATATCGCCATGTCCGTCTGTCTATCTGTCCGTATGAACAAACAGATTTCAGAGATGCTAAGAGTTCGAAATTAGTCAGTATCGACTCAATATTTATTCAGTTCATAGAAGTCCCACAATGAGCAAAAAACTAGACATACCTAAAAAAAAAAAAATCAATATTTCGACGAATACCTCATGGCACTTAGAAATACTAATTTTGGTGGGCATGTTCCTAGAGACAGTACAGGACAGTGTCATTAAAAATGTTTGCCTTTGTAATTTGAAATTTGGGGACAAAATATATCAAACTATCAGGAAAGAAAACTCGTCACAAAGTTTATATTTGAGGGCAATGTCAATGCGTGTGTGCAAGCAAGATAGACACTTTCATAGTGAGTCTTGCTGCCCGAGGACCTGGGCCTCCGACATCAGCGGTAACGCCGGGCTGTGGTCATGTGCAGCTTCGCCAACTGCTCTATACGATGCAAAATCGTTCAATGGTTTCGTTCGTGCCAACTTAAGCGGTACGTGGATCTACAGCTGCTACCTGGCTCCCAGCCTGGATCTCTGCTCGTTCACATCCACCCTCCAGGAGCTTGCCACCGCCGCCCATGGTAGGAGCAGGTTGATAATAGGAGTAGACTTTAATGCGTGGGCCATTGAGTGGGGCAGTCGGTCGACCAACGCGAGGGGCCGTATCCTGCTGGAAATCTTTGCGTCGTTGGACATCGTGCTGTTGAATTCTGGCTCACAGTACACATTTAGTGGAGGGGGCATAGGGTCAGTCGTCGACCTCACCTTTGCTGGCCACGCGATCTCCATTGGGGCATCATGGGAAATAAGTGATGTATACACCGCAAGCGACCACGTAGCAATTCTGGCAAAATTTACAAACACCGCGCGTCCACCTGTGAACAACTTGCCCAACATCAACGCATATCGCGCTGGCAGTATGAACAGGGACTTGTTTGCCACAGCCCTCCGCATCTCACAGCACTCTCCGGGAGACTGCGCCGACACCAGAGCTGACCTAATTACAGAGGACCTGACTCGTGCGTGCGACAGCAGCATAGTAAAGAGAAATCTTGACAGACGGCACCATACACCTACTTTCTGGTGGAACGAGGATATCGATAACGCCCGAGCAACATGTCTGCAAGCGAGGAGACGCTACCAGCGTGCACGAGGTTCACAAAACTCCACGATCAGACAGGACGAATACCGAACAGCTAGATGGGAACTCAAAAAGAAAATCCGAGCCAGCAAGAAGGACTGCTTTCTTTGTCTATGCGACACAGCAGAATACGACCCATGGGGCAAAGCCTACAAAACGGTGGTCAAAGCCATTGGGGCTAACAGGCGTCTTGCACCATCAAACAAAGATGAGCTGAAAACCATCGTCGAAGCACTGTTCCCATTTAACCCACCTCCCCCAGATCCGGAACCAACGTACAGCAGTACATCCAGCACGACCCGATTCCAAGTAATCTCAGCTGACGAAGTCCTCTCGGTAGCCAGAGGCATTAAGGAAAACAAAGCCCCTGGCCCTGACGGCATCCCAAATAGTGCGGTAAAATTGGCACTCTCGCAGCATCCTGAGGCATTTGCGCAAATTTTCAACGAGTGTCTCCGAGCAAAAACGTTCCCCAGAATCTGGAAGCAGCAGTTCCTCGTGCTTCTACCCAAGCCCGGAAAGCCGCTGTCTGACCCGTCGTCGTACAGGCCTATATGCCTGATCAACACCCTTGGCAAAGTGTACGAAAAATTAATCTGTACGAGACTGGGGGACGCAATCGTACGCAGCGGCGGACTCTCCCCTAACCAGTTCGGGTTTAGGAGAGCGAGGTCCACTATGGACGCCATCGGCATGGTAGCCGACATAGCCTCAAGAGCCATCCAACGCACGAGATGGCAAGGCGGCTCCAAGGAATACTGTCTAGTGGCCACACTCGACGTTAAGATTGCCTTCATCACGGCTCGCTGGGACTTGATCGTGCAGGCCCTCCACGGATTTAGCGTTCCGACGTACCTCGTAGACACCATAAGAAGCTATTTTCGGGATAGAGCTATCCAATACCTGACCACTGACGGAATAAAATCCCACATCGTCAGTGCAGGCGTCCCTCAGGGATCCGTTCTCGGACCCTTGCTCTGGAACGCAATGTACGACGGAGTTTTTCGCATGGCCCTCCCTCCCGGCGCCCAAATAGTGGGCTTCGCTGACGATGTTGCCATCACGGTTACTGCCAAGGAACTACACGCTGCCGAGAACACCTGTAACGCTTGCATCGACGCCGTCCAACGCTGGCTATCCCTGGCTGGCCTGGCGCTCGCCGCCCACAAGACGGAAACGGTCCTTATCAGCAGCCGGAAAAAAGTGGAGACTGCAGTTATCACAGTGGGCAACTCTACAATAAGGTCCAAACGCGCAATTAAGTACCTTGGTGTAATGATAGACACAAGGTTGTCCTTCAGGGAACACTTGGACTACATCTCTACCAAAGCTGCATTAACGAACTAGGCTCTCTCGAGGATAATGCTAAACACTAGAGGTCCTAAACAAAACCGGCGCCAGCTCCTCATGAGCGTTGTCAAGGCTACAATACTGTATGCAGCACCAGTCTGGTCGAAAGCTGTGAACGTGTCGAGCTACACCCGTGGAATCCGCTCGACGTACAGGCTAAGCGCTATCAGAGTGTGCTGTGCATTCCGCACAATATCGGATGACGCCGCATTGGTCCTGGCTGGAATGATCCCATTGGAGGACCTGGTTTTCGAAAATTCTTTTATTTTCAGGTCCATGACGCAGCACCCAGGCGACAGAGCCTTACTAGGCCGTCTACGCGCAGACGCCAGAAAGACATCTATCGAACGGTGGCAAACCCGCTGGGACAGTTCGCCTAAAGGACGCTGGACTTACCGGCTCATCCCAATTCTGGATACCTGGCTAAACCGTAAGCATGGGGAGGTGAATTTCCACTTGACCCAAATACTCTCTGGTCATGGATGCTTCAGGAGCTACCTTAGAAGATTTGGCCACGATTCAACCGACGCTTGCCCATCCTGCGGCACCGGAGTCGAGGAAGACGTGCACCACGTGGTATTCCAATGTACAAGATTTGCATCTCTGAGAGCGAGACTAGAGTGCGCTGTTGGCGTCCCTGTGACAGTGTCCAACCTGGTCGACACAATGCTGGCTTCTCCATCGAACTGGGAGGCAGTGTGCTGTTTTGCAGCAAACATAATGACTGCTATGAGAACGGAGGAACGAGCGAGAAATTGTCGCTCATAGACGCTATAGGTGGCACCAAAATGCCTGCGAAGCATTACATGTACATGTAATATAATTTTTGTAGTTATAATTGAATAAAAAAAAAAAAAAAAAAAAACACATAATGAAAATCGCATACATATTTAAGTGCGTTCATACAAACAGATCTATGTTCGATTAAGCTTTGTTTATTTAATTATTTGTTTCAACGTGTTTTAATACAAATACAATGCATTTTAATCCCAGGATGACGATTTAATAATATAATAATAATCATATAATCGGGAACAAAATGCAGAGAGTATTATATGGTCGGGCGTGCACGACTGTTCTTTTCTTTCTTGTTTAACTTTGGGAGGAACTTTTAGTCTTATAGGAAACACACTTGCAAATCACACGTAAACTGAGTTTTATCCTCCATACTATTTACAGTACTTCCTTCTTCTCTACTCTTCTCCTCTTCTTCTTATTCTCTTTATTCCTATTCCTGTCGCCTTGATGGCGTCGTCAAAAGTGCCAAAGTTTTTCAATGTAATAAATATTTTAATTTTGAACTTGAGCAATTAACCCAAGAGCGCATGTGAATTTTGTGAAAGGGTGTGTCAAGAAGACTCTTTGGGAGGGAATGGGGCGTGCTCGTCGTCAGAGGCTGCTGTCATGCCTATTGAGACAGCTAAGTAAGTGGAGAAAACCACAATTCGGAGACACCCCCTTTCTTTATGAGCATTATGAACTTAAGCTATTACCCCAACAAAAACAACAAACCAAAGAAGAAAAGTATTTTCGTTAAGCCAAAAATAGTATACCCTGTAATCTCTAAAAATAATAAGTAAATGTTACACTTTACTTTATTCTATTAAAATTTTAAATTGAAAAAAATAAAGATACATAAGAATTTGTGCCAAAAATGACAGCTATTCATAATGCAAGAATAATCCTATGCTGTATGCTTTAAGTTAAATATCCGACAAAGGCTAGGTTTACGATTTCCTATTGAAATCATAATACCCTAATAGGGTATATCAACAACAAGTTTGAAGAAAATAAGACACATGCCAAGTGGTTCAGTCGTCGTCCGTCGAGTTGTGTGAACTCGTGACCTGTAACAAAAGTTTTGCAGTTGTGACGCATTTAAATGATTTTGCATTATTCAATGGAAAAGCTGGAAAAGCATTTGCAGAAAAACTTTTATGCTCTCTGGCCCATAGGAAATGAAGGGTTCTGTAATATATTTTCTTTAATTGCCCACAATTAATCCTTTTTAAGCGAGTTCTCGCTTACGTTTTCGCTCTCATTCCCACATTGATTTTTCTCAGGTAAGACCGGGCTTTAGCCCCTTCCCACTGTCTCTCACGCTTTCCCGCTTACCCCATGATTCCTTATTCCATTCCATCCCATTTCACCCCTTTACTAGCTTTTACCCCATTGCTTTTTATTCGTGTTTCTGTTTCGGGTTTTCGCTGTTCCATCAGCTGGAAACGCGCATACACAAAGGCCTTAATTATAAAAGTCAACAATACCAGGGGTATGGTCTTTAAAGGATGTGGAGATGGGAAGGTGCAGGGTTATCGCCGACTTATTGTCATCAACTGAATGAAAATCCGCTCTCAGTCGGAGCCCAAAATAAAACTCGCATGTAATTAAAATATATTCCCTTTTACGACTGGTTTTTCATCTTTCTTTATTTTTTCTTTTTTACATGCTTATTTGCTGAACCTGCACAAGTTAAACAAACCAAACGGAAGAATAAAATACAAAAGTACAACAACAATCAAAAATTGTGATAAATTTTTATATCAATTTTTTCGTTTCGCTGTACAATTTTCTTTTCTTTTTGGTCAACAATAAATATTAAAAGTGAAAAGAAAATAACTGGCAAAGGGTTCTCCAAAGTAAATGAATATTGGGCGAACCACGCGGCTTAAAGGCTTAACAGCTGATTTATTTCAATAGGACAAACGGTTCTTAATGCGGTATGATAATAAAATAATAATAATATAATTTATTGCATTTATAACAAAAAGAGTAACTGGAGTAAGATGTGCAGCAGAACAATGAAGGGTAACCAAAAATTTAATAGTAGGGTCTTCAATTGCGTCAAGTTTCATCATTGTTGCGTAGTTGCAAATCTCGTGTTCTAAATTCATTCAATAGTTTCACAAGTTTTCCGAGAAACTATTTCTTTGAAGAAAATGCCATTCGGGAGCCTTGGGAAGTACTTTTTGCAGACTGAGGTGTGAATGATGCTTTCTGATAACATGAAGATCTATCTGTAGTAGTCGGAAAGCCGACCATGCCAGTTTCCCAGTTCTTGTCTCTTCCAGTTTTAATTATTGTCCGTTTTTTTTGCAGTCACTGATTGCACATAATGTCCGAGAACGAGCTCGCTGCCCGCTACAGAGACCCGAAACCTGAACCCTGATCTATAAAACCATACAATACACTGAAAAAATATTCCGGCTAAAATCAAAACTGAATTGTTACAAACGCATCTTAAGCTGATTATGAAATGCCTGAATTTCATTGTGCCGTTTTGATAAAATACTTATATAATCTAGAAAGAGAGCAACATTTGTGTATGGATATTTAATATGTTTTTCTTTCCGTGAACAGTCTCGTCTATTGTTTTTCTCGCCCATCTCTAGCCCAACTCAATCTGATTCTCATCCTGTTGTCGTGTCATCGGTATCGGCATCAGCTGGCGATTAACTTTTCAATGCAACCCTTTTTTCGTGCCGACGGCGATATGCTAATGACGGGCCATGCCCACTTAGCCCATCAGGCCCTCAGCCTACAATTTGATGGCTGGCGGGTTGTAATGTTGTACACTTTTTGTGTTTTATTATTTCTCCACATTTTCCGTTTGCCTTTGCTTTTATTATTTCCAAGTTTAATTAACTTTTCTCTTGTTTTCGGCTCACATTAATTTTAACTGTTTACTGCCCTTTGCCAGTGGGCAGTGCTAACCGCGTGAGAGGAAGAAAGAGTCAGGGGGAGAGGGAGAGAGAGGGGAATGCAAGTGAGATAGAATAGCAGGTAGCACAGGATCTCTTTGATGATGTCTGACTGGAAATATGATACGTTGCTGTTGTCACAAGCCCTGGGAGATGAATGTGTCTCAGCTGAAACTTTGCGCATTAACTCTGGGACTAAATAACACTCGCAAAACCCCAGACTATCGGTCTTCTCCTGAGTATGAAACATCTTCGGCATTAGGAGTATAAAGTAGAGAACAAACTATTTTAGAACTTAGAACTTTTTTGCTATTTTGTCATCAATGCTATCTGAACAAAATTTACACGGGTTACTGAGCTAGTTTAATTGAAATCGGACAACTATATCGTATAACTCCCATATGGACGATAAAAAACTTATGCATTGACTAATCTTTTTTAACCAAACTCACACAGAGTACATTCGCCCATAATATAAGCATACTGACCAAGTATTATCTTAGTCGAAGCATTATATACCATAGCGATGACCAATCAAAAATACGCCCTAAATATGAATAGTATTCACAAGAATTAGTATTAGTATCGGACATGATACATAGAATAAGAATAACAAGAAAGAAAAGTACAGTCGAGCGCGCCCGACCGTATAGTACTCTCTGCATTTGTTCCCAATTATAATGTTAAAATCGGTATCCGGTATCGTTTTCGGTTAAAACAGCATGCAAGTATGAAAAGTTTTCTTTGTTTCTTACGGAAAAAGGGGGCGTGGTAGCCAAAAATGTTTAATGGCAATGCATTTATACTGTCTCTAGAAACCTGCATGGTGTTCCTAAGTACCGTAGTTACTGAGATATTCGCTTAAAACATCTATTTTTATACTCTCTGCAAGAGTATATTGGGTTTGTGCAAATGTATGTAACAGGCAGAAGGAGGCGTGGCAGACCCCATAAAGTATAAATATTCTTGATCAGCGTCACAAGCCGAGTCGATATAGCCATGTCCGTCTGTCCGTCTGTCTGTCCGTCTGTCTGTCTGTCTGTCTGTCCGTATGAACAAACAGATTTCAGAGATGGTAAGAGCTACAAGTTCGAGTTTGATCTCTATCGACTCGATATTTAGTCAGTCAATACAAGAATCTTTTTTTTTTTCGATGCCACGCCCCATTCGCCCACAATGAGTCAAAAACCGGACACACCTCGGAAAAAATCTATGTTTTCGGCGAATATCTCAGTAACTATGGCACTTAGGAATACCAATTTTGGTACACGTGTTCCTAGAGACAGCATAAATGCAATGACAATTTTGGGCTGCCACGCCCACTTTTCCCGTAAGAAATAAAAAACTTTTTAAAACTTGCATGCGGTTTTTAAGGCATTTGCTCTTATCGTACAGTATTGTTATTTATGATTCGTTTGAAGACGTATCATGTCAAACTCTCCTGAAAGTTTCATAAGAATCCGACCATAAACAAAAAAGAAAACAAGCAATAAAGTGTATATTCGAGCGCAATGCCATGAGTGCGAGAGAGACAGCGCTAGCCGTGCCGACCAATAGTATACATACACACATACATATGTATGTGCATACATTTAACGTCAAACGAATTGGTATGTGCATACAGACAAACATATGTATGTTTTAACGTGTTCTAATACAAGAACTATCTATTGTAATATTCGGATACTGATTTTTAGATTATAATTGGGAATAAAAGCAGAGAGTATTATACGGTCGGGCTCGTTCGACTGTACTTTTCTTACTTGTTTCCGAGGTAAGTCTAGTTTTTTTCTCATTGTGGGCAAATGGGGCGTGTCATCAAAAAAAAAAAAATCTTGTATTGACTGACTAAATATCGAGTCGATTGAGACCAAATTCGAACTTGTAGCTCTTACCATCTCTGAAATCTGTGTGTTCATACAGACAGACAGACAGACGGACAGACAGACAGACGGACATGGCTATATCGACTCGGCTTGTGATGCTGATCAAGAATATATATACTTTATGGGGTCTGCCACGCCTCCTTCTGCCTGTTACATACATTTGCACAAACCCAATATACTCTTGCAGAGAGTATAAAAACATACTGACCAAGTTCAATCCGAATGTTCTCTTAACATGAATTTGTACAAAAGTGTTTTGTGATCACCAAGCTATCTTATCCATAGCACTAATATTATTTATTTATTTATTGACGCAGACTAAAAACAGTCGCTAGTATTAAATTAATTAAAAAAAAATATCTGAAAATTAAGCTTATATTAACGACTATAATTAAAGTATTAAAATTTATTATAACTGAAAGGAAAAAGTAAATTAGTTATTGAATATAATAATTTAATTAATGAATTAATTAATTAATCTGGGAATAAAAAGTAAAAAATAAAATGATCCAACATTTGTTGCAAAGGGTTGGCGAAAACCCAGAAAAACCCAACCACATCAATAAAACTTTATGCCAAAATTATCACGAAAGATCTCTAATTTAAGGGGACACAATGGCAGATAAGCAAAACTTACTGCCCGAGAAAATCAGATATTTAACGGAGTAGGCTGTAAAGTGAAGCTTTAAGATTGAAAAGAGAGAGATGTATCGATTATTCTATAGTATTCATTATAATGAACGCATAAGACCCCATACCCCATTGCTAATAACATATTAAAATTGAGTAACGTGCATCCTAAAGTGGGGAGGAAACTATAGGTTTCTTTCTTGTTAGACCCCATACTCTGAAAAAGAGTAGTGAGGTCTGTTAGGTTTGTCAGAAGCGAAATGTGGGTGGTAAGTAGAAGGAGGCGTGGCCGATCCCATACAGTATATATATATTCTTGATCAGCATCAACAGCCGAGACGATATAGCAATGTCCGTCTGTCAGTCCGTGTAAACACCTATATATTTTAAACTACAAAAGCTAGAGCCACCAAATTTGGAAAGTCCGTCTATATATCAAACAGGTTAAGTTTATTTTAAATTTTTGCTATGCCCCATACCGCCCTCGCAAATTTTAAAAAATTATTTTCATTACACTACAACTTGCAAACTATCAGAGCTACAGGAACAATCGGTTCAATCGGTTCTTTTGGGCTAGCTCCACCAAATTCATTCTATATGCATTTAGTACTAAATCCCACGTGCAAACCAAATTTCAACCAGATCGGACAACTATATCATATAGCTGTCATAGGAACAATCGGTTAAAAATGATGAAAATGCTTAGTATGAAAATTTTTAGTGTCTCTTGAACGATTTGAACCAAATTGTTGCAATATGTATTCTTTACCATTTTCCATCAGCCGACCAAATTTTATCCAGATCGGACCACTATATCATATAGCTGCCATAGGAACAATCGGTTGAAATGCTTAGTATGAAAATTTTCTATGTCTATTGAGCGATTTCATCCAAACTCACGCAATATGCATTTGGTATCATTCCCAATGTGTTGACCAAATTTCATTCAAATCGGACTACTATATCATATAGCTGCCATAGGAACAATCGGTTGAAATTCTTAGTATGAAAATTTTCTATGTCTTTTGAGCAATTTCATCCAAATTCACGCAATATGCATTTGTTATTATTCCCAATGTGTTGCCCAAATTTCATTCAAATCGGACTACTATATCATAAAGCTGCCATAGGAACAATCGGTTGAAATAGTTAGTATGAAAATTTTCTATGTCTATTGATCGATTTTAACCAAATTCACACAATGTGCATTTATTATCATTCCCTATATGCTCACAAAGTTTCATTCAAATCGGAAAACTATATCATATAGCTACAGTTGGAACAATTAGTGATTAAAATAAAATTAACGCAATATGCGTGTCTGCAAGGGTATTTAATCTTCGGCTAGCCGAAGATAACCTTTTTAGGCCCCGTACTCTAAAAAAGAGTATAGGGGTCTATTAGGTTTGTCAGAAGCCAAATGTGCGTAACAGGCAGAAGGAACCTTTTCCGACCCCATAAAGTATATATATTCTTGATCAGCATCAACAGCCGAGTCGATATAGCAATGTCCGTCTGTCTGTCCGTCTGTATGAACACCTGGATCTTTAAAACTACAAGAGCTAGAGACACCAAATTTTTATATGAAAGTCCGTCTATGATGTACGCAGATCAAGTTTATTTCAAATCAGGGCCACGCCCCCTACCGCCCCCGCAATAAGCAAAAAACTAGACACACCTCGGAAAAAATCGATGTTTTCTGCGAATATCTCCGTAACCATGGCACGTAGGAACACCAATTCTGGTACGCAGGTTCCTAGAAACAGCACAAATGCAACGTCATTAAAAGTTTTGGTCTGCCACGCCCCCTTTTCCCACAAGAACTAAAAAGCTTTTTAAAATTTACATGCCGTTTTTAAAGCATTTGCTAATATATTACAGTATTGTAATTAAAAAATTTGTTTAAAGACTAATTATATCAAACTAGCCTGAAAGTTGCATAAAAATCCAACTATAAACAACTGAGCAATTAGGTAACAAAATATCACTTAAAGCGCGTTGTGAATGCACGTGGTTGAAAGAAATGGAATAACACTATGCTTATATATACATTAGCCGCTGGAGTTTCCGAAGGAGGCGTGGCCCGTGCGAAACAGCCGTCTGTCTGCTCCACTTGGATCCTCCTCACAGTCTCACGTTTCGTCCCCTGCACGCAATGGTCCACTGTCCCTCTGTCAACATTGTCTTTTGCTTTGGCTTTAGCTTCGGTTTTGGCTTTGTTCACTAGCTCTGACTGCCAGTCTATCTGTCAATTAGATTTTAATGTATTGCGATAGTACTACAAGTTATACGCGATTACAATAGAACTTCAACAGGGAAGGGAAGGGAGGAAAGAGGTGGAAATGTTGACGCCGATACTCGTTTGGAGCATCTTAAAACAAATGAGCTCATTTGTTAAATGACAGAAAGTGAATTATGTATTAAAAGAGCAGAATATTATATAGTCGATTTTAATATATATGTTTATATGTATTACAAATTAAACTTAGGCATCGAATATATGTATAAAGCACCTCATTATTTTTTAATAGATTACAGACTATTACGTTCTTTTCATACTGCATGAGTATATTGGGTTTGTGCAAAGTACGTAACAAGCAGAAGGAGGCTTAGCAGACCTCATAAAGTATGTACCATATATTCTTGATCAGCGTCGCAAGCCGAGTCAATATAGCCATGTCTGTCTGTCTGTCCGTATAAACAAACAGATTTCAGAATCTCGAATCAATACATGAATCTTTTTTTGTTTTTCGATACGCTCACAATGAGTCAAAAACTAGACACACCTTAGAAAAAAATTTATGTTTTCGGACAATATCTCAGTAACTACGGCACTTAGGATACCAATTTTGGTACGAAAGTTCCATGAGACATCATAAATACATTGCCATTTAAAATTTTGAGTTTACATCCCACCGTTTTCTACAAGGAATAAAATAATTTTCAAACTTACATGGCGTTTTCAAGGCATTTGCCTGTATAGTACATAATTGTTATTTATGATTCGTTTAAAGACATATCAGATCGAAATATTCTGAAAGTTGCATAAAAATCCAACTATTAACAAAAGAGTTTCCACCTAACAAAGTTCATGTTTATAGAAAGATCGATGCATACGAGCAAGCGAAACAGAAACATTCAAGCATATGTTCGAACGTACTCGTTGCATGTGTGGCGGCAGCCGACCAATCGTATGTACACAGGCACTCTGGGCATATCTGCGTAAACTTTAACAGGAATTATATACTACAGATCTGAATAAAGTTAGTTGTATTTATTGAAAGTACAATGTTTTTAAACTGATACAGCCTTTTGAAAAAAATAAGTCTTTTCTGGTTGTGGGCAAAATCATAACACTTGTTGTGGCCACAATGGTTTTTCTTTACGGTTATATATAAAGTTGAGGCAGTAAAGTAAGCTAACTTAGAGAATTTTTAGACCCCGTACTCTTTAAAAAAGAGTATAGGGGTCTATTAGGTTTGTCAGAAGCCAAATGTGCGTAACAGGCAGAAGGAAGCTTTTCCGACCCCATAAAGTATATATATTCTTGATCAGCATCAACAGCCGAGTCGATATAGCAATGTCCGTCTGTCCGTCTGCCCGTCTGTCCGTCTGTCCGTCCGTCCGTATGAACACCTGGATCTCAGAGACTATAAGAGCTAGAGATACCAAATTTGTAATAAAAATTCCGTAACTTTCTCGAGCAGATCAAGTTTATTTGAAATCAGGGCCACGCCCCCCACCGCCCCCGCAATAAGCAAAAAACTAGACACACCTCGGAAAAAATTGATGTTTTCCGCGAATATCTCCGTAACTATGGCACTTAGGAACACCAATTCTGGTACGCAGGTTCCTACAAACAGCACAAATGCAACGTCATTAAAAATTTTGGTCTGCCACGCCCCCTTTTCCCACACGAACTAAAAAACTTTTCAAATCTTACATGTCGTTTTTAAAGCATTTCCTAATATAGTACAGTATTGTAATTCAAAATTTGTTTAAAGACAAATCATATTAAACTACCCTGAAAGTTGCATAAAAATCCAACTATAAACAACTGAGCAATTAGGTAACAAATTATCAATTGAAGCGCGTTGTGAATGCACGTGGTTGAAAGAAATGGAATAACACTATGCTTATATATACATTAGCCGCAGTACTTTGCAAAGAGAGCGTCGTCCGGGTGGGCCACGCATTTGTTTGTAAACACAAGACCTGCGGTTCGAACCCCGGCGCAGACTCAGAAATTAAAGCTTTTTTTTTTTTAATTTTAATTTAGCACTATTATATCTTAATGAAAATAATCGGAGCCGTCTCACAAGGAGGTGGTGGTGCAATTCGTAGTGTTGCGGCGTGTTCTGCATAAGTTGAGTATAAGTTGGCAGGTTCAATTCCCGACAGTGAAATTTTCTAATATACTTTTTTAAATTTAAAAAAAAAAATGTAAATATACAATATTAACTGGTGCAACAGGGTTGGGTTGCGGTTAGTCGTTTGTTTCTAAACCAATGGTCTGCGGTTCAAGCCCGGCACAGACTCAGAAATTAAATTTTTTTTATGTGCTTTTTATATAATAACAATATTATATGTAAATGAAAATAATCGAATCTCTGTCTAATGTGGGGCGTGGTGCGACTGATAGGTTTGCGGCGCGTTATGCATCTTGCGCAGGTTCAAGTCCCGACAGTGGAGTTTATTAATATACTTTTTTAAATTTCAAACAAAAATGTAAATGAAGAATTTTAACTGGTGCAACAGCCAATGGCCTGCGGTTCGAACCCGGCACAGACCCAGAAATTTAATTATTTTTTTCTATTTTTAAAATAACTACATTATTATATATAAATGAAAATAATCAAATTTCTGCCAAATGAATGGTGTGGTGTAACTAGTAGGGTTGCAGCATGGTATGGATCTTACTTCAGTAAGCGCGGGTTCAAATCACGTCAGTGACTGATTCAAATTTTTTTTTTAAATTTCATTTTAAAATCTAAATTTTAAATTACAGCCGTATTCAAATATTAATTTCGAATACAAGGAGAGTACGGAGTCTTTTACAGTCGGCGCGCTCGACTGTAGCCTTTCTTACTTGTTTTTTTATAGAGTTTTGTGGTTATCATTCTCTAAGGCTTAAGTTAAGTTAAGCTTAAATGTACTCTGGTGTACTTGAACGAAGACGATTAAAAAAATTTTTTTTAATAAAAAAAAAATGGTTCAAATGAAAAATCGATTTTTTTGGGGTTAAATTAAAAAAAAAAAAAATTAAAAAAACTGTATATAACTCCTTAATGAGCGTGTTTGGTTAAGAAAGTGAGTAATATCGTTGTTTATGTTGACGTTACGCTTTTATCACTATTTTAATGCATTTTTAGACAAATAAACCCTTGAAAAATTATTAGTTGTTTATAAAGTATGCGTGCCAGTTGCTTCACATGCAAGCATTGTAAACAAAACTGTGCTCACAACGGGTGACCTTTCCATATGTGCATATATGTAATGTAAAACCAATTTAGTTATTGTAATACAAATGCTATACATTGTAACATGGATACCGATTTTAAGATTATGATCGGGAATAAAAGCAGAGTGTCTAATAATGTCGGGCGCGCTCGACTGTACTTTCCTTTCTTGTTGTCCATGCAAATTTAAGGTATTGAACAATACATTACAACTGAGAATCCATTGTGTCTGTTCGGCCGTCAGTCCGTACGAACACCTGAATCTCCTGAACTACAAGAGCAAGAGCTACCAAATTTGGAATAAAAACCCGTCTATATGTCAGGCAGGTCAGTTTTGTTTCAAATTTTTGCAACGCCCCTTACCGCCCCACAAATTATAAAAAACTATTTTCACATAACCATAACTATTAAAGCTATCGTGATCAAATTCACACATTACCATCCATACAAGAGGAAGGAGTTCGCGGCCTTTTACAGTCGGCACTCTCGGTTGGTTTGCCTAATACAAAAGTTATTTTCTATTAGAAAATAAGTAAATTTATCGTTTTTATCCATTCAATCCGAACCAATCCGAACCAATCCGACTCACTCCACTCCCTCCGTTTGCTTCTTACATCTTTTCTAACTGATCTGCCTTGTCAGTTGCCTTTGAGATTTATGTCTACAGACATTTTTAAGTCACCTGAAAAATAAGTATTGTCTATCCCATGATGAAATTATACAAGGTGGTCTTGTCGGCAGCCGAAGTTTTACGAAGTATACACTTATTTTCAGGGCACGAGTCACTTACTCTCAATATGACACTCAGTGTACTATGTTCGTTTCACCCGAACTTACTGTAAGCATAAAATAAGTGTATGTCATTGTCGACGGGACCACCTTGTATAATTTCATCATGGTCTATCTAAAGTGGAAAAAATAAACTTTCGACTCGACACTCACATCATACTTAATTAAGTTCAAGTTCCTTTAAATAATTATTCCTTTAGTTCCTTTGTTAAATTGTAGAGCAATGATCAATTTTAATTACACTACGCATTCTGTTCAGAAGTTATTCTTCTATCTAAAGTTTCCTCTGTCAGTTGCCAGTTTGAATTTGATTAGAAAATTGAGATGAGTTGCGTCTTTGGTTGTATACCACAAAACCGCCTAAAGATCGAGTCAAAGATATGCCAGAGACAATACGTGTTGCTTTCTCTCTCTCTCTCCTTCTTTTACTCTTTCTGTGTTTCTTCATCTCTGTGGTTTTCATTTTGCCTCAGCTTATTTTGGGTTTGTCTTTTGGGGTCGCTTGATCAACGGCTGCTGTGTGTTGCAGGCAACAAACAACAAGTTGGCAACTGAGGATTGGAGGCAAATGGCAGGCAAACAATGACAGCATGAAATGAGAGACCCACACACAAACACACGTACACAGAGCTGTCGGTCTGTCTGTCTGCTTGTCTGTTTTAAAGGTGCGTCTGATTGCTGATGTGGTTGTTGGTCTTGCTGATGTTTCTGTCGTTGTTGCCTTCGTCGTTGACTTCGTTTTGGTTGCTTTTTTGGGCCAGTGTTGTTGTTGTTGTTGTTGTTGTATGTTTTCGTTCATTTTATTTTGTTTGGATATTTTTTGCTATTTTTTCTTCATATTTTGTTGTTGTTGTGGTTAAAGTGGCTTCAACAACCAACTTGGCCTGCACTCGGTGTGGTTTTTGTTGTAGTGCCCACAGCATGCGTTTTGATTGCAGTTGTTGTTGTTGCCTTTTTTATGCCATTTAAGTCTTATTTATGGTTCTCGTTGATGATCGTGTTGATGGTCGTTTCTTTTTCCCCCTTTTATTTCAGTCTTTGTTTTTCCTGGTTTGTTGTTGTTGTGTTGTTTTAATGGTCGTTTTGTTACCTTTTTGAAATGCTCAGCATTGCGTGTAAGCAGGAGTTTCGGTTGATCCAAAGAGCTGTAACCAACTTTGTATATATTTTATTTATATACTATTTATCAAATATCTTTAAATTAAAAATCTTTCGAATAATAGATTTCAAACCGGTTTAATATAATCCAAAAGGAAAAAAATAGCATGTAACTTGCGGTTTGCCAATTTTAATAGTTCCGATTATAGCAACGTCGTTATATCCGGACGACGCACTAACCGTATGGAGCATTAAACAATTATTTAATAAAGTAAATCAGTTTTTTTTAAAAACTAGAATTATATTTTCAATATTGTTATATAGCGTTTGACAACATGTGAAATCTCCATTGTTAATGTAATCTAGAGAAGTGCCACAATATATTAATTTACTATTACGTCAAACGACAATTAAATTAATTTTTAATCGTTGAATTTCGTTACTCATCGTTATAAGCGGCTTCTTACTAAGCGGACGCAGCTCAATACATATATGGGAATCAATCAAGCTATCGAGTTGTGGTCGTTATATCCAGCCGGCCAGGGTATTTAAAGTGTGATAATGCTGCTTGCACGTTGCATTAAAACTGTCCATACTTCACACTGGGTGCTTGGTTTTTAACCTTTTTGGGCAAGTTTATTTTCACTAGTTGCTGGTTTTCTCTTTTTGTGTTGTGTGTTTCATTATTTTTTCGAGCTGATCGCGCGATTGCATTGCGAGGCAATTTGATTTCTGTGGCATTAATATTTTTGCTGCCTTTTTGACAGCAGGGTTTATTGCACTAGGATTTATTAGGCTAACTCTAGCTACCTTAATAGATAGAATTTATTTATTTTATTCCTTTTTAATGCATTGTTTTTAAAAATGTAACGTTGTGATCAGTGATGACATTTTTTTCTGATCCAAAAAAACTAAATTAGGGGGAAAAAAAGCTGAATCCCAGCAAAAAGAAGTCGAAAAAAAGACATTCCTTTAATATTTTATTTATGTAGTTATAAACACATTATTTAGAAAAATAACTTCCAAATTTAATGAAATCTATGACATTCTCCGGTTCCTCGCTAGAATTGTACTTTCTTTGCACTATTTTACTATTTAAATAAGTATTTTTCCAGTTATTAAAATAAGTTAAGAAAAATAACTTCATAATTAAATGAATTCTAATTTAGAATTTGTAAGACATTGTTCCTCGGTAGGATAGTACTCTCTATGCACTATTTTACTTAGGCAGCTTGGTGGTAAGTTGTAATTGGTCCAGCACTTGTTATCTAAATATGGACCTTATGCTTAAAATCGCGGTCAACGTATCAACGTTAAGTAATGCTGCAATACGCCGGAACTGTGTCTATGGGATCTTTCCTTAGCCACTCTTTAAATTCGGTGCTCTGTAGCTAGACATCCCTAACTTTTTGTTATACTCTCTGCAAGAGTATACTGTTGCAATACTGTTGCAGTTGGCGAATCAATTAATGAGTCTGCTGCTGACACTGCTGTTGCCTCTTCGGAAGTAATTACAGTGTCAGATAAAAAGACTCTCATAGGTGTTCCACCAAAAAAACAAATATTTGTTTCCAGGCTTGCCCCTGACACTACATCAGATGATGTCAAGGCCTTCATTCAGGCCAAATCAGAAGCCAACATTACGGTGGAAAAATTTAAGTTCTCATACCATCGGAAAATTTCTTCATTTAAAGTAAGTGTTCCAGCCAAATATTTTAACACGATCTGTTGTAAAGAATTTTGGCCGGACCATTTAATAATAAAAGAGTATACGACGAAGAAAAGAAATCGGACTCCGATTTCATTGCCTCCTAATCCTATCCCGGCCTCTGACGCCGGAAAAACTAGCTTCCTCCCTCTCATTAGCCTATCAAAATGTGAGAGGTATTTGTAGTAAAATTAGTAATCTTTATCTAAATAGTCTATCATTTCCGTTTCATGTCGTGGCCTTTTCTGAAACATGGTTAAGGCCAGATATTCTTAACTCTGAAATTCTTTCCAATAAATTCTCTATCTATAGAAAAGATCGTACACCTCGCCGCGGAGGCGGTGTACTTATTGCCATCGATGTTAACTTATCCTCGGAAGAGGTTATAATCGATGGCTCTATTGATATTGAATTTGTTGCTGTTAGGTTATTCCTAAATAACATTAGTATTTTCATCACTTGCTCCTATATTCCTCCTTCTTCTGACTATTCCCTTTATTTATTACACTTCTCTGCTATTAAATTAGTATCCTCTAAACTTTCCGATCGTGATTTTCTTGTAGTTCTCGGCGATTTCAATATTGCAGGGACTACATGGATTTCATATCCTGACTCTGCCGTGCTGACCCCTACGACTCAGCATGATTTTCTTGATGAGTTGTTTGGTATTTCATTGTTTCAGATCAATGCTATCTCAAACTCTTTAAAAAGAATGCTCGATCTGATTTTTGTTTTGGATCCATCCCGCTATTCTGTCTCCCGTACCTCACCCTTATCGTATCCTGAAGATCCCTATCATCCGACTTTGGAAGTGTTGATTGATTTACCTGCTCGGGTGAACCGTTCTTGTAGTAAATCTACAAAACGAACTCGTCAGTTTCGAAAAGCCGACTTTAACAAGTTAAATGTACTGTTATCCCAGACTGACTGGTCCCGACTGTTCATGTGTAGTGATATGGATAGTGCAATCACAACTTTTTATAATACTTTAAATTCTTTACTTGATGTCTGTGTTCCGCTTTGTGTTCCAACTAGGTCAAACAAGCCTGCTTGGTTTACCCGCGAGTTAACTTTGCTTAAAAATAGAAAGTCGCGATTCTATAAAAGATTCAAGGAAACTGGCTCTTCCTTGTATCTCTCTCGCTATCCGATTGGTCGATCTGATTTCTATGCTTTGAACGACCGTTGCTATAAGGAATACCTTGCTGACTGTGGTCAACAGTTCCGAAGGAATCCTAGACGGTTTTATAAATTCGTTAATTCGAAGCGTAAATCATCAACGCTTCCATCTAGTGTAGTCTTTGAAAGAACAAGAAAGAAAAGTACAGTCGAACACGCCCGACCGTATAATACTCTCTGCGTTTATTCCCAATTATAATGTTTAAATCGGTATTCGGATATTACAATAGATAGTTCTTGTATTAGAACACGTTAAAACAAAAAAAAAAGAAGGTAAGCATAATCGAACATATATGTGTTTGTCTGTATGTACTTACAAATTCGTTTGACGTTAAATGTATGCACATACATATGTGTGTATGAATACTATTGGTCGGCATGACTAGCGCTATCTCTCTCGCACTCATTGGTCTCGAATAAAACCTTTGTTGCTTAATTTCTTTCTTGTTTATGGTTGGATTTTTATGAAAATTTCAGGAGAGTTTGACATGATACGTCTTCAAACGAATCATAAATAACAACACTGTACGATAAGAATAAATGCTTAAAAAACGGCATGCAAGTTTGAAATTTTGTTTTATTTCTTGCGGAAAAAGGGGGCGTGGCAGCCCAAAACTTTTGATGTCATTGGATTTATGCGGTCTCTAGAAACAAGTGTACCAAAATTGGTATTCGTAGGTGCCACAGTTACTGAGATATTCGCCGAAAACATTGATTTTTTCCGAGGTGCGACGGGTTTTTTACTCATTGTGGGCGAATGGGGCGTGGCATCGAAAAAAAAAGATTCTTGTATTGACTGACTCAATATCGAGTCGATTGAGACCAAACTCGAACTTGTAGCTCTTACCATCTCTGAAATCTGTTTGTTCATACGGACAGACAGACAGACAGACAGACGGACGGACAGACGGATATGGCTATATCGACTCGGCTTGTGATGCTCATCAAGAATATATATACTTTATGGGGTCTGCCACGCCTCCTTCTGCCTGTTACATACATTTGCACAAACCTAATATACTCTTGCAGAGAGTATAAAAACTGCTAACTCAGATCAGGCTATCGCCGATTTATTTGCCGATTTTTTTCAAACGACTTATAGTATGCACGAGTATAATTCTGATTCATCTTACCCTTATCATTTAATTCCGTTCAATTGTAATTTTACACCTGTCATTACCGAAAGTTCGCTTTTACGTAATTTAAAGAAAATTAAACCTGTTTTTTCACCAGGACCAAACGGAGTCCCAGGTTGCGTGCTGAGAAACTGTGCAGACGGCCTTTTTAAGCCCCTGTATAAATTATTTTCTTTGTCCGTTGCATCATGTTGTTTCCCTGATGTTTGGAAATCATCTTATATTATTCCTCTTCACAAAAAAGGAAACAAAAGCAATGTCTGCAACTATAGAGGTATTTCCAAGTTGTCTGCTATTCCCAAGGTTTTTGAGAAATTAATAACTTCTCAATTGCAACATTTCTGTCGATCCATGATTTCACCCTTCCAGCATGGGTTTGTGAAATATAGATCCACTACCACTAACCTGTTAGAATTTACATCATTCACGCTGCAGGGTTTTGATAAAAAGTTGCAAACTGACGTCATTTACACAGATTTTAGTAAAGCTTTTGACTCCGTTAACCACAAGCTCTTAATACATAAACTTAATCTTTTGGGTTTTTCCTATAATTTTATTATTTGGATTTCGAATTACTTAATTTCTAGAACACAACAGGTTTTTTTTAAAGATTCATTATCGAAATTTGTTCAGGTTACTTCAGGCGTTCCGCAAGGAAGCCATCTCGGTCCTTTGCTATTTATATTGTTCATTAATGATCTGCCATCTGCAGTCAGTCACTCTCGGGTGCTAATGTATGCCGACGACGTTAAACTTTGTGTCTCGGCTAATGAGTCTCTTCTTGGAACCAGATTACAATCTGATTTTTACAGTTTTCAAACCTGGTGTCAGACCAATTTATTAAATCTTAACTATAGTAATTGTAACGTAATGTCCTTCAGTAGGCGACTCCCTTTTTTAAACAATTACATTTTGAATGACAATTCTCTTCAAAGAATTGAGTCGGTCACTGATTTGGGTATCCTTATGGATCCAAAGCTTAAGTTTGATAAGCATGTTTTATCAATTACTAATCGTGCTTTTGGCGTCCTGGGCTTTATAAAGCGCTGGTCGAAAGAATTTAACGATCTCTATTTAACAAAAACACTGTATACTTCCTTGGTACGTCCTATTCTTGAATATGGATCTTGTATTTGGTCTCCCCAATATAGGATTCATCAAGATAGAATAGAATCTGTACAAAAACCATTCCTTCTTTTTGCCCTAAGGGCCCTTAACTGGAACCCTAATATACGCTTGCCATCCTACCATAGTAGACTTTTACTAATAAATCTTCCTTCTTTGTCTGACCGTAGGACAGTGCTCGGTGTAATTTTCTTACACAAACTAATCAACGGTGAAATTGATTCTTCTGAATTAATTAGCCAGATTAGTTTCGCTGTTCCGATCAGACCCACTAGAAACTTTCTTCCCCTCTCTCTTCAACCTTATACTACTATCTTTACATAACCCTTTCCGGGTATTATGTAGTAACTACAACAAACTATCTCGAGTTGTAGGTAGTTCTACTTCAATCCCTTTAATTAGAACTTCTCTTCTCTGTCACCTATCTATATCTTAATTAATATAGTTTAAACTATTATATTATGTGTATTGTATTGTATTTTTATATATTGTAATTCGTTTTTAACAAATAAACTCGTTTCGCGTTTTCGTAGCCGTACGTTATGCGGTGTGCCCTCGGCCGGTTGGGCGGGAGGTGGCTGCATTGTCTGCCGGGTTCCGCGCGCTAACAAGCACGTTGCTTGGTGTTGCTGGACCACTTGAATGTACTGTCTCGTTAGTACATCAACGTCCATAAATAAAAAAAAAAATAAAATATTGGGTTTGTGCAAATTCATGTAACAGGCAGAAGGAGGCGTGGCAGACCCCATAAAGTATATATATTCTTGATCAGCGTCACAAGCCGAGTTTATGTAGCCATGTCCGTCTGTCTGTCTGTCTGCCTGTCCGTATGAACACACAGATTTCAGAGATGGTAAAAGCTATAAATTCGAATTTGGTTTCAATCGACTGGATATTTAGTCAGTCAATACAAGAATCTTTTTTTCTTTCGATGCCACGCCCCAATCGCCCACAATGAGTCAAAAACCCGACACACTTCCGAAAAAATCTATGTTTTCGGCGAATATCTCAGTAACTATGGCACTTCGGAATACGTGTTCCTAGAGACCGCATAAATGCAATGTCATCAAAAGTTTTGGGCTGCCACGCCCCCTATTTCCGCAAGAACTAAACAAAATTTTCAAACTTGCATGCCGTTTTTAAGGCATTTGTTCTTATCGTACAGTGTTGTTATTTATGATTCGTTTGAAGACGTATCATGTCAAACTCTCGTGAAAGTTTCATTATAATCCGACTATAAACAAGAAAGAAATGAAGCAACAAAGATTTTATTCGAGAGCAATGAGTGCGAGAGAGACAGCGCTAGTCGTGCCCACCAATAGTATTCATACACACATATGTTTGTGCATACAAATAAAATGATTATTATCGTCAACATCAAAGAAAATCTGCTTTTCTTTGATTAAAAAAAAAAAAAAACATGGATCCGTCGAATATGGGCAACCCTGTATATCCTCAGATAGTTTGGTTCGGTTCGGCTAATTATAGCCTATGGCTATAATGTTTGACGTTATATGTATGCACATATATATGTATATATGTGTGTATGTATACTATTGCCACCACATATGCACTAAAAGAGTTCGAATATATGCTTGTATGTTTCTGTCGCGTTCGCACTTATGCATTGACTTAAATATTAACTTTATAATCGGTAGCTCTGTTGTTTATTGTTGGATTATTATGCAACTTTCAGGATAGTGTGATATGATTTGTCTTCAAAGCAATTATTAATAACAATACTGTACGATAAGAACAAATGATTTTAAAACGGCATGCAATTATGAAAATTTAATTTTTTTTAAGGCGTAAGTGGGCGTGGCAGTCAAAATTTTAATTGGAAATGCATTAATGCTATCTCTGGGAACCGGCGTACCAAAATTGGTATACCTAAGTGCCATAGTTACTAAGATACTCGCTTAAAAAATCAATTTTTTTTTTCGAGGTTAGTCTAGTTGTTTGCTCATTGTGGGCGAATGGGGTGTGGCATCGAGCAAAAAAAAAATCTTGTATTGACTGACTAAATATCGATTCGATAGAGACAAAATTCGAATTTGTAGCTCTTACTATCTCTGAAATCTGTTTGTTCATACGAACAGACAGACGGACATGGCTATATCGACTCGGCTTGTGACGCTGATCAAAAACATATATACTTTATGGGGTCTGCCATGCCTCCTTCTTCCACCCAATATACTCTTGCAGAGAGTATAAAAAAAATGTTTTGAGCTTAACCCGAAGTAAACAAGAAAAACTATTATCTTCAGCTAGCCGAAGACTAAATACCCTTGCAATCATACATATTGTGTTAATTATTTTTCTAATCACTAATTGTTCCTACGGTAGCAAAATGATATTGGAAAATGGGTATTGCGCGAATTTGGTTGAAATCGCTCAATAGATACAGGAAATTTTCCCACTTCCAGCCGATTTTTCCTGTGATAACTATATAATATAGTGGTCCGATCTGGATTAAATTTGGTTTGCACATGGGATTTACTACCAAACTCATATGGGGTAACTTTTTGGTAGAGATAGCTCAAAAAAATTTTTTTTCCTATGGGAACTATATGACAAAGGGATCCGATCTGGACGATTTTGACATTTGAACTGTACGCAGAGAGAATACACATGTGTACCAAGTTTTAAACTGATAGACAAGTTCGCTTAGGAACAGACGGACAGACGGGCATGGCTATATCGACTCGGCTGTTGATGCTGATCAAGAATATATATCCTTTATGCGGTCGGAAACGCCTCCTTCAATCCGTTACAAACATTGTGAAAAAAATACAACAGCCTCTGCAAAGGTATAACAACGTCCAAATACGAGCGCGAGATAAATTTATGAGATCATGTTTGAAGTTAATTATGCCCAGGCATAAATTTCACGTCTCTGTCAGATATACACACACCGGCACTTGCAAGGTTTTACATGTAAGGCAACAAATACCCAATAGTTGAAGACGGGATGCGTAAACTAAATTTGGAAACAAAAAAGTACAGTCGAGCGCGCCCGACCGTGCATTTATTAACAAATATAATGTTAAAATCGGTATCCGGTATCGTTATCGGTTAAAACAGCATGCAAGTTTGAAAAGTTTTGTTTGTTTCTTACGGAAAAAGGGGGCGTGGTAGCCAAAAATTTTAAATGGCAATGCATTTATACTGTCTCTAGGAACCTGCATACCAAAATTGGTGTTCCTAAGTACCGTAGTTACGGAGATATTCGCTTAATACATCTATTTTTTCCGAGGTAAGTCTAGTTTTTGCTCATTGTGGGCGAATGGGGCTTGGCATCAAAAAAAAAAAAATATTCTTGTATTGACTGACTAAATATCGAGTCTATAGAGACCAAATTTGAACTTGTAACTCTTACCATCTCCGAAATCTGTGTGTTCATACGGACTCGGCTTGTGATGCTGATCAAGAATATATATATTTTATGGGGTCTGCCACGCCTCCTTTTGCCTGTTACATACATTTGCACAAACCCAATATACTCTTGCAGAGAGTATAAAAATGTACAGCCGTTGGAGCTAGAGGGACTTGCAAGTTATTGATGAGTAAAAGCGGAGTATCTGTAAGTCGGTTACTTGTATTTAATGTGTTGTTTTTTGCACATTTCTCAAATCATAATAGTATTTTTTTAAAAGCCATAAGCGTGTGCAAAAAAAAAAATAACCGAACAACAACATCAACAAGTAGAACGCAGTCAAACTAGTTGGTAGACCTAGGTTAATTCTTGGGTCTGAGAGAGACTTTATCTCCGTCTGAGCCATGGTCTGAGACTTGTTTCTTGACTTAGATTCGTTTCTTGTTTATGCTGTTTGGGCCAAGATACAACCCAAAGTGGTTGGGCCAGCCAAACAACAAAGAATCTGCCCCAAAACAGAAAAAGAAACAACAAAAACAACTACAACACCAACAACACTCGCTGTCCAAGCGTTGTTTACGGACAAGAAGTTTTGTGGCAATGGATGTGGTTTGTGGTTCAACTGCTTTTATGGCAACGCAACATATAAAAGTCTCAAAAACGTTGTATGATAGACAAACAGATGCCCTATTATTTCTAAAAGCCGTATAAATTAGAGTAAATTATTTAAATATATAATTTAATTTTCTGGATAATTTATTTTAATTTAATTAAATGTTTCAGATTGACTCTGGTATTCGAATGTTATATTAAATAATTGACTAAAAAATCCAAATTAAAATCTAGAATTATCTTATGTGTTTTGGTAAAATTGTTGCCTTCTAAAGTACAAAACTTCTATAATCTACAAATATTTTATTTAGATAATAAGTTATTTTAAAGTAATCACATCTTGCTTGTCATACCCTCTTAAGTGTAGTTTGAAATGCTATATTTAAAAAGAAAAAAAAATTGATATTTCTTCAATAAAAAAATAAAATTCAACAACAACAAGAGGCAACAACTTTGGTTAAAAAGACCAACTCGTCAACAACAATAACAACACTAGGCAGAAAAGCAACAACAGTAACAACGACGGAGTCACGACGTTGGGTTGGTCTGTCTGTTGTGTTGTTTTCGTTTGTTTGAAACCAGTTTTGGCCTTAGCTTTAAACTTTATTTACAATATTGTTTTCCTTTAACGACAACGCTGCTAGCTGCGATTTCAGCTCAAATTGTTGTTGCTTTTGTAGTTGTTGTGGTGTTGACCCAAGCCCCTTTTGTTGCTTTTGCTGTTTTGCTGTTGTTCTGCAGTTAAAGAAACTGGTATACAAACTACTTTGTCTTGCTTTTGGCCATACTCATACTAAAACTAACAACAGAGTCCCTCAAGTTGGGCTTCACGACAATGTAGCCAATTTGGTGTCCATCTCATATGGTTAGAAATCTTCTGTCATCCTTCTCCCACCCTTCAATACCATCAAAGTCTACAGCCTTCTCTTTCTGGTACTCGTAGATTTATGTTGGGTGTTGATGGGTCCCGTGCGGTTTATCAATCATTAAGGGGGACCGCATCCATAAAAACCGTAACCCAAATGAACAACTTGGGCTCTAAAAGGCCATCATACTGCAAGAACATAATACGCATGCCGCCTTTTAGATTTACAAATGCCCCAATATAAACTTCAAGTAAAACTTAATGTTAACGAAAACTTTAGGAGAAATACAAAAAAACACACAAAATATACTCTCATAACATTTTATGGCCATGTACCGAGGATTGTTGTCGGATGAGTTAAGAATGACCAGCTAAGGGCAATTTTCCGGATTATTTGATTAGACATTTGGTCTATGGTCAGGGTCATATTTTCTGCTGCGAAAATGGCAAAATTCTCAGCTAAGACTTGAATTTCATTTTCTTTTCCTAGAGACAAAGGGCCCGTATCTGACTTAAGCGCATTTCATTCCAGTGTCTTATCTTTGAAATTCCCGTATATAAAAGATCATACACTCATTTTAAGGCTAACAAGTAAGAAAGGATACAGTCGAGCGAGCCGACTTTAAAAGACACCGTACTTCATCTAGTGCAAATTTTTCCTTACAAATATAAATTTTTCGACCGATTCGTCTTATGGCAGCAATAGCCTATAATTGTCAGATCTGGTCATGATTATTAAAAATGTTGGGCTGCCACACCGCCTTTCCCACAAGTAACAAAATAATTCTCAACTTTGCTACCGTTTTTAAGGCGTTTATTCAAATAGTACAGTGTTGTTATTTAATATTAGTTTGGAGGCAAGTAATATCAAACTATCCTGAAAGATGCATTAAAATCCTACAATTAATAAGAGAGTTTTCACGTAACAATTTTTTGGTTTTTAAGTGCAAAATCACTAAATGCGTACAAGCGAGACAAAAACAACAAGAATATGTTTTTATGTTTCTGTCTCGCTTGTACACAGACGTTGACCGTGACGACCAATAGCATAAGTTATTTTACTTAATACATGTATGTGTATTCATGTATGTATGATCAGATAATGAGAAAATTGGCAAAAGAGGAGCGTGTTGCAACTGGTAGGGTCGCGGTATATATATTCTTAATCAGCGTCATAAGCCGAGCCGATATAGCCATGTCTGTCTGTCCATCTGTCTGCCTGTCTATCTGTCCGTATGAACAAACAGATTTCATTCGCCCACAGTGAGTCAAAAACCCGACACACCTCGGAAAAATCTCTGTTTTCGGCGAATATATCAGTAACTATGGTACTTAGGAATACCAATTTTGGTACGCAGGTTCCTAGAGACATCATAAATGCATTGCCATTTTTTTGGCCACGCCCCCTTTTTCCGTAAGAAATAAAAAACTTTTCAAACTTGCATGCTGTTTTTAAGGCATTGTTTCTTATAGTTATTTATGATTCGTTTGATGACGAATCATGTAATACTCTCCTGAAAGTTTCATAAGAATCCGACCAGAAACAAAAAGAAAACAAGCAACAAAGTATATATTCGAGCGCAATGCCATGAGTGCGAGAGAGACTGCGCTAGCCGTGGATCTAAAAAAGGAATTTTGTATTCCATAGAGAAATCAAAACTTTAACGTGAGGTGCAATTCCATTTTTCAAATTAATGTGTACTGAATAATTACTAAATTACAAACGTAATTATGCATTTAATTAGCATTTGAATTATTTGGTATTTAAACCCGGAAAATTATTCATTAAATGTTTTAATGACCCACTTAGATCATTTTGCACTGTCCAGTTCGTACTCCTGGCTTTAACCTTTAAAGTTCTTCCTCTCTTTCTCCCAAGGTGCATAAAACTATTAAAGCTCTGAAATTGAACAAAGCTTTTACGGAAAGTTGAGGCTAGTTCCATACATCCAATTTCATGTCAAAAAGAACCGCAGCTGCAAAATAAAAGCAACGAAGTAAACGTCAATAGTAAAACCAAAGACAGAGAGATGGAAGTAAACATTAAGAGAGAAAAGTGAGAGGGAAAGAAAGATAGAGAACATAGTTTGCTTTGCTTAGTTTTGCTACGTTTTAGTATTTTTATTGCAATTTCTGTTAGTTAGTTCGCTGCGACGAGAATAAACAAGAAAAAAGTCCCTTTCCCGCTCCTTCCCCTACCTATCTCCTGTTTATCCCCTTGCTCGCATCCACCTATTCCAAAACCAATCCCAGACCCAATTCCGGACCCAGTTCCAGATGCAGCCATTCTGGCTGTGGTTCGACCGACGGACGATGGAGCAAATGGACCAAAGCAATGTAACATGCCAAATGTGTCCCGGAATTTAATTAAACATTTTCTGCGCTTATTCGTGTATACATTTACCCCAATTCGTCCCCTTTTCTTACTCTCTCTCTCTCTCTCTCTCTCTCTCTGCCACACTTCCTCCATGCTGCTCTGTCACTAATCCATGTTCTGTAGGGGTTGACTTTACCCATTGATTCCCTTTCCCAGGACGACTGGACTGCTCTGATATGTGGGTGTGCATTTACATAGATATAGCTGTAGTTGTTAGTCGGTCCTTCGCGGGCTCGGGGTAGCGGTTGAAATCGGGCTTGGATTAGGGCAAGTTGTCCTGTGTGAAGGTTATTGACATATTTTAACAACTATTTGCAGAAGTCTTTAGTTTCACTTCAATTTCATTTCCAGTTTTCCGTCAGTTTATTTTTTATACTCTCTGCAAGAGTATATTGGGTTTGTGCAAATGTATGTAACAGGCAGAAGGAGGCCTGGCAGACCCCATAAAGTATATATATTCTTGATCAGCGTCACATTTTTTCTTATCGTACAGTATTGATATTTGAAATGTGTTTGAATAATAATTATATCAAACTAACCTGAAAGTTTCATAAGAATCCGACCATAAACAATAAAGAAAACACGCAACAAATGTTATATATTTGCGGCCAATACCAATGCATGAGTGCGAGAGAGACAGAGCTATCAGTGCCGAAAAAAGTATACATACGCACATATGTATGCGCATACATATAACGTCAAACGAATTTGTATGTGCATACAGAAAAATATATGTATGTTCGATTTTAAATTGTCTTTTTATACTCTCTGCAAGAGTATATTGGGTTTGTGCAAATGTATGTAACAGGCAGAAGGAGGCGTGGCAGACCCCATAAAGTATATATAGTCGATATAGCCATGTCGGTCTGTCCGTCTGTCCGTCTGTCTGTCTGTCTGTCTGTCTGTCTGTCCGTCTGTCCGTATGAACACACAGATTTCAGAGATGGTAAGAGCTACAAATTCGAGTTTGGTCTCAATCGACTCGATATTTAGTCAGTCAATACAAGATTTTTTTTTTTTTTTTGATGCCACACCCCATTTGCCCACAATGAGCAAAAAACTGAACATACCTCGGAAAAAATAGATGTTTAAAGCGAATATCTCAGTAACTACTGCACTTAGGAACACCAATTTTGGTATGCAGGTTCCTAGAGACAGTATAAATGCATTGCCATTTAAAATTTTTGGCGGCCACGCCCCCTTTTTTGTAGGGAAAAAAATTTTTTAACTTGCATGCCGTTTCTTCTTATCGTACAGTATTGTTATTTATGATTCCTTTGAAGACAAATCAGATCACACTATCCTGTAAGTTGCATAAAAATCCAACAATAAACAACAGAGCTACCGATTATAAAGTTAATATTTAAGTCAATGCATGAGTGCGAGCGCGACAGAAACATACAAGCATATACTCGAACTCTTTTGATGCATGTGTGGAGGCAATAGTATACATACACACATATACATATATGTACATGTGCATGCATATAACGTCAAACGAATTTGTATGTGCATACAGACAAACATATGTATGTTCGATTATAAATTATATTTTTTGTTGTAACGTGATCTAATACAAGAACTATCTATTGTAATATCCGGATACCGATTTAAGCATTATAATTGGGAATAAAAGCAGAGAGTATTATACGGTCGGGCGTGTTCGACTGTACTTTTCTTTCTTGTTTGTTGTAACTTGTTCTAATACAAGAACTATCTATTGCAATATCCGGATACTGATTTTGACTTTATAATTGGGAATAAAAGCAGAGAGTATTATACGGTCGGGCTCGTTCGACTGTACTTTTTTTTACTTGTTTTTTTGTTTTAACGTTACCGATTTTAACATTATAGTTGGGAACAAAATCAGAGAGCATTATACGGTCGGGTGTGTTCGACTGTACTTTACTTACTTGTTTTTGCTATTTTCGCATTGCGCAATCCCATTACATCAGCGAACTACGAGCACAAAACTTTTGCACAAAGCAACAAAACATTTTCGTTTGCTTGCTGGTGAGCTTGTGCTCTCTCACTTACTCATACTCCCGTTCTCTCGCGCACGGTCTGCCTCCCTGCTTTCTGCATTTGCGCATGCAAGCTTGTGCTAAATAACAGGCGCAACTGATTCAGTGATGCACATGAGTTCGAACTGTGGAGAACTTGTGGATCTTGATGAACTCACGCGACAGACAGTTTTGGACTGAGTTTCTGCTGCTCTATCGCTCTTTGCCCGCGGCATGGAAGGTGAAGAGCGCTGAAGTCTTAAGTCTGCCTGATATAAACAACTGGTGGTAAAGTTACGGGAGGTGGAACCACTCGCGGATCGTACCATGGTGGTTAAGAAAATCAACTCGTTTCGTACAAATTTTCGGCGTGATTTGCGAAAGCTCAGAGAGGCGAAGGCACTTGGGCAGGACACTTTTGACTCCACACTTTGGTACTTTGGCTTGTTAGGCTTTTTAGAGGGACAGGAATCTTCCGGCTCATTAGCAAGCTCGCCCAAACCCCGTAGTCCTGACCAAAAATCGAGCCGAGGAGCTTTTGTTAGTAAATACAAATTATTTCGTTGAAGTTGAAAGCTAATCGTGCCCGACTCCCTGCCTTTTAATTTGGCACTTGTAGTGAGCAAATAATCGTCGCAATTCGAATGAAGAGCTTCTTTCCTCTCCACCTGTACACACTCCCCTTCCTCCTTACCACGTCATCGGCGTCACAAGCTCTGCGAATCAGAGACTCTCTCCCATACGTGGCGGTTAAAGTTCGATGAGTTGGCGCCGCGCCAAAAGCTCCTCGCCCGTAAGTTCACCTCAGACGTGCTTTACTATGGTTGTATGGATCAACTGCAGGCTTGTCATGTAGCCCAGCTGCAACAACTGATGCCTCAGCCCCATCTCATACACTCGCTACACATCGAGGACGTGCCTCCAAAGCTGCAAGTAATCGATAACCATGATAATGACATAGATCAATGCTTTAAGCTGCCCTAACTTTGTGAAATACGAAAACAAGAAAATAAATTAAGTTCGTATTGTATTTGTAGACTGAATAGAAATGTATTTGGTTCGATTGTTTGACAGGAAATGAAAACAAATTAACAACATTTATGTACAACATTAAAACTTGGACATTTCATGTTTATTTTGTGGGGCATTAAAAACTTCTGCAGCTAAAAGAGAGATAAGGGAGAGCGGTGCACAGGGACATACCTCTAAGTGCTACGAAACCCAGGAAAGCAAATCGAAGACAAAACAAATTAAACATTTGCCCGCAGTCCTTGTTTTGAAAAATTCAAATTTATTGGCATTTAATTTTAAAGTGAGACTTTAGGATACCCGTTACTCAATTTGAAAATGTTATTAAAAATAACGTATGATAATAATATAAATTCAGTAGTTTATGTGATGGATAATTTACATTTTTAATCACAAATTCATCTTTACAGCATACTTATATTCGACCAATTCTTCCTATAGGAACTATACGATGTAGTTGTCCGATTTTGATGATACTCGGTCAGTATATTTATATTATTGATGAATGTATTCTATGACAGTTTCATAAAGGTGGCTTTGTAAATATATAGAAATTTTTCTTACTAGTTCATATTTAGGCGTTATTTTTAGCCAATTCTTGTGATAAAATTTGCTTTGTTTAGATAGTGTAGCTAACAACAAGTAAGAAAAGTACAGTCGAACCAGCCCGACCGTATAATACTCTCTGCTTTTATTCCCAATTATAATGTCAACATCAGTATCTGGATATTACAATAGACAGTTCTTATATTAGAACACGTTACAACAAAAAAAGGCAATTTATAATCGAACATACATGTGTGTCTGTATGCACATACAAAATGACGTTATATGTATGCACATATATATGTATATATGTGTGTATGTATACTATTGCCGCCACACATGCATCAAAAGAGTTCGAATATATGCTTTTATGTTTCTGTCGTGCTCGCACTCACGCATTGACTTAAATATTATATTTATAATCGGTAGCTCTGTTGTTTACTGTTGGATTTTTATGCAACTTTCAGGATAGTTTGATATGATTTGTCTTCAAAGGAATCATAAATAACAATACTGTACGATAAGAAGAAACGGCATGCAAGTTTAAAAAGTTTTTTTATTCCTACGGAAAAAGGGGGCGTGGCAGCCAAAAATTTTAAATGGCAATGCATTTATACTGTCTCTAGGAACCTGCATACCAAAATTGGTGTTCCTAAGTGCCGTAGTTACTGAGATATTCGCATTAAACATCTATTTTTTCCGAGGTATGTTCAGTTTTTTGCTCATTGTGGGCGAATGGGGCGTGGCATCGAAAAAAAAAAAGATTCTTGTATTGACTGACTAAATATCGAGTCGATTGAGACCAAACTCGAATTTGTAGCTCTTACCATCTCTGAAATCTGTGTGTTCATACGGACAGACAGACGGACAGACAGACAGACAGACAGACAGACAGACAGACGGACAGACGGACATGGCTATATCGACTCGGCTTGTGACGCTGATCAAGAATATATATACTTTATGTGGTCCGCCACGCCTTCTTCTGCCTGTTACATACATTTGCACAAACCCAATATACTCTTGCAGAGAGTATAAAAAGTTTTCTAAACTAAAACATGATATTTTTACTTTTATAGAAAGCTCTTAAGTAGTCGTGCCATAAAGCACAAAAAAACTTGTACTGCTGGGGAGATTCATCTATCATTTGCGACCTCTCGGGTCTTTCTAGCTCTTTAGTCTCTAAGACCCTTTGTTCCCTACAGACGGACAGACAAACGGACGGACATACGGACTATTGATGCTGATCAACAATATATACACTTTGTGTATACTCCGTATTCTCTACGAGTAACGGGTATAAAAAGAGCGGTAAAAAGAAAATAAAAGAGTAGCCGCGTACTTGAGAAAAATAAGACCAAACGAAGATCTCCATAATGTGCACAAAACTTTACAATAACAACAGGGCGTACCACAACAACAAATGTGACATATAAACAAGCGCATAATGTGCTTGCTGGAAGGATGGGATGGAATGAAATAGATAGACTTTGGATGAATGGCTGCCTGTTCTGGGATGGGATATAGATGGATGCGATGGAAAGAAGAGCAAGAGCGAATCGCATTAAATGTCTAAAAATAGAAGCTCAAAATGGGATACACATATATTAAACTCGCCCAGCTTAAGAACTCACACGGGATTCAGTATTACCGTCCTTCCCCCAGAGGATTTCCTCCTCAGCCCACCGCAAAGTACCATAAGTCACAGCCCGTCGAAAGGAGCTGCCTTTTTTATGCTCTCTGCATATCATGCAATTACTTTCCACTCAAATGTCAATTTAAATTGAAGTTTTATGCAAAAACCATACTTGAAACTTTGCTTCGCTTTTCCTTTTCCTCACACTTTTTTACTTTCCTCTTTACCATTTCCCATCCCCCATGAATTTCTCAAGAACAATACGCCGTCTGGAAACTCAATCTGACACTGCTTCTTCTTTTTCTTCTCTCAGTTCCACTCATCTTGATCCAATGTTTTCAAAAATCCCAAATCCAAGCCCCCACACACCAGGCTCATTTCCGGAACAAGCTGCTGGTTGTGGAACTAAACTGGCTCCAGGGCGTAGTGCCCGTTCGTATTTGTGTTCAGCTTTTTATGTGTTAGATGCACATTTCGGAAATTAAGTAGAAATTTATTAGCACATCTTTGTCGTCGAATTACATGGATTTTTTTTCGCAGCTTCAAGGCATTCTCAAAGCTTTTTCGTTGACATCGACTAGTAGAATGTCCTACAGCATGTAGGTATTGTTTAAAAATATTTGAACACCCTTAATTAAAAGAAAGTTTAAATTTTTAATGTTTATTAAAAAAGAAGGAAAGGACACCGTACTCTAGTGCTCATTTTCCTATACAAATTTTTAATATTCGAGCCACTTGTCCTATGGGAGTTACAGAATAAATTTGTCCCGATTAACATGTCTGCGGAGTTATATATAACAATGATTACTTATTTTTTCATAAGCATCAAATACAATTTAATAATTTAAATCAGTTAATAAAATGATGCTCAAGTATCATAATGATTAAGAGATGCTTATGTGTGCGTATGTGAGAGAGAAAAGAAGGGAGAGAGAGAGAGAGAAATAGAGAAAGAGACAGAGACGGAGACATATAGCAGCGAATTGATTGAATGTTAATTTACTCAGCAGTGTGCAGTCAACCGATATGCCAGACTCAATCAAACGTAGCGTACTTGGACGCTATGAAATGTATCTGAAGGACCCTCAATGAGCGTATACACTCTTCCAGATGTTTATTTGCACATATGTGTGTGCGAGTGTATGTGTGTGTTCGAGTGTCTGTATGTGTGTTTGGGAATTCGCTTTCCATTTGGTTGAGTATTAGTGCCTCAATATTACACAATTTCGAATCGTATCAAGTCGTTAAAAGTTTCGATTACACAACGCATTTTACAATTGCCATCAAAATGGATATCGAATATGGCGTAATACGAATCCGAGCAAAAAACAATACAGCAAAAACAACAACAACCACAACTAACTGTTTGGGAATATGAAGAGGAATTGTAATGGTGGTAGTTCTGGTGCTAAAACAAATATTGAAAGTGGCATTAAAAACAAAAAACAAAAAAATACAACAAATATATCGAAAAGAATGGGAAAAAATACTTTGCGTTGCTGATTTTATTGCCACGAATTTGCGCTCAAATGGCAAATCAATGTGTTTCCTCCAGCCAGTCAATTTTATGGCTGTATTGTTCTCATATCCTGTACCAACACCACGTCCCCACCGCACCAGACAATGTTATCAGAGGCCTTTTTAACCACATAAAGTAAATATATTCTTGATCACCAGTAATAGCTTAGTCCATATAGAGAAAGATATAGTATCTTAAAGACTATAAGAGCTAAAGCAATCAAATTTGGACTGAAAGTCTGTGTATGCGTTATTTAACATTTTTGCCACGTCCCAACTTCCCCCGGAAATTTAAATCACCATAATTTGGGAGCTTCTAAAGCTGGAGTAAACAAACTCACACGTTGTGTGTAATATTTACGGTACTATTTAAACAACTCTGACAAAGTTTAATCGGACAACTATATTCTTATGTCCCATATGACGGTATTATAAACACAAAAGATTTTTCTAATATTACTTTACGTATGTATCGAGCAAGGTATGAAAGTCTTCTGTCATATCTTAATTACATACAAATTTGATAGATAACCTTAAGAATGTAAGAAAAAGCAGAGAGAGAAAGTATACATCAAGAGAAATATAGAGGCAAATACTCCATAACCTATAACGTGCAAATGAATCGAAAATCGTTGTCTATTTCATCCTCAAACTCGCAATCCCCTTTTAAAAGTCTATTGAAATTATATTGGTTTCAGCACACGTACAGTGTACGACCCATAACATCGAGCCGTGTACTCCGTAATTTTTATGCTCCCGGTAAGCCCATTAACATTTCGTCGTAATTTTTAATGTCAAAGCTTTTTACACAACACACCTGCACTCAAACCCAACCACCCCATATCCTCGACGACAACAAACTATGTATTTAAAACATTTTACTATAATGTATTTCTACTATCTCTTCCTCTTCTTTTCGTTCAGCCCTTTGACTCATGCAAGTGATGTATTGATTTTTTCGATACATAAAACAATACACTCACAGTCAAACTCACACCTACACCTGCCCACAAGTAGCATTTTAAACGACCTTCTCCCTTCAGCTCCCTTCTTTCTCCACCCAATTTTCCTCGTCGCAGATTTTTTGTAGCTTTTGTTTTTTATAGCGGCGTGTAATGTGATTTATAGCCTGTTCGGTCCTTAAAATAATTCCCTTTAATGGTTTTTTATTGCCAACAGTAGTTGGCGTCAGCGTTAATGTTAATTAAACTATTTCAGTGCTTGTTGCTTGCTTTTCCAGCTTAGAGGTTTGGTTTGAACTCGGGAACACTTCCCGATTTAGGAACTATAAATCGAAAGCTGCTGACCAAAAAAGGGAGTAGAAAATTATGAAGGAAGTGCGCACAGATTTAAAAGACCCTGTAGTTGTTTCGAAGAGACAATGTACTCTTCTTCTTACTGTCGACAAGTGGAGAAACTATGATATATTTTAATTTATTTTTTATTTAGAGACAAACTTAATTGTTCTGTGACTTTCTAATTTTGGTGCTCAGACCTTTTGTTCTGCTCAAATACAGGGTCAAAGTAACCTGCTAAGAAATTGGTATCAGATACTTAATGGGTTTTGCAAAGTGTGCAGTTTTAGTTGAGAGTTAGTATAAAAGCATTTGGTTAAGAGATTGTTCAAGTTAATAAATATTTGCAATTGACCAAAAGCACTTTTTAATTGGTTCAAGAGTGTTGTAAAATTACAAATAATACATATCAAAGAGGACTCAATCCTCTTCATGCTCTTATGGATCTGGGCATAACATTAATTTTACAGATTTCAAAGGAACTTTTGCTGGTAATTCAGGGTTTTCTATACCCAGAGGCGTAAGACGTAGAACCAATAAAGTATACAGACACACTTTATGTATATCAACTATTTGGGCAACCCCGACCAAGTTCACTCTTTTTGGGTATAGTAAAAGTAATCTGACCCAGTTTGAGTCCAATCGGAGTACGGTTTGCTATAGCTCCCAAAGGCCAAAACTGTTAAAAAATTCATATTTTTATTAGAACTGGCCCCTACAAGTCTCCTCGGTTGCTTCCTTTGTTAAAAACTATTTTTATGATAAGAGTTTAATTTATATGCCCATTAAATGTATGGTCATACTAGTTGATATGCGGTGAAATCAATTTGCACTGGGTGACCTACGGTCAAGAGAGCCCGACTTTATTTTATTTCCTGTTTCTTCTTCCTGGGTTAGTTGTGCCCAAAACCGCTTAGTGGCCAACCAAATTGTCTAAGATATTGTTGACAAGCTCATTAAAGACATCTTATTCAGAATTAGGCCTTATGGGTCCATCTGGGAAATGCGGTCGGGATTATAGTATGTTGATTTACCTTGCCATCCAAAATGTAGCCCCTTTGGTAACCTCCTCCGTTATCCCCCTAGAGTATTTTTAACAGTCATTTGTCCAATACCCCAACTTCATTTTCCTTGTGTGCTTGAACTTGCACCATTCCCAATTTCCATAGCTCTCCTATCCTTTCTTCTGCACTCCATTCTTGCTCTTCCTCCTTGATCCACTCTGTTTTTCTTCTCAGCTCGTTTATAAATATTAAATGGTTCAAGTTCTACCCCCTAGTCGAGGATATGGACACGCCGGAGTCATTCCCATTTTTAAATTGCGTTCATGATAATTGCGGTTCTGCTTTTCCGTCTTCTTCTACCTCTTCATCTCCCTCTTCCACCATATCTTGCTCTACTCTGCTCGTTTTTTAAGGGGCTCCAGCTGCGTTTAATGGCTTACAATATAAGCAAGTCGTGTTTTATTATTTATTTTTTGTTTTTCTTTGCTTTTGTTTTCCGCAATAAATTGTTGTTTTTATAGGCATTAAGCATATTCTTTGCTATTTAATTTGTATTAAAAATATTTGCTGTTTGCTGCAGATTATTTACAAAGAAACTCGCTCGCGGAGTGTACAAGAATTAAGTGCAACTCAAATTAAACAAGAAAGAATGCTATAGTCGTCTCGCGACTTTAGGATACCCGTTACTCAGTTTCAGTATGTAATTAAAAATGGGTAAAGATAATAATATTAGTGCAATAGTTTAGGGGATGGCTAAGATAGCTTGGAAAACATAAAAAAACAAGTAAGAAAAGTACAGTCGAACAAGCCCGACCGTATAATACTCTCTTCTTTTATTCCCAATTAAAATCATTATCATTATATGTATGCACATACATATATTTTTTTTTTTTTTTTTTTTTTTTTGTGCATATTCTGTCAGCAAAGGTGCAGACTGCCGACCAATTTTCCCTGCTCGACGTCATAACGCTCACCAGGGTTTCTGCCGCCATCTGGTATCCCACCGACGAGTATAATTCCTCTCTCTCTACCGAAAATCTTCCGCTGCGGAATAGTACATGTTCCGCGGTTTCCTCGGCTACCGGATTGTACCAGAGGCAGTTTGGGTCTCCTTCATGCCCGAATCTAAAAAGATAGCTACGGAAGCACCCGTGGCCGCTTAAAAGTTGAGTGAGGTTGAAGCTCACCTGCCCGAACTTTCTGCATACCCAAGGCTCGATATGTGGGATAATCCGGTGCGTCCAACGCCCCTTGGTGGCCGTGTCCCACCTGGTTTGCCACTGTCTCAGGCTGTCTTCTCTCTCAGTTTTTGCTTGTTATTGGCGCGTCCGTGAAGGGTCAATTTGCTGGGCAGAATATAATTTCTGCCGCTCCGTGGCCAGTATGTCCAGTGGTACCATACCTGCTATGACGAGTGCCTCCTCCTCGGAGATTGTTCTGAAACCGCTGCAGACCCTGAGGGCCCCGAGTCTGTACGTAGACTGAATACTTCTCCAGTAGCTCCTGTAGCGCAGCGCGTTCGCCCAAACTGGCGCTCCGTAGAGTGCAGTGGCCCTAACCACGTTTTGTAGCAGCATTCTCCGGTTTTGCTTTGGTCCTCTTGAGTTAAGCATGATGCGGCTTAGCGCGTGGTTAATTGCTGCCGCGTTCCTGGCTGTGTGCTCCAAATGTTCCCTGAAGCATAACCGTGTGTCGATTAGAACCCCAAGGTATCTGATGGCTCTTCTCGACGTAATGACAGCCCCTTCCATACGGATATGCGCTACCTCTACTGCTTTCCTGCTGCTGATCAGCACTGCTTCGGTTTTATGGTCAGCCAGCTGTAGGCCTACTGACGCCAGCCAGTCCCTGACTTTGTCCGCTGCAGCAGTACAACGTAGTTCCGCCTCGTGTAGATGCTTAGCCGTCACGACGATGGCTACATCATCTGCAAAACCCACGGTCGTAACTCTTTCAGGTAGTTGAAGCCTCAGGATACCGTCGTACATCGTATTCCAAAGCAGGGGACCAAGAACTGAGCCCTGTGGCACTCCCCCTGAGATCCTATGCACTCTTTTTCCCGAGTTAGTGTCGTAGCTAAGGGTGCGGTTTCGAAAGTAGTCGCGTATGATGGCCATTAGGTAGTTTAAGGTGTTGAACCTTTGAAGCGCTTCCAGTATAGAGTCCCAGTTGGCCGAGTTAAATGCTTTCTTTATGTCGAGCGTCATGACAATGCAATATTCCTTGGAGCCTCCCCTCCATCTGCTGCCGTAGATTGCGTCCTTTGCTAACTCTGTCACTCGTTTTATAGCGTCTACAGTGGAGCGTGCTTTACGAAAGCCGTACTGCTCTGGGGATAAGTCTCCCGCCTGACGAATTGAGTCCTCCAGCCTGTTGCAGATGATCCACTCCAGAATTTTGCCTGCCGTGTCGATTAGGCAGATTGGCCTGTACGATGAGGGGAGATCTTCTGGTTTGTTGGGTTTTGGGATCAACACCAGGTTTTGTTTCTTCCATCGGGGTGGGAAGATGCCGTGTTTGATACAGTTCCCATACACATCCGCGAAGAGATGAGGCCGTAGAGACAGGGCCATCCGGAGTGCTCGATTGGGAATGCCACCCGGGCAGGGAGCCTTGGAGTCCTTTATAATGCATGCTGCCTTAAGGGTTTCCTCCAACGTTACTACAGGGGCATCGTGGTAACAGGCATCAGGGGGCTCGAGGACGTCCGGGCTGCCATATGGGTCTCCGGGGAAGAGAGCTTCAACTATCGCCCTGATTTTCGTCTCTTCTTTGGGGGCCGTGGAGTGCGATGGCTTAAGTTTTTTGGCTGCGATTTTATATGCAAGACCCCAAATGTCGTTCTCGGCTTCGTCGCAGAGCTCCAGAAACCGTTCGATCTTACTGCAACGCATGGCTTTCTTCAGCTCAAGCCTACGGGAGCCATACACCAGCCTAAGCGCGTCTAATCCAGGTCTGCCGCGGGAGCGCTGCATCGCTCGTCTCGCTTTTATGCACTTCCGTCTTGCTTCAGCTATCTCCTCAGTCCACCAATATACTGGCACGTGGTGCATCCTGAAGCCTTTTCGCCTTTTCAGCCTGTAAAAACGGCTGGGTTTAGAGTGTTGACCTTGAAGGACCTCGAAGGTTGGATCGGTTGTTGTCGGCCTTGACTCTCTAAGTGCAGGATGACGGCGAAGTTGTCACTGGCAGTGTATGCGTCGCTGACTTCCCAACTCGCACAGCCCCAAAGTGAGTAGCTGGCAAAAGTTAGGTCGATAATAGAGCCAACTCCGGCTCTGCTGAAGGTGAAACTGTTCCCGGTGTTCATCAAGGCCACGTTTAGTGAGGCAAAAGTCTCCAAGACCGCTCTGCCCCTTGTGTTGGTAGTAACGCTACCCCACTCTTCTGCCCAGGCGTTGAAGTCACCGCCTATGACTATTTGTTCTTTGTCCCTCGCGTCGTTCGCTAGGTTATCTAGAATATCTAGATAGCCTTGCATGCCTAGGCTGGGAGCTAGGTAGCAGCTGTAGAGCCACAGCTCACCCAACTTGGCTCGCACAAAGCCACAAGCAGAATGTATTGATTCCAGGTTTTTACTGGCTAGGACCACAGACCCAGATCGCTGCCTTGCCGCTTGAGTCCGTCACATATTTGCTACTAATGGGCTTGTAGGGTTCGCTTAAGAGAGCGACGTCAACCGCTAGCTCCCGGACAGTTTGGTGTAGCAAGTCCTGGGTCCTTGTCATACATATGTATATGTGTGTGTGCGTATGTATACTATTGTTTGGCATGGCAGCCAAACACGCGCAGCCCATGTTTCTGTCTCTCTCGTATTCATGCATTGGCATTCCGCTTAACCGAAAAACTTTGTTACCTGGTTCTTTTGTTTATAATTTGATTTTTATGCAACTTTCAGGACAGTTTGATATAATTTGTCTTTAAACATATTTTGAATTGCAATACTGTACTAATGCCTTAAAAACGGCATGTAAATTTGAAAAGTTTATTAGTTCTTGTGGGAAAAGGGGGCGTGGCAGACCAAAATTGCATTGGATTTGCGCTGTTTCTAGGAACCTGCGTACCAGAATTGGTATTCCTAAGTGCTATAGCTACGGAGATATTCGCCGAAAACATCAATTTTTTCCGAGGTGTGTCTAGTTTTTTGCTTATTGCGGGGGCGGTACGGAGCTTGGCACTGATTTGAAATAAACTTGATCAAATTTGGTGGTTCTAGCTCTTGTAGTTTGAAAGATCCAGGTGTTCATACAGACGGACGGACAGACGGACAGACGGACATGGCTATATCGACTCGGCTATTGATGCTGATCAAGAATATATATACGGAAACGGATACGCTTCCTTCTGCATTCAAGCAGATTAACTCTTTCGCTGCGCGGCGCTGCAAACGCCATATAGTCAAACGCCATATAGTGTCAAACGTGTATGTTTGTGCTTGTGCTTCAACGTGTTCTAACGCAAGTGCTAGTGCAATACCTGGATACCGATTTTAACATTATAATCGGTAATAAAAGCAGACAACGATTTATTTATCAGCGACATACAAAACCCACATGTCTCTAATTTTTAGCGAATCGATATTTTTAACACATTATAAACGAATAAAAACGGGGTATACTTCTGCCCAAAGTATTTTATGGTTTTTATAAAACACTTTGATGAGTTAAATTAAACCGAAACATCCACAATATCAACTAATTTCTAATACCAAACATATCTTTGATTCCTATGTAAAGTGTATGGTATCTACCTCATTATTTGCTAAACCTAAGGTCAAAACATCCCTTTTCTTATTTGTAAACAAACACAATGATTTAATCTATAGTCTCCAATGTTTATAATAGACATCAACAAGGTCAAAATGTGTTAGAATGAAGGCATGAACACTTCCAAAAGTTCCAATTACTCTTTCATAGTCTCCAAAAATGTTCTTTCAGCCACTTTGATTATACCCCGATGCCCCCATTTCACGAATTCCCTCTTTCAATCAACATCTTTTTAGTTACAGGGCCAAATTCAAATAATGTTGTAACTTACAGAGTCGAAACCGAGAAAAAAATTAAAAATTTGTTTTTCATACGATAAACAAAGGCGAAAAGGCAATATAAATAGTGAAAAATAACAAGTCATAAACATGATTTATATGCAAAGTGCGCGCCGTGAGTTTGTTGAATGTTTTTTTTATTTATTTATCTTTTTTTTGTATTTTACATTGGTAGCCATAATGGCTTTCGACATGAGGGGCCAAGATATGCTAGACCCGAGATAGTCAACAGACCCTGGCAGAGGCACAGTCAGATCTCCGATATTAGCGTCAATTTATGCATGTTGGCTGGTTGTACAAATGGTTGGGCCCTGATCGTGCGCTAAAACAATGGGCTAACAATTGAACTACCAAAATACGCCAGCAGTTTCAAACTATACACGATAAACGGGAATGGAGAGAGAGAGAGAGAGAGAGAGAGAGAGAGAGAGAGAGAGAGAGAGAGATAGAGAGAAGGAGAAACACCTTTTACCCCAACTCAACTGTGTGTCTCGGCGTATCTCTCTCGTTTCACTTCTCTTCTTGTTTGTCACACACACATGAAGAATTGATGATCTTCATGAAGATCAACTCAAAACCTCAGACTCAGTTTTTGTCTTAGTCTAAGCCGTTTTCAGTCAAAAAGGGGTTCGGTTAAGAAACCTGCTTGTCATGGTGATGATCGAGCCCAACAAGAAGTCAGAGTATGGGTTTTTGGTTAGGATCGGGGTTTGGGTGTCTTATAGAAATGGAACTTACCTGGGTATGGGTAGAGTTTTGAAGCCGGTTCTTTGCATTACTTGTTAGCCCGAGATTGTAGTTTTTGCCTTTGTTTTCTCCGGGACTATACATATTGTAAACAACGTATAAACACTTGTGGCACAGTCTTTTTGTATGTGTGCAATGAGCAATGATTAAATTAATTATGCCTGGCAGGTAGTAGACTCTTTCTCTGTGGGATCTCTATCCCTATAGAAATGCAAGGAGCGTGCAGTAATCGACTGTGATAGGACTAGTGCCACAATAGGACATTTAATATTTTTCACACATTTTGAGGGTCATGTGAGAGTTGTAAATCAAAAAATACGATGATTGCACACAAACTCAATCTCAATTTCGTTGCCTTTTCCAATCCCAATTTTAGTCCCACTTCCAATCCCAATCCAAATCCCAAGCCCTGTTTAACAATTGAAGTGTAATTTATGACAACAATACCTGGCGATTGTTCAGTACTGCAATCCTAGTGTCCCATAGAGCCCTGAACCCCATGTCAAACGGTCTGACTCCTATCTTTGGTTGTCTTGAGATTCCCTTAGATGCCTGTAGAGATAAGCCCTTGATCAGGTTGCCAGAGTTTCCTTTTCTATTTTATTTCTATTTACCTATTTAACTAATCATTCAATAGATGATTGAAATTTCATTCAACTGATCTTTAATCTTCTTATCCATTATTGAGATCACTAAGTGCATTCTGCTGTTTGTTTTGAAAAAATTGAATAGTTAAAAGACAACAGGAAATGTGCAAAGAAACCGGAGATGAATTAAAAATTTAATTGCGATTAGATTTTCAGTTGGAACTCCAATCTATTCGTCTTGTATAGCAACAACAAATGATCAATCATTCAAGCAATGAGCGATCATCTTTTTGTTGAAAGGTATTAGGAAAATAACATCGATAATACGAAGGAAAAGAACAGTCGAGCGCGCCCAAAGGTATAATACGCTCTGATTTTATTCCCGATTATAATATTAAAATTGGTATTCAGGTATTACAATTAATAGAATTTGTATTAGAACATGTTGAAACAAAAAAGACAATTTATAATCGAATATATATTTAAGTCAACGGTATTTTGACAAAAGGAATGTGAAGTAAGTATGTTCCAAACATTCTAAAACGTCTATGAAAAAAGAAAATTATTAATATGTAGCAATTATATTTAATATTTACATAAACCATACAAAAAAATCCAAAATTCAAAAATTTATGGTAGCATAATTATTTTGATAAAAGCTAAGCATGAAACAATGTTTACTTGTTATGAGATTTATCGTATTGTTTTTGGTTGTTTACTAACAAATATATCCAAATATATAAATATATAGACAACTTAATTTTTAGAACATTTTTAATGACATTGCATTTGAACTGTCTTTAGTAAACTATGTACCGAAATTGGTATTCCTAAATGCCATAGTTACAGGGACATTTGCTGAAAACATCTATTTTTCCTGAGGTGTGCTTAGTTCTTTGCTCATTGTGGTCGAATAGGGCGTGGCATGAAAAAAAAATTTCTTGTACTGACCTACTAAAATAGTGGTCTATTGCGACTAAGTTCAATCTTGAAGCTGTTTCCATTTCTGAAATCGGTGTGTTCATACGGACGGACAGGCAGACGGGCGCACGGACATGGCTATATCGACTCGGCTTGTTACATACTTTTGCAAAAATATTTCCTGTAAATATTTAAGAATAGGACGTACCAGTAAATCGGAAAATTAAATTCTTTCCACTAGCGTTTTACAAAGATGTCCTGGGCTTTATAAAACGCTAGTGGAAAGAATTTAATTTTCCGTTTTACAAAGATGTCCTGGGCTTTATAAAACGCTAGTGGAAAGAATTTAATTTTCCGATTCACTGGTACGTCCTATTCTTTAATATTTACAGGAATTAATACTGGATTTATCAAGATAGAATATAATCTGCTGAAAAAACTTCCTTCCTTCCTCAATGTAAATTTCTTAAACAAAAGAAGCAACGGTGAAATAAATTCTTCTGAACTAATCACCCAGATATGTTTCGCTGTTCCGATCAGATCCTCTAGAAATTTTCTTCCAATTTCACTTTAACCATGTACTACCACATTTGCAATCCATAACCCTTGGTTATGCAATCCATAACCCTTGAGTCATGTGTAATAACTATAGTAAACTTTCTCGCCTTGTATTTAATTATACTTCTATCCTTCTATTCTATTTTTCAAACAAAATAAAGTTAAGTTGTTTAACTCCAGATATTTTAGAATTGAATAATAATAAAATTAAGTAAAACTTTAAAATATTCCTCGGGTAACGAAAAGAAAGTAATTTCTAATTGTTTTATTTGGTTTCCTTGTTCAAACACAACTACAATTGGTATACACTATTGCTGAAGAAAATGTAAACAGTTTTCGAATAATATTCACTGAAATGCCAAATGTTAGAAAAGCAATTTGCATAGCGCTCAAAAATAGACGGAAATGTTCGACCACCCACTGAATTGTGGATACTTCCGTGCAGCCGAAAATAGAGAAAGCAGAAACTGAAATTATCCGAGATGCAGAAAGTAAGCGACTTAAAGACGACCAGATACCGTGTAAATAAAGACTTTGGGTCTTTCAACCGACATAGAATGGATGAAAAATACTGTGCATAAAAAGTTTCTTTAAGGATATTGACTCTTGCGAACGTTCTGAGGTATGTAATTAAGTTTTTTTTATAAATAATTCTGACGCAGGCAATCAATGAAACTAAAATAATTTCCTATGGCATTTCTCTGAATTTGACGACGCCACTGCCGGTAAAGAATGGGTTGAAATTAGGCAAATCGCCGACAAATAAAAAAATAAAAATAATTTTAGTGCCTGTTTTAAATTTATTCCTCAAGTTGATTTACCCCTCGCTGTTGCCACGACCGTCCCCTGGTCACTTGTTATTTTGGTACTTAAATAAAGCGCAATTTGTGTTGTTTTCATTTCCATCCTCGCCCTTCCTTCATCTTCCTCTGCCCTTCTCACGCTTGCTTTCATTCTTGTTTATCACCAGTTAAAATTTAATAGATTTGGCACACTTTCGGGAAGCTTCATATTGACGGACAGTGGAACAATCCAAAATGTTAGTGCACAAAAATGAAGCAATTTATTGTGCGATGCCACAAACAAATGCCTGATTTTATTCCTTAAATATATGGGGTCATAGTTAAATCTTTTGCTTAAGATTAAAATAAATTTGAATTAAATTATTTCTTCGAATCATTTTTTTTTGTGTTTGCTAACATTTTGATTTGGGCGTATTTAACATAAATAAATACAATCGAAAAACCGAAAAAACAAAAACAACAGAAAAACGCATTTGGATTTTGGAAAATAATCAACACCATATGATTGAAAAAAATTAATCAATGAATGGGTAAGATAAAATATTGAATTCAAATGCAACTGTATAGAAAATTATTTTAATATCACAATAAAAATATGTTTATTCGTTAAACATTTTTTTTAAAAGAAATGTGTTTTCTATACATATTTATATATAATAAACCTTAAATGAGCATTTATGAAAATAGTTTTATACACTTGTCAAGCAAAATCTGAACCTTTCCTTATAAATCAATGCATGTATGCATTGGTATTTTTGTCTATTTTTGCGTTTATTATTGAAATAACAAATAATAAAAGCAAATAAAATTCAAAAGCAAATAATAAGACAGCAAAAATGAAAAAGGGCAAATCAGAAACTTAAACTTATGAAGTAAGTTGTAATAATATATAATTTATGATTGTGTGACAAACAACAAACAACAAAGATTGTACAATATTGTTATGAATATTTTTTGAAACGACATTTGAAATAACAAATAGCTAATCGCGACTCGCAGAAATCAAACCTAGAAAATGAAGTGACTTTGAAAGCGATTTTAAAGTCGCGTTCAAAACAAAACTGGGTAAAAAATTAAAATTCAAGCGGCATACGCTGCGAGTTTTGTTTACAAAGTGGTAAAACCCTCTCGGCCCCTCTCGCTATCCCTCTCTATCATCTTCAGTAATTAACCCAACAGTATTCCTTAGACCCACTAATAGCAACATGGGTCATATGGCCCAACACAGCTATACCTTTATGTGTATATACGACTATTTTGAATTTTTTTTTATTTCCTCGAATAAAATATATTTAACCGAATTTTGGTGGTTAACTGAGGCCAGCCAAGGTATGTCATTTTTGTATACGATTTTAATTCATTCCGTTATAAAAACACAAAGAACAAATATTGTTTAAGAACAAATTAGTTTTAAAGAAACTTGATTAAGTTCGATAATTTCATTGCAGGGTATTTGCGCAGTGCGTCAAATACTTATTACAGTTTTTTTGAATTCTTCGTCTATGCATATTAGATGAAATTATAAACAAAAGACAATGCGACGCTATACTCATCACGCCCAACGGAGGAGCATGGACAAAAGCTAGATCGAAGAGCGCGAGCTACATAAAGAGACTGAGTCAGAGTGAAGGGGACGATAGGCTGTCATTTAACGCTTTATGTTTTCGTCTTCTGCCTGCGAACAGATCGCGTTGTTTGTTGTCTACTCTGTTTCATCTTCTTCTTGCTTTGCCTGTTGCTGTTGTTGTCATCGCTTCTCTTGCTTATTGTGCTGGTGCTGGTTGTTGATGTTGTCATGCCCAAAGCTGGGGGTCGACCTATTCAATATGCTGACACACGCGCCAACACCTCCTACGCTTGAGCAGCGCTGTTCGCGTTGCGTCGCAGTTCTCAATCCACAACCCACTCGTTTGAGTGCTCGTGCACTATTTTTGCGACGCTGACAACGCGACCCAACGATCTGTTAAAGCTTTCAAACAACGGCAGATACAGAGACAGAAACAGAGGAAGAGAGTATAGCTCAAAATAGCTAACGGCATCCACATCCACTTGGTGCACGCATGACGAAACAACAACAGAGACAATAGCTGAATTTGGGAATGGCGAACAGTTGCTCAGGCACTAGCAGACGCAGAGACAGCGACAGAGGCGGCAGCGTTTATAATGCGATTTGTGTGTACGATGCGGTCCAAGAAAATTTGATTGTTTCGGTTTAATGCTTTAGTTAGAATGAAAAGATTTTAATTTCCAAAAACCTACATGAAAAAAGAAAGAATGCTATAGTGGGTCTGCGACTTTAGGATATCAATTTTAGTTTATTATTTAAGGATTGTGTATCGAAGGCAAAAACTTTTCATACTAGGTATATAATTTCTATAAATATCAAACTACTATATATTTTCGGTATGTACATACAAATATATATTTTAAATAAATATTTATTGTTTGGATAATAATTGCTCAGTGTATATATTTTGTGTGATAACGTAATTATATTCTCTGCAAGAGTATATTGGGTTTGTGCAAATGTATGTAACAGACAGAAGAAAGCGTGGCAGACCCCATAAAGTAGAAAAATGTTGTAAATGAAAGATAAAATATCCAGAATTGGTAAAAAAAAGTCTATATTTAAATTAATATGGAAAATCCATAAGTTAACCTAGCTATCTAGCTATTGAAACTCACACAAACTAAACAAGTAAGAACGAGCCCGACCGTATAATACTCTCTGCTTTTATTCCCAATTATAATGTCAAAATCAGTATCCGGATATTACAATAGATAGTTCTTGTATTAGAACAAGTTACAACAAAAAAGACAATTTATAATCGAACATACATACATATGCTTGTCTGTATGTACATACAAATTCGTTTAATGTTATATGTATGCACATATCTATGTATATCTGTGTGTATGGATACTATTGCCGCCACACATGCATCAAAAGAGTTCGAATATATGCTTGTATGTTTCTGTCGCGCTCGCACTCATGCATTGACTTAAATATTAACTTTATAATCGGTATCTCTGTTTTTATTGTTGGATTTTTATGCAACTTTCAGGATAGTTTGATATGATTTTTCTTCAAAGGAATCATAAATAACAATACTGTACGATAAGAAGAAACGACATGCAAGTTTAAAAAGTTTTTTTCTTCCTACGGAAAAAGGGGGCGTGGCAGCCAAAAATTTTAAATGGCAATGCATTTATACTGTCTTTAGGAACCTGCATACCAAAATTGGTGTTCCTAAGTGCCTAGTTAGTTTTTTGCTCATTGTGGGCGAATGGGGCGTGGCACTGATTTGAAATAAACTTGATGTGCTCGCGAAAGTTACGGAATTTTCATTACAAATTTGGTGGTTCTTGCTCTTGTAGTTTAAAAGATCCAGGTGTTCATACAGGTGTTCATAAGAAAGGCTACAGTCGAGCCCGCCGACTGTAAACGACACCGTACTCTCCTTGTATTCGAAATTAATATTTGAATACGACTGTAATTTAAAATTTAAGTTTTAAAATTAAATTTAAAAAAAAATTTTATGTCAAGTCACTGATGGGAATCGAACCCGCGCTATCTGACTCAGGTTCCACAACATGCAGTAACCCTACTAGTTGCGCCACTCCATACATTCGACATCAATCCGATTATTTTCATTTACATATAAAAACAAGTAAGAAAGGCTACAGTCAAGCGCGCCGACTGTAAAAGACCCCGTACTCTCCTTGTATTCGAAATTAATATTTGAATACGGCTGTAATTTAAAATTTAAGTTTTAAAATTAAATTTTAAAAAAAATTTTAAATCAGTCACTGATGGGATTTGAACCCGCGCTTACTGACGCAAGTTCCATATCATGCTGCCCTACTAGTTGCACCACTACATTCATTATTTTCATTTATATATAATAATGTAGTTATTTAAAAAATAAAAAATAAATTAAATTTCTGGGTCTGTGCCGGGTTCGAACCTCAGACTATTGGCTGTTGCACCAGTTAAAATTCTTTATTTACATTTTTGTTTGAAATTTAAAAAAGTATATTAATAAATTCCACTGTCGGGAATTGAACCTGCGAACTTATACGAAAGTTGCATAACACGACGCAACCCTATCAGTCGCACCACGCTCTCTTCGCAAACTACTGCGGCTAATGTATATATAAACATATAGTTATCTCTTTTCTTTTAACCACGTGCATTCACAACGCGCTTCATGGGCTAATTTGTTGTCTAATTGCTCAGTTGTTTATAGTTGGATTTTTATGCAAATTTCAGGGTAGTTTGATATGATTTGTCTTTAAACGAATCTTAAATTACAACATTGTACGATGAGGACAAATACCTTAAAAATGGCATCAAAATTGAACATTTTTTTTGTTGTTGTGGAGAAAGGGGGCGTGGCAGCAAAAAAATGTTAATGGGACTCCATTTATGCTGTTCCTAGGAACCTGCGTACCCAAATTCGTGGTCGTGAATGCCATAGCTACGGAGATATTCGCGGAAAACATAAATTTTTTTCGAGGTATCTTTGGTTTTTTGCTTATTGCGGGGGCGGTAGGGGGCGTGGCACTGATTTGAAATAAACTTGATCTGCTTGCGAAAGTTACTGAATTTTTATTACAAATTTGGTGGTTCTAGCTCTTGTAGTTTAAAAGATCCAGGTGTTCATACAGACGGACGGACGGACAGACGGACATGGCTATATCAACTCGGCTGTTGATGCTGATCAAGAATATATATACTTTATGGGGTCGGAAAAGCTTCCTTCTGCCTGTTACGCACATTTGGCTTCTGACAAACCTAATAGACCCCTATACTCTTTTTATACTCTCTGCAAGAGTATATCAGTGTTGCCAAATCAGCTTTTTTCCCGCCAAATCTGGCTTTTTTGAAAGTCCATTTGCGGGAAAAATTCCAAATCAGCGGGCAGCGGGAATTCTGGCTTTTTTAAAAATATAAATTGCTTTTTTTCCGCTTTTTTTTTATACTGAACAAATTATCATTTTTTTCGATTGAAATTTTTTTTTTTTTCGTAATTCGATGGATTAAGTTCTTATAAATGTGTCCCCTAAAGGATTTCCCGAAATACGAATAATTTTCGAAGTAACAGCTGTTTTGGTGACTTAGCTGCTATGGCGCATTGAGCGGATGTAAAACTTTAAATGCATTTTTCTCGAAACCACTTTTTTTGATACCGTCGCCACTATATCTCAAGTTTCAATTGACCGATTTACTTGAAATTGGCATGAATATTCTTAAAACAAATCTCTATAACCAACAAAATTGGACATTTTAATTCTTAACATGTTTAAAAAATCCGAAAGGTTAAGAAAGGAGTGAAAAAACCGAACTAATTTTTTTTAAAAGCCGCCATTTTATAAAAAATTTTTCTTCAGTTTTGTTGGTTCATGCCATAGAGACAGAGTTTGTGAATTTTTTTTCTGATCACCAGTTATTGCAAAGGTAGTATAATTGTGAAATTGAGTGAAAAAAAACAGTATAACCTTTTCTGGACTCACAACCAAAACCAAGGAGCAGGAGGCGGCTCTTTGTTTATTTGATATTTCTCCAACTGTAAAAACAAGCCCTTAAAAGGCTTAAAATATCAGCTTTTTTTCCAGGTTTTTTTTTTAAATTTTCAGCTTTTTTCTTGTGACTTCCCACTAAAAACAGCTTTTTAGACCCCGTACTCTTAACAAGTAAGAAAAGTACAGTCGAACGAGCCCGACCGTATAATACTCTCTGCTTTTATTCCCAATTATAATCTGAAAATCAGTATACGAATATTACAATAGATAGTTCTTGTATTAGAACACGTTAAAACATACATACAGTAGGGAGCAAAAGTGTTTCCATAGTTGACACTTTGAACTTTGTAAGTCAATAATATCCAAATGAATGAAGCAAATCAAAAAAACTTTTTTTTCCAATAATATGTATTTAATTCTTAACAAATTGCCGTATATAACAAAAACAAAAACAAATCAGCAAAATATTCAAACAAAAAAAACTAAAACCAAACGCATGTGTACAATTTTGCACCTTCCGTTATTCTTACTTTGGTTTGATTTCTCAATTCTCTTATCGGCAATAGACATGCAGTTTCACCGTTATATATTTTATATTTGCATTCTACACTTTTATGATCCAGAAATTCACGTGTTTCTTATTATTCGAAGCAGATTTGATGATTTTAGCAATTAGTCTATAAAGTACCGCGAAAATATGAAGAGGCTTTCGTTAGATGTTGAAAATAGTATAATTAGCCTAACTGAAAGTGGCTGTTCGACTCGTAGTATTGCAGATCAGCTTAATATTTCTCATTCAGCAGTGTCCAAAGTCCAGAAAAGACGCAATGTGACATCCAAAAACACTATTAAAGGCCGCAAACGCCTCTTAAAGGACTCTGACGCTAGACTAATGATGTCGAAAATGAGAACTGATAAGTTCCTAACACCGAAGAAGGCATCTATGGACATAGGAAAAGACGTGAGCCGGTGGACAGCTAGAAGAGCACTAGCTAAGGTTGGATATGTGGCAAGTGTAAAAAAAAATAAACCAGCTCTATCCGAGAAGAATGTCAAGGCTCGATTGAAATTCGCCCGGGAACACAAGAATTGGACTGTAGATGATTGGAAACGTTTCATCTGGTCGGATGAATCCAAGTTCAACCGTTTTCAGTCGGATGGCAAGCAGTACTATTGGCACAGGCCCGGGGAAAAGCTTCAAAAACACCATGTGAAGCAAACCGTTAAGCATGGAGGAGGCAATGTCAAAGTTTGGGGATGCTTTACTTTGTGGCACATTGGACCATTGCATAAAATTGATGGTATAATGTTAAAAGAAGACTATCTAAATATTTTGCAAACCTATCTACCCAATTTTCTGGACAAGTGTGCATACCCCGTAAAGGAAATCATTTTTCAACAAGATGGGGACCCGAAGCACACTGCCAAAATTGTCGGCGAATGGTTACAAAACCAAGATTTTATGCTGATGGAGTGGCCAGCTCAAAGTCCCGACCTCAATCCGATTGAGAACCTGTGGTCAATCGTGAAGCGACGGCTCGGGCAATGTCAATCAATGCCATCCAACCTAGACGATCTTTGGAAGCGTGTAGAACTGGAGTGGACCCGAGTTCCAAAGGAAACCATAGAGAAGTTAGTCGAGAGTATGCCAAAAAGAATAAAAAGCGTAATAGCTAATAAGGGTCTGTGGACAAAATATTGATTTTGATTAATATTTAATTTTTTTCACTGAAGGTGCAAAATTGTACACATGCGTTTGGTTTTAGTTTTTTTTGTTTGAATATTTTGCTGATTTGTTTTTGTTTTTGTTATATACGGCAATTTGTTAAGAATTAAATACATATTATTGGAAAAAAAGTTTTTTTGATTTGCTTCATTCATTTGGATATTATTGACTTACAAAGTTCAAAGTGTCAACTATGGAAACACTTTTGCTCCCTACTGTATGTTTGTCTGTATGCACATACCAATTCGTTTGACGTTAAATGTATGCACATACATATGTATGTGTGTATGTATACTATTGGTCGGCACGTATACTATTATATATGTATACTATTCGTCTTCAAACGAATCATAAATAACAATACTGTACGATAAGAACAAATGCCTTAAAAACCGCATGCAAGTTTTAAAAAGTTTTTTATTTCTTACCGAAAAAGTGGGCGTGGCAGCCCAAAATTTTCGATGTCATTGCATTTATGCTGTCTCTAGGAACACGTGTACCAAAATTGGTATTCCTAAGTGCCATAGTTACTGAGATATTCGCCGAAAACATAGATTTTTTCCGAGGTGTGACGGGTTTTTTACTCATTGTGGGCGAATGGGGCGTGGCATCAAAAAAAAAAAAGATTCTTGTATTGACTGACTAAATACCGAGTTGATTGAGACCTAACTTGAATTTGTATCTTTTACCATCTCTGAAATCTGTGTGTTCATACGGACAGACAGACCGACAGACAGACGGACATGGCTATATCGACTCGGCTTGTGATGCTGATCAAGAATATATATACTTTATGGGGTCTGCCACGCCTCCTTCTGCCTGTTACATACATTTTCACAAACCCAATATACTCCTGCAGAGAGTATAAAAAGAAGAGAAATAATAACTTAAACATCGAGACTATTAATTCGTATGCCATGTTTGGCGCCTGTTTTGTAAACCAACTTTTGGATTAACTAAACAAACAGCAAATTCCATTGTTAACGCTGAATATTATGTTATTGTTGTTGTCGAGGTTGAAATTCTTGGGAGCAATTTTGTGCTTCACAGCCAACGAGATACGTTGTCTGAAAATTAATTAGCTTCATGCGCCAATCGATTTGGAACTATCATGGAGCTCATTCAAAGAGAAAAGTGAAACTAACTGATCCGCAGATTAATAATACACTTTGAAAATAAGTATTATTTATTATATTCTAAAAAAGAAGCCTCAATTATTTACAATCGGCTGTTATGATAATTATTTTGAATATTAGAATAAGTTCGCTTGATTAATCATACTTAATTTGGTAATAAATGTTTATTTCTTAAAAATATCATAGCTACTGAACTAAGCCTTGTCCGTAATATTTTATTTTCGGTAATAAAAATTAGTTAATTATTACGAGTTTCATTTATTTTTATTTCCATCAACTCAGACCAAGTTCAGTAATTAATTAGAAGGCTGAAGCGAAGGTTGAGAAAGTTTATTATCGCTGCTAAGATATGAAGGTTAAGATATCATCTTGCGACAGAATATTTATTTGGTACTCAATACAAAAGGATTTTGAGGACCTGTACTTAAAAAGAGTTAAGGGGTCTTTTAAGTTTATTATAAGCGAAATTTGATCAACAGACAGATTAAGTCGTGGCCGACCACATCACGGTTCTTTCTATCCTTAAAAACAAGTAAGAAAGGCTACAGTCGAGCGCGCCGACTGTAAAAGACCCCGTACTCTCCTTGTATTCGAAATTAATATTTGAATACGGCTGTAATTTAAAATTTAAGTTTTAAAATTAAATTTTAAAAAAAAATTTGAATCAGTCACTGATGGGATTCGAACCAGCGCTTACTGACGCAAGTTCCATACCATGCTGCAACCCTACTAGTTACACCACACCATTCATTTGGCAGAAATTTGATTATTTTCATTTATATATAATAATGTAGTTATTTTAAAAATAAAAAAATAATTAAATTTCTGGGTCTGTGCCGGGTTCGAACCGCAGACCATTGGCTGTTGCACCAGTTAAAATTCTTCATTTACATTTTTGTTTGAAATTTAAAAAGGTATATTTCTAAACTCCACTGTCGGGACTTGAACCTGCGCAAGATGCATAACGCGCCGCAACCCTATCAGTCGCACCACGCCCCACATTAGACAGAGATTCGATTATTTTCATTTCCATATAATAATGTTATTATATAACAAGCACAAAAAAAAAAATTTAATTTCTGAGTCTGTGCCGAGCTCGAACCGCAGACCATTGGTTTAGAAACAAACGACTTACCGCAACCCAACCCTGTTGCACCAGTTAATATTGTATATTTACATTTTTTTTTTAAATTTAAAAAAGTATATTAGAAAATTTCACTGTCGGGAATTGAACCTGCCAACTTATACTCAACTTATGCAGAACACGCCGCAACACTACGAATTGCACCACCACCTCCTTGTGAGACGGCTCCGATTATTTTCATTAAGATATAATAGTGCTAAATTAAAATTAAAAAAAAAAAAGCTTTAATTTCTGAGTCTGCGCCGGGGTTCGAACCGCAGGTCTTGTGTTTACAAATAAGTGCGTGGCCCATCCGGACCACGCTCGCTTTGCAAAGCACTGCGGCTAATGTATATATAAGCATAGTGTTATTCCTTTTCTTTTTACCACGTGCATTCACAAGGCGCTGCAATTGATAATTTGTTACCTAATTGCTCAGTTGTTTATAGTTGGATTTTTATGCAACTTTTAGGGTAGTTTAATATGATTTATCTTTAAACAAATTTTGAATTACAATACTGTACTATATTAGCAAATGCTTTAAAAGCGACATGTAAGTTTTAAAAAGTTTTTTAGTTCGTGTGGGAAAAGGGGGCGTGGCAGACCAAAATTTTTAATGACGTTGCATTTGTGCTGTTTCTAGGAACCTGCGTACCAGAATTGGTGTTCCTAAGTGCTATAGTTACAGAGATATTTGCCGAAAACATCAATTTTTTCCGAGGTGTGTCTAGTTTTTTGCTTATTGCGGGGGCGGTGGGGGGCGTGGCCATGATTTCAAATAAACTTGATCTGCTCGAGAAAGTTTCGGAATTTTTATTACAAATTTGGTGTCTCTAGCTCTTATAGTCTCTGAGATCCAGGTGTTCATACGGACGGACGGACAGACGGACAGACGGACGGACGGACAGACGGACGGACGGACAGACGGACATTTCTATATCGACTCGGCTGTTGATGCTGATCAAGAATATATATACTTTATGGGGTCGGAAAAGCTTCCTTCTGCCTGTTACGCACATTTGGCTTCTGACAAACCTAATAGACCCCTATACTCTTTTTAAGAGTACGGGGTCTAAATGTGGTCCGATTCGCACAATATTACGTCCATTAGCCAAATCGGTCGAAAATTGCTGATATCCTTGAAAAAATGAGCGCAAGATTAAAGGCGGGGTCTTTTAAAGTCGGGTCTGTAAACTGTCCCCTTTTTTTTAAGTTTTCCTTTAGAAAATAAAAAGTTATGGTTTATTATAGCAGAGTAGAAATTTTGGGTTAAGGTGACTTTTGTTGTTACAAAGATGATTTTTGATGGATTACTCAATTTTCCTCCGACGTAGAATACATAATATTCTAGAGATTCTGTCATCGGATGTGAGTTGTTGGTATTTAGTTTTTAGGATTTTTAAATGATATCTATTATAAAACTAGGCCATGATAAAAACGCTTTCGTTTGTTTATTTATAATTGTTTATACAATTTGCAGAGTGAACAACTTTTGTGGTTGTTTTTGTTGTATTCAGATAACGCGCAATCTATTTACGGCTCTTAGGGAGTTAGGTTTGGTGATGGGGAAGGGGAAGCGGATGAGGAATGGGGAACGGGAGGTAGGCCTTGATATGTACGAAAACATCCCGGCACACACACTCCCCAAAACCACACTCACATAGATGTTCACCCACACGTACGTATGTGCTTACATTTTGCAATTAGATTAGAAATCGCCCAAAAGACGCGGACATAAAACATGAAACTGAAAAACAAGAAAAACAAAAACAGTAAATGGCGATTAAAAGTAATTTGGATAAAAAGCTCAGAAAGCAAATAGACAGCAACAACAAAAGCAGCAGAAAAAACAACAACTGAACAAGCACGTTAAGCGAGAGTAATAAGAAGGAGAAGCATAACCAGCAACACGCACAACATGTATCTGTGGGATACATTTTAGACTCGGGTATGAAGAAAAGTTCATAAAGCTAATGCAGTCGAAGTCAAAAAGTTGTCAGCGCGAAAACAAAATCTGAACGGAGTTATAAAATTTACATGCTCACAATATTTACAAATTCGAAACAAATAATTAAATTAAATTAATTCCATAATTATCAAAAATAACTCTATATAAATTACGGTTTATTTCAAACTGACACCTAATTACCAGTTTAAATAAAGTAAAAGTCAAGTTGTTGAGCAGAGTATTAAGTTGTTGGCCATATATCGGCATAATCCGATTTGAACTGAGGATAAATACCTTCACAGTTTATCTAGAGACGCCAGAGCAAGGAAGATAGTAAATAGTAAATGTGCTTAACTGATTTAGTCAATTGCTTTGTTTTCAATTAAAGATCGTATTAACTGAGCAAACAGAAAAGTTGAGGAAAAAACAAGAAAGAATGCTATAGTCGCCTTGCGACTTTACGATACTCGTTACTCAGTTTCAATATTTAATTAAAAATGGGTAATGATAATAATATTAGGGGATGGCTAAGATAGCTGGGAAAACACAGAAAATTTTCTCACAAATTTATGATCAGAGCATATTTTTGACCGACTGTCCCTATGGGAGCTATACGATATAGTAGTCCGATTTGAATGAAACTCGGTCAGTATGTTTATTTTATTGATAAATATATTCTGTGTCAGTTTCATTAAGATAGTTTGGTAAATACAAAAATTTTTCATACAAACTTGGTCAGATTATGTATGCCATAGATATGAACATCCCATGTGAATTTGGTTCGGATAACGTAACTAATAAAAAAATTTTCTATACTAAAACATGGTATTTTTACCTGCTTATACCTTTATATGAACATAGAACGCCCTAAAGTGGGCGTGTCCAAAAAAAAAACAAACTTGTACTGCTTGGGCATTTTATCTTTCATTTGCGACCTCTCGGGTCTTTCTAGCTCTTATAGTTGCTGATATCCTTTTGTTCATACAGACGGACATGGCTATATCGACTCGGCTGTTGATGCTGATCAAGAATATATATACTGCCACGCCTTCTTCTTCCTGTTACATACATTCCAACGCCTACAATGTACCCTTTTACTCTACGAGTAACGGGTATAACAATACCATAACCGTCGACTCAGATAAGATATATCCCACTAAGGCAGCAAAGCCGAGGCCCTAAATACACTGGAAACAAGAAAGAATGCTATAGTCGCCTCGCGACTTTAGAATACCCGTTACTCAGTTTCAATATGTAATTAAAAATGGGTAATGATAATAATATTAGCGCAATAGTTTAGGGGATGGATAAGAAAGCTTGGAAAGCACAGAAAATTTTCACACAAATTTATGATCAGAGCATATTTTCAACCGATTATTCCTATGGAAGCTATACGATATAGTAGTCCGATTTGAATGAAACTCGATCAGTATGTTGTAGCTTGGTAAACTCAAAAGATTTTCATACAAATTCATACTAAGAGCGAATTTTTTACCGATTGCCCCTATGGGAGCTATAGAATTTGGATTAAACTTGGTCAGCTTATGTATGCCATAGATATGAACATCCTATGTGAATTTGGTTTGGATAACGTGACTAACAAAAAAGTTTTCTATTCTAAAACATGCTATTTTTACTTGCTTTTACTTTTATATGAGCATAGAAAGGCGTGTCCAAAAACAATAACAAACTTGTACTGCTTGGGCATTTTATCTTTTATTTGCGACCTCTCCGGTCTTTCTAGCTCTTATAGTTGCTGAGATCCTTTTGTTCATAGAGAGGACAGACGGACGGACTCGGCTGTTGATGCTGATCAAGAATATATATACTTTATGGGGTCTGCCACGCCTCCTTCAGCCTGTTGCATACATTCCAACGACTACAATATACCCTTGTACTCTACGAGAAACGGGTATAAAAACTCAGGCAATGAATTGCTTAAAGTGTTTACGTACTGATAAGCGGTATGTAAAAACCTAAACAAATATTTATACACTCATTCATTGCTGTGTCTTTATGGTAATTCTATGAACATCCGTATTTGTACCTATAACTGTAGTAGTATCTGTATTTTTAATGTTATCTGCACATATTTACAGCTATCCGCTGTTATTTATAGAAACGCTTAAGAAACTTTCATTTTCCTGCGCATCAATTTTTTTGCAATCTTTAGATTTTGACTAATTTATAGAAGAATTAATCTTTTGTTGGTGTAAAGTGAATAACTGTAATTCTAATGGGAATTCATAAAATTCAGATCGGTTTATATAAATGGATTGTTCGAATAGCTTTCTTTAAATATTATCCATAGTTTGAGATATTTTTATTTTTCTGCTTACTAGAATATATTTTATATTAATGTACTAAGCAAGAGATACAATAAAAACTCGTGATAATCAGGGGTATTACGAAGATGGTATACATATTGATTTTCTGGAGATGAAACAGGCCATCTCATATTCTTACCTACTATATAGAACCGTTTAGTTTACTCTGACAAATTTGTTGGTTATTGTGATTTTTTGGTATAAGCACTGGCCATAAAATATTTTAGTGCAAACGATATGTCCATAGTGATTACTATGTCTTTCACAGCCGATTTTCTTCTTACTTTTGTCACAAGTTCCATTTTCAATAGTGTTTATTTATGCAAGTGTTGAGGTGTGTCTCCAGCGTGTAGCATTGTATTGACCATGGATGGGGATGGGAGTTTCAGTTGAAACTGGGAGTGGGGAGGGTATTATTATAATAACAACAAGAGTGGGTCCCAATTCGGAATCAATTAACGTTGAGTGCTACTGGGCATGACAAGAGCGTCAATATTTAGACAAAGTAATAGCAATCAAATAAACAGACGCAAATAAACAATCTCAATAACTTAACTTCGCCCAGACAAAATCCTCCTATCTTTCTCCTTTCAAAAAAAAAAGTTCGAACGGTACGCCCAGGTCCAAACCGAAACTAAAACACCGTGACGCCCACAAAATGTTAATTATTTTTGTTTTTCTATTATTTATTTCTTTTATTTATTGTCAGACTAATTCATCGACTATTCAACTCAAATAAGAAAACTCAACGAGTTCAAGTTCAGTTTCTATTTCAGCCCTTTTCTATACTCACTAATTTTTCGTTTAATGTTATCTTTAGTTGGTTGTGCACCGATTAAACTGGATACGTAATCTATGGACTCTATCCAAGCAGCCTAATTGTAGTTGTTTAGAATGTATTAACCACTGATATTAATACATCATTTTAATTCAACTGGTACCTGTCACATAAAGAAGACCTTACAGATAAATACCCTGCACGTCTATGTATAATAGTGTTTTAAGTTTCTACTTCTGCCTTTTTAGAAAACTTTGACTAGAAATACAAAATAAAAGTACAGTCGAGCGCGCCCGACCTTATAGTACTTTCTGCATTTATTCCGGATTATTATGTTAAAGTTGATAATGTTAAAATCAGTATACAGATATTACAATGGATACTTCTTGTATTAGAACAAGTTACAACAAACAAGTAAGAAAAGTACAGTCGAACAAGTCCGACCGTATAAAACTCTCTGCTTTTATTCCCAATTAGATAGTTTTTCTATTAGAACACCTTACAACAAACAAGTAAGAAAAGTACAGTCGAATGCGCCCGACCGTATAATACTCTCTGCTTTTATTCACAATTATAATGTTAAAATCGGTATCCGGATATTACAATAGATAGTTATTGTATTAGAACACGTTACAACAAAAACGACAATTTATAATCGAACTTACATATGTTTGTGTTTAAGCACATACAATTTCATTTGATGTTATATGTATGCACATATATATGTATATATGTGTGTATGTATACTATTGCCGCCACACATGCATTGACCTAAATATTAACTTTATAATCGGTAGCTCTATTGTTTGTTGTTGGATTTTTATGCAACTTTCAGCATAGTTTGATATTATTTTTCTTCAAAGGAATCATAAATAACAATACTCTACGATAACAACAAATTTTTTTAAAACGGCATGCAAGCTTAAAAAGTTTTTTTTTTTTTCTTACGGAAAAAGGGGGCGTGGCAGCCAGAAATTTTAAATGGCAATGCATTTATACTGTCTCTAGGAACCTGCATACCAAAATTGGTGTTGCTAAGTACCGTAGTTACTAAGATATTCGCTTAAAACATCTATTTTTTCCGAGGTAAGTCTAGTTTTTTGCTCATTGTGGGCAAATGGGGCGTGGCATCAAAAAAAAAAAAAAAAAAATTCTTGTATTGACTGACTAAATATCGAGTCGATAGAGACCAAACTCGAATTTGTAGCTCTTACCATCTCTGAAATCTGTTTGTTCATAAGGACGGACAGACGGACACGGCTATATCGACTCGGCTTGTGATGCTGATCAAGAATATATATACTTTATGGGGTCTGCCACGCCTCCTTCTGCCTGTTACATATATTTGCACAAACCCAATATACTCTTGCAGAGAGTATAAAAAGACAATTTATAATCGAACATACATATGTTTGTCTGTATGCACATACAAAATGACGTTATATGTATGCACATATATATGTATATATATATATATATATGTATGTATACTATTGCCTTTCAGCATGGTTTCATTAATTTGTCTTCAAAGGAATCATAAATAACAATACTGTACGATAAGAACAAATGCCTATAAAACGGAATGCAAATTTGAAAATTTTATTTTTTTCTGAAGGCATAAGGGGGCGTGGCAGCCAAAAATTTTAAATGGCAATGCATTTATACTGTCTCCAGAAACCTGCATACCAAAATTGGTATTCCTAAATGCCGTAGTTACTGAGATATTTGCTTTAAACGTCTATTTTGTGCGAGGTATGTCTAGTTTTTTGCTCACTCTGGGCAAATGGGGCGTGGCATCAAAAAAAACAAGTAAGAAAGGCTACAGTCGAGCGCGCCGACTGTAAAAGACCCCGTACTCTCCTTGTATTCGAAATTAATATTTGAATACGGTTGTAATTTAAAATTTAAGTTTTAAAATTAAATTTAAAAAAAAAATTTGATTCGGTCACTGATGAGATTCGAACCCGCGCTTACTGACGCAAGTTCCATATCATGCCGCAACCCTACTAGTTACACCACACCATTCATTTGGCAGAAATTTTATTATTTTCATTTATATATAATAATGTAGTTATTTAAAAGTTAAAAAAATAATTAAATTTCTGGGTCTGTGCCGGGTTCGAACCGCAGACCATTGGCTGTTGCACCAGTTAAAATTCTTCATTTACATTTTTGTTTGAAATTTAAAAAAGTATATTAATAAATTCCACTGTCGGGAATTGAACCTGTGAACTTATACCCAAGTTGCAGAACACGCCGAAACACTACTAATTGTGAGACGGCTCCGATTATTTTCATTAAGATATAATAGTGCTAAATTATAAAATTTAAAAAAAAAAAAATTTAATTTCTGAGTCTGTGCCGGGGTTCGAACCGCAGGTCTTGTGTTTACAAATAAGTGCGTGGCCCACCCGGACCACGCTCTCTGTGCAAACTACTGCGGCTAATGTATGTATAAACATACAGTTATCTCTTTTCTTTCAACCACGTGCATTGACAATGCGCTTCAAGTGACACTTTGTTACCTAATTGCTCAGTTGTTTATAGTTGGATTTTTATGCAACTTTCAGGGTAGTTTGATATAATTTGTCTTTAAACGAATCTTAAATTACAACACTGTACGATGAGGACAAATGCCTTAAAAACGGCATCGAAATTGAAAATTTTATTTTTTTTCTTGTGGAAAAAGGGGGCGTGGCAGAAAAAAAATTTTAATAGCATTGCATTTATGCTGTCCCTACGAACCTGCGTACCCAAATTGGTGGTCGTAAGTGCCACAATTACGGAGATATTCGCGGAAAACATCAATTTTTTTCGAGGTGTCTTTGGTTTTTTGCTTATTGCGGGGGCGGTAGGGGGCGTGGCACTGATTTGAAATAAACTTGATCTGCTCGCGAAAGTTACTGAATTTTTATTACAAATTTGGTGGTTCTAGCTCTTGTAGTTTAAAAGATCCAGGTGTTCATACAGACGGACGGACAGACGGACATGGCTATATCGACTCGGCTGTTGATGCTGATCAAGAATATATATACTTTATGGGGTCGGAAAAGCTTCCTTCTGCCTGTTACGCACATTTGGCTTCTGACAAACCTAATAGACCCCTATACTCTTTTTAAGAGTACGGGGTCTAAAAAAAAGATTCTTGTATTGACTGACTAAATATCGAGTCGATAAAGACCGAACTCGAATTTGTAGCTCTTACCATCTCTGAAATCTGTGTGTTCATACGGACAGACAGACGGACAGACAGACGGACATGGCTATATCGACTCGGCTTGTGATGCTGATCAAGAATATATATACTTTATGGGGTCTGCCACGCCTCCTTCTGCCTGTCACATACATTTGCACAAACCCAATATACTCTTGCAGAGAGTATAAAAATATTTGAGATTTATAATTATTGAAGTCTACAATAACTGCCACCCCAGACTGTCTGAACTATTTATCTGAAGTCTGAAGCACATTGATGATGAAAGTTAAAAAAACCAGAATTGCAGGGATTGCTCAAAAAGGGGAGTCACTATTTAAGTGGGCAATTCATTTTGTTGGGAATAGCAAAGGCATTTGCCCCACGTTACAACATCAATTTACCTGAAAGAAAAGAGTCAAAAGTATAGTTTTCGGGCCAAAAGAAATTAGGGAGAACCGCACGTTGAGACTGAGCTATGACCTTTCCCGAACGACTTTCACGTCTCCCGACTCCTGACTCCTGATTCCTTAGTTCTCGGCAATCCGACTCGCAAACTCGAGAAGTCACTACGAAACTATCATGGAAATTCATTCATAAATTGTCAAGGCAACGTTTTAGGGTGTCCCGTCTAACACCCGTTTGGGCCATAAAAATGTCGCATTATTTTATGCAGGCACACGTACTAGGACCCAGTACGAAGAACGAAGTACACTTCCAGCATTAACGACTTCAAGGATGTTGAATATAGGCAAAAATTCACAACACTTATTCACACTGAATGCAACTATTTAAGACTACGCAGTGTGCATATATGGGTATCGGAAATGGATAGTTAAAATTAGCCTGGTACTCAAAATGCGTTTACGACTTACAAGTGCGATTTAAGACTTACACCGAATGCCATTCACAAATGATTACATTGTTTAGTCCCTTTCATTGTACTATGTACATATAAATACATATGTATATACATATATATACAATACATATGTATATACATATATATACAATATTTATTTATTTATTTATTTATTTATTTATTTATTTATTTATTTATTTATTGTCAGACTATGGGCAGTCGACACAAAACTAAAGATTAAATTAGTGTAAAAATAAAATATACAAAAAATTTAAGAGATAGTATTAAAATTAAATTTCAAAACTAAAAAAAAATATTTTTTTTTTTCAAGTTGACATTAAGATTTAAATTAACTTTAATTAATTTACTAACTGGGGAAGTATTACAAAAATTAACAAGAAAGAAAAGTACAGTCGAACACGCCCGACCGTATAATACTCTCTGCGTTTATTCCCAATTATAATACTTAAATCGGTATTCAGACATTACAATAGATAGTTCTTGTATTAGAATACGTTAAAACAAAAAAAAGATAAGCATAATCAAGCATACATGTGTTTGTCTGTATGTACATACAAATTCGTTTGACGTTAAATGTATGCACATACATATGTGTGTATGAATACTATTGGTCGGCACGACTAGCGCTGTCTCTCTCGCGCTCATTGCTTTAGAATAAAATCTTTGTTGCTGCATTGCTTTCTTGTTTATGGTCGGATTCTTATGAAACTTTCTGGAGAGTTTGACATGATACGTCTTCAAACGAATCATAAATAACAACACTGTACGATAAGAATAAATGCTTTAAAAACGGCATGCAAGTTTGAAATTTACTTTTATTTCTTGCGGAAAAAGGGGGCGTGGCAGCCCAAAACTTTTGATGTCATTGGATTTATGCGGCCTTTAGGAACACGTGTACCAAAATTGGTATTCCTAAGTGCCATAGTTACTGAGATATTAACCGAAAACATCTATTTTTTCCGAGGTATGTCTAGTTTTTTGCTCATTGTGGGCGAATGGGGCGTGGCATCGAAAAAAAAAAAGATTCTTGTATTGACTGACTAAATATCGAGTCGATAGAGACCAAATTCGAACTTGTAGCTCTTACCATCTCTGAAATCTGTGTGTTCATACGGACGGACAGACGGACAGACGGTCAGACGGTCAGACGGACAGACGGTCAGACGGACAGACGGACAGACGGACATGGCTATATCGACTCGGCTTGTGATTCTGATCAAGAATATATATACTTTATGGGGTCTGCCACGCCTCCTTCTGCCTGTTACATACATTTGCACAAACCCAATATACTCTTGCAGAGAGTATAAAAACATTAAGAAACGTTGGTCTAACATTCATTGCAAGGGTTAGGAAAACCCCAGAAAAACACTGACCAGACCAAACGAAAAAGAGAAAAATTAAATCAAATGTTATTAACGCGGTGATCAACGGTAAGGCACGCGGAAAACGAAATACGCGAGAACGATAAGCGACAATTAGTATATAAAAAGAATACTAAGTACTACAATATTACATTAAAGGAAAACAATACTATGTAGATTGATTAGATAAGTAAAAGAGAAGTGTCCTTCTAAGACAAGACAAAGAAGTTGCTCCACTCACTACATGAGAAAGACTATTATAGTTAGTACATGAGACACGGAACGGATTATGTAAAGCATAATTCGTGGTACAGCGTTGAAGGGACAAAGGAAGAAAGTTTCTAGTATTTCGGACCGGAACCGCAAAACTAATTTGGCTAATTAGATACAAGGAATCTATCTCACCATTAATTAGTTTGTGTAAGAAAACTACACCAAGCATGGTTCTGCGATCCGAAAGGGAAGGGAGGTTAATTAACAATAGTCTACTACGATACGAAGGTAATCGAGTATTAGTACTCCAACTAAGGCCTCTAAGTGCAAACAGAAGAAATCGTTTTTGTACAGCCACTACTCTTTCCTGATGAATCATGTATTGGGGGGACCATACACACGATCCATATTCAAGAATAGGGCGTACAAGTGAAGTATAAAGAGTTTTTGTTAGGTAGGGATCGTCAAATTCCTTAGACCACCGCTTTATGAATCCCAACACACCAAAAGCTCGATTAGCAGCAGAAGAGATGTGCTTATCAAACTTTAGTTTTGGATCGAAAAGGATACCCAAATCATTGACCGAGTCTATTCTCTGAAGAGGCTTGCCGTCAAGAAAGTAGTTATTATAGGTAGTTGTTCGCCTATTATAGGACATTACGTTACATTTACTAAAATTGAGATGAAGTACGTTAACTTTACACCAGGCTTGAAGTGCGTCGAGATCACTTTGTAGACCGTGATTCACGCAAGATTCAGTTCGTGAGAAAAAAAGTTTTACATCATCGGCATACATCAGAACCCGGGAACTACAAATTGCTGAAGGCAAATCATTAATGAATAGTGAAAAAAGTAAAGGCCCAAGATGACTACCTTGAGGAACACCCGAGGTAACACGCACGGGCTTGGATAAAGTTCCATTAAAATTAACTTTTTGAGTTCTAGAACATAAATAGTTTGCAATCCAAAGTATTAGTTTATCAGGAAGTCCGAGCAAATTAAGTTTATGTATTAAGAGACAATGATCAACAGAATCAAAAGCTTTGCTAAAATCAGTGTAAATGACATCTGTTTGCAATTTATTTTGAAACCCCTGTATTACAATGGAAGTAACAATATGGAACCGATATGAATACATAACACTAGATTTCTCTGTCGTCTCTTACCTGTATGTCTTTTTATACCCATGCAGAGGGTATATTGTTTTTGTCACGATGTTTGTAACGCATTGAAGGATGCGTGGCAGACCCCATAAAGTATATATATTCTTGATCAGCATCAACAGCCGAGTCGATATAGCCATGTCCGTCTGTCCGTCTGTTTCTATGCGAACTAGTCTCTCAGTTTTAAAGCTATCGTGATGAAACTTGGTACATATGTGTATTCTTTCTGCACGCAGTTCATATGTTAAAATCGGCCAGATCGATTCACTATATCATATAGCTCCCATAGGAACAATCGGTTCAAAAAAAATTTTTTTTTGAGCTAGCTCCACCAAACTCAGCCTATATGTATTTAGTACTAAATCCCACGAGCAAACCAAATTTCATCCAGATCCGACCACTATATCATATAGCTGTCATAGGAACAATCGGTTAAAAAGGCTGAAAATGCTTAGTATTAAAATTTTCAGTGTTTCTTGAACGATTTGAACCAAATTCTCGCAATATGCTTTTTTTTCCCATTTTTCATCAGCTGACCAAATTTTATCCAGATCGGACCACTATATCATATAGCTGCCATAGGAACAATCGGTTGAAATGCTTTCTATAAAAATTTTCTATGTCTATTGAGCGATTTCATCCAAATTCACGCAATATGATTTTGTTATCATTCCTAATGTGTTGACTAAATTTCATTTAAATCGGACTACTATATCATATAGCTGCCATAGGAACAATCGGTTGAAATACTTAGTATGAAAATTTTCTATGTCTGTTGATCGATTTTAACCAAATTCACAAAATATGCATTTATTATTATTTCCTATATTCACATTGCGCCAGATCCTGGAGAAAGCGCATGAGAACCAAATCGACACTTACCATCTCTTTGTCGATTATAAAGCCGCTTTTGATAGCCCACGGCGAGACCGCCTATATGCTACCATGTCTGAGCTTGGTATACTTGCAAAGCTAGTACGTCTTTGTAGGATGACATTGAGCAACACCATCAGCTCTGTCAAGGTAGGAAATGACCATTCCGAAACCTTTGTTACCAAGCGAGGTCTCAGACAGGGCGACTCGCTATCTTGTTTGCTTTTCAATCTGCTAATGGAGGGCATAATAAGGAAAGCTGGAGTACATCGGATGGGCACAATACTGGGAAACAAATGTGTCCAGCTCCTTGGTTACGCCGATGATATTGATATTATTGGGCGTACCAAGCGTGATGTCACTGCAGCTTTTGGAGATATCGAGAAGGAATCGGCGAGAGTTGGACTGGCAGTGAACGTGGGCAAAACGAAGTTGATGGTGTGCAGTAGCAGAGAGTCGCTGCGTCTTGACTCTTACCTTACTGCTGGTGACTTCAACTTCGAGTCTGTCAAGGACTTTGTCTACTTAGGAACTGCAGTGACCAGCAACAACGATGTCAGCCTGGAGATCAAGCGTAGAATCACACTTGCCAACAGGTGTTACTTCGGGCTCAGTAGGCAGTTTAATAGTAGAGCCCTCTCTCGGATGACGAAGGTCGCACTTTACAAGACGCTCATCACTCCAGTGTTGCTGTATGGTGCGGAAGCCTGGACAATGACGCAGTCAAATGCTGCTGCTCTTGGTGTCTTCGAGAGGAAGATTCTACGCAAGATCTTCGGACCAATTTGCGATGGCGATATCTATCGCATCAGGTGGAACGACGAGCTGTATGAGCTATACGGGGATGTGGACATAGTCAAGCGAGTGAACATTGAGCGGCTTCGCTGGCTAGGTCACATTGCCCGTATGGAGGAAATAACTCCAGCTCGCTCTGTTTTTGATGCGGTAGTTGGCGGTCAACGAAGGAGAGGGAGACCACGCGCACGTTGGAAGGACCAGATCGATGCTATCCTAGCAGCACTTGGTGTTACCAACTGGCGAACAGGACAGAGAAGCGTGGAGGCAAATTGTGCATCAGGCTGTGCCCCGTTAGGGGTGTTATGGTCACTTATTATTATTATTATATGCTCACAAAATTTCATTCAAATCGGACTACTATATCATATAGCTACTGTTGGAACAATTACCGATAAAAATAAAATTAACGCAATATGCGTGTCTGCAAGGGTATTTAATCTTCGGCTAGCCGAAGATAACCTTTTTTTCTTGTTAACTATCTATCAGTTGAGCGGTAGAAATTTACTATAGTTTCTGCTTCACAAATTTATTATCAGACTTTATTCCTTACGTCTATCGTTCATAATTGCCTCGAAAGTACGATTACTAGGGAATTCTTTGAGTCATATTTGGCTATAAAATTCTTAAAAGTTCCTATCACAAAAATAGCAATGTGAGTCGTTCGTATTATATCCTTTGAGGCTTAAAAGAGAATACATTTTTATCTAACATGTTAGGTAATTTACTTGACATATCTACTGAATAATTTTTAGTTGATAACAATATTATATTTGTTCTTTATCATTTATAAAGTTTGCTGACTTGGTAGACAACTGAAATTTAATCTATTCATTGTTTAGACCCCGTAATCTAAAAATGAGTGTAGGGGTCTTAACGTTTGTCAAAAGCGAAATGTGCGTAACAGGCAAAAGGAAGATTTTCCGACCCCATAAAGTATATATATTCTCGATCAGCATCAATAGTCGAGTCGCTTGTACGCAGACGTTGACCGTGACGACCAATAGCATACATACATACATATATGTGTATATATATAATTTCAAAAGAGTTTGTGTGTGCATTCCATTTAAATTCAGATAAAGAGAACAATTTTAACAGTGGAGCGTGGTGCAACTGGTAGAGTCGCGGTGTATTGTTAAACTGCAGTCTGAGGCGTAGGTTAGAAGCCGGTCAGTGAAATTTTCTTCTTTTCTTTTTTTTAATTAAATTTTAAAATTTAAATTAAAAAAAAAAAGTACAATCATTTTCAAATATTAAATGTAACCTACTACGCGTCTTTTACAGTCGGCTCGCTTTACTGTAGCCTTTCTTATTTGTTTATCGTGCTGTAGGGGTATTTCTCATCACCCACGAATTTCAATATCTATTTCGAAAAATAGTTTTTTTCTTTTGGCTTCAATCATACATTTGCAAATTGTTTAGATTGCACAATATCGAAATTGTTGCATCCGTCAGATAGAAAGATAAATTTTCGTGCAGTGCTCGAATCACGCAAATCAGACGACGAAGCCCAACAAAATCTTCAAAATTGAATCATTTCACACTGACAGAAAAATATGAATTCCGAAATGAAGTTACAGAACAGACACTGTCAGTTCCCTGGCCACGCCGCACGACCCGCCCTCCATTCCTTTTACTTGTTTTGGCCTAAACGGATACGCTGCCATAACTTCTTCTAGATCCTCCATCCCCAATCCACCCCGACCAACCCACTTTCTCCAAACTTCCCATCGCCTCTGGGAATCTGTCAGTGAGTACTTGAGGTGAAAATGCAATTATTTATTAGGAAAAAAAATTATCCGTTTACACGACAACGGCAAACGCAATCAAAACATGACGCACACACGCCAGTTAAACGAATATTAAGGGGATGGACGGGAAATGTGAGTGGTTGGTGGTATAGAAGCGGGAGAAACGCCACTGGGTCACGTATGTAGAATTAGTTTACGAATTACTTCAGGATACGTGAAGCAACATTTTACAGCAAACAATTTTTCGCAACGCAAGGGGAAAGATGGGGCAAACATGAGACTGAAGACGCCGTCAGTTGCACAGTGGCACAAACAGTTTCAAACGAAATAATTAACCAGATAAAGAAGTCTGCAAATTATTTACATAAATTCTGAGGAGGCAGTAATTAATCAAATTTATCTAAGACTTTGGCAAGTGTATTTAAATTTAAAATTATTTAGGTAATAGTAACTACAAAATACAATATAATATTTTAAATAATATATATATTTATGTCTTCATTTAATGACCTATTTATATATGTTTCTCATTTATTTAGAATCTGAGATATGTTTTGGTGGTTGAAATAATAGCTAAGCATAATAGTTATAGTCCAACGAACTTGCAATTATTTAAAACAATACATTTTTTTCTTTAAATTTATTTTGTAAAATGTACATATATAAACACCCGTTATAAGAAGAGTTAAGGCACATACTGTGATCATAGCTTTACTGATTAACAGGAAGGAGTAAGTTTGGCAAAACCATAATGTATATGTATTATAGATCACTAAAGTCGATATAGAGATAGATTATAGATATTACAAACAATATATCACTTACTCTGCATTTAGTTTTAGTTTTTACTTTTTGAGAAATTTTGCTTATGCTACCCCACGGTACTCAGCTCTTAGACATAGACTTCGGGGGAGGTCCAAACGCCTTGTTGTCTGGCACCTTGGGGAACTGAAATTGGCTAGAATTTGGTCTGGTTTGGTTTAAAACAGTGTTGGTTGAGGTCCTGAGCTCAATGCACACCACTCCGGGACATGACCTCGAGGGATATGAGCGGGCTAGGACAATTTGTAGCTCGTGTAACGGTAACATCAAATGCCACACCTTTTTTTTTGAAAGCTCCATTAAGCGCTGCAACCGACAAAAACAAGTAAGAAAAGTACATTCGAACGCGCCCGACCGTATAATACTCTCTGTTTCTATTCCCAATTATAATGTTAAAATCAGTATCCGGATATTACAATAGATAGTTCTTGTATTAGAACACGTTACAACAAAAAAGACAATTTATAATCGAAAATACATATGTTTCTCTGTATGCACATACAAATTCGTTTGACATTATATGTATGCACATGTACATATATGTATATGTGTGTATGTATACTGTTGCCGCCACACATGCATCAAAAGAGTTCGAATATGTGCTTGTATGTTTCTGTCGCGCTCGCACTCATGCATTGACCTAAATATTAACTTCATAATCGGTAGCTCTGTTGTTTGTTGTTGGATTTTTATGCAACTTTCAGCATAGTTTGATATGATTTGTCTTCAAAGGAATCATAAATAACAATACTCTACGATAACAACAAATGCCTTTAAAACGGCATGCAAGTATAAAAAGTTTTTTTTTTCTTACGGAAAAACGGGGCGTGGCAGTCCAAAATTTTAAGTGGCAATGTATATATGCTGTCTTTAGGAAAATGCGTACCAAAATTGGTATTCCTAAGTGCCGTAGTTACTGAGATATTCGCTTTAAACATCTATTTTTTCCGAGGTGTGCCCAGTTTTTGGCTCATTGTGGGCGAATGGGGCGTGGCATCAAAAACAAGAAAGAAAAGTACAGTCGAACACGCCCGACCGTATAATACTCTCTGCTTTTATTCCCAATTATAATGCTTAAATCGGTATCCAGATATTACAATAGATAGTTCTTGTATTAGAACACGTCAAAACAAAAAAAAAAAGCTAAGCATAATCGAACATACATGTGTTTGTCTGTATGTACATACAAATTCGTTTGACGTTAAATGTATGCACATACATATTTGTGTATGAATAATATTGGTCGGCATGACTAGCGCTGTCTCTCTCGCACTCATTGCTCTCGAATAAAATCTTTGTTGCTTCATTTATTTCTTGTTTATGGTCGGATTCTTATAAAACTTTCAGGAGAGTTTGACATGATACGTCTTCAAACGAATCATAAATAACAACACTGTACGATAAGAACAAATGCTTTAAAAACGGCATGCAAGTTTGAAATTTTCTTTTATTTCTTGCGGAAAAAGCGGGCGTGGCAGCCCAAAATTTTTGATGTCATTGCATTAATGCGGTCTCTAAAAACACGTATACCAAAATTGGTATTCCTAGGTGCCATAGTTACTGAGATATTCGCCGAAAACATAGATTTTTTCCGAGGTGGGACGGGTTTTTTACTCATTGTGGGCGAATGGGGCGTGGCATTGAAAAAAAAAAAGATTCTTGTATTGACTGACTAAATATCGAGTCGATTGAGACCAAACTCGAACTTGTAGCTCTTACCATCTCTGAAATCTGTTTGTTCATACGGACAGACAGACAGACGGACAGACGGACAGACGGACATGGCTATATCGACTCAGCTCGTGACGCTGATCAAGAATATATATACTTTATGGGGTCTGCCACGCCTCCTTCTGCCTGTTACATACATTTGCACAAACCCAATATACTCTTGCAGAGAGTATAAAAAAGGATTCTTGTATTGACTGACTAAATATCGAGTAGATAGAGACTATACTCGAATTTGTAGCTCTTACCATCTCTCACGGACAGACGGACAGACGGATATGGCTATATAGACTCGGCTTGTGATGCTGATCAAGAATATATATACTTTATGGGGTCTGCCACGCCTCCTTCTGCCTGTTACATACATTTGCACAAACCCAATATACTCTTGCAGGGAGTAACCCTCAATACCGTCCTAACCTCCAAAAACTGAACCGAATCGAACCGAAGCCGAAAACCGACATGAATATTTGGAGCATCGCAGAATATGGTGTGTGGAAAGGCAGATAGGAGGATGCGAAGGTAGTGAAAACTTTTAAAACAAAACTGGGGAATGTGTATGTGGATTTTTAGACCCCGTAATCTATTTGATACGAATATGCAAAGACGCGAGGGCGTGGTAGGGGTGGGTTGCATGTACCGAAAAAACTCATGCAAAAGTAAATTTAAAAGTTTTTCATGTGCCGCCGTCGTTCTGCCCACCAAGCCCCCTACTTTTTCATGCCTCAAAAGATATGAGTAGCGCTCACTTCTAGACAAGTTTTCCTAGTTTTTTGGGCCTAACATGAAGCGTGGAACGCGAAGCACGTGGATGGCAAGAGATTCGCTCGCAATTCCAGAAAATGTGCGATAATTCACATAAGCAATTTTATCATACTGTATGAGTGTATGTGTGTGTGTTTGGGATTTCCTGCGGAAAGAAAGCACCTCGCAAGCATTTAGACATGCAAAGTTCTCACTGTGGCACGTTCTACTAGAAAGCTATAAAGATGCCCCCAAAGAAAAAGTTAGTATTGTTATTACCATACAAGACTTAAAAACTTAAAGCCTTTAGTTTTTGATGGCATTTTTTAAAATATTGAGCATATTCCAAAATAGTTCTGAAACTTAGAACCGAAACAATTTATTATTTTGTCAACGAATCAGTCCGAAAATGAGAATATAATTAATCAGTTTCAAATGTTAACAACCTTCCAAAAAACTTCAACTATTTTTTCAAAGGAATCAGACTGGATCGTTTCCTAATCTGAATTCAAACACAAAGCATGACTTTTTGTTCGCTATTCATTGCTTGCTTTAGAAGTCTTAGCTTAGCTTCTCTGTTCTGGGCATTTCTCTTTGTATTTTTGACGTATCAAAACTAACATTTTCGCACGCATACGAAAACCATTTAAATAACGCTCCATCATCAGGCACACAGACACAGACAGGAAACTTTTACTCTACCACCCGCTCCTTGGGGTTCATTCCGGGCTCTCTCCTGTTTCCCCTTTAGCGGCTGCTGTAGTGTTTCGTGGAGTCCTTCCATGTCGCATCTCCAGATTTTCTTTTTATTTCACTCCCACTTTTTTTATACCCTCTGCAAGAGTATATTGGGTTTGTGCAAATGTATGTAACAGGCAGAAGGAGGCGTGGTAGACCCCATAAAGTATATATATTCTTGATCAGCATCACAAGCCGAGTCGATATAGCCATGTCCGTCTGTCCGTCTGTCTGTCTGTCCGTCTGTCTGTATGAACACACAGATTTCAGAGATGGTAAGAGCTACAAGTTCAAATTTGGTCTCAATCGACTCGATATTTAGTCAGTCAATACACAATTAGTCAAAAACCCAACACACCTCGGAAAAAATCAATGTTTTCGGCAAATATATTAGTAACTATTGCACTTAGGAATAACAATTTTGGTACACAGGTTCCTAGAGACAGCATAAATGCATTGCCATTTACAATTTTGCACTGCCACGCCCCCTTTTTCCGTAAGAAATTAAAAACTATTCAAACATGCATGCCGTTTTTAAGGCATTTGTTCTTATCGTGCAGTACTGTTATTTATGATCCGTTTGATTCGTTTTTTTTTTAACGTGTTTTAATACAAGAACTATCTATTGTAATATCCGGATACCATTTTAAACACTATAATTGGAAATAGAAGCAGAGAGTATTATACGGTCGGGCTCGTTCGACTGTACTTTTCTTACTTGTTTTTTTTTTTATTGCTGGCGTTGATAAATGCACAGAGCATAAAAGTTGATGCAAAACTACTTTTGGGGTTTTTAGGCAAATTTTCTCTTCAAAACTAAAAACCTAGCCAACTACATTCCACTTGTGAACCAGGCAATGCGACACGCCTCGTTTCTTTCCCACTTAATCCCACACCTGAAAGTTCCATAGACCAAATCGCTGGAGCCATTAGAGCTCCGGCAAAAACGCCGCTAAATGTGATGTGAATTATTTAAGGCACGTGTGTTGTGCAGAATGCGGCAAATTCGACAGTGAAATGCATTTATTATTGAAGATACGGAGCAGTACCAGCATTTTCCACATTTTCTCCCACCTCCGCGCCTTTCCATTTTTCCTTCCCCGTCTTGCTTTATAACTCCCTTTCAAGTGGCATTTCCAAAGCTGTTGCCAAATGGCTCTAGAATCCTTCGTCTGACAAGCCAACCAATTATGTTCGCCTGATGAGTGCTTCGGAGTAGTAGAGAGGAGCGAAGCGGACGGGTAGTGCTTTCCACCTTCGCGCGAGCAAGGGGGTATTTGATAAACGTTGTACAGTTTCAAAAGTTTTGTGCTGTGTGGCACGTGATTGGAATTACGCATGTACAGTCCCAAGTTGGTTTCTCACACAGTTTCCATCTCAGCTTCAGCATTAGCTACATATTCTTGCCACAAGAGTGGAAACTTTACACGACTTACGATTATGTGCGGCACCACCCTGCTGCTATCCCTGGGTTGGGTGAAACGTAGAAAAAAGAAATGGCAAAATCTTAAAAAAAAATTCGGAATTTAGCAAATCGAAAAATGTTAAAACACTGCTTAGCCTACATTCAGTTGCAAAACATCTGTAGAGGAGAAACAAATTTTAGGGTCGAGTTTTTAAGACGAATGAAACTACTACTATGCAAACCGATCTCTCAGCTTAGAGCTATCTTATTTTCTATAGCTTTGAATACGACCAAGTCACTTCACTATTTTATGTTTTTTTTTTTTTTTGTATATATAAAACGATTTAATATATACCGTTACTTCAATGAAAACACCATGGAATAGATCAAATAAAACAAACGAAAAAGAAAAGTATTTGCATTATAAACCGTTGAAACAAACCAGATAAAAAGATTATTTTCGACTAGCCGAAGATTAAATACTCTTGCTGTCATGCGCATTGTGTTAATTTTGTTTTAATCACTAAGTGTTCCTACGGTAGCTGTGATATTAAAATCGCTTAATAAATACAGAAAATTTTTATACTAAGCGTAAAAGCGTAAAAAGGCCAATTTTAGATTGTCGATTGGGCCTAATGAACTTTCAGTCCCTCCTCACATACCAACTTTGTCCGCACCTTCTCTAATCAATTTTTCATCCCCATCTCCGAATATAACCGTTAGTAGTGATGACAACTTTATTTCACCCGCAGAAGTTGTCGCTAAGAACCCCGACGCAGTAATTTCAGATTCGTCAATTGTCAATACTGTTGCAGTTGGCGAATCAATTAATGAGTCTGCTGCTGACACTGCTGTTGCCTCTTCGGAAGTAATAACTGTGTCAGATAAAAAGACTCTTATAGGTGTTCCACCAAAAAAACAAATATTTGTTTCCAGGTTTGCCCCTGATACTACATCAGATGATGTCAAGGCCTTCATTCAGGCCAAATCAGAAGCCAACATTACGGTGGAAAAATGTAAGTTCTCATACCATCGGGAAATTTCTTCATTTAAAGTAAGTGATCCAGCCAAATATTTTAACACGATCTGTTGTAAAGAATTTTGGCCGGACCATTTAATAATAAAAGAGTATACGGCGAAGAAAAGAAATCGGACTCCGATTTCATTGCCTCCTAATCCTGGCCCTGGCCTCCGATGCCGGAAAAAACTAGCTTCGTCCCTCTCATTAGCCTACCAAAATGTGAGAGGTATTTGTAGTAAAATTAACCATTAACCATTAATTCATTAACCGGCAATAAGTACACCGCCTCCGCGGCGAGGTGTACGATCTTTTCTATAGATAGAGAATTTATTGGAAAGAATTTCAGAGTTAAGAATATCTGGCCTTAACCATGTTTCAGAAAAGGCCACGACATGAAACGGAAATGATAGACTATTTAGATAAACCAAAACCTCTTAATACATAAACTTAATCTATTGTTCTTTTCCTATAATTTTATTCTTTGGATTTCGAATTACCTAATTTCTAGAACACAACAGGTTTTTTTTTAAAGATTCATTATCGAAATTTGTTCAGGTTACTTCAAGCGCTCCGCAAGGAAGCCATCTCGGTCCTTTGCTATTTATATTGTTCATTAATGATCTGCCATCTGCAGTCAGTCACTCTCGGGTGCTAATGTATGCCGACGACGTTAAACTTTGTGTCTCGGCTAATGAGTCTCTTCTTGGAACCAGATTACAATCTGATTTTTACAGTTTTCAAACCTGGTGTCAGACCAATTTATTAAATCTTAACTATAGTAAGTGTAACGTAATGTCCTTCAGTAGGCGACTCCCCTTTTTAAACAATTACATTTTGAATAGCAATTCTCTTCAAAGAATTGAGTCGGTCACTGATTTGGGTATCCTTATGGATCCAAAGCTTAAGTTTGATAAGCATGTTTTATCAATTACTAATCGTGCTTTTGGCGTCCTGGGCTTTATAAAGCGCTGGTCGAAAGAATTTAACGATCCCTATTTAACAAAAACACTCTATACTTCCTTGGTACGTCCTATTCTTGAATATGGATCTTGTATTTGGTCTCCCCAATATAGGATTCATCAAGATAGAATAGAATCTGTACAAAAACCATTCCTTCTTTTTGCCCTAAGGGCCCTTAACTGGAACCCTAATATACGCTTGCCATCCTACCATAGTAGACTTTTACTAATAAATCTTCCTTCTTTGTCTGACCGTAGGACAGTGCTCGGTGTAATTTTCTTACACAAACTAATCAACGGTGAAATTGATTCTTCTGAATTAATTAGCCAGATTAGTTTCGCTGTTCCGATCAGGCCCACTAGAAACTTTCTTCCCCTCTCTCTTCAACCTTATACTACTATCTTTACATAACCCTTTCCGGGTATTATGTAGTAACTACAACAAACTATCTCGAGTTGTAGGTAGTTCTACTTCAATCCCTTTAATTAGAACTTCTCTTCTCTGTCACCTATCTTGATCTTAATTAATATAGTTTAAACAATTATATTATGTGTATTGTATTGTATTGTATTTTATATATTGTAATTCGTTTTTAACAAATAAACTCGTTTCGCGTTTTTCGTAGCCGTACGTTATGCGGTGTGCCCTCGGCCGGTTGGGCGAGAAGTGGCTGCATTGTCTGCAGGGTTCCGCGCGCTAACAAGCACGTTGCTTGGTGTTGCTGGACCACTTGAATGTACTGTCTCGTTAGTACATCAACGTTCATAAATAAGCATTTCAACCGATTGCTCCAATGCAGCTATATAGTAGTCCGATTTAAATAAAATTTGGTCAACACATTGGGAACGAAAACAAATGCATTTTGCAAGAATTTGGATAAAATCGCTTAATAGCCACCACTATATCATATAGCTGCTATAGGAAAAATCGATTAATGCTTATTATGAAAATGTTCGATCATTTTCATGTATGTCTAGTTTTTTGCTCATTGTGGGCGAATGGGGCGTGGCATCAAAAAAAAAAAAAGATTCTTGTATTGACTGACTAAATATCGAGTCGATTGAGACCAAACTCGAACTTGTAGCTCTTACCATCTCTAAAATCGGTTTGTTTATACGGACAGACAGACAGACAGACGAACATGGCTATATCGACTCGGCTTGTGATGCTGATCAAGAATATATATACTTTATGGGGTCTGCCACGCCTCCTTCTGCCTGTTACATTCATTTGCACAAACCCAATATACTCTTGCAGAGAGTATAAAAATAAGCAACCATTTCTGATATTATTTCACTTTAATTTCAGCTAATTCTAACTTTTGAAAATAGCTAGATTTGTAGCTAGTCGCTGTTTAAAAATTTTTGTAGCTAGCGGTCTTAAAAAGTAGTCAGACATATCTACAGAGTAGATGATTCGGCAACACTGATGTATACCATTGGTCGGCACGGCCAGTATCCGCGGGCAGCGCTGCCGCCACACATGCAGCGTAAACTTTGTTACGTGTTTTCTTTCTTGATTATAGTCGAACTTTTATGCAACTTTCAGAATAGTTTGATATAATTTGTCTCCAAACTATTTGTAAATAACAATCCTGTACGATAGTACAAATGGCTCAAAATGAACATGAAAATTAGAAAATTTACTTATTTTTGATTTAAAATAGAGGCGTGTTTAATTACTTTGCATAGGATTCTTGTATTGACTGACTAAATTTGAAGTAGATACTGACGAAGTTCGAAGTGGCTGTGGTTCCATTGTTATCTGAAAGTAATTATATCAAACTATTCGGTTTTCATTAAATAAGTAAGCATATAACAAAGTTTGTTATTATACGCAATGTCAATGCATGTGTGCAAATATTTAACAATTAAGAAAAGTACAGTCGAACACGCCCGACCGTATAATACTCTTTACTTTTATTCCCAATTATAATGTTAAAAACGGTATCCGGATATTAAAATAAATAGTTCTTGTATTAGAACACGTTAAATCAAAACAAGTAAGAAAAGTACAGTCGAACACGCCCGACCGTATAATACTCTCGGTTTTTGTTCCCAACTATAATGATAAAATCTGTAACGTTAAAACAAAAAAAAAAAAACTAAGTATAATCAAAAATACATTCATTTGACGTTATATGTATGCACATACATATGTGCGTATGTATACTTTTGGTCGGCACTGCCAGCGCTGTCTCTCTCGCGCTCATGCATTGGTATTGGCCGCCAATATATTAAATTTGTTGCGTGTTTTCTTTATTGTTTATGGTCGGATTCTTATGAAAATTTCAGGGTAGTTTGATATAATTATTCTTCAAACATATTTCATATAACAATAAAGTACGATAAGAAAAAATGCCATTAAAATGACATGCAAATTTTAAAAGTTGTTTTATTTCTTACGGAAAAAGGGGGCGTGGCAGTCCAAAATTTAAAATGGCAATGCATTTATGCTGTCTCTGGGAACCGGCGTACTAAAATTGGTATTCCTAAGTGCCATGCTTACTGAGATTTTTTCTTTTATCATCTATTTTTTCCGATGTATGTCTAGTTTTTTGCTCATTGTGGGCATAAGAAAAAAAAAAAGATTATTGTATTGACTGACTAAATGTGGAGTCGATAGAGATCAAATTCGAACACGTAGTTCTTACCATCTCTGAAATCTGTGTGTTCATATGGACGGACAGACGGTCAGACAGACAGACGGACAGACAGACATGGCTATATCGACTCGGCTTGTGATGCCGATCAAGAATATATATACTTTATGGGGTCTGCCACGCCTCCTTCTGCCTGTTACATACATTTGCACAAACCCAATATACTCTTGCAGAGAGTATAAAAAACAAGTTAGAAAGGCTACAGTCGAGTAAGCCGACTGTAAAAGACTCCGTACCCTTTCTAATGAGAATTTTTCCACACAAATGTTCCGTTTTCGACCGATTTGTACTATGGGAGCTATAGGCTATACTTGCCCGATCCGGATTAAACTTGGTAGAGATAGTTATAATGAATACGTACACATGATGTGTAAATTTCGTCACAATAGCTCAACTAATACTACATGTCACCATACAAATGTCCCACTTTCGACCGATTTGTCCTATTGGAGCTATAGACTATAGTTGTCCGATCCGGATCAAACCTGGTGGAGATAGTTATAATGGCTCAATACACAGATTGTATAAATTTCGTCACGATAGCTCAACTTATACTACAAGTCACTATACAAATGTACCATTTTCGACCGATTTGTCCTATGGGAGCTATAGGCTATTGTTGCCCGATCTGGATCAAACTTGGCAAGAATAATTATAATGGTACCATACACGTAAATGTGTAAATCTGGTCACGATAGCTTCGATAACTTGAAAGTTGAAGTGTAATGAAAATAGTTTTTTACAATTTGCTGGGGCGGTAGGAGGCGTGGAAAAAATTTGAAATAAACTTAACCTGCATTAAATTACAGATGGACTTTCATTCCAAATTTAGTGGCTCTAGCTTTTGTAGTTTAAAAGATCCAGGTGTTTATACGGACGGACGGACAGACAGGCAGACGGACATTTCTATATCATCTCGGCTGTTGATTCTAATCAAGAATATATATACTTTATGGGGTCAGCCACGCCTCCTTCGGCCTGTTTCGCTTCTGACAAACTTAATAGACCCCTCTACTCTTTTTTAAAGAGTACGGGGTCTAACAAGTAAGTAAATTACAGTCGAACGCACCCGACCTTGTTATACTCTCTGCTTTTATTCCCAATTATAATGATAGAATCGGTATCCGGATATGTATGAAATTTTCAGGATAGTTTGATGCAATTAGTCTTCGATAAGAACAAATGGCTTTAAAACGGCATGCAAGTTTGAAAAGTTTTTTATTTCTTACGTATAAAGGGGGCGTGGCAGTCCAAAATGTTAAATGGCAATGCATTTATGCTGTCTCTACGAACCTGAGTACCAAAATTGGTATTCCTAAGTGCTATAGTTACTGAGCTATTCGCCGAATACAGATTTTTTTTTCGAGGTGTGTCAAGTTTTTGACTCATTGTGGGCGAACGGGGCGTAGCATCGAAAAAAAAAAGATTCTTGTATTGACTGACTAAATATCGAGTTGATAGAGACCAAATTAGAACTTGTAGCTCTTACCATATCTGAAATCTGTGTGTTCATACGGACAAACTTAGAGACTTACAGACTTACTTTATGGGGTCTACCACGCCTCCTTCTGCCTGTTACATACATTTGCACTAACCCAATATACTCTTGCAGAGAGTATAAAAAACAAGTAAGATAAGTACAGTCGTCTCTCTCGCACTCATGGCATTGCGCTCCAATAAAAAATTTGTTGCTTCTTTTCGTTTTTTTTATGGTCGGATTCTTATGAAACTTTCAGGAGAGTTTGACATGATTCGTCTTCAAACGAATCATAAATAACAACACTGTACGATAAGAATTAATGTCTTAAAAACGGCATGCAAGTTTGAAAGTTTTTTTTATTTCTTACGGGTCGCCAATGCATTTATGCTGTCTCTAGGAACACGTGTAACAAATTTGGTGTTCTTAAGGGGTTATATACAAAGTTGGACGTCCCAAAATGCAATTTTTTTTTTGTGCATATTCTGAAAGTATATACATTTGATAATAAATGTGCAAAATTTTATCTTGATCGGACCTGTAGTTTTCAAGTTACAGCCGTTTTTCAAACGGCGTTTGGTGCTGGGCTAATATCAAAACACAACTTTGAATGCGATTGTCTCGGAATGACTTTTTTTCTAAAGTACTCTCACGGTGATCACGATAACTCAAAAATTTGTCAACCGATTTTCAACATTTCTTTTTTCTAGTATTCGTATTGAAAATTGCGTGTACTTGAACGATCGACTTTATTCAAAACATTTTTAAATTTTTTTCAAAATTCTGTTTTTTTTTAAATTTGACCCCAAAAAATTTAATTTAAACCATTTTTTTAGTAAAAAACAAGTAAGAAAGGCTACAGTCGAGCGCGCCGACTGTAAAAGACCCCGTACTCTCCTTGTATTCGAAATTAATATTTGAATACGGTTGTAATTTAAAATTTAAGTTTTAAAATTAAATTTTAAAAAAAAAATTTGATTCGGTCAGTGATAAAATTCGCTGCAACCCTACTAGTTACACCACACCATGCAGAAATTTGATTATTTTCATTTATATATAATAATGTAGTTATTTAAAAATTAAAAAAATAATTAAATTTCTGGGTCTGTGCCGGGTTCGAACCGCAGACCATTGGCTGTTGCACCAGTTAAAATTCTTTATTTACATTTTTGTTTGAAATTTAAAAAAGGTATATTAATAAATTCCACTGTCGGGAATTGAACCTGCGAACTTATACGCAAGTTGCAGAAGACGCCGCAACACTACTAATTACACAAATCCCTCCTTGTGAGACGGCTCCGATTATTTTCATTAAGATATAATAGTGCTAAATTATAAAATTAAAAAAAAAAAAAATTTAATTTCTGAGTCTGTGTCGGGGTTCGAACCGCAGGTCTTGTGTTTACAAACAAGTGCGTGGCCCACCCGGTCCACGCTCTCTTTGCAAACTACTGCGGCTAATGTACATATAAACATACAGTTATCTCTTTTCTTTCAACCACATGCATTGACAATGCGCTTCAAGGGACACTTTGTTACCTAATTGCTCAGTTGTTTATAGTTGGATTTTTATGCAACTTTCGGGGTAGTTTGATATAATTTGTCTTTAAACGAATTTTAAAAATTACAACACTGTACGATGAGGACAAATGCCTTAAAAACGGCATCGAAATTGAAAATTTTATTTTTTTTCTTGTGGAAAAAGGGGGCGTGGCAGCAAAAAAATTTTAATGGCATTGCATTTATGCTGTCCCTAGGAACCTGCGTACCCAAATTGGTAGTCGTAAGTGCCATAATTACGGAGATATTCGCGGAAAACATAAATTTTTTTCGAGGTGTCTTTGGTTTTTTGCTTATTGCGGGGGCGGTAGGGGGCGTGGCACTGATTTGAAATAAACTTGATCTGCTCGCGAAAGTTACTAAATTTTTATTACAAATTTGGTGGTTCTAGCTCTTGTAGTTTAAAAGATCCAGGTGTTCATACAGACGGACGGACAGACGGACATGGCTATATCGACTCGGCTGTTGAAAAGTACAGTCGAACGAGCCCGACCGCATAATACTCGCTGCTCTTATTCCCAATTACAATGCTTAAATCGGTATCCGGATATTACAATAGATAGTTTTTGTATTAGCACACGTTAAAAAAAAAAAAAAGCTAAGCATAATCGAGCATACATGTGTTTGTCTGTATGTACATACAAATTCGTTTGACGTTAAATGTATCCACATACATATGTGTGTATGAATACTATTGGTCCGCACGACTAGCGCTGTCTCTCTCGCACTCAGTGCTCTCGAATAAAATCTTTGTTGCTTCATTTCTTTCTTGTTTATGGTCGGAATCTTATAAAACTTTCAGGAGAGTTTGACATGATACGTCTTCAAACGAATCATAAATAAAAACACTGTACAATAAGAATAAATGCTTTAAAAACGGCATGCAAGTTTGAAATTTTCTTTTATTTCTTGCGGAAAAAGGGGGCGTGGTCTTTATGCGGTCTTTAGGAACACGTGTACCAAAATTGGTATTCCTAAGTGCCATTGTTACTGAGATATTAGCCGAAAACATAGATTTTTTCCGAGGTATGTCTAGTTTTTTGCTCATTGTGGGCGAATGGGGCATGGCATCAAAAAAAAAAAAAGATTCTTGTATTGACTGACTAAATATCGAGTCGATTGAGACCAAATTCGAACTTGTAGCTCTTACCATCTCTGAAATCTGTGTGTTCATACGGACAGACAGACGGTCAGACGGACAGACGGACATGGCTATATTGACTCGGCTTGTGATGCTGATCAAGAATATATATACTTTATGGGGTCTGCTACGGGTCTACATACTTTTGCACACACGAAAGAACGAAAGTTTACGCTTTATGTGTGGCAGCAGCGGTGCCAGCGGGCTATCGCAGTGCCGATTAATGGTATATAATTAAAACGAATAAAATGCAGAGTGTATTATAAGGTCGGGCGTTCTCGACTGTACTCTGCTTTCTTATTGTTTATGTGATGATTTATTGCGAGAGCAAAGTGGTAAATTGGAAATATAAATTAGATTGCAGTGTAGTTCGTAAGTTTTACATCTGGCGATATATTTATATATAAATATATTAGTATATATTAATAGTGTAGAGCTAGCCTGTGACGGTTTCCGTCTCTGTCTCTTAATCTCTGACTCAGTCTTGCTTCAGTTGGCCGCCGGTTCCCCGTTTCCTTGCACATGGAGTATCATCTCGAAAGGATCCCATTCAAGATCCGACTCGTGCTTCACACGACGCCTTCCCCCTCCCACATGTAGCGGATGATGATGATGATGATAGTGATGATGATGATGGGAATGCGTGGGCAGAACACCGTTATGTGGCAGCTGGTGTTGAATCAACCCAATCGGCATGTCCTGGGCATGATCCGCCAGCCCTGGGGGTCTGTAAATTTGCAATTGCTGGGTGTGGGAAGCTCCAAGTGCCACCTGCTGCTGTACATGAATATGGGAATGGGAATGCGGGTGTGGAGCGGGATGTTGCTGCTGCTGCTGTTGTTGCTGCTGCTCAGTGACCATCTCCTGGATGTGCTCTCGCGTCTGCTCCCGTTCGTCCACCTTTCGGAGCAGCATATCCCGCATAAAGGACATGCGCTCAAAGTGCTCCCAATTGGACCGAAATCCCTGCTGACCATATTGAGCGTGACGCTCCTTTTGCAGCTCGTCCACGTAGCGCTGCTTTATGATAGACCATCGGGTCTGCATCAGAGCTAAAAGCAAAGGTTAAAATTAAGGGCTTATACGCACTTAACATTTTTACAAAATGGATCTTTTTTTATTGGCTTAAAAAATACTACGAACCATTTAGAATATGGTACCATAGGTGTTATGGCCTAAAACCGAATTTTGATCATTTACTACAGCAATTTTTCTTGTGTTCTTATGGGATGGCAAAACTTTAAATGAGTTTTTCTCGAAACACGATGTTGGAAGTCGGTGTGCACGATAACTCAAAAAGGGCTTGTTCGATTAGTGTAAAATTTTAACACAACTATTTTAAATATATTTTCTATGATTTGATCGTTAATTTTTTCGATCCAATCCTTATTGTTCATTTTATAAATAATTTAAATGAAAAATTTTTTTCAAAAATTTCAATTTTTTTTTTTAGAATCTGCCACTTTATTAAAATTCAATATTTTTACAAAACGAACGATTTATCTATAGATTATTCAATTTATTAACGATATGTTTTTCGTTTTTTGAGTTTAGATTGCCCAATCCTAAATTATGATGTACACCGCAAAGTTCCTTTTTTTTAGAAAGTTTGGAAAATCGCATGCAGTGCCCTCTACAGTTGAAATTTGTGAAAAAATTGCTACTTTTTTAAAGAATGGATATACATGTAACAATTAATACTTTTTTTTTAATTCGTAAATCTCTTCAGGATAAATCTTTGAAAACACGTCTTATTTCGTCCTTATAACTGCGTATAAGCTCTTAAATAAACGGAAAAATTTGACTAACTAGTAAATTTTACTACGGACACACAAAAAGACGGACGTGGCTCGACTCGACTTTTGATCCTAAGGTCTAAGGCCAACTTTTTACATAGTTATAATTGCTTGTGTGTAATAACTGTTTGATTCAGGTGATTCAGAAAATATATGTACATATACGTATTTTCGGTCTAACCCGCTGTTTAAAAGTTTTGAATAAGCCTGTTCAGCCTATTATAGAAGTCAGGAAATTTTGTGGAAACTGTATGTACTTAGATCTGTATGAATCATAAGCTTAACTCAGGGTATTCCGCAGCTGGGCACATATCACTATATTCACACCATTATTACGTACTTGGAGTGAGTCCCATCTCGGTGGCCGCCTCCTTCCACACGGCCGAGGTGCGACTCTGACCTTGTCCCTTTTCGCCTCGCTGCCGTCCTGCCCACAGAGGGGGACGCGCCTTGATGGCGTCGATGATCCGCCCCCGCATGCTGTTGTGTAACGAACTGGGCCGGCCTAGTTTGCGAGAGGGCGTGGTCGTTGCCTCCACGGTGACAGAAGCTGGAGGCACGAGTCCCGTGAACGCCGTGTACTGCATTCCATGCGAAGCGGACTGCGCGACTAGAGGCGTTGAGGGAGTGGCAGTGGCCGTTGTCTGCAACCAGCTGAAGCTGCCGCTGGGACGACCGCGTCCATGAGTGGCACTTGGCAACGGAGGTAGCGGGGTAGGAAGCGGAGGCGGTGATCCTCCCATTTGCAATCCCGATTCGCCGGAAAATGTGGAATTCGCTGCTCCAGAACCGGAAGCAATAGGCTGGGCTCCTACAATCTTGGCGACGGTTATGTTGTACATGAAAGACATGGGCTCAAAGTGCTCCCACTTGGTGTTGAATCGTTCCTTGTGCAGGATCTGGCGGTGAACCAAGTTGTGATAGTGATACTTCATTTGACTCCAAATGGACTGCAGTTTTACTGTGCGGGAGAAAAAACAGGAAGGAGAAAGGACGAAAGAAGAAGAAATTACTAACGTACACAGAATATTTCAACAGGGAGGGCTAAATTATTCTATAAAGAAACAAAAACATGTGAAAGGAATTTTGGAAAGTTCTAATAAATATTTGCATATTCTTGTTCATTTTCTTTTAATCTTATTGTAGGTTGATTTTTATACTCTCTGCAAGAGTATATTGGGTTAGTGCAAATGTATCTAACAGGCAGAAGGAGGCGTGGCAGACCCCATAAAGTATATATATTCTTGATCAGCATCACAAGCCAAGTCCATATAGCCATGTCCGTCTGTCCGTCTGTCTGTCTGTCTGTCTGTCCGTATGAACACACAGATTTCAGAGATGGTAAGAGCTACAAATTCGAGTTTAGTCTCAATCGACTCGATATTTAGTCAGTCAATACAAGAATCTTTTTTTTTTTTTGATGCCACGCCCCATTCGCCCACAATGAGTAAAAAGCCCGTCACACCTAAAAAAAAATCTATGTTTTCGGCGAATATCTCAGTAACTATGGCATCTAGGAATACCAATTTTGGTACACGTGTTCCAAGAGACCGCATAAATGCAATGACATCAAAAATTTTGGGCTGCCACGCCCGCTTTTTCCGCAAGAAATAAAAGAAAATTTCAAACTTGCATGCCGTTTTTAAAGCATTTATTCTTATCGTACAGTGTTTTAATTGTTTTAATTCGTTTGAAGACGTATCATGTCAAACTCTCCTGAAAGTTTCATAAGAATCCGACCATAAACAAGAAAGAAATTAAGCAACAAAGATTTTATTCGAGAGCAATGAGTGCGAGAGAGGCAGCGCTAGTCGTGCCGACCAATAGTATTCATACACACATATGTATGTGCATACATTTAACGTCAAACGAATTTGTATGTACATACAGACAAACACATTTATGTTCGATTATGCTTAGCTTTTTTTATTGTTTTAACGTGTTCTAATACAAGAACTATCTATAGTAATATCCGGATACCGATTTAGGGCACTGTAATTGGAAATGAAAGCAGAGAGTATTATACGGTCGGGCGTGTTCGACTGTACTTTTCTTTTTTGTTTTTCTTACAATGAGTAACAATAGAATAGCTACTTATAAATTTGTATACCCTCTGCAAGAGTATTTTGGGTTTGTGCAAATGTATGTAACAGGCAGAAGGAGGCGTGGCAGACCCCATAAAGTATATATATATTCTTGATCAGCGTCACAAGCCGAGTCGATAAAGCCATGTTCGTCTGTCCGTCTGTCTGTTTGTCCGTATGAACAAACAGATTTCAGAGATGGTAAAAGCTACAAATTCGAGTTTGGTCTCTGTCGACTCGATATTTAGTCAGTCAATACAAGAATCTTTTTTTTCTTTGATGCCACGCCCCATTCGACCACAATGAGCAAAAAACTAGACATACCTCGGAAAAAATAGATGTTTTCGGCTAATATCTCAGTAACTACGGCACTTAGGAAAACGAATTTTGGTACGCGTGTTCCTAAGGACAGCATAAATACATTACCATTTAAAATTTTTGGCTGCACGCCCCCTTTTTCCGTAAAAAACATACAAGCATATATTCCAACTCTTTTGATGCATGTGTGGCGTCCACAGAATACATACACACATGCATACATACATATATATGTGCATACATATAACGTTAAACAAATTTGTATGTGCATACAGACAAACATATGTATGTTCGATTATAAATTGTCTTTTTTGTTGTAACGTGTTCTAATACAAGAAGTATCTCTTGTAATATCTGGATACTGATTTTAACATTCTAATTGGGAATAAAAGCAGAGAGTATTATACGGTCGGGCTCGTTCGACTGTACTTTTCTTACTTGTTTAATTTAACTTTAAAACTTAAATTTTAAATTACAGTCGTATTCAAATATTAATTTCGAATACAAGAAGAGTAAGGGGTCTTTTACAGTCGGCGCGCTGGACTGTAGCCTTTCTTACTTGTTTTTAGACTCACGCAAGTAGAGAGAGCACAAAATACAGAGTGTCACTATTTGCTTGCTCAGCGCACAAAATGAACCAAAGAGAAAACATGTGGAAGAGCCAGAGAGCAAAAATTTAAGCAAAAATCAAATTACAAAACAATAACAATTGTCCACAGGCTAAGCTTGCACTCACTTGTTGTCATTATTGTTGTTGGTGCTCATACAAGGTACACACTCACATTCACCCAAGCATAGGCTAACATTTAAGACCAAAGCTGCGCTTTCTCTTTCGCACTTACCTGTAGGTACATGGCCGCCAAACTGTTCAGCGATCTCGTTCCACATGGGAGATGTGACGCTGCGGCATAAGTGCAACTTGTTGTTGGAGTCCCAAATCTCAGGATATTTCTTTATAGCCTTTAACAACTGTGCGCGATTCACGAAAGGATCCTCCTTGGGCATGACGACAGGATGTGGATGTGGCTGTGGATGCGGAACAAAACTGAAGGTGATGAAGGCCACGACGGCGGCGTCGACAGTAATGGACGCGGAGCTCAACTGCGTCCTTTGACATCAATTATCGGCGAATAACTGAAAGTAGAGTTTGCAAAATATGCGAATTGAAAATGAAAAGGCAAAGCGATTGAGGAAAATAGAGAAAACGATGACGACGTCGGGGCAACGACGACGACGCCAGCGTCAACGACAACGGCGATGGCGATTGTTTGCTGTTGTTTCTGGTGTTTTTGTTGTGGCGCAGCGATGCCGAGAGATTGGAAAGCAATGTAGCAGAGGCAAAAGCAGCGCAAAAGCGGCGAAAGCGCACCCGAGATGAGATACACAAAATGCAAGCGAGAAGAGAGAACAGACAGAATGTGCAAAAAAGCAGCAACAGTTCGGCAGCCGCAACGACAGCGACGTCAGTTCAACAGTGTGTGTGTGTTTCAGTATGTGTATGACTGTGTACGTATATGTACGTGTGTGTGCTTTTAGGTGCAAGCGGGGGCGGGGGGACCGTTGCTGTGTGTGCTACATCTATACGTAAGACGAGGCGACAACCAAAGCGAGCATAAGAAAACAGACAAAGGCAAAAAGACAAAACAACGGCGGAGACCGCAGTATCGCAGCAACAACAGCAGCACCGACGAACCTTATGGAAGAAACTGAAATAGAGCAGAAAAAAGAAAAAAATGACAACGGCAAAATGAACTAAAAGAAGAAAGAAAAAAAACAAAAACATTGAAGCAAGGCAAGCAAATGAAGGCAGCCCACAAAAGAAAGGCAACGATAAACAACGGCGACGTCGACGTCAACGACAGCGGCTACGTTGGGGCCACTTTCGTGTATCTGTATGAGTGACTTTGTACGTTTATGTGCATGTGTATGGTATTGTACTTGTGTGTTTTTTGCCACAGCCCCGTCGCAATAAAGAAGGTGGCAATGACGTCGGCTTGAAGTAATCGGGCTGAATTAGAAGCATTGGCACAACTCGTGCTGCCGCTCTCCGCGAATGCGAAACAAAAGAGCAGCGTCAAAAAGCGATGAGTGCTGTGCAAAATGCAGGCAAACAGAGCCAAATGCACGATGACCGATGAGGAGGCGATGGACACGGTGACGCTGACTGCGACGACGGCAGACACAGCACAGGCCGTAGACAAAACTAAGTAGAGACTCGGCTCGGCTGTCTAAAACAAACAGCAGCAAAAACAAAAGCAACAAGAAAAAAAGGTTATCTTCGGCTAGCCGAAGATTAAATACCCTTGCAGACACGCATATTGCGTTAATTTTATTTTTATCGGTAATTGTTCCAACAGTAGCTATATGATATAGTAGTCCGATTTGAATGAAATTTTGTGAGCATATAGGAAATGATAATAAATGCATATTTTGTGAATTTGGTTAAAATCGATCAACAGACATAGAAAATTTTCATACTAAGTATTTCAACCGATTGTTCCTATGGCAGCTATATGATATAGTAGTCCGATTTAAATGAAATTTCGTCAACACATTGGGAATCATAACAAATGCATATTGCGTGATTTTGGTTGAAATCGCTCAAGAGACACTGAAAATTTTCATACTAAGCATTTCAACCGATTGTTCCTATGGCAGCTATATGATATTGTGGTCCGATCTGGATAAAATTTGGTCAGCTTATGAAAAATAGTAAAGAATGCATATTGCGAGAATTTGGTTCAAATCGTTTAAGAGACACTGAAAATTTTCATACTAAGCATTTTCAGCATTTTTAACCGATTGTTCCTATGGGAGCTATATGATATAGTGTTCCGATCTGGCCGATTTTAAAATATGAACTGCATGCCGAGAGAATACACATGTGTACCAAGTTTCATCACGATAGCTTTAAAACTGAGAGACTAGTTCGCATAGAAACAGACGGACAGATGGACATGGCTATATCGACTCGGCTGTTGATGCTGATCAAGAATATATATACTTTATGGGGTCGGAAACGCCTCCTTCAATGCGTTACAAACATCGTTACAAAAACAATATACCCTCTGCAAGGGTATAACAACGTGAACACGAACTATTGCCTAGGGTCTAACGATTGGGGCTGTTCGGTCGGTTGACTGTTCGGTCGATCTGTCGGTTAGTTGTTCGTTTTAGGGGGCTAGGTGCAATGAACCCATTTGACAACTACAACTGCACATAACACGCACACCTTTGCGATTATATTGGTGCAGAGTGCACCCACTTCTAACGCACTAAAAACAGCACAATCAGCAACAAAAACTGTGGGTGGAATCATGAAAAACAAGAAAGAATGCTATAGTCGGCTCGCGACTTTAGGATACCCGTTATTCAGTTTCAATATGTTTTAAACAATGCGTTATGATAATAATATTAGATCGTTTAGGTGATGGATAAATTAGCTTAGAAAACACAGAACATTTTCAAACAAATCTTCTAAACATACTAATTTATATTTTTGATTAATCGGCCCTGTGGTAGCTATCCGATGTCCGCCTAAGGTAGCTGTCCGCCTGAGGGAGCTGTCCGCGAGTAGAGCTTTCAGTGTATAATAAATGTTCCCTGTAATTGATAGTTTTTAAATATTTAAGTAGATAAGTATAAATCAAGTGGCTGAATAGTTCTTGTTGAACGTGCGACACATATCCTTTATGATTGAAAGCACTATGAAATTTGGATGCTTTTGATGTATCTAATTACGTAGATAAAGTTTAACAGAGTCATAACTATAAAATTCAATACTTGTGTGGTTCAAAGGGAAATGCGTGCTTTTAACATATTTGTCTATCGAATGTTGTGCTTTATGCTTGGGGGCATAATTCATCCATGACTTGGGCTAGGATTGATGGGGACCATGGTTTCCTTATCGTAAGTACGCACAGTTCCTTCATCAATTATTTAATAACATGACACTGGTCCAAATAATACCCATTTTGCATCCCGTCCTTTCACTTCCTCCTCCTTTCACCTTTATCTCGTTTGTTGTTAATGTTTTTAATGTTTGTCGTTTTATTGGCAACTGTGTTTCTTTATTTGGTATGTCTGAAAACATCTGTGGGGTATGTGACTTATCTGAAACGGTGTCGTTAATTTTTATAACTGCATAAATGGTCCCAGCCCTCGAGTATCTCTGCCTAGTGCAGGGTCAACGTAATTTGCTATATTAAAATTAATTTTGATGTTCGAACCTTATTCAGAGGCTTAGTAAGAAGAAGAAGAGCCAGAGACTAAAGAGAAGTACATTGTAGATAAGAAGTAAACGTAATGCACCCGAGGCTGAGTCTAAGGTTGAGGGTAAGGCTGATGTACGACAAGCCGAAGGAAAGACAGAAAGAGTGACTGGGAGTGGGAGCAAGAGGGAGAGAGCTGGGCAGTCAGGCCCACGACGACATCAATTGTCGTTCTAAAGATGGGCTTAAAACAGCCACGGCATGGGTTACAAGGGCTCAGGCGGAGTGACAAGTTAAGGGTGTGGATCTGTCTGTGTGCCAGTGTGTGTTGCCTTTATTGGCTTTTTATTTTCATATATGCTTTTTAAGAGCTTCATTAAAAACGCGCATGTACATGTGTCGGTGATGAGCTTCGTCTCTCTCTCTCCCTTAATCTCTCTCCCACTCATTATTTCTCGTAGACATCTTACTGGGGATGGGACAGACACACCTTTGTCAGCGTCACCAAGAAGAGACAATAAGACACTTATCACTAAGACACTTAGTTTTTAGCACTGTTTTGAAAAAAAACAATTGTGTTGTACAAATCAAGTACTCCTTGAATTGTTTGTAAAAAAAAACATTATTAATCTAGTATTCATAGCATTAGACGACAAAAAAAAAAAATTTGAAAAACAAATTGAAACAAGAAAGAAAAGTACAGTCGAACACGCCCGACCGTATAATACTCTCTGCTTTTATTCCCAATTATAATGCTTAAATCGGTATCCAGATATTACAATAGATAGTTCTTGTATTAGAACACGTTAAAACAAAAAAAAAAGCTAAGCATAATCGAACATACATGTGTTTGTCTGTATGTACATATAAATTCGTTTGACGTTAAATGTATGCACATACATATGTGTGTATGAATACTATTGGTCGGCACGACTAGCGCTGTCTCTCTCGCACTCATTGCTCTCGAATAATATCTTTGTTGCTTCATTTCATTCTTGTTTATGGTCGGATTCTTATAAAACTTTCAGGAGAGTTTGACATGATACATCTTCAAACGAATCATAAATAACAACACTGTACGATAAGGATAAATGCTTTAAAAACGGCATGCAAGTTTGAAATTTTCTTTTATTTCTTGCGGAAAAAGGGGGCGTGGCAGCCCAAAACTTTTGATGTCATTGCATTAATGCGGTCTCTAAAAAAACGTATACCAAAATTGGTATTCCTAGGTGCCATAGTTACTGAGATATTCGCCGAAAACATAGATTTTTTCCGAGGTGTGACGGGTTTTTTACTCATTGTGGGCGAATGGGGCGTAGCATCGAAAAAAAAAAAGATTCTTGTATTGACTGACTAATTATCGAGTCGATTGAGACCAAACTCGAATTTGTAACTCTTACCATCTCTGAAATCTGTTTGTTCATACGGACAGACAGACAGACGGACAGACAGACAGACAGACAGACGGACGGACGGACAGACGGACATAGCTATATCGACTCTGCTCGTGACGCTGATCAAGAATATATATACTTTATGGGGTCTGCCACGCCTCCTTCTGCCTGTTACATACATTTGCACAAACCCAATATACTCTTGCAGAGAGTATAAAAATGAATTATACTAAGCAATTTTCAGCATTGTTCCTATGGGAGCTATGTGATATAGCGATCCGATCTGGCCGATTTTAACATATGTACTGCGTGCAGAGAGAATACACATGTGTACCAAGTTTCACCACGATAGCTTTAAAACTGAGAGACTAGTTCGCATTGCAACAGACGGACAGACGGACATGGCTATATCGACTCGGCTGTTGATGCTGATCAAGAATATATATACTTTATGGGGTCTGCCACGCCTCCTTCAATGCGTTACAAACATCGCGACAAAAACAATATACCCTCTGCAAGGGTATAATAATAATAATAATAAAATAAAAATCAAAAAATCTGGCGATGGCACACGTCAAACTTGCAGATACACTATAGAACAAACTTAAAATCGTTTTTTTTTTTGTAAAGCTTAGTAAAATGCACACTTTCCAGGGAAATACTGTGTAATATGCCCATAAGATCAGACTTTCTTTAAAGAATAAAAATGTTTATTGAAATTCAGAGTCTAAAAATATTAAAGCTTAAGATTTGTCAGAAAAATTAAAAATTCATTCAAAGTAAGCCAATTGACATCACTACCCTTCAGATTACTTCTTGTGCCCAAGGTTTGACTACAGAGTATCCAGAAAACGACACAAAATAAAAGTAGAATTGTAACCATACAAATTTTTTTCGCCTCTCGTTGTAGCTACAACTCCGGTTTTTGTCACATGTCTGTATAAGTGTGTTTGTTTTTATACTCTCTCCAAGAGTATATTGGGTTTGTGCAAATGTATGTAACAGGCAGAAGGAGGCGTGGCAGACCCCATAAAGTATATATATTCTTGATCAGCATCACAAGCCGAGTCGATATAGCCATGTCCGTCTGTCTCTCCGTCTGTCTGTCCGTCTGTCCGTCCGTATGAACAAAAAGATTTCAGAGATGGTAAGAGCTACAAATTCGAGTTTGGTCTCTATCGACTCGATATTTAGTCAGTCAATACAAGAATCTTTTTATACCCGTTACTCGTAGAGTACAAGGGTATATTGTAGTCGTTGGAATGTATGTAACAGGCAGAAGGAGGCGTGGCAGACCCCATAAAGTATATATATTCTTGATCAGCATCAACAGCCGAGTCGATATAGCCATGTCCGTCTGTCCGTCCGTCCGTCTGTATGAACAAAAGGATCTCAGCAATTATAAGAGCTAGAAAGACCCAAGAGGTCGCAAATGAAAGATACATTTTGCAAGCAGTACAAGTTTGTTTTTGTTTTTTGACACGCCCACTTTAGGGCGTTCTGTGTTCATATAAAGGTAAAAGGTGGATAAAATATCATGTTTTAGCTTAGAAAACTTTTTTGTTAGTTACGCTATCCGAAAAAAAATTCACATAGGATGTACATATCCATGGCGTACATAAGCTGACCAAGTTTGATCCAAATCGGACTACTATATCGTATAGCTCCCATAGGAACAATCTGTCAAAAATATGTGTGAAAATTGTGTGAAAATTTTCTGTGTTTTCCAAGCTATCTTAGCCATCCCCTAAACTATTGCACTAATATTATTATCATTACCCATTGTTAATTATATATTGAAATTGAGTAACGGGTATCCTAAAGTCGCGAGGCGACTTAAGCATTCTTTCTTGTTTTTTTTTTGATGCCACGCCCCATTCGCCCACAATGAGCAAAAAACTCGGCACACCTCGGAAAAAATAGATGTTTAAAGCGAATATCTCAGTAACTACGGCACTTAGGAATACCAATTTTGGTACGCATTTTCCTAAGGACAGCATAAATACATTGCCACTTAAAATTTTGGAATGCCACGCCCCCTTTTTCCGTAAGAAAAAAAAACTTTTTAAACTTGCATGCCGTTTTAAAGGCATTTGTTGTTATCGTAGAGTATTGTCTTTAGGATATATATGATATAGTGATCCGATCTGGCCGATTTTAACATATGAACTGCGTGCAGAGAGAATACACATGTGTACCAAATTTCATCACGATAGCTTTAAAACTGAGAGACTAGTTCGCATAGAAACAGACGGACAGACTGACATGGCTATATCGACTTGGCTGTTGATGCTGATCAAGAATATATATACTTTATGGGGTCTGCCACGCCTCCTTCAATACATCGTGACAAAAACAATATACCCTCTGCAAGGGTATAACAAGGGAAGAAATAGTGGGAGTGAGGTCGAATGCAATCCGTTGGTCACTTGGCGAACCTCCTTTTCATCCTCAAATCACACACAGTAGCATACGATTTCGACAGTTTTTTACGATTAGCACAAAGGATACGAGACATGACATGTGCTGAGACGCAGAAGCTGCTGCTGCACCCAAATCAGGGGCAGAGACCGAAGCGGAGGACGGATAGATGGAACATTTCAGCAACTGTTGCTGGTCCAGCACGGCAGGTGAGGGGCACCAAATGGATTCTCAAGCATTTGTCAAAAAATCAGTTCTTAATGTTTGTTTATCTCTTGGTTATTGCAAAAGTTCTCGCGTAACTTCAGTTGTATAGGCTTCGTTTGACGATCAATTAAATGCTTGTGGCACTTCTTTATGCTTCTCAATGTATTGTCTGTTGGGCAATCTGAGCAAAAGCAATAAGCCAAATAGAGAATTCCCAGAATAATTATTTTTCTCATTTTTTATGAGACATTTTAATATCAAAATGGAGGCGGATTTAATTTTAATAAAGCGTCTGAATAATTTGCCCCTCTTATAGACGGAAATTCTTTTGAAAGAAAAAACAAGAAAAAAGGTTATTCTCGGCTAGCCGAAGACAGACACGCATATTGCGTTAATTTTATTTTTATCGGTAATTGTTCCAACAGTAGCTATATGATATAATAGTCCGATTTGAATGAAATTTTGTGAGCATATACGAAATTATAATAAATGCATATTTTGTGAATTTGGTTGAAATCGCTCAGTAGACATCGAACATTTTCATACTAAGCATTTCAACCGATTGTTCCTATGGCAGCTCTATGATATAGTGGTACGATCTGGATAAAATTTGGTCAGATTATGGAAAATGGTAAAAAATGCATACTGCCAGAATTTGGTTCAAATCGTTCAATGCATTACAATATTCGTGACAAAAACAATGTACCCTCTGCAAGGGTAAATAAGTAAGAAAGGCTACAGTCGAGCGCGCCGACTATAAAAAACCGCGTTCTCTCCTTATATTCAAAAAAATAATATTTGAATATGACTGTAATTTTAAATTTAAATAAAAAAAAAATTAAATTAAAAAAAAAATATTATATCAAGCCACTGATGGGATTCGACCCGTGCTATCAGACTCAGGTTCCATAACATGCCGCAACCCTACTAGTTGCACCACGCCATACATTTAACAAAAACCCAATTATTTTCATTTACATATAAAAGAAATTGATATAAAAAAAAAAAATTTAATTTCTGAGTCTGTGCCGGGGCTCGAACCGCAGGTCTTGTGTTTGCATACAAGTACAAAAAGTAATAACAAGCATCTCTACTACCTGGGCCACGCTTACTTTGTTTATAGTTGGATTTTTATGCAACTTTCAGGATAGTTCGTCTTTAAACGAATCTTAAATTAAAACACTGTACGATAAGGACAAATGCCTTAAAGACGTCGTCGAAATGGAAAATAATTTTGTTTTTTTTTTTTTGTGGAAAAGGGGGGCGTGGCACCAAAAAAATGTTAATGCACTGCATTTATGCTGTCCCTAGGAACCTGCGTACCCAAATTGGTGCTCGTAAGTGCCACAGTTACGGAGATATTCGCGGAAAACACGAATTTTTTTCAAGGTGCCTTTGGTTTTTTGCTTATTGCGGGGGCGGTGGGGGCGTGGCACTGATTTGAAATAAACTTGATCTCCTCGCGAAAGTTACGGAAATTGGAGGCTCTAGAATTTGTAGTTTAAGAGATCCAGGTGTTCATACAGACGGACGGACGGAGATACGGACATGGCTATATCGACTCGGCCATCGATGCTGATCAAGAATATATATACTTTATGGGGTCGCAAACGCCTCCTTTTACCTGTTACGTACATTTCGCTTCTGACAAACCTAATAGACCCCTATACTCTTTTTAAGAGTACGGGGGGATAATGATTTTAGTTTAATGACAGATAAGTTATGAAATGTATAATGTTTGACATTAAACATAAATGCAATTTAATTACTTTTAAAGCCCAAAAAGAAAATTTGTTTAATTTTTTTCCATGCATTTATTAATCTACATAGGACGGGTCTTTAAAAATATCAGTTAAAATAAACGATAACAAAAACAAATAAAACTGAAACCATTTCGAATTGTTTGTATAATAAATTTGGATATTTACGAGTTCGAAACCCGATCGCAATTATACCAAATGAGGTCATTCCAAATTGCGGGCAATCTTAAAGTTTCAACAAAGCGAAATTTATGTGATTTTGCGAAATACTAAAGGCGGCAACTCTATGAGCTGACAGCCTGTTGAATAAATTAGTTGGCGATAATAAGAGGCTACATTCATGTGCATTTTATTTTCTTTCATGACAAAGAACGAGAGGAAAGGTCGGCTGAAGAGGGACGAACAAAAATTTATTGACTCATGCGTCCTGTTGCGTGCCATGTACTTTAAATGGGACTGAAGGGGGCGTGGCAGTGGAAACTCTTTTGCATTTGCGTGCATTTTAATACACTTTATCATTCGCCTGCTGTGCACTTTGTTTTATTATTTATATTTACTATAATTTTCCGCGCTGCTTCGCGCTGCTAGACACTGCAAAGAAAGCAATGGACGACTCAAAGATACCACTTAATAAATGAAACAAAAGGAAATCCGTGCAAAGAGACTCATTTTATTTCAATAATAATAAAATAAAATTTGATTAAATATTTTGTCAAGTTGATTCCAAAATTAGAAATAAATTTTATACATCTCTATAACTTAAAAATTATATTATTCGACTATTGAAAATTGATTTATAACTTCCATCTATGTTCAAAAGGATAATATAAAAATCTTAATTTAGGCAGATTACTGTGAATTACTTGCACAGCAACTTAAATGACAAGACTGTCTCATCTTATGACGCAATTACAGGGTGTTGCGTAGAGCACAAAAAGCGTAGCTGGGCATTGCTGGCAGTCAGTTGCCCTAAGGGAATGGGCGGCTAAGTGGAAATGCAATAATTATAATTAAATGCATTTTTACGTGGTGTTTTTCCATGTCGAGCTTTTCTCTATGTAAATAAATAATTGCACACCTTTCCCGAGCTAAATTTGACAACAACGATGCACACAATTAATTGCGTTTAAGCTTTATCATTTTTTTTTTGCTGGGGGTAAAGTCTGCAAGCTTTATATTTAGACACTGTACTCTAAACAAGAAAGAAAAGTACAGTCGAACACGCCCGACCGTATAATACTCTCTGCTTTTATTCCCAATTATAATGCTTAAATCGGTATCCAGATATTACAATAGATAGTTCTTGTATTAGAACACGTCAAAACAAAAAAAAAAGCTAAGCATAATCGAACATACATGTGTTTGTCTGTATGTACATACAAATTCGTTTGACGTTAAATGTATGCACATACATATTTGTGTATGAATAATATTGGTCGGCATGACTAGCGCTGTCTCTCTCGCACTCATTGCTCTCGAATAAAATCTTTGTTGCTTCATTTATTTCTTGTTTATGGTCGGATTCTTATAAAACTTTCAGGAGAGTTTGACATGATACGTCTTCAAACGAATCATAAATAACAACACTGTACGATAAGAACAAATGCTTTAAAAACGGCATGCAAGTTTGAAATTTTCTTTTATTTCTTGCGGAAAAAGCGGGCGTGGCAGCCCAAAATTTTTGATGTCATTGCATTAATGCGGTCTCTAAAAACACGTATACCAAAATTGGTATTCCTAGGTGCCATAGTTACTGAGATATTCGCCGAAAACATAGATTTTTTCCGAGGTGGGACGGGTTTTTTACTCATTGTGGGCGAATGGGGCGTGGCATTGAAAAAAAAAAAGATTCTTGTATTGACTGACTAAATATCGAGTCGATTGAGACCAAACTCGAACTTGTAGCTCTTACCATCTCTGAAATCTGTTTGTTCATACGGACAGACAGACAGACAGACAGACAGACAGACGGACAGACGGACATGGCTATATGGACTTGGCTTGTGATGCTGATCAAGAATATATATACTTTATGGGGTCTGCCACGCCTCCTTCTGCCTGTTACATACATTTGCACAAACCCAATATACTCTTGCAGAGAGTATAAAAAGTCACATGGTATGAGTAACATTTGGAGTACTTGTCAGAAAGCGTATAAAAAGTGAACATATTTCAAATTTTGGAGATGAAACAACCAAAATGTTCGAATCTGTTGCTAGTTTCCAAAATACATTTTCACATTTTTCTCCGCTCGAATATTTTGGATACAGCATAATTATATTGGAAGCTGGCCCATAAATCAAAGCCATCTCCGTCAGATTTGTGTGTGGCAAGAGGGGGAGGGGTAGGAAGTTTGGTGTGTTAGAAGGGGCAAGAAAATTAAACGTAGGCGGTGCCAGTCAGTTGGACAATAGATCGGTCGGGTGTACGAGAACCGGGATCGGGAACACTTGAAAAATGCATCGATGCAATGGGAAGCGAAGCCAAGAGTGGAACAATCTCTCAACATTTGGCAGCATGTGGCAAGTACGCGAACGAAAAGGGTCTGTTGCAACTTACCACGAAGATGAAATGATTTATGTTGCAGTTGCAGTCTGCCCAACTATCATGCTGTTTCTGTCAGTTCTGTTAGCTCAAGTTCTTATAGTCTCTGAGATCTACATAGTAATTCAAACGGACGGCCCGGAAAACTTTTCATGCTGATCAAGAGCATATACAGTTCATGGGGTCGCAAACGCCGTCTCCTACCTGTTACCCACATTTTGCTTTTGAGAAGCGTCTACTCGTTTTTAGAGTACGGGGTGTGTAAAAGAACAGTTAAGCAAACTTTTAAATTTTATTAAAATGATAATAGTTTAAATTAAAGCCTTCCGCATCATAGTAATACTGACGTAAAAGAATGTTGATCACTTTTCTGACTTTTCTCTCGATTTTTCAGTTATGTTTGAATGACAGAATCTTAACACATTTATTGTCACATAGTTAGTGATTTATCTAGTGTCGCTCAAATTACTAAACATTTCATTTGGTTTAATGCCACACAAATCATACAATATTTACAAGAATTATAGTATTTTTACATTACATAATGAACACTTTTGAGCTTTAATAAGATGCGTATTTAAAAAAAAAATTGTGGTTCTATTGATTTTAAATTGCTTGAATTTAATTTTAGTTTATTTAATTTTATGTTGCCACACGCTCTGTGGAATGATCTATTAACTTGCATGAAATATTACAAATTACTATGGTTCAGTTTGGGCTAATGTTTCAGCTCAGGTCAGCCCGGCGATAAACTGGGGAATGGTAGGCAAGTCGTAAACTAAAATTTTTTATTTATTTAGCGACGCGTTGACATTAAAATGGGGCAAGTAGCATATATTTTTTTTTAATATTTCCATAGTATTATAAGCTGGCGTCTAACGAGTCTCTTGAATCTCGTATCTTGTTCGCTTTGTGTTCTCTGGCCTCTGGTATTGGATTACAAATTACAAATCCGATCCGATTTTGGATTTTGAGTTATGCTCGGCAATAAAACTAAAATTTTTTGGCTTTTATTTCTTGTCGTCATTTTTCATATTTTATTGAGTTGAAATATTGTTTCGTCAGATTCCCACTACGTAATGCGGCTTGAAGGCTCCTATTCGACTATAAAACATAAAATTTCACAGTTGATATTCATTCTTTCAACAAAAATGTCTCGTTTATTCACAAAGATTAAAAGACAAGAATTATGGAAACGAGCAAGTTATTTGCTTTGCCATAAAATGTCCTATAAAGATTTTAATCTTCAACTGGCTAACCTTAGACAGAACCAAGCAAGAAATTTCGTAAAAAATTATTGATTTCGAGATGATTTAAAAGCTTATTTACAATTCGAAATATCAACCATTGCAGCTTTTGCTTTATTATGGCTTGAGAAAAATTTAACTACATAAAAATAACATAACATTTTAACTTTAGTAGTTTACCAAAATAAGACACCGATTTACGCCAAAATAGTGTTGTAAGCTTTGCAAATCTATGAAATTATATCTTCTTTGCTTTTAATGCGCGTTTCTAAATTATTTTAAAAATTTCAACTATATTTAAGACTTGTCCTTAATGTAGAAAATTTTCTTGCACTTTTTGCCGGGGGCAAATATAAAAAGTTTTTTCTTTATGATAGAAGTTGCGTGACGAGAGTTATGGACCAGCTGAGAAATTGGGCAAGCGCATTATATTAAAATCCGGAATTAAATCTTAGTTATGATTTTTTAAAGCCTTCAACAAAGAAATTCTGAAATCGCACAAAACAATCGCAATAAACATTATTCAAAATTATAATGTTGAAATCGGTATCTGGATATTACAATAGATAGTTCTTGTATAAGAACACTCACACTCATGGCATTTCGCTCGAATATAAACTTTGTTCCTTTTTTGTTTATAGTCGGATTCTTATGAAACTTTCAGGAGAGTTTGACACGATTTGTCTTCAAAAGAATCACAAATAACAAATGACTTAAAAACGGCATGCAAGTTTGAAAAGTTTCTTATTTCTTACGAAAAAAGGGGGCGTGGCAACCAAAAATTTTGATGTCATTGCATTTATGCGGTTCTAGGAACACGTGTACCAAAATTGGTATTCCTAAGTGCCATAGTTACTGAGATATTCGCCGAGAACATAGATTTTTTCCAAGGTATGTCTAGTTTCTTGCTTATTGTAGGCGAATGGGGCGTGGCATCAAAAAAAAAAAAATCTTGTATTAAATGACTAAATATCGAGTCGATAGAGACCAAATTCGAACTTGTAGCTCTTACCATCTGTGAAATCTGTGTGTTCATAAGGACGAACAAACGGACATGGCTATATCGACTCGGCATGTGATGCTGATCAAGAATATTCATACTTTATGGGGTCTGCCACACCTCTTTCTGCCTGTTGCGTAGATTTGCACAAACCCAATATGTTCTTGCAGAGAGTATAAAACTTTTGTGCACCAATTAACGGGTATTTTTAAGTCATTCTTTCTTTCTTATTCACTCTCGCGTTTTGCGAAACTGATGAGATAATCAGTAAATGCATATTGTGACTGCCAGGATAGGCACCCAGTTGTCAGTTCAAGCAATAGTGTTGTACTTACATGTATTTATCAGATGTCTCTTCAACTATTATCATGCAAATATTGTGAAGCTTCAGTTTGTTGCCCGGGAAAGCGCTTTATTAAATGTCTTTAAATCAACGAGCCATTAAAAAGTTTTTATTACGCAAATTTTGATTTGGGGAAAAAGGAAAATGTAAAATAGAAAATAGTTTCTATAGAATTCGAAACAAAAGTGTTTTGCTGAGAAATTGCAATTTATCAATAAGACCGCCTCGTTCTCACCTTCCTCGAAAAATAAGGGTCGAGCGTAGGGTGAACCGGTGAGTTCTTCACCACCTCCCCTCCCAATGACAAAAATAAGGAACGAGACTTTTGGTTCACCCCTAAGTGAAGTTGTGCTCGACCTTTTGACGACATGCCCCAAGGGTTATTTCTTATATATATACAGTGGAATCCGGTTAGAACGACTCCGCTTGAAGTGTCCGACCGGTCATTACGACGAAAATTCGATAAATTGTTTGGTCCCTATGCAAGCTTGTAAGCAAGAGCCTCCGCTTAGTGCGTCTCCGCTTTTAATGACAAACCGCTTATATCGACGATATTTTTCTCAATTCAACCGGCTAATTTAATGGTTCTCCGTTGAGAAGAAAATGCAAAAAATTCTGCGCTTGGAACTATTGAACTAAATTTAATATATATTTTTTAATTAAAAAATTAAATTGTTTTTTTTTTTCAACCTTTTGCAAACATGACAGCAATAAAAAGAAATCTTTTTTGCCCCATATGGTTAAAGCGTCTACCGGGTATAATGACGTAAAATCGTCGGTCCCTTGAGTGTCGTTATAACCGGATTCCACTATATATATATATTGTTGTAGTTGTAGTTGTTTTAACTACCTTCGAAAACAACATCAACAATGTACACCATGTTGTTGTCAATCCTTTCATTTCTATTCTTTTCTTTTCAATCTTTTCAATTTCTTTTTTTGTACTCTCGATATTTTTCTTTTGAAATTTGTCCCGTCTGTGCTTACCGCTTTTGTTCTTATTTCTTTTGGGGCGCGGTCTGTTGGTTCTCACATTACAAAATATCCAACTAAAGATATGAGATACATCGATGCAGATATAGACACAGATGTATTGTAAAGAAACTCTGACTGTTTGCTTACCTGGGCACAGTCCATAGTTAACCCTTGCCTTAAAACTCATGTGTGTGTTCTCCTTCATTAATTTTCCATTTTCCACTCCACCCCTTACTTTCCTGCTTTGTATTGATTTTCACGCGTTGTTATTAATTACGAATCAAAAGATACCGATCAGCAATTAATACATTTTTTTATAGCCCCGAATAAAACGCTACAAGTCCGGAACTCTGCTGATTTGTTGGTTTGTTTTTAATGGGTTTTATCTTCGATCTTCCCGTGCGCCAATTTACATATTATAAAATTATGTAAATTACTTAAATATAGCAATATATTTCTCCTTCTATATCTTTCTATCCCTCTTATCGTGACTTTTATAATCTTTAAGCGTCTTAGTATTGAACTATTTTGATTTGGCTTCGAACATTTTTATGCACTTGCATCTTTATTTAATACAAGTATAATTACTATAGAATAATTGCCTGTTACGCACATATAATTTCTGACAAACTTAATAGACTTCACTACTCTTTTTTAGAGTATGGGGTCTATAAATGTGTTATTAGTTTTGTAAATTGAACTAAATTTGAATATTAATGCATGTATTAAGAAGAAACTAATCAAGTTGTTTATTTAAATTTAGTAGGATAAGAGATTACACCTATGGTATATGGAATCATCTCGACAATTTAGCAATTTAGAGGCAAAACATAGCAAACAAGTAAGATAAGTACAGTCGAACTCGCCCGACCGTATAATACTCCCTGCTTTTATTCCCAATAAATAGATAGTTCTTGTATTAGAACACGTTACAACAAAAAAGACAATTTATAATCGAATATACATGTGTTTGTCTGTATGCACATACAAATTCGTTTAACGTTACATGGATGCACATATAAATGTTTATAAGTGTGTATGTATACTATTGCCGCCACACATGCACCAAAAGAGTTCGAATATATGCTTGTATGTTTCTGTTGCGCTCGCACTCATGAATTGACTTTAATGTTAAGTTTATAATCGGTAGCTCTGTTGTTTATTGTTGAATTTTTATGCAACTTTCAGCATAGTTTGATATGATTTGTCTTCAAAGGAATCATAAATAACAATACTGTACGATAAGAACAAATGCCTTTAAAACGGCATGCAAATTTGAAAATTTTATTTTTTCTCAAGGTATAAGGGGCGTGGCAGCCAAAAATTTTAAATGGTAATGTATTTCAGCTGTCCTTAGGAACATGCGTACCAAAATTGGTATTCCTAAGTACCGTAGTTACTGAGATATTCGCTTTAAGCATCTATTTTTTCCGAAGTAAGTCTAGTTTATTTCTCATTGTGGTCGAATGGGGCGTTGCATCAAAAAAAAAAAATTCTTGTATTGACTGACTGAATATCGAGTCGATAGAGACCAAATTCGAACTTGTAGTTCTTACCATCTCTGAAATCTGTGGGTTCATACGGACAGACAGACAGACGGGCATGGCTATATCGACTCGGCTTGTGATGCTGATCAAGAATATATATTATTTATGGGGTCTGCCACGGCTCCTTCTGCCTGTTACATACATTTGCGCAAACCCAATATACTCTTGCAGAGAGTATAAAAAAACTAAGTATAATCGAAAATACATGTGTTTGTCTGTATGCACATACAAACTCGTTTGACGTTATATGTATGCACATACATATGTGCGTATGTATACTTTTGGTTGGCACTGAAAGCGCTGTCTCGCTCGTACTCATGCATTGGTATTGACCGCAAATATATAGAATTTGTTGAGTGTTTTCTTTATTGTTTATGGTCGGATTCTTATGAAACTTTCAGGGTAGTTTGATATACAGTAGAATCCGGTTATTACGACACTCAAGGGACCGACGATTTTACGTCGTTATACCCGGTAGACGCTTTAACCATACACAACCCCATACAAACTTGTATGAAAGGGCCAATCAAGTCATGGAATTTTCGTCGCAATGACCGGACAAACGCTTTAAGCGGAGTCGTTATAACCGGATTCTACTGTATTTATTCTTTAAACACATTTAAAATATCAATACTGTACGATAAGAAACAAGTAAGAAAGGCTACAGTCGAGCACGCCGCCTGTAAGAGATCCCGTTCTCTCCTTGTATTCCAATTCAAAATTAATATTTAAATCTGACTGTATTTAATATAAAATTTAAATATTAAATATATATATATATTGATTGTATGCACACACATATGTATATATGTGTGTACGTATGTATACTGTGGCTTGGCACGGCTGTAAAACATGCGCAGCGTATGTTTCTGTCTCTCTCGTATTCATGCATTGGCATTCCGCTTAATCGTAAAACTTTGTTACCTGGTTCTTTTGTTTATAATTTGATTTTTATGCAACTTTCAGGATAGTTTGATATAATTTGTCTTTAAACTTATTTTGAATTGCAATACTGTACTATATTAGCAAATGCCTTAGAACGGCATGTAAGTTCGTGTGGGAAAAGGGGGCGTGGCAGACGAAAATTTTATTGACGTTGCATTTGTGCTGTTTCTAGAAACCTGCGTACCAGAATTGGTGTTCCTAGTGCTATAGTTACGGAGATATTCGCAAAAAACATCAATTTTTTCCCAGGTGTTTCTAGATTTTTGCTTATTGCAGGGGCGGTAGGGGCGTGGCACTGATTTGAAATAAATTTGATCTGCTCGCGAAAGTTACGGAATTTTTACTACACATTTGGCGGTTGTAGCTCTTGTAGTTGAAAAGATCCAGGTGTTCATACAGACGGACGGACAGACGGACATGGCTATATCGACTCGGCTATTGATACTGTCTGTCTGTCCGTCTGTCTGTCCGTATGAACCCACAGATTTCAGAGATGGAAAGAGCTACAAGTTCGAATTTGGTCTCGATCGACTCGATGTTTAGTCAGTCAATACAAGAATATTTTTTTTTCCGATGCCACGCCATATTCGCCTACAATTAGCAAGAAACTAGACAGACCCCGGAAAAAATAGATGCTCAAAGCGATTATCTCACTGAGGAATACCAATTTTGGTACGCTGGTTCCCAGAGACAGTATAAACGCATTGCCATTTAAAATTTTTGGCTGCCATGCCCCCTTATGCCTTAAGAAAAAAATTAAATTTTCAAATTTGCATGCCGTTTTAAAGGCATTTCTTCTCATCGTACAGTATTGTTATTTATGATTCCTTTGAAGACAAATCATATCAATAAATCAATCCAACAATAAACAACAGAGCTACCGATTATAAAGTTAACATTAAAGTCAATGCATGAGTGCGAGCGCAACAGAAACATACAAGCATATATTCGAACTCTTTTGATGCATGTATGGCGGCAATAGTATACATACACACATATAAACATTTATATGTGCATCCATGTAACGTTAAACGAATTTGTATGTGCATACAGACAAACATAGGTATATTCGATTATAAATTGTCTTTTTTGTTGTAACGTATATATGTGCATCCATGTAACGTTAAACGAATTTGTATGTGCATACAGACAAACATAGGTATATTCGATTATAAATTGTCTTTTTTGTTGTAACGTATTCTAATACAAGAACTATCTATTGTAATATCCGGATACCGATTTTAACATTATAATTGTGAATAAAAGCAGAGAATATTATACGGTCGGGCGTGTTCGACTGTACTTTTCTTACTCGATTTTGTTTGATTTTTTGCACGACTGGCCCACTGTTGCTGTCATTATGGTTTGCTTTCTTGCTGCTGTATTCGAATTCTTCTTTATTTTGTTATTGTAGCCTTAGAGCTTCTAAGGTTGTAAATGCCTTTCTCGCCGCCTTTGTAATTGGGCATAATTCCGGAAACCCACAACAATGGGCAACAACGGCAACAACAAAACAACAGCAACAACGACGGCAACAACAAAAACAACAGCATAGAGCAAAACAACAAACAACCAAAACTACAGCTGAGCTGAGTTTGCAACACGGTTCCCTCTTTTGCTTCTCACTCAATAAGCTCAAAGAACAAATCGTCATGTTTAAAATTTCAGACCGAAACCTCTTTATACTCCTTAGGTCGAAAAACTTGACACTAGTTCCGGGGAAATCCATTGGCTTTAGACCTAAACAGCTCTGTTTAGATCCGCAATTAATAGAATCCACAGAGATGTTCGCATAATTCCACAGTCGGTATACCTGTACTTTTCTTACTCTCTCTCCCTCATTCTCTCTCTCTCTCTCTCTCTCTCTCTCCCTCGTTCTCATTGTGTGTTTATGTCAGAATACCACATATTTTCTGTAAGTGGCACAACGCAAAAGTTCCCATTTAGTCTGAAGTTGTTGCCACTTAGAACTGGACAACTTCCCAGACAACTAAATGCACGGGAAATGAGATTCATTTTTCTGTTTTTATACTCTCTGCAAGAGTATATTGGGTTTGTGCAAATGTATGTAACAGGCAGAAAGAGGCTTGGTAGACCCCATAAAGTACATATATTCTTGATCAGCTTCACAAGCCGAGTTGATATAGCCTTGTCCGTCTGTCTGTCTGTCTACCTGTCCGTATGAACACACAGATTTCAGAGATGGTAAGAACTACAAGTTCGAATTTGGTCTCTATCGACTCGACGTTAAGTCAGTCAGTAAAAGAGTCCTTTTTTTTGATGCCACGCCCCATTCGCCCACAATGAGTAAAAAACTAGACATAGCTCGGAAAAAATAGACGATTAAAGCTAATACCCTAGTAACTACGGCACTTAGGAATACCAATTTTGGTACTCATGTCAAAGCACAAATGCATTGACATTTTGTAATTAAACGCAATGTCAATGCATGAGAGCGAGATAGGAACATACACACATGTGATGGAACTACGCTCGTATATGTGCATTCGCCAATGTACATACAAATATGTGAACGTATGTAATTTATAGTATGTAAATATGTCCATACATATGTAAGTACAGACATTTAAATTTTTAATATTTATATATATCTTATATATATATGCATACATGTACGCGTTTATAACCTTCGCCCTTCACTGCATCCAATGCTTTTACATGTAAAAACATTCAATAAAGTTACAAAGTGAAAATACCAAATTTTGTTATACCCTTGCAGAGGGTATATTGTTTTTGTCACGATGTTTGTAACGCATTGAAGGAGGCGTGGCAGACCCCATAAAGTATATATATTCTTGATCAGCATCAACAGCCGAGTCGATATAGCCATGTCCGTCTGTCCGTCTGTCCGTCTGTTTCTATGCGAACTAGTCTCTCAGTTTTAAAGCTATCGTGATGAAACTTGGTACACATGTGTATTCTCTCTGCACGCAGTTCATATGTTAAAATCGGCCAGATCGGATCACTATATCATATAGCTCCCATAGGAACAATCGGTTCAAAAAAAAATTTTTTTTGAGCTAGCTCCACCAAACTCAGCCTATATGCATTTAGTACTAAATCCCACGTGCAAACCAAATTTCATCCAGATCGGACCACTATATCATATAGCTGTCATAGGAACAATCGGTTAAAAATGCCGAAAATGCTTAGTATGAAAATTTTCAGTGTCTCTTGAACGATTTGAACCAAATTCTCGCAATATGCATTCTTTACCATTTTCCATCAGCTGACCAAATTTTATCCAGATCGGACCATTATATCATATAGCTGCCATAGGAACAATCTGTTGAAATGCTTAGTATGAAAATTTTCTATGTCTATTGAGCGATTTCATCCAAATTCACGCAATATGCATTTGGTATCATTCCCAATGTGTTGACCAAATTTCATTCAAATCGGACTACTATATCATATAGCTGCCATAGGAACAATCGGTTGAAATGCTTAGTATGAAAATTTTCTATGTCTATTGACCGATTTTAACCAAATTCGCACAATGTGCATTTATTATCATTCCCTATATGCTCGAAAAAGTTCATTCAAATCGGACTACTATATCATATAGCTACTGTTGGAACAATTAGCGATTAAAATAAAATATGCGTGTCTGCAAGGGTATTTAATCTTCGGCTAGCCGAAGATAACCTTTTTTTCTTGTTTTATTCTGATATTGCCTCTTTGTTTTGGCTAATTCTAATATGAAGAACACCACCAAATCATATTTATCAGCGAATTATCAACCAGATCAAAACAATAACATTTTCGAAGAAGAAGAAAACAATTAAAAGAGAACTATTCTCATTTCGCTCCATCTCGTTTTTGTTGTCATTGTTTTAGTTCTATTGCTTCGTTCTATGCATTGCCTCTCACACATGGAAATGCATGCAGGATTGAGAGAGACAAGTAGTTAGGATTAGCGGAGAGTCGTAACTCTTAGCGGCCGCTAAACAATATGTGATTGAACGTTAAAAAAAAACAAGTAAGAAAGGCTACAGTCGAGCGCACCGACTGTAAAAGACCCCGTACTCTCCTTGAATTCGAAACTAATATTTAAATACGACTGTAATTTAAAATTTAAGTTTTAAAATTAAATTTAAACAAGTAAGAAAGGCTACTGCCGAGCGCGCCGACTGTAAAAGACCCCGTACTCTCCTTGTATTCGAAATTAATATTTGAATACGGCTGTAATTTAAAATTTAAGTTTTAAAATTAAATTTAAAAAAAAAAATTGAATCAGTCACTGAAAGGATTCGAACCCGCGCTTACTGACGCAAGTTCGATAGCATGCTGCAACCCTACTAGTTACACCACACCATTCATTTGGCAGAAATTTGATTATTTTCATTTATATATAATAATGTAGTTATTTTAAAAATAAACAAGAAAAAAAGGTTATCTTCGGCTAGCCGAAGATTAAATACCCTTGCAGACACGCATATTTTATTTTAATCGCTAATTGTTCCAACAGTAGCTATATGATATAGTAGTCCGATTTGAATGAACTTTTTCGAGCATATAGGGAATGATAATAAATGCACATTGTGCGAATTTGGTTAAAATCGGTCAATAGACATAGAAAATTTTCATACTAAGCATTTCAACCGATTGTTCCTATGGCAGCTATATGATATAGTGATCCGATCTGGCCGATTTTAACATATGAACTGCGTGCAGAGAGAATACACATGTGTACCAAGTTTCATCACGATAGCTTTAAAACTGAGAGACTAGTTCGCATAGAAACAGACGGACAGACGGACAGACGGACATGGCTATATCGACTCGGCTGTTGATGCTGATCAAGAATATATATACTTTATGGGGTCTGCCACGCCTCCTTCAATGCGTTACAAACATCGTGACAAAAACAATATACCCTCTGCAAGGGTATAAAAATTCGTTTGTCATTATATGTATGCATTATATGTATGGCTTGGCACGGCTGCCAAACATGCGCAGCGTATGTTTCTGTCTCTCTCGTATTCATGCATTGACATTCCGCTTAACCGTAAAACTTTGTTACCTGGTTCGTTTGTTTATAATTTGATTTTTATGCAACTTTCAGGATAGTTTGATATAATTAGTCTTTAAAGATATTTTGAATTGCAATACTGTACTATATTAGCAAATGCCTTAAAAGCGGCATGTAAATTTGAAAAGTTTTTTAGTTCTTGTGGGAAAAGGGGGCGTGACAGGTTAAAATTTTTAATGACGTTGCATTTGTGCTGTTTCGAGAAACCTGCGTACCAGAATTGGTGTTCCTAAGTGCTATAGTTACGGAGATATTCGCAAAAAACATCAATTTTTTCCGAGGTGTGTCTAGTTTTTGGCTTATTGCGGGGGCGGTAGGGGGCGTGGCAATGATTTGAAATAAACTTGATCTGCTTGCAAAAGTTATGGAGTTTTTGTTACAAATTTGGAGTCTCTAGCTCTTATAGTCTCTGAGATCCAGGTGTTCATACAGACGGACGGACGGACGGACGGACAGACGGACATGGCTATATCGACTCGGCTATTGATGCTGATCAAGAATATATATACTTTATGGGGTCGGAAACGTTTCCTTTAACCTGTTACGCACATTTCGCTTCTGACAAACCTAATAGACCCCTATACTCTTTTTAAGAGTACAAGGTCAAAAAATGTAAATATACAATATTAACTGGTGCAACAGGGTTGGTTTGCTGTTAGTCGTTTGTTTCTAAGCCAATGGTCTGCGGTTCGAACCCGGAGTGGCGCAACTAGTAGGGTTGCCGCATGTTCTGAACCTGTGTCTGATAGCGCGGGTTCGATTCCCATCAGTGAGTTGACAAACATTTTTTTTTAAATTTAATTTTAAAACATAAATTTCAAATAACAGTCGTATTCAAATATTAATTTTGAATACAAGGAGAGTACGGGGTATTTAACAGTCGGCGCGCTCGACTGTAGCCTTTCTTACTTGTTTTTTTTTTGTTTATGGTCGGATTCTTATGAAACTTTTAGGAGAGTTTGACAAGATTCGTCTTCAAATAATTCACAAATAACAATACTGTACGATAAGAACAAATGCCTCAAAAACGGCATTTAAGTTTGAAAATTTTTTTTTTTACTACAGAAAAAGTGGGCGTGGCAGTCCAAAATTCTAAATGGCAATGAATTTATGCTGTCTCTAAGAACTTGCGTACCAAAATTGGTATTCCTAAGTGCCATAGTTACTGAGATATTCGCCGAAAACAAAGGTTTTTTCCGAGGTGTGACGAGTTTTTTACTCATTGTGGGCGAATGGGGCGTGGCATCGAAAAAAAAAAGATTCTTGTACTGACTGACTAAATATCGAGTCGATAGAGACCAAGTTCGAACTTGTAGCTCTTACCATCTCTGACATCTGTGTGTTCATACGGACAGACAGACAGACGGACATGGCTATATCGACTCGGCTTGTGACGCTGATCAAGAATATATATACTTTATGGGGTTTGTTTTTTTATTCTTATCCTATATATTAACTATAATAAATTTATAAGCACAGAAGTTTTTCATATTAATTCAATATGGAGCGTGTTTTTGACCGATCTGCATATGGGAGCTATACGATATAGTCGCCCGATTTGGATCAAACTTGGTCAGCTCAGATAACAAAAAAACAAGAAAGAAAAGTACAGTTGAACACGCCCGACCGTATAATACTCTCTGCTAGGTATGCCAGAGAGACAGTCGTGCCGACCAATAGTATTCATAGACACATGTGTATGTGCATATATTTATTATCAAACGAATTTGTATGTACATACATATGTTCGATTATGCTCAGCTTTTTTTTTTTTGTTTAAACGAGTTCTAATACAAGAACTATCTATTTTAACATCCGGTTACCGATTTAAGCATTATAATTGGGAATAAAAGCAGAGAGTATTATACGGTCGAGCGTGTTCGACTGTACTTTTCTTTCTTGTTGGTCATACAGATGAACGGACGGACAGGCGGACATGGCTATATCGTCTGGGCTGTTGATGCTGATTAAGAATATATTTACTTTATGGGGTCGGCCACATCTCCTTCTGCCTGCTACACACATTTCGCTTTTGACATACTTAATAGACCCCTCTATTCTATTTTAGAGTACGGGGTCTAAAAATTTGACAACTTTAGGTTCACAAAAATATTTCATATTTTTGCATTTCAATATACATACATAGTTCTCTACGATTTAAATAAGTTGAAATTGGTGATAAGAAGAAATCTATTTTCCAGTACAGTAAAGAAGACCTTAATGGCTTTCGGAATCACTTGTACCACTTATCAGCTTCAAAATTAGACAATGAATTTTTTACCAATCCCGATTGTTTCCAGCATTTAGTTTGCTTATATTCTTATTCAAGGCGGTTTAGTTAAAATTCAAAATAAAATGTTCTATTTACTTACAATTTTTATATTAGTTATTTATGGAACTCAGTCAGAGTGTAGTGGCAGTTTGGTAATTAAATAAGGATATTAAAATGATGAATATCATATTTTGTAACTACACTGAATTCGCTCAACAGTTTTCAGGTGTGCAAGAAGGAGTTCTCCAACTTTTAGGAGACAAAGAAAAAACTCCCAAGCCCAATATGAATATTATTGAGGATTATGCAGTACAACTTTCACATCGTGATGATCAAATAGAAAAACTTAACTCGATTCTTGACGAAATTGATATTAAGCTTGTAAAGCTTAAAATACGAGCCAAGAAATGTTTTCCCCAAGTAAATAGCTGTCTTCCCTTTGGAAACTCTTCAGACATACACCGGATCTATGCCCCAGGATTTGACGAACCTTTCGAGGTCCTGTGTAATAGTGAATTGGCTGGTCCAGGTTGGTTAGTTATTCAGCAGAGGATCATTGGTGAGGAGAACTTCAATAGAAACTTTGCCAACTATAGCCAAGGCTTTGGGTCTTTGAGTGGTGACTTTTTCCTGGGCTTGGAAAAGATACATCGATTGACGATTTCGGAACGCCACGAACTCTATGTATATTTTGAAAAAGACGACTATCACGTCGGAGAACAATATGATCAATTCGAAATCGGAAGTAAAAATCAACAATACAAATTGCTGAGTTTGGGTAGGAATTTGAAGGAATTTGGTTTTGATGCGTTGAGAAGCCAGGAATTTATGAGATTTCATACGATCGATCGCGACAACCAATTTAAGTGTGCTGAACGATATTCTGGAGGGTGGTGGTTCAATGACTGTGGACGTTGGTAAGAATTTGATTAGTTCATTGGAAAAAGAGGACACACTATTTATGTACTGCTTATTTTCAGTAACTTGAATGGACAATACAAAGAGAAGTTTCAGGGACTGGAATGCGGATACCTACGCCATCTTAAAAAAGTTAAAATGCTTATACGACCAAAAATTAAATAATTGAGTTGAATAGTAACGATTCTTAGACCCCGTACTCTAAGAGAGTAAATGGATCTGTTATGTTTGTCAGAAATCAGTTTGATCAGCATTAAATCCGCACGTCTGTATGAACACCTAGATCTTAGAGACTATATGCAATACAGTCACCAAATTAAGAATTAAGTTTATTTAAAATTTTTGATACGTCCCCGCAAATTGTAGAAAACTTTTTACCGCACTCCATACCGCCATAACTACGTTAAGTGTGTGTTACCAATCTAACTATCCATACCAGCTGAACTTATCCGAAAACTGTATACAATAGCTCCCATAAGACATATCGGTCAAAGACTGCTTAATTGTATATAAAAGTACACACCTTAATGAGTACAGGGTCTTTTACAGTCGGCTCGCTCGACTGTAGTATTTTTATACCCTTGCAGAGGGTATATTGTTTTTGTCACGATGTTTGTAACGCATTGAAGGAGGCGTGGCAGACCCCATAAAGTATATATATTCTTGATCAGCATCAACAGCCGAGTCGATATAGCCATGTCCGTCTGTCCGTCTGTCCGTCTGTCCGTCTGTTTCTATGCGAACTAGTCTCTCAGTTTTAAAGCTATCGTGATGAAACTTGGTACACATGTGTATTCTCTCTGCACGCAGTTCATATGTTAAAATCGGCCAGATCGGATCACTATATCATATAGCTCCCATAGGAACAATCGGTTCAAAAAAAAATTTTTTTTGAGCTAGCTCCACCAAACTCAGCCTATATGCATTTAGTACTAAATCCCACGTGCAAACCAAATTTCATCCAGATCGGACCACTATATCATATAGCTGTCATAGGAACAATCGGTTAAAAATGCCGAAAATGCTTAGTATGAAAATTTTCAGTGTCTCTTGAACGATTTGAACCAAATTCTCGCAATATGCATTCTTTACCATTTTCCATCAGCTGACCAAATTTTATCCAGATCGGACCATTATATCATATAGCTGCCATAGGAACAATCTGTTGAAATGCTTAGTATGAAAATTTTCTATGTCTATTGAGCGATTTCATCCAAATTCACGCAATATGCATTTGGTATCATTCCCAATGTGTTGACCAAATTTCATTCAAATCGGACTACTATATCATATAGCTGCCATAGGAACAATCGGTTGAAATGCTTAGTATGAAAATTTTCTATGTCTATTGACCGATTTTAACCAAATTCGCACAATGTGCATTTATTATCATTCCCTATATGCTCGAAAAAGTTCATTCAAATCGGACTACTATATCATATAGCTACTGTTGGAACAATTAGCGATTAAAATAAAATATGCGTGTCTGCAAGGGTATTTAATCTTCGGCTAGCCGAAGATAACCTTTTTTTCTTGTTTTACTTGTTTTATTAAATACTCTAAATAAAATTTGGTTTATTTCCTAAATTTTTGAGCACTTGAATTAAGTGACCTGCACGCTGCACGCCTTAAGCTGAGTCGCATTTTTCTATAGTGCCAAAACTTTGTAAGCACCAGTAGGTATTTGCTCTTTGAAGATACGTCATTACCAACAGCTGATTGCGATTTTTGGGTGATAGAGAGCGACAGAGAAGGAGAAAGGGGAAGATGAGTGAGAAAGCACAGTGTGCGACAGAAGAATGAGGAAGACGCTGGCGTTGACAGTGTGGCAAGAACTCGAAGTTATGCTGGCTGCTGGCGTCGTTTTGAGTTACCTCAAGCGTTACGCATCAAAATAAGATACCAGCAAAGTGAAGGAAGCAAGTTGCCGCTTCCACCTCACCACAGTTTGTGTTATGAAGTGGGACTCTGGCTTAACCTTCGCATTGTTGGGCAACAAAAGCAACCGAGAACTTGTTAAAAATGAGTGAAATTTCGCGCTGCGTTGCACTTGTGGCAAGACTGGCTGATAGCAGGAATGGCAGAAGGGAACAGTGGGGTATAGTTATGCGGGCGCTCAGGATGCAATGACAGCTGAGCACTTGCCACATATCTGTGTGTGTATGTGGCATAAAACTTGCAGTGGTAGCCCTTTTACCATTGTTGCCGGCTTAAAAAATGAAAAGAACCAAAAAAAAAAGAAAAATAATAAAGGGTTGTATCTACATGGTCGTTAACCGCCTTACCACTGCTCCCTGCCCACCCCAATTTGTATTTATCCCCCTTTAGAGCGCTTCAGCAGAGCCGACCCATATAATAAGCTTGATAAAAATCAACGCGCTTGTTTGAAAATACTCGTGAAGCAAAATTGTTTGCACTTTTCCACTGATCTCACCATATTCATCCCCACACTATAGTTGCCAGCGTTCAAGGGACACAAAAACCACATTGAAATTTTATCGGGTCTTGTGAGGCTTAAAAAAATACGCTTACAAACAGTATTCGACCATCAAAAAATGCATAGAAAATATATAGATATATAGGTAGATAAATATATCGATCTGAAATCGGTTAAATCTTATGAACATTCATGAAATTCCAGATGCATCTTAAACTGCTTCTCGTTTATGTGCAAAAGTACATTATCTCACATTTTTCAGTTGCCAACTGTTAATACTTTTTAAGAAAATAAAAATTGGTAAGATTGGAAATAGTGGCAAGAAGTGGGAGTGGGGATTAATATCAAATCATTTTGAAGCGGTAATAAAATAGTAATAAAATAGGTGCTGGTACTTCTTACATTTAGTTCTATTCTTATTTTTATACTCTCTGCAAGAGTATATTGGGTTTTTGCAAATGTATGTAACAGGCAGAAGGAGCCGTGGCAAAAACCCGACACACCTCGGTAAAAATCTATGTTTTCGGCGAATATCTCATTAACTGTGGCACTTAGGAATACCAATTTGGGAAGGCAGGTTCCTAGAGACAGCAAAAATGCATTGCCATTTAACATTTTGGGCTGCCACGCCCCCTTTTACTGTAAGAAATACAAAACTTTTCAAACTTTCATGCCGTTTTTAAGGCCTTTCTTCTTATCGTACAGAATTGCTATTTATGAAGAATAATCATGTCAAACTCTCCTGAAAGTTTAACAAGAATCCGACCAACAATGAGAGAGACAGCAATAGTCGTGCCGACCAATAGTATACATACACATAAGGTGTTCTAATACAAGAACTATTCATAGTAATATCCGAATACCGATTTTAACATTATAATTGGAAATAAAAGCAGACAGTATTATACGGTCGGGCGTGGTCGGGTTACTGGTTTTTATACTCTCTGCAAGAGTATATTGGGTTTGTGCAAATTCATGTAACAGGCAGAAGGAGGCGTGGCAGACCCCATAAAGTGTCCGTCTGCCCGTCCGTCTGTATGAACACCTGGATTTTTAGACCCCGTACTCTTAAAAAGAGTATAGGGGTCTATTAGGTTTGTCAGAAGCCAAATGTGCGTAACAGGCAGAAGGAAGCTTTTCCGACCCCATAAAGTATATATATTCTTGATCAGCATCAACAGCCGAGTCGATATAGCCATGTCCGTCTGTCCGTCCGTCTGTATGAACACCTGGATCTTTTAAACTACAAGAGCTAGAACCACCAAATTTGTAATAAAAATTCAGTAACTTTCGCGAGCAGATCAAGTTTATTTCAAATCAGTGCCACGCCCCCTACCGCCCCCGCAATAAGCAAAAAACCAAAGACACCTCGAAAAAAATTTATGTTTTCCGCGAATATCTCCGTAATTATGGCACTTACGATTACCAATTTGGGTACGCAGGTTCCTAGGGACAGCATAAATGCAATGCCATTAAAATTTTTTTGCTGCTACGCCCCCTTTTCCCACAAGAAAAAAAATAAAATTTTCAATTTCGATGCCGTTTTTAAGGCATTTGTCCTCATCGTACAGTGTTGTAATATAAGATTCGTTTAAAGACAAATTATATCAAACTACCCTGAAAGTTGCATAAAAATCCAACTATAAACAACTGAGCAATTAGGTAACAAAGTGTCCCTTGAAGCGCATTGTCAATGCACGTGGTTGAAAGAAAAGAGATAACTGTATGTTTATACATACATTAGCCACAGTACTTTGCAAAGAGAGCGTGGTCCGGGTGGGCCACGCACTTATTTGTAAACACAAGACCTGCGGTTCGAACCCCGGCACAGACTCAGAAATTAAATTTTTTTTTTTTTTTTAATTTTAAAATTTAGCACTATTATATCTTAATGAAAATAATCGGAGCCGTCTCACAAGGAGGGATTTGTGCAATTAGTAGTGTTGCGGCGTGTTCTGCAACTTGCGTATAAGTTCGCAGGTTCAATTCCCGACAGTGGAATTTATTAATATACTTTTTTAAATTTCAAACAAAAATGTAAATAAAGAATTTTAACTGGTGCAACAGGCAATGGTCTGCGGTTCGAACCCGGCACAGACCCAGAAATTTAATTATTTTTTTAATTTTTAAATAACTACATTATTATATATAAATGAAAATAATAAAATTTCTGCCAAATGAATGGTGTGGTGTAACTAGTAGGGTTGCAGCATGGTATGGAACTTGCGTCAGTAAGCGCGGGTTCGAATCTCATCAGTGACCGAATCAAATTTTTTTTTATAATTTAATTTTAAATGACAACCGTATTCAAATATTAATTTCGAATACAAGGAGAGTACGGGGTCTTTTACAGTCGGCGCGCTCGACTGTAGCTTTTCTTACTTGTTTAAACTACAAGAGCTAGAACCACCAAATTTGTAATAAAAATTTAGTAACTTTCTGCTTCGCGAAGTTTATTTCAAATCAGTGCCACGCCCTTACCGCCCCTGCAATAAGATAAAAACCAAAGACACCTCGAATATCTCCGTAACAATGGCACTTACGACCACCAATTTGGGTACGCAGGTTCCTAGGGACAGCATAAATGGAGTGCCATTAAAATTTTTTTGCTGCCACGCCCCCGTTTTTCACAAAAAAAAATTTTTCATTTTGATGCCGTTTTTAAGGCATTTGTCCTCATCGTACAGTGTTGTAATTTAAGATTCGTTTAAAGACAAATCATATCAAACTACACTGAAAGTTGCACAAAAATCTAACTATGAACAACTGAGCCATTAGGTAACAAAGTGTCCCTTGAATCGCAGTGTCAATGCACGTGGTTGAAAGAAAATAGATAACACTATGTTTATATATGCATTAGCTGCAGTAGTTTGCGAAGCGAGCGTTGTCCAGGTAGTAGGGATTCTTCTCATTATTTTTCGCACTTGTACAACACAAGACCTGCGGTTCGAACCCCCGCACAGAATCAGAAATTTTTTTTTTTTTTTTTTTATAATTTAGCACTATTATATCTTAATGAAAATAATCGGAGCCGTCTCACAAGGAGGGGGTGGTGCAATTAGTGCAATTAGCGTGTTCTACAAATTGAGTATAAGTTAGCTGGTACAATTCCCGACAGTGAAATTTTCTAATATACTTTTTTAAATTAAAAAAAAAAATGTAAATATACAATATTAACTGGTGAAACAGGGTTGGATTGCGGTTAGTCGTTTGTTTCTAAACCAATGGTGTGCGCCGCAGACTCTGCGGTTCGAACCCGGCACAGACTCAGAAATTATATGTTTTTAGACCCCGTAATCTAAAAAAGAGTATAGGGGTCTATTAGGTTTGTCAGAAGCCAAATGTGCGTAACAAGCAGAAGGAAGCTTTTCCGACCCCATAAAGTATATATATTCTTGATCAGCATCAACAGCCGAGTCGATATAGCAATGTCCGTCTGTCTGTCCGTCTGTATGAACACCTGGATCTTTAAAACTACAAGAGCTAGAGACACCAAATTTTTAACTGACAGTCTGTCTATGATGTACGCAGATCAAGTTTATTTCAAATCAGGGCCACGCCCCCACCGCCTGCGGAAGATTGCAAAAGAAGCGTGGCCCAGGTAGACTCCTTGTATGTAAACACAATGCCTGCGGTTCGAACCCCGGCACAGACTCGGAAATTTTGTTTTTTTTTTTTTTGTACTTGTTATATAAAAAAATTATTATATGTAAATGAAAATAATCGGACTTGTGTCAAATGTGGGGCGTGGTGCTATTGATAGGGTTGCGGCGTGTTCTGCAAACCCGGCACAGACCCAGTAATTTAATTTTTCTTTTTTTTTTTATGTAACTGCATTATTATATATAAATGAAAATAATCGTATTTGTACAAAATGAATGGTGTGGTGCAACTAGTAGGGTTGAAAGATGTTATATTGCTTCATTTAGCGCGGGTTCGAATCCCATCACTAACTTGATTTTTTTTTAAATTTTATTTTAAAACTTAAATTTTAAATTACAGTCGCATTCAAATATTAATTTTGAATACAAGGAGAGTACGGGGTCGTTTACAGTCGGCGCGCTCGACTGTATCCTTTTTTACTTGTTTTTTCTATTTATATATATTTTTATACTCTCTGCAAGAGTATATTGGTTTTGTGCAAATGTATGTAACAGGCAGAAGGAGGCGTGGCAGACCCCATAAAGTATATATATTCTTGATCAGCATCACAAGCCGAGTCGATATAGCCATGTCCGTCTGTCCGTCTGTCTGTCTGTCTGTCTGTCTGTCTGTCTGTCTGTCTGTCCGTCTGTCTGTCCGTATGAACACACAGATTTCAGAGATGGTAAAAGCTACAAATTCGAGTTTGGTCTCAATCGACTCGACATTTTGTCAGTAAATACAAGAATCTTTTTTTTTTTGATGCCACGCCCCATTTGCCCACAATGAGTAAAATACTAGACATACCTCGGAAAAAATAGATGTTTAAAGCGAATATCTCAGTAACTACGGCACTTAGGAGTACCAATTTTGGTATGCAGGTTCCCAGAGACAGTATAAATACATTGCCATTTAAAATTTTTGGCTGCCACACCCCCTTATGCCGTAAGAAAAAAATAAAATGTTCAAATTTGCATGCCGTTTTAAAGGCATTTTTAGACCCCGTACTCTTAAAAAGAGTATAGGGGTCTATTAGGTTTGTTAGAAGCCAAATGTGCGTAACAGGCAGAAGAAAGCTTTTCCGACCCTATAAAGTATATATATTCTTGATCAGCATCAACAGCCGAGTCGATATAGCAATGTCCGTCTGTCCGTCTGTCTGTCTGTCCGTCCGTCCGTATGAACACCTGGATCTCAGAGACTATAAGAGCAAGAGACACCAAATGTGTAATAAAAATTCCGTAACTTTCTCGAGCAGATCAAGTTTATTTCAAATCTGCGCCACGCCCCCCACCACCCCCGCAATAAGCAAAAAACTAGACACACCTCGGAAAAAATTGATGTTTTCGGCGAATATCTCCGTAACTATAGCACCTAGGAACACCAATTCTGTTACGCAGGTTCCTAGAAACAGCACAAATGCAACGTCATTAAACGAACTAAAAAACTTTTTAAAACTTACATGTCGTTTTTAAAGCATTTGCTAATATAGTACAGTATTGTAATTCAAAATTTGTTTAAAGACAAATCATATTAAACTACCCTGAAAGTTGCATAAAAATCCAACTATAAACAACTGAGCAATTAGGTAACAAAGTGTCCCTTGAAGCGCATTGTCAATGCACGTGGTTGAAAGAAAAGAGATAACTGTATGTTTATACATATATTAGCCGCAGTAGTTTGCAAAGAGAGCGTGGTCCGGGTGGGCCTGCGGTTCGAACCCCGGCACAGACTCAGAAATTAAATTTTTTTTTTTTTTTAAATTTTATAATTTGGCACTATTTTATCTTAATGAAAATAATCGGAGCCGTCTCACAAGGAGGGGTTGGTGCAATTAGTAGTATTGCTGCGTGTTCTGCAACTTGCGTATAATTTCGCAGGTTCAATTCCCGACAGTGGAATTTATTAATATACTTTTTTAAATTTCAAACAAAAATGTAAATAAAGAATTTTAACTGGTGCAACAGCCAATGGTCTGCGGTTCGAACCCGGCACAGACCCAGAAATTTAATTATTTTTTTATTTTTAAAATAACTACACTGCCGCTCAACTGAATAGTTCATATGTTAAAATCGGCCAGATCGGATCACTATATCATATAGCTGCCATAGGAACAATCGGTTGAAATGCTTAGTATGAAAATTTTCTATGTCTATTGACCGATTTTAACCAAATTCGCACAATGTGCATTTATTATCATTCCCTATATGCTCGAAAAAGTTCATTCAAATCGGACTACTATATCATATAGCTACTGTTGGAACAATTAGCGATTAAAATAAAATATGCGTGTCTGCAAGGGTATTTAATCTTCGGCTAGCCGAAGATAACCTTTTTTTCTTGTTTATTTTTAAAATAACTACATTATTATATATAAATGAAAATAATCAAATTTCTGCCAAATGATTGGTGTGGTGTAACTAGTAGGGTTGCAGCATGATATGGAACTTGCGGGTTCGAATCCCATCAGTGACTGATTCAAATTTTTTTTTTTTAATTTTAATTTTAAAACTTAAATTTTAAATTACAGCCGTATTCAAATATTAATTTCGAATACAAGGAGAGTACGGGGTCTTTTACAGTCGGCGCGCTCGACTGTAGCCTTTCCTACTTGTTTCTTATCGTTGAGTATTATTATTTATGATTCCTTTGAAGACAAATTATGTCAAACAAATATATGTTAAATAAACAACAGAGATACCGATTATAAAGTTAATATTTAGTGCGAGCGCGACAGAAACATACAAGCATATATTTGAACTCTTTTGATGCATGTGTGGTGGCAATAGTATACATACACACATATGGTATATATATGTATATATGTATACATATAACGTCATTTTGTATGTGCATACAGACAAACATATGAATGTTCGATTATAAATTGTATTTTTTGTTGTAAGGTGTTCTGATAGAAGAACTATCTAATTGGGAATAAAAGCAGAGAGTATTATACGGTCGGGCTCGCTCGACTGTACTTTTCTTTCTTGTTGTTCTGTTGCTGAAAACTTTGAAGGATTTGGGCTATTTCTATAATTGAAGACACTGCTTAAAAGGATGTGCAAAATTATTGTTTACCATATCTAAAAGCTAAGCACATCGCTGATTAATCGATTAAGGCTTAATAAAGTTATAATTGTAGGTTACCGAATTGCATAAAACTTAAAAAAAATAAAAATAATTCGTATCATATGCTTCCGACTGAAAATGCCCCTGCTAAACATAAAGATTTTAAAAACATTTTAATAATTCATGTTACAAGGTATAAATAAATTTATTTAACTAAACAAATTTGACTTCGGTAATCTATTCAAATGTGAATGACGAACAATCCACTGATAACGACTGGAAAGTTCATCATCTGTCTGTATTTTGAAACTTAACCTTAATTATCAGTTTAACTAAATCAGTCGAGTTAAAATACGATTTTGAGTCAAATTTTTAGTCTGTTTGTGTTGACGACATAAGCATTTCGTTTATTTTCTAATTTCTTGCACAATGATTTTTAATCTGGGTTTTGGATTTTGTATATTCCTGATATTTACGTTATTTCGAATCTGTAAAGGAAGTAGTGAAAATAGGGTAAATCATTACTAATTTCATTTCTGCCCGATTAGCAATATGTAAAAATTTCACTAGGTATCAACAGGCCACCAGGAAGCACGAATCCTGGATGTAGTCCATAATTTCGATGGGAATACTAATGACCTGAACACTATATATTTTGCGGGATATTCCGGAGTAATAAAGACGCGAAACGATCAAATAATAAAACTCAACCTATTGATCAATGAGAGACAGAAGCAAATTGCTTATTATCAAAAAGAAATTAGCAAATGCTTTTTAAATTCGTGTAGTTGTGTTCCATTTGGAAGCTCTTCGGGCATATACCAAATAAACGATCCTGAAACTAACGAACCCATGAATGTGCTGTGTAATAGTGAAGTGGCTGGATCAGGATGGACCGTGATCAAAAATAGAATCAATGGTGAAGAGAACTTTGAAAGGAATTTCAACAATTACAGTCAAGGCTTCGGATCGTATTATGGCGACTTTTTCTTAGGCCTGGAAAAGGTTTACCGTTTAACTAGTTCGCATCCTCACGAGCTCTATATACATATCGAAAGCGGTACTGATTCTAAAGTACATTCACTTTATGACAAATTTGAAGTGGCTGGTAAAGACGATCAGTACAAATTAATCAGTTTGGGAGACTATTCTGGAAATCATTCAATTGATCGGAACAACAACAGGAAGTGCTCAATACAATGCCATGAAAGATGGTGGTTAGATGACTGTGGAAATTGGTGATTATATAAGCAGTAAATTGAACTAATTTCATAATTAATTTTTTTTTTTTTATTAGCAATTTTAAGGGCATATCTTGAAACAATTTGAAAGATATCAAAAAGATCCAAATGCTTATTAGACCAAAGACGGCTTGACTTTGTGTAAAATCTTAATTTAGCTTTTATATTTTAGTTAACTTAGTTTTTATATTTCAATATACATATGTAGTTATCTACGACTCAAGTGAGAGGAAATTGGTGATAAGAAGAAATCTATTTTCCAGGACACTAAAGAAAACCTTAATGGCTTTCGGAATCACTTGTATCACTTATCAGCTGCAAAATTAGGCAATGAATATTTAAGCAATCCCGATTATTTCCAGCATTCAGTTTACTTTAGTTTCTTTTCAAAGCGCATTAGTTTTAATACAAAATAAAATCGAAATGTTATTAAATAAAAAGTTCTATATATTTACATTTTTAGACCCCGTACTCAAACAAGAAAGAAAAGTACAGTCGAACACGTCCGACCGTATAATACTCTCTGCTTTTATTTCCAATTATAATGCTTAAATCGGTATCCGGATATTACAATAGATAGTTCTTGCATTAGAACACGTTAAAACAAAAAAAAACAAGAAAGACAAGTACAGTCGAGCGCGCCCGACCGTATAGTACTCTCTGCATTTATTCCCAATTATAATGTTAAAATCGGTATCCGGTATCGTTATCGGTTAAAACAGCATGCAAGTTTGAAAAGTTTTGTTTGTTTCTTACGGAAAAAGGGGCGAGGCAGCCAAAAATTTTAAATGGCAATGCATTTATGCTGTCTCCAGGAACCTGCATACCAAAATTGGTGTTCCTAAGTACCGTAGGTACTGAGATATTCGCTTAAAACATCTATTTTTTTCAAGGTAAGTCTGGTTTTTTAATCATTGTGGGCGAATGGGGCGTGGCATCGAAAAAAAAAAGATTCTTGTATTGACTGACTAAATATCGAATCGATAGAGACCAAATTCGAAATTGTAGCTTTTACCATCTCTGAAATCTGTTTGTTCATACGGACAGACAGACAGACAGACGGACAGACGGATATGGCTATATCGACTCGGCTTGTGATGCTGATCAAGAATATATATACTTTATGGGGTCTGCCACGCTTCCTTCTGCCTGTTGCATACATTTGCACAAACCCAATATACTCTTGCAGAGAGTATAAAAGGAAAACAAAATAAACACAAGATAATATATTGTATTTTAGTCAGGCCCAAATCCCAGACCAAGACCATGACGTGACCATGTCCATGTATCTGTGTCTTGTATCTGTGTATTTTTCTTTTTCTCTCTCTTTTTATACTCTCTGCAGGAGTATATTGGGTTTGTGCAAATGTATGCAACAGGCAGAAGGAAGCGTGGCAGACCCCATAAAGTATATATATTCTTGATCAGCATCACAAGCCGAGTCGATATAGCCATGTCCGTCTGTCTGTCCGTATGAACAAACAGATTTCAGAGATGGTAAGAGCTACAATTTCGAATTTGGTCTCTATCAATTCGATATTTAGTCAGTCAATACAAGAATCTTTTTTTTTTTCGATGCCACGCCCCATTCGCCCACAATGAGCAAAAAACTAGACATACCTCGGAAAAAATAGATGTTTAAAGCGAATATCTCAGTAACTACGGCACTTAGGAATACAAATTTTCGTACGCCGGTTCCCAGAGACAGCATAAATGCATTGCCATTTAAAATTTTGGACTGCCACGCCTCCGTTTTCCGTTAGAAATAAAACAACTTTTCAAATTTGCATGTCATTTTCTCTTATCGTAGAGTATTGTTATTTAAAATGTGTTTGAAGAATAATTATATCAAACTCTCCTAAAAGTTTCATAAGAATCCGACCATAAACAATAAAGAAAACACGCAACAAATTCTATATATTTGCGTCCAATACCAATGCATGAGTGCGAGAGAGACAGAGCTGGCAGAGCCGACCAAAAGTATACATACGCACATATGTATGTGCATACAATTAACGTCAAACGAATTTGTATGTACATGCAGACAAACATATGTATTTTCGATTATACTTAGTTTTTTTTTTTTTTGTTTTAACGTTACCGATTTTAACATTATAGTTTGGAACAAAAGCAGAGAGTATTATACGGTCCGGCGTGTTTGCATGTCGTCGTTGCCATGATAGCTTCTGGTTTTTTCTGCTGTACAGCCCAAACCGCTGTTCAGCTACCGGTCTGTCTCTATGTCTACCATGCCCTTTTTCCATTCCACTCCGTGACCCCTCTTTCCGACGCTTGGACTGCTTCTGTTGTTAAGTTGGCAGTAATGTGTAGTCGTTTGTAGTTAATTCGTTGCCTTTTCTCATTCCTTCAAACGCCCCGCTGCAATATCTCCGTTTCGCACTCTCTCTCTCTTTCTCCGTCTCCGTTTCTTGGTGAATGTATCTGCACTGAATGACTTTAAATGTATCTGCTCACAGCAAAGTACCAAAAATATATATAACACTTAACTTACGCCCAGAAAGCAAAGAAATAAAACGAATAAACAACTTACAAAGCAAAATTGCGTGAGTCCAGCTAGCGAATTTTATATACTCTTATTTACATTTCATTTTGGTATTTGTAATAAATCGTAAAAACAAGGTTTTAACTTATAAAGTTCGAAATGAGTAAATCTTTAACAGTTTAACCAATTGTTATACTGACATATAATTATTTATTGTTATAAATAAAAATATATATTAATGCATTCAATCAAATATGCCGGTTGTTATACCCTTGCAGAGGGTATATTGTTTTTGTCACGATGTTTGTAACGCATTGAAGGAGGCGTGGCAGACCCCATAAAGTATATATATTCTTGATCAGCATCAACAGCCGAGTCGATATAGCCATGTCCGTCTGTCCGTCTGTCCGTCTGTCCGTCTGTTTCTATGCGAACTAGTCTCTCAGTTTTAAAGCTATCGTGATGAAACTTGGTACACATGTGTATTCTCTCTGCACGCAGTTCATATGTTAAAATCGGCCAGATCGGATCACTATATCATATAGCTCCCATAGGAACAATCGGTTCAAAAAAAAAATTTTTTTTGAGCTAGCTCCACCAAACTTAGCCTATATGCATTTAGTACTAAATCCCACGTGCAAACCAAATTTCATCCAGATCGGACCACTATATCATATAGCTGTCATAGCAACAATCGGTTAAAAATGCCGAAAATGCTTAGTATAAAAATTTTCAGTGTCTCTTGAACGATTTGAACCAAATTCTCGCAATATGCATTCTTTACCATTTTCCATCATCTGACCAAATTTAATCCAGATCGGACCACTATATCATATAGCTGCCATAGGAACAATCGGTTGAAATGCTTAGTATGAAAATTTTCAGTGTCTCTTGAACGATTTGAACCAAATTCACGCAATATGCATTTGGTATCATTCCCAATGTGTTGACCAAATTTCATTCAAATCGGACTACTATATCATATAGCTGCCATAGGAACAATCGGTTGAAATGCTTAGTATGAAAATTTTCTATGTCTATTGACCGATTTTAACCAAATTCGCACAATGTGCATTTATTATCATTCCCTATATGCTCGAAAAAGTTCATTCAAATCGGACTACTATATTATATAGCTACTGTTGGAACAATTAGCGATTAAAATAATATATGCGTGTCTGCAAGGGTATTTAATCTTCGGCTAGCCGAAGATAACCTTTTTTTCTTGTTTTCTTCTGTTTTTTCTGTATTTTTTTTGCCAGTAGTCTTTTTCCTGTGCTTGTTATCGTATTTGTTGTTGTTATTTTAAGTTGGATTGCGTTAATCTGGTAAATGTTTTGACGTTCTCGCAATTATAAAGGCACCGGGTGTTCACCCTTCGTGTTGTTGTTGGTCACCTTAGTTTCTCCTTCTGGTGTATGGGGATGGGGAAAGGAAGTGAGAGAGGTGGTCGTGACAGGGCCTCGTCTGTTTCACTAATTAAAAGCAATGTTCCAGAAATGTGTTTACCTGCTGCTAATGAGAATTTACAATGAATTTCACTCGTTGATTTTTCTCCATCTCAACGTACTTACTACAAACTAAATTTTGCCCGTTCCCTACCGCCTATACCCCAGCTACTCCCCTTTCTTTGTTCTTTCTTCCGTTTATGTTGTTTGTTTTGGTCAGTTTTTTACTTGCTGTTGGCGCATTGCGACTAATGCCTGCGGATGTGGTTCACAATTAACGGTATACCGGTGTAATTATACCCATCACATTGACCTTAACATGGGTACATTGCCATTTATGTTGTTAGGAACAATAACCAACATTACATCAGTAAGAAAAACCACTAGTTTCTAAAACATTTTGATTTTTTCGAAATACATGTAATTACAGGGTATTTTTAAAGCAGTCCTAATTGTTTGTAGATCGAAAAAAACTGTTGTTTTAGCACAATGAGCTTTTCCGCGTTCAATTGTAGAAGTGCTTTGTTGATTTCCCACCATTTAATGCGAATAGATAAATAGAAAATGAAAGAATGCTATAGTCGCCTCGCGACTTTAGTATACCCGTTACTCAGTTTCAATATGTAATTAAAAATCGGTAATGATAATAATATTAGTGCAATAGTTTAGGGGATGGCTAAGATAGCTTGGAAAACACAAAAAAAAATTTTTTTCACACAAATTTATGATCAGAGCATATTTTGACCGATTGTTCCTATGGGAGCTATACGATATAGTAGTCCGATTTGAATAATACTCGGTCAGTATGTTTATTTTATTGATAAATATATTCTGTGTCAAATTCATTAAGATAGCTTGGTAAATACAAAAAATGTTCGCATAAATTCATACTAAAAGCAAATTTTTGATCGATAGTTCCTATGGGAGCTGTTCGATATAGTAGTTCGATTTGGATCAAACTTGGTCAGCTTATGTACGCCATAGATATGAACATTCCATGTGATTTTGGTTTGGATAACGTAACTAACAAAAAACTAGTTCTTATAGTTGCTGAGATCGTTTTGTTCATGCAGACGGACAGACGGACGGACGGACGGACGGACATGGCTACATCGACTCGGCTGTTGATGCTTATCAAAAATATATATACTTTATGGGGTCTGCCACGCCTCCTTCTGCCTGTTGCATACATTCCAACGACTACAATATACCCTTGTACTCTACGAGTAACGGGTATAATTATACCCGTTATGTAATATCCCAAGATGAAGTGTTCTAAAAAATCAACTAATTTCAAAGTTGGGTTTGAACTAATATAAAACTGTTTTAATGTTTGAGATGAAATTATGCTGAATTATGCTGAATTTAATTATTTTTCATTTGAGAGATCTAGGATTATCTGAAGGAAAGAGTGCGTAAAAGGCGGAAGGAGGATTGGCGACCCCTCAATTTAAACAAATTCTTGATCAGCATCATTAGCTGAGTCGATGTACGTCTGTGTGTTTATCTCTCTATTCGTACATCTGCCAATTCGTCCGTAAGAATACCTGGAATACTACTGCGAGAGCTAACGCCACCAAATTTGAAATTACCGTCTGTTTATATCGTAGGCAGATCAAATTTATGTCTTTGACTTATGTCTTTTTGCCCCGTTCCCTACGGCTTCTGATGGTTGTAAAAAATCATTTCATAACACCACAACTGGGAAACTACTAGAGGTAATCAAACATACACATTATGTGTATGGTACCGTTTGTAACAATCCTTACCAAGTTCGATGCAGTTAGGAAAAATGGCAACTGTAATCACTACGGGATCTTTTTTTGTCGACTCGCTCGACTGAAGCATTTCTAGTTTTTAGACCCCGTACTCTTAAAAAGAGTATAGGGGTCTATTAGGTTTGTCAGAAGCCAAATGTGCGTAACAGGCAGAAGAAAGCTTTTCCGACCCCATAAAGTATATATATTCTTGATCAGCATCAACAGCCGAGTCGATATAGCAATGTCCGTCTGTCTGTCCGTCTGTATGAACACCTGGATCTTTAAAACTACAAGAGCTAGAGACACCAAATTTTTAACTGACAGTCTGTCTATGATGTACGCAGATCAAGTTTATTTCAAATCAGGGCCACGCCCCCACCGCCCGCGGAAGATTGCAAAGGAAGCGTGGCCCAGGTAGACTCCTTGTATGTAAACACAAGACCTGCGGATCGAACCCCGGCACAGACTCAGAAGTTTCATTTTTTTTTTTTTTCTTCTTATATAACAATATTATTATATGTAAATGAAAATAATCGGACATGTCTTAAGTGTGGGGCGTGGTGCTGCTGATAGTGGTGCGGCGTGTTCTGCAAGTTGCGCAGGTTCAATTCCCGAAAGTGGAGTTTGTTAATGTACTTTTTTAAATTTCAAACAAAAATTTAAACAAGAAAAAAAGGTTATCTTCGGCTATCCGAAGATTAAATACCCTTGCAGACACGCATATTTTATTTTAATCGCTAATTGTTCCAACAGTAGCTATATGATATAGTAGTCCGATTTGAATGAACTTTTTCGAGCATATAGGGAATGATAATAAATGCACATTGTGCGAATTTGGTTAAAATCGGTCAATAGACATAGAAAATTTTCATACTAAGCATTTCAACCGATTGTTCCTATGGCAGCTATATGATATAGTAGTCCGATTTGAATGAAATTTGGTCAACACATTGGGAATGATACCAAATGCATATTGCGTGAATTTGGATGAAATCGCTCAATAGACATAGAAAATTTTCATACTAAGCATTTCAACAGATTGTTCCTATGGCAGCTATATGATATAGTGGTCCGATCTGGATAAAATTTGGTCAGCTGATGGAAAATGGTAAAGAATGCATATTGCGAGAATTTGGTTCAAATCGTTCAAGAGACACTGAAAATTTTCATACTAAGCATTTTCGGCATTTTTAACCGATTGTTCCTATGACAGCTATATGATATAGTGGTCCGATCTGGATGAAATTTGGTTTGCACGTGGGATTTAGTACTAAATGCATATAGGCTGAGTTTGGTGGAGCTAGCTCAAAAAAAATTTTTTTTTGAACCGATTGTTCCTATGGGAGCTATATGATATAGTGATCCGATCTGGCCGATTTTAACATATGAACTGCGTGCAGAGAGAATACACATGTGTACCAAGTTTCATCACGATAGCTTTAAAACTGAGAGACTAGTTCGCATAGAAACAGACGGACAGACGGACAGACGGACAGACGGACAGACGGACATGGCTATATCGACTCGGCTGTTGATGCTGATCAAGAATATATATACTTTATGGGGTCTGCCACGCCTCCTTCAATGCGTTACAAACATCGTGACAAAAACAATATACCCTCTGCAAGGGTATAATATACAATATTAACGCGCAACAGTATAGGGTTGCTGTTAGTCGTTTGTCGTTCACTTTGTAAAATTGAATAAATGTAATTTATGTGCACACGTGGTTGAAAGAAAGAGATAACTCTATGTTCACTTATATTAGTAACGACAGTTACCAAACAGAGTGTGGACTAGGTGAAGGTGGTATTTCTTTCTAAACCAATGGTCTGCGGTTCAAACCCGGAACTAAACCAGAAGTTTATTTATTTATTTTTAGACCCCGTACTCTTAAAAAGAGTATAGGGGTCTATTAGGTTTGTCAGGAGCCAAATGTGCGTAACAGGCAGAAGGAAGCTTTTCCGACCCCATAAAGTATATATATTCTTGATCAGCATCAACAGCAGAGTCGATATAGCCATGTCCGTCTGTCCGTCCGTCCGTCCGTCCGTCCGTCCGTCCGTCCGTCTGTATGAACACCTGGATCTTTTAAAGTACAAAAGCTAGAACCACCAAATTTGTAATAAAAATTCAGTAACTTTTGCAAGCAGACCAAGTTTATTTCCAATCAGTGCCACGCCCCCTACCGCCCCCGCAATAAGCAAAAAACCAAAGACACCTCGAAAATAATTGATGTTTTCCGCGAATATCCCCGTAACTATGGCACGTACGACCACCAATTTGGGTACGCAGGTTCCTAGGGACAGCATAAATGCAGTCCCATTAAAATTTTTTTTGCTGCCACGCCCCCTTTTTTCACAAAAAAAAAATAAAATTTTCATTTTCGATGCCGTTTTTAAGGCATTTGTCCTCATCGTACAGTGTTGTAATTTAAGATTCGTTTGAAGACAAATCATATCAAACTACCCTGAAAGTTGCATAAAAATCCAACTATAAACAACTGAGCAATTAGGTAACAAAGTGTCCCTTGAAGCGCATTGTCAATGCACGTGGTTGAAAGAAAAGAGATAACTGTATGTTTATATGTACATTAGCCGCAGTAGTTTGCAAAGAGAGCGTGGACCGGGTGGGCCACGCACTTGTTTGTAAACACAAGACCTGCGGTTCGAACCCCGGCACAGACTCAGAAATTAAAGTTTTTTTTTTTCCTTTTTTTTAATTTTTAATTTAGCACTATTATATCTTAATGAAATCGGAGCCGTCTCACAAGGAGGTGGTGGTGCAATTAGTAGTGCTGCGGCGTGTTTTGCAAGTTGAGTATAAGTTCGCAGGTTGAATTCCCGACACTGAAATTTTCTAATAAACTTTTTTAAATTAAAAAAAACAAGAAAAAAAGGTTATCTTCGGCTAGCCGAAGATTAAATACCCTTGCAGACACGCATATTTTATTTTAATCGCTAATTGTTCCAACAGTAGCTATATGATATAGTAGTCCGATTTGAATGAACTTTTTCGAGCATATAGGGAATGATAATAAATGCACATTGTGCGAATTTGGTTAAAATCGGTCAATAGACATAGAAAATTTTCATACTAAGCATTTCAACCGATTGTTCCTATGGCAGCTATATGATATAGTAGTCCGATTTGAATGAAATTTGGTCAACACATTGGGAATGATACCAAATGCATATTGCGTGAATTTGGATGAAATCGCTCAATAGACATAGAAAATTTTCATACTAAGCATTTCAACAGATTGTTCCTATGGCAGCTATATGATATAGTGGTCCGATCTGGATAAAATTTGGTCAGCTGATGGAAAATGGTAAAGAATGCATATTGCGAGAATTTGGTTCAAATCGTTCAAGAGACACTGAAAATTTTCATACTAAGCATTTTCGGCATTTTTAACCGATTGTTCCTATGACAGCTATATGATATAGTGGTCCGATCTGGATGAAATTTGGTTTGCACGTGGGATTTAGTACTAAATGCATATAGGCTGAGTTTGGTGGAGCTAGCTCAAAAAAAATTTTTTTTTGAACCGATTGTTCCTATGGGAGCTATATGATATAGTGATCCGATCTGGCCGATTTTAACATATGAACTGCGTGCAGAGAGAATACACATGTGTACCAAGTTTCATCACGATAGCTTTAAAACTGAGAGACTAGTTCGCATAGAAACAGACGGACAGACGGACAGACGGACATGGCTATATCGACTCGGCTGTTGATGCTGATCAAGAATATATATACTTTATGGGGTCTGCCACGCCTCCTTCAATGCGTTACAAACATCGTGACAAAAACAATATACCCTCTGCAAGGGTATAAAAATGTAAATATAAAATATTAACTAGTGCAACAGGGTTGGGTTGTGGTTGATGTCGAGTGTATGGAGTGGCGCAACTAGTAGGGTTGCTGCATGTTCTGGAACCTGATTCTGAAAGCGCGGGTTCGATTCCCATCAGTGACTTGATATAAATTTTTTTTTTAAATTTAATTTTAAAACTTAAATTTGAAATTTCAGTCGTATTCAAATATTAATTTCGAATACAAGGAGAGTACGGGGTCTTTTACAGTCGGCGTGCTCGACTGTAGCCTTTCTTACTTGTTATACCCGTTACTCGTAGAGTACAAGGGTATATTGTAGTCGTTGGAATGTATGTAACAGGCAGAAGGAGGCGTGGCAGACCCCATAAAGTATATATATTCTTGATCAGCATCAACAGCCGAGTCGATATAGCCATGTCCGTCTGTCCGTCTGTCCGTCCGTCCGTCTGTCCGTCTGTATGAACAAAAGGATCTCAGAAACTATTAGAGCTAGAAGACCCGAGAGGTCGCAAATGAAAGATACAATTTGCAAGCAGTACAAGTTTGTTTTTGTTTTTGGACACGCCCACTTTAGGGCGTTCTATTTTCATATGAAGGTAAAAGCAGGTAAAAATAGCATGTTTTAGTATAGAAAAGTTTTTTGTTAGTTACGCTATCTAAACCAAATTCACTTAGGATGTACATATCTATGACGTACATAAGCTGACCAAGTTTGATCCAAATCGGACTACTATATAGTATAGCTCCCACAGGGACAATCGGTCAAAAGTTCGCTTTTAGTATGAATTTGTATGAAAAATTTTTGTATTTACCAAGCTATCTGAATGAAACTAACACAGAATATATATATCAATAAAATAAACATACTGACCGAGTTTCATTCAAATCGGACTACTATATCGTATAGCTCCCATAGGAACAATCGGTCAAAAATATGCTCTGATCATAAATTTGTGTGAAAATTTTCTGTGTTTTCCAAGCTATCTAAGCCATCCCCTAAATTATTGCACTACTATTATTATCATTACCCATTGTTGATAACATATTGAAACTGAGTAACGGGTATCCTAAAGTCGCGAGGCGACTAAAGCATTCTTTCTTGTTTTTTTTTTTATATATAACTACATTAATATATATAAATGAAAATAATCGCATTTGTGCAAAATGAATGGTGTGTTGCAATTAGTAGGGTTGCAGCGTGTTATGCAACTTGCGTCAGTTAGCGCGGGTTGGAATCCCATCAGTGGCTTGATTTAAAATTTTTAGACCCCGTACTCTTTAAAAAAGAGTATAGGGGTCTATTAGGTTTGTCAGAAGCGAAATGTGCGTAACAGGCAGAAGGAAGCTTTTCCGACCCTATAAAGTATATATATTCTTGATCAGCATCAACAGCCGAGTCGATATAGCAATGTCCGTCTGTCCGTCTGTCTGTCCGTCTGTATGAACACCTGGATCTTTTAAACTACAAGAGCTAGAGACACCAAATTTGTAAATAAAAGTCCGTCTATGATGTACGCAGATCAAGTTTATTTCAAATCAGGGCCACCCCCCTACCGCCCCCGCAATAAGCAAAAAATTAGACACACCTCGGAAAAAATCGATGTTTTCTACGAATATCTCCGTAACCATGGCACTTAAGAACACCAATTCTGGTAAGCAGGTTCCTAGAAACAGCGCAAATGCAACGTCATTAAAAGTTTTGGTCTGCCACGCCCCCTTTTCCCACAAGAACTAAGAAGTTTTTAAAATTTACATGCCGTTTTTCAAGCATTTGCTAATATATTACAGTATTGTAATTAAAAAATTTGTTTAAAGACTAATTATATCAAACTACCCTGAAAGTTGCATAAAAATCCAACTATAAACAACTGAGCAATTAGGTAACAAATTATCAATTGAAGCGCGTTGTGAATGCACGTGGTTTAAAGAAAAGAGATAACACTATGTTTATCTATACATTAGCCTCAGAAGCTTGCAAAGGAAGCGTGGCCCAGGTAGTAGAGACTCCTTGTATCTAAACACAAGACTTGCGGTTCGAACCCCGGCACAGACTCTGAAATTAAGTTTTTTTTTTTTATTTGTTATTAACAACATTATTATATGTAAATGAAAATAATCGGGCATGTATCAAATGTGGGGCGTGGTGCTACTGGTTGAGATGCTAGGGTTGAGACGTGTTCTGCAAGTTGCGTATAAGTTCGCAGGTTCAATTCCCGAAAGTGGAATTTGTTAAAGTTTATTTTTTAAATTTTAAACAAAAATGTAAATATACAATATTAACTGGTGCAACAGTGTAGGGTAACAGTTAGTCGTTTGGCGTTTACTTTGTAAAATTGAATAAATGTAATTTATGTGCACTTGGTTGAAAGTAAAGAGATAACTCTATGTTCACTTATATTAGTCAAGACAGTTACCAAACGGAGTGTGGCCTAGGTGAAGGTGGTATTTCTTTCTGAACCAATGGTCTACGGTTCAAACCCGGAACTAACCCATTTATTTATTTTATTTTTTTTTTTTTTTTATATATAACTACATTAAAATATATAAATGAAAACAATCGTATTTGTGCAAAATGAATGGTGTGTTGCAATTAGTAGGGTTGCAGCATGTTATGGAACTTGCGTCAGTTAGCGCGTGTTCGAATTCCATCATTAACTGGACTTAAAATTTTTTTTTTTATTTTATTTTAAAACTTAAATTTTAAATTATATCGCATTCAAATATTAATTTCGAATACAAGGAGAGTACGGGGTCTTTTACAGTCGGCGCGCTCGACTGTAGCCTTTCTTACTTGTTTTTTTAATTTTATTTTAAAACTTGAATTTTAAATTATATCGCATTCAAATATTAATTTCGAATCCAAGGAGAGTACGGGGTCTTTTACAGTCGGCGCGCTCGACTGTAGCCTTTCTTACTTGTTTGTGTTAATTTGGGAAAACTTGTAAATTTTTTCTAATATATGTCTCTGAAATGTACTTGTTAGTACACATACTTCTTGTAAAATCTAGGGGAGCACTTATGAGAACTGTGAGTTGTGGTTAATGGAAGGAGAAGGAAGGGTGGAAAGCTGGTTGTTTGAAAAGATGTGTTGTGGTATATCTAAAAGATACAAGATACGTTTACCATTTACCTGTATTTTTATACTCTCTGCAAGAGTATATTGGGTTTGTGCAAATGTGTGTAACAGGTAGAAGGAGGCGTGGCAGACCCCATAAAGTATATATATTCCTAATCAGCATCACAAGCCGAGTCGATATAGCCATATCCGTCTGTCTGTCAGTCTGTCCGTATGAACAAATAGATTTCAGAGATGGTAAGAGCTACAAGTTCGAGTTTGGTCTCAATCGACTCGATATTTAGTCAGTCAATACAAGAATCTTTTTTTTTGTTGATGCCACGCCCCATTCGCCCACAATGAGCAAAAAGACATACCTCGGAAAAAAATGTTTTCGGCTAATATCTCAGTAACTATGGCACCTAGGAATACCAATTTTGGTACACGTGTTTCTAGAGACCGCATAAATGAAATGACATCAAAAATTTTGAATTTCAAACTTGAATGCCGTTTTTAAAGCATTTATTCTTATCGTACAGTGTTGTTAATTATGATTCGTTTGAAGACGTATCATGTCAAACTCTCCTGAAAGCTTCATAAGAATCTGACCATAAACAAGAACAAAATGAAGCAACAAAGATTTTATTCGAAAGCAATGAGTGCGAGAGAGACAGCGCTAGTCGTGCCGACCAATAGTATTCATACACACATATGTATGTGCATACATTCAACGTCTAACGAATTTGTATGTACATACAGACAAACAGATGTATGTTCGATTATGCTTAGTTTTGTTTTTGTTTTAACGTGTTCTAATACAAGAATTATCTATTGTAATATCCGGATACCGATTTAAGCATTTTAATTGGGAATAAAAGCAGAGAGTATTATACGGTCGGGCGTGTTCGACTGTACTTTTCTTTCTTGTTATGTTTATTGTATTGTATTGTATCAATATAAATGTTCTGCAAAGGAATTTTGACTGTTTTTGATTTCATTGTTGCACTGTTTCTGCCCCTGGGTCAGCCCATAATTGATTCGAAAATTGTATTTATATCTTTTCACTTATTTTGTGCTTTTCACATGAAATGGGAAACAACGCCAAACCGATATAAACTCGGTCAAATATTGAGACTGTCGAATACAATGGAAGTGATTCTGTTCGGTTTATTGATTTAAGTTTATTGCAAAGACATTGAGCCAAATGCCAACTGCCACATATCACCATTGCAGGCATGCATGCCAGTAACGAAAGTGGATCCACAAAACTTTGGCTGGGATACCATCAGGTATCTATAAACGAGTATTATTATTCACGTAAGTCCACTTATTTTCTAGTTTTCAGGACAATTAGCCAATCGTAATTTACTTCCGATTTCTCTGAAAATACAGGAGTTATCGAAGAAGCAAATAAAACTAACAAAACATCAACAAAAATCATAAAAACAAGTAAGAAAAGTACAGTCGAACGAGCCCGACCGTATAATACTCTCTGCTTTTATTCCCAATTATAGTGTCAAAATCAGTATCTGAATATTACAATAGATAGTTCTTGTATTAGAATACGTTACAACGAAAAAGACAATTTATAATCGAACATACATATGTTTGTCTGTATGCACATACAAATTCGTTTAACGTTACATGGATGCACATATAAATGTTTATATGTGTGTATGTATACTATTGCTGCCACACATGCATCAAAAGAGTTCGAATATATGCTTGTATTTTTCTGTCGCTCTCGCACTCATGCATTGACTTAAATATTAACTTTATAATCGGTAGGTCTGTTGTTGTTGTTTATTGTTGGATTTTTATGCAACTTTCAGGATAGTTTTATATGATTTGTCTTCAAAGGAATCATAAATAATAATACTGTACGATATGAACAAATGCCTTTAAAACGACATGCAAGTTTAAAAAGTATTTTTTTCCTACGGAAAAAGGGGGCATGGCAGCCAACAATTTTAAATGGTAATGTATTTATGTTGTCTTTAGGAACATGCGTACCAAAATATTGTGTTCCTAAGTACCGTAGTTACTTAGATATTAGCTTAAAACATATATTTTTTCCGAGGTAAGTCTAGTTTTTTGCTCATTGTGGGCGAATGGGGCGTGGCATCGAGAAAAAAAAAGATTCTTGTATTGACTGACTAAATATCGAGACGATGGAGACCAAATTCGAGCTTGTAGCTCTTACCATCTCTGCAATCTGTTTGTTCTTACGGACAGACAGACGGACATGGCTATATCGACTCGGCTTGTGATGCTGATCAAGAATATATATACTTTATGGGGTCTGCCACGTCTCCTTCTTCCTGTTAAATACATTTTCACAAACCCAATATACTCTTGCAGAGAGTATAAAAAGTGATTTTACTCGAAAAGAAAAAAAAGGAAAAATCAACAGCCACAATGAACATAGGAATGATCCAAAACTTAGTATATACAATTGACAGATTCATAAATATGCAATTTACTCAACTTTTTATTTCGCTTTACTGCATTTCCTGTTTCCAGTTCAAGTTTTTCTTGTTGTTGTTGCTGCTGGAAGGCACTAAAATTATCCAGCGGCAACCAAATGGTAGCACATGCCCATAAATTAGCATTTAGAAAAAATACAATACAATAAAAAACGTCATGGAGTATGAATCTTAAACAATGCAAGTCTGACTATTCTATACCCTAGAAAACTTTTCTTGAGTAAGTAAACATTATTTTTCCGATAACTGTAAACACATGCAATGCAAGCTCTCATTAGCAGACACAATGAATCTAATTTTGACCGGTTAAAAGCGGCGCCCGCCTAAGAGAGAACTTTTCTGACCCACTACGAAAAACAGAGAAAATCAAAGTCCGCTTGACAGGGTACCGTACAGTACTTGCAAATAACAGTAGGATTAATATACAAAATATTTTTACGAAGTGCTCAGCAGAACTTAAATACCTCACTGCATAGGGTATAGCAAAAGGCAGCAGATATAAAACGAATGCAAAGAGAAATGTATTTCATTTCCGCCAACAACAACAAGAGCAACAGCAATAAATGGAGCGAAAGGAAGAAGGCTGAGCGAGAGAGAAAGAAAGAGAGCGTGAGGGCGATTGCGCCACACAGAGAGAAAATGCTTATGTAGATTTGGCATATTTGCTGCTTGTTTTTCGCTTTGAAGTAAAACCAACAAAAAATAGTAAAAACTAAAAATAAATTGGACTTATGCAGCAGCAACAACAACAATAATTGTTGGCCAATTTGTGGCAAGTTTACGTTGGCCCGCTTCCACTTGAAGATAAGTCGGGTCAAATACACAACTTGCAACAACATCAACAATAGCTATGGCAAATGGTCTGCGGTTTAACATGGCCAATTTGACTGCGATTTTTGGGTTTTGCGTTTCAGGCTTTAGGCCCGAGATGGCTTTGAGCATTTGTGCCGTAGAAGGGCAGTGGGGAGGCGGTTGAATCCTGTTACGGATTTCGGATTTTACATTTTGCTTGTTTTTTTCCATTTAATACTCTCCTCTTCGGTATAATTTAGCTAACTAAATGACCTCTAAGTGCGATAAAAAGACAGTTTATTCAAATACAAAAGTTCTCTTCCGCCTTTAGTCTACCTTCCCCACACTCCCCTTCCATGACCGATTGGTCCGGTCCCTATTTCGTGTGGTTGGCAATTGACTTTTATTAAGAGCACTGTCGGTTTTCTTAGTCGCATTTAACTGACCATTTGTTGGGCTATGATTGGCATCGGTTACAGTTTTCTGATCTAATTGATGATGCTGTCTAAGCACAATATTTGTTTTCCTTCTCCTTTTTTGGGCAGGCTGAGGAGAGAAGATAGCGAATTTTCGCCATGGGATGTGGTCCGAGTTTAAATAGTTAACGGATGGATGCATATTGCTTAAGGCTTATTTAGTTGCGTATTATATTGACCAAAGTTAACAAATACATGAATTCTATCTAGAAAAGTTTGATTTATATTCTATCATAAGTATCAATTAAATTTAACATTTAAAAATAAATATTTATTTATTTATTTGGCGACGACGAAAAGCAGTTTCGAGTATATGGCAAATTAATTAAATTTTCTCTTAATGCTCAAATTAACAAGAAAGAAAGTACAGTCGAGCACGCCGGACCGTATAATACTCTCCTATATAATTATATTACTAAAATCGGTTGTTGTTTGCATGTATTTTCATGTGTGAGAGGCAATGCATAGAACGAAGAAATAGAAGAAAAACAATAACAACAAAAACAAGATAGAGCGAAATGAGAATATTTCTCTTTTAACTGTTTTCGTTTTCTTCGCCAATGTTATTGTCAGTGTTGTCATTTTTTTCTGAGCCAGAAAAGCTAAATTAGCAACAAAAAACAAGAAAGAAAAGTACAGTCAAACACGCCCGACCGCATAATACTCTATGCTTTTATTCCCAATTATAATGCTTAAATCGATATCCACATATTACAATAGATAGTTCTTGTATTAAAACACGTTAAAACAATAAAAAAAGCTAAGCATAATCGAGCATTCATGTGTTTGTCTGTATGTACATACAAATTCGTTTGACGTTAAATGTATGCACATACATATGTGTGTATGAATACTATTGGTCGGCACGACTAGCGCTGTCTCTCTCGCACTCATTGCTCTCGAATAAAATCTTTGTTGCTTCATTTTGTTCTTGTTTATGGTCAGATTCTTATGAAGCTTTCAGGAGAGTTTGACATGATACGTCTTCAAACGAATCATAATTAACAACACTGTACGATAAGAATAAATGCTTTAAAAACGGCATTCAAGTTTGAAATTCTAAATTTTTGATGTCATTTCATTTATGCGGTCTCTAGAAACACGTGTACCAAAATTGGTATTCCTAGGTGCCATAGTTACTGAGATATTCGCCGAAAACGTAGATGTAGAGATTGAAACCAAACCCGAACTTGTAGCTCTCACCATCTCTGAAATCTGTGTGTTCATACGGACAGACAGACAGACGGACGGACAGACGGACATGGCTATATCAACCCGCCTTGTAACACTGATCAAGAATATATATACTTTATGGGGTCTGCCACGCCTCCTTCTGCCTGTTACATACATTTGCACAAACCCAATATACTCTTGCAGAGAGTATGAAAAGCTGAATCCCAGCAACAAAAAAGTCGACAATAACGGTTTTTTTTATTTTACTTTTTTTTTTGTTATAAACAAATTATTTAGAAAAATAACTTGAAAATTAAATGAAATCTAAGACGTTGTCCGGTTCCTCGTTAGAACAGTACTTTCTTTGCACTATTTTACTATTTAAATGAGTATTTTTCCAGTTATAAACACATTATTAAGAACAAGTAAGAAAAGTACAGTCGAAAGAGCCCGACCGTATAATACTCTCTGCTTTTATTCCCAATAATAATGTTAAAATCAGTATCCGGAAATTACAATAGATAGTTTAACGTGTTCTAATACGTTACAACAAAAAAGACAATTCATAATTAAACTTACGTATGTTTGTCTGTATGCACATACAAATTCCTTTGATGTTTTATGTATACACATATACATGTATATATGTGTGTATGTATACTATTGCCGCCACACATGTATCAAAAGAGTTCGAATATACATATGCTTGTATGTTTCTGCCGCGCTCGCACTCATGCATTGACTTAAATATTAACTTTATAATCGGTAGCTCTGGTGTTTATTGTTGGATTTTTATTCAACTTTCAGGATAGTTTCATATAATTTGTCTTCAAAGGAATCATAAATAACACTACTGTACGATAAGAACAAATGCCTTTAAAACGGCATGCAAATTTGAAAATTTAATTTTATTCTTAAGGCGTAAGGGGGCGTGGCAGCCAAAAATTTTAAATTGTTATGTAATAATGCTGTCCTTAGGAACATGTGTACCAAATTTGGTATTCCTAAGTTAAGTAGTTACTGAGATATTCGCTTTAAACATCTATTTTTTCCGAGGTATGTCTAGTTTTTTGCTCGTTGCTCATCAAAAAAAAAAAAAAAAGATTCTTGTATTGACTGACTAAATATCGAGTCGATAAAGACCAAACTCGAATTTGTAGGTCTTACCATCTCAGAAGTCTGTGTGTTCATTCGAACAGACAGACAGACGGACATGGCTATATCGACTCGGCTTGTGACGCTGATCGAGAATATACATATATACTTTACGGGGTCTGCCACGCCTCCTTCTGCATGTTACATACTTTACACGAACTATATTTCTGTGCTTGCTTTTCTGTTGCAGCTTGCGTTGTCATCATCCATTCAATAGTAGCAACGTCCCATAGATACCCTCTAAAAAACAATTTTATAAATAACAGTACCCCTAATTTAATAGGAACTCCATGCAGATTAAAAACCTTAGAATTTCCGTGAAATAACGGTACTTCTAACTTTACTTTGAAGCTGCGTGGGCAACATGTTGATGGCTTTTGATAAATTTTCACCAGTAGCACAAGCGAATTTGTCAGCTGGATTAAAGACCAGTGGACATTAAGAACTTGGAAATGCTTGACTTCTTGATTTCTAACGGAAGCTGACTAATGAACAGTATTACCATCGTAACACCTCGCTTTTCCTTCTTCCAGTTATACCTCTATTTTCTAACTGTATCTGTCTATGAATCATGCGCAGCTTTGACATTTATTGCCTCAATTTATTTGATAAATTTCAAACGCACGTTATCAATTGGCAGGACGAGTGTCTTCCCAATCCTCTCTCAACTCCGTCAACCCCCTACTCACTGCAAGTGCCTAGTCTCATCTCCAGTTATGGCAATAAATTTTGACGGATTAGTGCGCTTATGAGTGGCATGTGGTAAAAGAGGCCACACACACATAGGCCAATTTATGATGGTTGAAAGGAAACTATTTAGGATGGCATCAACTGTAATAATGTCTATTATTATTTATTTTTATTTCCTAACGCTTTTAGCGGGGTACACAAAAGAAGTGGGGCTAGGCCTGCTGTGCGTGTGGGCCGCATCAATTTTCATAAAATATCGATAGCCGGATATTGATAACCGTGTCGAAAGTCTTTTTCTATTTTCACTCGCCTGCCAAATGATGCTCCGAGCACACAATAGTGCTGTCCCTCTCTCTCTTTTTCTGCTCTCCCTCTCTAGATTTGATAAATATCAACTTATCAGCCATGTTTATAGACCACATTTATCAAATTTGGTCTTGCAGCAGCAAAAATTTACGCAAAAAACGGTCAATAACTGACAGATGCAAGTCACAAAATAGAGCCCAAGATTCGTTTACGTGATATAGGAAAGATTTTATATTGAATTTACATTTAAATTTAAGAGAAGAAAATTATTTTAATTACATTTATAATTGTTCTTGGAACCAATCGTTGAGTAAAACCAACTTCAACACCTTTTTTACACCCGTTATTCGTAGAGTACAAGGGTATATTGTAGTCGTTGGAATGTATGTAACAGGCAGAAGGAGGGGTGGAAGACCCCATAAAGTATATATATTCTTGATCAGCATCAACAGCCGAGTCGATATAGCCATGTCCGTCTGTCCGTCCGTCTGTGTGAACACCTGGATCTTTTAAACTACAAAAGCTAGAACCACCAAATTTGTAATAAAAATTCAGTAACTTTCGCGAGCAGATCAAGTTTATTTCAAATCAGTGCCACGCCCCCTACCGCCCCCGCAATAAGCGAAAAACCAAAGACACCTCGAAAAAAATTGATGTTTTCCGCGAATATCTCCGTAATTATGGCACTTACGACTACCAATTTGGGTACGCAGGTTCCTAGGGACAGCATAAATGCAATGCCATTAAAATTTTTTTGCTGCCACGCCCCCTTTTTCCACAAGAAAAAAAATAAAATTTTCAATTTCGATGCCGTTTTTCAGGCATTTGTCTTCATCGTACAGTGTTGTAATTTAAGATTCTTTTAAAGACAAATTATATCAAACTTCCCTGAAAGTTGCATAAAAATCCAACCATAAACAACTGAGCAATTAGGTAACAAAGTGTCCCTTGAAGCGCATTGTCAATGCACGTGGTTGAAAGAAAAGAGATAACTGTATGTTTATACATACATTAGCCGCAGTAGTTTGCAAAGAGAGCGTGGTCCGGGTGGGCCACGCACTTTTTTGTAAACACAAGACCTGCGGTTCGAACCCCGGCACAGACTCAGAAATTAAATTTTTTTTTTTTTTTAAATTTTATAATTTGGCACTATTATATCTTAATAAAAATAATCGGAGCCGTCTCACAAGGAGGGGTTGGTGCAATTAGTAGTGTTGCGGCGTGTTCTGCAACTTGCGTATAAGTTCGCAGGTTCAATTCCCGACAGTGGAATTTATTAATGTACTTTTTATACCCTTGCAGAGGGTATATTGTTTTTGTCACGATGTTTGTAACGCATTGAAGGAGGCGTGGCAGACCCCATAAAGTATATATATTCTTGATCAGCATCAACAGCCGAGTCGATATAGCCATGTCCGTCTGTCCGTCTGTTTCTATGCAAACTAGTCTCTCAGTTTTAAAGCTATCGTGATGAAACTTGGTACACATGTGTATTCTCTCTGCACGCAGTTCATATGTTAAAATCGGCCAGTTCGGATCACTATATCATATAGCTCCCATAGGAACAATCGGTTGAAATGCTTAGTATGAAAATTTTCTATGTCTATTGAGCGATTTCATCCAAATTCACGCAATATGCATTTGGTATCATTCCCAATGTGTTGACCAAATTTCATTCAAATCGGACTACTATATCATATAGCTGCCATAGGAACAATCGGTTGAAATGCTTAGTATGAAAATTTTCTATGTCTATTGACCGATTTTAACCAAATTCGCACAATGTGCATTTATTATCATTCCCCATATGCTCGAAAAAGTTCATTCAAATCGGACTACTATATTATATAGCTACTGTTGGAACAATTAGCGATTAAAATAATATATGCGTGTCTGCAAGGGTATTTAATCTTCGGCTAGCCGAAGATAACCTTTTTTTCTTGTTTAAATTTCAAACAAAAATGTAAATAAAGAATTTTAACTGGTGCAACAGCCAATGGTCTGCGGCTCGAACCCGGAACACACCCAGAAATTTAATTATTTTTTATTTTGTAAATAACTACATTATTATATATAAATGTAAATAATCAAGTTTCTGCCAAATAAATGGTGTGGTGTAACTAGTAGGGTTGCAGTATAATATGGAACTTGCGTCAGTAAGCGCGGGTTCGAATCTCATCAGTGACCGAATCAAATTTTTAGACCCCGTACTCTTAAAAAGAGTATAGGGGTCTATTAGGTTTGTCAGAAGCCAAATGTGCGTAACAGGCAGAAGGAAGCTTTTCCGACCACATAAAGTATATATATTCTTGATCAGCATCAACAGCCGAGTCGATATAGCAATGTCCGTCTGTCCGTCCGTCCGTCTGTATGAACACCTGGATCTTTTAAACTACAAGAGCTAGAACCACCAAATTTGTAATAAAAATTCAGTAACTTTTGCAAGCAGATCAAGTTTATTTCAATTCAGTGCCACGCCCCTACCGCCCCCGCAATAAACAGAAAACCAAAGACACCTCGAAAAAAATTTATGTTTTCCGCGAATATCTCCTTAAATATGGCACTTACGACCACCAATTTGGGTACGCAGGTTCCTAGGGACAGCATAAATGCAGTGCCATTAAAAATTTTTTGCTGCCACGCCCCCTTTTTTCACAAAAAAAAAAAATAAAATTTTCATTTTCGATGCCGTTTTTAAGGCATTTGTCCTCATCGTACAGTGTTGTAATTTAAGATTCGTTTAAAGACAAATCATATCAAACTACCCTGAAAGTTGCATAAAAATCCAACCATAAACAACTGAGCAATTAGGTAACAAAGTGTCCCTTTGACGCGCATTGGTTGAAAGAAAAGAGATAACTGGGCCACGCACTTGTATGTAAACACAAGACCTGCGGTTCGAACCCCGGCACAGACTCAGAAATTAAAGCTTTTTTTTTGTTTTTATTTTTTTTAATTTTTAATTTAGCACTATTATATCTTAATGAAAATAATCGGAGCCGTCTCACAAGGAGGTGGTGGTGCAATTAGTAGTGCTGCGGCGTGTTTTGCAAGTTGAGTATAAGTTCGTAGGTTGAATTCCCGACAGTGAAATTTTCTAATCAACTTTTTTAAATTAAAAAAAAAATGTAAATATAAAATATTAACTTGTGCAACAGGGTTGGGTTGTGGTTGATGTCGAGTGTATGGAGTGGCGCAACTAGTAGGTTTGCTGCATGTTCTGGAACCTGAGTCTGATAGCGCGGGTTCGATTCCCATCAGTGCTTGATATACATTTTTTTTTTAAATTTAATTTTAAAACATAAATTTTAAATTACAGTCGTATTCAAATATTAATTTCGAATACAAGGAGAGTACGGGGTCTTTTACTGTCGGCGAGCTCGACTGTAGCCTTTCTTACTTTTTTTTTTTTAAATTAATTTTAAAACTTAAATTTTAAATTACAACCGTATTCAAATATTAATTTCGAATACAAGGAGAGTACGGGGTCTTTTACAGTCGGTGCGCTCGACTGTAGCCTTTCTTACTTGTTTTTTTTATGTATTCCCCTTCAATTTAAATAATTTCTAAATTTTCTTAGCTCTATATTAATGATAGAATTTGAAAAAACTAATTAGGCGCTCGAGTGTGTACAGTGAACACACTTAAACCATTCAACGGTCAGAGAAATCGAATAATCCCAAAAATCTGATATCTAATTACCAACGAGTGGACTCTCATTGGCCCATAAAGTGAAATAAAAACATTTTAGTCCAAAACTAGCTAGTGACTATATGAAGATAAACTGCAGACAGAACCATTGACAGGTACGACGTGAACGTGTACGTGTCCGTATGGAAATCCGTTACAGACGTTGTTATCATAAAATATCCTAATTTAAATCCTCAGAATTAATTACAAACGCCTTGACTCATTCATAACGTCTTACCTCTATATACAGAAAATAAAGAAAAAGCTAAGGAAAAAAGAAAACAAAACTAAAAAGAAGAACAACAAATATTCAAAGACGTTGGCGAAAGCGATGCTTGTGTCCAGATAGAAACCACAGCACAAGACCGTAGAAAGAAACAAGAAAGAATGCTATAGTCGCCTCGCGACTTTAGGATACCCGTTACTCAGTTTCAATATGTTATCAACAATGGGTAATGATAATAATAGTAGTGCAATAATTTAGGGGATGGCTTAGATAGCTTGGAAAACACAGAAAATTTTCACACAAATTTATGATCAGAGCATATTTTTGACCGATTGTTCCTATGGGAGCTATACGATATAGTAGTCCGATTTGAATGAAACTCGGTCAGTATGTTTATTTTATTGATATATATATTCTGTGTTAGTTTCATTCAGATAGCTTGGTAAATACAAAAATTTTTCATACAAATTCATACTAAAAGCGAACTTTTGACCGATTGTCCCTGTGGGAGCTATACTATATAGTAGTCCGATTTGGATCAAACTTGGTCAGCTTATGTACGTCATAGATATGTACATCCTAAGTGAATTTGGTTTAGATAACGTAACTAACAAAAAACTTTTCTATACTAAAACATGCTATTTTTACCTGCTTTTACCTTTATATGAACATAGAACGCCCTAAAGTGGGCGTGTCCAAAAACAAAAACAAACTTGTACTGCTTGCAAATTGTATCTTTCATTTGCGACCTCTCGGGTCTTTCTAGCTCTAATAGTTTCTGAGATCATTTTGTTCATACAGACGGACAGACGGACGGACGGACAGACGGACATGGCTATCGACTCGGCTGTTGATGCTGATCAAGAATATATATACTTCATGGGGTCTGCCACGCCTCCTTCTGCCTGTTACATACATTCCAACGACTACAATATACCCTTGTACTCTACGAGTAACGGGTATAAATAGAAAAATGTGTGATAAAAATAACAACACAATGAAGAAACATCGGGAAGTGAAAAACGAATTTGGGTTACTCTGCAAAGAAAACAAGTAACAAAAGTACAGTCGAACACGCCCGACCGTATAATACTCTCTGCTTTTATTCCGAATTATAACGTTAAAATCGGTATCCGGATATTAAAATAGATAGTTCTTGTATTAGAAAACCTTAAAACAAAAAAAAAAAAAACAAGTAAGAAAAGTACAATCGAACACGCCCGACCGTATCATACTCTCTGCTTTTATTCCCAATTATAATGTTCAAATCGCTATCCGGATATTACAACAGATACGTCTAGAATTAAAATACCTTAAAACAAAAAAGAAACTAAGCTTAGTCGAACATCCATATGTTTGTCTGTATGCACATACAAATTCGTTTGAAGTTTAATGTATGACCATACATATGGGTGTATGCATACTATTGGTCGGCGCGGCCAACGTCTGCGGGCAGCACTGCCGCACACATGCAGCGAGACCGTTTAAACTTGAAATATATGCTTGAATGTTTCTATGTCGCTTGCGCACATGCATTGACATTGCGCTCAACCTAAAACTTTGTAACGTGTTTTCTTTCTCGATTATAGTCGGGTTTTTATGCAACTTGCAGGAAAGATTAATATAAAATGTGTTTAAACGAATTTCAAATAACAAAGCAGTACGCTAAGAACAAATGCCCTAATAAAAACGGTATACAAGTTTGAAAAGTTTTTAAGTTATATTTAAGTTCTTTTAATGACATTGCATTTTTGTTGGCTCTAGTAACCTGTGTTCGAAAAGTGGCATTCGTAAGTGCCATAGTTACTGCGATATTCGTCAACAACATCAAATTTTTCGAGGTGTGTCTGGTATAAGGTTTATTGCGGGGGCGGTGAAATAAACTTGATCTGCATGAAATAGCGACGTTCTAAATTTGGTGACACTAACTCTTGTGGTTTAAAAGATCCAGGTGTTCTTACGGACAGACGGACGGACGGCTATATCGACTCGGCTGATAATGATGATAAAGAATATAAATACTTTACGGGGTCGGCCACGTCTCCTTTTGCCTGTTACGCTCATTTCGCTTCTGACAAACTTAATAGATCCATCTAGAGCAGATTCAATAGCAGTATGCGCTACAAAAGTTATAAAGGAATCGTTATACCCTACCCTTAGAGTACATTAAGCCAACACCCTGGAAACGTGTTCTGTTATGAGTCCCATCTGTGTTCACTTCGTTCGTTTATTCAGTTGCACGTTTCGATGGTTACATCGTGATATCGCAAAGTGGAAGGTGGGACCTGAAGAAGATGGTAGATGGGGAAGAAGTGGATATAAGGGCACTTGAGAGGCGAGTACGTGTACATGTAAATTTTCATTGACACATAATTGGTCTTATGTATTTTAGCTTGGCTTGTGGCCCACCGCATGATCGCAAGACACGTATGATGCTAAAAGTCGAATCGGAGCAGAACTTCTAATCAATGTCTGTGGGCTTGGGTATGCCTTAAGATTTTATCAGTTTTCGACTAACCCATCCAAAAAATTATTTTTTCCTAGTTTTCCTTGTCTTCTACGAAAATAGGTATGTTTGGTCTGCATTGCCCAATGTTGGCCAGAAACTGAAACCACAGCCACAACCAAAACCAAAGCCAACAAGAAGTCCGAAAGACTTGAAGCGAGCCCATAAAAAAACCTAAAGCATATGCAAGCAATGCTTTACACAGACCTCGTCCCAGAAATCTCGTGGAACTTTTGTGGTGTTTGCTAAACTTTTGATATTTTTCAGTTAGTTAGGCTGTGCTGTGAATGGCTATACTTTTGTCCAAATGTACGAACCTTGGCATTTCGCTTAAAAGTAGGTGCACAAATTTATGATCTGTTTGTGTGACACTCCCTATAATTAACCAACAAGAATTGCATTCAATCTGGAAGCAAAGCAAACCAATATATATTTTTAGACTCAGTACTAAAAAAACCAGTAGAGGAGTCTATTAGGAAGCATTTCTGACCACATAAATAAACAAGTAAGAAAGGCTACAGTCGAGCGCGCCGAGTGTAAAAGACCCCGTACTCTCCTTGTATTCGAAATTAATATTTGAATGCGACTGTAATTTAAAATTTAAGTTTTAAAATTAAATTTAATAAAAAAATTTAAATGGGATTTGAACCCGCGCTTACTGACGCAAGTTCCATATCATGCTGCCCTACTAGTTGCACCACTACATTCATTACGCGCTTCATGGGCTACTTTGTTGTCTAATTGCTCAGTTGTTTATAGTTGGATTTTTATGCAACTTTTAGGTTAGTTTAATATAATTTGTCTTTAAACAAATTTTGAACTACAATACCGTACTATATTACCAAATGCTTTAAAAACGGCATGTAAGTTTGAAAAATTTGCTTAGTTCTTGTGGGAAAAGGGGGCGTGGCAGAACAAAATTTTGAATAACGTCGCATTTGTGCTGTCTCTAGGAACCTGCGTACCAGAATTGGTGTTCCTATGTGCTATAGTTACAAAGAAATTCGCAGAAAACAAACATCATTACAGCGCGCCGACTGTAAAAGACCCCGTACTCTCCTTGTATTCGAAATTAATATTTGAATATGACTGTAATTTAAAATTTAAGTTTTAAAATTAAATTTAAAAAAAAATTTTATATCAGTCACTGATGGGATTTGAACCCGCGCTTACTGACGCAAGTTCCATATCATGCTGCCCTACTAGTTGCACCACTACATTCATTACGCGCTTCATGGGCTACTTTGTTGTCTAATTGCTCAGTTGTTTATAGTTGGATTTTTATGCAACTTTTAGGTTAGTTTAATATAATTTGTCTTTAAACAAATTTTGAACTACAATACCGTACTATATTACCAAATGCTTTAAAAACGGCATGTAAGTTTGAAAAATTTGCTTAGTTCTTGTGGGAAAAGGGGGCGTGGCAGAACAAAATTTTGAATAACGTCGCATTTGTGCTGTCTCTAGGAACCTGCGTACCAGAATTGGTGTTCCTAAGTGCTATAGTTACAAAGATATTCGCAGAAAACATCAATTTTTTCCGAGGTGTGTCTAGTTTTTTGCTTATTGCGGGGCGGTGGGGGCGTGACGCCGATATGAAATAAACTTGATCTGCGTACATCATAGATGGACTTTCATTAAAAAATTTGGTGTCTCTAGCTCTTGTAGTTTAAAAGATCCAGGTGTTCATACAGACGGACGGACAGACAGACAGACGGACAAGCGGACAGACAGACAGACGGACATTGCTATATCGACTCGGCTGTTGATGCTGATCAAGAATATATATACTTTATAGGGTCGGAAAAGCGTCCTTCTGCCTGTTACGCACATTTGGCTTCTGACAAACCTAATAGACCCCTATACTCTTTTTAAGAGTACGGGGTCTAAAAATAAGGTATGTACATATATCCTTGATCAGCATCCGAGACGATGTAGCAATTTCCGTCAATCCGTATTCCCTCTGCACGCAGTTCATATGTAAAAATCCGACCGATCGGATGACTATATCATAGCTCCCATTGGATAAAATAGTTTAAAAAACAATTATTTGAACTGTCTTAACCACATTTACATAATATGGAAGAAAACCCATGTGAAAACCAAATTTCATCCAGATCGGATTACTATAGCATATAGCTACCATAAGAACAATCTGTTCGATATTCCAAAATATGTATGAAAATTTGGAGTATGTATTAAACAATTTCAACTAAATTCACGCAATATGGGTTATAATTTTTCACTTGCCGATTAAATTTCATCCGGATCGGACCACTATATCATATATCCACAATAGAAACAAGTAAGAAAGGCTACAGTCGAGCGCGCCGACTGTAAAAGACCCCGTACTCTCCTTGCATTCGAAATTAATATTTGAATGCGATATAATTTAAAATTTAAGTTTTAAAATAAAATAAACAAGTAAGAAAGGCTACAGTCGAGCGCGCCGACAGTAAAAGACCCCGTACTCTCCTTGTATTCGAAATTAATATTTGAATACGACTGTGATTTCATAAATTTGAAATTTTAAAGTTTTAAAATTAAATTTAAAAAAAAAATGTATATCAAGCACTGATGGGAATCGAACCCGCGCTATCAGACTCAGGTTCCAGAACATGCAGCAAACCTACTAGTTGCGCCACTCCATACACTCGACATCAACCACAACCCAACCCTGTTGCACTAGTTAATATTTTATATTTACATTTTTTTTTTAATTTAAAAAAGTTTATTAGAAAATTTCACTGTCGGGAATTCAACCTGCGAACTTATACTCAACTTGCAAAACACGCCGCAGCACTACTAATTGCACCACCACCTCCTTGTGAGACGGCTCTGATTATTTTCATTAAGAAATAATAGTGCTTGTGTTTACATACAAGTGCGTGGCCCAGTTATCTCTTTTCTTTCAACCAATGCGCGTCAAAGGGACACTTTGTTACCTAATTGCTCAGTTGTTTATGGTTGGATTTTTATGCAACTTTCAGGGTAGTTTGATATGATTTGTCTTTAAACGAATCTTAAATTACAACACTGTACGATGAGGACAAATGCCTTAAAAACGGCATCGAAAATGAAAATTTTATTTTTTTTTTTGTGATAAAAGGGGGAGTGGCAGCAAAAAATTTTTAATGGCACTGCATTTATGCTGTCCCTAGGAACCTGCGTACCCAAATTGGTGGTCGTAAGTGCCATATTTAAGGAGATATTCGCGGAAAACATCAATTTTTTTCGAGGTGTCGGGGGCGTGGCACTGAATTGAAATAAACTTGATCTGCTTGCAAAAGTTACTGAATTTTTATTACAAATTTGGTGGTTCTAGCTCTTGTAGTTTAAAAGATCCAGGTGTTCATACAGACGGACGGACGGACGGACAGACGGACAGACGGACATTGCTATATCGACTCGGCTGTTGATGCTGATCAAGAATATATATACTTTATGGGGTCGGAAAAGCTTCCTTCTGCCTGTTACGCACATTTGGCTTCTGACAAACCTAATAGACCCCTATACTCTTTTTAAGAGTACGGGGTCTAAAAAAAAAATTTTAAGTCAAGTCAATGATGGGATTCGAACCCGCGCTAACTGACGCAAGTTCCAGAACACGCTGCAACCCTACTTATTGCAACACACCATTCATTTTGCACAAATACGATTATTTTCATTTATATATTTTAATGTAGTTATATATAAAAAAACAAGAAAGAAAAGTACAGTCGAACACGCCCGACCGTATAATACTCTCTGCTTTTATTCCCAATTATAATGCTTAAATCGGTATCCAGATATTACAATAGATAGTTCTTGTATTAGAACACGTTAAAACAAAAAAAAAAGCTAAGCATAATCGAACATACATGTGTTTGTCTGTATGTACATACAAATTCGTTTGACGTTAAATGTATGCACATACATATGTGTGTATGAATACTATTGGTCGGCATGACTAGCGCTGTCTCTCTCGCACTCATTGCTCTCGAATAAAATCTTTGTTGCTTAATTTATTTCTTGTTTATGGTCGGATTCTTATAAAACTTTCAGGAGAGTTTGACATGATACGTCTTCAAACGAATCATAAATAACAACACTGTACGATAAGAATAAATGCTTTAAAAACGGCATGCAAGTTTGAAATTTTCTTTTATTTCTTGCGGAAAAAGGGGGCGTGGCAGCCCAAAACTTTTGATGTCATTGCATTAATGCGGTCTCTAAAAATACGTATACCAAAATTGGTATTCCTAGGTGCCATAGTTACTGAGATATTCGAGGAAAACATAGATTTTTTCCGAGGTGTGACGGGTTTTTTACTCATTGTGGGCGAATGGGGCGTGGCATCGAAAAAAAAAAAAATTCTTGTATTGACTGACTAAATATCGAGTCGATTGAGACCAAACTCGAACTTGTAGCTCTTACCATCTCTGAAATCTGTTTGTTCATACGGACAGACAGACAGACAGACGGACAGACAGACAGACGGACGGACGGACAGACGGACATGGCTATATCGACTCAGCTCGTGACGCTGATCAAGAATATATATACTTTATGGGGTCTGCCACGCCTCCTTCTGCCTGTTACATACATTTGCACAAACCCAATATACTCTTGCAGAGAGTATAAAAAAAAATAAAATAAATAAATGGGTTAGTTCCGGGTTTGAACCGCAGACCATTGGTTTAGAAAGAAATACCACCTTCACCTAGGCCACACTCCGTTTGGTAACTGTCTTGACTAATATAAGTGAACATAGAGTTATCTCTTTACTTTCAACCAAGTGCACATAAATTACATTTATTCAATTTTACAAAGCAAACGCCAAACGACTAACCGTAACCCTACACTATTGCACCAGTTAATATTGTATATTTACATTTTTGTTTAAAATTTAAAAAAGTACATTAACAAATTCAACTTTCGGGAATTGAACCTACGAACCTACACGCAACTTGCAGAACACGTCTCGACCCTATCAGTAGCACCACGCCCCACATTTGATACATGTCCGATTATTTTCATTTACATATAATAATGTTGTTAATAACAAATAAAAAATAAAATTAATTTTCGAGTCTGTGCCGGGGTTCGAACCGCAGGTCTTGTGTTTACATACAAGGAGTCTCTACTACCTGGGCCACGCTTCCTTTGCAAGCTCCTGCGGCTAATATATAGATAAACATAGTGTTATCTCTTTTCTTTAAACCACGTGCATTCACAACGCGCTTCAATTGATAATTTGTTACCTAATTGCTCAGTTGTTATACTCTCTGCAAGAGTATATTGGGTTTGTGCAAATGTATGTAACAGGCAGAAGGAGGCGTGGCAGACCCCATAAAGTATATATATTCTTGATCAGCGTCACAAGCCGAGTCGATATAGCCATGTCCGTCTGTCCGTCTGTCCGTCTGTCCGTCTGTCTGTCTGTCTGTCTGTCCGTCTGTCTGTCCGTATGAACAAACAGATTTCGGAGATGGTAAGAGCTACAAGTTCGAATTTGGTCTCTATCGACTCGATATTTAGTCAGTCAATACAAGAATCTTTTTTTTTTTCGATGCCACGCCCCATTCGCCCACAATGAGCAAAAAACTAGACATACCTCGGAAAAAATAGATGTTTTCGGTTAATATCTCAGTAACTATGGCACTTAGGAATACCAATTTTGGTACACGTGTTCCTAAAGGCCGCATAAATCCAATGACATCAAAAGTTTTGGGCTGCCACGCCCCCTTTTTCCGCAAGAAATAAAAGTAAATTTCAAACTTGCATGCCGTTTTTAAAGCATTTATTCTTATCGTACAGTGTTGTTATTTATGATTCGTTTGAAGACGTATCATGTCAAACTCTCCAGAAAGTTTCATAAGAATCCGACCATAAACAAGAAAGCAATGCAGCAACAAAGATTTTATTCTAAAGCAATGAGCGCGAGAGAGACAGCGCTAGTCGTGCCGACCAATAGTATTCATACACACATATGTATGTGCATACATTTAACGTCAAACGAATTTGTATGTACATACAGACAAACACATGTATGCTTGATTATGCTTATCTTTTTTTTGTTTTAACGTATTCTAATACAAGAACTATCTATTGTAATGTCTGAATACCGATTTAAGTATTATAATTGGGAATAAACGCAGAGAGTATTATACGGTCGGGCGTGTTCGACTGTACTTTTCTTTCTTGTTTATAGTTGGATTTTTATGCAACTTTCAGGGTAGTTTGATATAATTAGTCTTTAAACAAATTTTTTAATTACAATACTGTAATATATTAGCAAATGCTTGAAAAACGGCATGTAAATTTTAAAAAGTTTTTTAGTTCTTGTGGGGAAAGGGGGCGTGGCAGGCCAAAACTTTTAATGGCGTTGCATTTGTGCTGTTTCTAGGAACCTGCGTACCAGGTGTTCATACAGACGGACGGACAGACGGACATGGCTATATCGACTCGGCTGTTGATGCTGATCAAGAATATATATACTTTATGGGGTCGGAAAAGCTTCGTTCTGCCTGTTACGCACATTTCGCTTCTGACAAACCTAATAGACCCCTATACTCTTTTTAAGAGTACGGGGTCTAAAAAAAAAGATTCTTGTATTGACTGACTTAATATCGAGTCGATTGAGACCAAACTCGAATTTGTAGCTCTTACCATCTCTGAAATCTGTGTGTTCATACGGAGAGACAGACGGACAGACAGGCAGACGGACATGGCTATATCCACTCGGCTTGCGACGCTGATCAAGAATATATATACTATATGGGGTCTGCCACGCCTCCTTCTGCCTGTTACATACATTTGCACAAACCCAATGTACTCTTGCAGAAAGTATAAAATCGTATTTGTCGAAACGATTAACATTACGCGTCCAGTGTTAAGAGTACGGGGTCTAAAAAAGTCCCAAATGTGTTTCCATAAGAACCTGGGCTAGCGTGACAGTTGAGTTTGACAATCTAACTAATATTACGGAAACAAGAAAGAAAAGTATAGTCGAGCGTGCCAAAAGTTCGCTCTTAGTATGAATTTGTATGAAAAAATTTTTGTGTTTATCAAGTTATCTTAATGAATTTAACACAGATTATATGTATCAATAAAATAAACATACTGACTGAGTTTCATTCAAATCGGACTTCTATATCGTACAGCTCCCATAGGAACAATCGGTCCAAAATATGCTCTGATCATAAATTTGTGTGAAAATTTGCTGTGTTTTCCAAGCCATCTTAGCCATCCCCACTATTACACTAACATTATTATCATTACCCATTGTTAATTACATTTTGAAATTGAGTAACGGGCATCCTAAAGTCGTGAGGCGACTATAGCATTCTTTCTTGTTTTATTACTAAACTCAATGGTTGCAGAAAACCATTCAAATTTAATGCAGTTGAGGTATTTGCATTCTGCATTTACGAATATTGTTGGGAAGATTGGTAAAATAAACAAATTAATTTTTCAATATTTTAGTCAAGCTTCAAGACTTCAATGTTTAATAGGCGATGCATGCCTCTTTTTATACTCTCTGCAAGAGTATATTGGGTTTGTGCAAATGTATGTAACAGGCAGAAGGAAGCGTGGCAGACCCAATAAAGTATATATATTCTTGATCAGCGTCACAAGCCGAGTCGATATAGCCATGTCCGTCTGTCTGTCTGTCTGTCAGAGGTCGTAAGAGCTACAAGTTCGAATTTGGTTTATCGACTGCCACGCCCTATTCGCCCACAATGAGCAAAAAACTAGACATACCTCGGAAAAAATAGATGTTTAAAGCAAATATCTCAGTAACTATGGTTCCCAGAGAATACCGATTTTAACATTATAATTGGGAATACAAGCAGTTATAATTGGGAATACAAGCAGTTATACTCTCTGCTTGTATTCCCAATTATAATGTTAAAATCGGTATTTGCATATTAATTTAGATAGTTCTTGTATTAGAACACGGTCGGACTCGTTCGACTGTACTTTTCTTAGTTGTTTTTTTTTTTTTTATATTTTTATATAAACTGATACATCTATACAGCTGGTACAGAAAATAAGGCAAGAAAGTTTTCTTTAAATATTAAAACAGAATCATGTATTTTTGGTTGTTTAAAATTCTTTACTTAAGGCCAAGTCAACAAGGTGGATTCGCGGATTTCTGCTTAAAGAACAGGAGGATGAACAGAGAACAAATAACATCGAACTTCAATCGAACGACTTTAGAACTCAGATCACAGAATCTGAAGAAAATTTCGATCGACTTTGTTGCATTATACAATGACTTCGTTTCAAATATTAAAACAAGTAAGAAAGGCTACAATCGAGCAAGCCGACTGTTGAAAGTCACCAATTTTTGACTCATTTATCCTATGAAAGCTATAGTCTATATTTGTCTTACCGGGATCAAACTTTGGGAGGTGCCATACACATAACATGTAAGAGTGGGTGCGATAGCTTGACCGATTTGTTTTATGGAAGCTAAAAGCTATAGTTGACCGACACTTGCCAAACTTGATAAGGATAAGGGAACCATTCACAAAATGTTTATCATTTTATTTTATTCGAAGTTATGGCTATGTGACTATAGATTTTACAATTTCGTAGGGCGGTAGGGAGTGTAGCAAAAGTTTACAATAAACTTGATATGCCTGACATTTTGACGGACTTTCATTCCAAATTAGTAGACCCGTCTAATCTTTTTTAGAATACGGGGTCTAATAATCTTATAACCCAAGCTCTGTATGCCATGCAATCTGTTTTATCATCAAACCTAAACGCATGTAAAATTGTAGAGGCTTTCAAACTATTTGAAAAGTTTTGCTAAGTAAGCTTTTAAGATTCCGACATCTTTTTAGTATTTGACAATAGTACCCATTACTTAAAAAAAAAACAACAACAAACATACATATTTCATAAATGACCGAAAAATACAAAAGGGCAGTGTCGAACATCACCGAAGATGTAAAAGTGATAAGTTTTAAAAACTTGGATGACCCGAGTGAACATACTTTGGCTGCTGGTGATGGTAGTCAGATAAAAAGTCAATATCCAAACAAGAATGCTAAAACCGATGAGTATCTTACAAATTGTGGTGATGGTAATGTAGAATCCAAGGTCAATGCTAGATCGAATTTTATCACATCGGAACTAGAAGAACGCTGGAAGATTCGTTTGCACAAACTTGCGGAATTCGAAAACTTGAACTACAAGGAGAGGATTGAAAGTTATGGTGACAATGGTGATGAAATCAAGGAAAAGGAGCAATAATGGCATGAATTTTGGAAGAATGTTCAACAGGAGAGCGTACAGAAAAGCTCTGAGTGATAAAAACAAAAGCGATACAAAAACAAAAATTGTAAGCCTGATCATTTAAAAAAAAATGAGCATGAATTTCAAAAATAAAATAAAACAAAAAAATAAATAAAACAAAAAAAAAAACAAGTAAGAAAAGTACAGTGGAACGAGCCCGACCGTATAATACACTCTGCTTTTATTCGCAATTATAATGTTAATATCTGTATCCGGAAATTATAATATATATTTCTTGTATTAGAACACGTTAAAACAAAAAAAAAGCTAATCATAATCGAGCATATATGTGTTTGTCTGTATGTACATACAAATTTGTTTGACGTTAAATGTATACACATACATATGTGTGTATGAATACTATTGGTCGGCATGACTAGCGCTGTCTCTCTCGCACTCATTGCTCTCAAATAAAATCTTTGTTGCTTCATTTCTTTCTTGTTTGTGGTCGGATTCTTATGAAACTTTCAGGAGAGTTTGACACGATACGTCTTCAAACGAATCATAAATAACAACACTGTTCAGTAAAAATAAATGCTTTAAAAACGGCATGCAAGTTTTTTATTTCTTGCGGAAAAAGGGGGCGTGGCAGCCCACAATTTTTGATGTTATTGCATTTATGCGGTCTCTGCGGTGTACCAAAATTGGTATTCCCAAGTGCCATAGTTACTGAGATATTAGCCGAAAACATAGATTTTTTCCGAGGTATGTCTAGTTTTTTGCTCATTGTGGGCGAATGGGGCGTGGCATCGAAAAAAGATTCTTGTATTGACTGACTAAATATAGAGTCGATTGAGACCAAACTCAAACTTGTAGCTCTTACCATCCCTGAAATCAGTGTGTTCATACGGACAGACGGTCAGACGGACATGGCTATATCGACTCGGCTTGTGATGCTGATCAAGAATATATATACTTTATGGGGTCTGCCACGCCTCCTTCTGCCTGTTACATACATTTGCACAAACACAATATACTCTTGCAGTGAGTATAAACAAGTAAGAAAGGCTACAGTCGAGCGCGCCGACTGTAAAAGACCCCGTACTCTAATTGTATTCGAAATTAAAATTTGAATACGACTGTAATTTAAAATTTAAGTTCTAAAATTAAATTTAAAAACAAATTTTATATTAATCACTGATGGGAATCGAACCCGCGCTATCAGACTCAGGTTCCAGAACATGCAGCAACCCTACTAGTTGCGCCACTCCATACATTTGACATCAATCCGATTATTATACTCTCTGCAAGAGTATATTGGGTTTGTGCAAATGTATGTAACAGGCAGAAGGAGGCGTGGCAGACCCCATAAAGTATATATATTCTTGATCAGCGTCACAAGCCGAGTCGATATAGCCATGTCCGTCTGTCTGTCAGTCTGTCCGTATGAACACACAGATTTCAGATATGGTAAGAGCTACAAATTCGAGTTTGGTCTCAATCGACTCGATATTTAGTCAGTCAATACAAGAATCTTTTTATACTCTCTGCAAGAGTATATTGGGTTTGTGCAAATGTATGTAACAGGCAGAAGGAGGCGTGGCAGACCCCATAAAGTATATATATTCTTGATCAGAATCACAAGCCGAGTCGATATAGCCATGTCCGTCTGTCCGTCTGTCCGTCTGACCGTCTGTCCGTCTGACCGTCTGACCGTCTGTCCGTCTGTCCGTCCGTATGAACACACAGATTTCAGAGATGGTAAGAGCTACAAGTTCGAATTTGGTCTCTATCGACTCGATATTTAGTCAGTCAATACAAGAATCTTTTTTTTTTTCGATGCCACGCCCCATTCGCCCACAATGAGCAAAAAACTAGACATACCTCGGAAAAAATAGATGTTTTCGGTTAATATCTCAGTAACTATGGCACTTAGGAATACCAATTTTGGTACACGTGTTCCTAAAGGCCGCATAAATCCAATGACATCAAAAGTTTTGGGCTGCCACGCCCCCTTTTTCCGCAAGAAATAAAAGTAAATTTCAAACTTGCATGCCGTTTTTAAAGCATTTATTCTTATCGTACAGTGTTGTTATTTATGATTCGTTTGAAGACGTATCATGTCAAACTCTCCAGAAAGTTTCATAAGAATCCGACCATAAACAAGAAAGCAATGCAGCAACAAAGATTTTATTCTAAAGCAATGAGCGCGAGAGAGACAGCGCTAGTCGTGCCGACCAATAGTATTCATACACACATATGTATGTGCATACATTTAACGTCAAACGAATTTGTATGTACATACAGACAAACACATGTATGCTTGATTATGCTTATCTTTTTTTTGTTTTAACGTATTCTAATACAAGAACTATCTATTGTAATGTCTGAATACCGATTTAAGTATTATAATTGGGAATAAACGCAGAGAGTATTATACGGTCGGGCGTGTTCGACTGTACTTTTCTTTCTTGTTTTTTGATGCCACGGCCCATTCGCCCACAATGACCAAAAAGCTAGACAAACCTCGGAAAAAATAGATGTTTAAAGCGAATATCTCAGTAACTACGGCACTTAGGAACACCAATTTTGGTATGCAGGTTCCTAGAGACAGTATAAATGCATTGCCATTTAAAATTTTTGGCGGCCACGCCCCCTTTTTCCGTAGGAAAAAAAAAATTTGTAAACTTGCATGCCGTTTCTTCTTATTGTACAGTATTGTTATTTATGATTCCTTTGAAGATAAATCAGATCAAACTATCCTGAAAGTTGCGTAAAAATCCAACAATAAACAACAGAGCTACCGATTATAAAGTTAATATATAGGTCAATGCATGAGTGCGAGCGCGACAGAAACATACAAGCATATACTCGAACTCTTTTGATGCATGTGTGGCGGCAATAGTATACATACACACATATACATATATGTACATGTGCATGCATATAACGTCAAAAGAATTTGTATGTGCATACAGACAAACATATGTATGTTCGATTATAAATTATCTTTTTTGTTGTAACGTGTTCTAATACAAGAACTATCTATTGTAATATCCGGATACCGATTTAAGCATTATAATTGGGAATAAAAGCAGAGAGTATTATACGGTCGGGCGTGTTCGACTGTACTTTTCTTTCTTGTTTTCATTTACATATCAAAAAAACAAGAAAGAAAAGTACAGTCGAACACGCCCGACCGTGTAATACTCTCTGCTTTTATTCCCAATTATAATGCTTAAATCGGTATCCGGATATTACAATAGATAGTTCTTGTATTAGAACACGTTAAAACAAAAAAAAAGCTAAGCATTATCGAACATACATGTGTTTGTCTGTATGTACATACAAATTCGTTTGACGTTAAATGTATGCACATACATATGTGTGTATGAATACTATTGGTCGGCACGACTAGCGCTGTCTCTCTCGCTCTCATTGCTCTCGAATAAAGTCTTTGTTGCTTCATTTCTTTTTTGTTTATAGTCGGATTCTTATGAAACTTTCAAGAGAGTTTGACATGATACGTCTTCAAACGAATTATAAATAACAACACTGTGCGATAAGAATAAATGCTTAAAAAACGGCATGCAAGTTTGAAATTTTCTTTTAATTCTTGCAGAAAAAGGGGGCGTGGCAGCCCAAAATTTTTCATGTCATTGCATTTATGCTGTCTCTTGAAACACGTGTACCAAAATTGGTATTCCTAGGTGCCATAGTTACTGAGATATTCGCCGAAAACATAGATTTTTTTCGAAGTGTCTTTGGTTGTTTGCTTATTGCGGGGGCGGTAGGGGTGTGGCACTGATTTGAAATAAACTTGATCTGCTTGCGAAAGTCACTGAATTTTTATTACAAATTTGGTGATTCTAGCTCTTGTAGTTTAAAAGATCCAGGTGTTCATACAGACGGACGGACAGACGGACATGGCTATATCGACTCGGCTGTTGATGCTGATCAAGAATATATACTTTATGGGGTCGGAAAAGCTTCGTTCTGCCTGTTACGCACATTTGGCTTCTGACAAACCTAATAGACCCCTATACTCTTTTTAAGAGTACGGGGTCTAAAAAAAAAGATTCTTGTATTGACTGACTTAATATCGAGTCGATTGAGACCAAACTCGAATTTGTAGCTCTTACCATCTCTGAAATCTGTGTGTTCATACGGAGAGACAGACGGACAGACAGGCAGACGGACATGGCTATATCGACTCGGCTTGCGACGCTGATCAAGAATATATATACTATATGGGGTCTGCCACGCCTCCTTCTGCCTGTTACATACATTTGCACAAACCCAATGTACTCTTGCAGAAAGTATAAAATCGTATTTGTCGAAACGATTAACATTACGCGTCCAGTGTTAAGAGTACGGGGTCTAAAAAAGTCCCAAATGTGTTTCCATAAGAACCTGGGCTAGCGTGACAGTTGAGTTTGACAATCTAACTAATATTACGGAAACAAGAAAGAAAAGTATAGTCGAGCGTGCCAAAAGTTCGCTCTTAGTATGAATTTGTATGAAAAAATTTTTGTGTTTATCGAGTTATCTTAATGAATTTAACACAGATTATATGTATCAATAAAATAAACATACTGACTGAGTTTCATTCAAATCGGACTTCTATATCGTACAGCTCCCATAGGAACAATCGGTCCAAAATATGCTCTGATCATAAATTTGTGTGAAAATTTTCTGTGTTTTTCAAGCCATCTTAGCCATCCCCACTATTACACTAACATTATTATCATTACCCATTGTTAATTACATTTTGAAATTGAGTAACGGGTATCCTAAAGTCGTGAGGCGACTATAGCATTCTTTCTTGTTTTATTACTAAACTCAATGGTTGCAGAAAACCATTCAAATTTAATGCAGTTGAGGTATTTGCATTCTGCATTTACGAATATTGTTGGGAAGATTGGTAAAATAAACAAATTAATTTTTCAATATTTTAGTCAAGCTTCAAGACTTCAATGTTTAATAGGCGATGCATGCCTCTTTTTATACTCTCTGCAAGAGTATATTGGGTTTGTGCAAATGTATGTAACAGGCAGAAGGAGGCGTGGCAGACCCCATAAATTATATATATTCTTGATCAGCATCACAAGCCGAGTCGATATAGCCATGTCCGTCTGTCTGTCTGTCTGTCCGTATGAACACACAGATTTCAGAGCTACAAATTCGAGTTTGGTCTCTATCGACTCGATATTTAGTCAGTCAATACAAGAATCTTTTTTTTTATACTCTCTGCAAGAGTATATTGGGTTTGTGCAAATGAATGTAACAGGCAGAAGGAGGCGTGGCAGACCCCATAAATTATATATATACTTGATCAGCATCACAAGGCGAGTTGATATAGCCATGTCCGTCTGTCCGTCTGACCGTCTGTCCGTCCGTATGAACACACAGATTTCAGAGATGGTAAGAGCTACAATTTCGAGTTTGGTCTCAATCGACTCGATAATTAGTCAGTCAATACAAGAATCTTTTTTTTTTTCGATGCCATGCCCCATTCGCCCACAATGAGCAAAAAACTAGACATACCTCGGAAAAAATCTATGTTTTCGGCGAATATCTCAGTAACTATGGCACCTAGGAATACCAATTTTGGTACACGTGGTACACGTGTTCCTAAAGACCGCATAAATGCAATGACATCAAAAGTTTTGGGCTGCCACGCCCCGTTTTTCCGCAAGAAATAAAAGAAAATTTCAAACTTGCATGCCGTTTTTTAAGCATTTATTCTTATCGTACAGTGTTGTTATTTTTGATTCGTTTGAAGACGTATCATGTCAAACTCTCCAGAAAGTTTCATAAGAATCCGACCATAAACAAGAAAGAAATGAAGCAACAAAAGCAATGAGTGCGAGAGAGAGAGAGCGCTAGTCGTGCCGACCAATAGTATTCATACACACATATGTATGTGCATACATTTAACGTCAAACGAATTTGTATGTACATGCAGACAAACACATGTATGTTCGATTATGCTTGGCTTTGTTTTTTTTTTGTTTTAACGTGTTCTAATACAAGAACTATCTATTGTAATATCCGGATACCGATTTAAGCATTCTAATTGGAAATAAAAGCAGAGAGTATTATACGGTCGGGCGTGTTCGACTGGACTTTTCTTACTTGTTTTTTGATGCCACGCCCCATTTTCCCATAATGAGCAAAAAACTAGACATACCTGCGCAAAAATTGATGTTTAAAGCGAATATCTCAGTAACTACGGTACTTAGGAATACCAATTTTGGTATGCAGGTTCCTAGAGACAGTATAAATGCGTTGCCATTTAAAATTTTTGGCTGCCACACCCCCTTATGCCTTAAGAAAAAAATAAAATTTTCAAATTTGCATGCCGTTTTATAGGCATTTGTTCTTATCGTAGAGTATTGTTATTTATGATTCCTTTGAAGACAAATTATATCAAACTATGCTGAAAGTTGCATTAAAATCCAACGATAAATAACAGAGATACCGATTATAAAGTTAATATTTTAGTCAATGCATGAGTGCGAGCGCGACAGAAACAAACAAGCATATTTTTGAACTCTTTTGATGCATGTGTAGCGGCAATAGTATACATACACATTTATATACATGTTGTTCTAATAGTAGAACTATCTAATTGGGAATAAAATCTGAGAGTATTATACGGTCGGGCTTGTTCGACTGTACTTTTCTTACTTGTTGAGACTGCGATATACCAGAATTAGATAGAGATTTTCGGTAGGCTGTCCAAGATTCCTTGTTAAAAGTTAAGCAGTTACCTGAGCTCACCATCAATATATCCCAATTTGAATATCTCATTGACACGGCAGCCTCAAACAAGAAAGAAAAGTACAGTCGAACACGCCCGACCGTATAATACTCTCTGCGTTTATTCCCAATTATAATACTTAAATCGGTATTCAGACATTACAATAGATAGTTCTTGTATTAGAATACGTTAAAACAAAAAAAAGATAAGCATAATCAAGCATACATGTGTTTGTCTGTATGTACATACAAATTCGTTTGACGTTAAATGTATGCACATACATATGTGTGTATGAATACTATTGGTCGGCACGACTAGCGCTGTCTCTCTCGCGCTCATTGCTTTAGAATAAAATCTTTGTTGCTGCATTGCTTTCTTGTTTATGGTCGGATTCTTATGAAACTTTCTGGAGAGTTTGACATGATACGTCTTCAAACGAATCATAAATAACAACACTGTACGATAAGAATAAATGCTTTAAAAACGGTATGCAAGTTTGAAATTTACTTTTATTTCTTGCGGAAAAAGGGGGCGTGGCAGCCCAAAACTTTTGATGTCATTGGATTTATGCGGCCTTTAGGAACACGTGTACCAAAATTGGTATTCCTAAGTGCCATAGTTACTGAGATATTAACCGAAAACATCTATTTTTTCCGAGGTATGTCTAGTTTTTTGCTCATTGTGGGCGAATGGGGCGTGGCATCGAAAAAAAAAAAGATTCTTGTATTGACTGACTAAATATCGAGTCGATAGAGACCAAATTCGAACTTGTAGCTCTTACCATCTCTGAAATCTGTGTGTTCATACGGACGGACAGACGGACAGACGGTCAGACGGTCAGACGGACAGACGGTCAGACGGACAGACGGACATGGCTATATCGACTCGGCTTGTGATTCTGATCAAGAATATATATACTTTATGGGGTCTGCCACGCCTCCTTCTGCCTGTTACATACATTTGCACAAACCCAATATACTCTTGCAGAGAGTATAAAAACAGAGTAAATCAAACCAAATTTTTACTACATAATTATTAAACAATTCTTAAAAAGCGTGCATCGTTATATTTTCAAAATTGTTAAATTTGAGAAAGCAAAAAATTCTTTACTAAAAATACTCGCATTGACTCACTTTTGCTCATTTTAGATTAAAGATAATTTATTAATGCTTTTTCCAAAGAACAATTTTTCAAATATATTTTTTATGCCCTTGCAGAGGGTTTATTGTTTTTGTCACGCATTGAAGGAGCATCAACAGCCGAGTCGATATAGCCATGTCCGTCTGTCCGTCTGTTTCTATGCGAACTAGTCTCTCAGTTTTAAAGCTATCGTGATGAATCTTGGTACACATGTGTATTCTCTCTGCACACAGTTCATATGTTAAAATCGGCCTGATCGGATCACTATTTCATATAGCTCTCATAGAAACAATCGGAACAAATGCTGAAAATGATTAGTATGAAAATTTTGTGTCTCTTGAACGATTTGAAGCAAATCGCAATATACATTCTTTACTATTTTCCATCAGCTGACCAAATTTTATCCAGATCGCACCACTATATCATATAGCTGCCATAGGAACAATCGGTTGAAATACTTAGTATGAATATTTTCTGTGTGTTGACCGATTTATCATATATTATATATATACTATATCATATATTTTTTATTTTATTTGGTATAAATAAATTTTGTGAGTTAATTAAACAAACTTAAATCAATTAAACATATATGATTTTACTAGGTTATTCCATATTTATGCATTAATAGACTTTGTATATTAAGCCAATAAAAATATTGAAGGGATGACCATTTTTAAAATTTATGACCAGGTATAAGGTATAAGTAAATACCGATCCAACTCAACGAATTTTCTATTATTATTGTTTTCGCTGCAAGTGTATTTAATCTTCGGCGTGCCGAAGATACCCTTTTTATACTCTCTGCAAGAGTATATTGGGTTTGTGCAAATGTATGTAACAGGCAGAAGGAGGCGTGGCAGACCCCATAAAGTATATATATTCTTGATCAGAATCACAAGCCGAGTCGATATAGCCATGTCCGTCTGTCCGTCTGTCCGTCTGACCGTCTGTCCGTCTGACCGTCTGACCGTCTGTCCGTCTGTCCGTCCGTATGAACACACAGATTTCAGAGATGGTAAGAGCTACAAGTTCGAATTTGGTCTCTATCGACTCGATATTTAGTCAGTCAATACAAGAATCTTTTTTTTTTTCGATGCCACGCCCCATTCGCCCACAATGAGCAAAAAACTAGACATACCTCGGAAAAAATAGATGTTTTCGGTTAATATCTCAGTAACTATGGCACTTAGGAATACCAATTTTGGTACACGTGTTCCTAAAGGCCGCATAAATCCAATGACATCAAAAGTTTTGGGCTGCCACGCCCCCTTTTTCCGCAAGAAATAAAAGTAAATTTCAAACTTGCATGCCGTTTTTAAAGCATTTATTCTCATCGTACAGTGTTGTTATTTATGATTCGTTTGAAGACGTATCATGTCAAACTCTCCAGAAAGTTTCATAAGAATCCGACCATAAACAAGAAAGCAATGCAGCAACAAAGATTTTATTCTAAAGCAATGAGCGCGAGAGAGACAGCGCTAGTCGTGCCGACCAATAGTATTCATACACACATATGTATGTGCATACATTTAACGTCAAACGAATTTGTATGTACATACAGACAAACACATGTATGCTTGATTATGCTTATCTGTTTTTTGTTTTAACGTATTCTAATACAAGAACTATCTATTGTAATGTCTGAATACCGATTTAAGTATTATAATTGGGAATAAACGCAGAGAGTATTATACGGTCGGGCGTGTTCGACTGTACTTTTCTTTCTTGTTTCTTGATATGTAATATGAAATGTCTGCAAAATTTTGTATGAAACATACTTTTACTCCTTCTGGATCCGCTGCCAAAGTTTCTTCGAGCGAATTTATACCATACAATGCTTCGCTTGCCAGCAGAACACAATTTTCAATAGAAATGAGATCGAGACTCTGGGGTGACCATTATATCAACCCGAAATGCTCAGTACAATAGAAACTCAAAGATTTGGACATTGGTCGCTTGGGAATTACAGAAACAAGGGGTTTTTAACTTACTACATAAAAGCAGAAAGGAAATTTGGGAATTTAAAGCCAACTTTTAAAAATATCAAGAAACAAAAGTGCCAAATCAAATTGGCATTTTTTGGAAACTACGGGAGAGATTTTTGGTGGTAGTTGTAACAAGTCAGTCGATTTAATACCTTCTGAGGAAGAGAAGGAAACTATCTGCGAACCAAAAATTAATGAAGGAATTAAAACAAATTCGATTAAGTCTGCAAGAGGCCAAATTACTACAAAAAGATGGAAACCAGATTCTACAAAAGAGAAATTAACTCATTCAACAATATTTGGAAACGACAAAGAAGACAAAAAAGCTTGTTTAATATTTTACATAGCATATAATAACACTTATTAAATAAAAAATTATTATTTTAGCACAAAGTAAAAATAAACATATTTGTATACACTGTGAAAGCAAATGATACACCTCCTTTGGGATCAAGTTTTATAATTTTTTCAAACAAAGAAATAGAAGTATTTACGATATTAATTAAAGCTGATTTATTAATCGGCGACATCGTTTTTTCGATCAAAAAAGTTTTTTCGGGTTGACGTCAGACAGATGGTCCAGACACTTTGAAAATCCGGTAAAGATACGCTAAGTGGTTAACTAATTAGCGCAATTAATAAGGTAAATATAAAACCCGGTCACTAAAACAAGAAAGATTCAGAGACCAGAGACTTGCTAATTTAATTAACATAGCGTGGTTAATAGTTTTATTAAATTTGAATATACATTTTCTTCATCTGTTAATACATTAATGTGTACACTGTGAATGTACGTTTATAGTTATTTGTCTTTTGGCCTGTATCTTTTGCAGCTGTCCGGAGTTAATATGTGCAGTTTCCCAGGAGAAATACCCTACATTTCAAGCAGTTCCTTACACCTTAAGGCATTATCTGTCACTGGGATTTTTAACAAAACCGACAAAATATACGTGATAATGTATTTAAATAAATTGAAGATTACAATATATCAAACTCTGGGAAAATAATAATAAAACGATCATCTTTTGCTAGCCGAAAATTAAATACCCTTGCGTTAATTTTGTCTTATTCACTTATTGTTCCTACGGTAGCTATATGATATAGTAGTCCGATTTTAATGAAATTTTGTGAGCATGTAGGGAATGATAATAAATGCATATTTTGTGAATTTGGTTAAAATCGATCAAAAGACCTAGAACATTTTCATACTAAGCATTTCAACCGATTGTTCCTATGATGTAGTAATCCGATCTGGCCGATTTAAACATATTAATTGCGTGCAGAGAGAATACTCATCTGTACCAAGTTTCAACAAGTAAGAAAAGTACAGTCGAACGAGCCCGACCGTATAATACTCTCTGCTTTTATTACCAATTATAATGTTAAAATCGGTATCCGGATATTACAATAGATAGTTCTTGTATTAGAACACGTTAAAACAAAAAAAAAAAAAGCTAAGCATAATCGAACATACATCTGTTTGTCTGTACATACAAATTTGTTTGACGTTAAATGTATGCACAGACATATGTGTGTATGAATACTATTGGTCGGCATGACTAGCGCTGTCTCTCTCGCACTCATTGCTCTCGAATAAAATCTTTGTTGCTTCATTTCTTTCTTGTTTGTGGTCGGATTCTTATGAAATTTTCAGGAGAGTTTAACATGATACGTCTTCAAACGAATCATAAATAACAACACTTTACAGTAAGAATAAATGCCTTAAAAACGGCATGCAGACGGTCAGACGGACAGACGGACATGGCTATATCGACTCGGCTTGTGATGCTGATCAAGAATATATATACTTTATGGGGTCTGCCACGCCTCCTTCTGCCTGTTACATACATTTGCACAAACCCAACATACTCTTGCAGAGAGTATAAAAAGATTCAAAACTGAGAGACCAGTTCGCATAGAAACAGACGGACAGGCGGACATGGCTATATCGAACCGGCGGTTGATGCTGGTCAACAATATGTATTCTTTGTATACAGAACACATATGCCAGTAACACACTAACAAAGTTTTATCCAAATATGACAAATATTTCTTATAGCACCCATAGAGAAGATCGATTGAAAATACGCTCAAAATATTAATTAGTATAAAAACTTTTGCGTTTATCAAAATATCGTAGTTAAACTCACGCATGATATGTAGGATAAGAATATAAACATACTGACCAAGTTTAATTCAGATCGAACTACTATATCGTATAGCTGCCATAGGAACAATCGGTTTAAAATATGCTTTAAACATGAAAATGTATAAAAATGTTCTGTGGTTGCCAAGATGTCTTTTCCATCACCTGATCTATTACACTCATATTATTATCAATGTGGTTAATAACATATTGAAATTGAGTGACGGGTATCCTAAAATCGCGAAGAGACTTTAGTATTCTTTCTTGTTATACCCGTTACTCGTAGAGTACAAGGGTATATTGTAGTCGTTGGAATGTATGTAACAGGCAGAAGGAGGCGTGGCAGACCCCATAAAGCATATATATTCTTGATCAGCATCAACAGCCGAGTCGATATAGCCATGTCCGTCTGTCCTTCCGTCCGTCCGTCTGTATGAACAAAAGGATCTCAGCAACTATAAGAGCTAGAAAGACCCGAGAGGTCGCAAAGATAAAATGCGCAAGCAGTACAATTTTGTTTTTGTTCATATAAAGGTAAAAGCTGGTAAAAATAGCATGTTTTAGTATAGAAAAGTTTGTTAGTTACGTTATCCGAACCAAATTCACATAGGATGTACATATCTATGGAGTACATAAGCTGAACAAGATTTATCTAAATCGGACTACTATATCGTATAGCTCCCATAGGAACAATCGGTAAAAAATTCGCTCTTAGAATGAATTTGTATGAACATTTTTATACCCTTGCAGAGGGTATATTGTTTTTGTCACGATGTTTGTAACGCATTGAAGGAGGCGTGGCAGACCCCATAAAGTATATATATTCTTGATCAGCATCAACAGCCGAGTCGATATAGCCATGTCCGTCTGTCCGTCTGTCCGTCTGTTTCTATGCGAACTAGTCTCTCAGTTTTAAAGCTATCGTGATGAAACTTGGTACACATGTGTATTCTCTCTGCACGCAGTACATATGTTAAAATCGGCCAGATCGGATCACTATATCATATAGCTCCCATAGGAACAATCGGTTCAAAAAAATTTTTTTTGAGCTAGCTCCACCAAATTCATCCTATATGCATTTAGTACTAAATCCCACGTGCAAACCAAATTTCATCCAGATCGGACCACTATATCATATAGCTGTCATAGGAACAATCGGTTAAAAATGCTGAAAATGCTTAGTATGAAAATTTTCAGTGTCTCTTGAACGATTTGAACCAAATTCTCGCAATATGCATTCTTTACCATTTTCCATCAGCTGACCAAATTTTATCCAGATCGGACCACTATATCATATAGCTGCCATAGGAACAATCGGTTGAAATGCTTAGTATGAAAATTTTCTATGTCTATTGAGCGATTTCATCCAAATTCACGCAATATGCATTTGGTATCATTCCCAATGTGTTGACCAAATTTCATTCAAATCGGACTACTATATCATATAGCTGCCATAGGAACAATCGGTTGAAATGCTTAGTATGAAAATTTTCTATGTCTATTGACCGATTTTAACCAAATTCGCACAATGTGCATTTATTATCATTCCCTATATGCTCGAAAAAGTTCATTCAAATCGGACTACTATATCATATAGCTACTGTTGGAACAATTAGTGATTAAAAGAAAATATGCGTGTCTGCAAGGGTATTTAATCTTCGGCTAGCCGAAGATAACCTTTTTTTCTTGTTTGTATTTACCAAGCTATCTTAATGATACTGACACAAAATATATTTATCAATAAAATAAACATACTGACAGAGTTTCATTCAAATCGGACTACTATATCGTATAGCTCCCATAGGAACAATCTGTCAAAAGTATGCTCTGATCATAAATTTGTGTAAAAATTTTCTGTGTTTTCCAAGCTATCTCAGCCATCCCCTAAACTTTTGCACTAATATTATTATCATTACCCATTCTTAAATACATATTGAATCTGAGTAACGGGTATCCTAAAGTCGCGAGGCGACTATAGCATTCTTTCTTGTTAGACCCCGTACTCTTAAAAAGAGTATATGGGTCTATTAGGTTTGTCAGAAGCCAAATGTGCGTAACAGGCAGAAGGAAGCTTTTCCGACCCTATAAAGTATATATATTCTTGATCAGCATCAACAGCCGAGTCGATATAGCAATGTCCGTCTGTCCGTCTGTCTGTCTGTCTGTCTGTCTGTCCGTCCGTCTGTATGAACACCTGGATCTTTTAAACTACAAGAGCTAGAGACACCAAATTTTTTAATGAAAGTCCGTCTATGATGTACGCAGATCAAGTTTATTTCAAATCGGCGCCACGCCCCCCACCGCCCCCGCAATAAGCAAAAAACTAGACACACCTCGGAAAAAATTGATGTTTTCTGCGAATATCTTTGTAACTATAGCACTTAGGAACACCAATTCTGGTACGCAGGTTCCTAGAGACAACACAAATGCGACGTCATTCAAAATTTTGATCTGCCACGCCCCCTCTTCCCACAAGAACTAAGCAAATTTTCCAAACTTATATGCCGTTTTTAAAGCATTTGGTAATGTAGTACGGTATTGTAGTTCAAAATTTGTTTAAAGACAAATTATATCAAACTAACCTAAAAGTTGCATAAAAATCCAACTATAAACAACTGAGCAATTAGACAACAAAGTAGCCCATGAAGCGCGTAATGAATGTAGTGGTGCAACTAGTAGGGCAGCATGATATGGAACTTGCGTCAGTAAGCGCGGGTTCAAATCCCATCAGTGACTGATTTAAAATTTTTTTTTTAATTTAATTTTAAAACTTAAATTTTAAATTACAGTCGTATTCAAATATTAATTTCGAATACAAGGAGAGTACGGGGTCTTTTACAGTCGGCGTGCTCGACTGTAGCCTTTCTTACTTGTTTCTTCTAAATTTGTGACAGTGTTTAACTAGAGTATACAAAGTGATGCTTTATATGGGCTTTAAATCATTTAATATAGTTTTATTTTCTTGTTAATTTATCATCAACAATTAATAACGCGGTATTTCTGAGCACGACTTTTGGCCGTGAAAAACTATTTAGCCAAAGCAATAATTTGTATTTAATAAAAGGAAACTATTGTGTTAAAAGAGTGAAAAATTTGTACAATTTGAAAGATCAAAATTAATAGTTTATTTAAGAATTTGGTAATGATTCATATAGGTACTAATGTGAGTGTAAATAATTCACTGACATTCGATTCAAACCTCATACTTCAATTTGGTGTACAACTTATAAAAAATTACCTTATACTGTGACTATTCACTTAGATTACAAATTTAGTTGTTATTCACTCCGAGTGAGTACAGAAAAGAAGTTCTAGACACTATTTTTGACACAATAAATCTACAGTACAACAAAATATGAGTACTGTGTTTTTGAGAACACTGAACTACTGTTCAGTAATATAATGTTTGAAATGAATACATTCATGCAGATGTCTAGTAATTAATATGTTTACGTATTTCCTGAATAACAGATTTATAAATTAAGTTAAATGGTTCCACATATGAAGTAATTGCTATAGGGGTAGATAGGACTAGAGGGTGGACGAGAAGCTACTAGCATCAATTAGACTTTCACTTACAATTTGGCCAGTTATACAAATGACCGGCGGCGGTTCTCTCATTAACTCAACGATGCGTACACAACAACCTTTCAAATTTTCCCACGATAGGAAGCAGGGCCTAAAGGGGCATAACTGAGTGACAGTGTTTAGCGATGTGTAAATGGGAATGGAAATGGTGAAGATGCGCGGAATGTTCTCTTCCGTGCCAATTTCTGGGGGCAAAAGCAGCCGTTAGGCGTAAATTAAAATTAAATTCAAATGGAAAAGTGTCGTCACACTCGCTCTCTTTTTCTCCATTTCGCACTCCATCCTTCTCTTTTTCTCACTCTCCCCTCCTCTTTCTTACTCTCTCTACAGTCTGCTTTTTTGTGTAGCGTCAGGACGAAGGACCATTGGCCATTGGCACGTTCTGTTGGATTCATTTTGGAGTCAGGAAACATTTTAGCAATTATATTCGCGTTTGGTCCACATTCCAACGGCAATTGTTGTAATTGCAGGATGCGGCAGCCGCAACGTGGACGGTATAGACACTGGTTTGGCATGCTTAGCATCCCTGGTATCATTGTCACTGTCACGTGAAGAGGCAATGTGCTAAGCCAACTCACCAGCAGTCTGTCTCTCTGACGCACAATTCTCTGATGGACGACAGTCAGCTCTGACGTTGATGTTGACGTCGACAGCTGTCATTGACAACCAACAGTTCCAGTTTCAGCTCCTTTACCAATCCCTCACTCCTTCCTTACTATGCCTTTCCTTACCAGATTGGCAGGTATTTTTTTCAAACCAAAGAATGCGAATTGCGAATACCTTATGAAAGTTCTGAACTTAAAAACATTTTTATCTTTGAAAACAATTCACAGAAACTCCGTTTTAGGGTTGTCGAAAAATTATCAATATATCGATATATATATTTTTTTCATAATATATTTTTGGGTGATATTTTTTTATGGCGATAATATCAATATCGATATTATGTAAAATATATTTTACCGTTGCTTTTTTGTTGCCGCGGCAAAAATTATTTTAAGATGGTAGCAAAATACTTTTTTGAAAAAAATAGATGGAACATCATCAAAATGATAATCTCGATAATTTTTTTTAAAACTATCATTAAAAAATAATATTTTTAGACCCCGTACTCTTAAAAAGAGTATAGTGGTCTATTAGGTTTGTCAGAAAACAAATGTGCGTAACAGGCAGAAGGAAGCTTTTCCGACCCCATAAAGTATATATATTCTTGATCAGCATCAACAGCCGAGTCGATATAGCAATGTCCGTCTGTCCGTCTGTCTGTCCGTCTGTATGAACACCTGGATCTTTTAAACTACAAGAGCTAGAGACACCAAATTTTTAAATGACAGTCCGTCTATGATGTACGCAGATCAAGTTTATTTCAAATCAGGGCCACGCCCCCCACCGCCCCCGCAAAAAGCAAAAAACTAGACACACCTGGGAAAAAATTGATGTTTTCTGCGAATATCTTTGTAACTGTAGCACTTAGGAACACCAATTCTGGTACGCAGGTTCCTAGAAACAGCACAAATGCAACGTCATTAAAAGTTTTGGTCTGCCACGCCCCCTTTTCCCACAAGAACTAAAAAACTTTTCAAAATTTACATGCCGTTTTTAAAGCATTTCTTAAAATATTACAGTATTGTAATTAAAAAATTTGTTTAAAGACTAATTATGAAAGTTGCATAAAAATCCAACTATAAGCAACTGAGCAATTAGGTAACAAATTATCACTTGAAGTGCATTGTGAATGCACGTGGTTGAAAGAAAAGAAATAACACTATGTTTATCTATACATAAGCCGCAGAAGTTTGCAAAGGAAGCGTGGCCCAGGTAGTAGAGAATCCTTGTATGTAAACACAAGACCTGCGGTTCGAACCCCGGCACAGACTCAGAAGTTTCATTTTTTTTTTTTTTTCTTCTTATATAACAATATTATTATATGTAAATGAAAATAATCGGACATGTCTTAAGTGTGGGGCGTGGTGCTGCTGATAGGGGTGCGGCGTGTTCTGCAAGTTGCGCAGGTTCAATTCCCGAAAGTGGAGTTTGTTAATGTACTTTTTTAAATTTCAAACAAAAATGTAAACATACAATATTAACTGGTGCAACAGTGTAGGGTTGCTGTTAGTCGTTTGTCGTTCACTTTGTAAAATTGAATAAATGTAATTTATGTGCACACGTGGTTGAAAGAAAGAGATAACTCTATGTTCACTTATATTAGTCACGACAGTTACCAAACAGAGTGTGGCCTAGGTGAAGGTGGTATTTCTTTCTAAACCAATGGTTCAAACCCGTAACTAATCCAGAAGTTTATTTATTTATTTTTTTTTTTTATATATAACTACATTAATATATATAAATGAAAATAATAATGATGCAACTAGTAGGGTTGCAGCGTGTTATGCAACTTGCGTCAGTTAGCGCGGGTTCGAATCCCATCAGTGGCTTGATTTAAAATATTTTTTAAAATTTTATTTTAAAACTTAAATTTTAAATTATATCGCATTCAAATATTAATACGGGGTCTTTTACAGTTGGCGCGCTCGACTGTAGCCTTTCTTACTTGTTTTCATATCAAAATATCATCGATATTGATATTTTTTTAAATATCAACACCCCTACTCCGTTTCATTTCACTTTTTAGACCCCGTACTCTTTACAAAATAGTAGAGTGGTCTATTAAATTTGTCACAAGCGAAATGTGCGTAACAGGCAGAAGGAGGCGTGGCCGACCCCAAAAAGTATTTATATTCTTGATCAGCATCAACAGCCGAGATGGGACATTTGTATGGTGACATACAGTATTAGTTGAGCTATCGTAACGAAATTTGAACATTGAGTGTATGGAACCATTATAACTTTCTTCACCAAGTTTGATCCGGATCGGAAAACTATAGCCTATTTCCCATAGGACAAATCGGTAGAAAACGGGACTTTTGTATGGAAAAATACTCTCAAGAAGGAGCTTGGTGGTCTTTTACAGTCGGCTAGTTCGACTGTAGCCTTTTTTACTTGTTTTTTTAGACCCCGTACTCTAAAAAGAGTTGAGGGGTCTATTAGGTTTGTCAGAAGCGAAATGTGCGTAACAGGTAGAAGGAGGCGTTTCCGACCCCATAACGTACATATATTCTTGATCAGCATCAATAGCCGAATCGATATAGCCATGTCCGTCTGTCCGTCCGTCCGTCTGTATGATCCTGGATCTTTTAAACTACAACAGCTGGAACCACAAAGTTTGTAATAAAAATTCCGTAGCTTTCGCGAGCAGATCAAGTTTATTTCAAATCAGTGCCACGCCCACTACCGCCCCCGCAATAAGCAAAAAACCGAAGACACCTCGAAAAAAATTGATGTTTTCCGCGAATATCTCCGTAACTATGGCACTTACGACCACCGAGTTGGGTACGCAGGTTCCTAGGGACAGCATAAATGCAGTGCCATTAAAATTTTTTTGCTGCCGAGCCCCCTTTTTCCACAAAAAAAAAATAAGATTTTTAATTTCGATGCCGTTTTTAAGGCATTTGTCCTCATCGTACAGTGTTGTAATTTAAGATTCGTTTAAAGACAAATCATATCAAACTACCCTGAAAGTTGCATAAAAATCCAACTATACACAACTGAAGCGCATTGTCAATGTACGTGGTTGAAAGAAAAGACATAACTGTATGTTTATATGTACATCAGCCGCAGTAGTTTCCAAAGAGAGCGTGGTCCGGGTGGGCCACGCACTTGTATGTAAACACAAGACCTGCGGTTCGAACCCCGGCACAGACTCAGAAATTAATTTGTTTTTTGGTTTTGTTATTTAGCACTATTATATCTATCGGCTAATATCTCAGTAACTATGGCACCTAGGGATACCAATTTTGGTACACGTGTTCCTAGAGACCGCATAAATGCAATGAAATCAAAGTTTTGGGCTGCCACGCCCCCTTTTTCCGCAAGAAATAATAGAAAATTTCAAACTTGCATGCCGTTTTTTAAGCATTTATTCTTATTGTACAGTGTTGTTATTTATGATTCGTTTGAAGACGTATTATGTCAAACTCTCCTGAAAGTTTCATTAGAATCCGACCATAAACAAGAAAGAAATGAAGCAACAAAGATTTTATTCGAGAGCAATGAGTGCGAGAGAGACAGCGCTAGTCGTGCCGACCAATAGTATTCCACACATATACAGACGGACGGACGGACAGAATGACATGGCTATATCGACTCGGCTATTGATGCTGATCAAGAATAAATATACTTTATGGGGTCGGAAACGCCTCCTTCTACCTGTTACGCACATTTCGCTTCTGACAAACCTAATAGACCCCTCTATTCTTTTTTCCAGTACGGGGTCTAAAAACCCAATCTTATGAAAATAAGGCCATTAGACGAATTGTTGGTGGATTTCCTTTTGCTGGTATTGTTGATATTTAGAGGGATTTAAATATCTCTTCAGTGATATTTAAAATTAACGAAGTGTCCGTTAAACAAAACAAAATGCATGCATGTCATCCAAATTTACTTGCTAACGCTTTACATTTTTCATATGTTAGTCGTCATCGCCTCAAAATGATTTTTTTAGACGAATTACCTAAGCGAATCTTATAAACTCAGTTTACAAAGTTTCATACTCCATGTCCACGTTCTGTTTTTTAAAAAGTTTTTAAGTTCTTTAGAATGAAACTTTCTTTGTGTATATGTCAAATTAAAACAAGAAAAAAAGGTTATTTTCGGCTAGCCGAAGATTAAATACCCTTGCAGGCACGCATATTGCGTTAATTTTATTTTTATCGGTAATTGTTCCAATAGTAGCTATATGATATAGTAGTCCGATTTGAATGAAATTTTGTGAGCATATAGGAAATGATAATAAATGCATATTTTGTGAATTTGGTTAACATCGATCAACAGACATAGAAAATTTTCATACTAAGTATTTAAGCCGATTTTTCCTATGGCAGCTATATGATATAGTAATCCGATTTGAATGAAATTTGGTCAACACATTGGGAATGATAACAAATGCATATTGCGTGAATTTGATTGAAATCGCTCAATAGACATCGAAAATTTTCATACTAAGCATTTAAACCGATTGTTCCTATGACAGCTATATGATATTGTGGTCCGTACTGGATCAAATTTGGTCAGCTTATGGAAAATAGTAAAGAATGCATATTGCGAGAATTTGGTTGAAATCGTTCAAGAGATACTGTAAATTTCCATACTAAGCATTTTCAGCATTTTTAACCGATTGATCCTATGACAGCTATATGATATAGTGGTCCGATCTGGATGAAATTTGGTTTGCACGTGGGATTCAGTACTAAATGCATATAGGGAGCTATATGATATAGTGAGAGAATACACATGTGTACCAAGTTTCATCACGATAGCTTTAAAACTGAGAGACTAGTTCGCATAGAAACAGACGGACAGAAGGACATGGCTATAGCGACTCGGCTGTTGATGCTGATCAAGAATATATATACTTTATGGGGTCGGAAACGCCTCCTTCTGCCTGTTACATACATTTGCACAAACCCAATATACTCCTGCAGAGAGTATAACAAGTAAGTAAAGTACAGTCCGTTTTTATTCCCAACAAGTAAGAAAGGCTACAGTCGAGAGAGTCGACTGTAAAAAACCCCGTACTCCTTCTAGTGAGAATTTTTCCATACAAATGTTCCCTTTTCGACCGATTTGTCCTATGGGAGCTATAGACTATAGTTGCCCGATCCGGATCAAACTTGTTAGAGATGAATCCGTACACATAATGTGTAAATTTACGATAGCTCAACTAATACTACATGTCACCATACAAATGTCCCATTTTCGACCGATTTGTCCTATGGGAGCTATAGGCTGTAGTTGCCCGATATAGATTAAACTTGGTGAGAATAGTTATAATGGTACCATACACGTACTGTGTAAATTTGGTCACGATAACTCCGATAAATCGCTAGTTGTAGTATGATGAAAATAGTGGCAAAAATTTGAAATAAACTTAACCTGCCTGACATATAGACGGACTTTCATTCCAAATTTTGTGGCTCTAGCTTTTGTAGTTTAAAAGATCCAGGTGTTCATACGGACGGACAGACAGACAGATGGACAGACGGACATTGCTATATCGTCTCGGCTGTTTATGTGTTCTATGGTTAGTGGTGTAATCGAACATACATATATTTGTTTGTATGCGTATACAAATTTGTTTGACGGTATATGTATGCACATATATATGTATATATGTGTGTATGTATACTATTGCCGTCACACATGCATCAAAAGAGTTTGAATATATGCTTGTATGTATCTGTCGCGCTCGGACTCATGCATAAACTTTAACCTGGTAGATTTGTTGTTTATTGTTGGATTTTTAGACCCCGTACTCTAAACAATTAAGAAAAGTACAGTCGAACACGCCCGACCGCATAATACTCTCTGCGTTTATTCCCAATTACAATGCTTAAATCGGTATCCAGATATTACAATAGATAGTTCTTGTATTAGAACACGTTAAAACAAAAAAAAAAGCTAAGCATAATCGAGCATACATGTGTTTGTCTGTATGTACATACAAATTCGTTTGTCGTTAAATGTATGCACATATGTACATATGTGTGTATGAATACTATTGGTCGGCACGACTAGCGCTGTCTCTCTCGCACTCATTGCTCTCGAATAAAATTTTTGTTGCTTCATTTCTTTCTTGTTTATGGTCGGATTCTAATGAAACTTTCAGGAGAGTTTGACATGATACGTCTTAAAACGAATCATAAATAACAACACTGTACGATAAGAATAAATGATTTAAAAACCGCATGCAAGTTTGAAATTTTCTTTTATTTCTTGCGAAAAAAGGGGGCGTGGCAGCCAAAATCTTTTGATGTCATTGCATTTATGCGGTTTCTAGGAACACGTGTACCAAAATTGGTATTCCTGGGTGTCATAGTTACTGAGATATTCGCCGAAATCATAGATTTTTTCCGAGGTGTGACGGGTTTTTTACTCATTGTGGGCGAATGGGGCGTGGCATCGAAAAAAAAAATATTCTTGTATTGACTGACTAAATATCGAGTCGATTGAGACCAAACTCGAACTTGTAGCTCTTACCATCTCTGAAATCTGGGTGTTCATACGGACGGACAGACGGACAATGTTACATACATTTGCACAAACCCAATATACTCTTGCAAAGAGTATATAAAGAGTATAGGGGTCTATTAGGTTTGTCAGAAGCCAAATGTGCGTAACAGGCAGATGGAAGCTTTTCCGACCCTATAAAGTATATATATTCTTCATCAGCATCAACAGCCGAGTCGATATAGCAATGTCCATCTGTCCGTCTGTCTGTCTGTCCGTCCGTCTAAACACCTGGATCTTTTAAACTACAAGAGCTAGAGACACCAAATTTTTTAATGAAAGTCCGTCTATGATGTACGCAGATCAAGTTTATTTTAAATCGGCGCCACGCCCCCCACCGCCCCCGTAATAAGCAAAAAACTAGACACACCTCGGAAAAAATTGATGTTTTCTGCGAATATCTATGTAACTATAGCACTTAGGAACACCAATTCTAATACGCAGGTTCCTTGAGACAGGACAAATGCAACGTCATTCAAAATTTTGGTCTGCCACGCCCCCTTTTCCCACAAGAACTAAGCAAATTTTCCAAACTTACATGCCGTTTTTAAAGCATTTGCTAATATAGTACGGTATTGTAGTTCAAAATTTGTTTAAAGACAAATTATATCAATCTAACCTGAAAGTTGCATAAAAATCCAACTATAAACAACTGAGCAATTAGACAACAAAGTAGCCCATGAAGCGCATTGTGAATGCACGTGGTTAAAAGAAAAGAGATAACTATATGTTTACATATACATTAGCCGCAGCAGTTCGCGAAGAGAGCGTGGTGCGACTGATAGGGTTGCGTCGTGTTATGCAACTTTCGTATAAGTTCGCAGGTTCAATTCCCGACAGTGGAAATTATTAATATACTTTTTTAAATTTCAAACAAAAATGTAAATAAAGAATTTTAACTGGTGCAACAGCCAATGGTCTGAGGTTCGAACCCGGCACAGACCCAGAAATTAAATTTTTTTTTAATTTTTAAATAACTACATTATTATATATAAATGAAAATAATGAATGTAGTGGTGCAATTAGTAGGGCAGCATGATATGGAACTTGCGTCAGTAAGCGCGGGTTCAAATCCCATCAGTGACTGATTTAAAATTTTTTTTATACTCTCTGCAAGAGTATATTGGGTTTGTGCAAATGTATGTAACAGGCAGAAGGAGGCGTGGCAGACCCCATAAAGTATATATATTCTTGATCAGCGTCACAAGCCGAGTCGATATAGCCATGTCCGTCTGTCCGTCTGTCCGTCTGTCCGTCTGTCTGTCTGTCTGTCTGTCCGTCTGTCTGTCCGTATGAACAAACAGATTTCGGAGATGGTAAGAGCTACAAGTTCGAATTTGGTCTCTATCGACTCGATATTTAGTCAGTCAATACAAGAATCTTTTTTTTTTCGATGCCACGCCCTATTCGCCCACAATGAACAAAAAGCTGGACATACCTCGGAAAAAATCTATGTTTTAAGCGAATATCTCAGTAACTATGGCACCTAGGAATACCAATTTTGGTACACGTGTTCCAAGAGATGGCATAAATGCAATGACATCAAAAATTTTGGGCTGCCATGCCCCCTTTTTCTGCAAGAATTAAAAGAAAATTTCAAACTTGCATGCCGTTTTTAAAGCATTTATTCTTATCGTATAGTGTTGTTATTTATGATTCGTTTGAAGACGTATCATGTCAAACTCTCTTGAAAGTTTCATAAGAATCCGACCATAAACAAGAAAGAAATGAAGCAACAAAGACTTTATTCGAGAGCAATGAGAGCGAGAGAGACAGCGCTAGTCGTGCCGACCAATAGTATTCATACACACATATGTATGTGCATACATTTAACGTCAAACGAATTTGTATGTACATACAGACAAACACATGTATGTTCGATTATGCTTAGCTTTTTTTTTGTTTTAACGTGTTCTAATACAAGAACTATCTATTGTAATATCCGGATACCGATTTAAGCATTATAATTGGGAATAAAAGCAGAGAGTATTACACGGTCGGGCGTGTTCGACTGTACTTTTCTTACTTGTTTTAATTTAATTTTAAAACTTAAATTTTAAATTACAGTCGTATTCAAATATTAATTTCGAATACAAGGAGAGTACGGGATCTTTTACAGTCGGCGCGCCCGACTGTAGCCTTTCTTAAGGAAAAAGGGGGCGTGGCAGCCAAAAATTTTAAATGGCGGTGCATGGTATTCCTAAGTGCCGTAGTTACTGAGAAATTCGCTTAAAACATCTATTTTTTCCAAGGCATGTCTAGTTTTTTGCTCATTGTGTGCGAATGGGGCGTAGCATCGAAAAAAAAAAGATTCTTGTATTGACTGACTAAATATCGAAACGATAGAGACCAAATTCGAATTTGTAGCTCTTACCATCTCTGAAAACTGTTTGTTCATACGGACAGACAGACGGACATGGCTATATCGACTCGGCTTGTGACCCTGATCAAGAATATATATATTTTCACAAACTCAATATACTCTTGTAGAGAGTATAAAAATAAGATATGTATCTGAAAAAAATGTATTAAGGAAAGTTATAATTATGATAAACACATAATATGTGATTTTGGTTACACTAGCTCAACTAACAGTATTGGTCTTTTAACAATTATTCTATTTTCGACCGATTTGACCAATGGGAGCTACAAGCTAGAGTTGCACGATCCGTATCAAACGTGGTGGCGATAGTTATAATGATACCATACACATAATGTGTTAATTTTGTCACGATTGCTCAACCATTCGACTCCATACAGATGTCCTATTTTTGACCAATGTGTCCTATGGGAGCTATAGGCTATACTTGTCCGATCCAAATCAAACTTGATGAGGATAATTTAAAAATGTTTTTTTACAATTAGCTGGTGCGGTAGGGGCCGTTAAATAAATTTGAAATAAACTTGGTCTGCTCGCGAAATTTGGCTCATTCCAAATTTTGGTGGCTCTATCTGTTATAAGCTCTGAGATCCAGGTGTTTATAAAGACGGACGAATAGACGGGTACTCATTTTTAGAATACGGGGCCTAAGAATGTCAAAGGCAGAAAACAAAAATATGAAATTTCCGCAATTATTTTGTGTGCATAGGTGTGTGTTAGTGTGTGCATGTTTGTGTGGCAAATGAAATAAAATAAATGCATAAAAGCAATAAACAAGCGAAATTACATAAAAATCTACTTGGCACTGCTCCTAATGGCTGTTGTCCTGGTTCAGTCTTCACAAGAGAGAGAGAGAGAGAGAGAGAGAGGGGGTGAGATAGCAATACTTGGGTCTGTTGAGGCATTCATGTGCGTGTGTGGAATATGGCCAACACTTCCGTTCGACATGTTGCACATGTTGCTCCCATTTCCGTTTTTCTCTCTCCACCCACATCCTCATGCCCCCTTCACCACTCACCTATGCTGGTCATGTGGCCACTCGCATAAAATACAATATACACAGGATTGCTTCTGTTCCAATTGCTATTTCTGCTGTTTTTGTAATGAGTATTTCCATTTGTTGTTGTTATTGTTGTCGGGGTTGTTGTTGTTGTTGGTCACGCATGGTGTTGCCGCTTGCTGTTTTTATTGCCAACTCTTTCTGCCGCTTGCTTGTTTCATAATTAATATCCTTTCACACATTATTATTACGAAAACAAGAGGAGGATACCTATAAATCTATTTTCGACTATATGACTTGACATATGTATAGGTACCCGAGGTGTGTCGGGTTTTTGATTCATTGTGAGCAAAGGGGGCGTGACATCATTGGAAAAAAAAAACAAGTAAGAAAGGCTACAGTCGAGCGCGCCTACTGTAAAAGACGCCGTACTCTCCTTGTATTGGAAATTAATATTTGAATACGACTGTTATTTAAAATTTAAGTTTTAAAATTAAATTTAAACAAGTAAGAAAAGTACAGTCGAACGAGCCCGACCGTATAATACTCTCTGCTTTTATTCCCAATTATAATGTTAAAATCGGTATCCGGATATTACAATAGATAGTTCTTGTATTAGAACACGTTAAAACAAAAAAAAAAAGCTAAGCATAATCGAACATACATGTGTTTGTCTGTATGTACATACAAATTTGTTTGACGTTAAATGTATGCACATACATATGTTTGTATGAATACTATTGGTCGGCATGACTAGCGCTGTCTCTCTCGCACTCATTGCTCTCGAATAAAATCTTTGTTGCTTCATTTCTTTCTTGTTTATGGTCGGATTCTTATGAAACTTTCAGGAGAGTTTGACATGATACGTCTTTAAACGAATCATAAATAACAACACTGTACAATAAGAATAAATGCTTTAAAAACGGCATGCAAATTTGAAATTTTCTTTTATATCTTGCGGGAAAAGGGGGCGTGGCAGCGCAAAACTTTTGATGTCATTGCATTTATGCGGTCTCTAGGAACACGTGTACCAAAATTGGTATTCCTAAGTGCCATAGTTACTAGTTTTTTGCTCATTGTGGGCGAATGGGGCGTGGCATCACAAAAAAAAGATTCTTGTATTGACTGACTAAATATCGAGTCGATTGAGACCAAACTCGAACTTGTAGTTCTCACCATCTCTAAAATCTGTGTGTTCATACGGACAGACAGACGGTCAGGCGGACATGGCTATATCGACTCGGCTTGTGATGCTGATCAAGAATATATATACTTTATGGGGTCGGAAACGATTCCTTTCACCTGTTACGCACATTTCGCTTCTGACAAACCTAATAGACCCCTATACTCTTTTTAAGAGTACGGGGTCTAAAAAAAATGTAAATATACCATGTTAACTGGTGCAACTGGGTTGGAAACGAAATGAACGAAATGTAAAATTAAATAAAAATAATATTAATTATGACTTAGCTGATTCCCAAAAAATTCGTTTAAGTTAAGGTTAAGTTAATTGCACTTTAAAATTCACACTTTGAGCTTCTAAAACTAGCATTACACGTCAAAAAAAAAAAAAATGAAAATAAAATTGAAACAAGGGTATAAAAATGAATTATACTAAGCAATTTTCAGCATTGTTCCCATGGGAGCTATATGATATAGTGATCCGATCTGGCCGATTTTAACATATGTACAGCGTGTAGAGAGAATACACATTTGTACTAAATTTCACCACGATAGCTTTAAAACTGAGAGACTAGTTCGCATTGCAACAGACGGACAGACGGACATGGCTATATCGACTCAGCTGTTGATGCTGATCAAGAATATATATACTTTATATACTTTATGGGGTCGGAAAAGCTTCCTTCTGCCTGTTACGCACATTTGGCTTCAGACAAACCTAATAGACCCCTATACTCTCTTTAATAGTACGGGGTATAAAAATCATGTATTCACTGACTGAATACAGAGAGAACTTGTAGCTCTTTTGAAGGCTTTAATGGAAACTAATACATATTACTATACTTTCTGCAAATTGTGCAAATGTATGTAACAGGCAGAAGGCGGCGTAGCAGATCCCAAAAAGCATATATATTCTTGATCAGCAACGAGGATCAGGCGAGTTGATATAGCCATGTCCGCCTGTCTGCCGTCTGTCTGTATTAACAAGCAGATTTCAGAGTTGGTTAGAGCTACAAATTCGAATTTAGTCACAATCCACTACATATGTATTTAGTCAGTCAATAAAAGAATCTTTTCTTCTTCCATGCCAATTTTGGTACACAGGTTACTAGAGACAGCAAAAAGGCAATGACACCAAATATTTAGGGCTGCCACATATCAAATCAAATCATAAACTTTAATGACATTTTTAAGGCAGTTATTCTTATCTTACAATTTATGATATATATAATAAATATATATATAAAATTTTTATTTGAGCGCAATCCCAATGCATGAGTGCAAGCAAGACAGGAGCATACGAACATATGTTTACGCTGCGTGCGTGGCGGCTGCGCTGCCTGCCGCCGCAGTCCGTGCAGACCAATAGCACTAGACATAGAACTCCGGGGCGATATGACTCTTGGGGTCCATAAGTAGGCACGCGTTTGCGTTCAAAAAATCTTGAGTTTGACCCATCTATGTGCTCTATGGTTAATATATGTATGTGCGTTCAGACAAACAGATGTACATATGTTCGATGTTTAACGTTTTCTTAATGCAAGTACTATCCATTCTAATACGCGGATACTGATTTTAATATTATAATTCGGAATAAAAGCAGAGAGTACTATACGGTCGGGCGCGCTCCACTGTATTTTTCTTTCTTGTTTTTCATAAATTTTCCGACACATTTCAAGGGACGGAAACTTTCTGGTCCCCGGACCAACTATGGGATTATAATTAAAAGCTCATGAAAAGTGGTTAATAGGTGAACTGTGGCTGGAAAACCCCATCCCCCAATTGCCATCAGTAACCACGTCATACAGGACACATGTGCCACCCACCACAAATACACATTCATATAGTTATTAAATTAATTCGGTAACTGTTTTCCCATACTTTTCAGGCTATTAAAATGTCAAAAGCATTGGGAATAACTGGATAGCCAGCTGGTAACGACACAAGGAAAAACAATAAAAATGGGAAATTATAATCAATAAAAATGTGGACATTTGAAATGGGAAAATTTAAGCTGTTATAAAATTTATATTTGTTTAAAATTGATAAATGGTTGTTAAATTTGCACTGTAATTTCAGACAATGTCCATACTTGTTATGTTATGTTATCACTTGGCCAAGTTTTATTTGGATAAGTCGCAGAAAGACCACTTTTTTGCAAATGTGATATAAATCTCAATTTTTGTACTCACGCTAAAAGATTGCGTTTAATGATAAATATATTAGTTTTAAGGCAGCCAGAAATATGAATATACTTATTTATAATCTCTTAAAAATAAACGTATATTATAAATTTAGTACATATGTAATTCCTGTAACTAATATGTCTCGCCACAGCCTGACCTTATGTTAAATGTGAGTTAAGTCTAGAGCACCGAATCATAGAGTTGATACCTGAAAAAGCAATTAATACACTTATAAATATGCAGAGTTTATAAAACTAGGAGTCTTTAATAAAATTTATTGAATATATAAGAAAACTATGCTTAATTAAAAAACAAACAAATAGTAATAGGAACAAGAAAGCTCAAAATTTAAATGCCAATGCATTTATTCTGTCTCTAGGAACATGCATACCAAAATTGGTATTACTAAGTGTCATAGTTGGTGAGATATTTGCTTTAAATACCTATTTTTCCCGAGGTGAGTCTAGTTTTTGACTCATTGTGGATGAATGGGCCGTGGCACCGGAAAAAAAAATGTTTTTGTATTGATTGACTAGATATGAAGTTAATACTGACTAAATAAGAATAATGTCAATATAAAACAAGTAAGAAATGCACAGTCGAACACGCCCGACCGTATAATACTCTCTGCTTTTATTCCCAATTATATAGTTAAAATCGGTATCCAGATATTATATTTGATAGTTGTTGTATTGTTTTTGTTTCTTCTTTTTTTTTTTTTTTTTATGGGCGGATTCTTATGAAACTTTTAGGAGAGTTTGACATGATTCGTCTTCAAACGAATCTTAAATAACAACACTGTACGATAAGAACAAATGCCTTAAAAACGGCATGCAAGTTTGAAAAGTTGTTTATTTCTTACGGATGTCATTGCACTTATGCTGTCTCTAGGAACACGTGTATTAAAATTAGTATACCTAATTGCCATAGTTGCTGAGATATTCGCTGAAAACATCGATTTTTTCCGAGGTGTGTCGGGTTTTTGGTCATTGTGGGCGAATGGGGCGTGGCATTGAAAAAAAAATTCTTGTATTGACTGACTAAATATCGAGTGAATTGAGACCAAATTCGAACTTATAGCTCTTACCATCTCTGAAATCTGTTTGTTCATACGGACAAACAGACGGACATGGCTATATCGGATTGTGACGCTGATCAAGAATATACATACTTTATGGGGTCTGCCACGCCTCCTTCTGCCAGTTACATATATTTCCACACACCCAATATACTCTTGCAGAGAGTATAAAAAATTAAATTACTAAATACATGTGAAAAATATAAAATCAATATATAAATATAAATAGAATGAAAATAGAATAGAACAAAAAACATATAAGAAACAAATTAATTTAAAATATTAAATTACATATTGTTATTAAATAAACAATTTAATGTTCTTGAATTAAAGAATTAAATAAATAAAGAATTAAATAAATAAATAAAGAAAGTCAACACCCGTTGTATAATAAACATTTCACCATTTAAGACAAAAATCTTAACTTTGTCACTTTTTAGCAGTGTACTAAGTATACGTGTGGAATATATATGGCTAAGGATTAGGGTTTAAGAAAGTATTTATGGTATGCATAAAGATATTTAAAGTGCCTCAGGTCATACACGCATGTAGCAGAAGTAGAAGCAGCCACTAGCAGACATGCATGAGTGGCATTTTCGTAGTCATTTCCATGGGCTTTGCGTGTTGCGTGCAATTTGCGTGTAATTTTTACAACATAAAAGCATAAAGGAGTTGAAAAGAGGTTGGCGAGCGTTGCAACTTACATATCCGAGCCCTTTTCCTGCTTCTGTTTCAGTCCCTGTGTTTGAACCTGGTCGTCGTCCTGTGTCATCACAGCACATAAATCATAAACAACAACGCCAACTGCGTCGCAGCAAAAAGAACACAACAATATAAAAAAAAAAACCATTAAAATGTAAATGCGTAATTTATGCTGCGCAGGACGAAAAATCAGTCAACCTAAGCATAAAGACCTGGTGGTTGCTGCGTCCTCTAGAAACTGTACATAACCAAGTTAAGCTTGCAGTTCTCCCAATGTAAGAAAAAGACGCAATTTTATAAAATCCGTTTTTTCTTTGGACACATCGAAGAGTGTTGCAACCCTGAAAGTTGAAGTTAAATCTGAAAGCAACCCCCAAATTTTTTGCGCCTCAATTGTCCTCTTGTCCTTGTACTATCGTTCGATTTTATCGCCTGTACCAAACATCGGTTTCCTGCCATTGTAATCCTCGCTCGGCGGTTCTTAAATATCTTACTGAGTGGAGGCATACTTTTACTAAAGCAAGTTATTTGTATAGTATTGCTGGTCTTTATAAAACTACTGTGTAAAATATAAAATAATTAATTCCACTTTAACATATGAGATATGATGTCTGACAACATTAGGCACATATTCTGATCACATCGAAAACAAATTTAATTTTCAATAATATATGGGACTTAATTTCTCTCTGAGATATATAAACAAACTTTGTTACATCGACTCAGTTTTTTAGGCTCTTAGGGAATCTAATTATTTATGTACTTTATAAGATCGACATGCCCACTCCTTTGAAATTTGTCTTACGTGCATTTTTTACTAGAACTGTATATCAACTTACGACTTTGTTGTACGATAATAGCAGCTAACAGTTACACTTAATTAAGATCGAGTCTAATTTGAAGAAACTTTAAAAAGTTTCCGTAAATAAATGCTTCGTCTCTGGGTGATAAAAAAAGAAAATGCAAGTTCTATTCGAAAGCCGTTTAATTAAGCACATTCAACATCGATCAATAAATTTTGCAGTCAACTTAACCAAGAGTTACAGTTGCACTAGAAGTTGATTTTGATGTTGGTAAATCTAAACCTTTCTGTTATTGATGTTGTTGTTGCTAATGGGTCCAGTTGTGGTTTCATTTTGCCAGTTAGCTGACACACACAATAGTGACAGGTCGGCCAGTGGAAAATATGAATACCACTTGAACATGTTAACCCCGAAAGGCGTTTATAAAACTGTCTAAAGCTATTAATATCAAAATTCTGCACACAAACTGTGAAACAGAAAGAGAGTAAGAGGGAAAGGGTGTGCAAGGGAGAGGGCAACAACTGCGCAGTTGTTTGGCGCTGACAGGACGACCCCCTTTCCGTTCTGCTTCTTCTTCAAGTATATATCCTGGGGCCAGGTCAAGCTATGAATCGCAGCGAGTAACCGAACAGGGAGGTGTGGAGGGATGTGGTATTTGTAGTGATGGGAGGAGGCGTCCATGAGGCGGATATGAAAAGCGCATGGCAACATGGAGACGGGGAAAGGGGGGACAGGACACCAAAGTGGGACTCAATGTTCATTGGAAGGAATATTATCAACAGGCAAGTATGCTCACACACACACTTACATGTTTGTTTGTATATGTGTACTTGGTCAACATGAAGCGACCCTCGAGGGTGGCCCAAGCTTTTGTTTGGTTGAAAGCTAAATGCTACACGAGCATATACGCGCCATGTGTCCTTTGTTATTTATGATTAAAAGCGCAAGGACTCGTCAGCACACACACACACACACACACACACACACACACACACACACACACACACACACACACACACACACACACACACACACACACACACACAAACACAAACAACAACAGCAACACACGTCTATTTGCATATGTATATGTTTGGGTTTTTGTATGCTAAATATAACGCTGCATGTGTCCATACACGTCCATCACTTAATCACGCCACCACACTCCATTCTTTCCATCTTTTTTCTTTTTCCGCACTACTCGTTATGAATCACCCCTTACCAATAGTATACCCTACCATTGAGCATACAGGTTTTTTGCATTCAAGGACTTCAGTTCATTATGTTGGGGAATAATAAAAGAGAATAAGCATAAACCGGCGTAAGCTATAGCTTTGTATATTCGATTCATTATTTTGAACATTTCTTTAATTTAAAAAAAAATGTAATTTTATACTCTCTGCAAGAGTATAATGGTTTTGTTCAAATGTATTTAACAGGCAGAAGGAGGCGTGGCAGCTCCCATAAAGTGAGTCGATATATCCATGTCCGCCTATCTGTCTGTCCGTATGAATAAAAAGATTTTAGAGATGATAAAATTGCACATAGGAATACCAATATTGGTACGCATGTTCCTAGAGTAAGCATAAATGCATTGTCATTAAAAGTTTTGGCTGACACGCCCCTTTTGCCCAAAAGAAAACAAATAATTTTCAAATTTTAATGCCGGCATTTGATCATATCGTTTATATGTATTTGTTATTTGTGAAATTATTTTGAGACAAAATAAATTAAAATATCCTGAAAGTTGCATAAATCCGACAATAATTAAGAAAGAAAAGAGAACAAGAAAAACATAAAACTTTATATTTGCGTGCAATGTCAATGCATGAGTGCAAGCGAAACAGAAACATACAAGCATAAGAACGAATGTTTTCGCTGAATGTGTGGCGGCAGCGCTGCCTTCTGACGCTGGCCATGCCGACTTATAGTATACAAATACACATGTATATGTGCATATAGACCAGCAGATTTATGTCTGATTATAAGTATAAGTTTAACGTGTTCTAATATATATACTGTTCTTTGGTGAGGCTATGAAATTCAAAGTTTAAATTAATAACCTAACCTACACGTGTTTTGAAACTCAATTTACTTTTACTTATTTGGGTTGCTAGTAATTATGCTGGAAAGGTATTAAAATTTCCTAACTCTGAGAATTTTTAAATTTTATGTGCTTTAGAAATCTTTGAACGGAATGACGTCATGAAAATATTTCAAGCCGTTCGTAATAGCCGAATGTACAGTTCGTTGTAGAGTAAAGAGTGGATGAAGAATAAAGTATAAAAATTGCGTGTGAGGTTTTTGCAATTTTCATAGGCTTGGTTAAACCCAGCTGCACACACATCCCGACGCGTGAGTGAGTGAGTGAACGAGACAACTTGACAAGGCAGGGTTTTGGATTTTATTTAATTTCAGATACATAAATGTCCATGTTCTTACTTTCCTTTTTTAATTTACCATCTCCTTCATACTTTTACATTGTCCAGCGGTGTATCCTTTGCGTTCTCCCACTGAAATATGCAAATAAGTTAATTTTTAGTTATTCTTCTTTTACCATATATTCTCTCTCTTCCTCTGTCGCTCTCTTCACATCTTTCTGTCCCTATCTGTCACTGGCATAATTCACGGCTTTGAGTTAATATCCTTCGAATTTATGATGCAATCTGGGCGAACAAGATAAAAGCTCACACATTGATGGCAGGTATCCTGGCGGGTATCCTTGGTTTAAAGTTTTCGCATTATTATGATCTCTATTTTATGCGGCGTTCTTCATGTTTGTGTATGTTGTGTGTGTGAATGTGTATTTGTATGTTTGTGTGTGGGGCATTCATCAGCCGACAGAAACGTCAACATCAGCATCCTGTTGCCAGTTGGAAGTTGTCTGTTGCCAGGCAGCCCTGGGCATGTCCTGCATGTCCTTTCCACATTAAGGGTAGCTCTCTTTGCCCCCAGGGCTTATTTCGGCACTGGAAAAAACATTTTATTTGAGCTTTTTATTCGCTACAATTCGCGCTTTTTTGTTTTCCTTCATTTTTTCTTCTTTATTTCATTTTTTTTTCGACTCCTTTTTATTGTTTTCGAGTCCTTTGTTAACGAAATGTGTGTCAGTGCGTCAGTCGGTTGCCCAGGCACTTGGTTCAACTATTTCCGGTTTTAATATGCGCTTCTTTAACATTCCTTTCCTTGATTCTTTCCATTATCTTAGCATCAGTCTTTGGCGCAGTTCTTTGTCCTTCGGCTTGTCGACTGATGCCTGCTGTCTTGATGTCACTTGAGGTACAGTTCGCACATGTTACAATCTCTAAACATACTTTCTCTGCCTTTACACCTAATTATTTGCACCTTCCTCCCTTGTCCTCTTGTTTCTTCGTCCCATTTCGGTTGCATATTATTAACTTTGGTTCTGCCTTTTAGACTTGTTAGCAAAAAAATGGCCAAACAATGGATTCCTTTGGCATGATTTACGTTCATATAATATATATTATATGCTTTGTCCCGACTCCCCCTGAACCGACCTAAGTGAATGCTGTCCTTTGACATTAATTTGTATACTCTCTGCAAGAGTATATTGGGTTTGTGCAAATGTATGTAACAGGCAGAAGGAGGCGTGGCAGACCCCATAAAGTATATATATTCTTGATCAGCATCAACAGCCGAGTTTATATAGCCATGTCCGTCTGTCTGTCTGTCTGTCCGTATGAACACACAGATTTCAGAGATGGTAAAAGCTACAAATTCGATTTTGGTCTCTATCGACTCGATATTTAGTCAGTCAATACAAGAATCTTCTTTTAGACCCCGTACTCTTTAAAAAAGAGTATAGGGGTCTATTAGGTTTGTCAGAAGCGAAATGTGCGTAACAGGCAGAAGGAAGCTTTTCCGACCCCATAAAGTATATATATTCTTGATCAGCATCAACAGCCGAGTCGATATAGCAATGTCCGTCTGTCCGTCTGTCTGTCCGTCTGTATGAACACCTGGATCTTTTAAACTACAAGAGCTAGAGACACCAAATTTGTAAATAAAAGTCCGTCTATGATGTACGCAGATCAAGTTTATTTCAAATCAGGGCCACGCCCCCTACCGCCTCCGCAATAAGCAAAAAACTGGACACTCCTCGGAAAAAATCGATGTTTTCTGCGAATATCTCCGTAACCATGGCACTTAGGAACACCAATTCTGGTACGCAGGTTCCTAGAAACAGCACAAATGCAACGTCATTAAAAGTTTTGGCCTGCCACGCCCCCTTTTCCCACAAGAACTAAAAAACTTTTTTAAAATTTACATGCCGTTTTTAAAGCATTTGCTAATATAGTACAGTATTGTAATTAAAAAATTTGTTTAAAGACAAATTATATCAAACTACCCTGAAAGTTGCATAAAAATCCAACTATAAACAACTGAGCAATTAGGTAACAAATTATCAATTGAAGCGCATTGTGAATGCACGTGGTTTAAAGAAAAGAGATAACACTATGTTTATCTATACATTAGCCGGAGAAGCTTGCAAAGGAAGCGTGGCCCAGGTAGTAGAGACTCCTTGTATGTAAACACAAGACCTGCGGTTCGAACCCTGGCACAGACTCGGAAATTAAGTTTTTTTTTTTTATTTGTTATTAACAACATTATTATATGTAAATGAAAATAATCGGACATGTATCAAATGTGGGGCGTGGCGCTACTGATAGGGTTGAGACGTGTTCTGCAAGTTGCGTATAAGTTTGCAGGTTCAATTCCCGAAAGTGGAATTTGTTAATGTACTTTTTTAAATTTTAAACAAAAATGTAAATATACAATATTAACTGGTGCAACAGTGTAGGGTTACGGTTAGTCGTTTGGCGTTTACTTTGTAAAATTGAATAAATGTAATTTATGTGCACGTGGTTGAAAGTAAAGAGATAACTCTATGTTCACTTATATTAGTCAAGACAGTTACCAAACGGAGTGTGGCCTAGGTGAAGGTGGTATTTCTTTCTAAACCAATGGTCTGCGGTTCAAACCCGGAACTAACCCATTTATTTATTTTATTTTTTTTTTTTTTTATATATAACTACATTAAAGTATATAAATGAAAACAATCGTATTTGTGCAAAATGAATGGTGTGTTGCAATTAGTAGGGTTGCAGCGTGTTCGAATCCCATCATTGACTTGACTTAAAATTTTTTTTTTTTTATTTTAAAACTTAAATTTTAAATTATATCGCATTCAAATATTAATTTCGAATACAAGGAGAGTACGGGGTCTTTTACAGTCGGCGCGCTCGACTGTAGCCTTTCATACTTGTTTTTTTTTGATTCCACACCCCATTCGCCCATAATGAGCAAAAAACTAGACATACCTCGGAAAAAATAGATGTTTAAAGCGAATATCTCAGTAACTACGGCACTTAAGAATACCAATTTTGGTACGCATGTTCCTAAGGACTGCATAAATACATTACCATTTTAAATGTTTGGCTGCCACGCCCCCATATGCCTTAAGAAAACAATAAAATTTTCAAAGTTGCATGCCGTTTTAAAGGCATTTGTTCTTATCGTACAGTATTTTTAGACCCCGTACTCTTAAAAAGAGTATAGGGGTCTATTAGGTTTGTCAGAAGCCAAATGTCCGTCTGTCTGTCTGTCTGTCCGTATGAACACACAGATTTCAGAGATGGTAAAAGCTACAAATTCGATTTTGGTCTCTATCGACTCGATATTTAGTCAGTCAATACAAGAATCTTTTTTTAGATCCCGTACTCTTTAAAAAAGAGTATAGGGGTCTATTAGGTTTGTCAGAAGCGAAATGTGCGTAACAGGCAGAAGGAAGCTTTTCCGACCCCATAAAGTATATATATTCTTGATCAGCATCAACAGCCGAGTCGATATAGCAATGTCCGTCTGTCTGTCCGTCCGTCCGTATGAACACCTGGATCTCAGAGACTATAAGAGCTAGAGACACCAAATTTGTAACAAAAATTCATGGCCACGCCCCCCACCGCCCCCGCAATAAGCAAAAAACTAGACACACCTCGGAAAAAATTGATGTTTTCGGCAAATATCTCCGTAACTATAGCACTTAGGAACACCAATTCTGGTACGCAGGTTCCTAGAAACAGCACAAATGCAACGTCATTAAAAATCTGCCACGCCCCCTTTTCCCACACGAACTAAAAAACTTTTCAAAACTTACATGTCGTTTTTAAAGCATTTGCTAATATAGTACAGTATTGTAATTCCAAATTTGTTTAAAGACAAATCATATTAAACTACCCTGAAATTGCATAAAAATCCAACTATAAACAACTGAGCAATTAGGTAACAAATTATCAATTGAAGCGCGTTGTGAATGCACGTGGTTGAAAGAAAAGGAATAACACTATGCTTATATATACATTAGCCACAGTACTTTGCAAAGAGAGCGTGGTCCGGGTGGGCCACGCACTTGTTTGTAAACACAAGACCTGCGGTTGGAACCCCGGCACAGACTTAGAAATTAAAGTTTTTTTTTTTTTTAATTTTAATTTAGCACTATTATATCTTAATGAAAATAATCGGAGCCGTCTCTCAAGGAGGTGGTGGTGCAATTAGTAGTGTTGGGGCGTGTTCTGCAAGTTGAGTATAAGTTCGCAGGTTCAATTTCCGACAGTGAAATTTTCTAGTATACTTTTTTAAATTTAAAATTTAAAATTGTAAATATACAATATTAACTAGTGCAACAGGGTTGGGTTGTGGCTAGTCGTTTGTTTCTAAACCAATGGTCTGCGGTTCGAACCCGGCACAGACTCAGAAATTAAAAATTTTGTTTTATATTTTATATATACTTTATATACTTTTTTTTTTTTTTGATATGTAACTGAAAATAATCGGATTGATGTCAAATGTATGGAGTAGCGCAACTAGTAGGGTTGCTGCATGTTCTGGAACCTGAGTCTGATAGCGCGGGTTCGATTCCCATCAGTGATTAATATAAAATTTGTTTTTAAATTTAATTTTAAAACTTAAATTTTAAATTACAGTCTGGATACCGATTTAAGCATTATAATTGGGAATAAAAGCAGAGAATATTATACGATCGGGCGTGTTCGACTGTACTTTTCTTTCTTGTTTGCTTATTGCGAGTGCGGTAGGGGGCGTGGCACTGATTTGAAGTAAACTTGATCTGCTCGCGAAAATTACGGTATTTTTATTACAAATTTGGTGGTTCTAGGTTTTGTAATTTAAAAGATCCAGGTGTTCATACAGACGGACGGACGGACAGACGGACATAGCTATATCGACTCGGCTATTGATGCTGATCAATAATATATATACTTTATGGGGTCGGAAACGCCTCCTTCTACCTGTTACGCACATTTCGCTTCTGACAAACCTAAGAGACCCCTCTACTCTTTTTTAGAGTACGGGGTCTAAAAAGAAATTCAAAGCTGTTTTGGTTTTACTCATCATTATCATCGACATTGTTATTATCATCTGCCACGATGATTGTCGTTTTGATAATGATGATGATGACTGCGACTGCGACCTTACATTTTTTTTAATGTATGCGTTTATGTGTGTGCACTGATTGATTGTGGTGTGACCGTGTTAGGAGCGTCTCGGGGTGAGGTGAAACGGTTTGGGGTTAGTTGTGGAGTGTACCGAAGATTTAGAATCATAAAGAGACGAACACAGCTATAGACAAAAAACTAACTAACATAAATGAAACCGATTTGTTGCTTTTGTTTTTCGGGTATCACTCTGTGGGCTATATTTTGTAATTTGAAAAGGAGTCTATGCTTTTCTAGTGGAGTTAATTGCTAAACTGTTTTTATTGTATTGTCTAACGAAAAAGTTACAGCATGAACACCTTAATATATTTGATTGGAAAATAAAAATTAAATTTAAGTGTTTATGCAATACAGCTTTGAAAATAAACGAAAATAATTATAGTAATATAACTAAGTTCAGAATATTAATATGCAGATTTTGTTTGTTAAAGAGATGACATCTTCTTTTCAAGAATACTTAAAATCAGACCAATTTTTTATGTATTTAATTATATTTATATTTATTTTTGTATTTTATTTAAAAGACCTTGTATAGGAATATAATTACAAAGAGGTATTTTTTATAAAGCTATTATTTTTAACAAGATACATACGAAATAATAATTTTAAAAAATAATAAACAAAACAAATTAAAATAATTTTTATACATATCAAAATACATTTTATCAAAATAAAATAGTTAAGATCACTAAATCAGAAATATTATTGTTAGTATAAACACAGCTATTTTGGGATTTTTAACTGTTTAGGTCCGTCTTCGGTTGTCTTTGAAAACAGTCTTATTCTTATTAGTATTTAAATTCAGTCTATAGTAATTTTGATAAAATAAAATAGTTATATAGAATATAATGCTGGAATATGACTATAATTATAACAATGCAATTTAAATTAAATGTTAGGGTTTTAGTAGAACTACAATATGTCGGTGAACTAGTTTTGATTAATAACCTGGTAACGGAAATTTAAAGAAACATTGAATAATTTTTGAGACAAAGTAATATATTTATTTCTTAGTAATCTAGACAAAGTTATAAAATTATTTCAAGCAATTCTAGCTTATTTGGATAATAAATGCAAACTTAGAGTAGGGTAGCGTATGCTTGTATTTGAATGTGTGTTTTATACATATGTATATACTCTTAAATCACTTTGAAACCAAACTTAGTAGTGAAGCAACCACAACAACAAAAAATCGAGTAAGCCTCACCCTCTTTTTGGTCAGTTTATGATTGCCACACAAATCACAGTTGGCTTCAACAGGTTCGACAGGTCGTCATCGCCTCCGTCGTCTTCGTCGAGGTATTCGTCAAGCTCTTCAGACCCCTCTTTCTCTATTACTTTCCACTGTCTGTTGTTTTTTGGTGTTTATTCAAGTTGTGGATATATGCATGACTTTACGGTGATGTGGAGGAGGGGAAGGGTGCGGGCAGTAAGAAGAGAAGCAAGATAGTATACCAAATGGCTACTGCGTCTTTTGACTTTTGTCTTTTGCCTTTTGTCCATTAGTTTTTGGGCTCACCTTTTTTATGGTCTCTTCACTACGAGGATGCGGGCGTTTGCGAGAACAGGGACGGGGCCATTAGAGTGTGCCGTTAATTTATTTTTTCCTCAACTTTTGAGCCCAACTTTCCAAAATGTTTGCTTTATTTTAGGTTTTCGTTTATTTTTAGACGTCGTACTCTAAACAAGTAAAACAAGTAAGAAAAGTACAGTCGAGCGCGCCCGACCGAATAGTACTCTCTGCATTTACTCCCGATTATAATGTTAAAATTGGTATCCGGTATGCAAGTTTCAAAAGTTTTTTATACCTTACCGAAAAAGGGGGCGTTGCATCCAAAAGTTTTAAGTAGCAATACATTTATGCTGTCTCTGGAAACCTATATACCAAAATTCACACACAGATTTCAGAGATGGTAAAAGCTACAAATTCGAGTTTGGTCTCTATCGACTCGATATTTAGTCAGTCAATACAAAAATCTTTTTTTTTTGTATTTTAAAGGCATTTGTTTTATCGTAAGGTGTTGTTATTTATGATTCCTTTGAAGACAAATCATATAAAACTATGCTGAAAGTTGCATAAAAATCCAACATTAAACAACAGAGCTACCGATTATAAAGTTAATATTTTTAAGTCAATGCATGAGTGCGAGCGCGGCAGAAACATACAAGCATATATACGAACGCTTTTGATGCATGTGTGGCGGCAATAGTATACATACACACATATATACATGTATATGTGTAGACATATAACTTCTAAGGAATTTGTATGTGCATACAGACAAACATATGTATTTTCGATTATATTCAGTTTTTAGACCCCGTACTATTAACAAGTAAGAAAAGTACAGTCGAACACGCCCGACCGTGTAATACTCTCTGCTTTTATTCCCAATTATAATGCTTAAATCGGTATCCGGATATTACAATAGATAGTTCTTGTATTAGAACACGTTAAAACAAAAAAAAAGCTAAGCATAATCGAACATACATGTGTTTGTCTGTATGTACATACAAATTCGTTTGACGTTAAATGTATGCACATACATATGTGTGTATGAATACTATTGGTCGGCACGACTAGCGCTGTCTCTCTCGCTCTCATTGCTCTCGAATAAAGTCTTTGTGGCTTCATTTCTTTCTTGTTTATGGTCGGATTCTTATGAAACTTTCAAGAGAGTTTGACATGATACGTCTTCAAACGAATCATAAATAACAACACTATACGATAAGAATAAATGCTTTAAAAACGGCATGCAAGTTTGAAATTTTCTTTTAATTCTTGCAGAAAAAGGGGGCATGACAGCCCAAAATTTTTGATGTCATTGCATTTATGCCATCTCTTGGAACACGTGTACCAAAATTGGTATTCCTAGGTGCCATAGTTACTGAGATATTCGCCGAAAACATAGATTTTTTTCGAGGTGTGACGGGTTTTTTACTCATTGTGGGCGAATGGGGCGTGGCATCGAAAAAAAAAAAGATTCTTGTATTGACTGACTAAATATCGAGTCGATTGAGACTAAACTCGAACTTGTAGCTCTTACCATCTCTGAAATCTGTTTGTTCATACGGACAGACAGACGGACAGACAGACAGACAGACAGACGGACAGACGGACATGGCTATATCGACTCGGCTTGTGATGCTGATCAAGAATATATATACTTTATGGGGTCTGCCACGCCTCCTTCTGCCTGTTACATACATTTGCACAAACCCAATATACTCTTGCAGAGAGTATAAAAAGAGTATAGGGGTCTATTAGGTTTGTCAGAAGCCAAATGTGCGTAACAGGCAGAAGGAAGCTTTTCCGACCCCATGAAGTATATATATTCTTGATCAGCATCAACAGCCGAGTCGATATAGCTATGTCCGTCTGTCCGTCCGTCCGTATGAACACCTGGATCTTAGAGACTATAAGAGCTAGAGACACCAAATTTGTAATAAAAATTCCGTAACTTTTCCACCGCCCCCGCAGTAAGAAAAAAACTAGACACACCTCGGAAAAAATTGATGTTTTCTACGAATATCTTTGTAACTATAGCACTTAGGAACACCAATTCTGGTACGCAGGTTCCTAGAGACAACACAAATGCAACGTCATTGAAAATTTTGGTCTGCCACGCCCACTCTTCCCACAAGAACTAACAAATTTTTCAAACTTACATGCTGTTTTTAAAGCATTTGGTAATATAGTACGGTGTTGTAGTTCTGCATAAAAATCCAACTATAAACAACTGAGCAATTAGACAACAAAGTGGCCCATGAAGCGCGTAATGAATGTAATACAACTAGTAGGGCAGCATGATATGGAACTTGCGTCAGTAAGCGCGGGTTCAAATCCCATCAGTGACTGATTTAAAATTTTTTTTGGACCTTGTACTCTTAAAAAGAGTATAGGGGTCTATTAGGTTTGTCAGAAGCGAAATGTGCGTAACAGGTTAAAGGAAACGTTTCCAACCCCATAAAGTATATATATTCTTGATCAGCATCAATAGCCGAGTCGATATAGCCATGTCCGTCTGTCCGTCTGTCCGTCTGTCCGTCCGTCCGTCCGTCTGTATGAACACCTGGATCTCAGAGACTATAATAGCTAGAGACTCCAAATTTGTAACAAAAATTCCATAACTTTTGCAAGCAGATGAAGTTTATTTCAAATCAGTGTCACGCCCCCTACCGCCCCCGCAATAAGCCAAAAACTAGACACACCTCGCAAAAAATTGATGTTTTTTGCGATTATCTCCGTAACTATAGCACTTAGGAACACCAATTCTGGTACGCAGGTTTCTCGAAACAGCACAAATGCAACGTCATTAAAAATTTTAACCTGCCACGCCCCCTTTTCCCACAAGAACTAAACAACTTTTCAAATTTACATGCCGCTTTTAAGGCATTTGCTAATATAGTACAGTATTGCAATTCAAAATATGTTTAAAGACAAATTATATCAAACTATCCTGAAAGTTGCATAAAAATCAAATTATAAACAAACGAACCAGGTAACAAAGTTTCACGGCTAAGCGGAATGCCAATGCATGAATACGAGAGAGACAGAAACATACGCTGCGCATGTTTGGCAGCCGTGCCAAGCCATACATATAATGCATACATGTAATGACAAACGAATTTTTATTTTAATATTTAAATTTTAAATTAAATACAGTCAGATTTAAATATTAATTTTGAATTGGAATACAAGGAGAGTACGGGGTCTCTTACAGTCGGCGTGCTCGACTGTAGCCTTTCTTACTTGTTAAAATTTAATTTTAAAACTTAAATTTTAAATTACAGTCGTATTCAAGTATTAATTTCGAATACAAGGAGAGTACGGTGTCTTTTACAGTCGGCGCGCTCGACTGTAGCCTTTCTTACTTGTTTTTTTAATTTAATTTTAAAACTTAAATTTTAAATTACAACCGTATTCAAATATTAATTTCGAATACAAGGAGAGTACGGGGTCTTTTACAGTCGGCGCGCTCGACTGAAGCCCTTCTTCCTTGTTTCTGTTTTAACGTTACCGATTTTAACATTATAGTTGGGAACAAAAGCAGAGAGTATTAAACGGTCGGGTGTTTTCGACTGTACTTTTCTTACTTGTTGTATTTAACAAGCTATCTTAATGAAACTAACACTGAATATATTTATTAATAAAATAAACATACTGATCGAGTATTATTCAAATCGGACTACTATATCGTATAGTCCCCATAGGAACAATCGATCAAAAATATGCTCTGAAAATAAATTTGTGTGAAAATTTTCTGTGTTTTCCAAGCTATCTTAGCCATCCCCTAATCTATTGCAATAATATTATTATCATTACCCATTTTGCAGTAGCAGCTGGTATTATTTTCGGCGTCTACCATAAGCTGGAGGAAGAGTTGACGGTAGATGAAAGTTATGCATTATGCACGTGAATTGCCACATGATGTGGAAATGTTTATAGAAAGTCCTAGTTTAATTTTCATCAAAACAAACAATGCATTCCGAAGAAATTTAATTGCTTATTTCATTAATAAACAACTGGGAATTCGATATTATGGATAAAAACTAAGACGAGGACTAGGAGAGCTGGGAAGCTGGAAAAATGATGGAAAAACTTGATCTACAAATTTGATTTTCATCACAGACACGGAGATTTCGTCAATTTTCGCACGCTCCCAAATGAGTTTTTTGCCTACGAAAAATATAAGTAAAATATGCCAAAATGGCTGGAAAAAGAGGCGGAGAGGGTGTGAATGAAATGCGAACAAAGTCCTTCGGGAAAATTAACACTCTTTGATTAGCCAAAAGCCTACTGCCTCCTTATTACGTATACGCCCTAATGACAGTCAATCAATGGACACTTGAGCCTTGCGCAAAGTCCGCATAATGCTCAAATATCCTTTGCCTTTTGTTGCTGTTGCTGCTACTGCTCTTCATCTTGCTCTCTTTAGCTCCTCCCGTTGTTCTGCTGCTGCTACGAGGCAAAAACTTATGCAATTTTTGCTTATTATTTTCATAATCAATATTCAATTTGGACAAAACACTTGCCAGTCATCAGGACTTTAGCTGCTGTTGCCACTAAAATGAGCTTCAAAGGATATACAGAGTAACAACTGCAGACACTGTGACTGCACAGTAGTTCAACATCACCAATTACTAGTTCTTAAATTCTATAGGCTACGTAGACCGTAATTCGACAATTGTCTACTTATAAATAGTTTCATGTTATATTTTTGAAACAATTTTTCATAAAATTTTGTATAATAATGGTTATGAATTTAAAGTGTCTAAAATGTTTTTATACTGTATAATCATTACAATTGAAAAGTATCTCACCGCTGTGCATGGCTCTTGTGTAAATTTTCCTTGTAGCAGCTTCAGAAAGAGTGGCAGAAAGAGGGAAAGAAAGGAGAGCTAAAAATGGTTGTGGCAGCGGCATCACGCTTATAATTAAACATGGAAAATGTGGCAAACGTGAACACTAACACAATGATGTGATGGTGGTTGGGTGCTATAGGTGGCACGATGCAGGGTGGAAGGGTATGAAATGGACCGGGGGTTGCGCGGCAGGCGTTCAAATTGAAAAAGTTATTGTGCATTGGATTATTCCACTGACAGAGGCAACACATTGATGACGACAGGCATCATATTTAAGAGAGCAAGCTCTCTTCACCTTATTGCTATCACATCTCCACACCCCACTTCAATCATGAATGTATATATATACATGTATATAATGATCCGTGGGGAAGCACGGCCATATATATAAATACATAATATTTATACACAGATCATTTCATTTGTTATGGTTTCTGTCGCTATGGGCATATTTCTGCAATTTTGTGTAATATTTTGCTCATTTTCACTTCGTTGCATAGTCAATGGGAAATCCGAAAGGTAGCTGGGCACATAAGCCACCTCTCTCTATCGCTTGCTGTCTCTCTCGGCAGTGGTATATCCTGGACATGGAGTGTTGACCGAGGACATCATCGAGAGCTCCCAAAGGTGTATTTTTATTCTATCGACTCTTTTGATTGTTAGCAAATGAATAAAAAAATCAGAGAAGTGTTTGTGTGTGTTTATGTGTATAAAAGTTCTTTTAGTTAGTTAGTTAGTTGCATACCTAGGTAGTGGCTGAAGCTCATCGTTCTTGATACTGAGTGGATGGTTACACACAAAAGTATACACAAGCTCTATTAATGCTGCATCGTTTTATTAGCATTAATAAACATTTACTATGCAGTTCAATATGCACACAGGCTTTGCGACAGTACGAGGGAGACAGTCACAGCAAGTGCATAAAGCAGATAGACATGCACTCACACATTTAAATTTGGTATGAAACGGATGAACTTTAACTGATTAACTCAGTTCATTAATTGGGTCCAAAGAGCACATGCAATCTTTTACAATCATGCAATCAATTGATGTTAACGATTGAAAATTATTGACTATTAAATACCCTACGTATCGAACATTTAATTTGAACAAGTAAGAAAGGCTACAGTCGAGCGAGGCGACTGTAAAAGACCCCGTACTCCTTCTAGTAAGAATTTTTCCATACAAATGTCCCGTTTTAGACCGATTTGTCCAATGGGAGCTATAGGCTATAGTTGCCCGTTCCGGATCAAAATTGTCACTAATACTACATGTCACCATACAAATGTCGTATTTTTCAAGAAAAAAAAGCGGGAGATGGAAAGGCTTGAGTGTGAGAAGATGGAGAGTAGCAGGGACAGGAATGATACCCGTGACTTCTACCAGACAGTCAAACGTATGACCCAAGGTTATAAGTCTGGATCGCTGGCCCGCAGGAGTGATGACGGAAACCTTGTCACAGATGCGGAGATGGTACTGAGGTTATGGCGGGATCACTTTGAAAGTCTTTTGTCTGGAAACAATGAACATGAACCTGAAGAAGTTGATCCAATAACCCCAATTAGAGATGACCGTGTTGATGTTCCCATCCCTAGCCATACGGGGGTCGTAGTCACAATGCGCCGTCTTGAAAACAATAAAGCCGCGGGAGCTGATGGAGCGTAATGTGTGAGAGGCTTAAGCTATATGCTGAAGCATTGATCGGACCGTATCAATGCGGCATTCGTCCTGGGAGGTCCACAATCGATCAGATCTTCACATTGCGCCTGATCCTGGAGAAAGCGCATGAGAACCAAATCGACATTAACCACCTGTTTTTTAAAGCCGATATTATGATATTATTGGGCGTACCAATCATGATGTCACTGCAGCTTCTCGAGCTATCGAGAAGGAATCGGCGAAAGTTGGACTGGCAGTGAACGTGAGCAAAACGAAGTTTATGGTGTGCAGTAGCAGAGAGTCGCGTCGTCTTGACTCTTACCTGACTGCTGGTGACTTTAACTTCGAGTCTGTCAAGGACTTTGTCTACTTGGGAACTGCAGTGACCAACAACAACAATGTCAGCCTGGAGATCAAGCGTAGAACCACACTTGCCAACAGGTCAGATGCAGCTGCTCTTGGTGTCTTCGAAAGGAAGATTCTACGCCAGATCTTCGGACCAATTTGCGATGGCGATATCTATCGCATCAGGAGGAACGACGAGCTGTATGAGCAATACGGGGATGCGGACATAGTTAAGCGAGTGAACATTCAGCGCCTTCGCTGGCTAGGTCACATTGTCCGTATAAAGGAAACAACTCCAGCTCGCTATGTTTTTGATGCGGTAGTTGGCGGACAACGGAGGAGAGGGAGACTACCCGCACGTTGGAAGGACCAGATGGATGCTATCTTAGCAACACTTGGTGTTACCAACTGGCAAAGTCGCGCACAGGACAGTGCAATAGTTTAGGGGATGGCTAATTTATGATCAGAGCATATTTTTGAACGATTGTTTCTATGGGGACTATACGATATAGTAGTCCGATTAAGATCAAACTTGGTCAGCTTATGTACGCCATAAATATGAACATCCCGTGTGAATTTGGTAACGTAACTAACAAAAAACTACCAAAACAAGTAAGAATGGCTACAGTCGAGCGCGCCGACTGTAAAAGACCCCGTACTCTCCTTGTATTCGAAATTAATATTTGAATACGACTGTAATTTAAAATTTAAGTTTTAAAATTAAATTTTAAAAAAAAATTTATATCAGTCACTGATGGGATTTGAACCCGCGCTTACTGACGCAAGTTCCATATCATGCTGCCCTACTAGTTGCACCACTACATTCAATATTTTCATTTATATACAGTAGAATCCGGCTGTTGCACCAATTAAAATTCTTTATTTACATTTTTGTTTGAAATTTAAAAAAGTATATTAGTAAATTCCACTGTCGGGAATTGAACCTGCGAACTTATACGAAAGTTGCATAACACGACGCAACCCTATCAGTCGCACCACGCTCTCTTCGCAAACTACTGCGGCTAAACATATAGTTATCTCTTTTCTTTTAACCACGTGCATTCACAACGCGCTTCATGGGCTTATTTGTTGTCTAATTGCTCAGTTGTTTATAGTTGGATTTTTATGCAACTTTTAGGTTAGATTGATATAATTTGTCTTTAAACAAATTTTGAACTACAATACCGTACTATATTACCAAATGCTTTAAAAACGGCATGAAAGTTTAAAAAATTTGGTTAGTTCTTGTGGGAAGAGGCGGCGTGGCAGACCAAAATTTTTAATGACGTTGCATTTGTGTTGTCTCTAGAAACCTGCGTACCAGAATTGGTGTTCCTAAGTGCTATAGTTACGGAGATATTCGCAGAAAACATCAATATTTTCTGAGGTGTGTCTAGTTTTTTGCTTATTGCGGGGGCGGTGGGGGGCATGGCGCCGATTTGAAATAAACTTGATCTGCGTTTATCATAGACGGACTTTCATTAAAAAATTTGGTGTCTCTAGCTCTTGTAGTTTAAAAGATCCAGGTGTTCATACAGACGGACGGACAGACAGACAGACGGACATTGCTATATCGACTCGGCTGTTGATGCTGATCAGGAATATATATACTTTATAGAGTCGGAAAAGTTTCTTTCTGCCTGTTACGCACATTTGGCTTCTGACAAACCTCATAGACCCCTATACTCTTTTTTAGAGTACGGGGTCTAAAAAGGGTGGGGGGGGGTTACCTTGTACTTCTGGGTAAAGAGGATGAGGTCCGCCTTTTCCGCATTGATACGTAGTCTGGCGTTTTCTGCCCATTTACATATTTCCCTGAGGGTCCGTTCCATTATGAAGCCGAGCGTCGCTGGGCAGGCTCCCGTTATAATTATACCTTTGTCGTCCGCATAGGCAGTTATTTTAGGGGCTCCTCTATCAAATTTCTTAATAAGGTCGTCAACGACTATTCTCCACAGAAAGGGAGAAAGGACTCCTCCCTGTGGGATACCTCTGTTCCCGGTTTTTATTGTGGTTGCAACAACCCATTCTGACTGAACTCTCCTGCAGCTCAGAAGGTTTTTAATCCAGTTGGTGATCGTTGGGTGTGTATTGGTTGCTGTCAACTGGTCGACTATGACTTTGGTCCTGACATTATTGAATACTCCTCAGATGTCCACGAAGGCACCCAGTGCATATTTGTGATTATGTAGGGCTTGTTATATGGTGTAGGGCCGTTCCAACGGACTTGCCCTTGGTGTACGCATGCTGATCATTTGTCCTATGTGAGCTATAGGCTATAGTTGTCCGATCCGGATCAAACTTAGTGGTGGCAGTTATAGTGGTTCCATCCGATCCGGATCAAACATGGTTATAATGGATCCGTACACAGAATGAGTAAATTTCGTCACGATAGCTCAACTAATAATACATGTCGCCATACAAATGTCCCATTTTCAACCGATTTGTCCTATGGGAGCTATAGGCCATAGTTGTCCGATCCGGATCAAACTTGGTTGAGATAGTTATAATGGTTCCATCCGATCCGGACCAAACATGGTAGCGAAAGTTCTAATGGATCCGTACACATAATGTTTAAATTTCGTCACGATAGCTCAACTAATACTACATGTCACCATACAAATGTTCCATTTTCAACCGATTTGTCCTATGAAAGCTATAGGCTATAGTTGTCCGGTCCGGATCAAACTAGGTAAAAATAGTTATAATGGTACCATACACGTACTTTGTAAATTTGGTCACGATAGCTCCGATAACTTGCAAGTTGTAGTGTAATGAAAATTGTTTTTTACAATTTGCGGGGCGGTAGGGGGCGTGTCAAAAATTTGAAATAAACTTAACCTGCCTGACATATAGACAGACTTTCATTCCAAATTTGGTGGCTCTAGCTTTTGTAGTTTAAATGATCCAGGTGTTCATACGGACAGACGGACAGACAGATAGATGGAGAAACGGACATTGCTCTATCCTCTCGGCTGTTGGTGCTGATCAAGAATATATATATTTTATGGGGTCGGCCACGCCTTCTTCTGCCTGTTATGCAGATTTCGCTTCTAAAAAACTTAATTGACCCCTCTACTCTTTTTTAAAGGTCTAAAAGGACAATTTATAATCGAACATATATATGTTTGTCTGTATGCACATACAAATTCGTTTGACGTTACACGTATGCACATATATATGTATATATGTGTGCATGTATACTATTGCCGCCACACATGCATCAAAAGAGTTCGAATATATGCTTGTATGTTTCTGTCGCGCTCGCACTCATGCATTGACTTAAATATTAACTTTATAATCGGTAGTTCTGTTGTTTATAGTTGGATTTTTATGCAACTTTTAATATAGTCTGATCTGATTTGTCTTCAAAGGAATCATAAATAACAATGCTGTACGATAAGAACAAATAGCTTTAAAATGGCATGCAAGTTTGAAAAGTTTTTTATTACTTACGGAAAAAGGGGGCGTGGCAGTTTAAAATTATTGATGTCATTGCATTTATGCTGTCCCTAGGAACCTGTGTACCAAAATTTGTATTCCAAAGTGACATAGCCACTGAAACGTGCGGCGAAAACATAGATATAATACTCGTAATCGAACATACATGTGTTTGTCTGTATGTACATACAAATTCGTTTGACGTTAAATGTATGCACATTTACGTACATATGTGTGTATGAATACTATTGGTCGGCACGACTAGCGCTGTCTCTCTCGCACTCATTGCTCTGGAATACAATCTTTGGTGCTTCATTTCATTCTTGTTTAAGGTCGGATTCTAATGAAACTTTCAGGAGAGTTTGACATGATACGTCTTTAAACGAATCATAAATAACAACACTGTACGATAAGAATAAATGCTTTAAAAACGGCATGCAAGTTTGAAATTTTCTATTATTTTTTGCGGAAAAAGGGGGCGTGGCAGCCCAAAACTTTTATGTCATTGCATTTATGCGGTCTCTAGGAACACGTGTATTCCTAGGTGCCATAGTTACTGAGATATTAGTCGAAAACATAGATTTTTTCCGACGTATCTCTAGTTTTTTGCTCATTGTGGGCGAATGGGGCGTGGCATAAAAAAAAAAAGATTCTTGTATTGACTGACTAAATACCGAGTCGATTGAGACCAAATTCGAACTTGTAGCTAATACCATCTCTGAAATCTATGTGTTCATACGGACGGACAGACAGACGGACATGGCTATATCGACTCGGCTTGTGACGCTGATAAAGAATATATATACTTTGTGGTGTCTGCCACGCCTCCTTCTGCCTGTTACATACATTTGCACAAACCACATATACTCTTGCAGAGAATATAAAAAGAGTAGAGAGGTCTATTAGGTTTGTCCGTCCGTCTGTATGTACATCTGTATCTTTTATACTACAGGAGCTAGAGACACCAAATTTGGAATGAAAGTCTGTCTATTATGTACGCCACGCCTCCTACGGCCACGCAATGAGCAAAAAACCAAAGACACCTCGGAAAAATTGATGTTTTTCGCAAATATTTTCGTAACTATGGCACTTAGGAATACCAATTTACGTAAGAAGGTTCCTAGAGACATCATAAATACAATGTCATTACAACGGTTTTTTCCACAAAAAACAAAATAATTTTTAATTTCGATGCAGTTTTTAAGGCATTTGTGCTTATCGTACAGTGTTGTAATTTAAGATTCGTTTGAAGATATATCATATAAAACTATCCTGAAAGTTGCATAAAAATCCAACTTTAAACAACTGAGCTACCAGGTAACAAAGTTTACGTTTAAACGCAATATCAAAGCACGTGGTTGAAGGAAAGAGATAACTGTGTTTATAAATACAGCAGCCGCACATATTTGCGAACAAACTGTGGCCCAAGTAGAAATGTCTTTTATTATTTTTGTATGTAAACCTAAGACCTGCGGTTCGAACCCGGCACAGGCACTTTTTTTGTGGTATATAACATAATAAAATTATATGTAAAAGAAAATAATTGGAGTTATATCAAATGTATAGCATGATGCAACTAGTATGTTGGCATGTTGTGGAACCTGTGTTTGAGAGCGCAGGCTCGAATCCTATCAGTGACTTAATTAAAAAAAAATTTTTTTTTTAATTTAATTTTAAAACTTAAATTTTAAATTACAGTCTTATTCAAATATTAATTTCGAATACAAGGAGAGTACGAGGTCTTTTACAGTCGGCGCGCTCGACTGTAGCCTTTCTTACTTGTTTAAGGGGTTACATACCTTGAGGGTCCGTCAAAGTGCATGATTTTTATTTTTTTTTTTAAGTATATTTCATTGATTCTATTGAGATGAGGGATAAAAAACATTATAGGGTAACTCTTGAAGAATTTATTTCAATATTTTGGAATAAAAAATTTGTGTTATTTGTTGTTGTTATCGCCTCTCGCCCGGAATACCTTTTTTTTGGAAGAGCCATGCGGTGATCACGATGGCATGCGAACAGCTCAACCGAGATGAAAAAAATCGAATGTTTATTGAAGGAAAATCTATTTTAGTGGTACTGAACGGTTCATTTGTCAAACAAATTTTTTTCTCGATACGGACACCCGTTTAAGAAAAAAAATCGGTTTTTGAGGTTAAAAAATATTACAAAAACAATTTTTGTAGCCCTCAGTGCCATACTTTTTTAAAAGTTATCCGTTCAGTACCTCGAGAATTTTAACACGAAAATTTTGAAAATCGTCTGGCAACTTTTTGAGTTATCGTGATCACCGCTAGGGTACTTTTGATGTAAACACATACCGAGAAATTCGCTTTTAAAGTTTTGCACTAAGCCTTGTTCCGATGGAGGTTGCGTGCTAAAAATGGCTGTAATTTTTGTTTTAGTGAACCGATCTTTATGAAATTTGGAATATATACTCTCAAGATAATGTACTTTGATAATATGCAAAAAAAGAATGTTCCATTTTTCGATCCCCCTCAAGGTATGTAAGCCCTTAAGTCAAGTACAATCATATTCAAATATTAATTGTGAACCACTAAGAGTACGGGGTCTTTTACAGTCGACTTTCTCGACTGTTGACTTTCTTACTTGTTTTTCTCATTGTACACAGTAAGTGTGTGTATCGCTAATGAGCTTATGTCAGCCTTAAAAGTGACTCATCTGTCGGAATTGGGGCTACTTGTCAGTTAATAGGCAATTCGCATAAGAATAATTGCATCCTTGGCAGGAGTCCTTTAAGGAAAAGCCCCGCGACTGAATGTGTATAAAAGAAAAAAACAAGTAAGTAAAGTACAGTTGAACGCGCCCGACCGTATAATACTCTCTGCTTTTATTCCCAATTGTATTATTAAAATCGGTATCCGGATATTACAATAGATACTTATATTAGAACATGTTAAAACAAAAAAAAATCTAACATACATATATTTGTCTGTATGCACATACAAATTCGTTTGACCTTATATGTATGCACATTGTACATATGTATGTCTAGTTTTTTGCTCATTGTTCTGTTTGTTCATACGGACAGACAGACAGACAGACGGACATGGTTATATCGACTCGGATTGTCACGCTGATCAAGAATATATTTACTTTATGCGGTCTCCCACGCCTCCTTCTGCCTGTCACATACATTTGCACAAACCCAACATACTCTTGCAGAGAGTATAAAAAGCATATATGATGATGATTGGATATGATGGAGTGGGGAGTTTTGAGTTTTGAGTTTGGTGTTGAGTTTCTTAATGTTTATTTTTATATATTTTACAGCATTTAAATTGCTCGAAGCTAATTTGGAAATCGCTGATGTAGCTTCGGATGTCCTCGTAAAACTTCTGTGTAATTATGCAAAATGGAGGAAAATAGGAAAGCGAAGGATAATGGAAAACAATGGAGAGAAAAAGTCATATAACTAGTAAATACAAAAGTCCAAAAACGTTGAAAGCAATCTCAGCTTATTATAAATAAGACATCGAGATATCCTCACACGCATGCTAAGGTTTCAATTACAACGGGGAAAGGGAAATAAGAGAGAGAGCTGTATAGAAAAAGCGTTAAAGCTGAGAGAAGAGGGTAGAGCAGACTTTTTTTAAATGAGCCTTGCCGCAGGGGAACAATTAAAACATGTAACGTGATCAAAATTTGAAATTTCTTTTGAAGGTCCTTGAAAGTCGTTTTCTCTATAAAATTAGACAAAGTGCCATAGAGTGGGAGGGAAAGAGAACCTCCCGGATAAAAAGACGCTCGCAAAAGTCATAAAATGTGAAAAACTGCGCCCAAGTTCTTAAAATTTTAATGAGTTTCCCTGTGTTTGGTTACTTTGCATCGGTCTTTTTACTGCTCAATTGACGCCAGAAGAGGAAAAATCGTAATATAAATTAATATATAAATTAAAATGTTGAACAACAACGAAATAAATTCGTTTAAAAATTTAAAAAAATTTCGATTATTCCAAAAAAAAATTGAGCTAAGAGAAATAAATCTATCAGTTGATGTTTTAATTATAAATTTTATTGACTTAACAAATTTTTGTTGCAAATGGTGTGTTAAAAAGGCAAAAAAAATTTAAGATTTAATTCTTGAGTTGAGGAAAAACTTTCATAAAATTAATCTAAGCAAGAGTATATTGGGTTTGTGCAGTTGTATGTAACAGGCAGAAGCAGGCGTGACAAATCCCATAAAGTATATGTATTCTTGATCAGCGTGACAATCCGAGTCGATATAGCCATGTCCGTCTGTCTGTCCGTATGAAGAAACAGAACAATGAGCAAATATCTCAGTAACTATAACACTTAGGAATACCAATTTTGGTACACATGTTCCTGGAGCAGCATAAATGCAATGACATCAAAAAATTTTAAGTATTGGTATTTAAAATTCGCTTGAAAACTAATCAAATAAAACTATCCTGAAAGTTTCAAAAGAATCCGAATATAATCAAAAAAGAAAGGTTAGGTTAGGTTTAGTCTGACGTCCTCGAGGGACAGAGCATAGGCCAGTTATGGCCCTTAGTCAATTGGTTTGGGAGGATTATCGCGACATGAAGTCTTGTTGAATTTGTGTGCGCTTCGTGAATGCTAGCAGATTACTTGCGGGTATGTTGGATGCTTCCATTAGTGAGGGGAGTGTTGGATAACCTAAGATCTTGGATATTTTGCATGTATGAGTGTTTCGCCATCTTCGGCTGACTTGGTTATCGGTGCTTCTCTCAAGATCACTGTGTAGTGATCTTAGGGAGATGGTCACTTGTTCTGTCCTTTGCAAGGATGTCTGCCTCCTCATTTCCTGGTATGCCCTGGTGGCTGAAAACCCAGTAGATGTGTACTGACTTTGTCGTACATAGTTCATCTAGTGCTTCCCTGCTCACCCTGACAGTCCAGGAGCAGAGAATAGACGACAGCATAGACTTAATTGCTGCCTGACTATCAACCAATTTGTTGACGTTATGAAAACTGGTGTTGAGGTTTTTTTCGGTCTTTGCTACTTTTCCAATCGCGAAAACTTCCGCTTGGAAGATGCTACAGTAATCTGGTAGCTTAAATGCGAGCTTTTAGCTGAGGTTTTCACAGTAGACAGCTGCTCCTACACCTCTGTTGAGTTCGGAATTCTTGTTGAGACAGTTTTTCCAGTCATCAGGCCCGAGGTGTGCCCTTATATGGAATTCGAGTCGATTTTCTGGTTTAAGGGGTTATATACAAAGTTGAGCGTTCCAAAATGCACTTTTTAGACCCCGTACTCTAAAAAAGAGTATAGGGGTCTATTAGGTTTGTCAGAAGCCAAATGTGCGTAACAGGCAGAAGGAAGCTTTTCCGACCCTATAAAGTATATATATTCTTGATCAGCATCAACAGCCGAGTCGATATAGCAATGTCCGTCTGTCTGTCTGTCCGTCCGTCTGTATGAACACCTGGATCTTTTAAACTACAAGAGCTAGAGACACCAAATTTTTTAATGAAAGTCCGTCTATGATGTACGCAGATCAGGATTATTTTAAATCGGCGCCACGCCCCCCACCGCCCCCGCAATAAGCAAAAAACTAGACACACCTCGGAAAAAATTGACGTTTTCTGCGAATATCTTTGTAACTATAGCACTTAGGAACACCAATTCTGGTACGCAGGTTCCTAAAGACAACACAAATGCAACGTCATTCAAAATTTTGTTCTGCCACGCCCCCTTTTCCCACAAGAACTAAGCAAATTATTCAAACTTACATTCCGTTTTTAAAGCATTTGGTAATATAGTACGGTATTGTAGTTCAAAATTTGTTTAAAGACAAATTATATCAATCTAACCTGAAAGTTGCATAAAAATCCAACTATAAACAACTGAGCAATTAGACAACAAATTAGCCCATGAAGCGCGTTGTGGGGTACCTCTGTGTGGGCTATCTCTGTTCCCGGTTCTGATTGTGGTTGCAACACCCCATTCTGACTGAACTCTCCTGCAGCTCAGAAGGTTTTTAATCCAGTTGGTGATCGTTGGGTGAGTATTGGTTATTGAATATTCCTCAGATGTCCACGAAGGCACCCAGTGCATATTTGTGATTATGTAGGGCTTGTTCTATGGTCCCCACAAGCGAGTTTAGGGCCGTTCCAACGGACTTGCCCTTGGTGAACGCATGCTGATCAGCTGACATCTGTTCCTCCGCGACTCTTCTGATGCTGATATCTAGTTTTCAGTTCCATAGTTTTTAGCGTAAGGATAGCATGATTAGGTCGCTTCGAGGACTAATTCGAGTCCCAGGTCTTTCTCCACTTCCCCAACCTTGATGTGTCCGCGTCCTTGTCTCCGGGATGACGCTTCTTAAGGCGAAGGTACACGGTACCAACTCCCCAAGCCATCTTCTCGAAGCGTGGATATAGCACGTCTTCTGCCTCCTTGTTGATCTGGAGGATCACACCCTGGCCCCCCTCTTATGAGGAGAAGAAGCCAGCATGCAACACCTTCCAGTCACTGGTTGGCAGGTCTTTATTTTGCCTCTGCAGCAGACGTAAGGCTTGTTCGCTTTTGACCGCGACCGGGAAGAGAACTTTTGCCTTTGGTTTTGACGGGATATTTTCCCTGTCGACTACCTCCAGCAGAGCTCCCTCCCAAACCGCTTCAAAAGTTGGAACTACCTTCTTTAGACAACTTAGTGTTGGTTCGTCGTTGCATTTGAGGATCTTCGCGCCACTTGACTTTGCTGCGGCAAGTGATCAAAGTGACGACGGCTTTCTTCGATTCGTTTTTCGGCCCAGGCCAGCTTGGCTTTGTCCTCAGCGGACAAGCCTGCTTTGCCTTGGAGCCGACCCTTTATCTTCAGAGCCGCCTTTTACTGCGCCTTTGCCTTGTGCCCTTCCCCGGTTCGCTTGGGCCATTCCCTACGCAGGGAACTCGAACTTTGAACCGCAGAGCGCAGTAGGCTTTCCTCTTCAGTTTTTGTTACTGACACAACGCTCTCCAGTTCCGAACCTGCATTGATTCCGGCACCTGTGCGGGTCAGCTTGTGCTTGTTGTTGTTGGCAGTCGTAATACAACTGACATGGCATGCTCCCGCCACGTCAGAGATGTGACCACTGGCGACACGCAGAGAGGATTTCTCCCCCCCGTGCCCGGCGGTGGTAGCGGCCACGCCTTCCACCGACGTTTACGCTGACATCCCATTTCGAGTTGCTTCATCTGTACGACTTTACATAGTCCATAAGACGATGTGTTTGTTCATACTGTTGATGCTGATCCAGAACAAATATACTCTATGGCCACGACTCCTTCTGCCTGTTACATACATTTGCACAAACCCAATATACTTTTGCAGAGAGTATAATTAATGCTTTCAAATAAGTAACTTTGAAGATTTGAAATTAAATGTTGCCTGTCTATTCTTTTACATGTATAATAAAATAGAGTAAACTTTCAAATTGAGCAGAATACAAAGGGCTCAAAAGTGAAATTTCTAAATACGCCTCTGGGAGTTAGATCTCGTAATTTGACTAATGCGATAATTACATGAAAGATTCCAAAGGTACATAACAGGTAACAACAACAGGTATATTCATCCGTTTGTCTGACTGGAGTATAAAGAGAGAAAGGGCCTCATCAAATGTCAAGTGCACAACTGTCGACAAAAAAGTGTTTCGTGTCCATCTTTTCCGATAAAGAGCCAAAAGTAGAAGTCAAACCAAACAAGAAAGAAAGTACAGTCGAACACGCCCGACCGTATAATACTCTCTGCTTTTATTCCCAATTATAATGCTTAAATCGGTATCCTGATATTACAATAGATAGTTCTTGTATTAGAACACGTTAAAACAAAAAAAAAAAGCTAAGCATAATCGAGCATACATGTGTTTGTCTGTATGTACATACAAATTCGTTTGACGTTAAATGTATGCACATACATATGTGTGTATGAGTACTGTTGGTCGGCATGACTAGCGCTGTCTCTCTCGCACTCATTGCTCTCGAATAAAATCTTTGTTGCTTCATTTCTTTCTTGTTTGTAGTTTGATTCTTATGAAACTTTCAGGAGAGTTTGACATGATACGTCTTTAAACGAATCATCAATAACAATACTGTACAGTAAGAATAAATGCTTTAAAAACGGCATGCAAGTTTGAAATTTTCTTTTATTTCTTGCGGAAAAAGGGGGCGTGGCAGCCCAAAACTTTTGATGTTATTGCATTTATTCGGTCTCCAGGAACACGTGTACCAAAATTGGTATTCCTAAGTGCCATTGTTACTAAGATATTCGCCGAAAACATAGATTTTTCCGGAGTGTGACGGGTTTTTTACTTATTATGGGCGAATGGGGCGTGGTATCCAAAAAAAAAAAAAAGACGGGCAGACAGACGGACAGACAGACGGACATGGCTATATCGACTGGGCTTGTGACGCTGATCAAGAATATATATACTTTATGGGGTCTGCCACGCCTCCTTCTGCCTGTTACATACTTTACACAAACCCAATATACTCTTGCAGAGAGTATAAAAAATTAAATTTCTGAGTATGTGCCGGGGTTCGAACCGCAGGTGTTGTGTATACATACAAGTGCAAAAAGTGCTAACATGCATCTCTACTACGTGGGTCACGCTTTCTTTGCAAACCACTGCGGCTAATGTATATATAAACATAGTGCATTGACAATGTACTTCCACGGAGACTTTGTTACCTAATTGCTCAGTTGTTTATAGTTTAATTTTTATGCAACTTTCAGGATAGTTTGATATGATTTGTCTTTAAACGTATCTTAAATTACAACACTGTACGATAAGGACAAATGCCTTAAAAACATCGTCGAAATGGATAATTTATTGTGTTTTTTTTTGTGGAAAAATGGGGCGTTGCAGCAAAAAAATTACACTGCATTTATGCTGTCCCTGCTGGAACCTGCGTACCCAAAAGTGCAATAGCTACGGAGGTATTCGCGCATAACATAAATTTTTCCGAGGTATCTCAGGTTATAAGCTTATTGCGGGGGGTGGGGGGCGTGGCACCGATTTTAAATAAACTTGATCTGCTCGCGAAAGTTACGGAATTTTTATTACAATTTTGGTGTCTCTAGCTCTTATAGCCTCTGAGATCCAGATGTTTATACAGACGGACAGATAGACGGACCGACGGGCATTGCTAAGTCAACTCGGCTGTTGGTGCTGATCAAGAATATATATACTCTATGGGATCGGAAAAGCTTCTTTCTGCCTGCTACGCACATTTGGCTTCTGACAAAGCTAATAAACCTCTTCTCTTTTTAAGAGTTCGGGGTCTAAATATAACAACAAGATTATTAATAAATGTATAATAATATTAATAGTGACAATAAAAATAATTATAATTATATTATAATTATATATAAAGTATATTGGGTTTGTGCAAATGTATGTAACAGGCAGAAGGAGGCGTGGTAGACCCCATAAAGTATGTATATTCTTGATCAGCGTCATAAGCCGAGTCGAAATAGCCATGTCCGTCTGTCTGTCTGTCTGTCCGTATGAACAAACAGATTTCAGAGATGGTAAGAGCTACAAGTTCCAATCTGGTTTCAATCGACTCTATATTTAGTCAGTCAATACAAGAATCTTTTTTTTTTCAATCTCACGCCCCATTCGCCCACAATGAGTCAAAAACCCGATACAATAAGGAAAAAATCTGTGTTTTCGGTGAATATTTCAGTAACTACGGCACTTAATGATACCAATTTTGGTACACGTGTTCCTAGAAACAGCATAAATGTAATAGCATCAGTATTTTTGGCCTGCCACACCCCCTTTTTTCGTAAGACAAAAAAAAACTTTTTAAACTTGCACGCCGTTTTTAAAGCATTTGTTCTTATCGTACAGTATTATTATTATTCATGATTCGTTTGAAGACGAATTATGTCAAACTCACCTGAAAGTTTCATAAAAGTCCGACCATCGGTTCGCACTCGCTTTGCAAACGGACGTGTTTTTTTTCCTTCCTCGCTTAAAAGTCACTTTTCGTCGCTTTTTTTTTTTCATATCATAAATCAAATAAAGTCAACTACCTCATCATTTATACTTTGTGTCAAACACCGGCTGTGTAAACGCAACGTTTAATTATACTAACAAACTGATTTTATAATTTCCTTGCAATTTTTATCAAAACAAAGTTTAGTCAAAGCAAGTTGTTTGTTTATTTGTGCACTTGCTTTGATTTCTCCCAATAAGCTTTGTTTTTGTAACTTGCAGTTTTGTTTGCCTGCTACTCTCCGTTTCAGTCGCGAGCGCAATCTATAAATAGATTTTTACTCTCGCGTCATTTCTCTCTGCTCTCTTTAAGCCGCGCTTTACTTCACCCCTCTGCTGTCCCGCGATCTAAGTGTTGTTGGTGTTGGCTACCTAATCTCCGACGGTAAATTTTTCGTTTGCCGTGCAAACAATTTTGTTTTTGTAAGTACGCTGTATTTGTGCTCTAACTTAGCATCTGTTTACTTAACCCATGTGTATATCTGTCATTCTTTTTAACACTCTATACAAATTTATAATTTGTCTATTTTTTAATTTTTTTTTTTTTTGTTTTATCGCAGTTCAATTTTTTTTTCACTTCGCTGTTTTTTTTAAATTAAAATTTATCCACTATGTATGTCTGCTATAATAAAAACTGCCAGGTGCGAACAAATGTAAAAGTGGGTTATGTTTGCTGCTGGCTGTGTGATAATGTATCACACGAAAAATGTGCTGGCCTTAACAGCCGTATTATCGACCTGATTAATTCTAATTCGGGTATAAAATGGACATGTGAGTCTTGCAGGGATGTTGAAAGGGATATGATGGGCTTTATGAGGCAAACAAAAAGAGGCTTTGGGGAACTATTTGGCAGATTTAAGAACCTGCTTGATAGTTTCACTTCGTTGGATAAAGATTTCAAGAGTATGAACCTTTTGAATGATTCTCCAAAGAGGAAAAAGGCCAATTTTAGATTGTCAATTGGTCCAAATGAACTTTCCGTTCCACCACATATCTCCATAAATTCTGATCCGCCTCTAATAAATCTTTCTTCCCCGTCTCCACCTAGTATTATCAGTATGAGGGATAATTTTACTTCTCCCACAGAAGTTACTCCTACGGACACCGAGCCAGCCCCTGATACAGTTGCTGTCAATGCTGTTGTTGTTGAACAACATACTAGTGATGACATTTCGACTGCATCAGCTAGTCAATCAACCAGTGCTAAAAGTTCGAAAGACGATTTAGCAGTGGATGATTATAATATGACTCTGATAGGTATCCCACCGAAAAAACAAATCTTTGTTTCACGGTTAGCCCCTGATACTACATCTGATGATGTCAAGGCTTTTATACAGGCCAAATCTATAGCCAACATTACGGTGGAAAAGTTCAAATTTTCTTATGCTCGGGAGATTTCCTCATTTAAAATAAGTGTTCCGGCTGAACAATTTAACAAAATATGCTGTAAAGAGTTCTGGCCGGACCACTTGGTGGTGAAAGCATATACTGCAAAAAAACGAAATCGGACTCCGATTGCTCTACCGTCACTATCTTCTTCTAACCAATCAGCTATCATTAACAAAAAAAACTAAACTCCTCCCTCTCGCTTGCCTATCAGAATGTAAGAGGTCTTTGTAGCAAACTTAGCAACCTTTACTTATCTAGTGTTTCTTTTCCTTTTCATGTCATTGCCTTTACTGAAACTTGGTTAAGGCCTGACATTCTTAATACAGAGATATTCTGCGATAAGTTTTCACTTTTTAGAAAGGATCGTACTTGTCGTCGTGGTGGTGGTGTTTTGATTGCTGTTGATGGTGATATTTCCTCTGAAGTAGTTAACCTTAATATTTCTACAGAATTGGAATTTATTGCTATAAAGCTTAGTATTTTTAATGTTAGCATTTTTATTACTTGCTCTTATATTCCTCCTTCTTCTGATAATTCTGTTTATTTTGAACATTTCTCAGCTATCAAATCTGTTTCTTCCTTAACTTCCGATCGGGATATCCTCGTGGTTCTGGGTGATTTTAACATTGCAGGAACTACTTGGATCTCTACTCCGGGCTCTGCTGTATTGACCTCCACCACACAGAATGATTTCCTTGATCATTTATTTGAGATTTCTTTATCACAAATTAATGGCATTCCCAATTCTTTAAGTAAGATGCTTGATCTTATTTTTGTTTTAGATCCTTCATTTCCATCTGTTTCCCGTATTGCTCCCCTTTCTCTTCCTGAAGATTCATATCACCCGACTTTGGAATTGTTGATGGAATTGCCTACCCAGCCTAAGACCTAGAAAGCGTATTCGCCAGTTTCGGAAGGCTGATTTTAACAAGTTAAATCAGCTTTTATCCCAAACTGACTGGTCATGGCTTTTCAAGTGCAGGGATATGGATGAAGCAGTTGCATTTTTTTATCTTACTTTAAATAATTTATTTGATCTTTGTGTTCCATCTTGTACTCCAAGTATGTCTAAAAAACCTATTTGGTTTACACGGGAATTAACACGATTAAAAAACGTTAAATCTAAATTTTATAAGAAATTCAGAGAAACTGGGTCTTCCCTGGATCTCTCTCGTTATTTAATTGCTCGATCTGATTTCTTTGCCTTGAACAGCCTGTGCTATCGGAATTACCTTAGAAGCTGTGGTCAGCAGTTTCGAAGTAATCCTAAACTTTTTTATAACTTTGTTAATGCTAAGCGCAAATCATCAACACTTCCCTCCTCAATGGTCTTTGAAAATGAGACTGCTAACTCTGATCAGGCTATAGCCGATTTATTTGCCGATTTTTTCCAATCAACTTATTGTACTCATCAAAATAATCTAAACTTGACTTATCCATATAGTGTAAATGCTTCAAATTGTAACTTTAGGCTATTGATCACTGAGGATTCGCTTCTGAGAGACCTAAAGGGTGTTAAACCTGTCCTCTCCCCGGGTCCGGATGGAGTTCCTGGTTGCGTCCTCAGAAATTGTGCCGATGGCCTCATGAAACCTTTGTATATTTTATTTAATTTGTCTGCTGAGTCGTGCCGCTTCCCTGACATTTGGAAAGCATCGTTTATTATTCCCCTTCATAAAAAGGGTACTAAATCTAACACTTGTAACTATAGGGGTATCTCTAAATTGTCTGCAATTCCTAAAACTTTTGAGAAATTAATTACTTCTCAATTGCAACATCTTTGCAGATCTATTGTTTCACCTTGTCAGCATGGGTTTATGAAATATAGATCTACTACCACTAACTTATTAGAATTTACTTCCATTGTAATACAGGGGTTTCAAAATAAATTGCAAACAGATGTCATTTACACTGATTTTAGCAAAGCTTTTGATTCTGTTAATCATAGTCTATTAATACATAAACTTAATTTGCTTGGATTTCCTGATAAACTAATACTTTGGATTGCAAACTATTTATGTTCTAGAACTCAACAAGTTAATTTTAATGGGACTTTATCCAAGCCAGTGCGTGTTACCTCGGGTGTTCCTCAAGGTAGTCATCTTGGGCCTTTACTTTTTTCACTATTCATTAATGATTTGCCTTCAGCAATTTCTAGTTCCCGGGTTCTGATGTATGCCGATGATGTAAAACTTTGTTTGTCACGAACTGAATCTTGCGTGAATCACGGTCTACAAAGTGATCTCGACGCACTTCAAGCCTGGTGTAAAGTTAACGTACTTCATCTCAATTTTAGTAAATGTAACGTAATGTCCTATAGTAGGCGAACACCTACCTATAATAACTACTTTCTTGACGGCAAGCCTCTTCAGAGAATAGAGTCGGTCAATGATTTGGGTATCCTTTTCGATCCAAAACTAAAGTTTGATAAGCACATCTCTTCTGCTGCTAATCGAGCTTTTGGTGTGTTGGGATTCATAAAGCGGTGGTCTAAGGAATTTGACGATCCCTACCTAACAAAAACTCTTTATACTTCACTTGTACGCCCTATTCTTGAATATGGATCGTGTGTATGGTCCCCCCAATACATAATTCATCAGGAAAGATTAGAGGCTGTACAAAAACAATTTCTTCTTTTTGCACTTAGAGGCCTTAGTTGGAGTACTAATACTCGATTACCTTCGTATCGTAGTAGACTGTTGTTAATTAACCTCCCTTCCCTTTCGGATCGCAGAACCATGCTTGGTGTAGTTTTCTTACACAAACTAATTAATGGTGAGATAGATTCCTTGTATCTAATTAGCCAAATTAGTTTTGCGGTTCCGGTCCGAAATACTAGAAACTTTCTTCCTTTGTCCCTTCAACGCTGTACCACGAATTATGCTTTACATAATCCGTTCCGTGTCTCATGTACTAACTATAATAGTCTTTCTCATGTAGTGAGTGGAGCAACTTCTTTGTCTTGTCTTAGAAGGACACTTCTCTTTTACTTATCTAATCAATCTACATAGTATTGTTTTCCTTTAATGTTATATTGTAGTACTTAGTATTCTTTTTATATACTAATTGTCGCTTATCGTTCTCGCGTATTTCGTTTTCCGCGTGCCTTACCGTTGATCACCGCGTTAATAACATTTGATTTAATTTTTCTCTTTTTCGTTTGGTCTGGTTAGTGTTTTTCTGGGGTTTTCCTAACCCTTGCAACGAATGTTGGACCAACGTTTCTTAATGTTTTTAATTTTTGTAATACTTCCCCAGTTAGTAAATTAATTAAAGTTAATATAAATCTTAATGTCAACTTGAAAATAATAAAAAAAAAAATTTTTTTTTTACAGTTTTGAAATTTAATTTTAATATTATCTCTTAAATTTTTTGTATATTTTATTTTTACACTAATTTAATCTTTAGTTTTGTGTCGACTGCCCATAGTCTGACAATAAATAAATAAAATAAACAAAAAGATAAAACAAGCAACAAAGTGTATATTCGATCGCAATGCCATAATTGCGAGAGAGACAGCGCTAGCCGTGCCGATCAATAGTATTCATACACACATATGTATGTGCATACATTTAACGTCAAACGAATTTGTATGTACATACAGGCAAACACATGTATGCTCGATTATGCTTAGCTTTTTAGACCCCGTACTCTAAAAAAGAGTATAGGGGTCTATTAGGTTTGTCAGAAGCGAAATGTGCGTAACAGGCAGAAGGAAGCTTTTCCGACCCCATGAAGTATATATATTCTTGATCAGCATCAACAGCCGAGTCGATATAGCAATGTCCGTCTGTCCGTCTGTATGAACACCTGGATCTTTTAAACTACAAGAGCTAGAGACACCAAATTTTTAAATAAAAGTACGTCTATGATGTACGCAGATCAAGTTTATTTCAAATCAGGGCCACCCCCCTACCGCCCCCGCAATAAGCAAAAAATTAGACACACCTCGGAAAAAATCGATGTTTTCTACGAATATCTCCGTAACCATGGCACTTAAGAACACCAATTCTGGTAAGCAGGTTCCTAGAAACAGCACAAATGCAACGTCATTAAAAGTTTTGGTCTGCCACGCCCCCTTTTCCCACAAGAACTAAAAAACTTTTCAAAATTTACATGCCGTTTTCATAGCATATGCTAATATATTACAGTATTGTAATTAAAAAATTTGTTTAAAGACTAATTATATCAAACTACCCTGAAAGTTGCATAAAAATCCAACTATAAACAACTGAGCAATTAGGTAACAAATTATCAATTGAAGCGCGTTGTTAATGTACGTGGTTGAAAGAAAAGAAATAACACTATGTTTATATATACATTAGCCGCAGAAGTTTGCAAAGGAAGCGTGGCCCAGGTAGTAGAGACTCCTTGTATGTGAACACATACAAGGTTCGACCTGCGGTTCGAACCCCGGCACAGACTCGGAAATTAAAATATTTTTTTTTACTTGTTATATAACAACATTATTATATGTAAATGAAAATAATCGGTCATGTGTCAAATGTGGGGCGTGGTGCTACTGATAGGGTTGAGACGTGTTCTGCAAGTTGCGTATAAGTTCGCAGGTTCAATTCCCGAAAGTTGAATTTGTTAATGTACTTTTTTAAATTTTAAACAAAAATGTAAATATACAATATTAACTGGTGCAACAGTGTAGGGTTACGGTTAGTCGTTTGGCGTTTACTTTGTAAAATTGAATAAATGTAATTTATGTGCACGTGGTTGAAAGTAAAGAGATAACTCTATGTTCACTTATATTAGTCAAGACAGTTACCAAACGGAGTGTGGCCTAGGTGAAGGTGGTATTTCTTTCTAAACCAATGGTCTGCGGTTCAAACCCGGAACTAACCCATTTATTTATTTTATTTTTTTTTATATATATTTTTTTATATATATAACTACATTAATATATATAAATGAAAATAATCGTATTTGGGCAAAATAAAAGGTGTGATGTAATTAGTAGGGTTGCAGCGTGTTATGGAACTTGCGTCAGTTAGCGCGGGTTCGAATCCCATCATTGGCTTGATTTAAAATTTTTTTTTAAATTTAATTTTAAAACTTAAATTTTAAATTACAGTCGTATTCAAATATTAATTTCGAATACAAGGAGAGTACGGGGTCTTTTACTGTCGGCGCGCTCGACTGTAGCCTTTCTTACTTGTTTTTTTTTTTGTTTTAACGTGTTCTAATACAGGAACTATCTTTTTTAATATCCGGATACCGATTTTAACATTATAATTGGGAATAAAAGCAGAGAGTATTATACGGTCGGGATCGTTCGACTGTACTTTTCTTACTTGTTTTTTTTGTTGACACAACTATTTTTAAAGAAATGCTTCTTCTGCAGCTGCATTGCTTTTCGAGGTTGTTCTTGAGGTGATCCACTGCCATCAACCAAATTTATTGTATCTAGGGGGAAAAAGTAAAGATTAAATTAATTTTTTTTAATCGGCTATGAATTAAATAATACCTTCTTCATAAAAATTGTTCTCGGTTTTTAAGGCAACTTTGCCTTGAACGCCATCAACATTATATGCTAATACTACAGGATTAGCCATAATATTTTTAAGTTTTTTCAAAATTCTCTAGCCATAGTATGGATCCTAATCACATCAATCTGTAAACAAAATAGGAATTAGGATTTAAGAAACAATTAAAACTGTGTTCATGCTAACGTAAAGCTCACGGTTTGTGGTGGTTCGGCGTTCGCTTACCATAGGGTCAGTCAAGTAAGTACCCATGTAAGAACTAGTAGGGAAGGTAGTTCAACTTTGGTCAATCAACACCTCCAGTACTATTCGGTGGTTCGACGTTCGCTTACCACAAGGTCAGTCAAGTAAGTATCCATGTAAGAACTAGTGAGGAAGGTAGTTCAATTATGGCCAATCGCCACCTCCAGTACTACAGGGTTGTTATAATTATATGCATCTAATACGTGTCTTCAAGCAAATGTCATATTTTTGACCGAGCTGGAGTTGTATCGCATCGTTTAGAATAAGATCGATTGAACTATTCACTTAAATGATCGATCGAACTATATCCCAGGTAGTAGTTCAGTTGTTTAGTTCGTTCGTTCGTTTGTTGGTCTCATTCAGTTCGATCGTTCATTCGTAGGTCGTGGTCTTAGTGCCAATCTAGTTCAATCGTTATGGTCCCATTTTAGATCTTGTTATACTTTATAATTTAATAATATTATCTTTTTCAGGCAAGTTTAAAGTAATTTAAAGACTACATATAAAAGTTAAGTTATTCTTTTAGTAGATTTATTTTGATTTAATTAGTTTAAGTATTGTTGCCATATAGCATGCACATCAAGTTTTAAAATTTTGTTAACTTTTAAAAATTAAGTGATAAATTAAATAGTTTAAGATGAACCTATTAAGACTTATTGAATTTAACAACCAACTGATAAAATGGGGTATAGAGTGATTGGACTAGATTGGCACCAAGAGCAAGACCACGACCAACGAACGAAATATAGCCTGACATATAGACAAACTGCGAACACGCCCGACCGTATAATACTCTCTGCTTTTATTCCCAATTATAATGTTAAAATCGGTATCCGGATATTACAATAGATAGATCTTGTATAAGAACACGTTAAAACAAAAAAGCACATATATATATATATATATATTACTCATACAGCGTTGTAGCACGGTAACATGGCTGTTGGCAAGTTGTTTGTGATGTTGAAGATAAGCAAAAACAACTTTTCGGAACGAATTGGGAAAACCGACAAGCGAAAGGAGCATTACCAACAGCATTGAGAACCCTATTAATGCTTATTACACAGCAACGATGGGCAGACTCCCATGCCACGCCTCCCCTTTACCCTTCTTTCCCTACCGCACACCGGTGCACCGTTGCATCCGACCCATGTCTGTTCTCTGCTGTCCTTTAAGCGCAGCGAATGCTCGTGATTGCGTGCTACTACAGTGAACTCTCTACAAAACGTCAACTCAAGCTCATTGTCTTTCTTTCGCTGTCCCTTTTTTGCTTACCCTGCGTTTTCTTCAAGTGCCTAGGCTGTCGAGCAAATGCTTGTTTACCATTCTGCCGTCATTATTATCGTTGTTGTTGAATATTACATGGCCAGCGTTACCATATCCCTCAAGTTCGTGTTCACCTTTCTATTTGCCTTGCTCTTCCTTTTCGTGTTCGTGTTCATGACTTAGTCCTTAGTCCTGGCTGGCAGCTTGTTAAGTGCTCAAGTGCTGTGGCAAATTCGTTTTGAACGCCACTCCAAAACGGTTGTCCAGCCACGCAACTGCCCGGGACGCCGCACACTAGGACAGCGTGCCAAAAATCATTTTTGAGATGCTAGCGTATGACAAAAAGAAAAATTGTGTTTGGTTAGATGCTAGATCCGATTGAAATCGGTGTTTTTTAATTTTTGCTTCATCGCTTCAAAAGAACCGTGCGCTGCCCACATTCTCTACAACCTGACCACGTCCTATGGCGCTTTAGAGCACTTAATAACAGTGCCGCCGGTACCATATTTGCCATTACCAATTTTTCCCGGTACCATTTTTCTGGTCGAATCCAACTTTATCTTTATATTGATTCACAAATCTGGAAAATGTTTTTTTATACTCTCTGCAAGAGTATATTGGGTTTGTGCAAATGTATGTAACAGGCAGAAGGAGGCGTGGCAGACCCCATAAAGTATATATATTCTTGATCAGCATCACAAGCCGAGTCGATATAGCCATGTCCGTCTGTCCGTCTGTCCGTCTGTCCGTCTGTCTGTCTGTCTGTCTGTCTGTCTGTCCGTATGAACACACAGATTTCAGAGATGGTAAGAGCTACAAGTTCGAGTTTAGTCTCAATCGACTCGATATTTAGTCAGTCAATATGAGTAAAAAACCCGTCACACCTCGAAAAAAATCTATGTTTTCGGCGAATATCTCAGTAACTATGGCACCTAGGAATACCAATTTTGGTACACGTGTTCCTAGAGAACGCATAAATGCAATGGCATCAAAAGTTTTGGGCTGCCACGCCCCCTTTTTCTGCAAGAATTAAAAGAAAATTTCAAACTTGCATGCCGTTTTTAAAGCATTTATTCTTATCGTACAGTGTTGTTATTTATGATTCGTTTGAAGACGTATCATGTCAAACTCTCTTGAAAGTTTCATAAGAATCCGACCATAAACAAGAAAGAAATGAAGCAACAAAGACTTTATTCGAGAGCAATGGGAGCGAGAGAGACAGCGCTAGTCGTGCCGACCAATAGTATTCATACACACATATGTATGTGCATACATTTAACGTCAAACGAATTTGTATGTACATACAGACAAACACATGTATGTTCGATTATGCTTAGCTTTTTTTTTGTTTTAACGTGTTCTAATACAAGAACTATCTATTGTAATATCTGGATACCGATTTAAGCATTAAAATTGGGAATAAAAGCAGAGAGTATTACACGGTCGGGCGTGTTCGACTGTACTTTTCTTACTTGTTTTTTTTTAGTTTTATTGATTCCCGCTTTTATTGTTTTATTTCTATTCTTTTTATACTCTCTGCATTGGGTTTGTGCAAATGTATGTAACAGGCAGAAGGAGGCGTGGCAGACCCCATAAAGTATATATATTCTTGATCAGCATCACAAGCCGAGTCGATATAGCCATGCCCGTCTGTCCGTCTGTCTGTCTGTCCGTATGAACACACAGATTTCAGAGATGGTAAGAGTTACAAGTTCGAGTTTGGTCTCAATCGACTCGATATTTAGTCAGTCAATACAAGAATCTTTTTTTTTTTTTGATGCCACGCCCCATTCGCCCACAATGAGTAAAAAACCCGTCACACCTCGAAAAAAATCTATGTTTTCGGCGAATATCTCAGTAACTATGGCTCCTAGGAATACCAATTTAAGTACACGTGTTCCAAGAGACAGCATAAATGCAATGACATCAAAAATTTTGGGCTGCCACGCCCCCTTTTTCTGCAAGAATTAAAAGAAAATTTCAAACTTGCATGCCGTTTTTAAAGCATTTATTCTTATCGTACAGTGTTGTTATTAATGATTCGTTTGAAGACGTATCATGTCATGTACATACAGACAAACACATGTATGTTCGATAATGCTTAGCTTTTTTTTTGTTTTAACGTGTTCTAATACAAGAACTATCTATTGGAATATCCGGATACCGATTTTAACATTATAATTGGGAATAAAAGCAGAGAGTATTACACGGTCGGGCGTGTTCGACTGTACTTTTCTTTCTTGTTTTTGATAAGTTTCAGTTGCCCATTATAATTTACTGATCTCCGACATCTAATTTATGAAAATTTCGTAGACATTTTCATAACTTATTGGCTTTGTAAACAAAAATAAGAAAGAATGCTATAGTAGCGTCGCGACTTTAGAATATTCGTTATTCAGTTTCAGTATATTATTAACTATCGGGCATGATAGTAACATTAGCACAATCGTTTAGGTGATGGATATAAAAAGTTCATCATTATTTAGGTCACGAAGGCATGTAGTATAATAAAATTTTTTCGCTATAATTATTTTTTTGATGACTTTGGTTAACATTTTAATCAAACTACTCCTGAATTATTTAAAACCAATGTTTAGCAAACATAGATACTTATGAAAGCAAGAAAGAAAAGTACAGTCGAGCCTCACGACCTTATAGTACTCTCTTCTTTTATTCACGATTATAATGTTAAAATCTGTATCCGGGTTAGAGGAGGCATGCGCCTCCTTTATGAGGTACGGCACGGCCCAAGCACGGCTGCTAAAAATTGGGGCCCAACATGGGCACGACACGCACGGATACGGCACGTTCAAACCCAATTTTTGTTGTATTTTCAATTATATATTATTAATGAAATATAACAAATTTTTAAATTCAACATTTTTCAAAAACATTTCATTTATGTAGTAAAAAAAATTTTAACATATCACAAAAACATTATTAAGTTACAATATATATATTCTTGATCAGCATCAACAGCCGAGTCGATATAGCCGTGTCCGTCCGTCCGTCTGTCCGTCTGTATGAACAAAAGGATCTCAGCAACTATAAGAGCTAGAAAGACCCGAGAGGTCGCAGTACAAGTTTGATTTTGTTTTCGGACACGCCCACTTTAGGGCGTTCTATGATCATATAAAGGTAAAAGAAGGTAAAAATAGCATGTTTTAGTATAGAAAACTTTTTTTATACTCTCTGCAAGAGTATATTGGGTTTGTGCAAATTCATGTAACAGGCAGAAGGAGGCGTGGCAGACCCCATAAAGTATATATATTCTTGATCAGCGTCACAAGCCGAGTCGATATAGCCATGTCCGTCTGTCCGTCTGTCTGTCTGTCCGTCTGTCCGTATGAACACACAGATTTCAGAGATGGTAAGAGCTACAAGTTCGAATTTGGTCTCTATCGACTGGAAATTTAGTCAGTCAATACAAGAATCTTTTTTTTTTTTTATGCCACGCCCCATTCGCCCACAATGAGCAAAAAACTGAACATACCTCGGAAAAAATAGATGTTTAATGCGAATATCTCAGTAACTACGGCACTTAGGAACACCAATTTTGGTATGCAGGTTCCTAGAGACAGTATAAATGCATTGCCATTTAAAACTTTTGGCGGCCACGCCCCCTTTCCGTAGGAAAAAAAAATTTTTTAAACTTGCATGCCGTTTCTTCTTATCGTACAGTATTGTTATTTATGATTCCTTTGAAGACAAATCAGATCAAACTATCCTGAAAGTTGCATAAAAATCCAACAATAAACAACAGAGCTACCGATTATAAAGTTAATATTTAAGTCAATGCATGAGTGCGAGCGCGACAGAAACATACAAGCATATACTCGAACTCTTTTGATGCATGTGTGGCGGCAATAGTATACATACACACATATACATATATGTACATGTGCATGCATATAACGCCAAACGAATTTCTATGTGCATACAGACAAACATATGTATGTTCGATTATAAATTATCTTTTTGGTTGTAACGTGTTCTAATACAAGAACTATCTATTGTAATATCCGGATACCGATTTAAGCATTATAATTGGGAATAAAAGCAGAGAGTATTATACGGTCGGGCGTGTTCGACTGTACTTTTCTTTCTTGTTTAGTAACGTTATCCTCTCCCAATTCACATGGAATGTTCATTTCTATGGCGTACATAAGCTGACCAAGTTTGATCCAAATCGGACTACTATATCGTATAGCTCCCAAAGGGACAATCGATCGAAAATTCGCTCTTAGTATGAATTTGCATTAACATTTTTTGTATTTACCAAGCTATTTTAATGAAACTGACACAGAATATATTTATCAATAAAATAAACATACTGCCCGAGAATTATTCAAATCGGAGTACTATATCGTATCCCATAGGAACAATCTGTCAAAAATATGCTCTGATCATAAATATGTGTGAAAATATGTATGAAAATGTATGTATTTTCAAGCTATCTTAGTCATCCCCTATGCTATTGCATTAATATTATTATCATTATCCATTGTTAATTACAAATTGAAACTGAGTAACGGGTATCCTAAAGTCGCGAGGCGACTATAGCATTCTTTCTTGTTTTTTTTTTCAAGGCACGGCACGGCACATGACCATCTCTAATCCCGGTACTAGAATTGAAAGCCTTTGTATTAGAACACGTTGAAACAAAAATATACTCTTGCGGAGAGTATAAAAAATTAAGTATAATCGTATGTGTGCTGCAGCACAGTCGCCCCGCATGTAGCGAAAGCGTGTGTTCATATATTTACATGTTTCTGTCACGCTTGCTTGCATTGGCACGATATTGCGCTTGAACATAAACTTTGTTACGTGATAGCTCTCTTGTTTATATTTGGATTTTTTTTTTTGCAACTTTAAGAATGGAATGATGGAATGATTTTTCCAACGAATAATAAATAACAATACTGCACCATAAGAACCAATACTTTAAAAACGACATTGAAGTTTGAAAATTATTTTATTTCTTGTGTGAAAAGGGGGCGTGGCAGCCAACAATTTTAAATAACAATGTATTTATGATGTCTCAAGAAACATGCGTACAAAAATTGGTATTCCTTAGTGTCATAGTTATTGAGATATTAGCTTTAAACACCGATTATTTAGAGGTGTGTCTAGTATTTGGGTTATTGCAGGCGAAAGGGGTGTGGCATCAAAAAAAAAGAATTTATGTATTAACTGACTAAATATGGAGTCGATAGAGTCCAAATTCGAATTTGTAGCTCTTACCATTTCTGAAATCTGTGTGTTCATACGGACAGACGGACAGAGACACGGACGGACACATGAACATGGCTACATCGATTCGGCTTGTGACGCTGATCAAGAATATATATACTTTATGGGGTCTGCCACGCCTCCTGTTACATACATTTGCATAAATTAATAGACGATTTTTCAAAATGACCTCTTTAAACAAAAAGCTCTAATAAGATAGGTATGTTTTTTTAGATTTTTTTTAATAATCCAATCTAAACAAGTAAGAATCGCTGCAGTCAAGCAAGTCGACTGTAAAAAACCCCGTACTTCTAGTGCAAATTGTTCCATACTAATATGATATTTTCGACCGAGTTGTCCTTTGAGAGCTATGGGATATAGTTGCCTGATCCAGATTGAACTTAGTAAGGATAGTTATAATTTAAAACTGGAATATTCGAGCGCAATGCCATGAGTGCGACAGAGACAGCGATAGTCGTGCCGACCAGAAGTATTCATACACACATATGTATGTGCATACATTTAACGTGTTCTAATACAATTGTCCCGTTTTCGACCGATTTGGCTCATGGGAGATATAGGCTATAGTTTCGCGATCCGGATCAAACTTGGTGGATATAGTTATAATGGTTCCATACACATAATGTGTACATTTCGTCACGATAGCTCAACTAATACTACATGTCATACAAATGTCCCGTTTTCGACCGATTTGTCCAATGGGAGCTATAGGCTATAGTTGTCCGATCTGGACCAAATATGGTGAGGATAGGTACCATACACCATACCATACACGTACTGTGTAAATTTGCAGTTTGCAAGTTGTAGTGTAATGAAAATAGTTTTTTACAATTTGCAGGCGCGGTAGGGCAAAAATTTGAAAAAAATTTAACCTACTGACATATACTCTAAACAAGAAAGATAAGTACAGTCGAACACGCCCGACCGTATAATACTCTCTGCTTTTATTCCTAATTATAATGCTTAAATCGGTATCCAGATATTACAATAGATAGTTCTTGTATTAGAACACGTTAAAACAAAAAAAAAAGCTAAGCATAATCGAGCATACATGTGTTTGTCTGTATGTACATACAAATTCGTTTGACGTTAAATGTATGCACATACATATGTGTCTATGAATACTATTGGTCGGCATGACTAGCGCTGTCTCTCTCGCACTCATGCTCTCGAATAAAATCTTTGTTGCTTCATTTCTTTCTTGTTTATGGTCGGATTCTTATAAAACTTTCAGGAGAGTTTGAGATGATACGTCTTTAAACGAATCAAAAATAACAATACTGTACGATAAGAATAAATGCTTTAAAAACGGCATGCAAGTTTGAAATTTTGTTTCATTTCTTGCGGAAAAGTTGAGCGTGGCAGCCCAAAATTTTTGATGTCATTGCATTTATGCGGTCTCTTGGAACACGTGTTCCAAAATTGGTGTTCCTAGGTGGCATAGTTACTGAGATATTCGCCGAAAACATAGATTTTTTCCGAGGTGTGACGGGTTTTTTACTCATTGTGGGCGAATGGGGCGTGGCATCGAAAAAAAAAAAGATTCTTGTATTGACTGACTAAATATCGAGTCGATTGAGACCAAACTAGAACTTGTAGCTCTTACCATCTCTGAAATCTGTGTGTTCATACGGACAGACGGCCATGGCTATATCGAGTCGACTTGTGATGCTGATCAAGAATATATATACTTTATGGGGTCTTCCACGCCTCCTTCTGCCTGTTACATACATTTGCACAAACCCAATATACTCTTGCAGAGAGTATAAAAAGAGTATAGGGGTCTATTAGGTTTGTCAGAAGCCAAATGTGCGTAACAGGCAGAAGGAAGCTTTTCCGACCCTATAAAGTATATATATTCTTGATCAGCATCAACAGCGGAGTCGATATAGCAATGTCCGTCTGTCCGTCTGTATGAACACCTGGATCTTTTAAACTACAAGAGCTAGAGACACCAAATTTTTTAATTAAAGGTCGTCTATGATGTACGCAGATCAAGTTTATTTCAAATCGGCGCCACGCCCCCCACCGCCCCCGCAATAAGCAAAAAACTAGACACACCTCGGAAAAAATTGAAGTTTTCTGCGAATATCTTTGTAACTATAGCACTTAGGAACACCAATTCTGGTACGCAGGTTCCTGGAGACAACACAATTGCAACGTCATTCAAAATTTTGGTCTGCCACTCCCCCTTTTCCCACAAGAACTAAGCAAATTTTTCAAACTTACATCCCGTTTTTAAAGCATTTGGTAATATAGTACGGTATTGTAGCTCAAAATTTGTTTAAAGACAAATTATATCAAACTAACATAAAAGTTGCATAAAAATCCAACTATAAACAACTGAGCAATTAGAAAACAAATTAGCCCATGAAGCGCGTTGTGACTGCACGTGGTTAAAAGAAAAGAGATAACTATATGTTTACATATACATTAGCCGCAGTAGTTCGCGAAGAGAGCGTGGTGCGACTTATAGGGTTGCGTCGACCCAGACCCAGAAATTTAATTTATTTTTTATTTTTTAAATAACTACATTATTATATATAAATGAAAATAATGAATGTAGTGGTGCAACTAGTAGGGCAGCATGATATGGAACTTGCGTCAGTAAGCGCGGGTTCAAATCCCATCAGTGACTGATTTAAAATTTTTTTTTAAAACTTAAATTTTAAATTACAGTCGTATTCAAATATTAATTTCGAATACGCGGAGAGACTGTAGCCTTTCTTACTTGTTTACCTATCTCCATCAAATTCATCCTATATGCATTTAATACTAAATCTCACATGCAAACCAAATTTCATCAAGATCGGACCTCTATTTTATATAGCTGTCATAGGAACAATCGGTTAAAAATGCTTAGTATGAAAATTTCCAGTGACTCTCGAACTATTTGAACCAAATTCGCAATTTGAATTCTTTGCCATTTTCCATCTTCTGATCAAATTGTTGTCCAGATCGGACCTTCATATCATATAGCTGCCATTGGAACAATCGTGCCCAATGTGTTGACCAAATTTCATTCAAATCCGACAACTATATCATATAGCTGCCATAGGAACAATCCGTTTAAATACTTAGTATACAAATTTTCTATTGATATAAATTTTCGATGTCTATTGATCGATTTTAACAAAATTCATTAAAATCGGACTACTATATCACATATCTACCGTTGAAACAATAAGTGATTAAAATAAAATTTATGTAATATGCGTGACTGCAAGGTTATTTAATCTTCGGCTAGCCAAAGATAACAGTATTTTCTCCTTTTTACTAATATTGTGAAAGTACTAATCTTATTGCATTGCATTATTATTGAATTGCATCCAAAGCGAGTACAGAATACGCGAAAAATGTGAAAATGGCAATATAGTTCGTTCTTCACTTCTACAAAAGACTCTTCGACAAACTCACATCCTCTAATTCTTTTATCCTGTTTTTGTTTGTTGTTTTACTTCTGGGTATTACAATTGCATTAAATGTTTACTTATATGGCACAGTCTGTGCGATACTCGACTTTCAAGAGTCTGATTTGCACTTTCTATTAACAAGTATGAATTACTTGTGTACAAATGAGTTTGTCGACAGTTTAAAATAACTCTCAGAAACCCAGGGCAGATAATTAATGCTTTGAGGAGTAACACCCACTAAACTGTTCAAAACATTTTTTTTAACTTATTAAAACGAAATATTACAGTTATAATAATTCACAGCGTATGCCGTTTGTTGTAGGACGCCAAAGAGTTCTTAGCTCGGATTTAAGGGCTAACATTTTAATTTATTAAATATGCTAAGTTCGTAATCAAACGTCTGATCCTTAACAGAGAAATATCCTTAAAATGTTTTAGTTATTAGTGTTTACGATTCCTATCGATTCCTATTCCTTTTCAATTAAGGAGTTTTATGGTGAGGTTGATAAGTGGATGGAAAAGAAAGGGATATAGATAGAGAGAGTGAAAGGCAGCGAAAGAGAGAGATAGTCCAAACAAGTTTGCTGGCTAATTAGCAGGGGTCACACATCACGCTGACTGTGGAGGCAATTAAATGCAAAGATGAAGTGCAATTCTAAGAAGCTGTCGACCATTTTATTTCCACAAAGCTGGACACAGAGTGTGCAGAGAAATGGATGGGCGAGGTTGAGTGCAAAGGCGACATCTAAAACAAGAAAGAAAAGTACAGTCGAACACGCCCGACCGTATAATACTCTCTGCGTTTATTCCCAATTATAATACTTAAATCGGTATTCAGACATTACAATAGATAGTTCTTGTATTAGAATACGTTAAAACAAAAAAAAGATAAGCATAATCAAGCATACATGTGTTTGTCTGTATGTACATACAAATTCGTTTGACGTTAAATGTATGCACATACATATGTGTGTATGAATACTATTGGTCGGCACGACTAGCGCTGTCTCTCTCGCGCTCATTGCTTTAGAATAAAATCTTTGTTGCTGCATTGCTTTCTTGTTTATGGTCGGATTCTTATGAAACTTTCTGGAGAGTTTGACATGATACGTCTTCAAACGAATCATAAATAACAACACTGTACGATAAGAATAAATGCTTTAAAAACGGCATGCAAGTTTGAAATTTACTTTTATTTCTTGCGGAAAAAGGGGGCGTGGCAGCCCAAAACTTTTGATGTCATTGGATTTATGCGTCATTTAGGAACACGTGTACCAAAATTGGTATTCCTAAGTGCCATAGTTACTGAGATATTAACCGAAAACATCTATTTTTTCCGAGGTATGTCTAGTTTTTTGCTCATTGTGGGCGAATGGGGCGTGGCATCGAAAAAAAAAAAGATTCTTGTATTGACTGACTAAATATCGAGTCGATAGAGACCAAATTCGAACTTGTAGCTCTTACCATCTCTGAAATCTGTGTGTTCATACGGACGGACAGACGGACAGACGGTCAGACGGTCAGACGGACAGACGGTCAGACGGACAGACGGACAGACGGACATGGCTATATCGACTCGGCTTGTGATTCTGATCAAGAATATATATACTTTATGGGGTCTGCCACGCCTCCTTCTGCCTGTTACATACATTTGCACAAACCCAATATACTCTTGCAGAGAGTATAATAAGGGCGAGGCAGAGTGGTAAATTGAATAAGGCTAATGCTTACCAACTGTCAAGTGCAGTTAGACAAAACACAAAAAAGCGAAAGAAAAACGAAAAATACACATTCACACACGACACAACCCAAACAACAAAAACACATGCGACACTTGACGCTATTACTAAACGCTGGCAACGCCATTAGGGGCAACTTGGCCTACAGCAACGAACACCTTACCTTCCCCTCCTCCTCGTACTCCTCCACTTCTCTTAACTATACATTAAGCTGAAAGGCAATACAACAAAAACAACAACAATAGCGGTGAACTACATTGAGCATATTCGACAAATATGTCACACATTTATATGTACAACGCACAACGCCCAGGCACAGTGGTTCAAATCACATGCGCAACAAATGTCAAGAGTCATGAACACGCTTTCTTTTCCTTAATAATTTATTGCGTTCAATATATTAAATACTACACTATCATTTTACATTTTAAATATAAATTCTGTTGGAGTTATTGTAAAATCGAAACTAAAATAATGAAGTAAGTAATAACACACAAATTTTTGAAATATAATAAAACCGAAATTCACGTTGTTCTTTTAAAATCATTTAATTGCGTCTCTAGGTAGTTTCTTTTCTGTGTTGCCTTGCATATTGCCTAATTAAAGCATATATTTAATAATTTTTACACCCCGTACTAAAAAATATTACATTGAACTATAAGATTTGTCAGAAGCGAAACGTGCGTAACTGGCAGAAAGAGTCGTTACCGACCCCAAAATGTATATAAATTATTGATGTGCGTCAACTATCCATCCGACCGCATAAGAACCAGAATCTCAGAGATTATAGAGCTAGAGGTACCACATTATCAAAAAAAAAAATATTTTATATCTATCATAGGAAAAATGGGTCAAAAATTGCAAATTTGTATGGTAAAATGCTCACTAGAATGATAACGGCGTATGTTACAGTCGGCTCGCTCGAATTGAATAAATTAATCAACTAATATTATAATAAATTTAAAATCCATTTGGACTGGGAAATCTTTTGAAATGTCATTTGGAATTTCGAACTTAAAGAGAATCGTGAACTCCTTTCATGCCAGTGTACGGCACTTGACACCTTCGCTTTGCTCCAAACGGGACATAGCAACAACGTCGTCGTCTTCGTACCGTTAGCGTGTCGGAGGTACCCTTCTACCTGCTCCCCGCTGGACGCTGTCCCTTCAAACGCACAGTTCGATATAAATCGAACTATGTTCTCGGCGTCGACACCGCTGCTAGCGTTGGCGTTGACGTCGGCATCGTCTTCATGCGGCCCTTCAATCAGCTGTCAAATAAAAATGTCAAAATAACAAAAGTGAAAAAGGCAAAAGCAAACTTAGACTCCTACTTTTAGTCCCTCTCCCTACGGCTCCGCCACGATCCCTGTTCCAGTCCAGTGTTCGAGCCCATTATTGTGTTTCTTTCACGCCAGCCTTTTAAGAGGTTGCTGTTGTTTGTACCAGTGTGTGTGTTTGGACGGTTGATAAGTTAGTTTGACATACAATCAGTCAGTCATCCAATCAATTCGTCAAATGAATCCAATGTCTGTTGGGCAACAAAAAATAATAAAACAACGACAACACAACAAAAACAGCCTATTCCTTTTAAAGTGGTAATAAAACACAACAAAAAAATAATCAGAAAAAAAAATCTATTTGAAATAAAACTCAAAATGCATATAGAGCTGTAAGGAAAGAAAGCAAAATGAAAAGAAAGAAAAGGATAAGAGAGACATATAAGTTAATTATGTAGAAGGTAAAAATATATACAAGTATAGCTGTGTGTATTAAAAATAATAATTTAAAAAAAAAACCAGTAAAATATAAAATGGGATTATTTTATATTTAATCGATATCAATTTCACGGATGTCGAAGATTTATTTTTAATATCGTGTACACACCATGATACAATAATATATGGTAGTCTCGTCGTCGGCAGAGGTTCGACGTTTTACTGCCCTAGCTTCGTTCGCTCGCACTTATTGTAAGCATAGCTAAGGCAGTTCTGTCAACGACGAGACTACCTTATATTATTGTATCATGGTACACACATTCGCTTGGTTTAGCGTCACCGGAAGAAGAGAGAAACTTACTTCCAGTGTGACCTTAGGCCACATTTTCTATGTTTCACACGTTCAATAAATACTAACTTAATACTAACAATCGATACTTAAAACTACAGACATCGATAGAAATTTACATTAATAAAACATAACTATAATTAATAAATAAATAACATCTTACAAAAACAATATTTCGACTTTCTAGTCCTTCAAGTAGCAAGGGTATCAAAAAAACAAGTAAGAAAGGCTACAGCCGAGCGAGCCGACTATAAAAGACCCCGTACTCCTTCTAGTGAGAATTTTTCCATACTAATGCCCCTTTTTCGACCTATTTGTTCTATGGGAGCTATAGGCTATAGTTGCCCGGATCAAAATTGGTAGATATAGTTATACTGGTTCCATACACATAATGTGTACCTTTCGTCACGATAGCTCAACTAATACTACATGTCATACAAATGTCCCGTTTTCGACCGATTTGTCAAATGGGAGCTATAGGCTATAGTTGTCCGATCTGGACCAAACTTGGTGAGGATAGGTACCATACACCATACTATACACGTACTGTGTAAATTTGCAGTTTGCAAGTTGTAGTGTAATGAAAATAGTTTTTTACAATTTGCGGGCGCGGTAGGGGGTGTGGCAAAAATTTGACCTGCTGACATATAGACGGACTTTCATTTCAAATTTGGTAGCTCTAGCTTTTGTAGTTTAAAAGATCCAGGTCTTCATACGGACGGACAGACAGACAGACGGATCAAGAATATATATACTTTATGCGGTCTACCACGCCCCCTTCTGCCTGTTACATACATTTGCACAAACCCAATATACTCTTGCAGATATTATAAAAAAATATTAACACTTCAAATCAAATATTCAATATTCCATGTTTTCATTTAATTTTGATCCGATTCGCAACATGTTGTTCATCGTTCGTTTTTGGTCATTTAATTACATTTCAGTCACCGTTCTCCATTACTTTTTACAATTTCTTTATTGAAATTTATTTTCTCATTTCGCTGGGCGACTTCCCACCCACAAATATTTAAATTTTTTAAATCAGTTTAATGTGTTTACTCGACCAACAGCTGATGCAGAATTCTTATTGAATGGAGCAAGAGCTAACTGACAAGGCGCAGGCAGAAGCCAAAATTCATGACGATGCTGAAAACTTACAAAACGGAAAGAGAGAGAGGCAGCGAAAGTACCACGTAGGAGGGTCGGGGGAGGTGGGGTGCACAATTTGCGGCAACTCATGGCGCAATCGTCAATTATGGGCCGGCAAGAAGTAATGCCGAAGAAAAGGAAGCGATGAAAACGGAAAAAATATTGTGTTCGATAATCAAACCGAAAATGTACACAGCTTGAGTCAAAATAAGACGACCAAAATGCCAAACAACAATGTGAGTCCAAAAAGGGGCAGAAAACCAAGAAAAATATTGTGTATAATATGCGTGTGTGTGTGTGTGTGTGTGTGTGTACAAGGGACAGGACTTTTAAACAGCAGGATATGAGTACAATTTTTGGCAATTTGCCACCCGACGCCGCGTGCGTCGCTGCCAACACACAAGAGCAACGCGACGTCGCTGCCCAGGCTGGGCCCATAATTAAATTACATACAACACAGACACAAACAAATAAACATACACTCAGCTATCCAGGGCATGAATGTATTGTGGGTGTGTGTCAAAGGCGAAGAGAAACAAGTAAGAAAAGTACAGTCGAACACGCCCGACCGTGTAATACTCTCTGCTTTTATTCCCAATTATAATGCTTAAATCGGTATCCGGATATTACAATAGATAGTTCTTGTATTAGAACACGTTAAAACAAAAAACAGATAAGCATAATCAAGCATACATGTGTTTGTCTGTATGTACATACAAATTCGTTTGACGTTAAATGTATGCACATACATATGTGTGTATGAATACTATTGGTCGGCACGACTAGCGCTGTCTCTCTCGCGCTCATTGCTTTAGAATAAAATCTTTGTTGCTGCATTGCTTTCTTGTTTATGGTCGGATTCTTATGAAACTTTCTGGAGAGTTTGACATGATACGTCTTCAAACGAATCATAAATAACAACACTGTACGATGAGAATAAATGCTTTAAAAACGGCATGCAAGTTTGAAATTTACTTTTATTTCTTGCGGAAAAAGGGGGCGTGGCAGCCCAAAACTTTTGATGTCATTGGATTTATGCGGCCTTTAGGAACACGTGTACCAAAATTGGTATTCCTAAGTGCCATAGTTACTGAGATATTAACCGAAAACATCTATTTTTTCCGAGGTATGTCTAGTTTTTTGCTCATTGTGGGCGAATGGGGCGTGGCATCGAAAAAAAAAAAGATTCTTGTATTGACTGACTAAATATCGAGTCGATAGAGACCAAATTCGAACTTGTAGCTCTTACCATCTCTGAAATCTGTGTGTTCATACGGACGGACAGACGGACAGACGGTCAGACGGTCAGACGGACAGACGGTCAGACGGACAGACGGACATGGCTATATCGACTCGGCTTGTGATTCTGATCAAGAATATATATACTTTATGGGGTCTGCCACGCCTCCTTCTGCCTGTTACATACATTTGCACAAACCCAATATACTCTTGCAGAGAGTATAAAAAGTAAGTGTGCAGATGTGTGTGTGTGTGTGTGAGTGTGTGTGTGCTTTGTTACCGACCGCCTGCTGACTTGCTTTTCTTTTCTTGATTTCAAGGCCTGCCCCTGCTGCACTCCTTCCATGACGGCTATAACAACCCCCACTTCCTCTCTCTTTCACTGCAACACATCCCACAGTTAAGAATTCACGACAGCGCAAAGCTTGGGAAATGAATATGCCGTTTGCATTGGCGCCATGGGTTACTGTAAAATATGTAATCACCGAAATGTTCTTGTTTTTGTAATTTAAGTAATTGCATTTTCATTTGTAGCACATTTGCGTGTGTGTGTATGTGTGTGTGTTTTGTCTTCAGGAGTGAAGAAAACAGAAAACGAATACAAGCAGCTCATCGTGATTACAGAGTATTCAAACACCTTCATAAATAAAACCTTTTATTTCTTCCCTTAAAGAAAACCAAAGTATTTTTTTAAGAAATCCCTAATATTTTAAATAAAACAGATTTTATTTGGAATATTGGAATTGGAATACATTGAGGAATTGGTGGAAATGCCTGGAGTGACATATGTATGTCTATTACTTTTCATGCTACTATGCAATTACACAGAAAAGCATAGCAAATACCAATTGGTTAAAGAATCTTTTTAAGTCCTTTGAAATGGTACTAATCAGTTGATTCTGTTCAATTGAGTAATTGTACGGTACTTGGAAATCTGTGCCCTAACCTTACCTAAAATCGAGGAATAGTAATTAAGGTAATAAATTTTTAATACGCCTTACATGCTCCTAAAAAATAATAACTCAAGAAAAGATAATGAAATTAGTGCCTAATTCAAAAAGCCTAATCTCTTCTGGAGCAATTCAAAGAATACATCATAATAATTGTAATAAAATTCAAAATCGTCTATGAAGATTATATTAATTTTATATTCGGTCGTTAATTTTTAATCAGTGCTGGCAGTTAAACACTCTGGGAGAATATTTGAGGTCATTAATTGCTCTACAAAATTCAAGCATCCAAATGTGTTCATGAAATCAAATATACCGAACAAAATTACTCGATGTCGGATATAGAAACCTTCAAGGTTAAATCGGAGCATGCTGAGTGGTTAATTTTATTTTTGAATTTTGACCTTGAATTTCAAATTAAAAGAATCGTCATCATCCTCAATGTTATCAGCATCATCATCATCGTGAACATGAAGTGGAGTCGGGTGTTGAGGGCTAGACTCAGGATTAGGAATGCATGACGCGTGACTTTCAGTTAAGACCTAATTATGTCAGTTACTCATACGAGATTTCCCTCTAAGCCTGGGTAGGTGTGAGAACAGTACGTATGTATGTACATACGAGTGGACTCAAAGAATATATACGCTCCATGATTGAGATAGAGAGAAAGAGGCAGAGAGAAACAGAGATAGAAAAAGAGACAGAGAGCGATAGATGCAGAAAGGAAAGGAGGGGAAAAAATGTGTAGATAGAGAAAAAGAAGCAGAGAAAAGAGAAGTTAGCGCGATGCGTGAAGGGCACGTTCGTCTGCCAGGAAGGGACACGTGATGACGTACATTCAAGCTAGATTTGCAATAAACAAACTTCGAAAGGTGCATACACACACACACACAATCCTACTTTTTCGCTCACTGCTTTCAATTGTTTGCCTCCCCTTTTCCAGGGGTTGCACGTTGGCAGGGTTGTAAAATTTTTAACCTGTTTATAGCTAACTGAAATTATATAAATGTTGATGTTAAGCTGAAGAAAAAAGCGAAAATCAAAATGCCATCTATTTTTATACACTCTGCAAGAGTATATTGGGTTTGTGCAAATGTATGTAACAGGCAGAAGGAGGCGTGGCAGACCCCGTAAAGTATATATATTCTTGATCAGCATCACAAGCCGAGTCGATATAGCCATGTCCGTCTGTCCGTCTGTCTGTCTGTCTGTCTGTCTGTCTGTCTGTCCGTATGAACACACAGATTTCAGAGATGGTAAGAGCTACAAGTTCTAGTTTGGTCTCAATCGACTCGATATTTAGTCAGTCAATACAAGAATCTTTTTTTTTTTCGATGCCACGCCCCATTCGCCCACAATGAGTAAAAAACCCGTCACACCTCGAAAAAAATCTATGTTTTCGGCGAATATCTCAGTAACTATGGCACCTAGGAATACCAATTTTGGTACACGTGTTCCTAGAGAACGCATAAATGCAATGGCATCAAAAGTTTTGGGCTGCCACGCCCCCTTTTTCCGCAAGAATTAAAAGAAAATTTCAAACTTGCATGCCGTTTTTAAAGCATTTATTCTTATCGTACAGTGTTGTTATTTATGATTCGTTTGAAGACGTATCATGTCAAACTCTCTTGAAAGTTTCATAAGAATCCGACCATAAACAAGAAAGAAATGAAGCAACAAAGATTTTATTCGAGAGCAATGAGAGCGAGAGAGACAGCGCTAGTCGTGCCGACCAATAGTATTCATACACACATATGTATGTGCATACATTTAACGTCAAACGAATTTGTATGTACATACAGACAAACACATGTATGTTCGATTATGCTTAGCTTTTTTTTTGTTTTAACGTGTTCTAATACAAGAACTATCTATTGTAATATCTGGATACCGATTTAAGCATTAAAATTGGGAATAAAAGCAGAGAGTATTACACGGTCGGGCGTGTTCGACTGTACTTTTCTTACTTGTTCGTTTTGTTTTGATGAACTCACAGATCAACGGTTCTTAGTTTATTGTCAAAGCATACATTACGAAAACATAAAGCAGAATTAAATTTTTTTTTTCTCAATTGCGCATTGCATTTTTAGACACCGTACTCTTAAAAAGAGTATAGGGGTCTATTAGGTTAGTCAGAAGCCAAATGTGCGTAACAGGCAGAAGGAAGCTTTTCCGACCCTATAAAGTATATATATTCTTTATCAGCATCAACAGCCGAGTCGATATAGCAATGTCCGTCTGTCTGTCTGTCCGTCCGTCTGTATGAACACGTGGATCTTTTAAACTACAAGAGCTAGAGACACCAAATTTTTATACTCTCTGCAAGAGTATATTGGGTTTGTGCAAATGTATGTAACAGGCAGAAGGAGGCATGGCAGACCCCATAAAGTATATATATTCTTGATCAGCATCACAAGCCGAGTCGATATATCCATGTCCGTATGTCCGTCTGTCTGTCTGTCTGTCTGTCCGTATGAACACACAGATTTCAGAGATGGTAAGAGCTACAAGTTCGAGCTTGGTCTCAATCGACTCGATATTTATTCTGTCAATACAAGAATCTTTTTTTTTTTTCGATGCCACGCCCCATTCGCCCACAATGAGTAAAAAACCCGTCACACCTCGGAAAAAAGCTATGTTTTCGGCTAATATCTCAGTAACTATGGCACCTAGGAATACCAATTTTGTTACACGTGTTCCAAGAGACCGCATAAATGCAATGATATCAAAAATTTTGGGCTGCCACGCCCCCTTTTTCCGCAAGAAATAAAACAAAATTTTAAACTTGCATGCCGTTTTTAAAGCATTTATTCTTATCGTACAGTATTGTTATTTTTGATTCGTTTGAAGACGTATCATCTCAAACTCTCCTAAAAGTTTTATAAGAATCCGACCATAAACAAGAAAGAAATTAAGCAACAAAGATTTTATTCTAAAGCAATGAGCGCGAGAGAGACAGCGCTAGTCATGCCGACCAATAGTATTCATACACACATATGTATGTGCATACATTTAACGTCAAACGAATTTGTGTTCTAATACAAGAACTATCTATTGTAATATCTGGATACCGATTTAAGCATTATAATTGGGAATAAAAGCAGAGAGTATTATACGGTCGGGCGTGTTCGACTGTACTTTTTTTTTCTTGTTTAATGAAAGTCCGTCTATAATGTACGCAGATCAAGTTTATTTCAAATCGGCGCCACGCCCCCCACCGCCCCCGTAATAAGCTAAAAACTAGACACACCTCGGAAAAAATTGATGTTTTAGGCGAATATCTCCGTAACTATAGCACTTAGGAACACCAATTCTGGTACGCAGGTTCCTAGAGACAACACAAATGCAACGTCATTCAAAATTTTGGTCTGCCACTCCCCTTCTCCCACAAGAACTAAGCAAATTTTTCAAACTTACATGCCGTTTTTAAAGCATTTGGTAATATAGTACGGTATTGTAGTTCAAAATTTGTTTAAAGACAAATTATATCAAACTAACCTGAAAGTTGCATAAAAATCCAACTATAAACAACTGAGCAATTAGACAACAAATTAGCCCATGAAGCACGTTGTGTTGCACGTGGTTAAAAGAAAAGAGATAACTGTATGTTTATATATACATTAGCCGCAGTAGTTTGCGAAGAGAGCGTGGTGCGACTGATAGGGTTGCGTCATGTTATGCAACTTTCGTATAAGTTCGCAGGTTTAATTCCCGACAGTGGGATTTATTAATATAATTTTTTAAATTTCAAACAAAATTGTAAATAAAGAATTTTAACTGGTGCAACAGCCAATGGTCTGAGGTTCGAACCCGGCACAGACCCAGAAATTTAATTTATTTTTTATTTTTTAAATAACTACATTATTATATTTAAATGAAAATTATGAATGTAGTGGTGCAACTAGTAGGGCAGATGATATGGAACTTGCGGCAGTAAGGGCGGGTTCAAATCCCATCAGTGACTGATTTAAAATTTTTTTTAAAATTTAATTTTAAAACTTAAATTTTAAATTACAGTCGTATTCAAATATTAATTTCGAATACAAGGAGAGTACGGGGTCTCTTACAGTCGGCGCGCTCGACTGTAGCCTTTCTTAATTGTTTTAGTTTTCGCTTCACTGTCTTTAGATAGCTGTTAAGTGGTGGACAAGAGTATTTTGACATTCTCATTATTTAGTTTTTATTCGTCTGCTACAGACTTAACACACATCCCACGGGATTATTATTGTTCATTAATTTATATGAAGAGATAACAGATCAGTTTTGCTTTTTCGTTTTGCGTAATTATGGTGAAAACAAATGAATTAAGCGACATAGTGAAGTGTCAGATGGTGGTATTTCCGTAGAAAATATCAATAAATTATACAAAGTTTCTCACCAAACTGATTCCAGAGCATCAAAAATCTGGCGCGATGTGGTAGACCTCGCAAGACAACCGAGGTGGCATATCGGATAATTGTGCGCCAGTTTAAAATAAACCCGTTAGAGACACCCAAAACAGTAGCCCGGAAGCATGCTAATACTTCAAGTACAATTTTTACTAAAAGGTCAATTAGGAGGCGCTTCAAGTAAGCAGAGTACGGAACATATGTAGCTAGGAAAAAACTCGAAAGGCTTGAATTTGCCAAAAATTATGTTGACAAGCAACAAGAAAGAAAAATACAGTCGAACACTCCCGTCCGTATAATACTCTCTGCTTTTGTTCCCAACTATAATGTTAAAACAACAAAAAACAAGAAAGAAAAGTACAGTCGAACACGCCCGACCGTATAATACTCTCTGCGTTTATTCCCAATTATAATACTTAAATCGGTATTCAGACATTACAATAGATAGTTCTTGTATTAGATTACGTTAAAACAAAAAAAAGATAAGCATAATCAAGCATACATGTGTTTGTCTGTATGTACATACAAATTCGTTTGACGTTAAATGTATGCACATACATATGTGTGTATGAATACTATTGGTCCGCACGACTAGCGCTGTCTCTCTCGCGCTCATTGCTTTAGAATAAAATCTTTGTTGCTGCATTGCTTTCTTGTTTATGGTCGGATTCTTATGAAACTTTCTGGAGAGTTTGACATGATACGTCTTCAAACGAATCATAAATAACAACACTGTACGATAAGAATAAATGCTTTAAAAACGGCATGCAAGTTTGAAATTTACTTTTATTTCTTGCGGAAAAAGGGGGCGTGGCAGCCCAAAACTTTTGATGTCATTGGATTTATGCGGCCTTTAGGAACACGTGTACCAAAATTGGTATTCCTAAGTGCCATAGTTACTGAGATATTAACCGAAAACATCTATTTTTTCCGAGGTATGTCTAGTTTTTTGCTCATTGTGGGCGAATGGGGCGTGGCATCGAAAAAAAAAAAGATTCTTGTATTGACTGACTAAATATCGAGTCGATTGAGACCAAACTCGAACTTGTAGCTCTTACCATCTCTGAAATCTGTTTGTTCATACGGACAGACAGACAGACAGACGGACAGACAGACAGACGGACAGACGGACATGGCTATATCGACTCGGCTTGTGACGCTGATCAAGAATATATATACTTTATGGGGTCTGCCACGCCTCCTTCTGCCTGTTACATACATTTGCACAAACCCAATATACTCTTGCAGAGAGTATAAAAAACTAAGTATAATCGATAATCGAAAATACATGTGTTTGTCTGTATGCACATACAAATTCGTTTGACGTTAAATGTATGCACATACATATGTGCGTATGTGTACTTTTTTGGCACTGCCAGCTCTGTCTCTCTCGCACTCATGCATTGGTATTGGCCGCAAATATATAAAATTTTTTGCGTATTTTCTTTATTGATTATGGTCGGATTCTTATGAAACTTTCAGGGTAGTTTGATATAATTATTATACAGACACATTTCAAATAACAATACTGTATAATAAGAAAAAATGACTTTAAAATGACATGCAAATTTGAATAGTTGTTTTATTTCTTATGGAAAAAGGAGGCGTGGCAGTCCAAAATTTTAAACGGCAATGCATTTATGCTGTCTCTGGGAGCCGGCGTACCAAAATTGGTATTCCTAAGTGGCATACTTACTGAGATATTCGCTTTAAACATCTATTTTTTCCGAGGTATGTCTAGTTTTTTGCTCATTGTGGGCGAATGGGGCGTGGCATCAAAAAAAAAAAAAGATTCTTGTATTGACTGACTAAATATCAAGTCGATAGGAACCAAATTCGACCATACGGTCGGGCGCGCTCGACTGTACTTTTCTTTCTTGTTGCTTACATAAAACTATTGTCAAAATACTTTCACCACCGTGCTTTTCGGAATATTGCATTTTTATACTCTCTGCAAGAGTATATTGGGTTTGTGCAAATGTATGTAACAGGCAGAAGGAGGCGTGGTAGACCCCCATATATATTCTTGATCAGCGTCACAAGCCGAGTCCGTCTGTCCGTATGAACACACAGATTTCAGAGATGGTAAGAGCTACAAGTTCAAGTTTGGTCTCAATCGACTCGATATTTAGTCAGTCAATACAAGAATATATTTTTTTTTTCGATGACATGCCCCATTCGCCCACAATTAGTAAAAAACCACATGGGAAAAAATCTATGTTTTCGGCGAATATCTCAGTAACTATGGCACTTGGGAATAACAATTTTGGTACGCAGGTTTTTAGAGACAGCATAAATGCATTGCCATTTACAATTTTTTACTGCCACGCCCCCTTTTTCCGTAAGAAATTAAAAATTATTCAAACTTGCATGCCGTTTTTAAGGCATTTGTTCTTATCGTGCAGTACTGTTACTTATGATTCGTTTAATTCGTTTTTGTTTTAACGTGTTTTAATACAAGAACTATCTATTGTAATATACGGATACCGAATTAAACACTATAAGTGGGAAGCAGAGAGTATTATACGGTCGGACTCGTTCGACTGTACTTTTATTACTTGTTTATATTGTTAATATATCAATATCAATATTTCAATATTTCTCACCACAATTTATTTATTTTTTTGTGTGGTCATGTAAAAAAGTTATGCACATATTTGCTTAACATATGTTTTGTCAAAATAGTTATGCCGTTGACTGTTTGTTACAGCGGAAGGATGCGTTGCAGGCCCAATAAAGTACAAATATTCTTGACCAGCACCGCATGCCGAATCGATGTGGCTGTCCGTCTGTCTATCTATCTATCCGTACGAGCAAACAGAACTCAGAAATGGTATGAGATACAAGCTCGAATTTAGTCAGCATCGACTCCATATTTAGTCATACAATCCTTTTTTTTCGATGCCACGTCCTATTCGCCTCCAATGAGCGAAAAACTAGACACACCTCGGAAAAAATCTATGTATTTGGCAAATATGGCATTTGGGAATACCAATTTTGGCATTTAAAATGTTGGGCTGCCACGACCCCTATTTCCCAGTTTCAGAAATATTCATACCGTTTTTGAGGTATTTCTTCTTATCGTACAGTATTTTTTTTTTAATAGACAAATTATAACAAACTATCCCGCCGCATAAAAATCACACAATAAGCAATAAAGAAAACACTTAACAAAGTTTATATTTGAGCGAAATGTCAATGCGTGTGTGCAAGCGAGACAGGTGTGGCGGCTGCGCTGCCCGCTGATGTTGGTCGTGCCGACCAGCATATGGTATACATACAATGTGCTTATATATTATGCCAAACATATTCTTAAGTGCGTAGCTCTAGATAGATAGATAGATGAATGTTCGATTAAACTTTTTTTATACTCTCTGCAAGAGTATATTGGGTTTGTGCAAATTCATGTAACAGGCAGAAGGAGGCGTGGCAGACCCCATAAAGTATATATATTCTTGATCAGCGTCACAAGCCGAGTCGATATAGCCATGTCCGTCTGTCCGTCTGTCTGTCTGTCCGTCTGTCCGTATGAACACACAGATTTCAGAGATGGTAAGAGCTACAAGTTCGAATTTGGTCTCAATCGACTGGAAATTTAGTCAGTCAATACAAGAATCTTTTTTTTCTTTGATGCCACGCCCCATTTGACCACAATGAGCAAAAAACTAGACATACCTCGGAAAAAATCTATGTTTTCGGCTAATATCTCAGTAACTATGGCACCTAGGAATACCAATTTTGGTATACATGTTCCTAGAGATCGCATAAATGCAATGACATCAAAAGTTTTGGGCTGCCACGCCCCCTTTTTCCGCAAGAAGTAAAGGAAAATTTCAAAGTTGCATGCCGTTTTTAAAGCATTTATTCTTATCATACAGTGTTGTTATTTATGATTCGTTTGAAGACGTATCATGTCAAACTCTCCTGAAAGTTTCATAAGAATCCGACCATAAACAAGAAATAAATGAAGCAACAAAGATTTTATTCGATAGCAATGAGTGCGAGAGAGACAGCGCTAGTCGTGCCGATCAATAGTATTCATACACACATATGTATGTGCATACATTTAACGTTAAACGAATTTGTAAGTACATACAGACAAACACATGTATGTTCGATTATACGTAGTTTTTAGACCCCGTACTCTTAAAAAGAGTATAGGGGTCTATTAGGTTTGTCAGAAGCCGAATGTGCGTAACAGGCAGAAGGAAGCTTTTCCGACCCCATAAAGTATATATATTCTTGATCAGCATCGATAGCCGAGTCGATATAGCCATGTCCGTCTGTCCGTCTGTCCGTCCGTCTGTATGAACACCTGGATCTTTTAAACTACAAGAGCTAGAACCACCAAATTTGTAATAAAAATTCAGTAACTTTCGCGAGCAGATCAAGTTTATTTCAAATCAGTGCCACGCCCCCTACCGCCCCCGCAATAAGCAAAAAACCAAAGACACCTCGAAAAAAATTGATGTTTTCCGCGAATATCTCCGTAACTATGGCACTTACGACCACCAATTTGGGTACCTAGGGACAGCATAAATGCAGTGCCATTAAAATTTTTTTGCTGCCACGCCCCCTTTTTCCACAAGAAAAAAAATAAAATTTTCAATTTCGATGCCGTTTTTAAGGCATTTGTCCTCATCGTACAGTGTTGTAATTTAATATTCGTTTAAAGACAAATTATATCAAACTACCCTAAAAGTTGCATAAAAATCAACTATAAACAACTGAGCAATTAGGTAACAAAGTGTCACTTGAAGCGCATTGTCAATGCACGTGGTTGAAAGAAAAGAGATAACTGTATGTGTATACATACATTAGCCGCAGTAGTTTGCAAAGAGAGCGTGGTCCGGGTGGGCCACGCACTTGCTTGTAAACACAAGACCTGCGGTTCGAACCCCGGCGCAGACTCAGAAATTAAAGCTTTTTTTTTTTTAATTTTAATTTAGCACTATTATATCTTAATGAAAATAATCGGAGCCGTCTCATAAGGAGGGATTTGTGCAATTAGTAGTGTTGCGGCGTGTTCTGCAACTTGCGTATAAGTTCGCAGGTTCAATTCCCGACAGTGGAATTTATTAATATAATTTTTTAAATTTCAAACAAAAATGTAAATAAAGAATTTTAACTGGTGCAACAGCCAATGGTCTCCGGTTTGAACCCGGCACAGACCCAGAAATTTAATTATTTTTTTAATTTTTAAATAACTACATTATTATATATACATTATTATATATAAATGAAAATAATTAAATTTCTGCCAAATGAATGGTGTGGTGTAACTAGTAGGGTTGCAGCCTGATATGGAAATTGCGTCAGTAAGCGCGTGTTCGAATCTCATCAGTGACCGAATCAAAATTTTTTTTAAAATTTAATTTTAAAACTTAAATTTTAAATTACAACCGTATTCAAATATTATTTTCGAATACAAGGAGAGTACGGGGTCTTTTACAGTCGACGCGCTCGACTGTAGCCTTTCTTACTTGTTTTTATACTCTCTGCAAGAGTATATTGGGTTTGTGCAAATGTATGTAACAGGCAGAAGGAGGCGTGGCAGACCCCATAAAGTATATATATTCTTGATCAGAATCACAAGCCGAGTCGATATAGCCATGTCCGTCTGTCCGTCTGTCCGTCTGACCGTCTGTCCGTCTGACCGTCTGACCGTCTGTCCGTCTGTCCGTCCGTATGAACACACAGATTTCAGAGATGGTAAGAGCTACAAGTTCGAATTTGGTCTCTATCGACTCGATATTTAGTCAGTCAATACAAGAATCTTTTTTTTTTTCGATGCCACGCCCCATTCGCCCACAATGAGCAAAAAACTAGACATACCTCGGAAAAAATAGATGTTTTCGGTTAATATCTCAGTAACTATGGCACTTAGGAATACCAATTTTGGTACACGTGTTCCTAAAGGCCGCATAAATCCAATGACATCAAAAGTTTTGGGCTGCCACGCCCCCTTTTTCCGCAAGAAATAAAAGTAAATTTCAAACTTGCATGCCGTTTTTAAAGCATTTATTCTCATCGTACAGTGTTGTTATTTATGATTCGTTTGAAGACGTATCATGTCAAACTCTCCAGAAAGTTTCATAAGAATCCGACCATAAACAAGAAAGCAATGCAGCAACAAAGATTTTATTCTAAAGCAATGAGCGCGAGAGAGACAGCGCTAGTCGTGCCGACCAATAGTATTCATACACACATATGTATGTGCATACATTTAACGTCAAACGAATTTGTATGTACATACAGACAAACACATGTATGCTTGATTATGCTTATCTGTTTTTATACTCTCTGCAAGAGTATATTGGGTTTGTGCAAATGTATGTAACAGGCAGAAGGAGGCGTGGCAGACCCCATAAAGTATATATATTCTTGATCAGAATCACAAGCCGAGTCGATATAGCCATGTCCGTCTGTCCGTCTGTCCGTCTGACCGTCTGTCCGTCTGACCGTCTGACCGTCTGTCCGTCTGTCCGTCCGTATGAACACACAGATTTCAGAGATGGTAAGAGCTACAAGTTCGAATTTGGTCTCTATCGACTCGATATTTAGTCAGTCAATACAAGAATCTTTTTTTTTTTCGATGCCACGCCCCATTCGCCCACAATGAGCAAAAAACTAGACATACCTCGGAAAAAATAGATGTTTTCGGTTAATATCTCAGTAACTATGGCACTTAGGAATACCAATTTTGGTACACGTGTTCCTAAAGGCCGCATAAATCCAATGACATCAAAAGTTTTGGGCTGCCACGCCCCCTTTTTCCGCAAGAAATAAAAGTAAATTTCAAACTTGCATGCCGTTTTTAAAGCATTTATTCTTATCGTACAGTGTTGTTATTTATGATTCGTTTGAAGACGTATCATGTCAAACTCTCCAGAAAGTTTCATAAGAATCCGACCATAAACAAGAAAGCAATGCAGCAACAAAGATTTTATTCTAAAGCAATGAGCGCGAGAGAGACAGCGCTAGTCGTGCCGACCAATAGTATTCATACACACATATGTATGTGCATACATTTAACGTCAAACGAATTTGTATGTACATACAGACAAACACATGTATGCTTGATTATGCTTATCTTTTTTTTGTTTTAACGTATTCTAATACAAGAACTATCTATTGTAATGTCTGAATACCGATTTAAGTATTATAATTGGGAATAAACGCAGAGAGTATTATACAGTCGGGCGTGTTCGACTGTACTTTTCTTTCTTGTTTGTTTTAACGTATTCTAATACAAGAACTATCTATTGTAATGTCTGAATACCGATTTAAGTATTATAATTGGGAATAAACGCAGAGAGTATTATACGGTCGGGCGTGTTCGACTGTACTTTTCTTTCTTGTTATACTCTCTGCAAGAGTATATTGGGTTTGTGCAAATGTATGTAACAGGCAGAAGGAGGCGTGGCAGACCCCATAAAGTATATATATTCTTGATCAGCATCACAAGCCGAGTCGATATAGCCATGTCCGTCTGTCCGTCTGACCGTCTGTCCGTCTGACCGTCTGTCTGTCCGTATGAACACACAGATTTCAGAGATGGTAAGAGCTACAAGTTCGAATTTGGTCTCCATCGACTCGATATTTAGTCAGTCAATACAAGAATCTTTTTTTTTTTTTGATGCCACGCCCCATTCGCCCACAATAAGCAAAAAACTAGACATACTTCGGAAAAAAAACGATGTTTTCGGCGAATATCTCAGTAACTATGGCACTTAGGAATACCAATTTTGGTATGCAGGTTCCTAGAGACAGTATAAATGCATTGCCATTAAAAATTGTTGGCGGCCACGCCCCCTTTTTCCGTAGGAAAAAAAAACTTTTTAAACTTGCATGCCGTTTCTTCTTATTGTACAGTATTGTTATTTATGATTGCTTTGAAGACAAATCATATCAAACTATCCTGAAAGTTGCATAAAAATCCAACAGTAAACAACAGAGCTACCGATTATAAATATAATATTTAAGTCAATGCGTGAGTGCGAGCACGACAGAAACATAAAAGCATATATTCGAACTCTTTTGATGCATGTGTGGCGGCAATAGTATACATACACACATATATACATATATATGTGCATACATATAACGTCATTTTGTATGTGCATACAGACAAACATGTATGTTCGATTATAAATTGCCTTTTTTTGTTGTAACGTGTTCTAATACAAGAACTGTCTATTGTAATATCCAGATACTGATGTTGACATTATAATTGGGAATAAAAGCAGAGAGTATTATACGGTCGGGCTGGTTCGACTGTACTTTTCTTACTTGTTTTTATACTCTCTGCAAGAGTATATTGGGTTTGTGCAAATGTATGTAACAGGCAGAAGGAGGCGTGGCAGACCCCATAAAGTATATATATTCTTGATCAGCGTCACAAGCCGAGTCGATATAGCCATGTCCGTCTGTCCGTCTGTCCGTCTGTCTGTCTGTCCGTCTGTCTGTCCGTATGAACAAACAGATTTCGGAGATGGTAAGAGCTACAAGTTCGAATTTGGTCTCTATCGACTCGATATTTAGTCAGTCAATACAAGAATCTTTTTTTTTTCGATGCCACGCCCCATTCGCCCACAATGAGCAAAAAACTAGACATACCTCGGAAAAAATAGATGTTTTCGGTTAATATCTCAGTAACTATGGCACTTAGGAATACCAATTTTGGTACACTTGTTCCTAGAGACCGCATAAATTCAATGACATCAAAAGTTTTGGGCTGCCACGCCCCTTTTTTCCGCAAGGAATAAAAGTAAATTTCAAACTTGCATGCCGTTTTTAAAGCATTTATTCTTATTGTACAGTGTTGTTATTTATGATTCGTTTGAAGACGTATCATGTCAAACTCTTCTGAAAGTTTCATAAGAATCCGACCATAAACAAGGAAGAAATGAAGCAACAAAGATTTTATTCGAGAGCAATGAGTGCGAGAGAGACAGCGCTAGTCATGCCGACCAATAGTATTCATACACACATATGTATGTGCATACATTTAACGTCAAACGAATTTGTATGTACATACAGACAAACACATGTATGCTTGATTATGCTTATCTTTTTTTTGTTTTAACGTATTCTAATACAAGAACTATCTATTGTAATGTCTGAATACCGATTTAAGTATTATAATTGGGAATAAACGCAGAGAGTATTATACGGTCGGGCGTGTTCGACTGTACTTTTCTTTCTTGTTTATTAGTATAATCACATAATCGGGAATAATGCAGAATGTATTCTACGGTCGGGCGTGACCGAATGTACAGTTTGTTCTTGTCTTTATTCTTAGATTTGGTTTAGTTGTTTTTAGCTATTTTTCACGATCGTCAATCTAGCTTTTGCAGTCACAAATGGCAACACTGCTAAGCTCGTCACGCATTCGAATTGAAAGAATCCATTCGAGGCATTCTTCAGCTATTCATTTCGATTAAACAGATTTTCAGCTATTTTAATGATGCGATTTGTGCAACGGTTTCTCGGTTATAGGAACAACCCTCAAAGTGCAAAGTCGGTAGTCGGTTACCGCTTGTCAGTCAGTCAGTCAGTGAGTCAGTGGGAGAGCAGCCATGAAATCCCTTCGCCAAATTACAGAGTAAGGCAGGCCACTCACCCAGTTACGAGTGTTGCGAGTCCTGCCGCCTCCATTGTGTTTACCTACATGTGCGTGAGTGTTTGTACATGAGTGTCCTTTGCGCTTGCTTAGCAACAAACGATAAAATTCGCCCCTTTTTGGTGATAGGTAAAATAATTCCGTTTTTCGCCGCCATCTGGCGATGTGGTCGTCGAATGCACCCCCGTTTTTAGGTTGTGCTTGTGTTGATGCCACAGATCAACCCTCAAATTTAGTGCTTCTTCAGCTTGTAGAAAATTCCATGAGATTCACTAGTGTACTCGTACTTGTGAATATGAATCTATTTACTCAACTAAATGAACGATAAACTTGTACAATGCTTTCAAATATATTTCTGGTAAAAAAAAAAATCTACTTCTTATCGCAATCCACAACTTTTCAAAAGAACATAGAAGAAAGTACGGCTAGGAATAAGAAAGGTATAGCATCTATTTTAATCTTTTTAGACACCGTACTCTAAAAAGGAGTATAGGGGTCTAGTAGGTTTGTCAGAAGTGAAGTGTGCGTAACAGGCAGAACGAAACTTTTCCCACCCTATAAAGTATATATATTCTTGATCAGCATCAACAAGCGATATAGCAATGTCCGTCTGTCCCTCCGTCCGTCCGAAGTCTAGCCTCGGAAAAATTTACGTTATTCGCGAATATCTCTGTAACTATGGCACTTATGACCACCAATTTGGGTACACAGGTTCCTAGAGACAGCATAAATACAGTGCCATTAAAACTTTCTCGCTCATTGTTTCGCATCATTGTTTTTATAACATTCATCATTTGTTCTTGTGCATCCATATTCGTACCGGCTGGCGCAGCATTGCTTGAGCCACAATAGTAAGTTGCTCTTCGTTCGCACTTCACCTTAGAAGTTTCTCTAATGTTCAGTCGGCTACTCCGCAAATTCGTTGCGGCAAACAATAAACATTTGTAAATTAAATAAAATTTGAAATAAAGCGCTAACAAAAAAGCTTGTTAGCCCAACATTTAATGACCCCGACGTGAAACGAACACGCAACCTTCTGATATTGGATTCAGCTTCCCAAGCAAGTTGGGAAGAGAAGATGGAAGAGTCTAACACATCAAACGTCATTCCAACCTGGAATCAGTTCACCGCGCTTTTGGATCGCCGTTGCAGGACGCTAGAAAGTGTGGATCATGCTATGGGCATCTATGCTCCCAGATCCCAGTTGGGAAGGAACATCAAGGCTAATCAAAACAGATCTGCTTTCGTTGCCACAAGTTCCAGCATTGCAGATTGTGTATTTTGTCACAGCCCTGTTCATGGTATATATCAGTGCAGACCATTCAATAATCTGTCTCCTGCGCTACGCTTAAAAGAAGCAAAACGATTGCACCTATGCCTAAACTGCCTAAAAAGTGGACATCTATTACGATCGTGCAATTCTGGAAAATTTCGTTCATGTGGATCCAAACATCACTCTTTGCTACATATAGGCATTTCGTCACCACCAAGCACTCCTTATCTTCTGGATGCTGCTGCTTCTGAACCCGTTGCCTCCTCCTCTTCTCTTGTTGCCCATAACCTTCAAAATGATGTTGTGCTATTAGCCACTGCAGTTGTGTTAGTAAAGGATCGCGCGGGCATGTTAATCCCATGCCGTGCAGTTTTGGATGCAGGATCACAACTACACTTAGTAACTTCGCGATTAGCGCAACAGCTCCAGCTGAAGGAAACTCGGTGTCAAACAGCTGTGGCTGGCCTTGGAGACACTCCATTTACTACGGACGGGTGTACTGTCACATTAGATCTCCAGTCGCAATCATCCGATTACTCGACAACAATTACTGCAATTGTAGCTCCAATCATAGCTGATAAGCATCCGAGTTCCAAACTGGATATCGATAATTGGAGTATCCCAAACAACATTAGACTTCCTGATCCTGTGTTCTACAAGCCGCAGCGCATAGACCTATAGATTGGAGCTAGCTTGTTTTATGACTTGCTATGTGTCGGACAAGTTAAGCTGCTATCAGGATTACCGCTCTTGCAAAAGACACGACTTGGATGGATTGTAGCCGGTGGTGGTGCAAATCAAAGGACAGCATGGTCAAGCATGTGTCATCTGGTAATGCAACAGATGATTTGATTTGAAAGTGTTCCGGATTGTCTGGCGAAGATGACAAAGGAAGAGTTCGACTGCGAGTCCCATTATGTAAAAACCCTTCGTCGGCTCCCAACAGGTGAATATTCGGTACGGCTACCGATGAAGCACAGCATTGAGCGATTGGGAGATTCCTATGAGCAGGCGTTTCGAAGATTTTTATCTTCAGAGAGAAAATTACAACGCAATCCTCAACTCAATGCACAGTATCGAGCTTTCATGAAGGAATATTTAGAGCTTGGGCATATGACCTTAGTGTCTCCAGATTCTGTGAAAGCCTGTAAGTATTTTCTACCTCATCACTGCGTCCTAAAAGCAGAGAGTACCACTACAAAGCTGCGCGTCGTATTCGATGGATCAGCGGCCAGTACTACTAGATGGTCGTTGAATGAGGTGTTAATGGCTGATCCTGTTATTCAGCCCAAATTATTCAACATCTTGCTACGATTTCGCACATTTCCTGTTGCTCTTACTGGTGACATCAGCAAAATGTACTGTTGCGTCCGGGTCGAGGACCCGGACAATTACTTACAATGCATTTTGTGGCGAAACTCGGCGCAAAGTGAAATTAACATTTTCAAATTAGACACCGTTACTTATGGTACAAAGCCAGCTTCCTTTCTTGCAGTTCGGACAATGCAACAGTTAGCACTGGATGAGCAATCTTCATTTCCAGTCGGTTCTAAAACAGTCCTCCGAGATTTCTACGTGGAGGATCTTATATCCGGTGGTAATTCGGTGAACGAGGCAATGGAAGTTTTAGCTCAAACAGAGGGATTGCTCTCCAAAGGTTGTTTCAAGCTGCGAAAATGGTGCTCGAGCCATGCACAAGTGTTGAAAATGGTTCCAGAGAAGGACAAGGAGTCATTCGTTAAATTCAGCGATGGAAGCGACATAACTAAAACAGTTGGTCTTGCTTGGAATCCCTCAACCGATAGGCTACTGTTTTCTCTGGACTCGTTCGAGCCATCGTCAAAGCATTGTAAAAGATCTGTGCTTTCAACAATTGCACGCTTTTACGGCCCACTGGGATTAATTTAACCTGTCATTGTCAAAGCAAAAATATTTCTTCAACTTCTTTGGAAAGAAAACTTAAACTTGGACGAAAGTCTTCCGGCCGCATTGTATACGGTTTGGGAAGATCTCCTTATTACATTTCCTAATGTTAAGCTCTCCTCATTTTCCAGGTTGGTATTAAATCCGATCGCCGAAGTCGAAATGCATGGTTTTTGCGATGCAAGCCTTTCAGCATATGGAGCTTGAATATATGTGCTATGCTCCAAATCAAGGGTGGCCCCCGTTACAGTTCTCACCGTACCCAAACTTGAACTATGTGGGGCACTTTTATTGTCACAGTTAATGGCAGATGTCTGGAAAATGAAGCTGTTCACGGGATCGTTCCATTGTTGGTCGGATTCCTCCATAATCCTGTCATGGATACGAGATGAACCTTCAAAATTTAACATTTTCGTCGCAAATCGCATATCAATGGCATTATGTTTCAACGGCTGTTAATCCCGCTGACATAATCTCAAGAGGCGCTCCTCCAAATGAGCTCAGTTCATCTACACTTTGGTTTTTTGGTCCCGAATTCCTAATCGGTTTGCCGACCCTCTGGCCAGAACCTTGTCTTCTGGAAAAGCCAACATTAGATGCACGACGGAGAATACTCTTAGTCAAGGAGTTGGAGTTTGACGTCGTCTTGGAAATCAAATACCTGAATTCATTCCCTGCTATGCAACGTGTATTTGGCTATATCTACAAGTTCATTCGTCGCATTCGCCATGCTGGGCTTCTAGTGTCAGACTTACGCTTTGGTACTTTGATACTTCTCAGATATATTCAGAAGAATGCTCTTCAGGAAGATATAAAGGATGTGCAACACAAAGGCATGGTTAAGCGTTCAAGTTCTGTCTCCTCGTTAAATCCATTTCTGGATAGTTTTGGAATCATGCGAGTCGGTGGACAACTCGAAAAATCGACTCTACCATATGAGGCTCGCCACCCCATAATATTGCCCAGACAGCATCCAATTACTTGTGCCATCATCACCAATGCCCACGAGCGCAATCTGCATGCTGGCCCAAGAGCGCTATTGGGAACAATTCGACTTCAATACTGGCCTATTGGTGGTCGAAAAACAGTATCAAGTGTACTAAAGAAATGCGTCCGATGCTTCCGGAGTGAACCAAGATTAGTTGAACATATAATGGCAGACTTGCCAGGGGAGCGACTTGTTGGAACTCGAGCGTTTGACATAGCCGGTGTAGATTTCTGCGGCCCTTTTTTCTACAAACCAGAGAGTCGCAACAAGGCGCCTGTAAAATGCTACATAAGTGTATTTATTTGCTTTGCAACGAAAGCTGTCCATCTGGAGCTGGTAAAGGATCTTTCGACGAGTGCATTTCTCAATGCTTTAAAGCGCTTTACTTGCACTCGTGGTAAACCACGACAAATTTGTTGTTGGTGCGAAGAACGACTTGCAGGATCTGAAGAATCTGTTCCTAAGCGAAAAGCATCGAGATGCCGTGCTTCAATTTTGCTTGGCGGATACCATTGATTGGAGATTTATTCCACCCCGCTCCCCCCACTTCGGCGGTCTTTGGGAAGCTGCTGTCAAGACTGCAAAGTATCATTTTTACCGAGTAGTGGGATCAACTACTCTTGGATTCGAGGAGCTTCGGACACTCGTTTGTTAGGTAGCAGCAGTAATTAATTCTCGCCCATTGCTTCTCATTTCAGAAGATCCAGAAGATCTTGACGTGTTAACGCCAGCTCATTTTTTGGTGGGTGGTCCGCAAGCCATGTTTATGGAACCTGATCTAACACGCCTCAACTTTAATCGACTTGATAGTTGGCAAAGAGTATCTTACTTGCAGCAGATATTCTGGGCTCGATGGCGAGAGGAATATCTAAGTCTCCATTAAAGTGGCCTCTAGCCAGGGTCATCGAATTAATCAAAGGCTCTGATGAAGTCGCCCGTGTTGCTATTCTTAAAACCGCAGTTGGCGTCATTAAGCGTGGTATAAATAAGCTGTGTCTGCTGCCCACAAGGGATTCTGTTGAAGCTCGGAGTTCAACGGGGGGAGTATGTTTGGTTCAGCAGTAAATAATAAGTTGAGATAATTCTAGTAATGTTTGTAAATTGCCTTGCAAGGCAATATCGATCAGCTGTTATTTTCATTGGCGCTTCTCGCACATTGTTTCGCACCATTGTTTTTATAACATTCATCATTTGTTCTTGTGCATCCATATTCGTACCGGCTGGCGCAGCATTGCTTGAGCCACAATAGTTAGTTGCTTTTCGTTCGCACTTCAGCTTAGAAGTTTCTCTAATGTTCAGTCGGCTATTCCGCAAATTCGTTGCGGCAAACAATAAACATTTGTAAATTAAATAAAATTTAAATTTAAATTTAAATTTTCTCATCCCTGGCACTTATTTACCGTATTTTTGTTTTGTGGTGTGACGAGCTTTTTATACTCTCTGCAAGAGTATATTGGGTTTGTGCAAATGTATGTAACAGGCAGAAGGAGGCGTGGCAGACCCGATAAAGTATATATATTCTTGATCAGCATCACAAGCCGAGTCGATATAGCCATGTCCGTCTGACCGTCTGTCCGTCCGTATGAACAAACAGATTTCAGAGATGGTAAGAGCTACAAATTCGAGTTTGGTCTCTATCGACTCGATATTTAGTCAGTCAATACAAGAATCTTTTTTTTTTTTTTGATGCCACGCCCCATTCGCCCACAATGAGCAAAAAACTAGACATACCTCGGAAAAAATAGATGTTTAAAGCGAATATCTCAGTAACTACGGCACTTAGGAATACCAATTTTGGTACGCATTTTCCTAAAGACAGCATAAATACATTACCATTTAAAATTTTTGGCTGCCACGCCCCCTTTTTCCGTAGGAAAAAAACTCTTTTTTAAACTTCCATGCCGTTTTAGAGGCATTTGTTGTTATCGTAGAGTATTGTTATTTATGATTCCTTTGAAGAAAAATAATATCAAACTATGCTGAAAGTTTCATAAAAATCCAACAACAAACAACAGAGCTACCGATTATAAAGTTAATATTTAGGTCAATGCATGAGTGCGAGCGCGACAGAAGCATACAAGCATATACTCGAACTCTTTTGATGCATGTGTGGCGGCAATAGGATACATACACACATATATACATATAAATATGTGCATACATATAACATCAAACGAATTTGTATGTGCATATACACAAACATATGTTTGTTCGATTATAAATTGCCTTTTTTGTTGTAACGTGTTCTAATACAAGAAATATCTATTGTAATATCCGGATACTGATTTAAACATTATAATTGGGAATAGAAGCAGAGAGTATTATACGGTCGGGCGCGTTCGACTGTACTTTTCTTACTTGTTTAAAATGCCAAATGTAGTGTTTTCTTTACTTAACTGCTACAAAAACTCATAAAAAAATTTATTTAATTTAAGAATAATGTATGAAGCTTCCAAAGCTTGGCAGAACTTTGAGAAAGTTAATGGAAACACCGTCCACTGCACAATATTCAAGTTATAATTTCCAACAGATTTCTGTTAGTATTAATATCGATATCGAACTTGATATACGCGATATTAAACGCGATATGATATTTTCGATACGATATTTAATTTGATATTTTTTCTGATATCGATATCATTATTTTCTTGGCGATATACAACCCTAGTTGTGGTTAGTCGTTTGGGGTATAAATTCTAAAATTGAATAAATGTAATGGTTGAAAGAAAGGAGATAACTCTATGTTTACTTATATTAGTCACGGCAACTATAAAACGGAATATGTCCCAAGTGGAAGAGACGCCAGTTATAATTTTTTAGACCCCGTACTCTAAAAAAGATTATAGGGGTTTATTAGGTTTGTCAGAAGCCAAATGTGCGTAACAGGCAGAAGGAAGCTTTTCCGAACCTATAAACTATATATATTCTTGATCAGCATCAACAGCCGAGTCGATATAGCAATGTCCGTCTGTCTGTCCGTCCGTCTGTATGAACACCTGGATCTTTTAAACTACAAGAACTAGAGACACGAAATTTTTTAATGAAAGTCCGTCTATGATGTACGCAGATCAAGTTTATTTCAAATCGGCGCCACGCCCCCCACCGCCCCCGCAATAAGCAACAAGTAAGAAAAGTACAGTCGAACGAGCCCGACCGTATAATACTCTCTGCTTTTATTCCCAATTATAATGTTAAAATCAGTATCCGGATATTCCAATAGATAGTTCTTGTATTAGAACACGTTAAAACAAAAAAAAAAAAACTACGTATAATCGAACATACATGTGTTTGTCTGTATGTACATACAAATTCGTTTAACGTTAAATGTATGCACATACATATGTGTGTATGAATACTATTGATCGGCACGACTAGCGCTGTCTCTCTCGCACTCATTGCTATCGAATAAAATCTTTGTTGCTTCATTTATTTCTTGTTTATGGTCGGATTCTTATGAAACTTTCAGGAGAGTTTGACATGATACGTCTTCAAACGAATCAAAAATAACAATACTGTACGATAAGAATAAATGCTTTAAAAACGGCATGCAACTTTGAAATTTTCCTTTACTTCTTGCGGAAAAAGGGGGCGTGGCAGCCCAAAACTTTTGATGTCATTGCATTTATGCGATCTCTAGGAACATGTATACCAAAATTGGTATTCCTAGGTGCCATAGTTACTGAGATATTAGCCGAAAACATAGATTTTTTCCGAGGTATGTCTAGTTTTTTGCTCATTGTGGTCAAATGGGGCGTGGCATCAAAGAAAAAAAAGATTCTTGTATTGACTGACTAAATTTCCAGTCGATAGAGACCAAATTCGAACTTGTAGCTCTTACCATCTCTGAAATCTGTGTGTTCATACGGACAGACGGACAGACAGACAGACAGACGGACATGGCTATATCGACTCGGCTTGTGACGCTGATCAAGAATATATATACTTTATGGGGTCTGCCACGCCTCCTTCTGCCTGTTACATGAATTTGCACAAACCCAATATACTCTTGCAGAGAGTATAAAAAACTAGACACACCTCGGAAAAAATTGATGTTTTCTGCGAATATCTTTGTAACTATAGCACTTAGGAACACCAATTCTGGTACGCAGGTTCCTAGAGACAACACAAATGCAACGTCATTCAAAATTTTGGTCTGCCACACCCCCTTTTCCCACAAGAACTAAGCAAATTTTTCAAACTTACATGCCGTTTTTAAAGCATTTGGTAATGTAGTACGGTATTGTAATTCAAAATTTGTTTAAAGACAAGTTATATATCACACTAACCTGAAAGTTTCATAAAAATCCAACTATAAAGCGCGTTGTGAATGCACGTGGTTAAAAGAAAAGAGATAACTGTATGTTTATATATACATTAGCCGCAGTAGTTTGCGAAGAGAGCGTGGTGCGACTGATAGGGTTGCGTCGTGTTATGTAACTTTCGTATAAGTTCGCAGGTTTAATTCCCGACAGTGGAATTTATTGATATAATTTTTTAAATTTCAAACAAAAATGTAAATAAAGAATTTTAACTGATGCAACAGCCAATGGTCTGAGGTTCGAACCCGGCACAGACCCAGAAATTTAATTTATTTTTTATTTTTTAAATAACTACATTATTATATATAAATGAAAATAATGAATGTAGTGGTGCAACTAGTAGGGCAGCATGATATGGAACTTGCGTCAGTAAGCGCGGGTTCAAATCCCATCAGTGACTGATTTAAATTTTTTTTTTTAATTTAATTTTAAAACTTAAATTTTAAATTACAGTCGTATTCAAATATTAATTTCGAATACAAGGAGAGTACGGGGTCTTTTACAGTCGGCGCGCTCGACTGTAGCCTTTCTTACTTGTTTTATTTGTTTCTAAACCAATGGTCTGCGGTTCGATCCCGGCACAGACTCGCATTTATTTATTTATTTTTTTGTATAACATAAAGGTTCGAATCCCTATAAGAGTCACTTTAAATGTTTTTAATAGTCTCTGCAAGAGTATATTGGGTTTGTGCAAATGTATGTAACAGGCAGAAGGAGGCATGGCAGACCCCATAAAGTATATATATTCTTGACCAGCATCACAAGCCCAGTCGATAAAGCCATTGTGCGTCTAAAGTATATATATTGTTGATCAGCATCAACAGCCGATATCTGTCTGTCTGGATCAAAAGTCCGTCTACAGTCAGGCAGACTAACTTTATTTCAAATTTGTTGCCACGATCCATAAAGGCCCCGCAAGTTGTAAAAAACTATGTTCACCTCACTAAAAACGGTTTTCACATCACCAAGCTTTGAAACCACTAGAGCTACCGGAGCCATCTCCCATGCGCCCATAGATACTCCTCCTCAAAGCCTTCTCTCGTACTACTTCCTCACAGTCCCGTAAGTCCTACGTCTTTTGCTTGTTCTCTAATTATCAAACTCTACTTCTTGGTCTGATTTGCAATGAAACGTATTCAGCTTCCAGACTTTCCTCGTTTTTCATAACCATCTTAATAATTTCTCAACTCATATCTTTAGTACATTTCGTTATTTCTTCCATTTGTTGTTTTTGCTGTTTTTGCTCTTCTTTCTGCAGCATTATTATGTTCTCCATGCTCTCCATGGAATTTTTTAATTTAGACAGAGCAAAGTATCTAATACATTACAGCTGAGCTAGGTTACACTGAGCTGAAACTGAACTGAAAAGTATCTCATGCGTGAGCTCAGTAGCACATTTCCTTTATTTCCATTTTCATACTTTGGTCTCCTTTCTCCTTTCCTACACAACCCTACTTACCACCACTTTTCTCAGGACTGTGCGTGCCGTAGTCTGGCGCTTTGAGCTGCCGCATTTCATCAAAGATTTTCTCCATTTCCTTTGGGGGCGTCTTACGTGTGGTGTCTTTTCTTGTCTTGACTTGTAATTTAATCTCGCAGCTATTTGAATTCCAGACATTTCTTTGAAAAATTTGGCGCCAAATCAATGAATTTTTTTCGCTATCATTTTAAATTTCGATCTGATCAAAAAAATTTTGTATTATTCAAGTATACAAAGCCTTTCACACATTCATCATTCGCGTGATCAACGAGATTATAAAATGTCTTCGCAAATTGTTAACTTAAGGGGTTACATACCTTGAGGGCCCATCAAAGTACATGATTTTCTTTTTTAAGTATGTTTAATTGATTCTATTGATATGAGGGGTATACAACATTATAGGGTAACTCTTGAACAAAATATTTTAATATTTTGGAACAAAAAATTTGTGTTATTTGTTGTTGTTATCGCCCCTCGCCCGGAATACCTTTTTTTGGAAGAGCCTTGCGGTGATCAAGATGGCATGCGAACAGCTCAACCGAGATGAAACAAGTAAGAAAGGCTACAGTCGAGCGCGCCGACTGTAAAAGACCCCGTACTCTCCTTGTATTCGAAACTAATATTTGAATACGACTGTAATTTAAAATTTAAGTTTTAAAATTAAATTGAAAAAAAAAATTTGAATCAGTCACTGATGGGAATCGAACCCGCGCTTACTGACGCAAGTTCCATATCATGCTGCACCCTTACTAGTTACACAACACCATTCATTTGGCAGAAATTTGATTATTTTCATTTACATATAATGATGAAGTCATTTAAAAAATAAAAAAATAACTAAATTTCTGGGTCTGTGCCGGGTTCGAACCGCAGACCATTGGCTGTTGCACCAGTTAAAATTCTTTATTTACATTTTTGTTTGAAATTTAAAAAAGTAAATTCCACTGTCGGGAATTGAACCAGCGAACATAAACGCAGCTTGCATGACGCGTCACAACCCTATCAGTCGCACCACGCCCCACATTAGACAGAGATCCGATTATTTTCATTTACATGTAATAATGTTATTATACAAGAAGCACAAAAAACAAAATTTTATTTGTGAGTCTGCGCCGGGTTCGAACCGCAGACCATTGGATGTTGCACCAGTTAAAATTCTTTATTTACATTTTTGTTTAAATTTAAAAAAGTAAATTCCACTGTCGGGAATTGAACCTGCGAACTTATACTCAACTTGCAGAACACTCCGCAACACTACTAATTGCACCAGCCCCTTCTTATGAAACGGTTCCGATTATTTTCATTAAGATATAATAGTGCTAAATAATAAAAAAAAAAAAAAAAAAAAAAAAAAAAAAAAAATTTATTTCTGAGTCCGTGCCGGGGTTCGAACCGCAGGTCTTGTGTTTACAAAGAAGTGCGTTGCCCACCCGGACCACGCTCTCTTTGCAAAGTAATGCGGCTAATGTATATATACACATACAGTTATCTCTTTTCTTTTAACCACGTGCATTCACAACGCGCTTCATGGGCTACTTTGTTGTTTAATTGCTCAGTTGTTTATAGTTGGATTTTTATGCAACTTTCAGGGTAGTTTAATATGATTTGTCTTTAAACAAATTTTGAATTACAATACTGTACTGTATTAGTAAATGCTTTAAAAACGACATGTAAGATTTGAAAAGTTTTTTAGTTCGTGTGGGAAAAGGGGGCGTGGCAGGCCAAAACTTTTAATGCCCTTGCATTTGTGCTGTTTCTAGGAACCTGTGTACCAGAATTGGTGTTCCTAAGTTCCATGGTTACGGAGATATTCGCAGAAAACATCGATTTTTTCCGAGGTGTGTCTAGTTTTTTGCTTATTGCGGGGTCGGTGGGGGGCGTGGCGCAGATTTGAAATAAACTTGATCTGCTCGAGAAAGTTACGGAATTTTTATTACAAATTTGGTGTCTCTAGCTCTTATAGTCTCTGAGATCCAGGTGTTCATACGGACGGACGGACAGACGGACATTGCTATATCGACTCGGCTGTTGATGCTGATCAAGAATATATATACTTTATGGGGTCGGAAAAGCTTCCTTCTGCCTGTTACGCACATTTGGCTTCTGACAAACCTAATAGACCCCTATACTCTTTTTTAAAGAGTACGGGGTCTAAAAAGTCGAATGATTTTTGAAGGAAAATCTATTTTAGTGGTACTGAACGGTTCATTTGTCCAAATAAAATTTTTTTTTCTGGATGCGGAGACCCGTTGAGCAAAAAATTCGGTTTTCGAGGTTAAAAAATATTACAAAAACAATTTTTGTATCCCTCAGGGCAATAATTTTTACAAAGTTATCCGTTCAGTACTTCAAGAATTTTAATACGAACATATAAAAAATTTTAACAATCGGTTGGCAACTTTTTGAGTTATCGTGATCACCGCAAGTGTACTTTTGATAAAACCACATTCCGGGATAATCGATTTTAAAGTTTTACGCTAAGCCTTGTTCCAATGGAGGTTGCGTACTAAAAACTGCTGTAACTTTTGTTCTAGTGATCCGATCTTTATGAAATTTGGAATGTATACTCTCAAGATAATGTACTTTGATGATATACAATAAAAAAAATTTTCCATTTTTCGATCCCGCTCAAGGTATGTAAGCCCTTAACAGTGCCATAGTTATCGATATTTACTATGTATTATCGGACACGAGTGCATTAAGCACTCAGCATTCAGCTAAAAAAGTTTGGCTAAGTGTAATAAACTGAAGCGCTTTGGGCTTTTAGTTGTTTTGCTCTGCGTGCTTTTCCCAAAACAATATTCAAACAGATATATTTGTAGATAAATTCATAAATTGGGTTAATTCTACTTATTGAATATATATTTTATGAGCATGTTTGTCAGAACCCAATATGACACGATCTAATTTCTGCTTCTCTGCTTCTAACCCCACAGTTTTTGGTGTTTAATTTTAGAATGGCCTTCCAACAAAAACAAAAACAGTGGAACAGGTTCCACATACACACACAGACTCGCACACACTCTATTAGCTGTGCATCCTGAGGGCAACTGTGCCCCATGTATGTTTTTATGTATATATGTATGTAAGTAATACCTACTTTGTAATATGTATGCCGCACAATTTTAATGCAGAGCCCAAAAATCTATACTCGTGTGTGTGTGTGTATGCGTGGATATTTCAAGGTCCGTTGAGGAAACCGTCGACTGCCTGCAGCTGCATCAAATTTGTAATTAGGCGGCGAAGACGCCGTCTCCTCTTCTGATTTAGTGCCCACTTTCTCAATGTCGCCTCCTATTCGACGAGCAGGGACAGGTTCCCTTTTCTGACATACCCCTCAGCCCCTGTTATATGCTCTGCCTACGTGTCCCGACGTTTGCTTCTTCTTAATCATAAACAATTTAATATAACGGAAATGATCACAAATAACAAAACATAATATATTTTATTAATGTCAGCTCGTAAAAAGCGTCACGAGAAGTGCCGAAAGAATTGGGGTTAGTATTGTTATGGCATTATGCTTCTTAAACATTTCTATCTTTCGATTCTATATAAAAACTTACGTATTCTTATTTTAAAAGTTTAACATCAATTCAGCACTACAGCTTTTGTATACTTGAAAGATAGCTCTTTGATTATTACACGCGATGATTGTAGAGTAAATGGGTATACTGTATTCGTTGGAATCGTTCATGCAGAGGTAAAACAGATAAAAATAACACGTTTTAGAATAGAGACATTATTTGTTACCTATATTACTCAACCAAATTTACACAAAAATTATGTCAATGATGTACGTGAACATTTGATCCAAATTAGAAAAATATATCTGTATCTGTACTTCGTCAGAATCGGATCGGCTAAAAATTAGTATGAACACGTAAGAAAGGCTACAGGCGGGCAACAATTTGGAATAAACTTGATCTGCCTGACATAAGTACATCCGTCCTTAGAAGAGAGAGAAGTACAGCAGAGCACGCCTGTTCGTATAATAATCTTTGCTTCTATTCCACATTAAATTAATTAAATCTGTTTCCAGGTATTACAATGAGTAGTACTTGTATTAGAACGTTTTGAAACAAAAAACAAAATTTACAATCGAACATAAATCTGTTTGTCTGTATGCGCACACAAATTTGTTGCCGCCACGCTGCTGCAGAGTAAACCTTCGAAGTTCGAACATATGTTTCCATTTCGCTTGCACTCGCATTGACATTGCGCTTAAACATTAACTTTTAGCTCTCATGTTTATTGCTCGATTTTTATGAAACTTACAGGATAGTTTGATATAGTTAGCATTCAACTTTAAGGGGTCAGAACAAACTAGTGATGGATAAGACAGCTTGCTAAACACAACAAATGTTCACTCCGTCCGTCTGGAAAAAAACAAGAATGAATGCTAAAATCGCCTTACGACTTTAGGGTTCCGTTACTCAATTGCAATATGTTATTGACAATGGGGTATGAAAATAATTATAGTGCAATCGCTTTGGTGATGGATAAGACAGCTTGCTAATCACAACAAATGTTCAGTCCAGACGGACTGGACAGACGATCAAAAGGATATCAGAGACTATAAGAGCTAGAAAGGTCCCAGAGTCGCAAATAAAAGGTATAATACCGAAGCAGTACAAGTTTGTTTTTGTTTTTGACACGCCCACTTTGGGGCGTTTTATCTTCATATAAAGGGAAATGTTCAGGTAAAGCTAGAATGTTTTAGTATGGAAAACTTTTTTGTTATCTGTGCTAACAAATTTACATTGAATGTACATATCTAGGGGGTTCATCTACTGACCATGTTTGATCCAAATCGGTCTACTATATCGTATAGCTCCATAGGAACAATCGGTCAAAAACTGGCTCCGATCATAAATTTGTTTTCCAAGCTTTCTTATCCATCTCCTAAACTATTTCACTAATATTATTATCATTACTTATTGTTTATAACATATTGTAACTAAGTAACGGGTATTGTAAAGTCGCGAGGTGACTATAGCATTCATCATGTTATACTCTCTGCAAGAGTATATTGAGTTTATGGAAATGTATGTAACATGCAGAAGGAGACGTGGCAGACCCCATAAAGTATATATATGTTATATGTTCTTGATCAGCGTCACAAGCCGAATTGATACAGCCATGTACGTCTGTCCGTCCGTATGAACACACAGATTTCAGAGATGGTAAGAGCTACAAGATCGCATTTGGTCTCTATCGACTCGATATTTAGTCAGTTAATATAAGAGTCTTTTTTCGATGCCACGCCCCTTTCGCCACACAAAAAAAAATCAAAAAACCCAACCCACCTCGGAAAAAATCTATGTTTTCGGCTAATATCTCAGAAACTATGGCACTTAGGAATACCAATTTTGGTACACAGGTTCCTAGAGACAGCATTAAAGCAATGACATCAAAAATTTTGGGCTGCCACGCCCCCTGTTTTTGTAAGAAATAGGTTAGGTTAGGCCGCATACGGCCCTTAGTAGTCCGGGCGCTGAGGTTGTTCACGCTAGAAGTCCAGGAGAATTAGCAACCGTTTCGCGAACATCAGTAGGTCTCTTGGTGAGCGCTTTGATACCTCATCCAAAGAGCGAATTTGCGGTGAACCTAAACATATTAGCCTTGTTCGCTCTAAAGCAGGACAATGGCAAAGTAGGTATTCTAGTGTTTCAGAGGTGTTAGGGTATTTGCATTTTCTGCAGTCAGTGTTTGTGGTAATACCAAGCTTGCCGCATGCGCAGCCGCTAGGCAGTGACCAGTGAGCACTCCAGTTAGCATCCTACAGTCTCTCCTAGAGAAATGCAGTAGGAATCGGCCAAGTTTTGCATCGAATTCGTTGCACATTGTTCTGGCTATTCTACATGAGGTGGTATTCCGCCACCTTAGGTTTATCAGTTTGGTGGTGCTCCTCTCAAGATTGCTATACAGCGATCTTAGAGACGTGGCCTCCTGCTCTGTTCTACTTTCAGATAGTTCAGTACCAGCCTTGGCTAGGGTGTCTGCCTCCTCGTTTCCAGGGATTCGTTGGTGGCTGGTAACCCAGTAGATATGTACGGACTTGGTCGTGGGCTCTAGGTGCACTCGGGTTCTAACTTTTAGGTAGTTAGTAGGTTTTAGGTAATCGGAGCTTGCGGTCATATTCCTCCCTATGGAGCTATGACCATAGCCTTGTAGTGACATGCAGCCTAGAGCTGTGAGACGCTGCACAGTGGGCGATTTGGCTGATCTAGCGTTACGAAATACCAATTTTCAACATTTAAAATCATGCAAAATTTGATTACTCTCCCATAGTAAAATGTTCATTTAGCAAATCGATAGCATCTATATGGATAATATGTATATCGTTATTCAGCCCTGCGCTCACAAACACAAAATATCGAAACACAGCTTTTTCTTGCACTTTACCCACGTGTTTACACCGATCTTAGATTGTTGAAAAAATCGTTGTTTTATTCATTTGTGATCCAGTTTTTTTGTATTTCACAAAGTGAAGGTATGTATTTAAAGAAACTAAATGTTTTGTGACCTGTGAATATATGTTGTGTTGTTTAATTGTACTTTTAACCATCTGCCTCTCTAATATCCTATTGTTAACTAATTTCATCTTCTGTAGAATAAAAAATTATGAGGCCCGTATTGGCCCGTCAAAATGTTTTTTTTGTGATATTATATAGGTCGTCCGCTATGTGAATTGTCCAACATTAGCTGCCCTGATTTGCCCATTCTAACAATGTAGCTTTTTATAGGTATCATGTCGGTCTGCAAGCGGCAACTTTTTGCAGTATGGCATAATGAAAAATGCGCTTCAAATAAGTATTCCGCACTTGTCGACTACATTTTTTCTAATGTTATACAGAAACCGGACTGTGGTGAGCAGGACTACCATTCAATTATGGATAAACTTAAAATTTTTCACAAAAAATTGTCTGAAAAGTGGAAGAAAAGTAACAGAGATAAGAATCGATTGGAGAACAACAACGCAGCCTGGCTCAATGAAGATTTGGTTCTTCTGAGCCCCAAAGAAAAATTGGCTCCAGGACGAAAACCAAAAGAAATTGAAAATTGCCACCCAAACCGTCAGTGCACAAAATTATCACATCTTGTGGAAAACACTTCTTGCAATGACCTTATGAGAGCAACACGTATAAGCCTTTATAAATGTGGTAAGCGGAGTACATCGGACATTGTTTCAATGCTAGAAGCAGATCCCGACGCATCTAAAAAAATAAAAAAAAGTTTGGATGCAGACCAACAACTCCCCATTAAATATTCTCCAGAAGAAGCATTGGCGCTTTATATTGATGGCGATTACACGAAGAACTCATACAAGCTATTGCAATCAGGCACAAAAGCTCGAAAAGCTAATATTTTTCCAACCTACGATGTTTTGCGATCGGCGAAAAAAATGTGTTATCCGGATTGCATCAGAACGGAAGAAAGTTGCGCTGAAGTTCCTTTACAAGAAATGCTGGACCACACAATCACAAGAATAGTTGGTGCGCATCCCGAAGTTTTTAGCCAAATCTCGGATAATGGCAATAAATATAAGTCTTTGAGCCTCATTTCTAAATGGGGTTGCGATGGGAGTTCGGGACACGCGACATACCGGCAGAGCTTCAATAATTTGGAGCTTAAGATGACAGATGAGCACATATATTTCATATGCATTGTACCGCTACAATTACAATTGGAAAGCAAAGTACTTTGAAAAAATCCTCGCCCGGCATCGACGCGGTATTGTAGACCTTTAAAAATAATGTTTGCCAAAGAATCTACAGAATTGGTTAGGGCGGAAATTGAAAAAATGAATTCACAGATATTGCAAATTGTTCCTACGCGCTTAAGTAGTTTTCAAGTTCACCACAAATTGCAACTTACCATGATCGATGGCAAAGTTTTTAGCGTGATTGCCGAAACATCATCGCAAACATGTGGTATTTGTAAAGCCACGCCTAAGGCAATGAACGATTTAGATGCAATTAACAGCTTGGCAAGAAATGAGGACTTGCTGAAGTTCGGATTGTCGACTTTGCATTGTTGGATTCGCTGCTTTGAATGTATGCTACATATCGGCTATCGTCTACCAATTAAAAAGTGGCAAGTTCGTGCTTCGGACAAGAGCATAGTCGATAGACAAAAGGCAGTCTTCCAAGAAAGATTCAGAATTGAAATGTCTTTATTGGTAGATATTCCAATGCAAGGTTCTGGCAACACGAATAGTGGAAATACTGCTCGAAGGTTTTTTGAAAAGTCAGAACTGTCCTCTCAAATTACTGGAGTAAACCATGACCTGATAAAAAGACTTGGTGTTATTTTGCGTTCCATGTCTCCAGGTTGTGCAATAAATGCCGACAGCTTTAGAAAATATACGATGGAAACTGCGAAAATATTTGTGCAAGAATATTATTGGTTTTACATGCCCAGCTCATTGCACAAAATATTAATTCACGGAGCCGAAATTATAAAATGTGTACCACTTCCGATTGGCATGATGTCGAAAGAAGCTTTGGAAGCTAATAACAAAAATTTGCGAAATTTTCGGCTCAAGCATACACGAAAAAACTCGCGTGTAAATACAATGGAGGATTTAATGAATTCATTATTAGTTGCTTCAGACCCACTTATAACAAGTTTGTGCAAAAGCAAAGGAAATAAATCGAGTAAAAAAATAGTGTTTGATAAGGAAGTTCGAAGCCTCCTATTGAATTACCCTTCGGATTCAGAAAATTCCGATTCGGATTCGGATAACTGATATTATCAATAATAATAAAAATAATAAAAAAAAAAAAAAAAATAGCACAACAAAAATTTTTAAGGAGCAAGAAATTATTAAATATTGTGCATTGAAGGGTCCAAATAATATAAAAATTACAATTTTTGCAATATTGTTTTCATTTTTTTGAGTAATTAATTTCGTTACGCTAGATAAGCTAAATCGCCCACTGTGCGCTGGGCCGACTTGGCCGCCACTAACTTTGCGTGTAGGTCTAAAGGTTGTATACATAGGAGGGTCTCTAGAGCTTTGGTGGGGGTAGTGCGAAGGGCGTCTGTGACGCATATGAGCGCTTGGCGTTCTGCTTTTTCCATTAAGGTAGGGTATGTTTTCTTTTCGGTGGCTTGCCACCACAGGAGAACTTCATATAGCACCGTAGGACGGACGACTGAAATATAGATTTGCACTTTTTGTGGATTAGCTACACCCCATCCCGACTGGACTCTCATGCAGCCTAGCAGGTTGCAAATCTAGTGAGTGATGGTTGGAGTCTATCGATAATAGTGTTAGTGCGGACGTTGTTGAATGCACCTGTGATGTCTATGAAGACTCCTAGTGCGTATTCTTTACTATGAAGCGCGTTCTCGATGGAGGCGACTAGTGAGTGCAGTGTCGTTTCAACGGCACTTCGTATAGGCATGCTGGTTGGCGGATAAATAATCTTCGTAAGAAATACATGTTTAAATTTTACGAAACACATGGTTTTTAAAACAATACATAAACAAATTGAACAATCTTAGAAACGGAGAGTGGTGCAACCGGTAGTAGTGTTGCGTTTTGTTGTGTGGCGTACATGTGTGAGATTATAGGCTTACTTAAATTTTTATCAAATACAGTCATATTTAAATATTATATGTACACATTTGCATATACACATATAAAACAAGAAAGAAAAGTACAGTCGAACACACCCGACCGTATAATACTCTCTGCTTTCATTCCCAATTATAATGCGTAAATCGGTATCCGGATATTACGATAGTTCTTGTATTAGAACACGTTAAAACAAAAAAAAAGCTAAGCATAATCGAGCTTACATGTGTTTGTCTGTAAAATGTATGCACATACATATGTGTGTATGTCTATTGCGGGGCGTGGCAGCCCAAAACTTTTGATGCCATTGCATTTATGCTGTCTCTAGGAACACGTACCAAAATTGGTATTCCTAGGTGCCATAGTTACTGAGATATTAGCCGAAGAACATCGATTTTTTCGGAGGTGTGTCGAGTTTTTGACTCATTGTGGGCGATTGGGGCGTGGCATCAAAAACAAAAATTCTTGTATTGACTGACTAAATATCCAGTCGATTGAGACCAAATTCGAATTTGTAGCTCTTACCAACTCTGAAATCTGTGTGTTCATACGGACAGACGGACAGACAGACAGTCGGACAGGCGGACATGGCTATATCAACTCGGCTTGTGACGCTGATCAAGAATATAAATACTTTATGGGGTCTGCAACGTCTCCTTCTGCCTATTACATACATTTGCACAAACCCAATATACTCTTGCAGAGAGTATAATAAAAATCACTCCGCTGCTTCTTTTTCTCTATGTTTGTATGGAAAATGCGCACTACTATGAGTACGAACTCTTGACCAGTCGGCTTGCTCGACGGTGGATTCTCTGACTTGTTTTATGCTGGATTTATATATAAGGCATAGAACAAAAGTGTTTCCTTTCATAATTTTTTTGATGAAGTAAATCAAATGGAAAGATCGTGTCCTTGAGTTTTGAGAAAAACGCGACCCACACCAACCCTTTTTTATGGCCCTCTTCTCATCATTACTTTCCGCGCTCACAAGCGTCCCTTTGTCATGCATCGGTTGACTATCAGCCCATTCACCTTAAGCTCGACAGTAGCAACTAATTCACCTTACGATCGTCGCCCATTCACTGCCACCGTGGCAGTGCTACGTCCCTTTTTCTCGCTACTTTCGACGCTCTTGTGTGGCCTGGATCTTCCACCCTCCTACAGATTTTCTCTGCTAACGATCTCCTAACAAAAAATACAAAATATACACTACTATCAATAATCCCGTAGCTTCACTTGCGTTACAGTTTAATAAAAATGGTAATTTTACACAATTTCTTAATACATTTTTTGAGAAGACGCGTAAACTGTACTAAAAGTACTAAATTAAAATGAAGTTATTGTAATGAATATTCACTGTTTATTTATTGATCAAGATGAAACTAGGAACCTGCGTACCAGAATTAGTGTTCCTAAGTGCTATAGTTACGGAGATATTCGCAGAAAACGTCTATTTTTTCCGAGGTGTGTCTAGTTAGACCCCGTACTCTTAAAAAGAGTATAGGGGTCTATTAGGTTTGTCAGAAGCCAAATGTGCGTAACAGGCAGAAGGAAGCTTTTCCGACCCCATAAAGTATATATATTCTTGATCAGCATCAACAGCCGAGTCGATATAGCAATGTCCGTCTGTCCGTCTGTCCGTCCGTCCGTCTGTATGAACACCTGGATCTTTTAAACTACAAGAGCTAGAACCACCAAATTTGTAATAAAAATTCGGAAACTTTTGCAAGCAGATCAAGTTTATTTCAAATCAGTGCCACGCCTCTACCGCCCTCGCAATAAGCAAAAAACCAAAGACACCTCGAAAAAAATGGATCTTTTCCGCGAATATCTTTGCAACTATAGCACTTAGGAACACCAATTCTGGTACGCAGGTTCCCAGAGACAACACAAATGCAACGTCGTTCAAAATTTTGGTCTGCCACGCCCCCTTTTCCCACAAGAGCTAAGCAAATTTTTCAAACTTACATGCCGTTTTTAAAGCATTTGGTAATATAGTACGGTATTGTAGTTCAAAATTTGTTTAAAGACAAATTATATCAAACTAACCTGAAAGTTGCATAAAAATCCAACCATAAACAACTGAGCAATTAGACAACAAAGTAGCCCATGAAGCGCGTAATGAATGTAGTGGTGCAACTAGTAGGGCAGCATGATATGGAACTTGCGTCAGTAAGCGCGGGTTCAAATCCCATCAGTGACTGATTTAAATTTTTTTTTTAAATTTAATTTTAAAACTTAAATTTTAAATTACAGTCGTATTCAAATATTAATTTCGAACACAAGGAGAGTACGCGGTCTGTTGCAGTCGACGCGCTCGACTGTAGCCTTTCTTACTTGTTTTTTGCTTATTAAGGAGGTGGTGGGGGGCGTGGCACTGATTTAAAATAATCTTGATCTGCTCGAGAAAGTTACTTAATTTTTATTACAAATTTGGTGTCTCTAGCTCTTATAGTCTCTGAGGTCCAGGCGTTCATACGGACAGACGGACAGATGGACAGACGGACAATGCTATATCGATTCGTCTGTTAATGCTAATCAACATTTGGCATCTGACAAACCTAATAGACCCCTATACTCTTTTTAAGAGTACGGTGTCTAAAAAACTACGTATAATCGAACAGACATATATTTGTCTGTATGCGCATACAAATTCGATGGACGTTATATGTATGCACATACATATGTATGTATGTATGTATGTATGTATGTATGTATACTATTGCCTCCACACATGCATCAAAAGAGTTTGAATATATGCTTGTATGTTTCTGTCGCGCTCACACTCATGCATAAACTTTATAACCGCTTTAACATATACTTTTTAACCTGGTAGATCTGTTGTTTATTGTTGGATTTTTATGCAACTTTCAGGAAAGATAAGCACAAATGCCTTAAAAACAGCATTCAAGCTTAAAAAGTTTTTTATTTTTTACGGAAAAGGGGGCGCGGCAGCCAAAAATTTTAAATATCAATGATAAAACATCTATTTTTTATTCGGGGTACGTATAGTTTTTTGCTGATTGTGGGCGAATGGGGCGTGGCATTAAAAAAAAAAAGATTCTTGTATTGACTGACTAAATACTGAATCGATGGAGACCAAATTAAAATTTGTAGCTCTTATCATCTCTGAAATTTGTGTGTTCATACGGACAGACAGACGGACAGACGGACATGGCTATATCGACTCGGCTTGTAATGCTGATCAAGAACATATATACTTTTTGAGGTCTGCCACGCCTCCTTCTGCCTGTTACGTACATTTGCACAAACCCAATATACTCGTGCAGAGAGTATAAAAACAACAAACTTTCTCACACTTATTAAAATTTTACCTGGTATCGAATTTAATCTTAGTTATGAGATGATTGTAGCATGATAGTTCAATCAGTTAGTCAGTGGGGTCAAACAGTTTTAGGATAATCAGTATTGACCCTAGACACCTAATGTAGTTAGTGTTTCGACGAATTCGTTTTTCAGACCCTGTACTATTCAAAACAGAGTAGAGGGGTCTATTAGGTTTGTCAGAAGCGAATCATATGTGCGTAACAGACAAAAAGAATCTTTTCGGACCCTATAAAGTATATATATTCTTGACCAGCATCAACAGCCGAGACGATATAGCAATGTACGTCTGTCCGTCATACTGACATAGTTTCATCCAAATCGAACTACTATATCGTATAGCTCCCGTATGAACAATCGGTCAAAAATTCACTCTTAGGATGAATTTGTATGAACATTTTTTGTATTTACCAAGCTATCTTAATGAAAAACAGAATATATGTATCAATAAAATAAACATACTGACATAGTTTCATTCAAATCGAACTACTATATCGTATAGCTCCCATATGAACAATCTGTCAAAAATATGCTCTGATCATAAATTTGTGTGAATATTTTCTGTTTTCCAGCTAAGATAGCTGGGAAAACACAGAAAATATTCACTAAACTATGCACTAAAATTATTATCATTACCCATTTTCAATTACATATTGAAACTGAGTAACGGGTATCCTAAAGTCGCGAGGCGACTATAGCATTCTTTCTTGTCTTGTGAAATAAAATCAGCAGATAACCAAACAAACAAATTCACAAGTGTTATAAAAATTATACTTTTACGGCTCAGAAATGGGATATGTACTCGAAGATAGTTATATTTCAACGCCCTACCCAACAACTGAAGGAAAACCAGAAGTTTGCTAGTGGTCGATGCCACAATGGAAATGAGCAAAAGGAGATGTTTAAGACTTTGTGCATTAGTGATGTAGAATTGCCACTGTCGGACATACTCATGAAAAGGCCAAGGCCATCAAGGAAGTTAACCCGATGGCCACCGCGTCCGAGCTTATGATGTCTACAACAGCCTCAACTGCTGTGAAATCTGCTGTCACGCCTGCTGACTCGCACGTGGTCCAACCCAGAGCTACGCCTATGGCTCCGTCGCCATCGAAACCTACGAAACGCCGCCATGCCGATCTCCGTTCAAGATTGTGTCCGCCCGTCAGATGCCCACCGCCTCCAAAGCAGCCCCTCCGGTAACTATACTTTCAGCTGCTGCCTCTACCGCCGCTGTACCGCCTACTGTGCCGACTTGTGTCCGCACGCCTGATGACTCCGCCGCCGCCGTGCCGATCTCCGTTCAGGATTGTATCCGCCCGCCAGATGCCCACCCTGCCGATACACCTTTGGCCACTCTGGCGACTTGCGCCTCAACTACTGCCTACGCTGCTGCTGTGCCACCTACTGTGCCGACTAGTTTCCGCCCACCTGATGCCTCTGTCGACCCTGTGCCGACCTCTGTGGTGCCTCTGTGGTGATGAGCGCCCTACCGGCCGCTACTTCCTCGGCTGTCCTGGATGCCGTCCTAGTAGTCCAGATGATCTCTACTGGCGCGAGAGTATCGACTTTGCTGGAAGAGTTTGCAAAGACTGCATTGCCCGACGCCGCTGCTATCACTGATGTGATACGATGGACCGCCCCGACCATGCCAACGATGCCTGCTATGAAAACTATTTGTGATCCCGCTGCCTTCTCAGTGTTCCCTCCACTATCTAAGTGCTCCCGCCGCCATCATACGTGTTCGTACGATTGCTTTATTCTGTTACGCCCCCAAAGTCACCGCGCCCCCGATGTCACTCCTAAGGCCAAGTTGTAAGGTATTTTTAACACAAGAATATCGATACTATGTGTTATGTTAAGTAATTGCCAATAGATCCTTAAGAAGTTATGTTAATATCGATTAAGCACTGCTGTCTAGGATAAATATCGATTGTCTAGTGTTAAGAACCTGATGACAGGATGACATAAGGATAAGACTGATCTTATTCCTTCTCTTTTTTCGGTAACTGTGATGAGATGCAGACGTGTTCTGACCCTGCTTTTATCTTGTGAAATAAAATCAGCCGATAACCAAACAATCAAATACAAAAGTTTTATGAAAATTATACTTTTACACCATAGACAACCAATAGGTTCAAATGTTAATCAAAGGTCTATTTTCAATAAATTTAGCGTGCTGGACTTATAGTTAAACTCAAACTTGATTTCGTCGATTCGACAACCATTACCTTCGGTGTACGTCCAAATAGGATTACCCTTTTCACTCAGTTAAATTAAGGAAATGATTCAAATTTCTGAGAGTTTTAACCATGGAGTCCCTACTGACAATAATTCAAACAATACAATTTTTACACCGAACATTTTTTTAAAAACTTAAGTCAAAAATAAAGATACAAAAATCTTTCTTAACTATTTGCTGGCCAATGCTTTCAGTATAAAAAACCGAAAGAAGAAAATTGTATATTTTACTTATATTTAATACATAAATATACTGTATTTAAATATTTGTAATTACAAATTTAATATGACTTACTTGATTTCAAACAGGATATATATTGATTATTCAGAGGCAACCAGGATTTAAGATATAGTTTGTAAAATCTGTACTATAAAATTAATAAAAGATATAATTACATCGAGATTGTACCAATGTAATACTGAAACATTACTACTTAAATTCAAGTACTTAACTGTATTAACTTTAAAAGGCAATTTCTTAATTTCTACCTTTAAGCTCGAATTTTTAATGATTTCAATTGTTGGGAAATTTTCAATGATAAGTTCCTTAATTCAGTGAACTAAAATAACAGCTAACAATAAGCTACAAATGTTCATTCATAAAATATAATACAGATTTAATTATATGGTTCTATGGAGAGAGCTAAGTGCAGACATTTGGGAAATAAACATTTTTTTTTATAGGAGGCCGTGTCTGTAAAATGAAATATTAATAGCCACTTGACGCCCGAATGGAGCTGTCTTTTAAATTTATAATTGTTGGTTTATGCATCGATTTCGAATTATAGATCCGAGAGTTTTTGGGACGCATTCAGACTCCTGGACTGGCGTTCAACGCGCCAAAGAACTCACTGCTGTTTTTTATGGAGTCTCGAGTGTTTCCCAGCGGCAATTTAAATGATGATTATGGGCTTCGGAGCGTTACCTAAGAGTCTTTTTGAGGAGCCGGACTGAATAGAAATCTAACATCGATCGGTTTAAGTGATCCGCTTCTCGATGCACCAATTAATTTGCGTTTTATTGTAATTCTCGTAATCTAAACAGCCTGCATTCTGTAATTAACGCCATCAAATAATTCTGCTACATTCAGTCAGAAAATATGTAAAATTATAAAGAAATGGGGAATTGTTATCTTGTTTACCCCAAATTGCCACAAGCTACTTGAAAATGGTTTTTAATGACATATGAATCTGTTGTACAGTAAGCGAGCCAGATACAATTATGTTATTACATAACCATTTCGAAATCACCATTCATTTTGTGCACATAACCTCACACTTAGCATAACTCAATTCGATTTCCGAGAGCTACAAAAGGGATTTTATATTGTTTGTAATTTGGAAACTAACAGACTAAGAGTTAAATAATATTTCGAAAATCTGCTTTAACTTGTATGCTGTATAGTATTGTATGATTAGGGCTGTTACTCTACGAGTATCCGGTATAGAAATAATAAAAACTATTTAACTTAAGCTATTATTTATTGCTTGTAATCTTAACAATGTTAAGTGAATAGTTGTGCAACTTTCTTGTATACATTTTGTTTATTATAAGACAGAAGCTTAGATAGTTTGACAACAGATAGATAAGGTATATTTTAAAAGTGTTATGAGGTAGTAAAAAAAACAAGTATGAAAAGTACAGTCGAACGCGCCCGACTGTATAATACTCTCTGCTTCTATTCCCAATTATAATGTTAAAATCAATATCCGGATATTACAATAGATAGTTCTTGTATTAGAACACGTTACAACAAAAAAGACAATTTATAATCGAAAATACATATGTTTCTCTATATGCACATAAAAATTCGTTTGACGTTATATGTATGCACATGTACATATATGTATATGTGTGTATGTATATTATTGCGGCCACACATGCATCAAAAGAGTTGGAATATATGCTTGTATGTTTCTGTCGCGCTCGCACTCATGCATTGACCTAAATATTAAATTCATAATCGGTAGCTCGCTTGTTTGTTGTTGGATTTTTATGCAACTTTCAGCTTAGTTTGATATGATTTGTCTTCAAAGGAATCATAAATAACAATACTCTACGATAATAACAAATGCCTTTAAAACGGCATGCAAATTTAAAAAGTTTTTTTTTTCTTACGGAAAAAGGGGGCGTGGCAGTCCAAAATTTTAAGTGGCAATGTATTTATGCTGTCTTTAGGAAAATGCGTACCAAAATTGGTATTCCAAAGTGCCGTAGTTACTGAGATATTCGCTTTAAACATCTATTTTTTCCGAGGTGTGCCCAGTTTTTTGCTCATTGTGGGCTAATGGGGCGTGGCACCCAAAAAAAAAAAGATTCTTGTATTGACTGACTAAATATCGAGTCGATAGAGACCAAACTCGAATTTGTAGCTCTTACCATCTCTGAAATCTGTTTGTTCATACGGACAGACAGACGGACAGACGGACATGGCTATATCGACTCGGCTTGTGATGCTGATCAAGAATATATATACTTTATGGGGTCTGCCACGCCTCCTTCTGCCTGTTACATACATTTGCACAAACCCAATATACTCTTGCAGAGTATGAAATCAATTAAGATAACCTATTAGTGAACAATGGAAACCACAGTAGAGTGTCAAACGAGAGACGTCTATCACAATCGGTGACCTAAATCCAACCCATGCCGGCGTTACTCAGACCTACTACGTAGTGCTGTTATCGGTACTGTGCCGAATCGGCACTGATCGAATCGGTGCGAGTATCAGTCGTCTGAGCGGACTCAACGAAAGAGCAGGCTCTTCTAACGCCGATTTCAGAATGCACACGCTTGATTTGGGAACGGAAAGCAGTATTCTTACGAGTCTCAGACCAGTATCGCCTCTTCCGGTAGGAATCGAGCCATGTTTCACATTTACGAGCGGTCAGCGGGAACTCCCTCGAGCGGATCCAAACATAGCTGATCTTGTAGCCAGTAAAACGGCTCAAAAAGAGTTTTTCTATGGCATCGAGATAATGGCACAGAACGAGGATAAAGTCACCTGTGTGGACTTCAACCTTTTTCTGCCCATCCTCCCCTCTCTCATCAGCATAGTATGGTCGAAACAGTTTTCCGAGTCGATTCGTAAAACCGCCATAAGTCAAGTGGCAAGCATGCAGTTAGTTCCCCATCTAAACACGCGGATACACGCCATGCCTCATCTGTCCCTGTATAAAGTATCCCAGCGGGACCTAGACGAGTTTCTGGCTTTGAATCTTAACAATGTGCTTGTCATACGCGGCGATTATGTGGACGATGGACAGGACTACCGCTACGCATATCAGGTGGTCGAGTATCTACGACAAGCCAGGGGAAGTAGGTGTCCCAGCGTTCATCTGTTAATAGTTTCTAAAGTAGAACTTACATCTGATCTTTTCAGACAATATATCAATCGCAGTCGGGGGCTATCCAGAGGGTTACACGAGTTTAACTACTGAGCCACAGGATAAAGTCCAGAACTTGAAGTATTTAAAACAAAAGGTAAACCTCATAACTTAGTTAATATAAAATCAAATGCGGATTTCGTTATTCTAATGAATTTGAAAAACCGATTTTTGTCATGAATACAATTCCGAAAGACACGATATAACAGACATCAAGAGTAAGAATGAATGATTCAAGAGAAACAAGTAAGAAAAGTACAGTCGAACGAGCCCGACCGTATAATACTCTCTGCTTTTATTCCCATTCCCAATTATAAAATCAAAATCAGTATCCGGATATTACAATAGATAGTTCTTGTATTAGAACACATCACAACAAAAAAGACAATTTATAATCGAACATACATACATATTTTTGTCTGTATGTACATACAAATTCGTTTGACGTTATATATATGCACATATATATGTATATATGTGTGTATGTATACTATTGCCGCTACACATGTATCAAAAGAGTTCGAATATATGCTTGTATGTTTCTGACGCGCTCGCACTCATGCATTGACTTAAATAGTAACTTTATAATCAGTAGCTCTGTTGTTTATTGTTGGATTTTTATGCATGTTCCATGATAGTCTGATATGATTTTTCTTCAAAGGAATCATAAGTAACAATACTGTACGATAAGAACAAATGACTTTAAAACGGCATGCACGTTTGATAAGTTCTTATTTTTCTTACGGAAAAATGGGGCGTGGCAGGCCAACACTTTTAATGCCAATGCATTTGGGCTGTCTCTAGGAACATGCGTACCAAAATTGGTATTCCTATTCCATAGTTACTGAGATATTAGCCGAAAACATCAATTTTTCCGAGGGATTTTATATTAAATTACAAAGAACATTAAGTAGATTATTATTAAAAATATTTTTTTAAAAACCACTATTTGAGTTACCATACATATATGTATATTGTCCTTATCTTAGAGCGAAACCAGTTTAAGTTTAAAGCACGCACATAGTAAGTATCAAGATACAGATGTTTGGAAAGCATTAAATAAAATTTATAATCACAGTATTCCCATAAGTAAATTAACCATCCCAGAAACTTAATCTGAAAAAGAAAGCATAATAACGATAAAGGTTCTTAAGATACCGATGTAGTTACTACAGGGTCTTATTAATCCAGCTCTCATTAGCAATTAATAATATTATATTCTGTTATTTACAGATTGATGTCGGGGGCAATTTCATAATCTCGCAGCTGTGTTATTCCGGCGATAAGATTGTGGAATTTATACGGGATGCTCGTAGTGCTGGAATAACGGTACCCATTGTGCTGGGCATGGTTATTCCCGACTCCCATCGAAAGTATCAAATGATCGAGAAGATTACGGGGGTCAGTCTACCACCCCAGGAGCGCGACGAGGTTGATAAACTTCAAAGCGATGACCACGTCAAGGATTACTTTGTCCAACTCACAGTGCGCAATATCAAATATGTGATGGACGCAGACTTGGGAGTATATGGTATCCAGTTTTTTACCTTGAACCGGTTTGAATCAGTTGTTGATGTGCTACGTGAACTACGAGCGAATGGAATACTAAAGGAGCCCGCTGACGAAGATTCCATTAAAGTTTAGTTTTAAGTTGAACTAATTTTAATTAATCTCTTAATAAATACATTGAATGGTGAATAAGTGCAACATAAAAAAAAGTAAGAATTTTTTTCAACTCAAAAGAACCAGACCATTTCTAATTATTGGATTTGAATAATTAACTGAATCAATAACTCGCTGAGACAATTGGAGTTGTTTACTCCACTGAGTCATTTCAAGATATGAACATATGATCAGTGTTTAAAGAAGTAAATTTATTTAACACTCTTTACCCAATACAGTATTGGGTAAAGTATTCTTCAAGCGAATAAATTAATCATTGAATATTTATAATTAAATTTGCGTTGACAGCACACAATGAATAAATTTGTAATGATGTTGTGCATACTGTTAACTATCCATGCAAATGCTGTAGAAGTTGTCGATATTAGTTATCGATGTTTGAGGAAGTCCACTGCAGGTGTGTACATACTGTTGCAAAAACAAAAAGTAAACAATTATTTCAGATGTAATTTCATAATTTTGCAATCATGCAAAGGGGTCAATTGTTTAGGCTGGGATTTAGAATTGAAACTAAGAAGATAAAGAAGCTTCCCAGGCAGATTAATCGGAAGAATCGCTTAAAAATTGATGTATTCTTGGGGTTAAAAAAAAATCGTAGTGGCCACTGGCAAATAAATATGATAAATTCATGTAAGCAAATAAAACACAATTTATTTCGATCATACTCTATATATAGTAAGCTCTAATCACGATGCTTAACAAACCGAATCAAATCCGACCAATGCAGGCATTGCTGAGAACTTCAATTAACACTTCCCTAAAATATCTGCATAAGAACCGCATTCTACGGATGTGCAGCTCCACGCATCCATCACATCCACCTCAGCAGGCAGGAGCCTTGCCCTGGTCGTTGATTTTGGAGCCCTGCTACAAGTTCACAGAGTTCCAGCAGCAACTCCGCCTTGGCGATCCGAATATCGCCGAGATCGTGGCCGATAAGACAGCACGAAAGAAGTTCTTCTATGGAATCGAGACGAAGCCTCTGAATGAAGACGATGTGGCTTGTGTAGACTTTAATATGTTCCAGCCCCAGCAGCCGGTCTTCATCAGCATCGTGTGGACACGAAGGTTTTCTGAATTTATCGAAACCACGACCATGAAGAATGTCCCTAACATTCAATTGATGCACCATCTCCATCAACACATTCCTGCCATGCCACACATGACGCTGTTTCGCATAACCCAGAAACTTTTAGATGACTTCCTGGCTCTAAAGCTAAACAACGTCCTCATTATTCGAGGGGATCACGTGGAGGAGGGACAGGAGTACAGCTACTCCACGCAGGCGGTGGAGTATCTGCGATGCGCTGCCGGCAGTAAGTATCCTGAAGCAAATTATTTCCGACTGCGTTATGTTATAGTTGCGACTTTCTGTAGAAAGCCTGGCTATAGCTGTTGCTGGATACCCGGAAGGATACACGAGCTTGCGCACGGGACCTTGGAATAAGGAACAAGACATGGAGTACTTGAGACAAAAGGCAAGTTTGGTTTGGAAAACACATCGATCTTCACCAAAAGTCCTTTGAGTCTAATCCAAACCCATAATGCATTTTTAGGTTGAAGCTGGCGCAGACTTCATTGTGACCCAGATGTGCTACTGTGTGGATACAATTGTGAAGTTCCTGCAGGACGCCCGTAATGCTGGAATTACGGTTCCCATAATGCTGGGCATCCTGATCCCGGAAACCTACGCCAGATATCAGCGAATGTCCGGTTTCTCCAATGTAGTGCTCACCACGAAGCAACTGGAAGAGTTGGAGGCAATCAAGGATAACGACGCCATGGTTCAACAATACTTTGTACAACTCTCAGTGGGTATTATTAAACAGACCTTGGATTCTGGATTGGGTGTTTATGGCATCCACTTCTATACTCTCAACCGCTTCTCGCCTGTGCTCGATGCTCTGAACGAACTGCGTAGACTGGGAATACTCACAGATGACCCAAAAGACTCTGAGAGCGCTGTTAGGGTATCCAAATTATAAAGTGTAACTTTTGGAAAAAAAAAAAAAAAGTTTTGTATTTTGTGCAACTTATTAAATAAAATTCAACGTATTTATTTTAAATTTAAGCCAGTGCGTACACATGTACACATATAAAATAATTACATCGATAACACGCCCGATTATTTGACAGGTGTGTACACACTGGTCGACAAAATGTAAACTAAGAATTTAATTGCAAGCCACCAACTTACAAACCGACATTTTTGGTTTCAATATTAATATGAATGATTCATATAATGATCGCGCAGTTTCCTACGAGGCTTACGCCCGCTTTCTGCAGAGGCAAGAGGGCGTCTTGAGGGACGAAGGTACCATGAGGGGCTTTAAGGCGGCAATTGAGGCAAACTCTAAACTTTTTTCCGGCGCCACAGTTCTGGAAGTGAACTGTGGGAGTGGCATAATCTCTATGTGGGCGGCCCAGCAGGGCGCTACACGTGTTATTGCCGTGGAGCCGAGTGACGTGTGTCGAGTGGCACGTCAATTGATCCGCCGGAATCGTCTGGAGCACGTGGTCGAAGTGTGGCAAGGCACAGTAGAACAACTGCAGTTGCCTCCAGTGGACGTCATCGTATCCAAGTGGATGGGGTAAGCGAAGAGGAGGCAGCATTAAGCATAGGTATTCTCTAGTTTCTTATCCTCTAGGGCTTGTTTAATGTACAATTCTTCGCTCGAAGATGTTCTCTGCGCCCGCGACAAATGCCTTAAGCCGGGTGGCTGCATCTTTCCCGCCATCGCTAATTTGTACATAGCAGTAGCGGAGAAGCCTCGGAAACCCATGAACCTACTCAGCTGTTCCTTGCAGTACTGGACACGCCATTATGGCTTCAATCTGTCACGAGCCTGGGAAGTGAAGCTGCAGACGCCTTTGGTTCGGCATGTAGATGTGACCCATGTGCTTAGCCAGCGTCAGCTGCTGCAACACTTTGACATGCACACTCTGAAGCGCCAGGACCTAAACTTCACTGTACCCTTTAAGCTGCGCTGTCTTCGCCAATCGCTGGGCAAGATGTTCGTGCTCTACTTTGATTTCCGATTCTCTGGCGCAGCGGAGTCCATCGTGATTAGCACAAGCCCTAGTGCTCCTGCTACTCAATGGAAGCAGACTCTATTCCGCATTGACGAGCACTTACCGCTCTGCCTGAATGACATCATCTTCGGAAAGTTCCGCGTTCGACGAAGTCGGCAACATCTCGACTTTGACGTCACCTGGAGCTGCCACAACAAACTGACTCATGTAGAAATGCATACCCAAATCTATCGGATGCAGGGTGAGGCGGTTCCTATTTGAGTCAATTCTACATATACAGTGAGTGTAACTGAAAATCGTACAGCAACTTTTATCTATTTTCTTTAGTTCTTTTGAAATCATTTTTAATTTTTAATTAATTAATTGAATGTTCTTTATTTGAAAATTCTCAGCCGAGAAGAAAAGCTCATGGATTTAACGAATTTTTTAAGATTAAGCTAAATCTCTCGAAATTTTGAAGCTTGTACTAAAAAAGACGCAAGGTAGCCAAAACCTGTACGTATATTTCTTTACATTAACAACGTGAATCTACGACCATTATTTTCTAGGTAACCAGGATGTGAAAAAAAATTTTATATTCGACTAGATAATAAAGACACGACACTTGATTTTTATTATTTATTTAAGTTACAATAGGATATGAAATATTTTTTCCAATTAGTTTTATTTTAATATTGGCAAGTAAAAAAGCTATAATCGAGTGAGCCGACTGTAAAAGACCCCGTACTCATAGTGTTTCACAATTAATATTTGAATATGATTGTACTTCATTAAAAAATTTAAATTTTAAAATGGAATTAAACAAACTAATGAAGAAAATTTCACTAATCGGCTTCGAACCTGCGCCTGAGACTGCAGCTCAACAACACACCGCGACTCTACCAGTTGCACCACGCTCTACTTTTGCCAATGTTCTCATTATCTGAATTTAAATGTAATGTACACACAAATTCGTTTGAAATTATATGTATACCCATACATGTATGCATGTGTGCTATTGGTCATCACGGTCAGCGCCTTCGTACAAGCGAGACAGAAACATACAAACATATTCTTGTTGTTTTTGCATGCAGCGATGTTGCACTTAAAAAAAACAAGAAAGAAAAGTACAGTCGAACACGCCCGACCGTATAATACTCTCTGCGTTTATTCCCAATTATAATACTTAAATCGGTATTCAGACATTACAATAGATAGTTCTTGTATTAGAATACGTTAAAACAAAAAACAGATAAGCATAATCAAGCATACATGTGTTTGTCTGTATGTACATACAAATTCGTTTGACGTTAAATGTATGCACATACATATGTGTGTATGAATACTATTGGTCGGCACGACTAGCGCTGTCTCTCTCGCGCTCATTGCTTTAGAATAAAATCTTTGTTGCTGCATTGCTTTCTTGTTTATGGTCGGATTCTTATGAAACTTTCTGGAGAGTTTGACATGATACGTCTTCAAACGAATCATAAATAACAACACTGTACGATGAGAATAAATGCTTTAAAAACGGCATGCAAGTTTGAAATTTACTTTTATTTCTTGCGGAAAAAGGGGGCGTGGCAGCCCAAAACTTTTGATGTCATTGGATTTATGCGGCCTTTAGGAACACGTGTACCAAAATTGGTATTCCTAAGTGCCATAGTTACTGAGATATTAACCGAAAACATCTATTTTTTCCGAGGTATGTCTAGTTTTTTGCTCATTGTGGGCGAATGGGGCGTGGCATCGAAAAAAAAAAAGATTCTTGTATTGACTGACTAAATATCGAGTCGATAGAGACCAAATTCGAACTTGTAGCTCTTACCATCTCTGAAATCTGTGTGTTCATACGGACGGACAGACGGACAGACGGTCAGACGGACAGACGGTCAGACGGACAGACGGACAGACGGACATGGCTATATCGACTCGGCTTGTGATTCTGATCAAGAATATATATACTTTATGGGGTCTGCCACGCCTCCTTCTGCCTGTTACATACATTTGCACAAACCCAATATACTCTTGCAGAGAGTATAAAAACTTTGTTACGTGAAAACTCTCTTATAAAGGCCAGGTTACCCCTGATTATTTTCGAAAAATCGAAAATTTTTTTTTACATAAATTGTTAGTTAATAATCGTAGAAGTAATATAAAATAAGTCCGAAAGGTCGACACTACCGAGAAGTAGGTAGAATCGAGCGTAAAAACTATACCACTTATCAATATAATTCAAAAGGCAATTTATTTCTTAGATGTGTCGCTACGGCCGGAAGCAGAATCAGAAACATTTATTGTCATTTAAAAAAGTTATAAGCAATTAAAAATGAAAAATTGTAGTAAAAAAATTCAAAAGTCCGCCATTTGGTTTTCTTTTATTAAAAATATTTGATTCTGCTTCCGGCCATAACCAATTCAATACAAAACATGAAGCCGTTTGATTTTTTGCATTCAGATGATTCGTTTTTGAGATATGATGGCATCCATTTACGAATCAGCCTTAATTCAGGAGCCATTTTGAAAGCCGCCATTTTTAAAAAAAGAAAAAAAAATTTTTTTTTTAGCAATTTAATATTTGTTCTTTTATGTGAAAAAAATGGATTAAAAATATATTTTTTACTATGAATAAATTTTTTTTAAAAATTCAGACAAATCAGGGGTAACCTGGCCTTAATTGTAGGATTTTAATGAAACTTTCAGAATAGTTTGTGACTTGCCTCCAAACGAATGTTAAATAACAACACTGTACTATTTGAACCAATGCATTAAAAACGGTACCAAAGTTGAGAATAATTTTGTTACTTGTGGGAAAAAGGCAGCCCAAAATTTTTAATGACATTGCATTTGTGCTGTCTCTAGGAACCTGCGTACCAGAATTGGTGTTCCTAAGTGCCATAGTTACTACATAGATATCCGCCAAAAACATTGATTTTTACTGAGGTGTATCTGGTTTTTTGCTCATTGCGGGGGCGGTAACGGCCGTGGCAACAATTTGAAATATACTTGATCTGCGTACATCATAGACGGACTTTCATTCCAAATTTGGTGTGTCTAGCTCTTGTAGTTTTAAATATCCAGGTGTTCATACAGACGAACGGAAAGACAGACGAACATCGCTATATCGACTCGGCTATTGATGCTAATCAAGAATATATATACTTTATGTGGTCGGAAAAGCTTCCTTTCGCCTGTTACGCATATTTCGCTTCTGACAAACCTAATAGACCCCTCTACTCTCTTTAAGCGTACGGGATCTAATAATTTGTCTAACCCATGATCACTAACTTAAGGTACAGAAAGGACGAATGTTTAATGTGAATCAAAATAATCTAGATTTATTTTCCTCACGAAAAGAGCTTAGCCTTTGGCTGTTGTCTTTCGAGTTGCTAAGTGTCCATACAAACGATGGCATTAGCAATGGGGTTTGAGGGAATCCGAGGAGAATGGATTTTGGACAATTCCTGCGTCGTCATTATCATCAATGCCAGTCAATGTCAGGAATGCTTCAAATTCGTAATGCGTAGATATATTTTTGCGCGAATAATACAATTGTTGCGTCATGGTACCTTTGCTTGCCACTGGCTGCAGGGAGGGACGAGGGCTGTGGCTGGAGATGTGGTTAGGGTGGTTAGGGCTGCCACCGAAGACGTTGGCATTGAAAGCCTTTTGATACAAACAACATTTGACATTTGTAACTTGCGGTTGATTAGCCATGGAGAAAGGATAAACGCTAGTTCGCACTGCCCCTCCCTCTCCAACTCCCAGCACACCTCCCTTCGCCAGGCCCCCCGCACACAGCTGTCTTTCCGTCCACCAACTTTCGCGTCCACCAACTCACACTGGGTTCCCTTAAGGGTTGTCTCTTCGCTGCTGATGACGTGGCAAAAGTACGCACTATCTCTGTCTCTCTGTCTCACACCCATACGCTCACACACACACATACGCTCATACGCACATACACTGCCAGTTTAAAAATTTAGTTGGTTCAAACTTTTTAAAGAAAATTTGCAACTTTTTTTAGACCCCGTACTCTAAAAAAAAAGTAGATCGGTCTATTAGGTTTTCAGAAGCGAAATGTGCGTAACAGATAGAAGGAAGCTTTTCCGACCCTATAAGGTACATATATGTATTCCTGATCTGCATTAACAGCCGAGTCGATATAGCAATGTCCGTCTGTCTGTCCGTCCGTCCGTATGAACACCTGGATCTTTTAAACTGCAAGAGGTAAAGATACCAAATTTGGAATTAAAGTCCGTCTATGATGTACGCAGATCGAGTTTATTTCAAACTTTGGCCACTCCCTCTACCGCCCGTGCAATGAGCAAAAAACAAAGACACTTTGGAAAAATTAATGTTTTCCGCTATGGCACTTAGGAACACCAATTTGGGACCCAAACTCTGGGTACACAGGTTCCTAGAGACAACATAAATTCAGCGCCATTAAAGCTTTTAGTCTGCCACGACCCCTTTTATCACAAGAAACAAAATAATTTTCAATTTCGATGCCGTTTTTAAGGCATTTGTCCTTATCGTACAGTGTTGAAATTTAAGATTCCTTTAAAGACAAATCATATGAAACTATCCTGAAAGTTGCATTAAAATCCAACAATATTTTTCGCACTTGTATGTAAACCTAAGACCTGCAATTCAAACCCGGCACAGACTCTGAAATTTAATTTTTATACCCGTTACTCGTAGAGTACAAGGGTATATTGTAGTCCTTGGAATGTATGTAACAGGCAGAAGGCGTGGCAGACCCCATAAAGTATATATATTCCTTATCAACATGAACAGCCGAGACGATATAGCAATGTCCGTCTGTCTGTCCGTCCGTATGAACACCTGGATCTTTTAAATTACAAAAGCTAGAGCCACCAAATTTGGAATGAAAGTCCGTCTATATGTTAGCAGGTTAAGTTTTTTTCCAATTTTTGCCAAGTCCCCTACCGCCCCCGCAAATTGTAAAAAACTTTTTTCATAACACTAAAAGCTACGGAGCTATCGTGACCAAATTTTTGGAGTACGTGTATGGTACCATTATAACTAGCCTCAACAAGTTTGGTCCAGATCGGACAACTATAGCCTATAGCTAACATAGGACAAATCGGTCCAAAAAGGGACATTTGTATGGGAAAATTCTCACTAGACGGAGTACAGTCGGCTCGCTTGACTGTAGCCTTTCTAACCTGTTTTTTTTTTTTTTTTAATTTGTTATATAAATAATAATAATCGGGGTTGCCTCAAATGTAGGGCGTGATGCTACTGATAGGGTTGCGGCCTGTTTTGTAACTTGCGTTTAAGTTCGCAGGTTCAATTCCCGACAATGTCATTTATTACTATCCTTTTTTAAATTTCAAACAAAAATTTAAGTATACAATTTTAACTGGTGCAACAGGGTATGGCTGCGGTTAGTCGTTTAGCGTATATGTGTGAGGTCACAGGTACGAATCCTGTCAGAAAATTAGTTTGTTTTTAAACTTTTTATACTCTCTGCAAGAGTATATTGGGTTTGTGCAAATGTATGTAACAGGCAGAAGGAGGCGTGGCAGACCCCATAAAGTATATATATTCTTCATCAGCATCACAAGCCGAGTCGATATAGCCATGTCCGTCTGTTCGTCTGTCTGTCTGTCTGTCCGTATGAACACACAGATTTCAGAGATGGTAAGAGCTACAAGTTCGAGTTTGGTCTCAATCGACTCCATATTTAGTCAGTCAATACAAGAATGTTTTTTTTTTTCGATGCCACGCCTCATTCGCCCACAATGAGTAAAAAACCCGTCACACCTCGAAAAAATCTATGTTTTCGGCGAATATCTCAGTAACTATGGCACCTAGGAATACCAATTTTGGTACACGTGTTCCAAGAGACCGCATAAATGCAATGACATCAAAAATTTTGGGCTGCCACGCCCCCTTTTTCCGCAAGAAATAAAAGAAAATTTCAAACTTGCATGCCGTTTTTAAAGCATTTATTTCTATCGTACAGTGCTGTTATTGTTTTAATTCGTTTGAAGACGTATCATGTCAAACTCTCCTGAAAGTTTCATAAGAATCCGACCATAAACAAGAAAGAAATTAAGCAACAATGATTTTATTCGAGAGAAATTAGTGCGAGAGAGACAGCGCTAGTCGTGCCGACCAATAGTATTCATACACACATATGTATGTGCATACATTTAACGTCAAACGAATTTATATGTACATACAGACAAATACATGTATATTCGATTATGCTTAGCCTTTTTTATTGTTTTAACGTCTTCTAATACAAGAACTATCTATAGTAATATCGGGATACCGGTTTAGGGCACTGTAATTGGGAATAAAAGCAGAGAGTATTATACGGTCGGGCGTGTTCGACTGTCCTTTTCTTTCTTGTTTATATTTAATTTCAAAATTTTAATTTAAGTTAAACACAAGGCGCACTACTGTGAGTACGGGGTCTTTTACAGTCGGCTCACTCGACTGCATCCTCTCTTACTTGTTTTTAAATGCTATTAGTCACAAATCTAGCAATTTTTATAGTCTCTGCAAGAGTATATTGGGTTTGTGCAAATGTATGTAACAGGCAGAAGGAGGTGTGACAGACCCCATAAAGTATATATATCCTTGATCAGCATCACAAGCCGAGTCGATATAGCCATGTCCGTCTGACCGTCTGTCTGTCCGTATGAACACACAGATTTCAGAGATGGTAAGAGCTACAAGTTCGAATTTGGTCTCAATCGACTCGACATTTAGGCAGTCAATACAAGAATCTTTTCTTTTTTTTTTTTCGATGCCACGCCCCGTTCTCCCACAATGAGCAAAAAACTAGACATACCTCTATGTTTTCGGCTAATATCTCAGTAAGTATGGTACTTAGGAATACCAATTTTGGTACACGTGTTCCTAGAGACCGCATAAATGCAATAACATCAAAAGTTTTAGACTGCCATGCCACCTTTTTCCGCAAGAAATAAAAGAAAATTTCAAACTTGCATGCCATTTTTAAAGCTTTTATTATTCTTGTACAGTGTTGTTATTTATGATCCGTTTGAAGACGTATCATGTCAAACTCTCCTGAAAGTTTCATAAGAATCCGACCATAAACAAGAAATAAATGAAGCAACAAAGATTTTATTCGAGAGAAATTAGTGCGAGAGAGACAGCGCTAGTCGTGCCGACCAATAGTATTCATACACACATATGTATGTGCATACATTTAACGTCAAACGAATTTGTATGTACATACAGACAAACACATGTATGTTCGATTATGCTCAGTTTTTTTTTTTTTTTTTTTAACGTGTTCTAATACAAGAACTATCTATTGTAATATCCGGATACCGATTTTAACATTATAATTGGGAATAAAAGCCGAGAGTATTATACGGTCGGGCTCGTTCGTCTGCACAAATTACTATTGAAAGTGTTTAACAAAAATATCTGAATTTAAACTAAACTCAATGGTTTTAATATATGAACATCTTGATATTGTTTGATAACTCGTTTAATGATGGTGATGGTGAAGGGAACAAGATGCCAAAAATCTATTAACTAAATTTTCGTGATGATGGGTAGTGACTTCGAAGATACGGAAAATGTTGTCATTATTATAGCCTACCATATGAGCACTTGACTCAAATAACTGCAAATGAAAAGAATGTCGATGTATGTGAAGCTGGCATGCTAAATAGTATTTTAAGAATTCTGTGGTTAAAGGTAGATAAATATGTTATTTAAGAACACAGTGTCTTTACATATGTATGTTTGTTAAATTAATTAACATTTTAATGCTTTAGCAATTTTCTGAGGGTCTTCTGTTAGATATAGTGGGCACTTTGTACTACAATAATTGATCGAGAGAGGACAATGAGCGAGTTTTACGCAAACGACACGCTGTGCCAAGCCCCTAGGTCCTTACTCCGCCTCCTGTCGTTGCCACTTCAACTACTGTATTTACAAATTAGACTAAGCAAAAATAAGTCAATTACTTTTTTTTTTAGGTGTTAGCAGTTACCAGTGTTGCCAGACAGTTTTAATGCCTTTCAAACTAAGTGCACTATCGTCGAAGAACAAATAAATTCTTATTTTTACATTGTTTGCCCTTTTCATAACATTACAACTGGGAAACTACTGTGCATATCGTAATCAAATTTGCAAATTTTGGGTATGCTTCTGTTGTAACTGTATTTAACAAGTTTGGTCCGTATGGTAAAACGCGCACTAGTGGTTTTACAATCGACTTGCTCGACTCTAGTAGTTTTTATTCTACTACTGCTGTTTAGACAAAGTTTCTTAATCCAGGGACTAATTTGCAAATGCTAGCAAATTAATAAACCAGTTGGGGGTGGTTTTTATATCCAATTGAATTTAAAGGGGCTCGATCCCAATATTTGTTAATTGATTTTTATACCCGTTACTCGTACAGTACAATGGTATATTGTAGTCGTTGGAATGTATCTAACAGGCAGAAGAAGGCGTGACAGACCCCATAAAGAATATATATATTCTTGATCAGCATCAACAGCCGAGTCGATATAGCCATGTCCGTCTGTATGAACTATAGGATCTTAGCAACTATAAGAGCTAGAAAGACCCGTGAAGTCGCAAATGAAAGATAAAATGTCCAAGCAGTACAAATTTGATTTTGTTTTTGAACACGCCCACTTAAGGGCGTTCTATGTTCATATAAAGGTAAAAGCAGGTAAAACAAGAAAGAATGCTATAGTCGCCTCGCGACTTTAGGATACCCGTTCTCAGTTTCATTATGTAATTAAGAATGGGTAATGACAATATTATTAGTGCAATAGTTTAGGGGATGACTAAGATAGCTTGGAAAACACAGAAAATTTTCACACAAATTTATGATCAGAGCATATTTTTGAAAGATTGATTCTATGGGAACTATACGTAAAAGCAGGTAAAAGCAGGTAAAAATGTCATGTTTTTGTATAGAAAACTTTTTTCTTAGTTACGTTATCCGAACCAAATGTACATAGGATGTACGTATCTATGGCGTACATAAGATGACCAAGTTTGATCCAAATCGGACTACTATATCGTATAGCTCACATAGGGACAACCGGTCAAAAATTCGCTGTTAGTTTCAATTTGTATGAAAATTTTATGTATTTACAAGCTATTTTAATGAAACTGACACAGAATATATTTATTAATAACATACTGGCCGAGTTTCATTTAAATCGGACTACTATATCGTATAGCTTCCATTGGAACAATCGGTCAAAAATATGCTCTGATCATAAATTTGTGTGAAAATTTTCTGTGTATTCCAAGGCTATCTTAGACATACCCACTATTGCACTAATATTATTATAATTACCCATTGTTAATTACAAATTAAAACTGAGTAACGGGTATCCTAAAATCGCGGGGCGACTATAGCATTCTTTCTTGTTTTTGTTCATATTGTTAATCTTGTTGTGCTATAATTCCTAATAGTGATATTCCTATAAATGTTCGATCATGTGTTTTTTAATCTTCTTGTAGGCATGTGCCGTTTAATATTATTACAAAACAAATCAAAGTACAATGAGGAAACCAGCGATAAATAAAACCAAAAAACAAACTACAAATACACACATGCGCATGCAGAAGAGAGGCCTACGAATTGTATCCGTATCTGTCCATCTACAAAAACAAAAAATAAACAGATAAAAACAAAAGCAACAATCGAGAGTGCGGCAGGGACAGAGACAGAACTCAAATCATCCGTTGCGGCAGAGCCCCCATGCGAAGAGCAAGAGCCAAAAGCAGCACAATGAATACAAAGACGATGAAAACAGCAAGAACTACAAATAACAAAATAAAATAAAACCGGAATACAAAGTTTGCACTCGGGCTTGTGGAACACGGGCCGTGTAGGGTTGAAAGAAGGGGAGTCAGAAGTCTGCAAACGATCGGACCGAACAAAGGAGCGGCAGCAACGAGCGAAAAAAAAAAAAAAACAAAAAACAACTAAAACAAGAATGAGCGGTGTATTTATGGCACACACAACAAAAATAATAAAATGTAACAGAGAAAAAAAATGAAGCAGACGAGCCAAGTCACGTTCACGTTTCGTTAGTTCGAACGATCTCTGCGCGTTTGGTCCAGTAGCAGCGACGAAGGCAGAGCCCAACGAAGGTACAAATCAGCTGGGAAGGCAGCTTACTGTGCGCATATTGAGTGAAAGAGCGAGTGAACGATTAGCTAAAAGCGACGCTCTTTATACTACTAAAGAGTAAGTAGTTAAGAGCGGCGAGTGCTTGGGCTGCATTACTTGAGTTGTTTGTACATGTAAAGAGAGGAAAACTACGAAACGAGCTAATTTGGCCAGAGAAGCCAAACTAACACAATAGCAATCTTCAGTGTACTTGCGCTCTGAAACGATCGCCGGTGAGCGGCGTGCTCACGAAAGTGAGAATGAGAATATAAAAGGCGAACGGGTTGAAGTCCGTTTGTATATAAAGCAGAGAAGCATGTATGTGTCAGTTTATATGAGTGATGGAAGACAAGCGTGGCAGAGGCTAAATCGAATAAAAAAAAAAACAACTTAAGAAGAAAGAAAATATAAAAGCGCATTTGTTTACGAAAAACAATAAATAAGTGCATTTTGTATGTGAAAGAGCAAAGAAGGGGGTAGCGATGCACATAAATTTGGTATATTCTTGTGAACATATGTATGTATGTGTAGGTTTGTTGTGGCAGCATGTGGCACTTTGTCGTAGTTCCTCTCATCCACACATTGATTTTTATTGTTTGCCTTTTATTAGACGCACATGTAAATTCTTGCATCTGTTTGAGTGTGTATATGTTTAGCGTAGAGATGGGCATGGGCCTTTTTTTTGAGGCACGGCACGGCCCAAGCACGGCTGCTAAAAACAGAGGCCCAACACGGCCCAACACGGAATTTTTTTTTAGAGGCACGGCACGGCCCAGACACAGCACGGTATATTTTATTAATAAAAATTGACAAAATTTTTACAGTTTTCAAGAAGATTTTGTTTATAAAATAAAATTAATTTAAACAATTTTAAAGAACATTTTATTTAGAAACTAAAATGAATTTTAACAGTTTTCTAGAATATTTTATTAATGTCACTTAATAAATTTAAAATTTTTAATTAAAGTTTTTGTGTAAAAATAAATTGTACAATTCAACCTAACAAATGAGCAATTAAACTAGGTCAACTTATCGATCATACAGTGCCTACCGTGCCCAACCGTGCCTACCGTGCCTACCGTGCCAAACCGTGCCTACCGTGCCTGCCGTGCCTAAAGACTTTAGCACGGTAAAACACGGCAATTTTTTGGAAGGGGCCCAACACGGCCCAACACGGTTTTTTTTTTTAAAAGGCACGGCACGGCCCGGACACGGCACGGCCCATGCCCATCTCTAGTTTAGCGCAACGACCGATAGCATGATTGTATATATATATGAAAGTGTATGTACATATGTATGTATATTAATGCATTATAGGCATGCCTCTTAGCTGCTTATACATAGCTATTTAGCTACCTATTTAGAAGTTTTCAAGCTACAAACACGCTCTTGAACAATTTGCAAGCGCTAGGAAAAAGTCGTTGTGCTAATTTGCGACCTACCTCACACCAATTTGCATACGCTTAGTTATGTGTGTGTATTAAATGAACCAATCCACGTACACACACACACACGACAAATAGATACCGCGTAAGAGCGAGTAGAGCAGAAAGAGAGTGGGACTAGGCTATGTACAGTGTACTCACACGTATTGACCGCATGCCATGAGTAAAAATCATGTGAAATTGACGTGAAAATGAATAATAAAAAAAGAAAATCAACAAAAATAAAACTAATAAAATGCGAAATTTTCAATTACAGAGACACTTTAAATCCGTATATTTTTACCTTATGTATGAACTGCATATTTATGTACATATATATGTATTTCGAAAACGAAAATCACAATCCACAATTTCTGATTTTATTTATTTATTTTAAATGTGTAAATAAACAATTAATTAAAACTAATTGAAATAAATAAAAATTAAATGATTTGATAGTTATTTCCCAACAAATTACCCTCGAATTTTTCGACCCCCTTAGGGAGTTTCGCGATAATCGTGGACAAAAAAATCTGAAAGTTGAAACTTTAAAAACTTTAGAAAAGCACTTAAAACTGTATTTCACTAAGGAAAACCATTAAATAGTAAAAAACGGAGGTTTTTTGTTGTATTCTAAATGAATGAAATCCTTCTCATATCCAAGCGGATATTATTTTAGTTTAACGATTTTCATCCCTGCTTGAGCCTGAAAATAGAGGAATGTGGAGTTTTGACCTCATGATCAAAACACACTCCATTTAAATGACGTAGAAGGAATTCGGTATATTGATATCTTTAGTCTTCATGCTTCCTCATCGAATTCCTCTTCCTAAGCGTTTGTAAAGCTATCGTATTTCGTTGATTCCACTGAAGTGATCAATCTAAATCTGGTTTGTTCGAAAGTATCTAAGTCCGTTTCTTCCTTTCGCTTAGTTTCTTTGCCTAATTTACGTAAGTCTCCAATTTGAGCTTTCAGATTTTGTGGTTGTCTAATTTCAAATCTTTTCCTTGACTTTAACCCGTTTTTATTATACTCTCTGCAAGAGTAGATTGGGTTTGTACAAATGTATGTAACAGGCAGAAGGAGGCGTGGCAGACCCCATAAAGTATATATATTCTTGATCGTCATCACTAGCTGAGTTGATATAGCTATGTCCGTCTGTCTGTATTTCCGTATGAGCTACAAGTTTCAGAAAGAAATAAAAAACATTTCAAACTTGCATGCCTTGTTAAAGGCATTTGTTCTTATTGTACAGTATTGTTATTTATGATTCGTTTGAAGACAAATTATATCAAGCTATCCTGAAAGTTTCATAAGAATCCGACCATAAATAAAAAGATAGTTTGACATAATTAATATAATAAAGAAATGTTAAATAACAATACCGAACGATAAGAACAAATGCATTTAAAATGGCATGCAAGTTTGAAAAGTTTTTTACGGGAAAAGGGTGCGTGGCAGTCGAAAATTTTAAATGGTAATGCATTTATGCTGAATTTAGGAACCTGCGTACCAAAATTTGTATTCCTAAGTGCCAAGTTACTGAGATATTCGCCGAAAACATAGATTTTTTCCGAGTTGTGTGGGGTTTTTGATTCATTGTGGGCGAATTGGGCGTGGCATAAAAAAAAAAGATTCTTGTATTGAAGGACTAAATATCGAGTCGATTGAGACCAAATTCGAACTTGTAGCTCTTACAATCTGTGTGTTCATACGGACAGGCGGACATGGCTATATCGACTCGGATTGTGACGCAGATCAAGAATATATATAATTAATGGGGTCTGTCACGCCTCCTTCTGCCTGTTACACACTTTTGCACAAACCTACCCACGCTTGCAGAGAAAAATATATATATATCGGGCTCGTTTTTGGTGTACAAACATTTTTATTTAAGCACACTTTACTTAGTTTACTCTTAAAAAATGTGTATTTGATAAAGCTATCCAACATTTTCTTTTTTAAGCTCATAACCTGTTCTTGCTAGTAATGCCCACTCTACAAACACATAAATTTACACACAGACACATACTCGCACACACATTTTCTACTTATGTAAGTGCAAATGGGAATACATATTTACGGCCAGTGTATTTGGACAATTTATGAACTATACGAATGCGATCAAAACTAAAATGATTATTTTGAGAATAAGGCGCAGAGCAGAGTAGAATCGTTGGACAAAAAAGATACGCAATAGAAAATAAATCATAAACAAGAGTCGAGCAAACAGTCGAGTGTGGCAACAACACCAAATGGATAGCAAAACAAGTAAGAAAAGTACAGTCGAACGAGCCCGACCGAATAATATCCGCATATTACAATAGATAGTTCTTGTATTAGAACACGTTAAAACAAAAAAAAAACCAAGCATAATCAAACATACATGTGTTTGTCTGTTTGACGTTAAATGTATGCACATACATATGTGTGTAAGAATACTATTGGTCGGCATGACTAGCGCTGTCTCTCTCGCACTTATTGCTCTCGAATAATAATAAATGCTTTAAAAACGGCATGCAAGTTTGAAATTTTCTTTTATTTCTTGCGAAAAAAGGTGGCGTGGCAGCCCAAAACTTTTGATGTCATTGCATTTATGCGGTCTCTAGGAACCCCTGTACCAAAATTCCTAAGATTCTTGTATTGACTGACTAAATATCGAGTCGATTGAGACCAAAGTCGAATTTGTAGCTCTTACCATCTCTGAAATCTGTGTGTTCATACGGACAGACAGACAGACGGTCAGACGGACAGACGGACATGGCTATATCGACTCGGCTTGAGATGCTGATCAAGAATATATATACTTTATGGTGTCTGCCACGCCTCCTTCTGCCTATTACATACATTTGCACAAACCCAATTTACTCTTGCAGAGAGTATTAAAACCAAAAGAAAACAAACGCAAGTGAATAGTAAATAAAAACTAATAAAAACTCAAAGAAGAAAAAAACGATTTGCTCAGTTTGTTTGGGCGGACCGCCAGACTGCAGCGATATCTTTTAATCTTTTGGCTTGGGGCCCTCGTACTTGTCAGCTACCATTGCAGTTGCAGATACAGATTCAGATACAAATACAAACAAATTTGGGCTGTGGCCTGTCAACTGCACGTACACGGAGCTAAGCCAACTGAAAGATGGCACGACAATTGGCAGTGTCAACGGTGAATTGCATTGCGAAGCACGAGTAGCAAATACCCTGTAAACAGCACGTAAGAGAATTGTGAAATTTGAAATATTATCTGATTCTAATTAGTTATATTAGTATGCAAAGTTATTCAACTCGAGAATACCCTGTAAATAGTAAAGATTGCTTCGAGAGTAGCTTTAATAAGTCACAAACAGCACTCAGTGGAATCATAAAGTGGTTACACTTAGAAAGCTATTTTTATACCCAACATACCTAATTTTTACCTGTTTATCCGCGTCCCAATTAAAGTTAAGTTAGTTTTCTCAGCCAACGGCCACTCTAAAATTACATATAAAATTAAAAAATTAAATTACATATAAAATATGCAGTGTATTCACATACATGTCCAATTTTTTAGAGCTTGATTGCAGGGTATACAATCAGCAAGCGCATTTGAGTAAGCAATGAACATTGTACAAAATTATTCTATTTTCTTGGTCGATTTTGTTCACTGCTTTTCTTATTACTCGTTTTACGTCTTTCAAATGCAATTTTTATGCAGTCTCAATCCCGTTCATTGGCTTTTCACACATTTTCTAATTTTTCAAGTTTTGCACTCGATTTGGCAACTTTCATTTTGAATTGCATCAGTTCATGACTTTTATTTCAATTGCCATACTTCTTTATCTTTATCTCACACTCTGCACTTTGCACTCCATTAATCCGTCCATCTGTCTCCCTTTCGCTCTCTCTCCGCTTGTATTCCAGTTGATTCTCTACGCCCGATGCCAAGATAACATCTTGTCCATACCCCCTGCTTGAAATTCTATTTCTACAACAAGCTATTTTTACCTATATATGATGTTAGAACGCCCTAAGGTGGGCGTACCAAAAAAACCAACTACTAGTTGTTGGGCATTTTATCTTTCATTTGCGACCTCTCGGTGCTTTATAGCTCATATAGTCTTTGAGATCATTGTGTTTATACATACACATGGACAGACGCGAATGTCTGTATCGAGTCGTCTATTGATGCTGATCAAGAATATATATACTTTATGGGGTTTACGCCTGCTTCTCCATGTTACTTACATTCAAACGTGTATAGTATCCCCTTTAACTTAATTAATAAAAAAAATTATTAGTACAAGAAACGATTGAATAAAACCATTAAAAAGTAAGCAACATTTTTAAAATAAGTAGTATATAATTTGTTAATATACGAGGCGTGTCCAGAAAGTAAGTATACTCAAATTATGTAGACTTCGAAAAAATGTTTTAAAAAAATAATATACATGGATACACTTATATATACAGTGAAAGCTCTACTCGCGGTCAGCTCTCCAGCTCGGATATCTCTTTTAGATGCGCAAATTTTCATACAAAATACGTTCCTCTAAGCGGACATCTCCCTTGAGCGCACAAAAATATTGGAACCGTGGCTGTCCGGAAAAGGGAGGTTTCGCTGTATTTCATTATAAATTAGTTATTTTTGGCATAGTCAGCTTCTCTTTCGATTCAAGTGAAAAGCTGGAAAGTGGAGATCAATTTTTATACTCTCTGCAAGAGTATATTGGGTTTGTGCAAATTTATGTAACAGGTAGAAGGAGGCATGGCAGACCCCATAAAGTAGCCATGTCCGTCTGTCCGTCCATATGAACACACAGATTTCAAAGAATGTAAGAGATACAAGTTCGAATTTGGTCTCAATCGACTCGATATTTAGTCAGTCAATACAAGAATCATTTTTTTTTGATGCCACGCCCCATTCGCCCACAATCGGCAAAAAACTAGACATACCTGGGAAAAAATAGATGTTTAAAGCAAATATCTCAGTAACTATGGAACTTGGGAATACCAATTTTGGCACGCAGGTTCCTAGAGACAGCATAAATGTAGTAGTTGAGCTATCGCAACCAAACTCACACATTATGTGTATGATACCATTATAACTATCCTCACCAAATTTGATCCTTTATAACTATCCATAAAAAAATTGGTTCGGATCGGACAACTATAGCCTAAGGCTATAATTATATATATGATTAATTGTGCCACCACTAATCAGGATACTTGAGAAAACAACGCAGAAAGTTCATCTGAAATCAATCTGCGATCGTGTCGGACCGAAAATTCGATCTACAGTTCATTAGATTGACGCAAATTTTTGGACTTGGCGGAACGAACGATCGATATTTTTTGCGAATGACGCAGTAGAATGTCAACAGTTCTTTTTACTAACCTCGAATTAATTTTATTTTACAGCTGTGAGAGTACCAGTTCACTTTCTCTCTGGACATGCCTCGTGTAGTAAATTAAAGCATTTAAAATCAAGAAATGTATAAAAACTATACAACTTTAGAAACCCATTGTATAAATTAAAGTTATATTATAATTGAAACTAAACTGAGTAAAAAAGCAGATAAGCAGAACAGTAAGAGATTTTGTTGCAAGTAATACATCGATTATATAAATAGAAGGAGAAGAATAGAAAAATATTTAGATTGGCAGTAAAAATAATATAGTGGCAGTATGATTTATGGAAATAGTACGGTACTTCTTAATTTCGAACCTTGTGGTTTGCTTTTCTGATCCGATTTCTAGGTTATCAAAGTGCGGAATAAGGGTTTGATCTTTGTAAAGTTCTAAAATTTGGCTCGGTCACAAGTTTCACTGAATTACAATTGATTACGAAAGAAGAACATACTACAACAACATACTACTAATATTTAAATACAATCTTTACTTCAATCAAAATGCTCAGAGTACTCGCTACCTAAGTTAATTGCTAAGTAAAATGCAATTGTTTTTGCTAAAAACAACAACACCAACAATTACAACAATCCAAAATATAATAACAAAAACAAGTAAAAACAAGTAAGAAAAAAACAGTCGAACGAGCCCGACCGTATAATACTCTCTGCTTTTATTTACAATTATAATGTCAAAATCAGTATCCGGACATTACAATAGATAGGTGTTTATACGGACGGACGGACAAACAGACAGACGGTCGGCACGGCCAACGCTGTCTCGCTTGCACTCATGTACTGGCATTTCGCTCAAATATAAACTTTGTTGCTTGCTTTCTTTTTTGTTTATGGTCGGATTCTTATGAAACTTTCAGGATAGTTTGATATGATTTGTCTTCAAACTAATTACAAATAACAATACTGCACGATAAGAACAACTGCCTTAAAAACGGTATGCAAATTTGAAGTTTTTTATTTCTTACCGAAAAAGGGGGGTGGTAGCCAAAAATTTTAAATGGTACTGAATTTATCCTGTCTTTAGAAACCTGCGTACCGAAATTGGTATTCCTGAGTGTCATAGTTACTGAGATATTGCCGAAAACATAGATTTTTTCTGAGGTGTGTCGGTTTTTTAACTCATTGTGGGCGAATGGAACGTGGCGTCGAAAAAAAGGATTCTTGTATTGGCTGACTAAATATCGAGTCGATAGAGACCAAATTCGAACTTGTAGCTCTTACCATCTCTGAAATCTGTTTGTTCATATGGACGGACAGACAAACTGTCAGACGGACATGGCTATATCGACTCGTCTTTTCATGCGGATCAAGAATATATATACTTTATGTGGTCTGCCACTCCTCATTTTGCCTGTTATATGCGTTTGCACAAACCGCATATACTTTTGCAGAGAGTATAAAAAGTGAAAAATGAACAATTAGAGAAGCACATAAATTAAACACATACTAGGGCAAGTTTAACTGCATAAATTAAATTTATAGTATATTTTATGGATCGACCCCGAACAAGTGCTGCAATCCAACAATCCACAAAAATTCAACAACGAAACAATAGAAAAAAGTTATTGTAACTTTAGCCTGTGCATTTATGAGTTTGCTTTGTAACTATAAAATAGTAAATTGTACTTCATGAGGGTCTTCCACTTAACACTTATCATGAGGTAAAATTTACCTCATTCAATTGAAAATTAAAATTCTTAATAATTAAAATTAAAACTGTTTCATTGACATATGATAAAATCACTAAACTTACCATACATATAGTTTGTTGTACGTTTAGTAATAATGTTTTTAAAATTTTAATTCGAGCGTATTAAAGGGTGAAAAGAGAAATCGGCTATATTTCATAAAAATTACGGGAACTTAGTTCCGAAATGTACTGTAAGCTAAAACAGTCTTTTTTTTTGCGGGATTGTTTGAAGATTAAAGATGTGGAACATTAAAAATGTTACTTCTTTTTGTGGTTCGAAACGCTTTGTAATTGTTTATAAAATCAGGTGATTCTTCTGCGAGCCATGCGATTCATGTGTTCATTAAACTCAGCACCAACTCGTGGCTCATCGCACTGTAGTGTATAATCTGATCTACAAAAAGACCCATCGACCTCGTCTCAAAAGCATTACACCAAGTCTGACCACACACGAAGACTGGGAAGAAAGTGGCAATTGGCGAGTACAAAGCAAGCGTTTGAAGAAAACAGTAAAAAAGAGAGAAGAAGAGAAAGAGATGCAATAAGAAATGTCAGAGAAGAAGGAAATGATGCTAGAAACCCATGATGTATAGTCATCTAAAATACATATGTATTTTTGTGTGTAGATGAATGACTTAACTCGACATGAGTTGACGGGAGCCTTTTGAAGCTTTAGCATTAAGTCTTAGGTCTTTGATCCAAACGACTATATATGTTGACAAGAGACAGCAACTTAGACCACACACATAGTCCCTGACTACGCTGAAACTTACTGAGTTGAGCTTTTCCGAGAAACTGACCCGTATGCCTCAACACGGTTTAGTTGAGGTTACAAAAGGAGTCCGAAAAGCCTGAAACGAGATCAAGACCGAGGTCGCAACCTATTCCGTGGCCAGATTAAGCCAGAGGTCCATTAAAACATTTTGTGTACTGAGAATAAAGCGCAAATAGGCTGTAATTATAGAACAAATATTCACATAACAGAGGAGAGGAGGAGCACACAGATGGGACTGAAATGGGCATACGAATGCGAATACAAATACGGTGTGTGCCCTGCGTGTTAGAGATGCGAGTGCGATGATTCTGATGTATATAAAATTTAAATTTATAATATATATCAATGTATCGGAAGATCTCTAAAGCTTATTGATTTGATTTTGACATGAGTAAAATTTGACACTGAGTTTTATAAATAAAAATGTATTACCTCAAAATACCGATATGGTGGATTTATTACTAATAAATAAGTACTCTATCTATTATTAATAAATAAATACTCTATACTAATTAATTGATAATTTATTAATTTCTAGGAAATGTTATTAAATTTTAGAATTTAATTTTGATCAAGACTCTTTACATTTTAGTTTTGTGTGCCGTGGTGCTTTGTTTATGGCAGGCACTGTACCCATCTCTAGTACAAATGAATATGTAAGAGTTGTTGGCGTGTAAAGCCGCAATGAAAATCACCCATTACAACAATTCATTTCATTTTACCGCCTTTAGTGCTTACGTAAGCACCCAACAACGACAGCAATAACCGTACGTTGCAGTAGGAGCCGTCGGTGCCAAGAGCTTGAGCTCTCGAAAGCTGGTAAATACGATGGGTACAAAGGGGGTGGTGCAAAGGGCGTGTGTGTTTTTTAGGGACAGGGAAACGACATTTGTGCCACCTTTTTTCTACATAGCATTTTTTCTTTATTTATTTGTTGATTTTTTTTTTTGCCTGTAATTACACGGGCAGCGGCAACAACTAAACAGAAATCGCGCCAGACAAGTTGACGGCAGCGTGTGATTTTCTGTTTGGATCGTGTCGCTTGGGTTCGGTTCATTTGGGTATTGCACGGTGCGGTTGGGTTCGGTTAGGTTCAGGTCAGGTTGGGCTTGGGTTTGGGTTGATGCTTTGAATTAAATTCGCTATAGCGAAAGGCGGTCGAAGTCGTCGCAAAATGGGGCACTGGTTTTTTAGAATGTTTTGCGGTTTTATCTCAACTGTCTATAATCAGACAGTGAATATAGAAAATTCCCACTGACAATAGTTAACTATAAGATATTTACTAAGCGATGAATTACTTACAAATGTTGTTAAAAGTATATACATTTTTCTTAACTTTAAGTATTTAATGTTCTCCATTCCTGCACTTCAATTTTCTGACTAAGTGGAATTTTCAAAGTCTTATACATGAATCTTGCTGAAGCTATAATAAACCTCTGTATTTGTTTTTTTTTTTCGACTACGGAGTCTTAAAAACCGGCTAACAAAAACTTGAAATTTAGGGTATTTTCTAGTCAAAGCAAACAATTTTTGCTACTTATGATTTAGATCGTGCGCGCTTGCAAGACGAAGCACATTAAATGATATCGCATGATTAATGATTACTCATCGACCGGTTGAAAAGCTCTACGCTGAGCTCAGCAACAGTTCTGAAAAGATGTCAGCCGCGGGGTCGAATGATTGGAAGGGCGATTGGGGCTGGATGGTGGGGTCTCTCAGCACGCGAGCAACGATTGTTGAAGCCTCAACAGATAATTACCTTTAGAGTCGCAGCAACAACTTCAACTAATATATACTAACTAACTGTGTTACTCACCGTCACCGTCACTCGGTTCTAAGGGGCCAACAAGCCGACTGACTGAATGACGGACGAGCTGACCGCTTTAATGATTGACAAACTGTTGGCGCATTGACGTACAACTTGGCTAGTTAGTTGGTATTAGCCAGGCTTAGTTGTCCACGACGAGCTAACAAAATCGATTGACAGCCACAGACAGACTGGCAACAGTGTTGTACGACACTCTCCTCTGTCATGCCCTCTTCCCACTAGCAAAACAAAGAGAGTGAGAGAGAGAGGGCAGAGGGCTAAGGGGAGAGGGAGTGAAGTGCCCAGCGGGCCTGGCAGTAGTATCAGAGTTATCGAGTATATGTTTGACCTTAAACTATTCGTATTTACTTGTTCTTTTCACCCGGTAAACAGAGATTGGCAGTCGTCACGCGACTTTTAATACCCTTTTAATAGACGAAAGTCAATAGAAGGTAGCATGGACTGAAGTTTTCTTGGACTCATGAATTTAACTCAGCACTTACACTAAAAATATTCATTTGATATTGATTTTTGGATATCGATTTTTACCAATTACAAATCTTTTCTTATTTATTATACTATATATCTAAGTTAAGAGCGGATTGTTATGAGGATTTTATTTTCTTTTACCATTGCTTGTAAAGTCTTACGGAATAGACTAGTGTTGGTAAAACTATGATTGGGAGTTATCGATACTTACCGAATATAGCAGTTTAAGTTTAACCGATAATATTTATTATCATTTATCTATCAATCGATTGTTAAAACTCTCCTTCACAACATTTCTTTAAGTATGTTTTAGTCCACCAATACCTTGACATTTTTCATTGCCATAGGGTTAAGTGACCCATTCACTTCCAGTTTTATTCAACTGCTGAGCTGGTTTTTCCCTGGTTCTCGCTTGTGTCGTATGGGTTATACAATCAGGTCCCAGCTTTTGGGGGCTGTGATCTAATTTATGCAGTAGCGGTTTTCATACTCTTCACTGACTCATCTCGAAGACCAGGCCAGAGCTGTTGTCTGTTGTCAAGTGGTCATCGATAACTTGAAAATGATTCTACGTCATTGTGTATGGGTCGGATGTCCGATAAGATGCTACGTATGTGAGTGTCGTGGAATGATAGTCTTCGAAATGATACATGGTATGACGAATTGGTACGAATTTGGAAGATTGGATGATAAGCGTATGCCGAAATATATAGGCAGCAACTAGAATATTCTTTGAATATAGAAATCTATTTAGTTTCGATTGAAAACCGCCAACAGTTTTGGAGACTTCAATCTTTCATGAAACAAGTAGTGATGTTAGTGCGCATTTTCCATACAAATAAAAAATATGAAGAAAAAACAAGGGGGCGTGGCAACCCTAAAGTTTTAATGACATTGCACTTATGCTGTCACTAGGAACCTACGTAAATTGGTTGTCCTAAGTGCCATAGTTGCGGAGATATTCGCGAATAACATACATTTTTCCAAGGTTTTTCGTTATTGTGCGGGCGGTGGGCGGGGTGTCACCGATTTGAAATAAATTTGATCTGCTCGAGAAAGTTACGGAATTTTTATTACAAATTTGGCGGCTCTAGCTCGTACAGTCTCTGAGATCTAGGTGTTCATAAGGACGGATGCACTTGATCTGCTCGAGAAAGTGACGCATACTATTCAAAGATGAACATCGCTTTCAGCCGTTTTTATACTCTCTGCAAGAGTATATTGGGTTTGTGCAAATGTATGTAACAGGCAGAAGGAGGCGTGGCAGACCCCATAAAGTATATATATTCTTGATCAGCATCACAAGCCGAGTCGATATAGCCATGTCCGTCTGTCCGTCCGTATGAACAAACAGATTTCAGAGATGATAAGAGCTAAAATTCGAGTTTGGTCTCTATCGACTCGATATTTAGTCAGTCAATACAAGAATCCCCATTCGCCCCATTCGCCCACAATGAGCAAAAAAAAACTGGAAAAAAAAACTTTTTAAACTTGCATGCCGTTTTAAAGGCATTTGTTGTTTTCGTAGAGTATTGTTATTTATGATTCCTTTGAAGACAAATAATATCAAACTATGCTGAAAGTTGCATAAAAATCCAACAACAAACAAAAGAGCTACCGATTATAAAGTTAATATTTAGGTCAATGCATGAGTGCGAGCTCGACAGAAACATACAAGCATACACTCGAACTCTTTTAATGCATGTGTGGCGGCAACAGTATACATACACACATATATAATTATATATGTGCATACATATAACGTCAAACGAATTTGTATGTGCATAAACACAAACATATGTATGTTCGATTATAAATTGTCATTTTTTTGTAACGTGTTCTAATACAAGAACTATCTATTGTAATATCCGGATACTGATTTTAACATTATAATTGGGAATAGAAGCAGAGAGTATTATACGGTCGGGCGCGTTCGACTGTACTTTTCTTACTTGTTAAAGCTTTTTCTCTGTAGAAAAAAGTAAATACTTTTTACACTCGACATTGCAATGAAACTTTCTTATTCTAAGCACTGCAAGCATTTGAAGACGTATCTCGATCTGATGAAATTAATTAATTATTTGATTTCATAATTGTTATCTTATTTTCAGTTTTTAGTGCTTGTTTTCTATGAAAATCTAATATGATATAATAAAGGCCGAGTGAAATATAAACGAAATACACAAATTACTCTTTGGACGAGTTTTCAAATAGATAAACAGAAACAAGTAAGAAAAGTACAGTCGAACAAGTCCGACCGTATAATACTCTCAGCTTTTATTCCCAAATAGATAGTTCTTCTATTAGAACACCTTACAACAAAAAAGACAATTTATAATCGAACATACATATGTTTGTCTGTATGCACATACAAAATGGCGTTATATGTATGCACATATACATGTATATATGTGTGTATGTATAATATTGCCGCCTCACATGCATCAAAAGAGTTCGAATATATGCTTGTATGTTTCTGTCGCGCTCGCACTCATGCATTGACTTAAATATTAACTTTATAATCGGTATCTCTATTGTTTATTGTTGGATTTTTATGCAACTTTCAGCATAGTTTGATATAATTTGTCTTCAAAGGAATCATAAATAACAATACTCTACGATAAGAACAAATGCCTTTAAAACGGCATGCAAATTTGAAAATTTTATTTTTTGCTTAACGCATAAGGGAGCGTGGCAGCCAAAAATTTTAAATGGCAATGCATTTATACTGTCTCTAGGAACCTGCTTGTATTGACTGACTAAATATCGAGTCGATAGAGACCAAACTCGAATTTGTAGCTTGTACGATCTCTGGAATCTGTGTGTTCATACGGACAGACAGACGGACATGGCTATATCAACTCGGCTTGTGATGCTGATCAAGAATATATATACTTTATGGGGTCTGCCACGCCTACTTCTGTCTGTTACATACATTTGCACAAACCCAATATGGTACACGAGTTCCTAGAGATCGCATAAATGCAATGACATCAATAGTTTTGGGCTGTCATGTACCCTTTTTCAGCAAGAAATAAACAAAATTTTCAAACTTGCATGCCGTTTTTAAGGCATTTGCTCTTATCGTACAGAGTTGTTATTTATGATTCGTTTGAAGACGTATCATGTCAAACTCTCCTGAAAGTTTCATAAGAATCCGACCACAAACAAGAAGGAAATGAAGCAACAAAGATTTTATTCGAGAACGAAAGAGACAGCGCTAGTTGTGCCACCAATAGTATTCATACACACATATGTTTGTGCATACATTTAACGTCAAACGAATTTGTATGTACATACAGACAAACACATGTATGATCGATTATGCTTAGCTTTTTTTTTGTTTTAACGTGTTTTAATACCAGAAATATCTATTGTAATATAATATAAATAATTCCAATTGTAACATTATAATTAGGAATGAAAGCAGAGAGTATTATACGGTCGGGCGTGTTCGACTGTACATTTCTTACTTGTTTTAGTTGTTAAGCCAAATGCAGTGCAGAGTCGAGAAAACCCGTTCACACCCACTCGGTTTAGCGCAGTTTGGCAGTGGTCACCGATCATTAACGTTGATTACGAGGCAGCAACAACAAAGGCAACAGCGACAACAACAATGAACACAACTACGTTGGCAGCAACAAGTCGGTGAGCGAGCAAACAGACCAGCAAATAACCGAGTCAAGGCATTAGAAATAACAACACATAAACAAAAAAAAACAAGTAAGAAAAGAACAGTCGAACGAGCCCGACCGACCCGCATTTATTCCCAATTATAATCTAAAAATCAGTATCCGAATATTACAATAGATAGTTCTTGTATTAGAACACGTTAAAACATATATATGTTTGTCTGTATGCACATACCAATTCGTTTGACGTTAAATGTATACACATACATATGTATGTGTGTATGTATACTATTGGTCGGCACGGCTAGCGCTGTCTCTCTCGCACTCATGGCATTGCGTTCGAATATACAATTTATTGCTTGTTTTCTTTTTTGTTTATGGTCGGATTCTTATGAAACTTTAAGGAGAGTTTGACATGATTCGTCTTCAAACGAATCATAAATAACAATACTGTACGATAAGAACAAATGCCTTAAAAACCGCATGCAAGTTTTAAAAAGTTTTTTATTTCTTACGGAAAAAGTGGGCGTGGCAGCCCAAAATTTTCGATGTCATTGCATTTATGCTGTCTCTAGGAACACGTGTACCAAAATTGGTATTCCTAAGTGCCTAAGTTACTGAGATATTCGCCGAAAACATAGATTTTTTCCGAGGTGTGTCCGGTTTTTGACTCATTGTGGGCGAATGGGGCGTGGCATCGAAAAAAAAAAGATTCTTGTATTGACTGACTAAATATCGAGTCGATTGAAACCAGATTGGAACTTGTAGCTCTTACCATCTCTGAAATCTGTTTGTTCATACGGACAGACAGACAGACAGACGGACAGACGGACATGGCTATATCGACTCGGCTTGTGACGCTGATCAAGAATATATATACTTTATGGGGTCTGCCACGCCTCCTTCTGCCTGTTACATACATTTGCACAAACCCAATATACTCTTGCAGAGAGTATAAAAACGGAAAAATAATAATAATAAAACACAAACACAAAGCAAAACAAATAGCAAAGTTTCGCTTGGCAACAAAACACTGGACAACAATCGACTAACAACTGACGACAACAACTGTTAATAAGCCCACTAAGAACAAGAAAGAAAAGTACAGTCGAACACGCCCGACCGTATAATACTCTCTGCGTTTATTCCCAATTATAATACTTAAATCGGTATTCAGACATTACAATAGATAGTTCTTGTATTAGAATACGTTAAAACAAAAAAAAGATAAGCATAATCAAGCATACATGTGTTTGTCTGTATGTACATACAAATTCGTTTGACGTTAAATGTATGCACATACATATGTGTGTATGAATACTATTGGTCGGCACGACTAGCGCTGTCTCTCTCGCGCTCATTGCTTTAGAATAAAATCTTTGTTGCTGCATTGCTTTCTTGTTTATGGTCGGATTCTTATGAAACTTTCTGGAGAGTTTGACATGATACGTCTTCAAACGAATCATAAATAACAACACTGTACGATAAGAATAAATGCTTTAAAAACGGCATGCAAGTTTGAAATTTACTTTTATTTCTTGCGGAAAAAGGGGGCGTGGCAGCCCAAAACTTTTGATGTCATTGGATTTATGCGTCCTTTAGGAACACGTGTACCAAAATTGGTATTCCTAAGTGCCATAGTTACTGAGATATTAACCGAAAACATCTATTTTTTCCGAGGTATGTCTAGTTTTTTGCTCATTGTGGGCGAATGGGGCGTGGCATCGAAAAAAAAAAAGATTCTTGTATTGACTGACTAAATATCGAGTCGATAGAGACCAAATTCAAACTTGTAGCTCTTACCATCTCCGAAATCTGTTTGTTCATACGGACAGACAGACAGACAGACGGACAGACGGACAGACAGACGGACAGACGGACATGGTTATATCGACTCGGCTTGTGACGCTGATCAAGAATATATATACTTTATGGGGTCTGCCACGCCTCCTTCTGCCTGTTACATACATTTGCACAAACCCAATATACTCTTGCAGAGAGTATAACAAGAAAGAAACGTACAGTCGAGCGCTCCCGATAGTATAACCCTGTCTGCTTTGATTCCCGATTGTAATATTTTACATGCAGCGAAAAATTAAAATTCATTAAAATGCTTGTATGTTTCTGTCTCGCTTGTACTCATGCAATGACATTGCGTTTAAACGTAAATTCAAACGTAAAATTTGTATGCAACTTTTAATATAGTTTAATATGACTTCTCTTCAAAAGAATCAAAAATAACAATAAGACCAGATCAGATATTGTGTGAAAAGCAGGCGTGACAGTCAAAAATTTTAAATAGCATCGCATTTATACAGTCTCTAGGAGCATGCGTACCAAAATTGGTAATCCTAAGTGCCATAGTTACTTTATATATTTGCTGTAAAAATAAATTTTTCCGAGTATTGACTGACTAAATATCGAGTCGATAGCGACTAAGTTCAAACTTGTAGCTCTTACCATCTCTGAAAACTGTGTGTTTAGACGGACATGGCTATATCGACTCGGCTTGTGATGTTGAACAAGAATATATATAGTTTATGAGGTCTGCCACGCCTGCTTCTGCCTGTTACATACAATTGCACAAATCCAATGTACTCTTGCAGAGTGAATAAAAATTAAATAAGAAAAAAAAAAAACGAGTCAGCAAACTATCAAAGTGATTCTTAGCAAGCAACTCGAAATCTGATCACGGTTAGAGAAATAAATAAGTAAGAAAAGTACAGTCGAACACGCCCGACCGTATAATACTCTTTGCTTTTATTCCTAATTATAATGTTAAAATCGGTATTATATATATTATATTACAATAGATAGTTCTGGTATTAAAGCACGTTAAAACAAAAAAAAAAGGTAATCATAATCGAGCATACATGTGTTTGTCTGTATGAACATACAAATTCGTTTGACGTTAAATGTATGCACAAACATATGTGTATGAATACTATTGGTGGCACAACTAGCGCTGTCTCTTTCGTACTCATGGCATTGCTCTCGAATAAAATCTTTGTTGCTTCATTTCCTTTTTGTTTGTGGTCGGATTCTTATGAAACTTTCAGGAGAGTTTAACATGATACGTCTTCAAACGTATCATAAATAACAACTCTGTACGATAAGAACAAATGCCTTAAAAACGGCATGCAAGTTTCAAAATTTTGTTTATTTCTTGCTGAAAAAGGGGGCGTGGCAGCCCAAAACTTTTGATGCGATTGCATTTATACGGTCTCTAGGAACAATTGGTATTCCTAAGTGCCATAGTTACTGAGATATTTGCCGAAAACATGTATTTTTTCGGAGGTGTGTCGGGTTTTTGACACATTGTGGGCGATTGGAGCGTGGCATCAAAAAAAAAAAAGATTCTTGTATTGAGTGACTAAATATCCAGTCGATTGAGAGCAAATTCGAATTTGTAGCTCTTACCACCTCTGAAATCTGTGTGTTCATACGGACAGACATGCAGACGGACAGACAGACAGACGGACATGGCTATATCGACTCGGCTTGTGACGCTGATCAAGAATATACATACTTTATGGGGTCTGCCACGTCTCCTTCGGCCTGTTACATGAATTTGCACAAACCCAAAATACTCGTGCAGAGAGTATAAAAAAGACAAGTAAGAAAAGTACAGTCGAACACGCCCGACCGTATAATACTCTCTGCTTTTGTTCCCAACTATAATGTTAAAATCGGTAACGTTAAAACAAAAAAAAAAAAAAAATTAACTAAGTATAATCGAAAATACATCTGTTTGTCTTTATGCACATACAAATTCGTTTGACGTTATATGTATGCACATACATATGTGCGTATGTGTACTTTTGGTCGGCACTGCCAGCGCTGTCTCTCTCGCATACATGCATTGGTATTGGCCGCAAATATATAGAATTCGTTGCGTGTTTTCTTTATTGTTTATGGTCGGATTCTCATGAAACTTTCAGGGTAGTTTTATATAATTATTCTTCAAACACATTTCAAATAACAATACTGTACGATAAGAAAAAATGCCCTTAAAATAACATGCAAATTTAAAAAGTTGTTTTATTTCTTATGGAAAAAGGGGGCGTGGCAGTCCAAAATTTTAAATGGCTGTCTCTGGGAACCGGCGTACCAAAATTGGTATTCCTAAGTGCTATATTTACTGAGATATTTGCTTAAAACATCTATGCTAAAAACGCGTAGAATCATCTTAAATCAAAAAAATCGAATAATTTAGTTAAAGTATGAGTTAAACTTCCCCCCAACGTTTATTTTGAGGAATTATTTTAATTTTCAGCCATTTGGTAGTCGTTTGAAGTAACAAGTGATTTTTGACGAACACTTTCTCACATTTTATAGGTGTAAAACCACCTTAATATTAAAAAAATAAATAACGAAAAAAAAGCGTTGGGGGCAGGTTTTTTATATATAAAATATGTGTGCACAATTTCAAAAGGATCGGTTGAGTAGTTTTCAAGTGACAATGACTACGCACTTTAAAAAAAGGTTTCAAGAAAACCGCGTTTAAAGTTTGTAACGGACTACGCGCGCAACTGAGGCGGCTCGGCTTTATGCTCTATACCTTAAAAAGTTTTGCTCTGATTGACTTAAAATTTTAACACGGTATTTTTAAATGTTTTACTACAATAACATGCAAAAACAAGAAAAAACAAGAAAGAAAAGTACAGTCGAACACGCCCGACCGTATAATACTCTCTGCGTTTATTCCCAATTATAATACTTAAATCGGTATTCAGACATTACAATAGATAGTTCTTGTATTAGAATACGTTAAAACAAAAAAAAGATAAGCATAATCAAGCATACATGTGTTTGTCTGTATGTACATACAAATTCGTTTGACGTTAAATGTATGCACATACATATGTGTGTATGAATACTATTGGTCGGCACGACTAGCGCTGTCTCTCTCGCGCTCATTGCTTTAGAATAAAATCTTTGTTGCTGCATTGCTTTCTTGTTTATGGTCGGATTCTTATGAAACTTTCTGGAGAGTTTGACATGATACGTCTTCAAACGAATCATAAATAACAACACTGTACGATAAGAATAAATGCTTTAAAAACGGCATGCAAGTTTGAAATTTACTTTTATTTCTTGCGGAAAAAGGGGGCGTGGCAGCCCAAAACTTTTGATGTCATTGGATTTATGCGGCCTTTAGGAACACGTGTACCAAAATTGGTATTCCTAAGTGCCATAGTTACTGAGATATTAACCGAAAACATCTATTTTTTCCGAGGTATGTCTAGTTTTTTGCTCATTGTGGGCGAATGGGGCGTGGCATCGAAAAAAAAAAAGATTCTTGTATTGACTGACTAAATATCGAGTCGATAGAGACCAAATTCGAACTTGTAGCTCTTACCATCTCTGAAATCTGTGTGTTCATACGGACGGACAGACGGACAGACGGTCAGACGGTCAGACGGTCAGACGGACAGACGGTCAGACGGACAGACGGACAGACGGACATGGCTATATCGACTCGGCTTGTGATTCTGATCAAGAATATATATACTTTATGGGGTCTGCCACGCCTCCTTCTGCCTGTTACATACATTTGCACAAACCCAATATACTCTTGCAGAGAGTATAACAAGAAAGAAAAGTACAGTCGAACACGCCCGACCGTATAATACTCTCTGCTTTTATTCCCAATTATAATGTTTAAATCGGTATTCGGATATTACAATAGATAGTTCTTGTATTAGAATACGTTAAAACAAAAAAAAGATAAGCATAATCAAGCATACATGTGTTTGTCTGTATGTACATACAAATTCGTTTGACGTTAAATGTATGCACATACATATGTGTGTATGAATACTATTGGTCGGCATGACTAGCGCTGTCTCTCTCGCACTCATTGCTCTCGAATAAAATCTTTGTTGCTTCATTTCTTCCTTGTTTATGGTCGGATTCTTATGAAACTTTCAGAAGAGTTTGACATGATACGTCTTCAAACGAATCATAAATAACAACACTGTACAATAAGAATAAATGCTTTAAAAACGGCATGCAAGTTTGAAATTTACTTTTATTCCTTGCGGAAAAAAGGGGCGTGGCAGCCCAAAACTTTTGATGTCATTGAATTTATGCGGTCTCTAGGAACAAGTGTACCAAAATTGGTATTCCTAGGTGCCATTGTTACTGAGATATTAGCCGAAAACATTGATTTTTTCCGAGGTGTGACGGGTTTTTTACTCATTGTGGGCGAATGGGGCGTGGCATCGAAAAAAAAAAAGATTCTTGTATTGACTGACTAAATATCGAGTCGATTGAGACCAAACTCGAACTTGTAGCTCTTACCATCTCTGAAATCTGTTTGTTCATACGGACAGACAGACAGACAGACAGACTGACGGACAGACGGACATGGCTATATCGACTCGGCTTGTGATGCTCATCAAGAATATATATACTTTATGGGGTCTGCCACGCCTCCTTCTGCCTATTACATACATTTGCACAAACCCAATATACTCTTGCAGAGAGTATAAAAATGCGCATAGTGAGTACGGGGTCTTTTACAGTCCACTCGCTTGACTGTAGCATTTCATAATTGTTTTCATTACATAGCCCTCTGAAAAACAAGAAAGAAAAGTACAGTCGAACACGCCCGACCGTATAATACTCTCTGCGTTTATTCCCAATTATAATACTTAAATCGGTATTCAGACATTACAATAGATAGTTCTTGTATTAGAATACGTTAAAACAAAAAAAAGATAAGCATAATCAAGCATACATGTGTTTGTCTGTATGTACATACAAATTCGTTTGACGTTAAATGTATGCACATACATATGTGTGTATGAATACTATTGGTCGGCACGACTAGCGCTGTCTCTCTCGCGCTCATTGCTTTAGAATAAAATCTTTGTTGCTGCATTGCTTTCTTGTTTATGGTCGGATTCTTATGAAACTTTCTGGAGAGTTTGACATGATACGTCTTCAAACGAATCATAAATAACAACACTGTACGATAAGAATAAATGCTTTAAAAACGGCATGCAAGTTTGAAATTTACTTTTATTTCTTGCGGAAAAAGGGGGCGTGGCAGCCCAAAACTTTTGATGTCATTGGATTTATGCGGCCTTTAGGAACACGTGTACCAAAATTGGTATTCCTAAGTGCCATAGTTACTGAGATATTAACCGAAAACATCTATTTTTTCCGAGGTATGTCTAGTTTTTTGCTCATTGTGGGCGAATGGGGCGTGGCATCGAAAAAAAAAAAGATTCTTGTATTGACTGACTAAATATCGAGTCGATAGAGACCAAATTCGAACTTGTAGCTCTTACCATCTCCGAAATCTGTTTGTTCATACGGACAGACAGACGGACAGACAGACAGACGGACAGACGGACATGGCTATATCGACTCGGCTTGTGACGCTGATCAAGAATATATATACTTTATGGGGTCTGCCACGCCTCCTTCTGCCTGTTACATACATTTGCACAAACCCAATATACTCTTGCAGAGAGTATAAAAATGATGGCTAACTATGAAAAACTTGAACTTTGTATCAGGGACACTAGATTTTCTAAGAATAAAATAGGTAAATAATTTATTTGCTCACATTATTTATTGTATTAATTTTGGTTTGTGGACTTCAGGTAAGTGACTATTTGTTGTATGGAAAATTAATCAACTGATTGTCATTTAACAGTTGAACGACTATTTTCTGCAGAATAACTAATTGTTTACAAATTAAATTAAATGGAAAATGCTGAAAGGGAGAAAAAGTTGTAAGAGCTGACACTTTTTTAATAAATATATAATAGGCTACAATTTCTAGGGAAGTTGCGTAGATTTGTTTATTTTATTTTTTTTGGGATTTTATAATAGGAGGGTTCAAAAAACTCTTTGAATGCATTTGATTCAAACACGTGCTGATAACTTCTTAAACCCCAATTAAGAGTCAAACAGCTGTACAAATATTGAATCAAACTTTAGTGAACTCAGTTTAATCAAGGTCGTAAGGCGTTCACTTCCCCTGCCGTCTCCACAGCCCTTTACGGCTCCTAATGTTATCGGGCCTCGTGTTGTTTACTTAGCGTGCCACGATCAGCAAGTAATAATCATGATTACCGTCAAATTAAACATCGAGTGCATTGCACTTCATTTGACAGCATTAAATACTGAACACTCATACATTATTATTAAGTTCAATGAACGAACAAACTTTAAGCCAAAAAAGAATTTGGCCAATTGTTCTACTGACTGGATGCTCGATAAGAGTTCGTTGATCGGCAAACACAATCAGAAGTGCACATTACTAGCTTTCTTTTGGTCTAGATAAAATTATAACTTCTTTGAACATTCAGAGTCTTATTAACGTCCATGTTTTCTCATTGCTTTTGTTATTATTGTTCTCTTATGATGTAATTGCTGTTCTTGTATTTTCATAAAAAGTTTATCAAATGTAAATACATAGTGTTACAAATTTGAATTTCGTCTGGAAATTTACTTACCTTATAATTTTTTGAAATTTTACGATTATATAAATTTGATTATAATAAATTATAGTACAGTAGAATCCGGTTATGTCGACTCCGCTTAAAGCGTCAGAAAATGCAAATACTTTTCTGCGCTTGGAAGACGGTGAGCGTATTATTAATATATATATATTGTTTTAATTAAAAAATAATATTGTTATTTATATTTTTTTTGAACCATTTGCAAACATGACAACAATTAAAAAAAAAATTTTTTTTTTTTTTTGCTCCATATGCTTAAAGCGTCTACCGGGTATAACGACGTAAAATCGTCGGTCCCTTGAATGTCGTTATAACTGGATTCCACTGTAATATAAATAAGCATGTGTTTTAATATGAGATAGCATTTCATGAAAATAGACGGTATATATTTTAGTAGTCGATTATGGATATTAATTAAACCAGTTCTTGTAATAATATTGCGTATACATATGCGGGACATTATTTGGCACTTTGCCCACAATTTGTTTAGTCTCTCCGTTTGCTTAACGATAATTTTTAGTCACTGAGAAGTGAATGCCTTCCTGTTTTATGCACATGACTCATGCGAGTATTTGTATTTGTATTCACATTCACACTAAGTGCACTCAAAATGGGTCTAAATGAGGCCTGCACTTCGAATTGCTTTTAATTGCAGGCATTTAATTTATGCCGTTGATTCTCTTCATTGTCGCTCTGACACAACACAGAATAATGACTATCAGAGAGAGAGATAAAGACAGAGAGTAACATGGAGAGAGAGTAAGAAAGAAATATAATAATTGGGAATGGTAGCTGATTTGCTCATCAGCAATGGAGCTGATTACATGTCATCAGCTGCAGTAGCACATTTTATGGCCAGTATAAAAGGCCCAAACATCTGAAGTGCCACAGCACAAAGAAGAAGCTAAAGACGCAGAGGACGAATTAGAGGCTGCATCAGCTGCCAGATTTGCAGCCTGTTTGTTGTATGGCTGGAGCATGGTGGCGGGCATGCTTGGGGGCCGGAGCGTTAAAATTAACGACCAGCCAACTGCCCTTCTCTCCTTTTATTTCTCCCTCTCCATATCTTTCTGTTTCTGTTTCAGAGTCAGCATCGGTCTTTTCTTTCTTGTTCTTTGCATTGTACATTGCATTTGTTTCATTGCTAGACACTCAGCGAAACAAGTGGTAAGTTTGTAAATTTAGTCTCAATTCACAGCAGACATTTTATACAGTCGTTTATTTGGTTTATCAAAAAGAAAGTAAGAAAAGCTACAAATACGCAATTTTCAAACGTATTTGCTCTCGGGATCTTTGCATTATTTTTGCTCGATCAGACCGAAGTTGGTAAATATAAACATAAACAAATCTAAAAAAAAAGGGTAATGGGGTCTATTAGATTTATCATGAGAAGCTTACAAGCCTCATGGTCAAGCCTACAAAAGTTTATATATTCTTGATCATAGCTTCGTCTGTCACAGACATCTGGAATCGATATTCTGGATCTCAAAGACGTAAGATCTACAATCACAAAATTTGGTATCCATGCAACATTGTTTTGCATACAGTGCATGGAGTGTTTCTAACTTAATAAATAACTTTTCATGTATTGCTTAAAGTCACCTTCACTAATAAATTAAAATATTTTTGCCCAGACTTGTTTTAGCAGTGTCGTCACTTATTCTAGCCAGTTCTGTCTTTAATTGCAGCTCTGTTCAGTTCAGTTCAGTTCCGCTCAGTTCTCGTAGCTTCTTGGCAAACGGTGAGATGCATCTCAACAGTTGACTACTGTACTACGAGTGGCTATTAAAACTAATTGGCATGATTGATTGTTAGTCTCCCCACTTGCCACTGCCCACTTGACTCCACATTTTCTACAGCTGCTGTGGTTGCTTTTCTCTCGTTCGTTTTAGTTTTTGTTTCTTCATGAGTTAATTTAATTAATGAGCGTGTGTATCAATTGGTTTACAATTGTTTAATTGCCTGTATCATGCGGTGTTATGGCCTATGCCTTCCCTTTCTTTCTCTCTCTCTCTATTTCTCTCTATCTCTATCTCCATATTAGCCCTTAAGCTCCATTATAATAACCATTTGCCACCTATATGCACGAGCATCCACTGCACTATGGGCGATTTGTCGATTCTGGCGGCATAAAATGATAAAGTTATTGGTGAAATTTTGATAAAATGTTTTACTTATTAATAGTAAACACTTCAGTTAGCTGAAAAACAACTATTTTTTTGTTCGGGTGGCAACCCTTCAAAAACAGCTGTTCAGCTGAAGCTCTGAACAATATAAATTTGAGTGTAAAACTTTCTGCTGTTGTAAGTACTCAAATTATCATTTGTTTCACTTAAATTAGCAGGTGTAAAATAGATAGAAAATGTCAAGGTATTTATAATCTATTATTTGCTATAAATGTGCATAAATGCTCGTGGTGTTTTTAATGTCCAGTGTTATTGTTGATTGTATTATTAACAAAAATCTAACAATTATAATTGTGTTCCGTGGAGTATATCTTAAAAAGTGCCAATCAAAACATGCAACTAAAAATGGCAACTTATAATGAAATGTGTCTAGTTTATTGTAATATTAATTTTTAGACCCCGTACTCTAAAAAAGAGTAGAGAGTCTATTAGGTTTGTCAGACGTGAAATGTGCGTAACAGGTAGAAGGAGGCGTTTACGACCCATAAAGTATGTATATTCTGGATCAGCATCAACAGCCGAGACGATATAGCCATGTCCGTCTGCCCGTCTGTCCGTCCGTCTGTAAGAAAACCTGGATCTTTTAAACTACAAGAGCTAGAACCACCAAATTTGTAATAAAAATTCCGTAACTTTCGCGAGCAGATCAAGATCAGTGCACTGTGAAAATTTCTTTATGGGGCTTCATGACAATTTGCTCCCTCTTACGTTATGTTACCTCTCCTCCTCTCACTTCTTCCCATTCTCACTCTCTCCGCCTTTCCTGTAAGTCGTATCTGTCGCTCTATCAAGTTTGATTTTGCGGTTTGATCACCGACAAAAGCTGTAACCTGACGATTGACAGCTCTTTCAGACCCCTCAAATATGTGCATAGCAGCCAGAAAGAGGGTTTCCGACTCCATAAAGTGTATATATTCTTGATCAGCATAACAAGCCGAGTCGATATAGCCATGTCCGTCTAACTGTCTGTCTGTCCGTCCATATGAACAAACAGATTTCAGAGATGATAAGAGCTACAAGTTCAAATTTGGTCTCTATCGACACGATATTTTGTCAGTCAATACAAGAATCTTTTTGTTTTTGATGCCACGCCCCATTCGCTCATAATGAGCAAAAAACTGGGCACACCTCGGAAACAATAGATGTTTTAAGCGAAGGTTCCTAGACACAGCATAGAAGCATATTTATAATTTTTTAAAATTTTAATTTAAATTAAATACAAATGCGCACTACTGTGAGTACGACGTTTTTTACAGTCGACTGGCTGGACTGGACACGCCCGACCGTATAATACTCTCTGCTTTTATTCCCAATTATAATGCTTAAATAATAATCTGTATGTACATACAAATTCGTTTGACGTTAAATGTATGCACATACATATTTGTGTATGAATACTATTGGTCGGCATGACTAGCGCTGTCTCTCTCGCACTCATTGCTCTCGAATAAAATCTTTGTTGCTTCATTTCTTTCTTGTTTATGGTCGGATTCTTATAAAACTTTCAGGAGAGTTTGACATGATACGTCTTCAAACGAATCATAAATAACAACACTGTACGATAAGAATAAATGCTTTAAAAACGGCATGCAAGTTTGAAATTTTCTTTTATTTCTTGCGGAAAAAGGGGGCGTGGCAGCCCAAAACTTTTGATGTCATTGCATTAATGCGGTCTCTAAAAACACGTATACCAAAATTGGTATTCCTAGGTGCCATAGTTACTGAGATATTTGCTGAAAACATAGATTTTTTCCGAGGTGTGACGGGTTTTTTACTCATTGTGGGCGAATGGGGCGTGGCATCTCTGACATCTGTTTGTTCATACGGACAGACAGACAGACGGACAGACAGACAGACAGACGGACGGACAGACGGACACGGCTATATCGACTCGGCTCGTGACGCTGATCAAGAATATATATACTTTATGGGGTCTGCCACGCCTCCTTCTGCCTGTTACATACATTTGCACAAACCCAATATACTCTTGCAGAGAGTATAAAAAGACGAAAAAGCCAAATAATGATAACTGTGAATATGTTCCATTGTGTCAGTGAGTGTGTGTGTGCATCTGAAACTAATTGCTGGCAACAACAACGGTGGGTATTGTCAGTCGTTTCCTCTTGATGGGCAACTGTTCTGCGTGGCACGAGAAATACATATAAAACAATGGAGCGAATTACTAGTACAACAAATACATAACCTTTTCATATGAGTGATGTGTACTTGTGTGTGTGAGTGTGTGAGTGAATGTGTTAGTGTGTGTTGGGTCTTTCGTCTTTGGCTTTTGTCTATTGTGGACTTGAAAATGCTCTCTACTTTTCACCAAACTGGGCGCCATTATGATCCAACTTTGGATACGGATACGGTTCCCTGGCCACCGTATCAACCATGGTCCATAGTCACTCCCTGGTGCGTTTCATGCAACGAAGCATGCCACGATGCCAAGAAATGTAAATATGCCCTGAATCTGGTATTCAGACTTAAACCGAAACTGGGACTGGGTCTCCAACTGGGACTTTAACTGGGATTGCAATTCTACATCAAATCTCAAAAGCGTGTCACTTTGCATTTTACATAGCCAAAAATTACCTTTTGTTTATTCGTATTTACTTTTGAATCCGATACATGATGGTATTTAAGGTATGAATACGAAGAACTAAGAATCTCTAAGCGTTGTAATTAAGAGACAAATAATAACGCTCCAATTGACCTGTGACGTTAGGAAACATGTTAGTCACTTTTACTATATTATTAACAACGGGGAAAAATAATAATACTCATCAAGGGGATGGTCACATGTCAGCTTAAATACTGAAAATACGTGGAAAATACTGAAAATTTTCATACAAATTCATATTTAATCTGAAGAAAATATCCTATAGACGTAGTTCCCGGTTTGGATCAAACTTGGCAATACATATATGCCCTGGACATGTACCACCAGTGAAAATTTGCTTCAGATAGCTTTAATTTTACCTCGTATTAACTTAACATGAACATAGAAAGTCCAAAAGTGAGCGTGTCAAAAAACAAAACAAACTCCGTGTCTCCTTCTTCCTGCTACGCACATTTTGCTTCTGACAAACTTAACAGACTCTTCTATTCTTTTTATACTCTCTGCAAGAGTATATTCGGTTTGTGCAAATGTATGTAACTGGCAGAAGGAGGCGTGGCAGACCCCATAAAGTATATATATTCTTGATCAGCGTCACAAGGCGAGTCGATATAGCCATGTCCGTCTGTCCGTTTGTCTGTCCGTCTGTCTGTCCGTATGAACCAACAGATTTCAGAGATGGTAACAGCTACAAGTTCGAATTTGGTCTCTATCGACTCGATATTTAGTCAGTCAGTACAAGAATCTTTTTTTTTTTGATGCCACGCCCCATTCGCCCACAATGAGCAAAAAACTAGACTTACCTCGGAAAAAATAGATGTTTTAAGCGAATATCTTAGTAACTACGGTACTTAGCAACACCAATATTGGTATGCAGGTTCCTAGAGACAGTATAAATGCATTGTCATTTAAAATTTTTGGCTGCCATGCCCCCTTTTTCCGTAAGAAACAAACAAAACTTTTCAAACTTGCATGCTGTTTTAACCGATGACGATACCGGATACCGATGTTAAGTACTATACGGTCGGGCCCGCTCGACTGTACTTTTCTTTCTTTTTATACTCTCTGCAAGAGTATATTGGGTTTGTGCAAATGTATGTAACAGGCAGAAGGAGGCGTGGCAGACCCCATAAAGTATATATATTCTTGATCAGCATCACAAGCCGAGTCGATATAGCCATGTCCGTCTGACCGTCTGTCCGTCCGTATGAACACACAGATTTCAGAGATGGTAAGAGCTACAAGTTCGAATTTGGTCTCTATCGACTCGATATTTAGTCAGTCAGTTCGATGCCACGCCCCATTCGCCCACAATGAGCAAAAAACTAGACATACCTCGGAAAAAATAGATGTTTTCGGCTAATATCTCAGTAACTACGGCACTTAAAAATACCAATTTTGGTACGCGTATTCCTAAAGACAGCATAAATACATTGCCACTTAAAATTTTGGACTGCCACGCCCCCTTTTTCCATAAGAAAAAAAAAACTTTTTATATTTGCATGCCGTTTTTAAGGCATTTGTTGTTATCGTAGAGTGTTGTTATTTATGATTCCTTTGGAGACAAATCATATCAAACTATGCTGAAAGTTGCATAAAAATCCAACAACAAACAACAGAGCTACCGATTATAAAGTTAATATTTAGGTCAATGCATGAGTGCGAGCGCGACAGAAACATACCAGCATATACTCGAACTCTTTTGATGCATGTGTGGCGGCAATAGTATGCATACACACAGATATACATATATATGTGCATACATATAACGTCAAACGAATTTGTATGTGCATACAGACAAACATATGTATGTTCGATTATAAATTGTCTTTTTTGTTGTAACGTGTTCTAATACAAGAACTATCTATTGTAATATCCGGATACTGATTTTAACATTATAAATGGGAATAGAAGCAAAGAGTATTATACGGTCGGGCGCGTTCGACTGTACTTTTCTTACTTGTTTTGTTAGCAACGTTATCCGAACCAAATTAACATGAAATGTTCATATCTATGGCGTACATAAGCTGACTAAGTTTGATTCAAATCGGACCACTACATCGTATAGCTCCCATAGGGACAATCGGTCAAAAGTTCGCTCCTGGTATGAGTTTGTATGAAAAATTTTTGTATTTACCAAACTATCTTAATGAAACTGACACAGAATATATTTATCAATAAAATAAACATACTGACCGAGTTTCATTCAAATCGAGAGTATTATACGGTCGGGCTTGTTCGATTGTACTTTTCTTACTTGTTAAAACTACCAGATCTAAATATCGATAAAAAAAAATATACATACATTAAACTTAGTGGGTCTGTGGACTATGCAAAAACTGTTCAATCAGAAGATTAATACGCTGAAAACTAACAAGTAAGTCAAGCGCGCCGACTGTAAATGACCCCGTACTCTCCTTGTATTCGAAATTAATATTTGAATACGACTGTGATTTTAAATTTAAGTTTTAAAATTAAATTTTAAATGGGATTCGAAACCGCGCCCTCAGAAGCAGATTCCGTAACATGCTGCAACCCTACTAGTTGCACCACACCACTCATTTGGCACAAATCCGATTATTTTCATTTTTATATAATAATGTTGTTATATAAAAAAAAAAAAAAAAAAAAAAAACAAGTAAGAAAGGCTACAGTCGAGCCCACCGACTGTAAAAGACCCCGTACTCTCCTTGTATTCGAAATTAATTTTTGAATACGACTGTGATTTTAAATTTAAGGTTTAAAATTAAATTTTTAAAAATAATTCAAATTAGTCACTGATGGGAATCGAACCCACGCTATCAGACTCAGGTTCCAGAACATACTGCAACCCTACTATTTGCGCCACTCCATACATTTGACATCAACCCGATTATTTTCATTTACATATAAAAAAAATATATATAAAATAAAAAAAAAAAAATTTTAATTTCTGAGTCTGTGCCGGGTTTGAGCCGCAGACTATTGGTTTAGAAACAAACGACTAACCACAACACAATCCTGTTGCACCAGTTAATATTGTATATATACATTTTTTTTTGAAATTTAAAAAAGTATATTAGAAAATTTCACTCTCGGGAATTGAACCTGCGAACTTATACTCAACTTGCAGAACACGCCGCAACACTACTAATTTCACCACCCCCTCCTTGTGAGACGGCTCCGAATATTTTCATTAAGATATAATAGTGCTAAATTAAAAAAAAAAAAATTTTTAATTTCTTGTGTTCACAAAAATGACAAGCACTCCTACTACCTGAACCACGCTGTCGTTGCAAACTACTGCGGCTAATGTATATATAAACATACAGTTATCTCTTTTCTTTCAACCACGTGCATTAACACTGCGATTGAAGGGACACTTTGTTACCTAATTGCTCAGTTGTTTATAGTTGGATTTTTATGCAACTTTCAGGGTAGTTTAATATGATTTGTATTTAAACAAATTTTGAATTACAATACTGTACTATATTAGCAAATGCTTTAAAAACGACATGTAAGTTTTGAAAAGTTTAGGGGGCGTGGCAGACCAAAACTTTTAATGACGTTGCATTTGTGCTGTTTCTAGGAACCTGCGTTCCTAAGTGCTTTAGTTATTTGATAGATATTTGCCGAAAACATCAATTTTTTCCGAGGTGTGTCTAGTACTTTGCTTATTGCGGGGGCGGTGGGGGGCGTGGCACAGATTTGAAATAAACTTCATCTGCGTACATCATAGACTGACTTTCATTTAAAAATTTGGAGTCTCTAGCTCTTGTAGTTTAAAAGATCCAGGTGTTCATACAGACGGACGGACGGACATTGCTATATCGACTCGACTGTTGATGCTGATCAAGAATATATATACTTTATAGGGTCGGAAAAGCTTCCTTCTGCCTGTTACGCACATTTCGCTTCTAACAAACCTAATAGACCCCTAAACTCTTTTTAAGAGTACGGGGATGCCGATCAAGAATATATATACTTTATAGGGTCGGAAAAGCTTCCTTCTGCCTGTTACGCACATTTCGCTTCTAACAAACCTAATAGACCCCTATACTCTTTTTAAGAGTACGGGGTCTAAAAACATATATATGACATAATATACATAATTATATACGTATGTGTGTTATATAAATTTATAAAATATACAAATGTTTATATTCGGTAAGTGTTCTACCATCTTATCATACATCAGCGTCACTTTCGACTCAACCAGTCATAAACTTTAATGCCACACGTAGCATGAACTTAAACTGTAGTTCTATGTCTATCTCTTTGATTGTATCCACATCTTTAACTGTGCTGCTTGGTGGCACACCTGTCAGTAGTGAATAACCTGAGTCATGTTTTATCATACCCAGTAAATTTGAACAACCTGTCACAAAGTAGTTAATAACGGATTACGCAATTATAAAAGTATTGCTCAACTTAATAAATTTTATAATATGCCATCTTTAAGTTCATTTTCTTAAATAAATATGCAAATAGTTTTATATGGTTTCTATTTAATAACAGCGCATATGGTAGACTGATCCATCAAAGCTACTCGGCTTACATATTTTAGGGGCGCTCTTTTGCATCGACACCTATCGAATGTGCGTGTCGTGGCCTCAACCGACTCTATAACCACAATTTACATTTTTATTACTCTCAACTATCTACAATCGGTGTGTTTAGGTGTGTGCTATGCATATGGACGAAAGTTTTTGGGATGCCGAGTTTAACCATTTTACAATGCTTCTCACCGGGCCATTGCCATCGGACTTGAGCACTCTTAAATGCTTTTATATACTGTCTGCATGAGTATATTGTGTTTGTGTAAAGTATGTAACAGACAGAAAGAAGTGTGACGACCCCATAAAGTATCTATATTTTTGATCAGCACCAACAGCCGTGTCGATATAGCAATGTCCGTTTTTCCGTCTGTCTGTCCGTCCGTTCGTATTAATCCTGAATCTTTTAAACTACAAGACCTAGAGACACCAAATTTGGAATGTCAGGAAGGTTAAGTTTATTTAACATTTTTGCACGCCCCCTACCACCCCCGCCAATTGTGAAAACCTATTTTCATTACACTACAACTTAAAAACTGTCACAGCTGTGGTGACCAAATTCACACAGTACGTGTATGGAATCATTATAAACCATCAAGTTTGATCCGGATAGGACAATTATATCCTATAGCTCCCATTTTACAAATCGGTGAAAAATAACTTATTTTTAAGACGAATCGGTACTAGGATGAGTACGGGGTCTTTTACAGGCGGCTCGCTCGGTTGTAGCCCCTCTTACTCGTTATATTCTACCTTCAGTGATAACGTTTGTTTGCATTCTGTAAGTATTTAAATGGCTGATGAAATAAATTATATGTATAAGCTTTAATGCTTATTAAAAATGAATTCTTTCCTGCGGTTTAGCAGTTCACAAATTTTCATATTTATATGCGACACGTTGGTACCGTCACGTACCTAATGTGAATTGTACACTAGTTTCTTGAAGACTAAAACCTGGACATGTAGTGTCTGACCGTACCTGTCCCCTTCCTTCGTGTCGCCGTTTCAAATGCCAGCAGTAAACATGACGACAGACACGTTACTTAAATGACACGGACATGGACACGCACAGTCAGGGAAGCCAGAGTCAAGACACGGCTATGTGAAGGTCTAGCTCAAGTATGGCGTCACAAATCCATCTCTTAGATCTAAGGCGGGACTGGCATGGCGACACACGCAGTAATGTAATGGATAAACTGTGACGTAATGAACTAGGAAGGAAGTCACAAACTCAAGTGCAATCTTATCCCCATCAAATGTGTCCGCCAATTCAAAGCTAGAGCCCGTCATTTGCTTATGTGGGCACTAAGGTCACTGTGGCCAAATTAGACACGGCTTAGAACAATCATAATTAAAATATTCATGCTCGACCTGACTGATCTGCATAAAAACAGAAGAAAAATTAGGCAGTTCTGTGAACAATTAGTTTTTTAACTATTACTTAAGTGTAGCTGTTCGTATAAATTATCATATATACAATAATAAATGCCATAATTTTGTTATTATCATCAGTTTATTTCAGTGTTTAGATCACAGATGTTTTTCCTTTTTTCTTGACATTTGTTGTTAATAGGTTTGAAAAAAATCCAGTAAGATAAGTACAGTCGAACACGCCCGACCGTATAGTACTCTCTGCTTTTATTCCCAATTATAATGCTAAAATCGGTATCCGGATATTACAACAGATAGTTCTTATATTGGAACACGTTAAAACAAAAAAAAAACAAGTAAGACAGGCTACAGTCGAGCACGCCGACTGTAAGAGACCCCGTACTCTCCTTGTATTCCAATTCGAAAGTAATATTTGAATCTGACTATATTTAATATAAAATTTAAAAATATTAAAATAATTTATAATCGAACATACATATGTTTGTCTGAATGCGCATACAAATTCGTTTGTCATTACATGTATGCACAAACATATGTATATATGTGTGTACGTATGTATACTATTGCTTGGCATGGCTGGCAAACACGCGCAGCGTATGTTTCTGTCTCTCTCGTATTCTTGCATTGGTATTCCGATTAATCGAAAAGCTGTGTTACCTGGTTCTTTTGTTTATAACTGGATTTTTATGCAACTTTCAGGACAGTTTGATATAATTTGTCTTTAAACATATTTTAAATTACAATACTGTACTATATTAGCAAATGCCTTAAAAACGACATGTAAGTTTGAAAAGTTTTTTAATTCTTGTGGGAAAAGGGGGCGTGGCAGACCAAAATTTTTAATGACGTTGCATTTGGGCTGTTACTAGGAACCTGCGTACCAGAATTGGTGTTCCTAAGTGCTATAGTTACGGAGATATTCACAGAAAACATATATTTTTTTCGAGGTGTGTTTAGTTTTTTGCTTATTGCGGGGCGGTAGGGGGCGTGGCCCTGATTTGAAATAAACTTGATCTGCGTACATCATAAACGGAGTTTTATTTAAAAATTTGGTGTCTCTAGCTCTTGTAGTTTAAAAGATCCAGGTGTTCATACAGACGGACAGACGGACATTGCTATATCGACTCGGCTGTTGATGCTGATCAAGAATATATATACTTTATAGGGTCGGAAAAGCTTCCTTCTGCCTGTTACGCACATTTGGCTTCTGACAAACCTAATAGACCCCTATACTCTTTTTAAGAGTACGGGGTCTAAAAACTAAGCATAATCGAACATACATGTCTGTTGGTACATACAAATTCGTTTTACGTTAAATGTATGCACATACACATGTGTGTGTATGTATACTATTATTCGGCGCGGCCAGCGTCTGCGGGCAGCACTGCCGCCACACGTGTACCAAAATTGGTCTTCCTAAGTGCCATAGTTACTGAGATATTTGCCGAAAACATAGATTTTTTCCGAGGCGTGTCGGGTTTTTGACTCATTGTGGGCAAATGGGGCGTGGCATCGAAAAAAAAAGATTCTTGTATTGACTGACTAAATATCGAGTCGATTGAGACCAAATTCGAACTTGTATCTCTTACATTCTTTGAAATCTGTGTGTTCATACGGACAGTTAGACAGACGGACATGACTTTATCGACTAGGCTTGTGACGCTGATTAATAATATATATACTTTATGGGGTCTGCCACGCCTCCTTTTGCCTGTTACATACTTTTGGACAAACCTAATATATTCTTGCAGAGAGTATAAAAACTTTAGATTTATTTGTAAACATGGGATTATTGTTTTTATTTATTGTTAGATCTTCAGTTTGCTTACTTGGTAGTTATTTAAAAAGTTTAAATTCATTATCGTTTGTACAGATGGGCAACTGTTAAATATTTAATTATATTTATTAATGCAATTAGCTAAGATAACAGTTTTGAATGCCAATCTGTGATCTATCCGATCCATGTAGGTATATCTATGCATACATGTATATATCACCGATTGTATCCAATTAACATCTAAAATGTGAGAAGCCTGCTGACGCGCATTTTAAATCGTGCTAAATTATTGAAAAAAAAAAAAAAAACATATATATATATATATATATATAGTTAATATATATACTTTTGCTGTTTGCGTCGCGTTTTGCGTCAGCAAAGTGAGTCTGTTGTTAGTAAACAAAATAAAGATTATCGTTGTGCGGCTATATAGTAGATCATAGAGGTTTGTGTGCTTATTATTCCCATTATGGCTGTGAAATTGCTTCATGTAATCAGTTTTGTTATTGCAAATTTATAAAAAACCAATCTGATGCTCAAAGAATTGTTGCACTAGGTCTAAAATGTGATTGATTGATTGGTTCAAGAGTTTAATACCCAATAAAAAAAATAATTAGTCTGGAACCTGCGGTAAAGCTTTGCCAATGTAAGATTTCTATTCGTTCTTATATTATGTACAAAATTAATAAAAATACTATTGATAATCATTAGAAATGTATACAGCTATATAATATCAGGTTTTAGTTTTAATACAAGAAGAAATTTAATACCGGAATTTCGCAAATTATCCTTTTCGCGATGGATTAAAAATTTATATAAAAGAGACTCGTAATGAAGGAATGCTTAAGAAATAAACAAATTGTACATTCTAGTCATTAGCTATGTGAGAATTGGTCCGTCCACATGCGTTTACTTGGTTCAAATTATTCAAATTTCATATGTGTTGCATTTTAATCGCGACGTATCTTCATTTGTATTTGATTTTGGATATTAACTGATTTTGTGTTTGTTGCTGCATCCATCTGAATCTGTGGCCAACGGGCGACAAAAATACGCAAAGGTTAACGTATCTACGTGGCGCCTATGCAAATATTGCGGCTGCTACTTTCATTTTACGTCGTCCGATAAGCTTAAAACATGCGATTGCTGCAATCGAGTCGCCAACTGCCTTTGGCTGTTGTCGAGAGAAATCGTATGAAAATTTATGTACATATATATACACAAAGGCACAAGCACTGACATAAATGCAGACACAAACATACGCATATGTATTACATATTATGTATGTATGCATTTGTAGTACGTGAGTAATTGACATTCATTTCCTCCTTGGCGTTGACGCCGCGGCCGATGTCGACGACAACGCTCGCATCAACGTCACCAACGCAAGCGCACCGAAACGATGACTGTGATGTGGACGTTGACTGTTGCCAAGCGGCAGTCTCAACGACACCAACAGCAACAGTAAGAGCGACTGGGCAGCAGCAGAGGCAGCGACAGATGAAACACTGTTTCATCGTTGCTGTGGTTGTCGCTGCTGATGCCGAACCGACGTCGTGCTCGCGGTCTCCGCTTAGCAACCAACGAATTGAAGCAAAGTTTAAGCTGGCAAAGAAATGAACGCGTTCAGCACAAAAATTTGGCACTGTATGTCGAAAATGTTGTGCATCGAAAGTAAACAATTAAAGCTTAAGGAAATTACCATCTCCTTAACACAAACAAATATAATTTGTTTAGCTCCCCGTTCAAAAGTCGTGTCACATATCACTAATTTGCAAATTACAAGAGTGTTGGCACTTGGCTATTTAAAATATATTAACTACTTCAATTACTCTAAAAATTGACATAGAAGCCTCTAGAAAGTTATTCTATTTTTGAATGTAATAGCTAATTGTAAATGGGATCTCTTAAGTAAACAGTTAAATTGTTAAACAATCATCTATTATTATCTATCCAATCAAATGGATCACATAATACTCGAAATTTACTTCATGCGACTACGTGACATTGGCAATGAATTCAGTATTTTTTACCCCAGGGCATTATGATGATTCACTCATTTGAGTCCACAGCTGGGGCTGTGTAGATAGCAACCAAACGATAGACAGTTCGACTAAAATAAATTAAATACAAACAATAATTAGTGAAAACAATTATGTACGTCTCTCATTTGAACTGATTACTCTTGTATATAGTAAGGCGACCTGTTCGATCTAAAAGCAAGTAAGAAAAGTACAGTCGAACACGCCCGACCGTATAATACTCTCCGCTTTTATTGCCAATTATAACTTTAAAATCGGTATCCGGACATTATAATAGATTGTGCTTGTATTAGAACACGTTAAAATAAAAAGAAAATGTATGCATAATCGAACATTTGGCAGTATGCACACACAAATTCATTTGGCGTTAATGCACATAAATATTTGTGTATGTATACTATTTGTCGGCACGGCTAGCGCTGTCTCTTTCGTACTCATGGCATTGCTCTCGAATATAAATTTTGTTGCTTGATTCCTTTATTGTTTATAGTCGGATTCTTATGAAAGTTTCAGAAGAGTTTAACATGATTCGTCTTCAAACAAATTATAAATAACAATACTGAACAATAATATCAAATGCCTTGAAAACGGCATGCAAGTTTGAAAAGTTTTTTATTACTTACGGAAAAAGGGAGCAAAAAATTTTGTATGTCATTGCATTTATGCTGTCTCTAGGAACACGTGTACCAAGTGCCTAGTTACTGAGATATTGGCCGAAAACGTAGATTTGTGTCGGGTTTTTGACTCATTGTGGGCGAATTGGGCGTGGCATCGAAAAAAAGGATTCTTATATTGACTGACTAAATATCGAGTCGATTGAGACCAAATTCGAACATGTAGCTCTTACCATCTCTGAAATCTGTTTGTTCATACGGACAGACAGACAGACGGACATGGCTATATACTTAATGGGGTCTGCCACGCCTCCGTCTGCCTGTTATATACATTTGCACAAACCCAATATACTTTTGCAGAGAGTATAAAAATTAAAAGAATATTTACTAATTTTGTAGGGTGAAGTTAAAAAAAATCTTTGGCTATCAGTCTGGATGGGATCTAGCAGCAGAGTGCACATAGCGGCATCTGCGTCGAAAGGTTAAAATCCTCTGCAGTCTCTAGACAAATAAACAAGAAAACAAAATAAGTTAAAAACAAAAACAAAGTAAGAAACAAACAAGAATGAACAACAAACATGAAAATACGATAATCGTTTTTCGGCTTGCCGAAGATTAAATACCCTTGCACTTATACATTGCGTTAATTTTGTTTTACTCACTAATTGTTCCCAGGGTAGCTATGTGATATAGTAGACCGATCCGGAAGAAATTTGGTCAGCATATTAGGAATTATAGAAAATGTGTATTGCGCGAATAGATACAGAAAGTTTTCGTACTAAACATTTTAACCGATTGTTCTATGGTAGCTATATGATACACTAGTGCTCCGATCTGGCAAAAAAAAAATTGTCGGCAGATGGAAAATGGTTAAAAATGCATATTGCGGAAATTTGGTTCAAATCGTTCAAGAGACACTGAAAATTTTCATTCTAAGCATTTTCAGCATTTCAACCGATTGTTCCTATGACAGCTAAATGATACAGTGGTTCGAACTGAATGAAATTTAATTTGCACATGGGATTTAAAGACTTGGCAAAAATTTGAAATAAACTTAATCTGCCTGACATATAGACTGACTTTCATCCCAAATTTTGTGGCTTTAGCTTTTGTAGTTAAAAAGATCCAGGGGTTCATACGGACGGACGGACAGACAGACACACGGACATTGCTATATTGTCTCGGCTGTTGATGCTGATAAAGAATATATATACTTTATGGGGTCAGCCACGCCTCCTTTTGCCTGTTAAGCACATTTCGCTTTTGACAAACTTAATAGACCCCTTTACTCTTTATTAAAGAGTTCGAGGTTTAAAAAATTTGTTTTCCAACCGATTGTCTCTATGGCAGCTATTTAATATATTTATCCGAACTGGCTGATTTTACCATATCAACTGCGTGCAGAGAGAATAAACATTTGAACCATGCAAAAATACCAAAAAAATTTAATGAAGGCAAGAAGTCAAAATTTTCGTGGCTGACGCACTTTTCTTATTGTTCTCCCGATCAACTATGCCTCTCTGTCTCACTTTTTCTTACACTTCGCCCACTGTTTGTTTTGACGGAAATTTGTTATTAAAAAAGTGGAAAGAAATAGAAATTGAAATGATCTAATGGCCAATACTAGACCGCGGTGTGCACCACACGTCGACGTGACGAACGACTAGCGACAACCGATTGGTAATTAAGCGGGTCGACGATGCCGAATGGCAAAATTTCCCGTTAATTTGTAAATATCTTCTTCTTTCTTCTAATGGGTGCTATAGAACCAAATGTTGAGCAATTATCGGGCATAAAACTTGACGGTTCAAATGATTATTAACGATTTGAAAGCTTTATAAATTTCGTTCATGTGGGATAAACAAATTAATTGGAACGGGAGTTCACCGAATCCACTTAATATTATCTAACCTCCACTTAAGTTCACATGTAGTTGAAATTTCTTATTATTTATTTTCTTATAGAAATCTGTTAAAACACATGTTAAAGTACACATTAAAGTGTCTCCACCACATCATTTCTACTACCTTAAATTGTGAGTCCTATAACGGTAATGATTACCTTTATGAAAGGAGAAGTTTTTTAACAGCGGTATGCTTGTGGGCCCAAAGATGAAACTTATTATTATTTGTATTTGATTTTTGGTTCTTGGCCAAAATTATAGTTACCGGACATTGCTCTCCATGGGGGATTGTCAGAGCACCTGGAAATGAGTTTAGGATATACTATACTCATAGTTGACCCCACGCGGCGTTCATCATAATTCCACTTTGCTCTTAAACGAAATTTTCAATATATACATACATATATTCTAAGTGTATTACGACAAAAACAATCGATCTATATTTGATTGCATAGTGTGTATGTATTTGCCCGTTGAATGTGTCTTTTAGATACATTCATTGTATTTGCTTCGGTCAGACCACTTGAATGTCAATAACATCTAAACAAGAAAAAACTGTTTTCTTCGGCATGCCGAAGATTAAATACCCTTGCAGTCATGTATATTCCGTTAATTTTGTTTCAAACTGCAATTGTTGCTATGGTAGCCATATGACATAGTAGTCCGATTTGGATGAATTTGGTCAGCATGTCGGGAATCGCTCAATACACACGAAAATGTTCATACTAAGCTTTTTCAACTGATTTTCCTAAGGCAGCTAAATGATATAGTGGTCTGATCTGGGTGAAATATGGTTGGCACGTGGGATTTTATAATAAGTGCATATGGAGTTTGGTTAAGATAACTAAATACAAGCCAGAAAAATAAAGTCGAGTGCGCCCGATCGTTTAGTACTTTCTGCTTTTATTTCCGATTATAATGTTAAAATCGGTATGTTTCTGTGTCGCTTGCACTTATGCATTGGCATAGCGCTCGAATATAAACTTTGTTGCTTGTTTTCTTTTTTGATTATGGTCGAACTTTTATGAAACTTTCAGGAGAGTTTGACATGATTCGTCTTCAAACGAATAATAAATAACAATACTGTACGATAAGAACAAATACCTTAAAAATGGTATGCAAGTGTGAAAAGTTTTTTATTTCTTACGGAAAAAGGGGGCGTGGCAGTCCAAAATTATAAATGACACTACATTTATGCTGTCTCTAGGAACCTGCGTCAAATTGGTATTCGTAAGTTCCATAGCTACTGAGATATTCACCAAAACCATAGATTTTTACCGAGCTGGGTCAGGCTTTTGACTCATTGTGGGCGAATAGAGCGTGGTCAGCAAAAATATCGAGTTTATAGAGACCAAGCTCGAACTTGTAGCTCTTACCATCTCTGAAATATGTTTGTCTATACAGACAGACAGACGGACCGACGGACATATCTATATCGACTCAGCATATACTTTATGGAGTCGGCCATGCCTCCTACATATTTTGCACAAATCCAATATACTCTTTCAGAGAGTATAAAAATTTGTTTCCAAACAATTATTCCTATGGAACAATATAATAATATATGAGATAGTCATCCGATCTGTCTTGATTTGGATTTTAACATATGAACTGCGTGCAGAGAGAATACACATTTGTACCAAGGTTCATCCAGATAGCTTTAACACTGCGAGACAAGTTTGCTGAGAAACAGACGGACAGACAGACATGGCTATATCGACTCGGTTGTTGTTTGCTGATCATGAATATATATACTTACATTGGAAACGCCGCCTTCAATGCGTTATAAAATTCGTGACAAAAACATAATACGTTTTGCAAGAACAAAAAAAAAAAAACAAGAAAAAAAGGTTATCTTCGGCTAGCCGAAGATTAAATACCCTTGCAGACACGCATATTGCGTTAATTTTATTTTTATCGGTAATTGTTCCAACAGTAGGTATATGATATAGTACTCCGATTTGAATGAAATTTTGTGAGCATGTAGGGAATGATAATAAATGCATATTTTATGAATTTGGTTAAAATCAATCAATTGACATAGAAAATTTTCATACTAAGTATTTCAACCGATTGTTCCTATGGCAGCTATATGATATAGTAGTCCGATTTGAATGAAATTTGGTCAACACATTGGGAATGATAACAAATGCATATTGCGTGAATTTGGTTGAAATCGCTCAATAGACATCGAAAATTTTCATACTATGCATTTCAACCGATTGTTCCTATGGCAGCTATATGATATAGTGGTTCGATCTGGATAAAATTTGGTCAGCTGATGGAAAATGGTAAAGAATGCAAATTGCGAGAATTTGGTTTAAATCGTTTAAGAGACACTGAAAATTTTCATACTAAGCATTTTCAACATTTTTAACCGATTGTTCCTATGACAGCTATATGATATAGTGGTCCGATCTGGATGAAATTTGGTTTGCACATGGGATTTAGTACTAAATGCATATAGGCTGTGTTTGGTGGAGCTAGCTCAAAAAAAATTTTTTTTTAACCGATTGTTCCTATGGGAGCTATATGATATAGTGATCCGATCTGGCCGATTTTAACATATGAACTGCGTGCAGAGAAAATACACATGTGTACCAAGTTTCCTCACGATAGCTTTAAAACTGAGAGACTAGTTTGCATAGAAACAGACGGACAGACGGACATGGCTATATCGACTCGGCTGTTGATGCTGATCAAGAATATGTCTACTTTATGGGGTCGGAAACGCCTCCTTCAATGCGTTACAAACATCGTGACAAAAACAATATACCCTGTGCAAGGGTATAAACAAGTAAGAAAGGCTACAGTCGAGCGCGCCGACTGTAAAAGACCACGTACTCTCCTTGTATTCGAAATTAATATTTGAATACGACTGTAATTTAAAATTTAAGTTTTAAAATTAAATTTAAAAAAAAAATTTTAAATCACTCACTGATGGGATTTGAACCCGCGCTTACTGACGCAAGTTCCATATCATGCTGCCCTACTAGTTGCACCACTACATTCATTGCGCGCTTCATGGGCTACTTTGTTGTCTAATTGCTCAGTTGTTTATAGTTGGATTTTTATGCAACTTTCAGGTTAGTTTGGTATAATTTGTCTTTAAACTAATTTTGAACTACAATACCGTACTATATTACCAAATGCTTTAAAAATGGCATGTAAGTTTGAAAAATTTGCGTGGCAGACCAAAATTTTGAATGACGTTGCATTTGTGTTGTCTCTAGGAACTTGCGTACCAGAATTGGTGTTCCTAAGTGCTATAGTTACAAAGATATTCGCAGAAAACATCAATTTTTTCCGAGGTGTGTCTAGTTTTTTGCTTATTGCGGGGGCGGTGGGGGGCGTGGCGCCGATTTGAAATAAACTTCATCTGCGTACATCATTGACGGACTTTCATTTGAAAATTTGGTGTCTCTAGCTCTTGTAGTTTAAAAGATCCAGGTGTTCATACAGACGGACGGACAGACAGACAGACGGACAGACGGACATTGCTATATCGACTCGGCTGTTGATGCTGATCAAGAATATATATACTTTATAGGGTCGGAAAAGCTTCCTTCTGCCTGTTACGCACATTTGGCTTCTGACAAACCTAATAGACCCCTATACTCTTTTTAAGAGTACGGGGTCTAAAAAGGCTTCTGATTTACTATGCGACCAAAACCAGTAAAGTCAAAACCAGTAAAGTCGTTTCACAGTGGGTGAATAATAAAACCTGTGAACACAATGTGAACAAATTTATTTGAACGTAATCAGGTGTTCGTTGTTTACAAATGTATCGATACATTTTGTAAATTAATTCGATGTTTTAGTATTTTCAAGTATATAGTAACAAACAAGAAAGAAAAGTATAGTCGAACGCGACTGACCGTGTAGTATTTTCTGCTTTTATTCCCGATTATATTATTAATCTTGGTATCCGGAAACGTTTGACATTATACTATGCACATATACCTTTCAGGACCACTGTTGTCTACAGGCAACATTGTCTTTATGAGGTAAAAATCGCGATCAGAATTTTTTTTCATCGTTTCTCTGTAAATCATCTGATCAGCTGTTCTCTCTTGAGCATTTCTGTGTTTACAAAGTGCCGTTACAAAAAGTGAGTCTTTAGTAATCATAGCGGGAGTTTGTGCTGCACAAAAAAAATTTGCAAAACAGTTTTGAGACTTAAACAAGAAAGAATGCTATAGTCGCCTCGCGACTTTAGGATACCCGTTGCTCAGTTTCAATATGTAATTAAGAATGGGTAATGATAATATTATTAGTGCAATAGTTTAGGGGATGGCTAAGATAGCTTGGAAAACACAGAAAATTTTCACACCAATTTATGATCAGAGCATATTTTTGACCGACTGTTCCTATGGGAGCTATACGATATAGTAGTTCGATTTGAATGGACAGACGGACGGACAGTCGGACATGGCTATATCGACTTGGCTGTTGATGCTGATCTGGTCTGCCACTCCTTCTGCCTGTTACATACATTCCAACGACTACAATATACCCTTGTCATCTACGAGTAACGGGTATAAAAATAGTAAAATAAAAAATGTTATTTTATCAGTTACGTGTACTTGTTCTTTAAAAATATCTACCTCTCAGGATTTACCTCCTAGGACCTGAAAATTAATGGTTAATATTTTAATCATAATATGCCAACAAATATTTCTTTGGTCTCTCCATTGAAATTCGGTCCTGAAAGGGATATACTATTTACTATTGGTCTGCATGGACTGCGTCCGCGGGCAGCGCAGCCGCCAAACGTTCGAACATTTGTTTCTAAGTTTCTGTCTCATTTGCACTCATGCATAAAAATCTGTTTGTTCATATGGACAGACAGAAGGACATGGTTATATCGACTCGCCTCCTTTTCCTGTTACATACTTTGGCACAAACCCAATATACTCTTGCATAGAGTATAAAAACGCGGTTTCTAACGCTGAAAATTTCGCTACTCAAAGCTGACTATGATTTTGAATGGTAAGTTCCCCACACTAACGGTAACACACACAAAGTGGAAATTGGCTATTAAAATCAATAGATATTTTTGAGCTTTGACAGGGAACTTTGAGATTTTGTAAAATGCTTTTGTCAATTTTTGACTGTCGATTTTCGGTTTAGAACCATTAATGTGAGTACTTTACATTGTTGAAGTTTGACAATGCCTTTATTTATGGGCGATTTTTGAAATCAAATAAAATTTAGTTAGTTTTGTCTGGTCTTAGTCTTGGCCATTATTCGATTATTTTTGGCCAAACATGATTTTGGCTTTTAGAAACTGAATAATTGTTCTTATTTATTTTATGCCAATGAAGACAAATTTTCAGTTGTTTTGATTTAACTTGGCCACGATTTGCAAGGCCACGAGGCAAAAACAAATGACATATTGACGAGTTGTCAGTCGATTCGTCGCTTTCATTTGTGATGTTTCAATGTGCCGTGATCATTCCCTACACACGCCAATTCAATAATTCTACTTCTCTCACCATACTCAACGTCAAAGTTTTTGTTTATGGCACACGCCTCTAAATAAATCCCAAGTACGAGATATTTAAATGTCTGTTCGTTTGACGTCAGCGCATTGAACGCAACGCAAGATAAATAAGAATTTAAAATAAATAAACTGGGGAAGCCAAAAATCAGTTTGTCTGTGTTTTGTCGTTTGCGTTTTAGTTTGAAAACATCTAACCGACGACTTATAGGCTGATAGGAGACGAGATGGGGTAGCCCAATTGTTTATTTGGCCATCTTCAATACTTGCGTAAGAATTCATTGAGATTTACGAATAATTTTGTTCCCAAAACTACAGAGTTGTAAGTCTAACAAGTAAGAAACGTACAGTCGACCGTATAAAACTCTCTGCTTTTATTCCCAATTAGATAGTTCTTCTATTAGAACACCTTACAACAAAAAAGACAATTTATAATCGAACATACATAAGTTTGTCTGTATGCACATACAAAATGACGTTATATGTGTATGTATACTATTGCCGCCACACATGTATCAAAAGGGTTCGATTATATGATTGTATGTTTCTGTCGCGCTCGCACTCATGAATTGACTTAAATATTAACTTTATAATCGGTATCTCTGTTGTTATACTCTTTGCAAGAGTATATTGGGTTTGTGCTAATGTATGTAACAGGCAGAAGGAGGCGTGGCAGAATCCATAAAGTATATACATTCTTGATCAGCATCACAAGCCGAGTCGATATAGCCATGTCCGTCTGTCTGTCCGTCTGACCGTCTGTCCGAATGACCGTCTGTCCGTCCGTATGAACACACAGATTTCAGAGATGGTAAGAGCTACAAGTTCGAATTTGATCTCTATCGACTCAATACTTAGTCAGTCAATACAAGAATCTTTGTTTTTTTTTATTCCACGCCCCATTTGCCCACAATGAGCAAAAAACTAGACATACCTCGGAAAAAATAGATGTTTAAAGCAAATATCACAGTAAGTATGGCACTTAGGAATACCAATTTTGGTACGCCGGTTCCCAGACACAGCATAAATGCATTGAAATTTAAAATTTTGGACTGCCACGCCCCCTTTTTCCATAAGAAATAAAACAACTTTTCAAATTTGCATGCCATTTTAATGGCATTTTTTCTTATCATAAAGTATTGTTCTTTGAAATGTGTTTGAAGAATAATTATCTCAAACTACTCTGAAAGTGTTATAAGAATCCGACCATAAACCATAAAGAAAACACGCAACAAATTCTATATATTTGCGGCCAATACCAATGCATGAGTGCGAGAGAGACAGCGCTGGCAGTGCCGACCAAAAGTATACATACGCATACGTATGTGCATACATATAACGTCAAACGAATTTGTATGTGCAAACAGACAAACAGATGTATTTCCGATTATACATAGTTTTTTTTTTTGTTTTAACGTTACCGATTTTAACATTATAGCAGAGAGTATTATACGGTCGGGCGTGTTCGACTGTACTTTTCTTACTTGTTTTTATTTTGACTACTTAATTTATAGCCTTTGCCAACAACAAGTAAACAAAGTGCGAGGCATATTGGCTTCTGTTGTCATAAGCAATATTTACTTAGTTTCCATTTCTATGATTTTAATGAAAAAGCTTAGTCGTATATTTAAATACGCAAAGTCAATATTTGTGGACATAAATCAAAATCGCGCAGCTGCGATTTACACATAAATCTAGCAAATACTAAAACCTAATTTCATTTTATTCTCCTATACTATTCCTATTCTTTTTCATCCTATTTTATTGTTCTCTTTGCTTGTGATTGAACGAAAGTACTTTGCTTAATTTTACAGTTTGCTGTGTTACCACAGACCTTTCTGCAAGGGGAATTTATGGCTTATACGATTTTAGTTTGTTAATCCTTTTAAAATCCCGTAATTTTAAATAGTGTAGAGGGTCTATCAAGTTTTTCAGAAGTCAAATGTGCGGAACAGGCAGAAGGAAACATTTCCGACCATATAAAGTATATATATTGTTGATCAGCATTAACGGCCGAGTCGATATAGCAATGTCCGTCTGTCTGTCCATACGTCCGTTTTGGCACCTAGATCTATTAAACTATGAAAGCTAAGGCCACCAAATTTGTATTAAAAGTTCGTCTTAGCATATTGTAACAAGAAACAAAAGTACAGTCGAGCGCGCCCGACAGTATAATACTCTCTGCTTTTATTCCCGATTATGATATTAAAATCGACATCGCGTTTCACAATTAATATTTTATTATTATCGAACTTAGTTTAAAAATTCAAATTTAAAAACAATTGAGAAAGTACAGTCCAACACGCCCGACCGTATAATACTATCTGCTTTTATTCCCAATTATAATGCTAAGATCGGTATCCGCATATTACAAAAGATAATTCTTGCATTGGAACATGTTAAAACAAAAAAAAAACTAAGCATAATCGAACATTCATATGTTTGTCTGTGGAAGCCCCATAGACAAATTCTTTTGACGTTAAATGCATGCACATTCATATGTGTCGAGTCGATATAGCCATGTCCGTCTGTCTGTCTGTCTATCCGTCATATGAACACACAGATTTTAGAGATGGTAAGAGCAACAAGTTCGAATTTGGTAGTGCCGACCAATAGTATACATAGGTCGGCACTACCAAATTCGACAGACAGACAGACGGACATGGCTATATCGACTCGGCTTTTGACTCTGATCAATAATATATATACTTTATGGGGTCTTCCACGCCTCCTTCTGCCTGTTACATACGTTTGCACAAACCCAATATACTCTTGCAGCGAGTATAAAAAAAATTGCGCTCTTCACAAAAAAATATGTTCAAATGACCATAACATCGAACCGACTAGAGTTATTGTACTAGATTTATCGTACGAAATTAACTACTTTTACTAAGTTTGATCCGAATCGGACAACTATAGCCGATAGCTCCCATAGGACAAATCGGCCGTAAAGTTGTAATTTATATTGAACAAGTAAGAAAAGTACAGTCGAACGAGCCCGACCGTATAATACTCTCTGCTTTTATTCCCAATTTTAATAGATAGTTTTTGTATTAGAACACATTACAACAAAAAAGACAATTTATAATCGAACATACATGTGTTTGTCTGTATGTACGTACAAATTCGCTTGACGTTATATGTATGTACATATTTGTGTATATATGCGTGTGTGTATACTATTGCCACCACACATGCATTAAAAGAGTTCGAATATATGCTTGTATGTTTACGATAAGAACAAATGCCTCTAAAACGGCATGGAAGTTTAAAAAAGAGTTTTTTTCCTACGGAAAAAGGGGGCGTGGCAGCCAAAAATTTTAAATGGTAATGTATTTATGCTGTCTTTAGGAAAATGCGTACCAAAATTGGTATTCCTAAGTGCCGTAGTTACTGAGATATTCGCTTTAAACATCTATTTTTTCCGAGGTATGTCTAGTTTTTTGCTCATTGTGGGCGAATGGGGCGTGGCATCAAAAAAAAAAAAAAGATTCTTGTATTGACTACCTAAATATCGAGTCGATAGAGACCAAACTCGAATTTGTAGCTCTTACCATCTCTGAAATCTGTTTGTTCATACGGACGGACAGACAGACATGGCTATATCGACTCGGCTTGTGATGCTGATCAAGAATATATATACTTTATGGGGTCTGCCACGCCTCCTTCTGCCTGTTACATACATTTGCACAAACCCAATATACTCTTGCAGAGAGTATAAAAACGCGCGATTTAATGAGTACGGTGTCTTTTACAGTCGGCTTGTTGGACTTTAGCCTTTCTAACTTCTTTAGACATCTGACAGTTCTTTTTAAAGTCAAAATATTGTTTTTTTTAATTTAAATTAAATTTTAGAATAAAATTGATAAAATGAGCAACAAATTTGATAGAGCTGCAATAATGACTACGTGACCTTAATATCTGATAGGAAAATCAAATCAAATCCCACTTGAGTTAGCAGCTTAATGGAAACATGTTTCGTATTTTCAAAGCTATGGCTGTTTAGACCCCGTACTCTAAAAAGAGTAGAGCATCTATTAGGAGCGAAATTTGCATAGCAGGCAGAAGGAAGCATTTCTGATCCCATAAAGTACATATGTATACATATTCTTTGTCAGCATCAATAGACATGTCGATATAGCGAAGTCCGTTTGTCCGTCTGTATGAACACCTGAATCTCAGAGACTATACGAGCTGAAACTACTAAATTTGGAGTGAAAGTCCGTCAACTTCGCGTGTATGTGTATGGTACTATTATTATAACTTTTTGGGGTGTTTTGTAATTGACTCGCTCAGATGTAGCCTTTCGTACTTGTTTAAAACGATTTCTTGCAAAAATTCTTAAAAGACGTGATCTGTTGACTCTGAATTTGCTTCGCAATTCTATTAAATAATTTTGGAGGAGTTAATAACCCAGGTGATAAATTATATACATTAATATATATAAATTGCTACGATTAAAGTCGTTGTCATTTTATTTTTTAGCAGGTTACAAACACGGAATCATGGGATGATTCCAATAGATAGGTTCTTTAACCTCTATATAGTCAGCTGTACGAGCAATCTGTTGACCCATTGGGTCATTAATCATCAATGAATATTTTGTGTTATTTATTACTGATAAATGAACACATTTGACCGAATTGAACGTGTAATGCTTGAATATACCCTTCTGAAGGCTCTAGTGATAACAACGTGTATAAAAGCGTTACAGAACCTTCGATCCATATTCAGTCATCTTCTGGAGTGCAAGTCGCAAAACTCAAGTAAAATATCTTTCAAGCTTAAGTGAGTTGTTAGGTCCAAGAAAATGGGTAAACTTCTGGTGATATTGGCCTGTGTTTTTGGCTCAGCTATAGCAGGACTCATTCCTATTTCGAATGATCGCATTCAATGGTGGGAGTTGGAACAACAAAATGTACGTCCTACACTCATGGATTTGGTGACTCTACGTTGGCACTTGAATCCCAGGATAGGACTTGATATGGTGAATCGTGGAATTCGACCGATACGAGAAGGTCGTCCCGTGGAGGAAATTTTACATTTTATTCGCAGGGATAATCGTCTGACAAACATGAGCGACAACGAAATCATCGAAATGCTCCGTCGCCAAAGCCAGGAAAAGACGGAAAGACGTCTGAAAGAACAAGTTGAGCAGGGGAAGGAAATGATTGGGGGCAAAGACGTGGAAGTGGAGGAAGAGACGTCACAACGACGCAAGAATTGCAATAAGGAAGAAAATCGTATGAAGGAACGCGATGAGGAAATGCGCCTACCGAATCGTCAGCATCAGGAGCAAACTGTTATGGAGCGTTTAAGCGGACGTCCTATGGATGATGAGGCAAGAGTTTTAGGTCGCACTCTTAACAATCTGAAGAGTCTTAGTTGGGACGACGACCGTTTAGTTCACATCAATAGACGCCGCATGGATCAAACACAAGATAAAATAATTCAACCTAGAGTGGTTCGCATGGGAGAGGATCGGCTTGAAGGTGAAAGTTTTCCAGAGAATTTGCGACCTGATGCGATAATACGCCAGAATGATCAGCGCATGCAAAATCGTGGTGTGAAAGATGCACAAGAAGATCTCCAAAGTGCTCGTCAGGACGAAGACCGCCTTGTCCACATCAATAGACGACGTTTAGGTCAAGAACAGGAGGAGATGATTTCACGTCGAATTTCCCGAATTGGAGAGGGTCGTCGGGTTGACCCTATGCCTGAAGAGGATATTCTTAAACTCATCCGAATGGATCACCGTCTCAACGAGCATATCGATAACGAGATTACAGATATGATTCGCCGCCAGCGCATGGACAAGATGGAGCAACGACGTATGGAGCAGGTTTTGGATGATGTGAGAAACAGTGTATCCCAAGATGGCGAGGATTTCCAAAGTGTTAGACGGAACGATGAGGGTGTGGTTCACGTAAACAGACGTCGAATAGATCAAGGGCAGGAGGAGATGGTTCCTCGTCCTGTTTCTCAAATTGGAGAGGATAGTCGGGTGGATCCATTACCGGTAGAGGATATTCTTAAGCTCATCCGCATGGACCACCGTCTGAATGAGCTAAGAGATGACGAGATTACTGATATGATTTACCGCCAGCGCATGGAAAAGAAAAACGATGTTTCCCAAGATGGCGTGGATCTCCGGAGTGTCAGACGGGACGATGATGCTCTGGTTCACGTAAACAGACGTCGAATAGATCAAGGACAGGAGAAGGTGATTTCTCGTCGTGTTTCCCGGATTGGAGAGGGTCGTCGTGTGGACCCTATGCCTGAAGAGGATATTCTTAAACTCATCCGCATGGATCACCGTCTCAACGAGCTTAGCGATAACGAGATAACAGATATGATTCGCCGCCAGCGCATGGAAAAGATGGAGCAACGTCGTATGGCGCAGGTTCTGGATAATGTGAGGGACAGTGTTTCTCAAGATGACGAGGATCTCCAAAGTGTCAGACGGGACAATGAGGCTCTGGTTCACGTAAATAGACGTCGAATAGATCAAGGACTGGAGAAAATGATTTCTCGTCGCGTTTCTCGGATTGGTGAGGGCCGTCGGGTGGATCCAGTGCCTGAAGAGGATATTCTTAAACTCATTCGCAGGGAAAACCGTCTAACCAAGTTCAGCGATAACGATATTATTGAGATGATTCGACGCCAACGCAAGGAAAAAATGGAGCGGGTTCGTATGGACAAGGATCAGGAGAGAAAGGAGGTTTCCCAAGGACGGGACGATCTACAAAGCGTTAGGCGGGATGATGAGCGTCTAGTGCACATAAGCAAACGTCGTTTAGATCAATCCATTTAGGAGATATTTGACCAAAGATCAGTTGAAAAACTTGTAAATCGCTACAGAACAATATAGTTATATTCAAAATTAGAAATGGGCTTGACCCCTTAATAAAGTCTGCAATCGGTGCAAAATGCATCAAACTAAATTTAAAAATGATTTATTTATTTGTCGATTTTCAATCGTAAGCCAAAAAGTGTGCTTCATCTGTTACAATTGATAAATATCGTTTGAATATTGATGCACGGTTAGTCTGAAGATTTACTCAATTAATTTATCCCATTTCCTTTCAATAAATGGAAGAAAAAACAAGAAAAATAGGTTATCTTCGACTAGCAGAAGATTAAATACCATTGCAGACACGCACATTGCCTTAATTTTATTTTAATCACTAATTGTTCCAACGGTAGGTAAGTGAATGAATTTTTGTGAGCATATAGGGAATGATAATGAATGCACATTGCATGTTGAATTCGAATGAAATCGCTCAATAGAGATCGAGAGATTTTCATACTAAGCAGTTCAACCGATTGTTCCTATGGCAGCTATATGATATAGTGGTCCGATCTAAAAAAAGTTTGGTCAGCTAATAGAAAATGGTAAAGCATGCATATTGCGAGAACTTGGTTCAAATCGTTCAAGAGACTCTGAAAATTTTCGTACTAAGCATTTTCAGCATTTTTAACCGATTAATCCTATGACAGCTATATGATATAGTGGTCCGAACTGGATGAAATTTGGTTTGCACATGGGATTTAGTAATTTATGCATATAGGATGAATATGCTGGAGATAGCTCAAAAAAATTTTTTTTGAACCGATTGTTCCTATAAGAGCTATATGATATAGTGATCCGATCTGGCCGATTTAAGCATATGAACTGCGTGCAGAGAGAATACCCATGTGTACCATAATTTCATCACGATAGCTTTAAAACTAATGGACTAGTTCGCACTTATACTTTAAGTGGTCGGAAGCACCTCCATCAATTCGTTACAAACATCGTGACAAAAACAATATACTCTTTGCAAGGGTATAATTAAATAAATATCAAAACGACATGCGAAGTAAGACGATCCAACCTACAATTTATCTTTTGAAATTGGAAGTTATTTCAAGCATCTATAAGAAATGCTAATATAATCAAAAAATCAAAGCCTTTGATGGTTCCCCAAGTGTTAAGAAGCGAAACCAATTTGTAAAAATTATTCGGTCGTTTTTCTTGCGTTATAACACACCATTTCTTTTGAATAAATTATTATAAATAAGTGCGCAAGCCAAATTTATTAGGATTTCAAATGGACGAGTGAAAATCTGACAGTTGAGATTTCCGAACTCGAACCAGAAACAAAAAAAAAACAAGTAAGAAAAGTACAGTCGAACGCGCCCGACCGTATAATACTCTCTGCTTCTATTCCCAATTATAATGTTAAAATCAGTATCCGGATATTACAAAAAATAGTTCTTGTATTAGAACACGTTACAAAAAAATGACAATTTATAATCGAACATACATATGTTGGTGTTTATGCACATACAAATTCGTTTGACGTTATATGTATGCACATATATATGTATACTGTTGCCGCCACACATGCATTAAAAGAGTTCGAGTATATGCTTGTATGTTTCTGTCGCGCTCGCACTCGTGCATTGACCTAAATATTAACTTTATAATCGGTAGCTCTTTTGTTTGTTGTTGGATTTTTATGCAACTTTCAGGATAGTTTGATATGATTTGTCTTCAAAGGAATCATAAATAACAATACTGTACGATAAGAAAAAACGGCATGCAAGTTTAAAAAGTTTTTTTTTCTTACGGAAAAAGGGGGCGTGGCAGTCCAAAATCTTAAGTGGTAATGTATTTATGCTGTCTTTAGGAAAAATTGGTATTCCTAAGTGCCGTAGTTACTGAGATATTCGCTTTAAACATCTATTTTTTCCGAGGTGTGCCCAGTTTTTTGCTCATTGTGGGCGAATGGGGCGTGGCATCAAAAAAAAAAGGTTCTTGTATTGACTGACTAAATATCGATTCGATAGAGACCAAACTCGAATTTGTAGCTCTTACCATCTCTGAAATCTGTTTGTTCATACGGACGGACAGACGGACAGACAGACGGACATGGCTATATCGACTCGGCTTGTGATGCTGATCAAGAATATATATACTTTATGGGGTCTGCCACGCCTCCTTCTGCCTGTTACATAAATTCGCACAAACCCAATATACTCTTGCAGAGAGTATAAAAAACAATAATTTTTCTGTCAGTAATTTTCTCATTCCTCTAAAAGCTATAGTGCCAAAAGCCGAAAGCCGAAGAACTTTGCTTATAGAAAAAGAAATGAATTGCTTCTATCAATATTAGAAATATTAGAAATATTGAAGGGTACTGAATGAAAAAAGAAGAATTGTTAAATACGTAGAATTGTAAGTAAGAATAATATTTTTTTTTTTAAATTAAACATCGTAAAAGAAAGAAAAGGTCCTGAAAAAGCAGTTTTTAAATTTTTTTTTGGTGAAATCGAAACACTTTTATCAAACGGAATGGCATTTTGTTTATCATTGGCGAAAATTAATTTCTGACATCCAAAGAAGGGGGATGCAGCAGTTCAATGGCCTTTGCTAATGATACGTACATAATCACATCAATTTCATTGAAGAATCGCTATACTATGCCACGGATTATTTAGTTGATTTTGAAATACGTATACTTGATTAACACAACAACAAATAGGGAGACGTGGAATTCTCATAAATTTTCACCGCATTGGGTTTTATGTGGGCGTTAATATTTCCTCTTTATCCAAAACACATGCAAATACACAAATTAAGTAAAAGTGATCTTCAAGAAATCATTAATGTCCAATTTAAATATGACTGTAGAAAAGATTTATTATATATTAGATTTGAATGGTATTTTTTTTTAACGCTTTGGAATCATTTTTGTCTTGTCTCAATCAAAGCTTAATTTACGAAACGATCCTTCGACTCCGAAAATGCTGTCATAATCGTTACACCGTCCTCCGGGGCGAAGTCTCTCATCTATTCCATAGTTCGCCTCCTCTCTTAAGTACTCCCGGCACTGGGTGAATATGTTCCATGAGCTTTGTTTCAGCTCCTCAATAGTGCCCTGTTCTCCACCCAGATGTGTGGGCAGGTATTGTTTTGGAATATGAGCATATAATGACTCCAAATTGCTGCCATGTACCGAAAGCTGCGGAATTGTAACTTTATGGATCAATTGTTGAAAAATTCCTAAGAGAAATACAAACCCGATTCTGCTGCTTAGATGACAGTACCGATTGCAATAAATTAAAGGTAATTTCAAAGGTCGCCTTAACATTGATCATGTGAGTTCCCTTATCCCTCACGGGCATCGCATCCTCCATAAATCTGGACATCTTTTTCACTGTGCTCGGTGTCATTTGCATCAAATGAGCAGCCGTATAATCTGTAAAGTCCAACACGACAAGGTACCCCTGAATCACAGCATGATCATCATACTGTATGCTAAGTCCATGCAAAGCATTCGCTATGCTCATGATCTCTTCAAACGTGTACTTCTCCGCCGCATAACAGCCAGGACGTACATAGATTAGACGGGGACCATCGCCATTTAGTGGTGTAGGCAAGCGAAGCCCTACACTACAAAAAATGAATGGAATGGGACAGAATAGACTTATACCCTGTAATTTTTAATATGTTACACAATATAATTTTATATTACTCTGAGTATCTATCACCGAATTTTGCAATATTGCATATGTCATATACATATATACATATATTAAAATGTTTGTCCTCACTGACTGAGTGACAGACAGACCTATCGGGCTAGTCTGTAATCTTAGTGATATAATATAATCTTTTTGCATATTCGTCAGACTCATCAGTTTTCGATAGTTATTAATTACTCTTAAACAATCAATTTTTAATCGATTATCTTATCTAATCATTACGCTCACCCCAGTTTTAGCAGCTCGTAGGTACGCTCGCTGTCCACATCTCGAATGGTATAAAACTCGGGAAACTGAGTGCGTAGAGTATAGTATTTATCCAATTTGACTTTGGCCTTTTCGAGACTAAACTTGCAGCCTCGGAGAAAAGAAACTAGGAACTGATCATCAGTGCGGGATCGCATGTGAGGCTGGTGTTGGATCCATGTTCGCAGCGCCAAAAGGTCGGCATCGAGACGATCCGGAACCTCGTTAAGTTCAGCGACGGCTGTGTGCTGTAAACTGTCCGACAAAACGCGTATTTCGGGCATCTCGTAGGAATTGTTGTTGATATGAATCTTTGTTGTTCGCCTGCAGCAACGACACTAAATTCAAGTATCGATTTACCGATAGTTCGAACAACTAGAATATTTATATTTAGACCCCGTACTCTAAAAGAGCGCAGCGATCTCTTAGGTTTGTCAAAAAGTGTATGGCAAATTGTGCTCTAGACTGATTACTCGGTCTTTTACAGTACCCTTTCTTTAAGTTCTTAAGTTTAATCTAATCTTAAGACATAATATAGCTAAGGTAATTTGCAGTTATATAGAGACTTTTTAATCGTATATTGACAACAAGAAAGAAAAGTACAGTCGAGAGCGCCCGACCGTATAGTACTCTCTGCATTTATTCCCGATTATATTGTTAAAATCGGTATCCGGGTATTATAATGGATAGTACTTTCATTAAAACACGTTGAAAAACAAAGCATAATCGAATATACATGTTCATCTGTTTGTCTGTATGCACATACATACCTATACGTTTGACATTACATATCAAATTTGTTGTTTTCTTTTTTATTTATGGTCGGATTCTTATGAAACTTTCAGGATAGCTTGATATAATTAGTCTTCGAACGAAATTTAAATAACAATGGTGTACGACTAGAACAAATGGCTTTAAAGCGGCATGGTAGTTAAAAAAGTTGTTTATTTCTTACGGAAAAAGGGGACGTGGCAGCCCAAAATTTTTAATGTCATTGCATTTACGCTGTCTCTTGGAACCTGTGTAACAAAATTGGTATGCCATAGTTAATGAGATATTCGCCGAAAACTTTTATTTTTCCGGGGTTTGTCTAGTTTTTTGACAATGGGGCGTGGCATCACAAAAAAAAACGATTCTTGTATTGACTGACTAAATATCGAGTCGATAGAGAACAAATTTGAACTTGTAGCTCTTACCATTTCGGAAATCTGCTTGTTCACACGGACGGACCCACAGACAGATGGACAGACAGACGGACATGGCTATATCGACTCGGCCTGTGACGCTGATCTAGAATATATATATATATATATATGCCACGCATGCTTCTGCCTGTTACATACATTTTCATAAACCCAATATACTCTTGGAGAGAGTATAAAAATACAACAAATGTTCATACAAATTCATTGTAAGAGCGAATTTTTGACCGATTGTTCCTATGGGAGCTATACGATATAGTAGTCCGATTTGGATCAAACTTGGTCAGCTTATGTATGCCATAGATATGTACATCCTATGTGAATTTGGTTCGGATAACGTAACTAACAAAAAAGTTTTCTACCCTAAAACATCCTATTTTTACCTGATTTACCTTTATATGAACATAGAACGCCGTTAAGTGGGCGTGTCCGAAAACAAAAACAAACTTGTACTGCTTGCAAATCGTATCTTTCATTTGCGACCTCTCGGGTCTTTTTAGCTTTTATAGTTGCTGAGATCCTTTTGTTCATACAGACGGACGGACAGACGGACTCTGCTGTTGATGCTGATCAAGAATATGTATACTTTATGAGGTCTGCCACGTTACATGCATTCCAACGACTACAATATACCCTTGTACTCTTTGAGTAACTTGTATGACTACAAACTAAAAACTAAGTATAATCGAAAAAAAATCTCTTTGTCTGTATGCACATATGTACATATGTATGTGTGTATGCATACTATTGGTCGGCACGGCCAACGTCTGCAAAATATACTTTTAAACCATATTTTACTAAGGTGTCTAGGTTTACTAAGGGTATCTATCAGTCGGACAGTTGCTCCCCTGTTTTTGCATCCATGTCCAATATGAACTTTGATTTTTCTTATCTTTATGCTTTTGCTTGTTTTTCACCATGGTAATTGTAGTAGTTGTTTTGAAAGTTGTCTGCGGACGTGTAGCGAGCACAGAGATAGAACGACATGGTAATATACAGAGCGAAACTTACTTAAAAGCCCACATATCCACATGTACACCCACACTTTCAACGCATACATGCATAAGTAGAAATACAATTGGATTGTGTTGTGGTAGACGTATTGGCACCAAAAGCGAGGCAATAACAAGGCATCATCAGCTAAAGCAGGCGACAAAAAGTAAAGTGCAAAAGCAAATGCAGACATGCCTGTGTGTGTGTCCGTTTGTGTGATGTACGCGTATGTGTCTGTACATGAATAATAAAAGGTAAAGCTTCTAAAGATGCTCCACTCTCTTGCTGCTTCTCTTTCTCCATCGCTGCCTCTTCTATGTTGTCAGTTTCATTTCATCTCCTGCTCCCTCTCACGACGCCAATTTTAATGCATGTCGCCTTTCGTGCCAAAAAATACGACTAGAGCAGCAACAAACACACAAAAAGCATACGGCAAGAGTTTTAGCTGCAGCTGCAGCTGCACTCGACGTTTAACCAGCAATGTGGATGATGTGGATGATATAGCTTGGATATGTGTGCATTATGTATGTAAGTGTACATATTATATTCATACATGCATGCGTAAGTATTTATTGGCTCTTCAACTGTTATTCGCATTGACCTTCAACACATTTTATTGATACGAACATGTGGATAAATTCCACATATTATTACTAAGGCATAAGTAAGGTATTTTCGCCGCATACTCATATGGATAACGGCTTAAATAGTAATTACACTTTAAATTTATAAACGATTTTGTTCATATCGAATCTCGAAAATAAATAAATAAATCAATATTTTTTTAGGGTATGTACATATGACTTTTCGCATGCATATGAGATGCCATTTGAAGAACACTCTGATTTTTGGCTTCCTCTTTTGACATTTTGCAGCTTGAATGGAAAAGTTTTTGAAAAGAGAAAAAAAGGAAAAGGAAAAAATCATAATAAATAAAGAAGAAATGATAAATACCAGGCAGCAGGCATAACATGTTCGAAAGACACCCAAAAGTGCTTGAACATATCAGAACCGCAAACACACAAAGCACATTTTGAATTGCTATCGTGAATATCGTAGCCTCACTCGTAGCTTTTCTCGAAAATACATTCATATGTACCAATGTCTATTTTGAGTATGTTCCATTGTATGGTGATACCCCGTTCTTTTAGGCAATATAGTGGTCTTTTTATTTAAATTAAATGCAAGTTTATATATATTTAGGTCCAATTTTTAAAATATAAATTTAAATCGAAATAAGTTTAATATATCCTGTACAACTTTTCATTGAAAATAAGCTTGGCACTGAACACAGGGTATGTGCTCATCGAGCATGTTGTGAAGTTTCCCTAAGTGCTTTTTTAGACCCCGTACTCTAAACAAGAAAGAAAAGTACAGTCGAACACGCCCGACCGTATAATACTCTCTGCGTTTATTCCCAATTATAATACTTAAATCGGTATTCAGACATTACAATAGATAGTTCTTGTATTAGAATACGTTAAAACAAAAAAAAGATAAGCATAATCAAGCATACATGTGTTTGTCTGTATGTACATACAAATTCGTTTGACGTTAAATGTATGCACATACATATGTGTGTATGAATACTATTGGTCGGCACGACTAGCGCTGTCTCTCTCGCGCTCATTGCTTTAGAATAAAATCTTTGTTGCTGCATTGCTTTCTTGTTTATGGTCGGATTCTTATGAAACTTTCTGGAGAGTTTGACATGATACGTCTTCAAACGAATCATAAATAACAACACTGTACGATAAGAATAAATGCTTTAAAAACGGCATGCAAGTTTGAAATTTACTTTTATTTCTTGCGGAAAAAGGGGGCGTGGCAGCCCAAAACTTTTGATGTCATTGGATTTATGCGTCCTTTAGGAACACGTGTACCAAAATTGGTATTCCTAAGTGCCATAGTTACTGAGATATTAACCGAAAACATCTATTTTTTCCGAGGTATGTCTAGTTTTTTGCTCATTGTGGGCGAATGGGGCGTGGCATCGAAAAAAAAAAAGATTCTTGTATTGACTGACTAAATATCGAGTCGATAGAGACCAAATTCAAACTTGTAGCTCTTACCATCTCTGAAATCTGTTTGTTCATACGGACAGACAGACAGACAGACGGACAGACGGACAGACAGACGGACAGACGGACAGACGGACATGGTTATATCGACTCGGCTTGTGACGCTGATCAAGAATATATATACTTTATGGGGTCTGCCACGCCTCCTTCTGCCTGTTACATACATTTGCACAAACCCAATATACTCTTGCAGAGAGTATAAAAATGGTATAGGGGTCTATTAGGTTTGTCAGAAGCGAAATGTGCGTAACAGGCAGAAGGAAGCTTTTCCGACCCTATAAAGTATTTATATTCTTGATCAGCATCAACAGCCGAGTCGATATAGCAATGTCCGTCTGTCTGTCTGTCTGTCCGTCCGTCTGTATGAACACCTAGAAACAGCACAAATGCAACGCCATTACAAGTTTTGGTATGCCACGCCTCCTTTTCCCACAAGAACTAAAAAACTTTTCAAAATTTACATGCCGTTTTTAAAGCATTTGCTAATATATTACAGTATCGTAATTAAAAAATTTGTTTAAAGACTAATTATATTAAACTACCCGGAAAGTTGCATAAAAATCCAACTATAAACAACTGAGCAATTAGGTAACAAATTAGCACTTGAAGAGCATTGTGAATGCACGTGGTTGAAAGACAAGAAATAACACTATGTTTATCTATACATTAGCCGCAGAAGTTTGCAAAGGAAGCGTGGCCCAGGTAGTAGAGACTCCTTGTATGTAAACACAAGACCAGCGGTTCGAACACCGGCACAAATTCAGAAATTTATTTTTTCTTTTTTTTACTTGTTATATAACAACATTATTATATGTAAATGAAAATAATCGGACTTGTGTCAAATGTGGGGCGTGGTGCTATTGATAGGGTTGCGGCGTGTTCTGCAAATTGTGTATAAGTTCGCAGGTTCAATTTCCGACAGTGAAATTTATTAATATACTTTTTTAAATTTCAAACAATATGTTAATATACAATATTAACTGGTGGAACAGTGTAGAGTTGCGGTTAGTCGTTTGGCGTATAAATTGTAAAATTGTATAAATGTAATTTATGTGCAAGTGGTTGCAAGAAAAGAGATAACTCTATGTTTACTTACATTAGTCACGACAGTTGCCAAACAGAGTGTGGCCTAGGTGGTGGTGGTATTTGTCCCTAAACGAATGGTCTGCGGTTCAAACCCGGCACAGACCCAGTATTTTAATTTTTTTTTTTTTAGACCCCGTACTCTTTAAAAAAGAGTATAGGGGTCTATTAGGTTTGTCAGAAGCGTAATGTGCGTAACAGGTAGAAGGAAGCTTTTCCGAACCTATAAAGTATATATATTCTTGATCAGCATCAACAGCCGAGTCGATATAGCAATGTCCGTCTGTCCGTCTGTCTGTCCGTCTGTATGAACACCTGGATCTTTTAAACTACAAGAGCTAGAGACACCAAATTTGTAAATAAAAGTCCGTCTATGATGTACGCAGATCAAGTTTATTTCAAATCAGGGCCACGCCCCCTACCGCCCCCGCAATAAGCAAAAAACTAGACACACCTCGGGAAAAATCGATGTTTTCTGCGAATATCTCCGTAACCATGGCACTTAGGAACACCAATTCTGGTACGCAGGTTCCTAGAAACAGCACAAATGCAACGCCATTAAAAGTTTTGGCCTGCCACGCCCCCTTTTCCCACAAGAACTAAAAAACTTTTTAAAATTTACATGCCGTTTTTAAAGCATTTGCTAATATATTACAGTATTGTAATTAAAAAATTTGTTTAAACACTAAATATATCAAACTACCCTGAAAGTTGCATAAAAATCCAACTATAAACAACTGAGCAATTAGGTAACAAATTATCAATTGAAGCGCGTTGTGAATGCACGTGGTTGAAAGAAAAGAGATAACACTATGTTTATCTTTACATTAGCCGCAGAAGTTTGCAAAGGAAGCGTGGCCCAGGTAGTAGAGACTTCTTGTATGTAAACACAAGACCTGCGGTTCGAACCCCGGCACAGACTCGGAAATTAATTTTTTTTTATTTTTATTTGATATTAACAACATTATTATATGTAAATAAAAATAATCGGACATGTATCAAATGTGGGGCGTGGTGCTACTGATAGGGTTGAGACGTGTTCTGCAAGTCGCGTATAGGTTTGTAGGTTCAATTCCCGAAAGTGGAATTTGTTAATGTACTTTTTTAAATTTTAAACAAAAATGTAAATATACAATATTAACTGGTGCAACAGTGTAGGGTTACGGTTAGTCGTTTGGCGTTTACTTTGTAAAATTGAATAAATATAATTTATGTGCACTTGGTTGAAAGTGAACAGATAACTCTATGTTCACTTATATTAGTCAAGACAGTTACCAAACGGAGTGTGGCCTAGGTGAAGGTGGTATTTCTTTCTAAACCAATGGTCTGCTGTTCAAACCCGGAACTAACCTATTGATTTATTTTATTTTTTTATACTCTCTGCAAGAGTATATTGGGTTTGTGCAAATGTATGTAACAGGCAGAAGGAGGCGTGGCAGACCCCATAAAGTATATATATTCTTGATCAGCGTCACAAGCCGAGTCGATATAGCCATGTCCGTCTGTCCGTCTGTCTGTCTGTCCGTCTGTCTGTCCGTATGAACAAACAGATTTCGGAGATGGTAAGAGCTACAAGTTCGAATTTGGTCTCTATCGACTCGATATTTAGTCAGTCAATACAAGAATCTTTTTTTTTCGATGCCACGCCCCATTCGCCCACAATGAGCAAAAAACTAGACATACCTCGGAAAAAATAGATGTTTTCGGTTAATATCTCAGTAACTATGGCACTTAGGAATACCAATTTTGGTACACGTGTTCCTAAAGGCCGCATAAATCCAATGACATCAAAAGTTTTGGGCTGCCACGCCCCCTTTTTCCGCAAGAAATAAAAGTAAATTTCAAACTTGCATGCCGTTTTTAAAGCATTTATTCTTATCGTACAGTGTTGTTATTTATGATTCGTTTGAAGACGTATCATGTCAAACTCTCCAGAAAGTTTCATAAGAATCCGACCATAAACAAGAAAGCAATGCAGCAACAAAGATTTTATTCTAAAGCAATGAGCGCGAGAGAGACAGCGCTAGTCGTGCCGACCAATAGTATTCATACACACATATGTATGTGCATACATTTAACGTCAAACGAATTTGTATGTACATACAGACAAACACATGTATGCTTGATTATGCTTATCTTTTTTTTGTTTTAACGTATTCTAATACAAGAACTATCTATTGTAATGTCTGAATACCGATTTAAGTATTATAATTGGGAATAAACGCAGAGAGTATTATACGGTCGGGCGTGTTCGACTGTACTTTTCTTTCTTGTTTTTTTATATATAACTACATTAAAATATATAAATGAAAATAATCGTATTTGTGCAAAATGAATGGTGTGTTGCAATAAGTAGGGTTGCAGCGTGTTATGGAACTTGCGTCAGTTAGCGCTGGTTCGAATCCCATCATTGACTTGACTTAAAATTTTTTTTTTTATTTTATTTTAAAACTTAAATTTTAAATTATATCGCATTCAAATATTAATTTCGAATACAAGGAGAGTACGGGGTCTTTTACAGTCGGCGCGCTCGACTGTAGCCTTTCTAACTTGTTTTTTTTTATGTAACTGCATTATTATATATAAATGAAAATAATCGTATTTGTACAAAATGAATGGTGTGGTGCTATTAGTAGGGTTGGAAGATGTTATGCTGCTTCAGTTAGCGCGGGTTCGAATCCTATCACTAACTTGATTTTTTTTTAATTTTATTTTAAAACTTAAATTGTAAATCACAGTCGCATTCAAATATTAATTTAGAATACAAGGAGAGTACGGGGTCTTTTACAGTCGGCGCGCTCGACTGTAGCCTTTCTTACTTGTTTTTTTTTTAATTTTTTTCTTTTACTTTTTTATATGTAAATGAAAATAATCGGGGTTCATTCAAATGTGGGCGTGGTGCTATTGATAGGGTTGCGGCGTGTTCTGCAAGTTGTGTATAAGATCGCATGTTCAATTCCCGAAAGCGAATTATATCAATATACTTTTTTAAGTTTTAAACAAAAATGTAAATTAACAATATTAACTGGTGCAACAGGGTAGGGTTGCAGTGAGTCGTTTGGCGTATAAATTGTAAAATTGTTTAAATATAATTTATGTGCACGTGATTGAAAGACAAGAGATAACTCTATGTTTACTTATATAAGTCACGACAATTACCAGAGTGTGGCCTAGGTGGTAGAGATTACTTTTTGTATTTGTTTCTAAACCAATGGTCTGCGGTTCGAACCCGGTACAGACACAGAAATTTAATTTTTTTTTTTTTTGTTATACTCTCTGCAAGAGTATATTGGGTTTGTGCAAATGTATGTAACAGGCAGAAGGAGGCGTGGCAGACCCCATAAAGTATATATATTCTTGATCAGCGTCACAAGCCGAGTCGATATAGCCATGTCCGTCTGTCCGTCTGTCTGTCCGTCTGTCTGTCTGTCCGTCCGTATGAACAAACAGATTTCAGAGATGGTAAGAGCTACAAGTTCGAGTTTGGTCTCAATCGACTCGATATTTAGTCAGTCAATACAAGAATCTTTTTTTTTTTCGATGCCACGCCTCATTCGCCCACAATGAGTAAAAAACCGGACACACCTCAGAAAAAATCTATGTTTTCGGCGAATATCTCAGTAACTATGGCACTTAGGAATACCAATTTTGGTACACGTGTTCCTAGAGACAGCATAAATGCAATGACATCGAAAATTTTGGGCTGCCACGCCCACTTTTTCCGTAAGAAATAAAAAACTTTTTAAAACTTGCATGCTGTTTTTAAGGCATTTGTTCTTATCGTACAGTATTGTTATTTATGATTCGTTTGAAGACTAATCATGTCAAACTCTCCTGAAAGTTTCATAAGAATCCGACCATAAACAATAAAGAAAACAAGCAATAAAGTGTATATTCGAGCGCAATGCCATGAGTGCGAGAGAGACAGCGCTAGCCGTGCCGACCAATAGTATACATACACACATACATATGTATGTGCATTCATTTAACGTCAAACGAATTGGTATGTACATACAGACAAACATATGTATGTTTTAACGTGTTCTAATACAAGAACTATCTATTGTAATATTCGGATACTGATTTTTAGATTATAATTGGGTATAAAAGCAGAGAGTATTATACGGTCGGGCTCGTTCGACTGTACTTTTCTTACGTGTTTTTTTTTTGTTTTTTTTTTTTTTTTATAAAACTACATTATTATATATAAATGAAAAAAATCGGGTATGTGCAAAATGAATGATGTGGTGCAACTAGTAGGGTTGCAGCATGTTATGGAAATTGCGTCAGTAAGCGCGGGTTCGAAACCCATTCAGTGACTTGAATTAAAATTTAGAAAAAAAATTTTTTTTAAATTTTATTTTAAAACTTAAATTTTAAATTACAATCGTATTTAAATATTAATTTCGAATACAAGGAGAGTACGGGGTCCTTTACAGTCGGCGCGCTCGACTGTAGCCTTTCTTAGTTGTTTTATTTTGCGCTTACATTAAATTCAAAATGTGTTATTTTAGATCCCTGTGTTTGCCCATTTGGCGCTGTATTGTATTGTAAACAAATTTGGAACTCTAAAACTTTTGTATCGTATGTATGTGCTTGTGATAGTGTTGAAAGATGGGAAAAAATTTTGGTAAACCGTGGACTGCCTTTTGAAGTAGTCAACTCTACTTTGATGTTGACGTATTTAATTATTTGATAGAAAACAGTTCTTCATTTGCAATAATGTTTGGAGCAAAATTGGTTAAAAAGTCAATATCGGGAGATCCTTTAGTATTCAATTATTTAAATTGTCAGAAAAAACAGATTGTTCTAAGATCGAAATCATAAATAATTTCGAAATACTAATGTCACTTGATTTATGTAGTTTGTCAATGTCAAGGAACAAGAACTCGAAGAATACCAAACGATCTCTGCAGCCTTGTTAAGCATTATTCAAATATTTATTTAAACATTGACTACATCATGTTTTTACTCGGTATGTACCATGTGTTTTGTCGTACATTTAAATTAACCTACGAACAATCAGTATACACTCGTGTTTCTAGTTTTCTGGCATGCTAGATCAACGATTTGGATGAGGTAAGAATTTATTTTGAAGTGAATTTTAGAAATACTTGTCATTTATATATTTATATGTGTATTGCTAGTGTGCGACAGGTAGAAATATTAAATTTGTTTTCCAATTATATAGAACTACACTTAAAGAAGTGAAAGTTAAACCGGTCTCTGTCGACAGCACAGTGCTTTCAAAGCTACTACTGTCATTTACTATAAGAGCGGATAAATTTTCACACCATTATTCATAAGAATCATTTTAAAATCTGTGTCATTTTCTTCTCAGCATTTTATTTACAATCAGCGTCTGTAAATTTCTCTAAGGTCTCGTTTTGGAAAACTGGAATTAGCTACATTGCCACCGGAAATTTGGAATTTGTGTATTATTTTTATACTCTCTGCAAGAGTATATTGGGTTTGTGCAAATGTATGTAACAGGCAGAAGGAGGTGTGGCAGACCCCATAAAGTGTATATATTCTTGATCAGCATCACAAGCCGAGTCGATATAGCCATGTCCGTCTGTCCGTCCGTCTGTCTGTCTGTCTGTCTGACTGTCCGTATGAACAAACAGATTTCAGAGATGGTAAGAGCTACAAATTCGAGTTTGGTCTCAATCGACTCGATATTTAGTCAGTCAATACAAAAATCTTTTTTTTTCTATGCCACGCCCCATTCGCCCACAATGAGTAAAAAACTCGTCACACCTCGAAAAAAATCTATGTTTTCGGCGAATATCGCAGTAACTATGGCACTTAGGAATACCAATTTTGGTACACGTGTTCCTAGAGACCGCATAAATCCAATGACATAAAAAGTTTTGGGCTGTCATGTCCCCTTTTTCAGCAAGAAATAAACAAAATTTTCAAACTTGCATGCCGTTTTTAAGGCATTTGTTCTTATCGTACAGTGTTGTTATTTATGATACGTTTGAAGACGATTGTGCTTAGCTTTTTATACTCTCTGCAAGAGTATATTGGGTTTGTGCAAATGTATGTAACAGGCAGAAGGAGGCGTGGCAGACCCCATAAAGTATATATATTCTTGATCAGCATCACAAGCCGAGTCGATATAGCCATGTCCGTCTGTCTGTCCGTCTGTCTGTCCGTCTGTCTGTCCGTCTGTCTGTCTGTCCGTCCGTATGAACAAACAGATTTCAGAGATGGTAAGAGCTACAAGTTCGAGTTTGGTCTCAATCGACTCGATATTTAGTCAGTCAATACAAGAATCTTTTTTTTTTTCGATGCCACGCCCCATTCGCCCACAATGAGCAAAAAACTAAACATACCTCGAAAAAAATCTATGTTTTCGGCTAATATCTCAGTAACTATGGCACTTAGGAATACCAATTTTGGTACACGTGTTCCTAGAAACCGCATAAATGAAATGGCATCAAAAGTTTTGGGCTGCCACGCCCCTTTTTTTCGCAAGGAATAAAAGAAAATTTCAAACTTGCATGCCGTTTTTAAAGCATTTATTCTTATTGTACAGTGTTGTTATTTATGATTCGTTTGAAGACGTATCATGTCAAACTCTTCTGAAAGTTTCATAAGAATCCGAATATAAACAAGGAAGAAATGAAGCAACAAAGATTTTATTCGAGAGCAATGAGTGCGAGAGAGACAGCGCTAGTCATGCCGACCAATAGTATTCATACACACATATGTATGTGCATACATTAACATCAAACGAATTTGTTTGTACATACAGACAAACACATGTATGTTCGATTATGCTTAGCTTTTTTTTTGATTAACGTGTTCTAATACAAGAACTATCTATTGTAATATCTGGATACCGATTTTAACATTATAATTGGGAATAAAAGCAGAGAGTATTATACGGTCGGGCTCGTTCGACTGTACTTTTCTTACTTGTTTTTTTTGTTTTAACGTGTTCTAATACAATAACTTTCTATTGTAATATCTGGATACCGATTTAAGCATTATATTTGGGAACAAAAGCAGAGAGTATTATACGATCGGGCGTGTTCGACTGTACTTTTCTTTCTTGTTTGTTACTAGTTATGTCGTACGGGTCAAAAGTTGGAAAATTTCTTGAAGCGTTGTCCAAATTTTTTATTAAAAGCCAATGATAAGTTGTAATAAATTAAACCGACATGTTAAATTGTTAAAAAAAACAAGAAAGAAAAGTACAGTCGAACACGCCCGACCGTATAATACTCTCTGCTTTTATTCCCAATTATAATGCTTAAATCGGTAACCAGATATTACAATAGATAGTTCTTGTATTAGAACACGTTAAAACTAAAAAAAGCTAAGCATAATCGAGCATACATGTGTTTGCCTGTATGTAAATATAATTTTGTTTGACGCTAAATGCATGCACATACAAATGTGTGTATGAATACCATTGGTCGGCACGACTAGTGCTATCTTTCTCGCACTCATTGCTCTCGAATAAAATCTTTGTTGCTTCATTTCTTTCTTGTTTATTGTCGGATTCTTATGAAACTTTCAGCAGAGTTTGACATGATATGTCTTTAAACGAATCATAAATAACAACACTGTACGATAAGGATAAATGCTTTAAAAACGGCATGCAAGTTTGAAATTTTCTTTTATTTCTTGCGGAAAAAGGGGGTGTGGCAGCCCAAAACTTTTGATGTCATTGCATTTATGCGGTTTCTAGGAACACGTGTACAAAAATTGGTATTCCTAAGTGCCATAGTTACTGAGATATTAGCCGAAAACACCAATTTTTTTTCCGAGGTATGTCTAGTTTTTTGCTTATTGAGGGCGAATGGGGCGTGGCATCGAAAAAAAAAAATTCTTGTATTGACTGACTAAATATCGAGTCGATAGAGACCAAATTCGAACTTGTAGCTTTTACCATCTCTGAAATCTGTGTGTTCATACGGACAGACAGACGGTTAGACGGACAGACGGTCAGACGGACAGACGGACATGGCTATATCGACTCGGCTTGTGACGCTAATCAAGAATATACATACTTTATGGGGTCTGCCACGCCTCCTTCTGCCTGTTACATACATTTGCACAAACCCAATATACTCTTGCAGAGAGTATAAAAAAACAAGAAAGATAAGTACAGTCGAACTCGCCCGACCGTATAATACTCTCTGCTTTTGTTTCTAACTATAATGTTAAAGTCGGTAACGTTAAAAGTGCAGTCAAACGAGCCCGACCGTATAATACTCCCTGCTTTTATTCCCAATAAATAGATAGTTCTTGTATTAGAACACGTTACAACAAACAAGTAAGAAAAGTACAGTCGAACGAGCCCGACCGTATAATACTCTGTGCTTGTATTCCCAATTATAATGTTTAAATCAATATCCGGATATTACAATAGATAGTTATTGTATTAGAACACGTTACAACAAAAACGACAATTTATACTCGAACATACATGTGTTTGTGTTTATGCACATACAAATTCGTTTGATGTTATATGTATGCACATATATATGTATATATGTGTGTATGTATATTATTGCCGCCACACATGCATCAAAAGAGTTCAAATATATGCTTGTATGTTTCTGTCGCGCTCGCACTCATACATTGACTTAAATATTAACTTAATAATCGGAAGCTCTGTTGTTTATTGTTGGAATTTTTTGGCAACTTTCAGCATAGTTTGATATAATTTGTCCTCAAAGGAATCATAAATAACAATACTCTACGATAAGAACAAATGCCTTTAAAACGGCATGCAAATTTAAAAATTTTATTTTTTTCTTAAGGCATAAGGGGGCGTGGCAGCCAACAATTTTCAATGGCAATGCATTTATACTGTCTCTACGAACATGCATACCAAAATTAGTATTCCTAAGTGCCGTAGTTACTGAGGCAGTCGCTTTAAACATCTATTTTTTCCGAGGTATGTCTAGTTTTTTGCTCCTTGTGGGCAAATAAGGCGTGGCATCAAACAAAACAAAAAAAGGTTTCTTGTATTGACTGATTAAATATCGAGTCGATAGAGACCAAACTCGAATTTATAGCTTTTACCATCTCTGAAATCTGTGTGTTCATACGGACAGACAGACGGACATGGCTATATCGACTCGGCTTGTGATGCTGATCAAGAATATATACTTTAAGGGGTCTGCCACGCCTCCTTCTGCCCGTTAAATACATTTGCACAAACCCAATATACTCTTGCAGAGAGTATAAAAAGCGTAGAGGGGTCTATTAGGTTTGTCAGAAGCGAAATGTGCGTAACAGGTGGAAGGGGGCGTTTCCGACCCTATAAAGTATATATATTCTTGATCAGCATCAATAGTCGAGTCTATATAGCAATGTTCGTCTGTCCGTTCGTATGTCTGTATGAACTCCTGGATCTTTAAAACTACAAGAGCTAGAACCACCAAATTTGTAATAAACAAGTAAGAAAAATACAGTCGAACGCGCCCGACCGTATAATACTCTCTGCTTCTATTCCCAATTACAATGTTTAAATCAATATCCGGATATTACAATAGATAGTTATTGTATTAGAACACGTTACAACAAAAACGACAATTTATAATCGAACATACATATGTTTGTGGCATCATATGTATGCACATATATATGTATATATGTGTGTATGTATACTATTGCCGCCACACATGCATTGACCTCAATATTAACTTTATAATCGGTAGCTCTGTTGTTGGATTTTTATGCAACTTTCAGCATAGTTTGATATTATTTTTCTTCAAAGGAATCATAAATAACAATACTCTACGGTAACAACAAATGCCTTTAAAACGGCATGCAAGTTTAAAAAGTTTTTTTTTTCTTACGGAAAAAGGGGGCGTGGCAGCCCAAAAATTTTAAATGGCAATGCATTTATACTGTCTCTGGGAACCTGCATACCAAAATTGGTGTTGCTAAGTACCGTAGTTACTAAGATATTTGCTTAAAACATCTAATTTTTCCGAGGTAAGTCTAGTTTTTTGCTCATTGTGGGCAAATGGGGCGTGGCATCAAAAAAAAAAAAGATTCTTGTATTGACTGACTAAATATCGAGTCGATAGAGACCAAACTCGAATTTGTAGCTCTTACCATCTCTGAAATCTGTTTGTTCATACGGACGGACAGACGGACATGGCTATATCGACTCGGCTTGTGATGCTGATCAAGAATATATATACTTTATGGGGTCTGCCACGCCTCCTTCTGCCTGTTACATACATTTGCACAAACCCAATATACTCTTGCAGAGAGTATAAAAATTTCGTAACTTTCGCGAGCAGAGCAAGTTTATTTCAAATCAGTGCCACGCACCCTGCCGCCCCCGCAATAAGCAAAATACTAGACACACCTCGGAAAAAATTGATGTTTTTTGCGAATATCTCCGTTACTATAGCACTTAGGAACACCAATTCTGGTACGCAGGTTCCTAGAAACAGCACAAATGCAACGTCATTAAAAACCAAATAGCCAACACTTTTACAGTATGCATTTTGAGACTTGGCATTTATTATTTAGATAAAAGATATAATTAAACAGGTGTACCATAATCAACATGTAATCTGTTGATCACCTCGAATTTCATTAAGATGAATAATTAAATATACAAATTAAGTTTGTTACTTTTTATGAAAAATTTTAATAAAAATTATTTAATCATGAAATTTTCTCCTGTTATTATTTTAATTATGATTTATTAAATCCATTATATCTAACAAGCTCAAAACAAAAGAGCGGCGCAAGACCACACACGCCCAAGACGATCAAGTAACAAGTAAGAAAGGCTACAGTCGAGCGCGCCAACTGTAAAAGACCCCGTACTCTCCTTGTATTCGAAATTAATATTTGAATGCGATATAATTTAAAATTTAAGTTTTAAAATAAAATAAAAAAAAATTTTTAAATCAAGCCAATGATGGGATTCGAACCCGCGCTAACTGACGCAAGTTCCATAACACGCTGCAACCCTACTAATTACATCACACCATTCATTTTGCCCAAATACGATTATTTTCATTTATATATATTAATGTAGTTATATATAAAAAAACAAGTAAGAAAAGTACAGTCGAACGCGCCCGACCGTATAATACTCTCTGCTTCTATTCCCAATTATAATGTTAAAATCAGTATCCGGATATTACAATAGATAATTCTTGTATTACAACACGTTACAACAAAAAAGACAATTTATAATCGAAAATACATATGTTTCTCTGTATGCACATAAAAATTCGTTTGACGTTATATGTATGCACATGTACATATATGTATATGTGTGTTTGTATATTATTGCGGCCACACATGCATCAAAAGAGTTCGAATATATGCTTGTATGTTTCTGTCGCGCTCGCACTCGTGCATTGACCTAAATATTAACTTTATAATCGGTATCTCTGTTGTTTATTGTTGGATTTTTATGCAACTTTCAGCATAGTTTGATATTATTTTCTTCAAAGGAATCATAAATAACAATACTCTACGATAACAACAAATGCCTTAAAATCGGCATGCAAATATAAAAAGTTTTTTTTTTTCTTATGGAAAAAGGGGGCGTGGCAGTCCAAAATTTTAAGTGAAATCTGTTTGTTCATACGGACGGACAGACGGACATGGCTATATCGACTCGGCTTGTGATGCTGATCAAGAATATATATACTTTATGGGGTCTGCCACGCCTCCTTCTGCCTGTTACATACATTTGCACAAACCCAATATACTCTTGCAGAGAGTATAAAAAAATAAAATAAATAAATGGGTTAGTTCCGGGTTTGAACCGCAGACCATTGGTTTAGAAAGAAATACCACCTTCACCTAGGCCACACTCCGTTTGGTAACTCTCTTGACTAATATAAGTGGACGTAGAGTTATCTCTTTACTTTCAACCACGTGCACATAAATTACATTTATTCAATTTTACAAAGTAAACGCCAAACGACTAACCGTACATTGTATTGTACATTTACATTTTTGTTTAAAATTTAAAAAAGTACATTAACAAATTCCACTGTCGGGAATTGAACCTGTGAACTTATACGCAACTTGCAGAACACGTCGCAACCCTATCAGCAGCACCACGCCCCACATTTGACACATGTCCGATTATTTTCATTTACATATAATAATGTTGTTATATAACAAGTAAAAAAAAAACAAGAAAGAATGCTATAGTCGCCTCGCGACTTTAGGATACCCGTTACTCAATTTCAATATATAATTAACAATGGGTAATGATAATAATATTAGTGCAATAGTTTAGGGGATGGCTGAGATAGCTTGGAAAACACAGAAAATTTTCACACAAATTTATGGTCAGAGCATATTTTTGACAGATTGTTCCTATGGGAGCTATACGATATAGTAGTCCGATTTGGATCAAACTTGGTCAGTACGTTTATTTTTCTGATAAATATATTCTGTGTCAGTTTAATTAAGATAGCTTGGTAAATACAAAAAATGTTCATACAAATTCATTCTAAGAGCGAATTTTTGACCGATTGTTCCTATGGGAGCTATACGATATAGAAGTCCGATTTGGATCAAACTTGGTCAGCTTATGTACGCCATGGATATGTACATCTTATGTGAATTTGGTTCGGATAGCGTAACTAACAAAAAAGTTTTCTAAGCTAAAACATGATATTTTAACCACCTTTTACCTTTATATGAACACAGAACGCCCTAAAGTGGGCGTGTCAAAAAACAAAAACAAACTTGTACTGCTTGCAAAATGTATCTTTCATTTGCGACCTCTTGGGTCTTTCTAGCTCTTATAATTGCTAAGATCCTTTTGTTCATACAGACGAACGGACGGACAGACGGACAGACGGACATGGCTATATCGACTCGGCTGTTGATGCTGATCAAGAATATATATACTTATATACTTTATGGGGTCTGCCACGCCTCCTTCTGCCTGTTACATACATTCCAACGACTACAATATACCCTTGTACTCTACGAGTAACGGGTATAAAAATTAAATCTCCGAGTCTGTGCCGGTGTTCGAACCTCAGACCTTGTGTTTACATACAAGGAGTCTCTGCTACCTGGGCCACGCTTCCTTCGCAAAGTTCTGCGGCTAATGTATATATAAGCATAGTGTTATTCCTTTTCTTTCAACCACGTGCATTCACAACGCGCTTCAATTGATAATTTGTTACCTAATTGCTCAGTTGTTTATAGTTGGATTTTTATGCAACTTTCAGGGTAGTTTGATATAATTAGTCTTTAAACAAATTTTTTAATTACAATACTGTAATATATTAGCAAATACTTTAAAAAAGGCATGTAAATTTTGAAAAGTTTTTTAGTTCTTGTGGGAAAAGGGGGCGTGGCAGACCAAAACTTTTAATGACGTTGCATTTGTGCTGTTTCTAGAAACCTGCGTACCAGAATTGGTGTTCCTAAGTGCCATGGCTACGGAGATATTCGCAGAAAACATCGATTTTTTCCGAGGTGTGTCTACTTTTTTGCTTATTGCGGGGGCGTGGCCCTGATTTGAAATAAACTTGATCTGCGTACATCATAGACGGACTTTTATTTAAAAATTTGGTGTCTCTAGCTCTTGTAGTTTAAAAGATCCAGGTGTTCATACAGACGGACAGTCAGACGGACAGACGGACATTGCTATATCGACTCGGCTGTTGATGCTGATCAAGAATATACATACTTTATAGGGTCGGAAAAGATTCCTTCTGCCTGTTACGCACATTTCGCTTCTGACAAACCTAATAGACCCCTATACTCTTTTTTAAAGAGTACGGGGTCTAAAAATAAACACTCGAGTAAAAATTTACTTGTACTTCACAAGGGTGGTTTTTTTGAGTCAAAATTTGATGCGGTGTTTACGCGAGTAAGTATTAAATGAGCGGCTACAAAAATGAGCGGGTAAAAAAGTATCGCAATACGAAAATACCCAAACGAAAGGAGTAAATAAACACCGCATACTTTCGGGTAGACTCAAAAAATGATTCGAATCGAAAAATACTGTATGTGTACTCTGAGTATTTTTACATGCAGTGTATCGCTGCAGTTCTCTGATACATACGTATGTGCATACAAATGACAAACGAATTTTTTGCTTAAAATTTGAATTTTAAATTAAATACAGTCAGATTTAAATATTAATTTTGAATTGGAATACAAGGAGAGTACGGGGTCTTTTACAGTCGGCGTGCTCGACTTTAGCCTTTCTTACTTGTTATACCCGTTACTCGTAGAGTACAAGGGTATATTGTAGTCGTTGGAATGTATGTAACAGGCAGAAGGAGGCGTGGCAGACCCCATAAAGTATATAAATTCTTGATCAGCGTCACAAGGCGAGTCGATATAGCCATGTCCGTCTGTCCGTCTGTCTTTCCGTCTGCCTGTCTGTCTGTCCGTCTGTCCGTCCGTATAAACAAAGGGATTTCAGAGATGGTAAGAGCTACAAATCCACATTTGGTGTCTATCGACTCGATATTTAGTTAGTCAATACAAGAATCTTTTTTTTTCGATGTCACGCCCCATTCGCCCACAGTGAGCAAAAACTATACATACCTCGTAAAAAATATAAAATTTCGGCGAATATCTCATTAACTATGGCACTTAGGAATACCAAATTTGGTGAGCAAATTTTATTAGATACATTTCCATACAATGTTCAAATAAATAACCATAGGACGGAAAAAAAAATTATTAAATAATGTACTTCCTTATCGTTCGAAAAGAGTATCTTCTGCTTCGTTTATACGCTTTCGTTCTCTTACTTGCCACAAAGTGGTTTCCTTACAACTTGTAAGAAGATGATATATTTTATATGTTTTTATTTTTCGTGGAAAGTTAGCAAAGTGCAGAAAACGAACTCTTTCCATATGAGGGTAAAAAGGCGGTAAACATTTACACAAAAACAATACGAATAAAACTTGAACCATAAAATGCGAGAATTATTGAGTCTGTCGCAAATGGCAAAACTTTTGATTTTATTCCCGAAAATGTCTTAATAATCCTGTCATCTACAAAATGTATCAATTTTAGCAAAGAGCAATAAACTTAATTTGTATTTTGCTTGTATGGTCAAAGTAAAGGGGAGAAAGAGTAGTACTGATTGTATAACGTATTCTAATTTATACCCGTTACTCGTTGAGTAAAAAGGGTATACCATAATCGCTGGATTGTATCTTAGGAAAAAGGTTGGCATGATCAGTATCAAAATCAAATCATAAGAAATAAAATAAAATTTGCATGCCGTTTTTAAGTCATTTGTTTTTATTATACAGTATTGTGGTTTCAAATTCAAACAAAGATTCTTGGATACGAAGTCGATACTGACTAACTTCGAATTTGTTGCTCTTACCATCTCTGAGTGTTTGTTCATACGGACAGACAGGCAGACAGACAAACAGATAGACGGATTATGCTGACCAAGAATATATAAACTTTATGGGGTCTGTCACGCCTCGTTCTGCCTGTTACATACTTTGCACAATCCCAATATACTCTTGCAGAGAGTATGAAACAACACAGGGATATATTCGGGTCTATTATTATAAATTAGGTGCGTAATGTATGTAATAGGCAGAAGGACGATCCTTTAAAGTAAGGAAATTTTTGATATTTCGTGTTCCTACTAGCCGGCTGTCTGTAAAAAGGCTTTGAATGCAAAGGCAAGATAAGCTGGATCGAGTTTATTACAAATTGTACAAAGTCATTTTTATGACACCATAACTTTGAACTTATGTGAGCTGTCGTGACCAAACTAACACATTTGTTGTATGGTTGTTTGGATTGGATCGGACGGTATAAGCTATAGCCCCTTTAGTACAAATCATAAATATAAAAGTATAAATAGAAAAGTTGTATGAAAACATGTTAGTTGAGAGATTGTTACCAAACTCTCAGATTATGTGTACATCATGACAATAACTATATCATATAGCTCAAATAGGTCAAATCGGTCAAAACTAGGTAATTTTTATGAAAAGTGTTGTTTTAATTGAATTATCTCAAACAAACTCCCACATAACTGTATGTAACGAAGTTATTGCTCCTAACCAAATAAGTTCTCATTGGCCAAACCTATTGAAAATTGTTTCATGGTCGAAAAAGCCCGACTAAAATGTTTGAGAACGGGGTCTAAAAAAGGATAAGCTAAAGTCCTGAGCTTAATAAAAGCAGCAACACATTTTTAATGACGCTTCAATCATAAGGAAACTTCATTAAAACCGGGTAATAAAAGCTGCATATTCAGGGAATACTTTGATTACCAGATATCCTCTGAACAAGACTGCATTTTATGCAACATCTTAAGCAGATCATTGCTTGCCTGCGAATTGTGATGCTATTAAAAACTTGACATTGTGAAATGCTCAAAATTTAATAAAAGTTTTCATTTACAGAATATAATCCGAAACAAAGGGGTACTTTTCTGGGCGTTCACTTCCCTGAAATTTGAAGGGCATATGAAAGTGATTCCTAGAAAAATAAATGGGGATCTTTCCTCACTGATTTTGTTGGAAAGTTTTGGGTGGCAAAATGGGGCCTGGTGATGGCTGATTTTTGTGTCCTCGACCTGGGCGCGTAATTAAATTCCACTGCCGGGGTCCGATGAGTATTAAGGAAGGGCGAAAGTTAGCAAAGTGTGGGAAGTTCCTAGAAATGTGCGTGATTCCAATCAGTTGGTGCAGTTGAGTGGTTGCTTTGAATTCTATTGCCACACCAAAGTTATCAAGTACACAAATATTTATTCTAATTAGTAAAATTGGACACGTTCTCTCTGTCCTCCTTCTATCAATTTTCTCCATCTCCGCCTTCAATTTTTGTGGACTCTACTGTTGACTGATTGCCCAAAATCATTTTTTGTCTTCGATTTTCCTTGTATAGTCGCCCATTTAAATGCTGCTGGTCAAATTGGTCGTTTCCATTCGAGAATTCAGTTGGTGACAACTAAATGCCTTTTTCGTGTTGAAATTGTTTACTTTGTCATAGCTTAAAACGATTAACGGCTAATAATCTACTGATTGGTAATTGTCTTTGCATGCAGATGAAGTAATTTACATAGGCACCGCCTCTGTCTCTGCCCCCGCCACCTTCTCCGGCATTGCTCCTATTCTCAGAGTGCTTACAATTAATCCCTTAGTATTAACCCCTAAATAACTATAAGAGGTCAATTTAATCGAAAGAAACGTGACAAGCAAATGTTTATTCCTCACATTTTAGCTCGTTAAGTGCACGCCAAGTATCTTGGATGGGGACCTCTAAAATTTGGTTTTCAATAATGCTTTCCTCTTATTTAGTTTACATATCAATCGCGAATGACTTTTAACGGGTACTAGGCATGTATACGTCGAATAACTCAAGTGTAGCATTGCTATATACAAACAAGTTGAGTTTTTGGTCCAAAATACACTCAATCGTGTGTAAATCATGATTATAACTATCCTTCCCAAGTTTGGTTTGGATCGGACAGCTATATCCTTTAGCTTCTATTGGTTAAATCGGTCGAGAATTTATGTTTTAAATCGAAAAATTTGTTTATTATACTCTCTGCAAGAGTATATTGGGTTTGTGCAAATGTATGTAACAGGCAGAGGAAGGTGTGGCAGACCCCATAAAGTATATATATTCTTGATCAGCATCACAAGCCGAGTCGATATAGCCATGTCCGCCTGTCTGTCTGTCCGTCCGTATGAACAAACAGATTTCAGAGATGGTAAGGGCTACAAATTCGAGTTTGGTCTCTATCGACTCGATATTTAGTCAGTCAATACAAGAATCTTTTTTTTTTTTCGATTGCACGCCCCATTCGCCCACAATGAGCAAAAAAACTAGACATACCTCGGAAAAAATAGATGTTTAAAGCGAATATCTTAGTAACTACGGCACTTAGGAATACCAAATTTGGTACACAATTCTATTGTAATATCCAGATACTGATTTTAACATTATAATTGGGAATATAAGCAGAGAGTATTATACGGTCGGGCTCGTTCGACTGTACTTTTCTAACATGTTTTGATGAATGGAAATGTGCAGAAGAATTAGTACGTGGTCTTTTACAGCTCGACAGTAGCCTTTTCTACTGTTTCGTTCTATAGTACTTTCTGGTCATTAGATTAGATTTGATTATAGATTATTTCCTAAATAAGTAACCATGTGTAAAGTAATGATTTGTAGAAGTTTCTGTTACCCTAACTTATAAATTTACAAAGTCTAAATCCCAATGTTATATTACAAGGGCAATAAAGGACCTGTGCTGCAGTTAATTGCAGAGTTGGTAAGACAAGTTTGTGCACAGTTCCGGAATCGAAGCCAACAACAAATCAAACGAGAGGAAGATAAACTGTAACTCAGAATCCTGTGACCAAACAACGACCAACTGACCTACCCTGGGAACACTGAAAGATGAAGGGAAATCGAAGAAATGGGGAAAATGGTTTGGGAAAGTCGAATAGGGACTGCCCAACGAAATATACTTCAATAATTCATTCGAATCATGATAAATGCCCGGATTTTACCATGACATTCGCAAAATATACTGAGGTCAGCGCACACACACGCGCACACATACACATAGACCCACAAACACATACACAAAGAGAAGGGACAATCACAATCCTTTCGCGCAGATTGGGATTTTGCTTACGAGCTGATTTTGTCAACAAAACTGTAACTGTTGGTGGAATTTGTATGTGAAGAAGATTAAAGAAAGGAAAGGGAAAGACAAAGAAGGATAAGCTTCTACTGGGGTTAATGTTGAATGTATGATACACCTACTTACCATCCAGTTGGTCAGTTTACCAGTTGGCTGAAATGCCAGTTGGCATTTCCTCATGCTGATTCAGCTGATTTCAATCAAGACCTCTGATCGATACATACTTATATATGTACATACAGTATATAAGTGTTTAATCAAGAAATGGAAGAAATGCACTTCAAAAGATACTCTTAGCATATACGATGCTTTAACGATTTGTATGGCAATGGGTTTGGATCTTCTTTTGTTAACTTTTTTATCACTTTGATGAGCCAGAATTAAAGTCAGTGCACTGATAAAGGCTATGAGCAGTATTTGTTGTCACTAATTGATAATATTATTAAAAGCTATTTGCTGTTACTTCATTTGGAAAAACAAAAAAAGAAAAATAAAAAAAAAAACATACTTTTAATTCACCTGCGCTCGCTTCATATTCTGGAGTAATTACTGTAGGTTTTATTGTAGGTTTTTGCCGTAATTAGAAAAGGTTTTCTGGCCTCAACAAAATGGCATTTTCCCTCATATACTTCATAAATAAATATCAACTTTTTGCTGTAAAAAGTATTCGGGAAATACATTAAGAAATTTCATGAGACAAAGAACAGTTATGATACAGGGTAATAAAGTAATTTAAAACTTGATTGTTAAGAATTATTATTAATAGCTCTGAGTCGTATATCAGAGGAAAATATTGTCTTAAAAAAAGAATCTGATACAAATACCCTTTAAAACTAAAAGGTACAAAATTTGATGATTTAATATTAAGATTATTTGCACATTTGACTACTTTATGAAAAAAACTCATTTGCAAGATGAACCAAACTCAGTTAAGTATTCACTTGAATGGGATTCTTCATCTTAATCATGATGACCTGTGGCACTTGCCAGTTGAATGTGTTTTTGGCAATAAATCAGAAAAACATATTTATTTGTGTTCGGTTTACAGAGCAAGAGGGATCGGCACCTAGGCAACTAGGAACCTAAATCCTATGTAGACGCTGGGGTGGCGGGATTAGGGCGCGCGCCAATTTGTTTTTGAGGGAAATGAAACCTGGGAACAAGATCCCGATCCTTTGTTAGAAAACCTGCCGAGGGTCGGGTGCTATAAGTGCACAGAAAAGGTCAAAGACAATCGGAAAATCGTTGGAAATTATTAAGCACTCATCAAATACCATCTTAGGTCTCGGGTCCATCAGGTGAAGGCTGCAGGTTTAGCGCGCTTATTGCAGCGTGGGAAACACAAAAAATCTTCTATTGATCCAAAGTCGTAAAATCGCTGGCATATGCAGAAAATCCATCACAACCTCCAAACAATGGTTTTTAAAAATCACGGTCATGGAAAAGAGGATATGACAATGAAGCAGGGTCACTGATAGGGTCATAGGTAGTCTACACCTAACCACAGGTGTGTATACCTCTCTTTTTGTCTCTTTGCCTGCATGTTTAACAGTCGTTTGGTCTTTAATTAGTCAGCCATGTGTACCTAAGCCTTGGAAGCAGAACCTGTCAGGGATTCGAGTCCATCAAGTATGTAGCTTTGATCCTAATTCAAAATATAACATTATTTTGAAAGTAAAAGTATAAATCTTTAAATAAGCTAAAATCGGCAGCTTAATGAATTGATTCGCACGGTTATATTAAATTTGCTTAATTTATAATTGTATATGCACATTTTAATATCAACGTGTTTTCATACTCTCTGCAAGAGTATATTGGGTTTGTGCAAATGTATGTAACAGGCAGAAGGCAGCGTGGCAGACCCCATAAAGTATATATATTCTTGATCAGCATCACAAGCCGATGATGTGTATGAATACTATTGGTCGGCACGACTAGCGCTGTCTCTCTCGCACTCATTGCTCTCGAATAAAATCTCTGTTGCTTCATTTCTTTCTTGTTTATGGTCGGATAGTTATGAAACTTTCAGGAGAGTTTGACATGATACGTCTTCAAACGAAACATAAATAACATCACTGTACCATAAAAACAAATGCCTGCAAGTTTCAAAATTTTGTTTATTTCTTGCTGAAAAAGGGGGCGTGGCAGCCCAAAACTTTTGATGCCATTGCATTTATTCAGTCTCTAGGAACACGTGTACCAAAATTGGTATTCCTAAGTGCCATAGTTACTGAGATATTTGCCGAAAACATAGATTTTTTCGGAAGTGCATAAATGCATTGCCATTTAAAATTTTGGACTGCCACGCCCCCTTTTCCGTATGAAATAAAACAACTTTTTAAATTTGCATGTCATTTTAAGGGCATTTTTTCTTATCGTACAGTATTGTTATTTGAAGTATTTCTGAAGAATAATTATATTATAATTATATCGGGCGTGTTCGACTGTACTTTTCTTTCTTTATCAACGTGTTTTAATGAAAGTACTATCCATTATATTAACCGGATGCCGATTTAAGCATTATAATCGGGAATATATGCAGAGAGTACTATACGGACGGGCGCGCTCGACTGTATTTTTCTTACTTGCTACACATAGGAGTGAAAACAAAAAGATAAAAACGAAAATCAATTTGCTTCGAATACAAGTATATTTAACTTGATTTGAATTTCAATTTCAGATTGAATTACAGTTAGCAACCAATTTGATAGAGTCCAGTAAGTAAATCTTTGGAAAGTTTGTTTGTTTGTCAACAAAATATATTTTTATGGCTTTGTGGGGAGTAGCTGGAGACTGCAGGAGGAATGAGCGCTTTGGTAATGCTGGCAATCAAATTGGACCATTTGTCTTGAAAGTATCAATTCTGGGACCTTTGAACCCAGAAAAGCTGCTTGGAGCTGACTCTTGGGCTATCCAACTCAGTTGCACAAACGATTACCTAATTTCACGTGCTTAGATTGTAGTTCAAAAAGGGTTGAGACCCCGGAGGTTTTCATAATGCCTCGCATTCCCTCTCCCACTTGAGCAACCCGTTCATAAACCATTTGTATCTCGTCTTTGGAAATTTTTACATTCGGTATTTCGCTTTTTGATTGATTGCTGCCAGTTACAGCGCACAAATTGAATGACCAACTGTTGCCCAACCAAAGTCCACAACCCACAGTCCTGCCTGGAATCCTTTCCGGAATCCTGCCCCTGGGCCAGTCAAAAATGATAAATAGTCAATATGACCTATTAAACTATTGCGTAATGTCTTCTTACAAAACAGTTTGTGAATTCTTATGCCAATGTTTCTTGAAAAGCTGCTTAAAGTTGTTCCTAATTGAGTTTCTCTGAGTGTGTCGAATTCGTATTTATTTTGGGTTTATTTCTTTAAATGGGTTTAAGCTAAAGTAGCCTTTGTAGAGTTAAATATAAATACTGCAAAGAAAACATGAGGAAGATTTCTGACTATAGGAACATAATAATTTTACGAAAGTATCTTAAAGTAAGGCTTATTATACTCTCTGCAAGAGTATATTGGGTTTGTGCACAAGTATGTAAAAGGCAGAAGGAGGCGTTGCAGACCCCATAAAGTATATATATTCTTAATGACCGTCACAAGTCGAGTCGATATAGCCATGTCCGTCTGTCCGTTCGTCCATCCGTCCGTCCGTCTGTCCGTCCGTCCGTCTGTATGAACAAAAGGATATCAGCAACTATAAGAGCTAGAAAGACACGAGAGGTCGCAAATGAAAGATAAAATGCCCAAGCAGTACAAGTTTGTTTTTGTTTTTGGAAACGCCCACTTTTAGGGCGTTCTATGTTTACATAAAGGTAAAAGGAGGTAAAAATAGCATGTTTTAGTATAGAAAACTTTTTTGTTAGTAACGTTATCTAAACCAAATTAACATGAAATGTTCATATCTATAGCGTATATAGCTGACCAAGTTTGATTCAAATCGGACTACTATATCGTATAGCTCCCATAGGGACAATCGGTCAAAAGTTCGCTCCTAGTATGAGTTTGTATAAAAAATTTTTGTATTTACCAAACTATCTTAATGAAACTGACACAGAATATATTTATCAATAAAATAAACATATTGACCGAGTTTCATTCAAATCGGACTACTATATCGTATAGCTCCCATAGGAACAATTGGTCGAAAATATGCTCTGATCATAAATTTGTGTGAAAATTTTCTGTTGTCCAAGCTATCTTAGCCATCCCCTAAACTATTGGACTAATATTATTATCATTACCAATTTTAAATTACATATTGAAACTGAATAACGGGTATCCTAAAGTCGCGAGGCGACTATAGCATTCTTTCTTGTTATACTCTCTGCAAGAGTATATTGGGTTTGTGCAAATGTATGTAACAGGCAGAAGGAGGCGTGGCAGACCCCATAAAGTATATATATTCTTGATCAGCATCACAAGCCGAGTCGATATAGCCATGTCCGTCTATCCGTCTGTCTGTCTGTCTGTCTGTCTGTCTGTCTGTCTGTCTGTCCGTATGAACAAACAGATTTCAGAGATGGTAAGAGCTACAAGTTCGAATTTGGTCTCAATCGACTCGATATTAAGTCAGTCAATACAAGAATCTTCTTTTTTTTCGATGCCACGCCCCATTCGCCCACAATGAGCAAAAAACTAGACATACCTCGGAAAAAATCTATGTTTTCGGCGAATATCTCAGTAACTATGGCACTTAGGAATACCAATTTTGGTACACACGTTCCTAGAGACAGCATAAATGCATTGCCATTTACAATTTTGGACTAAGAAATAAAATAGTTTTCAAACTTGCATGCCGCTTTAAAGGCAATTGTATGTTCGATTATGCTTAGTTTTTTTTTGTTTTAACGTGTTCTAATACAAGAACTATCTAATGTTATATCCGGATACCGATTTTAACATTATAATTGGGAATAAAAGCAGAGAGTATTATACGGTCGGGCGTGTTCGACTGTACTTATCTTGCTTGTTTTTAGATGAGTAGTTGCTGCTGTACCCCAAACCGAAATACCATACTTCCACAATGGTTGGATCATGACTTTGTGGAGTAGTACTTTGAATTTCAGTTGGAGTTTAGAGCTGGGTCTTAGAAGCCAGTCCATTTTGTTAAAACGTGTATTCATTGAACCAACGAGCTGACGGATATGTAACTGCCATGATAGTCTTGTGTCAAGTGTAATGCCAAGATATTTAACGCTGGCGACATGTTTGAGTGGAACACCATCCAGGCAAACAGCAGGAATTGTTTTGTGTCTTAATGTAAAGGACATCTGCACTGATTTTTCCTTGGAGATACCAATATTCCACTCCTTTGACCAATTTTCAAAACGGTTAACAAAGTCTTGTAGACGATAGGAAGCACTTCTAGGCGACGAGCTAAAGCACAAAGCCGCTGTGTCGTCTGCGTAGGTAGCAAGGATGTCTTTTCTGTTCCAGAGTGTTGGCATATCATGCGTATAGATGTTAAAGAGTGTAGGATTCAGAACGCTACCCTGGGGCACGCCCGCAGCAACTGCTCTGGTCGAAGATAATTGACCATTTACATTCACGAAGAAATTTCTATCACATAACCAAGATTTAAGTACTTCGAACAAAGGCACTGAGAGGATTCTCTTGAGTTTGACCAATAGGCCTTCATGCCAGACTCTATCAAATGCTTGTTGAATGTCGAAGAAAACTGCTGCTCCATATTGTTTATTTTCAAAACCTCGTTGTATACCATCCACAACACGATGCAATTGTTCGGTGGTGCCATGAAATGGGCGAAAACCAAATTGAAAATTTGGAATGGTGTCCAAAGCATCCAGTTAGGGACGTAGTTTTAACATGATTAATACAGACAAACATAACATAATGTTCGATTATGCTTAGTTTTTTTTGTTTCAACGTGTTTAATACAAGAACTATCTATTGTAATATCCGGATACGGATTTTAACATTATAATTGGAAATAAAAGCAGAGAGTATTAAACGGTCGGGCGTGTTCGACTGTACTTTTCTTACTTGTTTTTATTTAAATATCTGCAAAATCTGTTATAATTTGAAATTAGTTACACTATTCAGGGAGGCTAGTGACTAAATATATATGTATGAATGCCTATTTATATTCCATTCAAACTGCCAAACTGTTCCCTTTAAAAACAAGACTAAAATCTCTTGGCGTGCATTGTTTGGCAACTGAGTAGCCACAATACACCTATTCAATCGTCAATATCCTGTCGAAGTTGGCAATTATCGAGCACACCCTCTCTTGACTTGACATTGGAACAGACAAAAAAAAAAAGGGATTTTCCAAGTAAAAGCTATCCATCAGTCAGTTCGTTTCATAAATGCAACAGAATGATACATTTTCCATTCAATTATATTTTCCTCTTTTCCCTTATTTTTATGCTTTGTTGCCCTGCAACTGAAAGGAGAGACAGAGAGGGAAAGAGAGAGAGAGAGAGAGAGAGACGGACTGTCGGCCAAAAAATGGACGGCAATTCTATGAAAAATAAAAGTATAAGGGAATAAAATGAGATAAAAGGGAGTGTAGCAAAAGGGTTCTACGGGCATTAGCCAGCTTTATGGTGTCCTATATATATAATAGCAAAAATGACAAAAAAGAAAGAGAGAGAAAGCAAGAAATAGAAAGAATAGCAGAAAGTGAAGCAGAAGTAGAGAGGGAAATGGAAAAGAAGAACTAAGCATGTATTAAACTCACTTTGTAGATTGAACTAGAAATAAATGCCGCAGTCGAGCGAGTCGACTGCAAAAGACCCCGTCTGCATTCTGTGTTTTTATACTCTCTGCAAGAGTATATTGGGTTTGTGCAAATGTATGTAACAGGCAGAAGGAGGCGTGGCAGACCCCATAAAGTATATATATTCTTGATCCGCATCACAAGCCGAGTCGATATAGCCATGTCCGCCTGTCCGTCTGACCATCTGTCCGTCTGACCGTCTGTACGTCCGTATGAACAAACAGATTTCAGAGATGGTAAGAGCTACAAGTTCGAGTTTGGTCTCAATCGACTCGATATTTAGTCAGTCAATACAAGAATCTTTTTTTTTTTCGATGCCACGCCCCATTCGCCCACAATGACCAAAAAACTAGACATACCTCGAAAAAAATCTATGTTTTCGGCTAATATCTCAGTAACTATGGCACTTAGGAATACCAATTTTGGTACACGTGTTCCTAGAAACCGCATAAATGAAATGGCATCAAAAGTTTTGGGCTGCCACGCCCCTTTTTTCCGCAAGGAATAAAAGAAAATTTCAAACTTGCATGCCGTTTTTAAAGCATTTATTCTTATTGTACAGTGTTGTTATTTATGATTCGTTTGAAGACGTATCATGTCAAACTCTTCTGAAAGTTTCATAAGAATCCGACCATAAACAAGGAAGAAATGAAGCAACAAATTTTATTCGAGAGCAATGAGTGCGAGAGAGACAGCGCTAGTCATGCCGACCAATAGTATTCATACACACATATGTATGTGCATACATTAACATCAAACGAATTTGTATGTACATACAGACAAACACATGTATGCTCGATTATGCTTAGCTTTTTTTTTGTTTTAACGTGTTCTAATACAAGAACTATCTATTGTAATATCTGGATACCGATTTTAACATTATAATTGGGAATAAAAGCAGAGAGTATTATACGGTCGGGCTCGTTCGACTGTACTTTTCTTACTTGTTATACTCTCTGCAAGAGTATATTGGGTTTGTGCAAATGTATGTAATAGGCAGAAGGAGGCGCTGCAGACCACATAAAGTATATATATTCTTGATCCGCATCACAAGCCGAGTCGATATAGCCATGTCCGCCTGTCCGTCTGACCATCTGTCCGTCTGACCGTCTGTACGTCCGTATGAACACACAGATTTCAGAGATGGTAAGGGCTACAAGTTTGAATTTGGTCTCTATCGACTCGATATTTAGTCAGTCAATACAAGAATCTTTTTTTTTTCGATGCCACGCCCCATTCGCCCACAATGAGCAAAAAACTAGACTCACCTTGGAAAAAATATATGTTTAAAGCGAATATCTCAGTAACTACGGCACTTAGAACTACCAATTTTGGTACGACGGTTCCCAGAGACAGCTTAAATGCTTTTCCATTTAAAATTTTGGACTGCCACGCCCCCCTTTTTTGTTAGAAATAAAACAACTTTTCAAATTTGCATGTCATTTTAAGGGATTTTTTTCTTATCTTACAGTATTGTTTTTATTGTTATTTAAAATGTGTTTGAAGAGTAATTATATCAAACTGCCCTGAAAGTTTCATAAGAATCCGACCATAAACAATAAAGAAAACACGCAACAAATTCTATATATATGCGCCCAATACCAATGCATGAGTGCGAGAGAGACAGCGCTGGCAGTGCCGAATAAAAGTATACATACGCACATATGTATGTGCATACATTTAACGTCAAACGAATTTGTATGTGCATACAGACAAGCACATGTATTTTCAATTATACTTAGTTTTTATTTTTTGATTTAACGTTACCAATTTTAACAATATAGTTTGGAACACAAGCAGAGAGTATTATACGGTCGGGCGTGTTCGACTGTACTCTTCTTACCTGTTTTTATACTCTCTGCAAGAGTATATTGGGTTTGTGCAAATGTATGTAACAGGCAGAAGGAGGCGTGGCAGACCCCATAAAGTATATATATTCTTGATCAGCATCACAAGGCGAGTCGATATAGCCATGTCCGTCTGTCCGTCTGACCGTATGTCCGTCACGCAGATTTCAGAGATGGTAAGGGCTACAAGTTCAAATTTGGTCTATATCGACTCGATATTTTGTCAGTCAATACAAGAATCTTTTTTTTTTCGATTGCACGCCCCATTCGCCCACAATCAGCAAAGAAATAGACATACCTTGGAAAAAAATATTTGTTTTAAGAGAATATCTCAGTAACTACGGCACTTAGGAATACCATTTACCATTTAAAATTTTTGGCTGCCACGCCCCCTTTTTCCGTAGGAAAAAAAAAACTTTTTTAAACTTGCATGCCGTTTTAAAGGCATTTGTTCTTATCGTACAGTATTGTTATTTATGATTCGTTTGAAGACAAATCATATCAAACTATCCTGAAAGTTGCAAAAAAAATCCAACATTAAACAACAGAGCTACCGATTATAAAGTTAATATTTAGGTCAATGCATAAGTGCGAGCGCGACAGAAGCATACAAGCATATATTCGAACTCTTTTAGTGCATATGTGGTGGCAATAGTATACATACACACATATATACATATATATGTGCATACATATAACGTCAAGCGAATTTGTACGTGCATACAGACAAACACATGTCTGTTCGAATAAATTGTCTTTCTTATTGTAACGTGTTCTAATACAAGAAGTATCTATTGTAATATCTGGATACTGATTTTAATATTATAATTCGGAATAAAAGCAGAGAGTGTTATACGGTCGGGCTCGTTCGACTGTACTTTTCTTACTTGTTATAGAGTATATAGAGTATTCTTTTCAGATCCGGATCAATACGTACATTTTCTCACTGCAGCTGTAGTAGTTTCCAAAGGCGCAAGGATCCGTTGCAAAATGGCTACAATATAAACTGACTTAAATTTCAAGTATGGTGGAAACGCATCTTTTTGCTGGTTTCGCACATTTCGCTTCTGACAAACCTAATAGACCCCTGAACTCATTTTGAGCACAGTGTCCAAAACGCCACCTTTGTTTGTTGAACGTTTGCCTGTGATAAACAGGAAATGAAACTACACTCTCCAAAATTATTGTTTTTTAAATAAGATATTTGTTCTAATATAAATTTTCTTCACAGTTCATTAACATTAAGTTTAGTAATAATTGTTAACAACTTAGTAGTTACTGGATTAATAAACTATCTGGATTGCGGTTTGATAAAGTTCGATTTTTTTTATTTGAGGGACTAATATTTTTAGACTGTGTTCTCACAAAAAGCGTAATGGGGTCTATTAAGTTTGTCAGAAGCGAGATGTGCGTAACCGGAAGAATGAAGCTTTTCCGAAAGCCAAGTCGATATAGCGATGTCCGTCTGTCTGTCTGTCTGTTCGTCCGTCCGTCCTTCTCAGAGACTACAACAGCTAGAGCTACCGAATGTGAAATGACAGTTCGCCAAAGTAATTCTAAACAACTTTTTTTGAAACACTATAACATGGAAACAATTATGTTTATTGTATCATTAGAACAAGTAAGAAAGGCTACAAATGTACCGTTTTCGACCAAATTGTCCTTTGGGAGCTATAGACTATAGTTGCCCGATCCGGATCAAACTTGGTGGAGATAGTTATAATGGATCCACTCACATAATGTGTAAATTTCGTGACGATAGTTCAACTAATACTACATGTCATACAAAAGTCCCATTTTCGACTGATTTGTCCTATGCGAGCTATAGGCTATAGTTGTCAAACTTGGTGAGAATAGTTATAACAGTACCATACACGTAGCTCCACATAGCTCCGATAGCTTGCCAGTTGTAGTGTAATGAAAATAGTTTTTTACAGTTTGTGGGGGCGGTAGGGCGGTAACCTGCCTGACATATAGACGGACTTTCATTCCAAATGTGGTGGCTCAAGCTTTTGTAGTTTAAATACGGACGGACGGACAGACGGACATAGCTATAACGTCTCGGCTGTTGATGCTGATCCAGAATATATATACTTTATGGGGTCGGCCACGCTTCCTTCTGCCTGTTACGCACATTTCGCTTCTGACAAACTTAATAGACCCCTCTACTCTTTTTTAAAGAGTACGGGGTCTAAAAACTGCCACCAAGTTTGATCCGGATCGGTCAACTATAGCCAATAGCTCCCATAGGACAAACCGGTCGAAAATGGTACATTTGAATGAAGACATGTTGTATTAGTTGAGCGATTGCAACCAAACACACACATTATGCGTATATTGTAGTTATAACTATCCCTAACAAGTTTAATCCGGATCAAACAACTAAAGCCTATTGCTCCCATTATTATTATTTATTTTTAATAAAAATTTTTAAAAAATTATCAAAATTTGTACGTAAATTTACTGCTTGTTTGACAGTAAAGTTTGTAGATACTTTTTAATTAACTTGTATTTTTTTCAGTGTGGATTCTTTGGTCCCGGAATTGGAATGTTTTGGATTCCGTTACGGTCCAAATCCCGCCCACAATTTCCTGCGACGGTGATAGTGTACACTTTAATCTGAAATGGCAATTCAGTAAAAATGTTCGTATTTTGCAAACAGAGCGAAAAATACTTATATAATATTGAGGGCACACGCCAGGACACAAGACACACACTCACATGTGTGTGCTTACCCATGTCGAAGTCCAGAGGGCAAACGGCAAAAGAAAAAACCAAAAGGATAAAATGTATAAAGAAAAACTGCCGTTCCTAATGGAAAGCTTTTGGCTAAATGAGATGACAACCGTCTTAGGTCTCAGTTTGGGGTCTCCGGTCTTGGGTTGGTAATGGTTACAGCAGCTCCAGATAGTCGGCTAATAGAAATGCGTGCGTATTGACGGGGAAGTAGGGGAAGGACGGTTTGCATAGGGAGGTAAAGCAATACCACCCGGGGGCATGATTCAGTGATAACGTGGCAGCTGCCATTTGGTTTTTCGTGTATTAGTATCAGGTATTACTATCAATATGAAAAGTAGATTGACAACAAACTTGTTGATACGACACAACGATAAAGCACTATGGAGAGCGATATAGAAGAATGCGAAAAAGGGTGCGTTAGTGAACGGTCTTTACATTGGGCTTTGATAAAGAGTGGAGCGTTAAGGCAGTGACCATTGAGGTGAACATATACCAATCTGGAAGAGATTGGTATCGAACGAGCCCGACCGTGTAATACTCTCTGCTTTTATTCCCAATTATAATGTTAAAATCAGTATCCAGATATTACAATAGATACTTCTTGTATTAGAACACGTTACAACAAGAAAGACAATTTATTCGAACATACATGTGTTTGTCTGTATGCACGTACAAATTCGCTTGACGTTATATGTATGCACATATATATGTACATATGTGTGTATGTATATTATTGCCGCCACGCATGCATCAAAAGAGTTCGAATACATGCTTGTATGTTTCTGTCGCGCTCGCACTCATGCATTGACTTAAATATTAACTTTATAATCGGTAGCTCTGTTGTTTATTGTTGAATTTTTTTGCAACTTTCAGGATAGTTTAATATGATTTGTCTTCAAACGAATCATAAATAACAATACTGTACGATAAGAAAAAAATCCCTTAAAATGACATGCAAATTTGAAAAGTTGTTTTATTTCTAACGGAAAAGAGAGGCGTGGCACTCCAAAATTTTAAATGGAAATGCATTTATGCTGTCTCTGGGAACCGTCGTACCAAAATTGGTAATCCTAAGTGCCGTAGTTACTGAGATATTCGCTTTAAACATCTATTTTTTCCAAGGTGTGTCTAGTTTTTTGCTTATTGTGGGCGAATGGTGCGTGGCATCGAAAAAAAAAAGATTCTTGTATTGACTGACTAAATATCGAGTCGATAGAGACCAAATTCAAACTTGTAGCCCTTACCATCTCTGAAATCTGTGTGTTCATACGGACGTACAGACGGTCAGACGGACAGACGGACAGATGGTCAGACGGACAGGCGGACATGGCTATATCGACTCGGCTTGTGATGCGGATCAAGAATATATATACTTTATGGGGTCTGCCACGCCTCCTTCTGCCTGTTACATACATTTGCACAAACCCAATATACTCTTGCAAAGAGTATAAAAACAAGAAAGAATGCTATAGTCGCCTCGCGACTTTAGGATACCCGTTACTCAGTTTCAATATGTAATTAAAAATGGGTAATGATAATAATATTAATGCAATAGTTTAGGGGATGGCTAAGATAGCTTGGAAAACACAAAAAATTTTCACAAAAATTTATGATCAAACCATATTTTCTTACGATTGTTCCTTTGGGAGTTATACGATATAGTAGTCTGATTTGGATCAAACTTGGCCAGTATATTAATGTATTTGATAAATATATTCTGTGCCAGTTTCATTGAGATAGCTTGGTAAATACAAAAAATGTTCATACAAATTCATTCTAAGAGCGAATTTTTGGTCGATTGTTCCCATGGGAGCTATACGATATAGTAGTCCGATTTGGATCAAACTTGGTCAGTACGTTTATTTTTCTGATAAATATATTCTGTGTCAGTTTAATTAAGATAGCTTGGTAAATACAAAAAATGTTCATACAAATTCATTCTAAGAGCGAATTTTTGACCGATTGTTCCTATGGGAGCTATACGATATAGAAGTCCGATTTGGATCAAACTTGGTCAGCTTATGTACGCCATAGATATGTACATCCTGTGCTAATTTGGTTCGGATAACGTAACTAACAAAAAAGTTTTCTAAACTAAAACATGATATTTTAACCACCTTTTACCTTTATATGAACACAGAACGCCCTAAAGTGGGCGTGTCAAAAAACAAAAACAAACTTGTACTGCTTGCAAAATGTATCTTTCATTTGCGACCTCTTGGGTCTTTCTAGCTCTTATAATTGCTGAGATCCTTTTGTTCATACAGACGGACAGACGGACGGACGGACAGACGGACAGACGGACATGGCTATATCGACTCGGCTGTTGATGCTGATCAAGAATATATATACTTTATGGGGTCTGCCACGCCTCCTTCTGCCTGTTACATACATTCAAACGACTACAATATACCCTTGTACTCTACGAGTAACGGGTATAAATACATTATAAGAAAATACCCATTGAAGAAAAAATAAAGTTTCACTTAGTTATTTAATATCACCAGTCAGTAGTTTTAATTTAAATGATTTTTCAAATATATCCATTTTTAAGGGCTGTTAGCTGTTGGCTTATAAATTTTAGATGCTGCTCATTTAACTTTTAATTGGCAATTAGTTTTCAGTTACGCAGCAAATTTGACGCAAGTTTTCAATTATTGATGCTCAAATTGCCTTACTCCCAATCCGCATTCCTCAGTCTTCAGTCCCAATAAACTATCCGCGATACCCAGACCACAATCCTAAGCTCACAATCCGTCAGTCCCGTCAGGCTATCAATTAAAAACATATGAAAAAATTTCATATAAATATTGCAATTGCCTAACTGACATTTCCATTTATCTAAGCAGGCATTTTCCAACTTTTCAGAGCTCCCCCAATAATTTTTTCAAATGGTCTGCAGTTTTGTTTAGCATTTAATATTAAAATTGTGCCTCTCTAGCCACACAACACACGCCAATAATTGCATTACACACACACACTTTCACACATTCGAACACACACTTAACATTTGCCTTGACTAAAAAAAAAACAAGAAAGAATGCTATAGTCGCCTCGCGACTTTAGGATACCCGTTACTCAGATTCAATATGTATTTAAGAATGGGTAATGATAATAATATTAGTGCAAAAGTTTTGGGGATGGCTAAGATAGCTTGGAAAACATAGAACATTTTCACACAAATTGATGATCAGAGCATATTTTTGACAGATTGTTTGTATGGGAGCTATACGATATAGTAGTCCGATTTGAATGAAACTGGGTCAGTATGTTTATTTTATTGATAAATATATTCTGTGTCAGTTTAATTAAGATAGCTTGGTAAATACAAAAAATGTTCATACAAATTCATTCTAAGAGCGAATTTTTGACCGATTGTTCCTATGGGAGCTATACGATATAGTAGTCCGATTTGGATCAAACTTGGTCAGCTTATGTACGCCATAGATATGTACATCCTGTGCTAATTTGGTTCGGATAACGTAACTAACAAAAAAGTTTTCTATACTAAAACATGCTATTTTTACCACCTTTTACCTTTATATGAACATAGAACGCCCTAAAGTGGGCGTGTCAAAAAACAAAAACAAACTTGTACTGCTTGCAAATTGTATCTTTCATTATCGACCTCTCGGGTCTTTCTAGCTCTTATAGTTGCTGAGATCCTTTTGTTCATACAGACGGACAGACGGACGGACGGACGGACGGACAGACGGACAGACGGACATGGCTATATCGACTCGGCTGTTGATTCTGATCAAGAATATATATACTTAATGGGGTCTGCCACGCCTCCTTCTGCCTGTTACATACATTCCAACGACTACAATATACCCTTGTATTCTACGAGTAACGGGTATAACAAGTGAGAAAGGCTACAGTCGAGCGCGCCAACTGTAAAAGACCCCGTACTCTCCTTGTATTCGAAATTAATATTTGAATACGGCTGTAATTTAAAATTTAAGTTTTAAAATTAAATTTAAAAAAAAAAATTTGAATCAGTCACTGATGTGATTCGAGCCCGCGCTTACTGACGCAAGTTCCATATCATGCTGCAACCCTACTAGTTACACCACACCATTCATTTGGCAGAAAATTGATTATTTTCATTTACATATAATAATGTAGTTATTTAAAAAATAAAAAAATAATTAAATTTCTGGGTCTGTGCCGGGTTCGAACCGCAGACCATTGGCTGTTGCACCAGTTAAAATTCTTTATTTTTGTTTGAAATTTAAAAAAGTATATTAATGAATTCCACTGTCGGGAATTGAACCGCAACCATATCAGTCGCACCACGCCCCACATTAGACAGAGATCCGATTATTTTCATTTACATATAATAATAATAAAATTTAATTTCTGAGAGTGTGCCGTGTTCGAACCGCACACCATTGGTTTAGAAACAAACGACTAACCCACAACCCAACCCTGTTGCACCAGTTAATATTGTATATTTACATATTTTTTTAAATTTAAAAAAGTATATTAGAAAATTTCACTGTCGGGAATTGAACCTGCGAACTTATACTCAACTTATGCAGAACACGCCGCAACACTACTAATTGCACCACCCCTTCCTTGGGAGATGTCTCCGATTATTTTCATTAAGATATAAATGCTAAAAAAGAAGGAAGCTTTTCCGACCCCATAACGTATATATATTCTTGATCAGCATCAACAGCCGAGTCGATATAGCTATGTCCGGCTGTCCGTCCATCCAACTGTATGATCTCAGAGACTTTAAGAGCTAGAAAGGCCCGAGAGGTCGCAAATGAAAGGTATATTAAGGTAAATGTACAGGTAAAACTAGAATGTTTTAGTAAGGAAAACTTTTGTGGTCTGAACAACTTACAAAGAATGTATATATTTAATCGATACGTCTGCTGACCAATTTTTCTCCAACAGAAGCAATCAGTCAAAAATATGCACTGATCATAAATTTGTATGAAAATTTTCTGTGTGTTCCAAGTTATCTTATCAATCACCTTAACTATTGCACTAATGCTATTATCTTTACACATTGTTAATAACATAATGAAACTGAGGGATGGGTATCCTAAATTCGTGAGGCGACTTTAGCATTCATTCTTGTTTTTACGTAATATTTATAGAACTAATATTCTGTCAACTAAAGATATTAACACTGTATCGGTCTAGTTCAAAGTCGTTGACTGAAGTAAATTTGAACTGTACTTCAGTCAAATGGTGTTTAAAGATTAAAACGTGATGAAATCGAGGAAAAGACAAATCGGGAACGAGGGAGACAAAAAGAGAACGGCAGGTAGTAAAGGAGAACTCTGTAAAATTCACGCTCAGAGTTCGACATAAAAAATGTAATAAATGTCATAGATTGTTAACAGTTGATTGCATTTGATTATTTTCGTAGTCGTTGTGGTTGTTATTGACGAAGCATCCTTCGAGCGAAGAAGTCCCAGTGATTTCCTACATCCATATCGACATTGACGTCGACATCAATATCTCCAGAAAGTGATTCCAGCAATTTCTGCAGTAATAATAAAAGCGAAACGCTTGCAGTTTTAATGTGCCCCACACTCCCGATAGCCGAACCTCCAGAGAACGATATCAAAGCCTGACAGATACAGCAAGAAATAGTGGAAGTGTCTAGGGAGGTCGAAAAGGACACGGCGAACTAAAATTTGAGACTGAGCGACAGAACGAGAACAAGCGGAAGACAGGCGGAGAGAGATAGTGCGAAACATTCTCAAGTTGTTGTCATTTACGAGCCATTTTCGTCCTTGATATGACAGAGATGGAACCAAATGCTTACGTGCATATCATATCATATAATCGAATTACTTTTATAATATTTTATTATTTCATCTCAGTATTAAGTGAAGTGAACCAAACATGACTGGTCAGCATTAAGACAGAGTAAGAGAGAGGGAGGGAGGATGGGTGAAAGATTAAGAAAGAGGTAAAGTGTTGTGCGTCAGTCGGTCTTCGAACGAATCATAAATAACAACACTATGAATTCCTTGGGCCGCTGTTCGTTAGATAAAAACAACTATAGTACCGTTTACTATCGATCATTGTATATACGCAAGTGTTGTGTTGAAGAGCAGAAGGTAATGACTATTAGTTAAGTAATCAGTTAGGGAATAAAACAACTAAGAAAGACTACAGTCGAGCGAGCCGACTATAAAAGACCCCGTACTTTTTCTAGTGTGAGTTTTTTCATACAAATGTCGACCGATTTGTCCTATGGGGAATAGGTTGGTGCTGATTTATATATGATATATATACTTTATAGGATCGGAAAAGTTTCCTTCTGCCTGTTACGCACATTTCGATTCTGATTATATATATAAAGTATAGGGGTCTATTAGGATTGTCAGAATCGAAATGTGCGTAACAGGCAGAAGGAAGCTTTTCCGACCCTATAAAGTATATATATATATATATATATTTAGACCAACAGGCAGAAGGACTATAAGACTATAAGAGCTGCATACACAAAATCAAGTGTATTTCAAATCGGTGCCACGCCCCCCACCGTCTCCGCAATAAGCAAAAAACCAGAGATATCTCCAATAAATTGATGTTATTCGCGAATATCTCTGTAACCATGACACTTAGGACCAAAAATTTGGGTGCGCAGGCTCCTTGGGACAGAATTAATGCAGTGCTATTATTATCGTGTTGTAATTTAAGATTCGTTTAAAGACAAATCATATCAAACTATCCTGAAAGTTGCATAAAAATCCAACTATAAACAACTGAGCTAAGAGGTAACAAAGTATCCGTTGAAGCGCATTTTCAGTGCACGTGTTTGAAAGGAAAGAGATATTAGTCACGAAAAATATTAAACGGAGTGTGGCCTAAATGGTAGAGATGCCAGTCATCACTTTTTATATTGTTTCTAAACCAATGGGTTGCGGTTCAAACCCGGCACAGACTAGGAAATTTAATTTTTTTTTATGTTTTATATATATATTTCTTTATACGTAAATGAAAATAATCGGAATTGTGATAAATGTTTGGCGTGGTGCAACTAGTAGGATCGCAGCATGTTCTGGAACTTGCGTCTGAGAGCGCGGTTTCAAATCCTATCAGTGACATGAATTAAAATTTTTTTTTAAATTTAATTTTAAAACTTAAATTTTAAATTAAAGTCATATTCAAATATTAATTTCGAATTAGAATACAAGGAGAGTACGGGGTCTTTTACAGTCGGCGCGCTCGACTGTAGCCTTTCTTACTTGTTTTTTTTTTTTTAATTTATAAATTAAATATTGTCATATTCGAATATTAATTTCGAATTACAATACTATGAGAGTACGGGATCTGTCACGCCTACTTTTCCTTGTTACATACATTCCAACGATTGGAGTATACCCTTTTATTCTCCGAGTAACGGGTGTAATTATATTTTAAGTACACACGCTTGAACTAAGGGGTAACAAGGAGGCGAGGTGTGGTCCAATCATTAATAAAAATTTTGCGATATTTTGATTTACTCCACTCTCGGTGTTCGCAAAATTTCAACATTCTACATTTAATTTTAGTGTGTGTGGCCACATTTCGAACTTTTTATTGTGCTGCCGCATACATTGAAAACGTTCATTAATATGTGTGAATATTGCTGTCTCGCTTGCTCCGCAGACGGACATCCGGGCATAGCTATATTGACTCGGATTGTCATGCTGATCAAGAATATATATACTATATGGGTTCTACAACCTCCTTCTGCCTGTTACACACTTTGCAAAAACCCAATATACTTTTTAAGAGAAAATATACAAAATTTTTAACTTAAAAGTACGAAATATATAAACAAAATAGCACTATTAGCAATAACATTGTTATTTACTGTAGTATTACATGTTGTTGTTGAATTTGGCCCATTACGTGTATGTGAAAATCCTAGAAGAATGGACCATTATGGTGTTGTGGTGTAGGTTGCTCGTCTCTTAAGGGGTTGGCTACGTCTATTAATAAATTTCACTGGAGTGTTTGTTTTTGTGTTTTGTTAGTGAGTTTCTTTACTGTACTGGAAGGCAGCACATGGGCGCAGTTGGGGGTCTGACTGTGCGTATGTGTGTGCAAGGCGCGTAATATGCAAAGTTTGTAACTTAATTTAAATTCCCTTGGCGTGCACTTATTACTTTATGCCAACTTTGTCTCTGTCGCCTGACACTAAAACTAAAACTCAAACAATAACAATATTATCCACAACAAGAACAACAACTTGACACAGCCCATACTTTATAGTAAGTCGCACATGAAAACAATTTTTTTTTTTGATAATTAAAGTTGACCATTCTTTGTATTAAGTGTGTATGAGTAAGTGTTTATGTAAGCGTGTGTGTGAGAGTGTTGATAGGCCCATAGCAATTTCCTCCTCTGGCATTGGGCCCTGGCGCCATTTCGAGTGTCAGGTTTCGTCGAGTTGAAAAGTTAAAGTCAGAAAGAAAGAAAAAGAAAGGCTACAGTCGGCTCGCAAGACCCCGTACTCCTTCTAGTGAGAATTTTTCCATACAAATGTTCCGTTTTCGACCGATTTGTCCTATGGGAGCTATAGGCTATAGTTGCCCGATCTGGACCAAATTTTGTAAGGAAAGTAATAATGGTACTGTTTTAATTTGGCCACGATAGCTCCGATAATTTGCAAGTTGTAGTGTAATGAAAATAGTTTTTTACAATTTGCGAGAGCAGCAGGGGGGGCTTTCATTCCAAATTTTGTGGCTCTAGCATTTGTAGTTTAAAAGATCCAGGTGTTCATATGGACGGACGGACAGACAGACCGACGGACATTGCTATATCGTCTCGGCTGTTGATGCTGATCAAGAATATATACACTTTATGGGGTCGACCACGCCTCCACCTGCCTGTTACGCACATTTCTGCCAAACTTAATAGACCCCTCTACTCTTTTTTAAAAAGTACTATGCCTCACCCCTAAATTCGACTCCAACTCCGATTCTGACTTCTGTAGGGACATGTTTACAGCAAAGTTAGGCATTCACTGGGAACTTACCAAAAGTTTCATAAAACTAAGACCAGTGAAGGCGTTGCTAGTTGAGAGATGGGCAGGGAGAAGGGAGGTTAGGTTATGTCGTCATACATAGTTCATCTAACGCGTCTTTGCTCACCTGGACACTTCTGGATGTGGTGGTTGACGACAACATAGCCTTTATGGCGGCTTGACTATCCACTAGCAGGTTTATGTTTTGGCATTCTGAGCCTAAGTTTATTGCAAATTCAGCTGCTTTTCCGATTGCGAAGACCTCTGCTTAAAAAATGCTGCAGTACCTTGGTAGCCTGTATGACAGCTTAGTGAGTGGTTTATCGCAGTACACGGCGGCTCCTTCCGCCATTTTGGAGCCGTACGTATATATATTGAGGGGGCCATGCCTATTTTGGCAAAGTTTCCCGTCGTCAGACCCGAAATGTATTTCAATTTGGGAAACTAGGCTGTTTTGGGCTATAGTGTTTGTGCAGGCTGGCCGTTTAGGTTCCTTCCGATAGCGCCATGACCGTAGCTCTGCAGTGACGGGCAGCCTAGTTCCACAAGACGTTGAGCCGACTTGACGACCACTAGCTTTGTTTGCAGATCCAAGGGAGGTTGACCCAGTAGTGGAACTCCTAATTTGGTTTTTGGCTTTTGTCGGGGTAGTTCTCAGGACACCCGTGATGCAAAGTAGTGCCTGGGGCTGAGCCTTCTCCATTAAGGCGAGATAGGTCTTCTTTTCCGTCCCTGGCCACACACAAGAGCGCCGTAGAGCAGGGTTGGACTACCAAGATGTAAATCCAATGCATTAGTCGGGTTGACAGCCCCCACGAGCAGCAAAGCTTCTTTTTTGATGCAAAAAGCGCCATGGTTACCTTTTTCACCCTTTCTTCAACATGGGGTCTCCATGTCAGCTTGCTATCCAACAGTGTTCCAAGGTATCTAAAATGTTCGGGACCTTGTACCTCTTAGTGGAGAGGATGAGGTCCGTCTTCTCCGCATTGATATGTAAACCGGCTTCCTGTGCCCATTTGGAAATCACCTTGAGAGTCTGTTCCATTAAGGAGCTGAGAGGGGATGGGCATAGTCCCTTAACAATTATTCCTATGTCGTCCGCATAGACAGTTATTTTGGAGGCTCCTCCATCGAATCTCTTAATGAGATCATCTACCATGAGATTCCATAGGAGTGGTGACAGAACTCCTGCTTGAGGGGTTCCTCTACCTGCACTTCTGATTGTTGTTGCCGCACCCCAATATGACTGAACCTTCCTACAGCCTAGGAGGCACTTGATCCAGTTAGTGATGGTAGGATGACTGTCCATCGATCTCAGTCGATCGATAATAGGGTTTGGGCTGCCATTATTGAAAGCGCCTGAGATGTCTACGAAGGCTCTCATTGTGTATTTTTTGTGGTGTAGTGCATTCTTAATCGAGCCCACTAGCGAGTGTAACACAGTCTCTACTGATACCGGTACCGATTCCAGGTCAGAGCATAACTCCTCCAGGAGTTCCTTTTGGCCTTCCTAATCGAGGCCTTGAAGCTCCTTAGAGCGAGCCTGTATTCATCATGTACGAGTTCCACATTGGTCTGTTTAGTGAGCCTGAACAGATCCTTGATGTGGTTTCGTTGAATGGAGAGTCCGGTATTCCACCATGGCAGTCTTAAACTCCTTTTGAGGTTTGAGAGTGGGCGTGTTTGTTGGTCGGTATCTTGAATAGCCTTGGTCACAATTGAGAATGCTTGTTCTATTTCGTTCACCGACTCAATTTCACCTGGTTGCTTCAGTATTGCTGACACTAGATCCCTAAATTTCGACCAGTCGGTCTTCGTGGGATTCCTATACCGCGTTTGTTTAGGGGTGTGTTCAAAGCTGAGCTCAAACTGAATATGTTTATGGTCGGAGAAGGAGCGTCTTTCGAGAACTCTCCAATGAGAAATAGTTATATCAGCTGCGTATTTACCTCCCCCGTGTTAGCGATACATAGGTTAATAGTTAGAATGTGCGTTTGTTCCGATCGCTATTTGTGAGCCTTTGTGAACTGTTGTTATGAGCCTCACTAGTTCGTCGAGCAGTTCAGGCATGACGTGGGCCATGTAGCAGGGTGCTACCGTGATGCGCCTCTTTGCACTCTCCACGGTGAGATCATCTGTACTGTAATTAGATATTTAGTAAGCATGTAGCCCTTTCCGTACAAGTACTGCGGTTCTGGTTTTGCTTACCGTCGGTGGATAGTACGTACTGTAGTTGCTCGAGCTTAGTCCAGATACCACATTGCCTGACGCCATCCACGGTTCCTGAACTACCACATTGCCTGACGCAATCCACGGTTCGTGAACTAAGGCCACATCGACGGGCCCTTGCTCCAAGACCAAAATGAGCTCCATCGATGCCAACTTTCTCTTGTGCAGGTTGATCTGAAGTACCCTCAGCATGTGGGGTAGCTGCGACACCTGCTGAGGACGGGTATACTATGACTGTCAGGTCACCGTCCCGGTCGTCGGCCTCCTCATCCGAGGCTATTTCAAGCGACTGGGTGGCTCCGAGGACAGTTTCAATGCCCAGGTCCCTCTCCTCGTCCCCTCTTCACAATATTTTAATTGTCGTCTAATTATGATTGATTCAAATTCTTCACAAAACTGTACACAAGCTATGAAATTTGTTATAGAAACTCTTCGTCTCGTCTTTTTTTAAATTTGGTTAATACAGTATTTACTCTGAAGAAATGTATAGATCAAATGAATCAATTAATAATGTAAATGTGATGAATATTAGTTAAATTTTCCGCAGTTGTGTTTTTATACTCTCTGCAAGAGTATATTGGGTTTGTGAAAATGTATGTAACAGGCAGAAGGAGGCGTGGCAGACCCCATAAAGTATATATATTCTTGATCAGCATCACAAGCTGAGTCGATATAGCCATGTCCGTCTGTCTGTCCGTATGAACAAACAGATTTCAGAGATGGTAAGAGCTACAAGTTCGAATTTGATCTCAATCGATTCGATATTTAGTCAGTCAATACAAGAATCTTTTTGTATCCCATTCGCCCACAATGAGCAAGAAACCAGACATACCTCGGAAAAAATAGATGTTTTAAGCGAATATCTCAGTAGCTACGGTACTTAGGAATACCAATTTTGCCATGCAGGTTCCTAGAGACGGTATAAATGCATTGTCATTTACAATTTTTGACTGCCACGCCCCCTTTTTCCGTAAGAAATAAAAAAACTTTTTAAACCTGCATGCTCTTTGAACCGATACCAATACCGGATACAGCTTTTTACATTATAATTGGAAATAAATGCAGAGAGTACTATACGGTCGGGCGCGCTCGACTGTACTTTTCTTTCTTGTTGTCCTTATAAAGTATATTATGTTAAAATTAAAGAAAAACTGTAAAGGATATTGAATACAAATTTTCTGTTCTTTAAGGGATTTCATCTAGTTAGAATTTCGAAAAATTCGTTTTTTTTTTATTTCACATTTTTTATTTACATATATTTAAGTAAACACTGTAAAAATTTCCAGTCAATCCGATCATTTCTTTAGTAGTTACACGCATAAATGTAACGTCAAGTCAGAAAATTTTTTCATCAGCAGAACGTTTGTGAAACTTTACACGCGCGTTTCTTAAACCTATGTTTTGAAAGTCGGTGACCACGATTACTCAGGCAGAAGGAACGCCGGGCAGACCCCATAAAGTATATATATTCTTGATCAGCGTCACAAGCCGAGTCGATATAGCGATCAGTCTGACCGTCTGTCTGTCCATATGAAAACACAGATTTCAGAGATGGTAAGAGCTACAAGTTCAAATTTGGTCTATATTGACTTGCTATTAAGTAAGTTAATACAAGAATCTTTTTTTTCCGATGTCACGGCCCATTCGCCCACAGTGAGCGAAAAACTATACATACCTCGGAAAAAATGTAAGTTTTCGGCGAATATCTCAGTAACTATGGCACTTAGGAATACCAATTTTGGTACGCATGTTCCTAAAGACAGCACAAATGCATTGCATTTCAAATTTTGGGCTGCCACGCACCCTTTTTGGCGAGCAGATCAAGTTTATTTTAAATTAATGCCACGCCCCCTACCGCCCCCGAAAATTGTAACAAACTATTTTTATAACACCATAACTTAGAAACTATCAGAGCTATCGTGATCAAATTAAAAAGTTATGGGTAAAGTACATTTAAAACTATCCCCAACAAGTTTTATCCGGATCGAACAACTATAGCCTTTAACTCCCATAGGACAAATTGGTCACAAATGTTACATTCGTTAGACATGTAGTATTAGTTGAGCGATTGCCACCAAACACACACATTATGACTGTATATATACCAAGTTTAATGTGGACCAGAAAACTATAGCCTATAGCTCCCATAGGACAAATCGGTAGAAATTTGCATATTTGGAAATAAATAAACTAGAAGAAGTACGGGGTCTATTACAGTCGGCTCAATCGATTTAAGTCTTTCTACTTGTTTTGTTTTTGAAAGTTTCAGGAAAGTTTAATTTGCCATCAGGTTAGGACAGGCAATAAATTGAAAGGCCATAATGATGAAGGGACAACTAAAAGGATGGAGTAAGAGGGAGAAAATGGGGGGTAGGAGAGTGACACCGGTTGGCGAATGGGATTCTAAGGCGCTGTAAACAACGCGAAAAAAACAGGTAACGGAAGTGCGCATGATTCTGTATGTGATATATACTTTGACGTCATTTTAAGAACAACATAATTAACAAGAAATAAAAGTACAGTCGAGCGCGCCCGACCGTATAGTACTCTCTGAATTATAAATTATAATGTTAAAATCGGTATCACGGTATTTTAATGGATAGTACTTTCATTAAAACACGTTGAAAGCATAATCGAATATATGAACAATTGCTTGTCTGTATATATATATATATATATATATATTTATGTGCAAACATCTAATGTCAAACATCTATATATATATACATATATATATATATATATATATATATGCATGCGTGTATGCATGCGCTCAAATATGAACTTTGTTGCTTTGTTTCCTTTTATTTATGGTCGGATTCTCAGAATAGTTTGATATAATTAGTCTTTTAACAAATTTTAAATAACAATATTGTACAATAAGAACAAATGGCTTTAAAATGGCACGCAAGTTTGAAAACATTTTTTATTTAGTAAGGAAAAAGGAGGCGAGGGAGCCCAAAATTTTTGATGTCATTGCTTTGTCATTGCTGCCTCTTCGAACCAGTGTACCAAAATTGGTATTCATAAGTGCCATAGTTACTGAGATATTCGCCGAAGTGTGTCTAGTTTTTTACTTATTATGGGCAAATGGGGCGTGGCATCAAAAAAAAATATATTCCTGTATTGACTGACTAAATATCGAGTCGATTGTGACCAATTTCGTACTTGTAGCTCTTACCATCTCTGAAATCTATTTGTGTATACGGACAGACAGACTGACAGACGGACATGGCTATATCGACTCGGCTTGTGACGCTGATCAAGAATATATATACTTTATGGGGTCTGCCACGCCTCCTTCTGCCTGTTACATACATTTGCACAAACTCAATAGACTCTGGCAGAGAGTATAAAAATGTCACTTTTTTGCCACAAACACAGTGCCACTTTGCACAACCCCACCACGTCTACCCACCCTTTTTTGTAAACATGTCCCCACCCACGGTGGTGGCCTCGAAGGAACCTGATCGCACCTGTGCGACAGCTCAACGGATAAAGTTTTCACACATAATTTATATACTTATGCTGTTTGTCTGACAATCGCAGGAATAGAATTTATTATAAGCAAAGGCCTCGGCTCAGAAGTACAAAATAGTAGTGTGGAGAGGTAATCGGCACAAGGGGTGCTAAATATGCCAACAATGCGCGCTTGTCACTCGAAATTACTTTATGCAAAGGTTTGAGGTGAGTATGAATGTATTTGAATGTCTATGTGTGAATCCGTGTTGGTGTATGTATGAAAGTGTGTATCTGTGTGTGGAATGACAGCAACTGACAGTCAAGTAGCCAAGCAAGCAGCGGCAACATCAGCTCATCCAGCCTCATCTGCATCCTCTCTCCTCCCTTAACCCCCCCTGAAATGTCCTTATGCTTCATGTTCCTTTTCATTCTTCAGTCTCTTTCGCACCGCACTTTCACATGCCACTCCCTATGCTATTCCCGCAGGAAACGCTTTCTGCTTATGGATTTCACAACAGAATCGCAAATTTTTTGTCATTTCGTCTGTGCGCGCATTTTACAAAGTGGCAAGTCGCAACTGAAATTGTTGGCTACACCAACCGCACCTTCCGTCCCTCTACTTCCCCGCTAGCCTAACAAACCTCTATCCCTCTTCGTTGTTGGTATTGTCATCAACGACACTCCAATTTACCGTTCGCATCTTTCTTCATCATGTGGCAGAGGCTCAAACAACATGACATTTTTATTTTCCACCCTGCCCCCTCTTCTCTTTCTTGCCCGCCATTCCGCTTCACCCTACTGTTCCCCAGTCCCCTCTCGTGTTCAGGGATTGTTTGCATTTGTGAATATTTAAATATTTTTCAGCGCGTTCCACGATCCAAGCCAAGTGCCATGTGTCCTCCAGAAGGTACAACTCCATCTCCATCTGCCCCCTTAGTTTCTTTCTCTTTCTGTATCTTTCGCTTAATGCTTTCATAGGCAGTGTGGCAAGTTTTGGTGTTTTGGTCCCCACTCAGCGAATCGTAATTTTATCTGTGACTGTGTTACGAGATTTGACTTTTCATTTCCTATTTTACTCCTGCTTGGTGAATTGCGAGCTCAATTTTTTTTAATCCTTAAACATTACTTTTCATCCAAAATCCAAATTATGATAATTGTTTACAATTAATTTGTATATCAACAAAAGATTAAATTATTTAACTTAATCTTTACTGAACTTAAAATAAAAATTTTAATTTATATAAAATATAATTTAATGGCGTTTGTTCTTCTATGATTGTTGCCTACTTGAGACCGTTTTTGTTCTACACACATTTTATACTTTAAATTGAATAATACTTCATATAACTACTATTTATGGAATATTGTACTATTACTATTCAATATTCATCAAACTTCCATTGGTTTATATTTACTTACCTACATTTTCTATTGTTAAGATCTTTTTTATTGCTAAGTGGATGTGAGATTCATTTTCTAGCCTGATCATTTACCACTGTGCACCTGGTATTGTTATCCTGTTTTCTGTTTTCCGCTTCCCAGCTTTTCATTTGTGTGAGGCGGGCAATACAAACATTTTACGCATATGATTTATTTTTTCGTTAGCGAGTAAAAAATTTACAATTTCCGCTGCGTTTACGCCAACGAAACCATTTCGCGAAGAAGTACGTGTGTGTGCGCTCGGAAATTTGTGTGTTACTGCTCACCCACTGAGAGACCCACTGACATATGCCGCACATGCTGCTTTTTCAGAAGGACATTGAAGCATGTAGAGTACTAGGGAGAGAGAAAGACAGAGAAAAAGATGGAGAAAGGAAAAAGTCGTTGCGTTTTCTATGCGTCGCTTTGTTCACTTCTTTTGACTAATGAGGTTGCCGCTCCATTTGTTGATTGCCGCAATCGTGATATGCCACGCCCCAGACCTTGCCACGCGCAACGACATCCAACATATTTTGCTCTTGCATGCTGAACAATGTTTACAAATTTTTGTGTTCTTTGTCTGCTTTTCTCATTTCAACAAATTCATGCAAAAATTCTCGTCATTTATAAACGTGCTTTTGCGGTAAATTGTTCCCTTAACTGCATTTTCGCAAAATCAATTGTTAAACTAAGTTGTTGCTACCGGATCTGTTAAGTTGTTGGAACTAAATGAGACATTTAGGATATATTATGGGATGCAATTTGTAAATAAATTTCAGAATAAAATTTAATGAATTCTCCTAAGAAACTTAAGGAAACAAATTTATAAAATGGTATTTTTATATAAATATTTTTTAAGTATTTTTCCACTTTTTATACTCTTTGCAAGAGTATATTAGGTTTGTGCAAATGTATCTAACAGGCAGAAGGAGGCGTGGCAGACCCCATAAAGTACATATATATTCTTGATCAGAATCAACAAACGAGTCGATATAGCCATGTCCGTTTGTCCGTCTGTCTGTCTGTTTCTATGCCAACTATTCCCTCAGTTTTAAAGCTATTTAATATTGAATATTCGGCTAGCCAAAGATAACCGTTTTTTCTTTTTAGACCCCGTACGCTTAAAAAGAGTATAGGGGTCTATTAGGTTTGTCAGAAGCCAAATGTGCGTAACAGGCAGAAGGAAGCTTTTTCGACCCCATAAAGTATATATATTCTTGATCAGCATCAACAGCCGAGTCGATATAGCAATGTCCGTCTGTTCGTCCGTCCGTATGAACACCTGCATCTCAGAGACTATAAGAGCTAGAGACACAATATTTGTAATAAAAATTCCGTAACTTTCTCGAGCAGATCAAGTTTATTTCAAATCTGCGCCACGCCCCCCACCGCCCCCGCAATACCCAAAAAACTAGACACACCTCGGAAAAAATTGATGTTTTCGGCGAATATCTCCGTAACTATAGCACTTAGGAACACCAATTCTGGTACGCAGGTTCCAAGAAGGCACAAATGCAACGTCTTTAAAAATTTTGGTCTGCCACGCCCCCTTTTCCCACACGAACTAAAAAACTTTTCAAAACTTACATGTCGTTTTTATAGCATTTGCTAATATAGTACAGTATTGAAATTCCAAATTTGTTTAAAGACAAATCATATTAAACTACCCTGAAAGTTGCATAAAAATCCAACTATAAATAACTGAGCAATTAGCGCGTTGTGAATGCACGTGGTTAAAAAAAAAGGAATAACACTATGCTTATATACACATTAGCCGCATTAGTTTAAAAAGAGAGCGTGGTCCGGGTTGGGCCACGCGCTTGTTTGTAAACACAAGACCTACGGTTCGAACCCCGGCACGGGGGTTTTTTTTAATTTTAATTTAGCACTATTATATCTTAATGAAAATAATCGGAGCCGTCTCTCAAGGTGGTGGTGGTGCAATTAGTAGTGTTGCGGCGTGTTCTGCATAAGTTGAGTATAAGTTCGCAGGTTCAATTCCCGACAGTGAAATTTTCTTATATACTTTTTCAAAAAAAAAATGTAAATATACAATATTAACTGGTGCAACAGGGTTGGGTTGTGGGTAAGTCGTTTGTTTCTAAACCAATGGTCTGCGGTTCGAGCCCGGCACAGACTCAGAAATTAAATTTTTTTTTTGTGCTTGATATTTAATAACATTATTATATGTAAATGATAATAATCGGATCTCTGTCTAATGTGGGGCGTGGTGCGACTGATAGGGTTGCGGCGCGTTATGCATCTTGCGCAGGTTCAAGTCCCGACAGTGGAATTCATTAATATACTTTTTTAAATTTCAACCAAAAATGTAAATGAAGAATTTTAACTGGTACAACAGCCAATGGTCTGCGGTTCGAACACGGCACAGACCCAGAAATTTAATTATTTTTTTTATTTTTTAAATAACTACATTATTATAAATAAATGAAAATAATCAAATTTCTGTCAAATGAATGGTGTGGTGTAACTAGTAGGGTTGCAGCATGATATGGAACTTGCGTCAGTAAGCGCGGGTTCGAATCTCATCAGTGACCGAATCAAATTTTTTTTTTTAAATTTAATTTTAAAACTTAAATTTTAAATTACAACCGTATTCAAATATTAACTTCGAATACAAGGAGAGTACGGGGTCTTTTACAGTCGGCGCGCTCGACTGTAGCCTTTCTTACTTGTTTAAATTTAGTTTTAAAACTTAAATTTTAAATTACAGCCGTATTCAAATATTAATTTCGAATACAAGGAGAGTACGGGGTCTTTTACAGTCGGGCGCTCGACTGTAGCCTTTCTTACTTGATTTTTTTTTTAATTTAGCACTATTTTATCTTAATGAAAATATTCGGAGCCGTCTCACAAGGAGGTGGTGGTGCAATTAGTAGTGTTGCGGCGTGTTCTGTTGAGCATAAGTTCGCTGGTTCAATTCCTGACAGTGAAATTTTCTAATATACTTTTTTAAATGTAAATATAAAATATTAACTAGTGCAACAGGATTGTAATTAAAAAAATTGTTTAAAGACTAATTATATCAAACTACCCTGAAAGTTGCATAAAAATCCAACTATAAACAACTAAGCAATTAGGTAACAAATTAGCACTTGAAGAGCATTGTGAATGCACGTGGTTGAAAGACAAGAAATAACACTATGTTTATCTCTACATTAGCCGGTGAAGTTTGCAAAGGAAGCGTGGCCCAGGTAGTAGAGACTCCTTGTATGTAAACACAAGACCAGCGGTTCGAACACCGGCATAAATTCAGAAATTTATTTTTTCTTTTTTTTACTTGTTATATAACAACATTATTATATGTAAATGAAAATAATCGGACATGTATCAAATGTGGGGCGTGGTGCGGCTGATAGGGTTGCGACGTGTTCTGCAAGTTGCGTATAAGTTCACAGGTTTAATTCCCGAAAGTTGAATTTGTTAATGTACTTTTTTAAATTTTAAACAAAAATGTAAATATACAACATTAACTGGTGCAACAGTGTAGGGTTACGGTTAGTCGTTTGGCGTTTACTTTGTAAAATTGAATAAATGTAATTTATGTGCACGTGGTTGAAAGTAAAGAGATAATTCTATGTTCACTTATATTAGTCAAGACAGTTACCAAACGGAGTATGGCTTAGGTGAAGGTGGTATTTCTTTCTAAACGAATGGTCTGCGGTTCAAACCCGGAACTAACCCATTTATTTATTTTATTTTATTTTTTTTTATATATAACTATAACTATAATTAGTAGGGTTGCAGCGTGTTATGGAACTTGCGTCAGTTAGCGCGGGTTCGAATCCCATCATTGGCTTGATTTAAAATTTATTTTTTTATTTTATTTTAAAACTTAAATTTTAAATTATATCGCATTCAAATATTAATTTCGAATACAAGGAGAGTACGGGGTCTTTTACAGTCGGCGCGCTCGACTGTAGCCTTTCTTACTTGTTTTAGCAGGAATTTCGCTGGGACATTCTTGTGTGTAAGTGTTTAGAACAATGAATCTGATTTCTGCCTTACAATGTTGTTGCCTAAGGGGGTGTGAAACAAGGCGAAAGAGGAAGTGGGGCGTGTGAATGGAGTCAAGAAATTGTTTAGACTTTTTATACTCTCTGCAAGAGTATATTGGGTTTGTGCAAATGTATGTAACAGGCAGAAGGAGGCGTGGCAGACCCCATAAAGTATATACATTCTTGATCAGCATCACAAGCCGAGTCGATGTAGCCATGTCCGTCTGTCCGTCCGTCTGTCTGTCTGTCTGTCTGTCTGTCTGTCTGTCTGTCTGTCTGTCCGTATGAACAAACAGATTTCAGAGATGGTAAGAGCTACAAGTTCGAGTTTGATCTCAATCGACCCGATATTTAGTCAGTCAATACAAGAATCTTTTTTTTTTTTTGATGCCACGCCCCATTCGCCCACAATGAGTAAAAAACCCGTCACACCTCGGAAAAAATCAATGTTTTCGGCGAATATCTCAGTAACTGTGGCACCTAGGAATACCAATTTTGGTACACTTGTTCCTGGAGACCGCATAAATCCAATGACAGCAAAAGTTTTGGGCTGCCACGCCCCCTTTTTCCGCAAGAAATAAAACAAAATTTCAAACTTGCATGCCGTTTTTAAAGCATTTATTCTTATCGTACAGTGTTGTTATTTATGATTCGTTTAAAGACGTATCATGTCAAACTCTCCTGAAATTTTCATAAAAATCAAACCATAAACAAGAAAGAAATTAAGCAACAAAGATTTTATTCGAGAGAAATTAGTGCGAGAGAGACAGCGCTAGTCGTGCCGAACAATAGTATTCATAAACACATATGTATGTGCATACATTTAACGTCAAACGAATTTGTATGTACATACAGACAAACACATATATGTTCGATTATGCTTAGCTTCTTTTTTTTGTTTTAACGTGTTCTAATACAAGAACTATCTATAGTAATATCCGAATACCGATTTAAACATTATAATTGGGAATAAAAGCAGAGAGTATTATACGGTCGGGCGTGTTCGACTGTACTTTTCTTTCTTGTTTGTTGTTGCAACGCTTTGTACAGAAAGGGTTTGAGCTGATTCTAATCCGAGTTGCTAAACTTTAGTCATTAATTGGGTTAATAGAGTGCGCCCGCAGTGAAATACTTTACTTTAAACGCAGAGAAACAGAGATCTGAGAAAGGAGAACTAAGAACAGAAAACAGAGGACTGAGAACTAAATATGGGGAAATAAACAAGTTTTTATGCCTCCCCTGCATTGCGCACGTCTGAGAAATTGCATGACTTTTACGAACAGCGTTGAAACAAAAGGCAACTCGGAGTAGCTGCATTGAAAACAGAGTCAGCGTCAATGGGATGCAACATCACTTTGTGCAACATGGCCGAAATTTCACGCATGCAACTAAGAGGGAGGACAAAGGGTGAAATAGAGAGAGAGAGAGAGATGGTGGTGTTGGGAGAGAGAGAGAGAGACAGCCGTAGAAAGAAAGTTTAATCAATGCTTACAGAATTCAATGAAAAATGGAGCACATTAGGAAAAGGATGACACAGCTTTTGTGTGGCAGCAATCTGAACGTTGAGATGATTCCACCTTAAACTGCAACTATATGAGAGTGCGATTTATAATTGTTTCGCAAATGAAGCTGATTGTAATTGTTTTTTATTTATACAAAAGGATTAACCTATTAAATATTTGACAAAACGTATTTGCTAGTTGAGCAGACATGATTAACATTCAGAATTCAAAGAGATTTAATGGCTACAGACTAAAAGCAGATAAAAATTCTTTATGAAGTTGCCTAAAGGGAGTTTAAAAGTCTAGCATACTCCATTAAAATTGAAATCTTGTCAAAAACATAAAAGTGTTGCTGAATTACCTAAATGGAAATGCCAAAAACGTATCAAACAATAAACTAGTATTCGTGTGTACCAATATAGATTTAATGTGTATGGTAAAATCGGTCCAGTTAACAGAAGAAAGCAATTAAACGTGAAATTGCATTGTGAGAGCCATAAATAAACAATTTTCCGCAACAATGGATAGAAAATAATTGTAACAGTGTCTGTTTGTGTTCTCCATCTGTGTGATTGTGTTCTGTATTTCGGGGAGTTGCATATCACACGCTGGTGACAAATTGACAATTGACAATACGACGACAAAATGTGATTCCCACTATGGTAAAATATTGGTGAAGCTATCAAACAAGAGTACCATGCCTACAGAGACTCCAGAGACAGTAGATGTTTGGACGATGTTGATTTGTGGTTGTTTATATATCGTGCTTGGCACTAATCGATTTTATCAATTTGGGCCATGTAAGGATCGACAGCTGACAGTAGTTGTTTATACTTCTGGGAAGTTTTTCCAAAGTGGGGGCATGCGTCATATGACTCAATTCAGCCAGGATCATTTGCATGCTGAGATCCTGAATGTGGGTCGGAGCTCGAGTTCTAAACTCAGTTTGATCCTATTCTCATTCACATTCGCATTTAGAGACAGGCATCACTTCATCCGACATATGGAACACGTTTCCGGTAATGCGCCTATAGGTTCCGGTCTACAATAAACAAAACCAAGACATACGCACTCTTCCCTACTTTCCTCCTTGTCTATATTTTGCCTCATATCATTTGTGAATGAGTTTCAGCTGTTTCTCATGGCTTATTGAAATATTTTAAGCACAAGTGCCGTGTGTGCATGCGTGTGTGAGTGTGTGAGCTCGCAGCAGGATCTGACTTTTCCATTGAAAATTTAGTGCGGGTAATAGAGAATACTGAAAGGATTGAATGACAGCATTCTGTATTCTGCTGTATTTCCAGCTGTTTTCCCTGCTATTTGCAGTGACGTCAACCAGCTGAAAACTGCCACGTGACCTAAACAGCTGCCGGACCACGATTCATACTTAGTCAAGGATATTTTCCAATTAAAGGATAACCCTCGAAGGGATATGCGCGAAACACATTCGCTTAGATTATTCGATTTGTTTGGGAATAGAACTGTTATCAAAAGCAATTGTACTCTCCGCCAGGGTTGACACTCCACTAAAATAATAACCAATTTAATTTATCATAGTCATACGATTGCATCAGTTACCTCACGCTGAGCTCTTTGTCTTTGGATGCCAGGGCTATCTACAATGAGGAGATCTGCCCGAGTTGAGAGCGATTATAATACCATATCGAATCTTTTCGAAACTAAAAATCGAGTGAAGTAGTTGTGGTTTTAGGCTATTTGTGTCTGTCATGACCCACTTTCCTTAGCCTAACATTCTCAGTAGGCCTAATATGAGATAAAAATAATAAGACAAAAAGAAATTTTGTTGACACATGAGATAATTCACTAAACAAAAACGTTTAACATACTAAATGTTTATTTTTATCACTTAGCAGCTATATGATACACTGATTTTATCCGTGTGCACTTTAATTTAAACAATTAAGAAAAGTACAGTCGAACGAGCCCGACCCTATAATACTCTCTGCATTTATTCCCAATTATATTATAATGTCAAAATCAGTATCCGGATAGTACAATAGATAGTTCTTCTATTAGAACACGTTGCAACAAAAAAGACAATTTATAATCGAACATACATATGTTTATCTGTATGCACATACAAATTCGTTTGACGTTATATGTATGCATACATATATGTATATATGTGTGTATGTATACTAGTCACCATGCATGCGTCAAAAGAGTTCGAGTATATGCTTGTATGTTTCCGTCGCGCTCGCACTCATGCATTGACTTAAATATTAACTTTGTAATCGGTAGCTCTGTTGTTTATTGTTGCATTTTTATGCAACTTTCAGGATAGTTTAATATGATTTTTCTTCAAAGGAATCATAAATAACAATACTGTTCGATAAGAAGAAACGACAGGCAAGTTTAAAAAGTTTTTTATTTTCTTACGGAGAAAGGAGGCGTGGCAGCCAAAATTTTTAAATGACAATGCATTTATGCTGTCTTAAGGAAAATGCGTAACAAAATTGGTATTGCTAAGTGGCGTAGTTACTGAGATATTCTCTTTAAACATCTATTTTTTCCGAGGTATGTCTGGTTTTTTGCTCATTGTGGGCGAATGGGGCGTGGCATCAAAAAAAAAAAAGATTCTTGTATTGACTGACTAAATATCGAGTCGGTAGAGACCAAACAAACAAATTTGTAGCTGTTACAAATTCCTTTAGCTTTTAAGTTAATAGTCTAACTAACATTCATATATATACAGTGGAATCCGGTTATAACGACACTCAAGGGACCGACGATTTTACGTCGCTATACCCGGTAGACGCTTTAACCATATGGAGGAAAAAAAAATTTTTTTAATTGTTGTCATGTTTGCAAATGGCTTAAAAAAAAAAAATATAGTTTTTAAATCAAAACAAATGGTTTAAAAAAAAAAAAATATAGTTTTTAAATCAAAACAAAATATATATTAAATTTAGTTCGATAATAATACGCTCACCGGCTTCCAAACGCAGAATTATTTGCATTTTCTGCTCAACGGAGAAGCATTTTCGTTTTGACGACATTGCCTAATTGACGAGTGTGTACTAAGTCGTCACTTTTTTGCCCATTTTGCTCTCTTTTTCACATTTTGAGCATTTACGCATAAATTTTTCTTGGAAGAAAGCAGAAAAAACTTTATTTTTTTCGGCACGTCGCAATAGCCGGTTGAATTGTGAAAAATATCGTCGATATAAGCGGTTTGTCGTTAAAAGCGGAGACGCACTAAGCGGACGCTCTTTCATACAAGCTTGTATGGGGGCCAAACAATTCATCGAATTTTCGTCGCAATGACCGGTCGGACGCTTTAAGCGGAGTCGTTATAACCGGTTTCTACTGTATATATATATATATATTCATATATTTATATATTTATAACCCTAACGAGTCCAAGTTCACTTTCTCGAGTGGAACGGGTCGATTTGAGTTAATTCCACGCTTGGGCAACCGCAAAGGAAACTTGCCTCGAACCCTGCCAAAATGGAGTGCAACTCTCACCTAGAGTTGGTTCAAATTTTGAGATAGCTTTTTTTACAAGTTTATTGCCATTATTGTTGCCTTCAATTTCCGTTTAGTTCTTCGCCAACGGCGCGTTTCAGTGCAAATTGTTCTATCTGGCGAGTCCGACCTCAGATTGCAGAGGCGTGTGTAAAGAGCGCTCTGCGATAAAACACACGATATCCAGATAAAAGTTATAAAGAAAGCACGTTTTAAAAATAAGAGAAATTTATTTCTTTGTTTTTTTGTTTAATGTATGGAAAAAATTAAGTTGAGTTTCGCCTGAATTCTATTGAGCCCAGATGGCAAAGTTCAGTTGCTCTCCAACTAAATAGTAAAAAAAGGACAAAGCTACGATAACAGAAAAGAAGTACCATCGCATTAGTTCAGAGAGTCCCGACAGAAATGGATAGGCCCAAATACCAGTCCAGAAATGACAGAATTTTAACCACAGCAGGTAGAGTCCCAAGGCTAAAGCTAATCCTATGAGTCCATTAGTCCTCCTCGGGTAACGGTGTGGTCCAAGCCTGAGTTCCAACAGCGTATAAACCACAATGATTGTGTGCATCGTGTGCTTCAGCCACACGGGATAGATGAGATTCAGATAATCTGGGTATATGGACTGTTCATTAATGGCGCAAAGCAACCAGAACGTAATGCTGACAGTCAAAGATAGGGGTACTACAAAAGTGGCTAGCAAATAATCCTGCAGATAACGTAGTCGGTGAATGGGCATCAAATCGTAAATTGTGGATAGCAAATAGTATCCAGTTTGAAGCAATCCATTTAGAAAAGTTAAATACTTAAACTTGCCACCAAATGACGATACGATTCGCAATTCTCGTGCTAGGTCTGGCAACTCAGCGTATTTGTAGTCATAGTAAACGGCGTATCCCAAATGAAAAGAGGCCACCACGTGTACCAGAAATTGAATGGTAAACCATCTGAGATGTTGGTCCATTGCAAACTAAACTTAGGTAAAAACTTAATTAAAGAACAAACTTTACTTCACAGTAACAGTCACAGTCACAGTCACGGTGATAGTCTAAATTGAACTAAATTGAATTTGATGTGCTTTTCAATAGAATACAACACTTAAAGTGTTTACACTTTAACTGTAAGTATTTGAATAGCTCCGAGCTTCAGTTATTATTACTCTCGAATTTTGTTTTGATTAGTGAAAGAAATGGTGCTAAATCAACGAAAAGAGTTAGGTGAGTAGACAATGCTGGCAATACTTGTTCTACATAATTGGGCGAGAACTGTATGTGTGTGTGTGCGTGTTTAGGGTGTGTGTGTGGGTTTGTTACAAACTCTTGTCACTTGGGTGTGTATTTACACACATGAAGCGCCTCCAACTCAATTAGATCGCCACATTTATTGTGTAAATATAAAAATTAGTTATGCCGCATGTAAATAAAATATAAACAAACAGCACAATCCACGGAACAACCAGTGTCACATCAAACTCCAAAAAATAAAGAATAACTCAACCCTATGACGTTAGTTAATGTAAATGGCTGCATTGCTTCGTGTTGTCGTATGTTTGGCAATGTTATCCAGTTGAATCTCACCAAGAGGACTAAATACCCTTTCAGTCATACATATTGCGTTAATTTGGTTTCAATTATCAATTATTTCTACAGTAGCTAGATGATATCATATCTGGCTAATGAGTATTGCATGAATTCAGTTGAAAACGCTTAATAAACACTGAACATTTTTATACAAAGCACTTTCAGCCACTTCAACCGAATGTATCTATGGCAGCTAAGTGATATATTTTTGGGATCTGGATGAAATTTAGCTTGCAAATGGGATTTGGTACTAACTGGAGTAATGGAGTAAATTGAGAAAGCTTAACAGAACATGGGCATTCGATCTGACCGATTTTAATATATAAGTTTCGTGCAGAGAGAATACCCATCAAAACAAAGTGACATGCCTATATCGACTCGGCTGTTGATGCTGATCAAGAGTATATATACTTTATGCGGTCGGCCACGGCTCCTTCAATGCGTTACAAACTTCGTGACAAATATATTATATCCTCCCCAAGGATATCAGAAACTTACACCCTGTGAAAGGGTATACACAGGATAAAAGATTTGGTCGGCATGTAAAATAGGCAAAGTAAGTGCAATTCAGTTAGTTTCCCTGTAGAGTCTAATGTCTGCTGACACTCGGTAATTTTCAAAATTTTTCCAGCTAATTTCAAAGTTAAAGTCCTGGCTTTTGTGACTCACCATAACAGTGATCAATCCAACACTGCCGTTGAGGAGGACAGCATCAATGATACCATCAACAACACCAACAACACCACCATTATTTCCACATTTTGAAATGGGAACTGCTCACGTTTCAACGCCATATGTTTAGTAACGTAAATACCTTGTGGTCATTTGGACAATTAAATGAGAGTGCTCCTGTAAATATTTGTTTGTTATTCCTTTGGCGGTACACGGCAACCCCTGCCCGTTTGTGCTAATCGCGGTGCATCTTTAGTCCTCTATTCAAGATGCCGATAATTAAGACCAACTGCATTCATTCTTATTGATCCCGACATTTACGGGGCATATGGTTAAATAAATATGCCGAAACGGTCCTACCAAAAGCGTTACAAAGCGATTTACTCGGCGGGTTTCCTTGTAATTACTTCTGACGCGAGAGGCGCGCATCGTTCATCAATGGATTTTCCCGAGGGCAAACTGATTGGACAGTGCTTAGAATTTCAATCCGAATATCCTATTCGTGGACAGCCACAGACAGGAAAGAATTGGACAAGACTCAGCACGTCTCACTTCAAGTTTTTAGACCCCGTACTCTTAACAAGTAAGAAAAGTACAGTCAAACGAGCCCGACCGAATAATACTCTCTGCTTTTATTTCTAATTATAATGTTAAAATCGGTATCCGGATATTACAATAGATAGTTCTTGTATTAGAACACGTTAAAACAAAAAAAAAAGTAAGAAAGCGCGCCGACTGTAAAAGACCCCGTACTCTTCTTGTATTCGAAATTAATATTTGAATACGGCTGTAATTTAAAATTTAAGTTTTAAAACTAAATTTAAAAAAAAAAATGTTATCAGTCACTGATGGGATTCGAACCCGCGCTTACTGACGCAAGTTCCATACCATTCTGCAAACCTACTAGTTACACCACACCATTCATTTGGCAGAAATTTGATTATTTTCATTTATATATAATAATGTAGTTATTTAAAAAATAAAAAAATAATTAAATTTCTGGGTCTGTGCCGGGCTCGAACCGCAGACCATTGGCTGCTGCACCAGTTAAAATTGTTTATTTACATTTTTGTTTGAAATTTAAAAAAGTATATTAATGAATTCCACTGTCGGGAATTGAACCTGCGAACGCAAGTTGCATAACACGCCGCAACCATATCAGTTGCACCACGCCCCACATTAGACAGTGATCCGATTATTTTCATTTATTTCATTTCATTTGTTTAGAAACAGACGACTAACCGCAACCCAATCCTTTTGCACCAGTTAATATTGTATATTTCAATTCTTTTTTGAAATTAAAAATGTATATTACAAAATTTCACTGTCGGGAATTGAATCTGCGAACTTATACTCAACTAGCAGAACACGCCGCAACACTACTAATAGCACCACCCCTTCCTTTGACACGGCTCCGATTATTTTCATTAAGATATAATAGTGCTAAATTATAAAAAAAAAAAAAAAAAAAATTAATTTCTGAGTCTGTGCCGCAGGTCTTGTGTTTACAAGTGCTAATGACAAGCATCCCTACTATCTGTACCACGCTCGCTTTGCAAACTACTGCGGCTAATGTATATATAAACATTGTGTTATCTATTTTCTTTCAACCACGTGCATTGACACTGCGATTCAAGGGACACTTTTTTACCTAATTGCTCAGTTGTTGATAGTTGGATTTTTATGCAACTTTCAGGGTAAGTTTTGAAAAGTTTTTTAGTTCGTGTGGAAAAAGGGGGCGTGGCAGACCAAAATTTTTAATGACGTTGCATTTGTGCTGTTTCTAGGAACCTGCGTACCAGAATTGGTGTTCCTAAGTGCTCTAGTTACGGAGATATTCGCCGAAAACATATAGTACAGTATTGCAATTCAAAATATGTTTAAAGATAAATTATATCAAGCTATCCTGAAAGTTGCATAAAAATCAAATTATAAACAAAAGAACCAGGTAAAAAGGTTATACGGTTAAGCGGAATGCCAATGCACGAATACGAGAGAGACAGAAACATACGCTGCGCATGTTTGGCAGCCGTGCCAAGCCATAGTATACATACGTACACACATATATACACATGTATGTGCATACATATAATGACAAACTAATTTTTTTTTTTAATATTTTTATTTTAAATTAAATACAGTCAGATTTAAATATTAATTTTGAATTGGAATACAAGGAGAGTACGGGGTCTCTTACAGTCGGCGTGCTCGACTGTAGCCTTTCTTACTTGTTACTAGTAGTTTTTTTAATCTGCACAGGATATGTGAAGGAGCTGTACAAAAACAACAAGAAGCACCACATTGCAAGTATCCCAAATCGACCCATCCTCGTCTTCAGCTGTTCCGAGTCCCAAGAGGCAAACTGACAGAAACAGAAGCAGCCGTCGACAGAGCAAGGAACAGCGGAAGGTCGCGAACAGGAACAAGAAAAAGAATAAGAACAGGAACATCTTTAAAACCAAAACTGCTAACTGAAATGCACCCCCCGAGCCTTGTTCCCGCTTCTGTTCCATTTACAGCTCCATCCTGTTTCAACTGCGATTTGGAAGTGGTTGCTGTCGAATTGGAATTGAAGTGCCACACTGCACGTTTGCCCCCAAGCGATAGTAAGATGGGATGATTAAAATTTCGAGGCAGGGTATGTGGGTATGGGGAAGCAAAGAGAAACATAAATTTTAGCTGCCGCCTGCCATCATACGTTCTTATGTTTTTTTTTTTTTTTATTTATTTATTTATTGACGCAGACTAAAAGCAGTCGCGAGTATTAATCAATTAAAAAAAGTATCTAAAAATTAAGCTTATATTAATGACTATAATTAAAGTATCAATATTTATTAAAACTGAAAGGAAAAAGTAAATTAGTTATTGAATAAAATTAATTTAATTAATGAATTAATCTGGGAATAAAAATTAAAAAAGAAAAAGAAAAATGATCCAACATTTGTTGCAAAGGGTTGGGGAAAACCCAGAAAAACCCAACCAGATCAATTAAACTTTATGACAAAATTATCACGAAAGATCTCTGATTTAAAGGGACGCAGATATGCAAGACTTACTGCCCCAGAAAATCAGAGATTTAACGGAGTATGCTGTAAAGTGAAGCTTTAAGATTGGAAAGAGAGAGAGAGATGTATCAATTATTCTATAGTATTCATTATAATTAACGCATAATACCCGAAAACGGTTGTGCAAAGCGTAATCAGTGGTGCATGTAGGAAGAAATAAAGGGATGTAGTACCTAGAGGTCCTAATAGGGATATTAAAATTAAGACGTTCTAAAAGGTGTGGGGAACAAATATCACCGATTATTAGTTTATGAAGAAAAATAACTCCGAGAACTTTTCTACGGTTAATAAGGGAAGGAAGATTTAGAAGCAAGAGTCTGTTAGCGTATGAGGGAAGACGAAGACTAGGGTCCCAATTAAGACCTCTAAGTGCGAAGAGTAAAAACTGCTTCTGCACCGACTCAATTAAATCTTGAGTATGAGCATGTTGAGGCGACCAGACACATGAGCAATATTCAAGAATGGGCCTGACAAGGGATGTATAAAGAATTTTAGTGACGAAGGGATCATTAAATTCCTTAGACCAGCGTTTAATAAATCCAAGAGTGCCCTTGGCTTTATTAACAATTGTGGAGATATGATGTGTGAAACTTAATTTACTATCAAAAAGAACACCAAGGTCATCAACTGACAGTATACGTTTCAAGGGAACATTGTCAATGCAGAAATTGGCTAAGTAAGGAGTAACCCTGCTAAAAGTCATAAACAGGCATTTAGAAAAATTTAGATGCAAGTAATTAGATATGCACCAGTTGTGCATTGAATTTAAATCATTCTGTAGTAGCAAATGGTCAGAAGTGTTCTTATAAGATAATAATAATTTCACATCATCGGCATACATAAGTATGCGACAGTGGGATAGCGATGAGGGAAGGTCATTAATAAAAAGATTAAAAAATAAGGGGCCTAAGTGGCTACCCTGGGGAACTCCAGATGTAACCAAAACCGATTTAGAAATGGCTGATCTAAGCATAACTTTTTGGGTCCTGCCTGTAAGGTATGAAGATATCCACTTAAGTTGGTCCCAACGACTCCACGCTCGATTAAATCAAAACAGGATAAGTTTATCGATAATTGATGAACAGAACTTTGTGTAACTTACTATCTTAATGAAATTTGGAACAGATGTGTATTCTCTCTGCACGCAGTTCATATGTTAAAATCCGTCAGATCGGGTAACTATATAATATAGCACCCATAGGAACAATCTGATGAAAAAAATTGTTTTTGAGCTGTCATAACCAATTTCACTAGATCAGACTACTACTGGAATGTTCAGTATGAAAATTTGTTTATTAATTGAGCTTTTTTAACCATATTCGCACAATACCCATTTTCTATCACTCCCTTTATGCTGACCAAATTTTATCGAAATCGGACTACTACAGTAGCGAGCACGTATGGATACAGGTTGGCCAACTCGACGTTAAAGTGAGTGTAAAAACTTAAATAGTGAACGAATTGGTCTGAACTTTTGGAATTAAATCTAATAAATATATTTAAATAAGGAACTTAAAAAACATTTTTCATATTTTATTTTATTTTTTATTTTATTTATTTATTTATTGTCAGATTATGGGCAGTCGACACAAAAAAATAATAAGATTAATGTAAAAATAAAATAAACAACAAATTTAAAAAATAAGATTAAAATTAAATTTCAATACAAAAAAAAATTTTTCAAATTGACATTAAGATTTAAATTAACTTTAAAAAATTTACTAATTTACTAGCTGTGGAAGTATTACAAAAATTAAAAACATTAAGAAGCGTTGGTCCAACATTCGTTGCAAGGGTTAGGAAAACCCCAGAAAAGCACTAACCAGACCAAAGGAAAAAGAGAAAAATAAAATCAAATGTTAGTAACGCGGTGATAACGGTAAGGCACGCGGGAGACGAAATACGCGAGAACGATAAGCGACAATTAGGCACATAGAAAAGTATATTAAAAGAATACTAAGTTCTACAATATAATATTAAAGGAAAACAATACTATGTAGATTGATTAGATACATAATAGAGAAGTGTCCTTCTAAGAGAAGACAAAGAAGTGGCTCCACTCACTACATGAGAAAGACTATTATAGTTAGTACATAAGATACGAAACGGATTATGTAAAGCATAAATCGTGGTACAACGCTGAAGGGACAAAGGAAGAAAGTTTTTAGTATTTCGGATCGAAACCGCAAAACTAATTTGGCTAATTAGATACGAGGAATCTATCTCACCATTAATTAGATTGTGTAAGAAAACTACTCCAAGCATCGTTCTGCGATCCAAAAGGGAAGGGAAATTAATTAAGAAAAGTCTACTACGATACGAAGGTAATCGAGTATTAGTACTCCAGCTTGTACAGCTTTTAATCTTTCCTGATGAATCATGTATTGGGGAGACCATACACACGATCCATATTCAAGAATAGGGCGTACAAGTGAAGTATAAAGAGTTTTTGTTAGACCACCGCCTTATGAATCCCAAGACACCAAAAGCTCGATTAGGAGCAGAAGAGATGTGCTTATCAAACTTTAGTTTTTGATCGAAAAGGATACCCAAATCATTGACCGACTCTATTCTCTGAAGAGCCTTGCCGTCGAGAAAGCAGTTATTATAGGACATTACGTTACATTTACTAAAATTGAGATGAAGTACGTTAACTTTACACCAGGCTTGAAGTGCGTCGGGATCACTTTGTAGACCGTGATTCAGGCAAGATTCAGTTCGTGTCAAGCAAAGTTTTATATCATCGGCATACATCAGAACCCGGGAATTAGAAATTACTGAAGGCAAATCATTAATGAATAATAAAACAAGAAAAAAAGGTTATCTTCGGCTAGCCGAAGATTAAATACACTTGCAGACACGCATATTGCGTTAATTTTATTTTTATCGGTAATTGTTCCAACAGTAGCTATATGATATAGTAGTCCGATTTGAATGAAATTTTGTGAGCATATAGGAAATATTAATAAATGCATATTTTGTGAATTTGATTGTTCCTATGGCAGCTATATGATATAGTAGTCCGATTTAAATGAAATTTAGTCAACACATCGGGAATGATAACAAAATCATATTGCGTGAATTTGGATGAAATCGCTCGATAGATATCGAAAATTTTCATACCAAGCATTTCAACCGATTGTTTCTATGACAGCTATATGATATAGTAGTCCGATTTGAATGAAATTTGGTCAACACATTGGGAATGATAACAAAGGCATATTGCGTGAATTTGGATGAAATCGCTCAATAGACATAAAAAATTTTTATGGGAAGCATATTAACCGATTGTTCCTATGACAGCTATATGATATAGTGGTCCGATCTGGATGAAATTTGGTTTGCATGTTTGATTTAGTACTAAATACGTATAAGCTGAGTTTGGTGGAGCTAGTTCAAAAAAAAAATTTTTTTGAACCGATTGTTGGGAGCTATATGATATAGTGATCCGATCTGGCCGATTTTATCATATGAACTGCGTGCAGAGAGAATACACATGTGTACCAAGTTTCATCACGATAGCTTTAAAACTGAGAGACTAGTTCGCATAGAAACAGTCGGACAGACGGACATGGCTATATCGACTCGGCTGTTGATGCTGATCAAGAATATATATACTTTATGGGGTCTGCCACGCCTCCTTCAATGCGTTACAAACATCGTGACAAAAACAATATACCCTCTGCAAGGGTATAAAAAGTAAAGGCCCAAGATGACTACCTTGAGGAACGCCCGAGGTAACATGCACAGGCTTGGATAAAGTTCCATTAAAATTAACTTTTTGAGTTCTAGAACATAAATAGTTCGCAATCCAAAGTATTAGTTTATCTGGAAATCCAAGTAGGTTAAGTTTATGTTTTAAGAGACAATGATTAACAGAATCAACAGCCTTGCTAAAATCAGTGTAAATGACATCTGTTTGCAATTTATTTTGAAACCCCTGTATTACAAATGAAGTAAATTCTAATAAGTTAGTGGTTGAAGATCTATATTTCATAAGCCCATTGTGCATTTAAATAAAAAATGTTTAGCTGGATACATAAAACAAGTAATGTAGCCACTTTTGCTCGTTCGGTTTAGTTCGCTTTGCAACACTGCAAAAATTAGTACAAATTAGAGGTGGGCATGGGCCGAAATTTTGCACTCAACCCGACTCAGCCCATGGGCCGAAGAGTCAAATTTTAGCCGTACCCGAAGACTTAAAAAATGTTGCAACCTGCCCGCCCGAAAAATAAAAAAAAAAAAGTAAGAAAAAAAGGGGCGTGGCAGCCAAAAATTTTAAATGGCGGTGCATTTCTGCTGTCTCTAAGAACCTGCGTACCAAAGTTGGTATTCTTAAGTGCCGTAGTTACTGAGATATTCGCTAAAAAAATATATATTTTTTCCGAGGTATGTCTAGTTTTTTGCTCATTGTGGGCGAATGAGGCGTGGCATCGAGAAAAAAAAGATTCTTGTATTGACTGACTAAATATTGAATCGATAGAGACAAAATTCGAATTTATAGCTCTTACCATTTCTGAAATCGGTTTGTTCATACGGACAGACAGACGTACAGACAGACAGAAGGACATGGCTATATCGACTCGGCTGTTGATGCTGATCAAGAATATATATACTTTATGGGGTCTGCCACGCCTCCTTTTGCCTGTTACATACATTCCAACGATTACAATATACCCTTGTACTCTACGAGTAACGGGTATGTCACAGTTACGTTCTCATATTTCCAAATTAATTTTCGTATTGAGCGCGCAAAACCCATACTCGCCCGCACCCAACCCGAAATTAAACTTTCCAGACCATACCCACGGGTAACCGACAAAATTCCAGCCCATGCCGACCTCTAGTACAAATGCAAAGAAGCTATTCTCTTTAAAACTAGTGGTAATTTGAGTAGTGCTGAACAAGATTTGTCTATTTGTAATATTGAATATTACTTCTCCTGGGTAAAAGTGGATTCATTGCTCGTTTTATGTATGCAGCTAAAATTGTTTTATTTAAATGCACAATATGAAAAATGCTTCTTAAGTTCCTTATTTAAATATATTTAATTGATTTAATTCCAAAAATTCAGACCAACTCACTTTAACGTCGAGTTGGCCAACATGAATCCATACGTGCTCGCCTTCGTATATCATATAGTTTCAAGCATATAATTCCTTGTTATTCTTGATTTATCAGTGTATCGGGACTAAATATGTCCTAAACTCTACTTTTACCAAAAGCCTAATTGGAGACAGTGTCAGCAATTTTCAGGTCATGATGTCTTAAAAACGATTTTTCATATCAAATTATACCAGCCCTAAGCTAAGTACTAAAGTAAAATTAATCAGTACTTTTGATTGGAAAAATACAACAATGTACAAGGGACACGTTGCTCACACTAGTCAGATTTGACTCTAATCGACTCGGTGATAAATGAGCTAGATCAGAATGTAATAAGTCGTAATTAAAGATATTGGAAAAGCGCTTTGAATCATCGATCACCGTGTTCATAGTTAAATAATGTAATTCAGTGCAGCTCTTTGATTCGAACTCAATTATTAAAGAGGGCAATTGCAGGGCAGCAGACAGACCGGGCCCTGGGTCGACCATAACGATAAATCAATCATTTTGCATTATCCAAGCCGAGGGGTTAATGATATTCACGGAAAGCCGACAATTGATTCAACTCCGGTAGTTCGCCGGGGGTCTTAACACAGCTGATATTGTACACATACGTAAATGGTTAAGCCTGAAGCAGGGCAACTTCCATGTCTCTGTCCAATCTAGTACCCTTCAACTTTCTCTTTCATGCTTCCTTCTCCGATTCGAGTCAAAACATGAAGCACACGTGTCAGTTTGTCCAGATACCTAACGGTTATCAGAACGCCCGGGCATCATTAACACAGATGGGATCCATTGATAAGTCAGTCATCGGCCCGCCAGCTGTACCCCGTTTTTACCGTTAGCCGGGACTAAACAAACATCGTTTGGGGGGCGGTGATGCGTAATGTGGGTAGAGGTGGGAGGGATATTGATGTGCCCATAAGGTCGCATACCTTCAACTTAGTATGTTTATCATTGGCTCGTCCAGGCATCAACGCCACGAGTGCTAATTTTTGGGTTTTACATCTAAATGTTAGTTACTGTAACTGTATATGTATATGTATCCATATATAACTTTATCTGTGGGAAGACATATATTTGTTTAGTCTAGTTTTGGCAGTAAGACAAATATTAGTTGAAAAGTTAATATTTGAACTGGCGACTTCATTTAAAAGAAATGTTATAAGTTACATTACAATCTTAAAATCTTAATTGGATTAAAAAGGATGTATAACTGTTATAAATGCTTCGGGAATACATTACTACAGGCATATGTTTCATTTAAAACAAGTAAGAAAAGTACAGTCGAACGAGCCCGACCGTATAATACTCTCTGCGTTTATTCCCAATTATAATACTTAAATCGGTATTCAGACATTACAATAGATAGTTCTTGTATTAGAATACGTTAAAACAAAAAAAAGATAAGCATAATCAAGCATACATGTGTTTGTCTGTATGTACATACAAATTCGTTTGACGTTAAATGTATGCACATACATATGTGTGTATGAATACTATTGGTCGGCACGACTAGCGCTGTCTCTCTCGCGCTCATTGCTTTAGAATAAAATCTTTGTTGCTGCATTGCTTTCTTGTTTATGGTCGGATTCTTATGAAACTTTCTGGAGAGTTTGACATGATACGTCTTCAAACGAATCATAAATAACAACACTGTACGATAAGAATAAATGCTTTAAAAACGGCATGCAAGTTTGAAATTTACTTTTATTTCTTGCGGAAAAAGGGGGCGTGGCAGCCCAAAACTTTTGATGTCATTGGATTTATGCGTCCTTTAGGAACACGTGTACCAAAATTGGTATTCCTAAGTGCCATAGTTACTGAGATATTAACCGAAAACATCTATTTTTTCCGAGGTATGTCTAGTTTTTTGCTCATTGTGGGCGAATGGGGCGTGGCATCGAAAAAAAAAAAGATTCTTGTATTGACTGACTAAATATCGAGTCGATAGAGACCAAATTCAAACTTGTAGCTCTTACCATCTCTGAAATCTGTTTGTTCATACGGACAGACAGACAGACAGACGGACAGACGGACAGACAGACGGACAGACGGACATGGTTATATCGACTCGGCTTGTGACGCTGATCAAGAATATATATACTTTATGGGGTCTGCCACGCCTCCTTCTGCCTGTTACATACATTTGCACAAACCCAATATACTCTTGCAGAGAGTATAAAAATGTATTATGTATAACCATTCAAAGTGGTACGTCAAGAACACATTTATACCTAGTGTTCCGATAAAGTGAAATTTGATTGAAAAATAGAATTTCGCTGTAGGTTCAATCAACGTTCAATTACTTCACACAATTTTATTTTCTTAAAGATTTCCAAAATCTATATATTTCCTGTAAATTGTATCTAGTTTGCGATCAGTTAAAACAAGCCGTGACCCTTTATGGTGCTAAAAATATAATTCAAAGAATTCAATGATTTTGGAATTGCTCAATTGACTTTTTAAGTCACATCAATTTGAGACATCGCCGTCTCTCTTTTCTTTCTCGTTTTCTTTTAATTTTTCACTCTATATTTGACTGTATCTCTTTCTTATGTTGTAGCTTTTGTTGGTCGAAGAACTTTTGGCTTGCTATTTATTTATTTATTTGATTTGTCGCGCGTCGTTTTGCCTTCACAGTTTTTTTAGGGTTTTTATTTTATTAAATCAACAGCAAAAATAACAATGCTGCCTCAGTGTATGTCGATGTCTCCGTTTGCTGCCTCAATCGCCTTTAAAATGCCGCAATGTTGAGCTGAGAGCCAAGCATCGAGGCTAGAAACACAGTAGCTCGAATATTGCCCGCTGTTGATTTTTCAGGTTGATAATCTTTTGTACTCATACTCGTTACGCAGACGAGACTTTTGTCAGTCTTGTTCTCAGTCCGAATTCAAGTCTCAGTTCCAGTACGTCAACGACGACAACTGAAAAGTCAATTGAAGATTCAATTGATAGAGTAACTGAAAACATAGAGCAAACGACAAGACGGCGTCTAAAAATAGAACACGTTAATTATGGTCTTGATAAGAAAAGTTTGATAGACACGAAACACTAACAACAAAATCAACAAAAACGAAAGAATATAGAGCAATAGAAAATAAAGATGGAAAAGTTATGATAACTGATTATCAGACTAAGTAACAAGAAAAACGTCAATCTTCGGCTAGCCGAAGCGTCTACCGGGTATAACGACGTAAAATCATCGGTCCCTTGAGTGTCGTTATAACCGGATTCCACTGTATATTCTTGATCAGCATCAACAGCCGAGTCGATATAGCAATGTCCGTCTGTCCGTCCGTTTGTTTGAACACCTGGATCTTTTAAACTACAAGAGCTAGAGACATCAAATTTAGAATGAAAGTCCGTCTATGATGTACGCACATCAAGTTTATTTCAAATTTTTGCCACGCCCCTTACCGCCCCCGCAATAAGCAAAAAACCAAAGACACCTCGGGAAAAATCAATGTTTTCGGCAAATATCTCCGTAACCATAGCACTTAGGAACAGCACAAATGTAACGTCATTAAAAATTTTGGTCTGCCACGCACCTTTTTTCTCACAAGAATTAAAATCTTTTCAAACTTACGTGCCGTTTTTAAGCCATTTTGTTTAAAGACAAATTATATCAAACTATCCTGAAAATTGCATAAAAATCCAATTATAAACAAACGAACCAGCTTACAAAGGTCACGGGTAAGAGAAATGCCAATGCACGAATACGAGAGAGACAAAAACATGCGCTGTGCGTGTTTGGCAGCCATGCCAAACCATAGTATACATACGTATACTCATATATACATATGTTTGTGGATACATATAATGACAAACGAATTTTTATGCGCATACAGACAAACATATGTACATATGTTCCATTATAAATTGTCTTTTTTGTTTCAACGTGTTCTAATACAATTATTTACTATCCATTGTAAAACCTGGATACCGATTTAATTAATTTAATCGGGAATAAAATAAAATAAGAATACAGTCAGACTCAAATATTAATTTTGAATTGGAATACAAGGAGAGTACGGGGTCTTTTACAGTCGGCGTGCTCGGCTGTAACCTTTCTTACTTGTTTAATATAGCTTTACAAGTGAGAAAGAGGTTCGCATAGAAACAGACAGGCGGACATGGGTATAGCGACTCGGTTGTTGATGGTTATCAAGAAAATTGTGTTAGGCATACTGTCATTTCTTATTAAATGCCGTTTGACAATTGTGATTTCAGAAATCGTGAGCATTTTGTAATATTTTTTAGCAACTATAATCACCCAACTATCTTGTCTTGTTTCACATATCCACACTCACGCACACTTACTCACACTGGTGTATTTATGTGCTTCGTGTATGTGTACATTGTATGTTTTAACTAAATGTGTGCAGTGCAATTAGTACAAATGATTATGGTAAATATTTGAATGAGTGCGCGCACCTTATCAGCCGCAAAGAAAACTGTGCTATTAATGAACACAATGCGGCAACTGACCCGAGAGTGTGAATACAGCTGGACGTGTATGTGTGAGTATGCGTGTGCTTGTTTGGGCACACGACATCTGTGTAAGTTGAGTGATAACGTTGACTCTTGATCGGAACTTTGAAGACACTACGGGGCCACAGTCGACAGCGTCGGCGGCGGCGGCTCCGTCTGGGGCGGCAATCGCTTTGATACACCTCAATCCTCAACCTTCCCTCGTTAAGTTTTTTAAAATTTCTGTCATCTAAATTTTGAACTAGGTGCGATATTTTGAGAGTAACATTAGGTCTTCACAATCTTTGAAAGGGTTCCAAGGAAAACAAGGATGTAACTTGTTTTTACTTGAAAAATAATTACATAAGTGTTAAACAAATTGTACTTTTACATTTAACAAAAAATACCACTCTTTTGAATGTTCAGAAAATAATATTTTTTTTATTATAAACACTATTATTTGATTTTACATACATTTTTATTTTAACAATTATTTTAAAATTTATAAAAAATTTTTTATGTTATTAAAGCATAAAATAAATAAACAAATTTTGATAAGATATAAATAATTTACGTTTGGATGTGTGTATGTGTAAATGTTGACATAGATGAATCTTATTACCGGTAATATTTTAGTTATTTGCTTTATTTATTGATAACTATGTTCCAATTACTAAATTCACATATATCATGTAAAGTGTAATGTAGTGACAAAAAAAAAAAAAATTTACGACACGCTGTCTAGCTGAGATACAAATACAATTACAGATGAACGTATGTACACACCGTGCAGTTTAGGGACATGCAGAAACTATTATAAATAGCGTATCTTTTGGTAAACGAGCTTTATTTTTTTTAGTGTATTGGGATTGTGCAAAAGTATGTAACCGGCAAAAGGGGGCGTGGTAGACCGCATATAGTATATACATTCTTGATCAGCGTCACAAGCAGAGTCGATATAGCCAGTCTGTTCATAAGAACAAACAGATTTCAGAGATGGTAAGAGCTACAAGGTCGAATTTAGTCAGTATCGACTACATATTTTGTCAGTAGAATTTTTTTTCGATGTCACGCCCCAATCGCCCACAATGAGCCAAAAACAAAATTGAACTCGCAAAAAATTTACGTTTTCGCCGAATTTCTCCGTAATTACGACACATAGGAAACCAATTTTGAAACGAAGGTTCCTTGCGAGCATAAACGCACAATTTTGGACTGCCACGCCCACTTTTTATACAAGAAATAAAATAATTTTCAAATTTCAACGCCGATTTTAGTCAATTCATTCTTACTTTACAGTATAGTTATTTTTGATTCGTTTGAAGACAAATCATATCAACCTATTCTACAAGTTGCATAAAAATCCAAATATAAGCAAGAGAACTACCACGTAACAAAATTTATGTTTAAGCGCAATGTCAATGCATGCAAGCAATCATATATTAGAACCCTCTTCCTGCATGCTTGGAGGCAGCGCTGCCTGCAGACGCTGACCGTGCCGACCAATAATATACATACATACATATATATGTGCATACATGTAATGTGAAACGAATTTGTATGTGCATACAGACAAACAGATTTATCTTTGATTTTACTTATTTTTATTTTTATACTCAATGCAAGAGTGTATTGGGTTTGTGCAAATGTATGTAACAGGCAAAAGGAGGCGTGGCAGACACCATAAAGTATATATATTCTTGATCAGTATCACAAGCCGAGTCGATATAGCCATGTCCGTCTGTCTGACTGTCTGTCCGTCCGTATGAACAAACAGATTTCAGAGATGGTAAGAGCTACAAGTTCGAGTTTGGTCTCAATCGACTCGATAGTTAGTCAGTCAATACAAGAATCTTTTTTTTTTTTTGATGCCACGCCCCATTCGCAAAAAACCAGACATACCTCGGAAACTTAGGAATACCAACTTTGGTACGCATTTTCCTAAAGACAGCATAAATACATTACCATTTAAAATTGTTGGCTGATACCCCCCTTTTTCCGTAAGAAAAAAAAAAAACTTTTTAAACTTCAATGCCGTTTTAAAGGCATTTGTTCTTATCGTAGAGTATTGTTGTTTATGATTCCTTTGAAGACAAATCATATCAAACTATCCTAAAAGTTGCATAAAAATCCAACAATAAACAACAGAGCTACCGATTATAATGTTAATATTTAAGTCAATGCATGAGTGCGAGCGCGACAGAAACATACAAGCATGTATTCGAACTCTTTTGATGCATGCGTGGCGGCAATAATATACATACACACATATGTACATATATATGTTCATACATATAACGTCAAAAGAATTTGTGTGTGTATGTATGTGTGTATGTGTATGTGCATCCAGTCAAACATATGTATGTATGTTCGATTATAAATTGTCTTTTTTGTTGTAACGTTTTCTAATGCAAGATCTATCTATTGGAATATCCGGATACTCGTTGTGACATTGTAATTAGGAATAAAAGCAGAGAGTATTATACGGTCGGGTTCGTTCGACTGTACTTTTCTTACTTGTTTTTTTTTTTAACGTATTGTAATACAAATGCTATCCATTGTAATACCTCGATACCGATTTTAATATTAGGGGGCCGTCGACTCCTCTTTTCTTTCTTGTTTTAAGATACGTGAATGAATTGGAATCATAAAGAATAATTGCGAATACTTTCAATGGTTGCGTTGAAATCAATTTCATCTATATATGTCAGAAAACTCAAAGAAATACATTTGGGTAACCCAACAGCCAAACGTTGAGTGTTAAAATTGTAGCTGAGAACCTGGCAGAGACATACGCCGAATTCAAGAGAATTAAGAGCACGGGGATATTGAGTGAATTTTTCTTAAGAGAGTTCTTAAAGAGCCTGCAATTGTGCTCAAGAGATACAAACTGTTCTCACTCTTTCGTATTTTCTCTTTATTTGTTGTGCTCATTCCGCACTCTTCGCAACTTACCTTAAGAGTGTCATCAGCTGCTTACAATTTGCTATAAAATTATTCTCAAGAGAACTCACGGTTTGAGTCATTTAATTTTCTATTCAGATTTATTCATAGAAAAAGACAGAAACTTATTAGATTTTCCCGGTAGTATGCCAACTTGTTCAGCACAATGCACAATCGGCGTATTGTCGATTGTGGAGCCATAAAATCTTAAAATTATGCTAGAAGTTAAAATATTTTATTATTTTTTATTTATTATTATTTAAGTTAATAATTTTTTACTTTAATTTTAAATATTTGCCACGCCCCCTATCCTGCCCGCATATTTTCAAAACATCATTACTATAAGAGCTTAATCGACCAAATTTACACATTTTATGTACAGTACCAATATTAGTTTCCTTACCAAGTTTAATCAGTATCGGATGACCATAGCCTATAGATCCCATAGGGCAAATCATTGGAGAATAGGACATTTTTATGCATTTTAAGATCATTTTTTTCAAAATGAGTAAAAACGAGCAAGAAAAGTTATTACTACTACTAGACACATTGCTTTGTAACTTTGCCATATTTAGCTGCATGCAACAGCATGCACTGTTCAAGTAATACCTCATATTTACAATTGTTTCATCTTTGCAAAATATACTATCAACGATAACACTGAACAATAAAAACAATACGATTATTTTTGAGTATTTATCGTAAATAATAGATTATAAATACATTGACCATTTCAATGTCGTTTTTATTTATTTAAATTAAAACAATGATAATTTGATCAGCAGAAAATTTCTCGACGCAATTTATATATACATATGTAATTGAAAGCTTCATCAGATCATCTGATTTTTAAGCGTTTCCACAAAAAAGTATTGCCACACGGTACAAAAAAAATTGTTTTTCTAGCTAATTAAATATTAATAAATAAAAATATATTCTTAAAAATTCGCCATCAATTTTATGACTTTATGCCACCTATCATGGAAAATCACTCATAGTGCAATGTTTAAATGCGTGTAAATTTTTTATTTGGTTAGAACGTCCAACATATTCATCTAAACGGAATTTAGAATATTATATTTTATATTATAGAATATTATATATTATATTCAGATTCAGTACTCAAAAGGAGTTTTGAGGTCTATTCCATTTGTCAAATAGGGTCTACTTGGTTCGATCAGCAATAACAGCCTAGGCGAAAAAACAAATCCACCTGTCCACCGTCCAAATACACGGTGAGATCTCAGAGACTACAAGAGCAAGAGCAACCAAATTTGCAATTAAAATCCGTCTGTTTCGAGAGTAAATCAAATTTTTATAACGTCATAACTCCAAACTTCAAGAACCATTTTAACAAACTCAAACATTATATGTATATCATATGTATATCATGATTTTATCTATCATCATCAAGTATGATGTGGAAAAGGCAATAGATTATAAAATTCCCCTAGAACAAATCGGTCTAAGATTTATATATTTACTTATACAAAGAGCGACCGCAATCCAACTTAACTTAAATTACTTCGACAAATAAAGGGAATTATATCGAGTAAATTTTTTGGGTCTCAACTAATTTTCGGTTCGCGACAGTTTTTCCGAAACCCGCGGGAATTTCGGGATTGACCGGTTATCCCGATCGTCCCGCGGGATTCCCGAAAATCCCGATCCCGACTCCCATCTCTAGTTCGGACCCAAAAATATCATATTTTAGTCATTAAATTCTTGAATTTAAGTGTTATTAAAAAGTCAATATTTTTAAATAAATATTTTACAGCTGATTGAAGCTTCCAATATTTTTATTATCACGAATTTAAATAATTGAGTTTGTCACTAGCTTTAAATTATGTAAAGTAATGAAATTTTAACTATGCAATTATAATAGAGATACAATAACTTTTTTAAATAAGATTTTATGCTATGATGGATGTAGTAACACTTCTCGGTTTTACAACCTTATTGCTCGAGTATTAGTTTTTAAAGGCGATAAAAGTTGTTTCACTCACTAAATATTGCCACACTGCCACCTTTGTGGTTGTTAAGTCTTTACTTCACACTCCCTCTCACAAGACCCGTTTATATGTACGAAAGATGCCACATTCAAAGACTTACAAGTACCAGCCTAACGCCCACTGGTACTGGTTTTATGCCGCACTTTAGCTAAGAATTTTATCTAATGACTTAAACGCAGTAACCGCTAAAACATTTACAACTAACATAGCAAATGCCGCCCCTTGTACACACCCCCTTTCAACCCCGGCATACCCCTTTTAGGAGGTAAAAGCATCTCTTCCTGTTCTATCTGCGGGCGTTTTCACTTCATGTTGTTCCTAAAGTGGCGCATTCTTGTGCAAATTTTGCTCGAAACCGCAGTAGAAAACTCATTAAGCGAAAAGCATTTGGCAGCAAAAAGCGAGCAGAGTTACACCTGACGGCCGCCTTCTTAACGATTTTACAATGGGCGTGGCAAGCTCAGCAGCAGCAGCCACAAAAACAGCAAGTTTGCAAAGCCGTTGGCTTTGAAAATAGTTTTTCTCTCCAAGATAGTCAAATATATGAAGATACGATATTTTGGCTTATTTTTGGCTGTGAGCTTTGTATATTACTGGTTACACCAAAATAGTTAAAATCGGTAACACTGAACGTAAGTTTTTAATAAGAAAAACATATTTATCAAATTATGTATGGTAATTAGTTTACTTAATAAATGTTTATAATGTAAGTATGTTAACTTCAAAAAATAATTACATGTTTTCAAAATAATCCCTTTAATTCCAATGCTGTTAAAAATAATTCATTGGCCTATTAAATAAAATAAGATTAGTATTATGCATATATTGAAAATAACTGAACAGTTTGAAGTAACTTTTTGACTTACGCTTATGATTGATATTAGAAGCATACGGCCATTACTTTAATGCTAGAAGTAGGACTAATGTCGGCTCGCAATCAAAATTGACTTCCACTTCGATGACCTCGCATTAAACTGATTAGGTCGAATGGAAATGGAAATGGAAGGAAGTCCCAAGTTGGGTAGTTTGTCTTGGCTGAAAGTGATTTTAGACATTTGTTGTAGGTCAAAGGAAATGAGGGGCGTGACAGTGATGCGAAGCGGACAATGGTGTCCAAAACGGATGGAAAAGCCTGTAAACAGAATTGTCATAAATAAAAACAAGTAAGAAAAATACAGTCGAACGAGCCCGACCGTGTAATACTGTCTGCTTTTATTCCCAATTATAATGTTAAAATCGGTATCCAGATATTACAATAGATAGTTCTTGTATTAGAACACGTTAAAACAAAAAAAAAAAGCTAAGCATAATCGAACATACATGTGTTTGTCTGTATGTACATACAAATTCGTTTGACGTTAAATGTATGCACATACATATGTGTGTATGAATACTATTGGTCGGTATGACTAGCGCTGTCTCTCTCGCACTCATTGCTCTCGAATAAAATCTTTGTTGCTTCATTTCTTTCTTGTTTATGGTGGGATTCTTATGAAACTTTCAGGAGAGTTTGACATGATACGTCTTCAAACGAATCATAAATAACAACACTGTACATTAAGAAAAAATGCTTTAAAAACGGCATGCAAGTTTGAAATTTTCTTTTGTTCCTTGCGGAAAAAGGGGGCGTGGCAGCCCAAAACTTTCGATGTCATTTCATTTATGCGGTCTCTAGGAACACGTGTACCAAAATTGGTATTCCTAAGTGCCATAGTTACTGAGATATTGGCCGAAAACATAGATTTTTCCGAGGTGTGTCTAGTTTTCGGCTTATTGTAGGCGAATGGGGAGTGGCATCGAAAAAAAAAGATTCTTGTATTGACTGACTAAATATCGAGTCGATTGAGACCAAACTCGAACTTGTAACTCTTACCATCTCTGAAATCTGTGTGTTCATACGGACGGACAGACAGACAGACGGACAGACAGACGGAACTGGCTATATCGACTCGGCTTGTGAAGCTGATATACTTTATGGTGTCTGCCACGCCTCCTTCTGCCTGTTACATACATTTGCACAAACCCAATATACTCTTGCAGAGAGTATAAAAATATTTGGTGCTGCCAACGAGCTGTGTCCATCGTCAATCTTCACCTACCCTTACCATATCCAACTCACACACCCCCACAATAGAATCGTCTTGGTACAGATATTGAGCAATGGGCCAAAGAAAATTTGTGACTTATAATCAGAGGGCATATACAAAAACAAGTAAGAAAAGTACAGTTCAACACGCTCGACCGTATAATACTCTTCCCATTTATTCCCAATTATGATGTTAAAATCGGTATCTGGAAATTACAATAGATAGTTCTTGTATTACAATCGAATATACGTTTATCTGTATACACATACAAATTCGTTTGACGTTAAATGTTTGCACATACATATGTGTGTATGTATACTATTGGTCGGCACAGCCAGCACTGTCTCTCTCGCAGTCATGCATTGCCATTGCGGTCAAGTATAAACTTAGTTGCAAGTTTTCTTTTTGTTTATGGTCGCATTCTTATGAAACTTTCAAGATAATTTAATATAATTAGTGTTCAAAACAATTTTAAATATCAATGCTGTACGACTAGAACAAATGCCTTTTAAACGGCATGCAAGTTTGAATAGTTTTTTTCTTACGCAAAAAAGGGGCGTGGCAGCCCAAAATTTGAAATGCCAATGCATTTATATTGTCTCTAGGAACCTGTGTACCAAAGTTGGTATTTCTGAGTGCCATAGTTACTGATATTGTGTCATCGAAAAAAAAATTATTGTATTGACTGACTAAATATCGAGTCGACAGAGACCAAATTCGCACTTGTAGCTCTTACCATCTCTGAAATCTGTGTGTTCATACGGACGAACAGACGGTCAGACGGACTTGGCTATATCGACTCGGCTTGTGATGCTGATCAAGAATATATATACTTTATGGGGTCTGCTACCCATCCTTCTGCCTGTTACATACTTTTGATCAAACCCAATATACTCTTGCAGAGAGTATAAAAAGCAACCCGAGGTATAGAAGAAAGTGCAAATCAAATCCTGTGACGAACTCTCCAGGCGTCTTGATGATTGCCAAGTTCGCACGTGTAGTAGATACCCTGCGTATATATATGTAAATAACATAAAATATTATATATACATATATATAACAGTGCACCCAATTCCTAGCTATGTACTTCATTTCAGGGTCTACAGCAGGGCTGAAAACCTATCGAATTTGGTTGGACAGGTGTATCGTCCATCGTGATTCCACAATGACGGTCTACCATTTTTCATTACAGTTTTCTACAGTTTTCGTTTTGTGTGGCTGTGCTTTTGTAAATTTATTAGAATAATGCGTATCGCGTTCATTTGACAGCTTTTCCAAGTTACTGCTTGGTTTTACTGATTCCCTTAAGACCAGCAATGAACATTACTGGAAAAGGACAAAGAAAAGCAGCAGTAAAGGGAGCAGGAGCTGTTACTTGCTTCTTGTTTCATTGTTTCATTATGTTAATAAAGAAGAATTCACATAATGAAGCTTCGTTGCCCTGGCAAATTGGTCACACTGGTTCCCACTAGGGCCGCTTGGCTCATTGGTCCATTGGGCGACAGAGCTTACCAAATTCACTCGAATTTCTAATATCCAAGTTTATTATGTCATCTCAAAGCAGGACAGTCGGCGTCCAAGGCGACACTTTGCGACAATGGCGCCATAAAGTTAATTCGTGTATGAAAAATACTCACTTGATGGAGCAGAGGAAGGGCATGCAAAGAATCAAGAGGAAAACGAGGACCCGCAACATCAGCAAGCAAAGATGCAGGGAGTTGTCAGAAAGGGTAATGAGCAGTTGCAGCAGCAGGCGCCAAGTTTTCTCCTCCTGTCGATTTTACTCATATAAATCGACGCAATTATTTCGGCAGCGCTGCACCTTTTTTTTCATTCAGAGTGTTTCAGTTCAGAAAATTGATATATTTGCATAAATTACGTGTTCGGTCAACACTCGACCAAGCAAATAAGATGACTTGGAAATGTCAGGGTGAAATCCAAAAGATAGTAGGGAAAACCAAGCAAGAACAAGGAATGGATGGGCGAATAGTCGACTCATACCTATATCTTAAAGAGAGTTGCATTATAAAGTTATTTAACTAATTCAATCAAAATTTTGAGTAGGAAATACATTTAATGAAATTGAACTAAACAATTATTGATACTGATAGCTCTAGACGTTTTCATGTTATGGTGTTATCAAAGTGACTTTTCACAATTTGCGGAGGCGGTAAGAGGCGTGGCATCAATAAATAAACTTGATCTGCTTGAATTAAGTTAAAACTGGGTCAAGCTATTATAGTCTCGAAAATCCAGGTGTCCATTCGAACGAACGAACAGACAGACGTACATCACTGTATCGACTCGACTGTTGACACTGATCAAGAATATATATACGGCCGCGCCTCTTTCTCCTTGTTACGCATATTTCGCTTCTGATAAACTCAATTGACCCTTCTATTTTTTGCCCGGGATACTTGCCCAGTATCCAAAGTCTGACCATATGTCAAAATTCAAATTGGTCTACAATTAAGCAATGTTTCGCAATACTACTGTATGGGGTAATAAAATCTGTAAGCGAGATCAAACCAATCAACACATACAACAATATACAACTTAGGGTAGCTAAAAATACATATCTTGATAAAGATTTCTTATGTTATCTCAAGTAATCAAACGTCAAGAAATAAAACGCGATTAATCAAATTTAAGATAATTCAAGAATTTTTAAGATTTTCAGTATAGAAATTGTGCAAGAAATTTTATATCAAAATCTTTCGAAAAAAAAAAAAACGAACGATCGCGTTCCAAAATTATTTACATATCTAGCTCTTTAAAATTTAGTCGTTCCGGATAAAGTGTTGCCAGATGATAAACGCACAAACTGTTATACCGAGCACAAGTCCCATTGCAACACATATTATGAGGAGAGAGGTTAGAAAATCGACAAAGTCAAACGCTTCCGGTCCGGGGTATGCGTGAATTGTAGTATCAGTTGACTTATCGGACTCAGAGGTATCGTCTATCCAGTTTGATCGGGGTGATTGGTTAAAATCTGTTTTGTTGAAAGGCAACCCCATGACTTTAATTAAAAATTTGAATATAAAAATTTGTGTTCTTAAGATGAATTTATAACAATATTTTCAATTTGAACTTTCAAGGCTAGCTCGACTTCCAGATTTAAAGATACATTTCAATATTTGATTTGCCAACTTTATACCATGAAATCGGTTGAAAAAGTACCAACAATGGACGAAACAAAAGTCATTCTCTTCATAATGAAATCTACTTTTCTAGGTAGTATTTTTAGGCCCCGTACTCTTTAAAAAACAGAAGAGGGGTCTATTAGTTTTGTCAGAAGCAAAATGCGCGAAACAGGCAGATGGAAGATTTTTCGACACTATAAATTATATATATTCTTGATCAGCATCAACAGCCAAGACGATATAGCAATGTCCGTCTGTCTGTCCGTCCGTCTGTATGTACACCTGGATCTCAGAGACTAAGAGCTAGAGACACCAAATTTGTAGTAAAAATTTCGTAACTTTCTCGAGCAGATCAAGTTTATTTCAAATCCGTTCCATGCCCCCAAACGCCCCCGCAATATCTCCGTACCTACGGAACTTAGGACCACCAATTTGGGTATACAATTCCTAGGGACATCATAAATGCAGTGCCATTAAATTTTTTTTGCTGCCACGCCCCCTTTTTGCACAAGAAACAAATTAATTTTCCATTTCGATGCCGTTTTAAGGCAATTGTCCTCATCGTATAGTGTTGTAATTTAAGATTCGTTTAAAGACAAATCATATAAAAATATCCTAAAAGTTGCATAAAAATACAACTATTTACAACTGAGCTACCACTTAACAAAGTCTACGTTGAAGCGCATTGTCAATGCACGTGGTTGAAAGGCAACAGATAACTCTATGTTTATATATACATTATCCGCAGTAATTTACGAAGAAAGTGTGGCCCAAGTAGTAGAGATGCCTGTTATTATTTTTCCACTTATATGTAAACCAAAGACCTGCGGTTCAAACCTGGCACAGACTCACAAATTTCATTTTTATACCCGTTACTCGTATAGTAAAAGGGTATATTGTAATCGTTGGAATGTAAGTAAAAGGGAGAAGGAGGCATGGCAGACAACAGAAAGGATATATATTCTCGATCAGCATCAATAGCCGAGTCGATATAGTCATGTCCGTCTGTCCGTCCGTCCGCCTGTATGAACAAAAGGATCTCAGATGAAAGATCGCAAATGAAAGTTACAATACCCAAGGTGTACATATAAAGGTAAACGCACAGGTAAACCTGGAAGGTTTTAGTAAAGAAAACTTTTCTGTTATCTATGCTTTATGAACCAAATTTACACGAATAGGACATATTAAAGAAGTACATGTACTGAACAAGTTTGATCCAAATCGGACGTCTATATTATGTAGCTCCCATAGGGCTGTTCGGTCGAATATTTTCTTTTAGTATTCATTTGTACGAACATTTTTTATAGTCTCTGCAAGATTATTGTGCAGACCCCATAAAGGATATATGTTCTTAATCAGTGTCACAAGCCGTCACACACAGAGATGATAAGAGTTACATTTTTGAATTTGGTATCAATCGACTCGATATTTAGTCAGTCAGTCGACGCCACGCCTCATTCGCCCACAATGAGTCAAAAACCCGACGGACCTCGGAAAAAATCTATGTTTTCGTCGAATATCTCAGTGACTATGGCACTTAGGAATACCAATTTTGCTACGCAGGTTCCTAGAGACAGCATAAATGCAAAAATTTTGGGCTGCCATGCCCCCGTTTTTCTGTAAGAAATAAAAAACTTTTCAAACTTGCATGCCGTTTTAAAGACTTGGAAAACACAGAAAATTTTCACACAAGTTTATGATCAGAGCAGGCGTGGCCGACCCCATAAAGTATATATATTTTTGATCAGCATCAACAGCTGGCACGATGTAGCAATGTCCGTCTGTCTGTCCGTCTGTTTGTCCGTCCGTCCGTGTGAACACCTGGATCTTTAGACCCCGTACTCTTAAAAAGAGTATAGGGGTCTATTAGGTTTGTCAGAAGCCAAATGTGCGTAACAGGCAGAAGGCAGCTTTTAAGACCCCATAAAGTATATATATTCTTGATCAGCATAAACAGCCGAGTCGATATAGCAATGTCCGTCTGTCCGTCCATCCGTCCGTCCGTCCGTCTGTATGAACACCTGGATCTTTTAAACTACAAGAGCTAGAACCACCAAATTTGTAATAAAAATTCGGAAACTTTTGCAAGCAGATCAAGTTTATTTCAAATCAGTGCCATGCCCCCTACCGCCCCCGCAATAAGCAAAAAACCAAAGACACCTCGAAAAAAATGGATCTTTTCCGCGAATATCTTTGTAACTATAGCACTTAGGAACACCAATTCTGGTACGCAGGTTCCTAGAGACAACACAAATGCAACGTCATTCAAAATTTTGGTCTGCCACGCCCCCTTTTCCCACAAATGCTAAGCAAATTTTTCAAACTTACATGCCGTTTTTAAAGCATTTGGTAATATAGTACGGTATTGCAGTTCAAAATTTGTTTAAAGACAAATTATATCAAACTAACCTGAAAGTTGCATAAAAATCCAACCATAAACAACTAAGCAATTAGACAACAAAGTAGCCCATGAAGCGCGTAATGAATGTAGTGGTGCAACTAGTAGGGCAGCATGATATGGAACTTGCGTCAATAAGCGCGGGTTCAAATCCCATCAGTGACTGATTTAAATTTTTTTTTTAAATTTAATTTTAAAACTTAAATTGTAAATTACAGTCGTATTCAAGTATTAATTTCGAATACAAGGAGAGTACGGGGTCTTCTACAGTCGGCGCGCTCGACTGTAACCTTTCTTACTTGTTTTTTTTTTTGTGCTTGTTATATAATATCATTATTATATGTAAATGAAAATAATCGGATCTCTGTCTAATGTGGGGCGTGGTGCGACTGATAGGGTTGCGGCGCGTTATGCATCTTGCGCAGGTTCAAGTCCCGACAGTGGAGTTTATTAATATACTTTTTTAAATTTCAAACAAAAATGTAAATAAAGAATTTTAACTGGTGCAACAGCCAATGGTCTGCGGTTCGAACACGGCACAGACCCAGAAATTTAATTATTTTTTTATTTTTTAAATAACTACATTATTTAATATAAATGAAAATAATCTAATTTCTGCCAAATGAATGGTGTGGTGTAACTAGTAGGTTTGCAGCATGGTATGGAACTTGCGTCAGTAAGCGCGGGTTCGAATCCCATCCGTGACTTGATTTAACATTTGTTTTTTAAATTTAATTTTAAAACTTAAATTTTAAATTACAGTCATATTCAAATATTAATTTCGAATACGAGGAGAGTACGGGGTTTTTTACAGTCTGCGCGCTTAACTGTAGCCTTTCTTACTTGTTTTTATTTGTTTCTAAACCAATGGTCTGCGGTTTGATCCCGACACAGACAGGCATTTAATATAACATAATAAAACAAGTAAGAAAGGCTACAGTCGAGCGCGCCGACTGTAAAAGACCCCGTACTCTCCTTGTATTCGAAATTAATACTTGAATACGACTGTAATTTAAAATTTAAGTTTTAAAATTAAATTTTAAAAAAAAATTTAAGTCAGTCACTGATGGGATTTGAACCCGCGCTTACTGACGCAAATTCCATATCATGCTGCCCTACTAGTTGCACCACTACATTCATTACGCGCTTCATGGGCTACTTTGTTGTCTAATTGCTCAGTTGTTTATGGTTGGATTTTTATGCAACTTTCAGGTTAGTTTGATATAATTTGTCTTTAAACAAATTTTGAACTACAATTCCGTACCATATTACCAAATGCTTTAAAAACGGCATGTAAGTTTGAAAAATTTGCTTAGCTCTTGTGGGAAAAGGGGGCGTGGCAGACCAAAATTTTGAATGACGTTGCATTTGTGTTGTCTCTAGGAACCTGCGTACCAGAATTGGTGTTCCTAAGTGCTATAGTTACAAAGATATTCGCGGAAAAGATCCATTTTTTTCGAGGTGTCTTTGGTTTTTTGCTTATTGCGGGGGCGGTGGGGGGCGTGGCACTAATTTGAAATAAACTTGATCTGCTTGCAAAAGTTTCCGAATTTTTATTACAAATTTGGTGGTTCTAGCTCTTGTAGTTTAAAAGATCCAAGTGTTCATACAGACGGACGGACGGACGGATGGACAGACGGACATAGCTATATCGACTCGGCTGTTGATGCTGATCAAGAATATATATACTTTATGGGGTCGGAAAAGCTTCCTTCTGCCTGTAACGCACATTTGCTTCTGACAAACCTAATAGACCCCTATACTCTTTTTAAGAGTACGGGGTCTAATTATACGTAAAAGAAAAAGATCGGAGATATTTCAAATGTATGGCGTGGTGCAACTCGTAGGGTTGCAGCAGTTGCCTTTTCGTTTGAAAGTGAAAACACTACTATTTCGTGCAACTCCCACCCAGTATTACCTGTCCTAAAGGAATCCAAAATAAACACAAACCAAAGAAAATTATGCCAAAACCAGGATGCTTAGAACTTTATATCTGTCAGCCACATAACCCCGACTTAATTTAGATTTGTTTTTAAGGGGGTAGTAAAGTCAATTCGGTGCAAATCAGGCCTGTTTTTGGTAATTTTTTTAGCCGACAGAGTTGTTTTACCCGTTACTCGTAGAATACAAGGGTATATTGTAGTCGTTGGAATGTATGTAACAGGCAGAAGCAGGCGTGGCAGACCCCATAAAGTATATATATTCTTGATCAGCATCAACAGCCGAGTCGATATAGCCATGTCCGTCTGTCTGTCCGTCCGTTCGTCCGTCCGTCTGTATGAACAAAAGGATATCAGCAACTATAAGAGCTAGAAAGACCCGAGAGGTCGCAAATGAAAAATAAAATGCCCAAGCAGTACAAGTTTGTTTTTGTTTTCGGACACGCCCACTTTAGGGCGTTCTATGTTCATATAAAGGTAAAAGCAGCTACAAATAGCATGTTTTAATATAGAAAATTTTTTTGTTAGTTACGTTATCCGAACCATGGATGTTCATACCTATGGCGTACATAATCTGACCAAGTTTGATCAAAATCGGACTACTATATCGTATAGCTCCCATAGAGACAATCGGTCAAAAGTTCGCTCCTAGTATGAGTTTGTATGAAAAATTTTTGTATTTACCAAACTATCTTAATGAAACTGGCACAGAATATCTTTATCAATAATATAAACATACTGACCGAGTTTCATTCAAATCGGACGTATAGCTCCCATAGGAACAGTCGGTCAAAAATATGCTCTGATCATAAATTTGTGTGAACATTTTCTGTGTTTTCCCAGCTATTTTAGCCATCACCTAAACTATCGCACTAATATTATTATCATTACCCATTTTTAATTACATATTGAAACCGAGTAACGGGTATCCTAAAGTCGCGAGGCGACTATAGCATTCTTTCTTGTTTTATTTTAAATTTACTATATTATAATGTAATGTTTAAAGAATATTGTGTTAGTTATTTTATTAATTTTGAATACGTCATGAGCCGGTGGCAGCGAATCTCCGCGGGCGCTTTAACAAAAAGGTCGTTTGCGGTGTCCCGTCTATGATGTAAGCAGATCAAGTTTATTTCAAATCAGAGCCACGCCCCCTACCGCCCCCGCAATAGGCAAAAGACTAGATACACCTCGGAAGAATTCGATGTTTTCTGCGAATATCTCCGTAACCATGGCACTTAGGAACACCAATTCTGGTACGCAGATTCCTAGAAACAGCACAAATGCAACGTCAATAAAAGTTTTGGTCTGCCACGCCCCATTTTCCCACAAGAACTAAAAAACTTTTCAAAATTTACATGCCGTTTTTAAAGCATTTGCTAATATTATACAGTATTTAATTCAAAATTTGTTTAAAGACAAATCATATTAAACTACCCTGAAATTTGCATAAAAATCCAACTATAAACAACTGAGCAATTAGGTAACAAAGTGTCGCTTGAATCGCAGTGTCTATGCACGTGGTTAAAAGAAAATAGATAACACTATGTTTATATATACATTACCCGCAATAGTTTCCAAAGGGAGCGTGGTCCGGGTGGGCCACTCATTTGTTTGTAAACACAAGACCTGCGGTTCGAACCTTGCCACAGACTCAGAAATTATTTTTTTTTTTTTAATTTTATATTTTAGCACTATTATATCTTAATGAAAATAATCGGAGCCGTCTCACAAGGAGGGGTTGGTGCAATTAGTAGTGTTGCGGCGTGTTCTGCAACATGCGTATAAGTTCGCAGGTTCAATTCCCGACAGTGGAATTTATAAATATACTTTTTTAAATTTCAAACAAATATGTAAATAAAGAATTTTAACTGGTGCAACAGCCAATGGTCTGCGGTTCGAACGCGGCACAGACCCAGAAATTTAATTATTTTTATACTCTCTGCAAGAGTATATTGGGTTTGTGCAAATTCATGTAACAGACAGAAGGAGGCGTGGCAGACCCCATAAAGTATATATATTCTTGATCAGCGTCACAAGCCGAGTCGATATAGCCATGTCCGTCTGTCCGTCTGTCTGTCTGTCCGTCTGTCCGTATGAACACACAGATTTCAGAGATGGTAAGAGCTACAAGTTCGAATTTAGTCTCTATCGACTGGAAATTTAGTCAGTCAATACAAGAATCTTTTTTTTTTTTTGATGCCACGCCCCATTCGCCCACAATGAGCAAAAAACTAGACATACCTCGAAAAAAATAGATGTTTTCGGCAAATATCTCAGTAACTATGGCACTTAGGAATACCAATTTTGGTACACGTGTTCCTAGAGATCGCATAAATGAAATGACATCAAAAGTTTTGGGCTGCCACGCCCCCTTTTTTCGCAAGGAATAAAAGAAAATTTCAAACTTGCATGCCGTTTTTAAAGCATTTATTCTTATTGTACAGTGTTGTTATTTATGATTCGTTTGAAGACGTATCATGTCAAACTCTTCTGAAAGTTTCATAAGAATCCGACCATAAACAAGAAAGAAATGAAGCAACAAAGATTTTATTCGAGAGCAATGAGTGCGAGAGAGACAGCGCTAGTCATGCCGATCAATAGTATTCATACCCACATATTTATGTGCATACATTTAACATCAAACGAATTTGTATGTACATACAGACAAACACATGTATGCTCGATTATGCTTAGCTTTTTTTTTTTTGTTTTAACGTGTTCTAATACAAGAACTATCTATTGTAATATCTGGATACCGATTTTAACATTATAATTGGGAATAAAAGCAGAGAGTATTCGTTCGACTGTACTTTTCTTACTTGTTTTTTTTTTTAAATAACTGCATTATTAAATATAAATGAAAATAATCTAATTTCTGCCAAATGAATGGTGTGGTGTAACTAGTAGGGTTGCAGCATGATATGGAACTTGCGTCGGTAAGCGCGGGTTCGAATCCCATCAGTGACTTGATATAAATTTTTTTTTAAAATTTATTTTTATACTCTCTGCAAGAGTATATTGGGTTTGTGCAAATGTATGTAACAGGCAGAAGGAGGCGTGGCAGACCCCATAAAGTATATATATTCTTGATCAGCGTCACAAGCCGAGTCGATATAGCCATGTCCGTCTGTCCGTCTGTCCGTCTGTCTGTCTGTCTGTCCGTCTGTCTGTCCGTATGAACAAACAGATTTCGGAGATGGTAAGAGCTACAAGTTCGAATTTGGTCTCTATCGACTCGATATTTAGTCAGTCAATACAAGAATCTTTTTTTTTTTCGATGCCACGCCCTATTCGCCCACAATGAACAAAAAGCTGGACATACCTCGGAAAAAATCTATGTTTTAAGCGAATATCTCCGTAACTATGGCACTTAGGAATACCAATTTTGGCACACAGGTTCTTAGAGGCAGCATAAATACATTGTCATTTAAAACTTTGGACTGCCACGCCCCCTTTTTCCGTAAGAAATAAAAAAACTTTCCAAACTTGCATGCTGTATTTAAGGCATTTGTTCTTATCGAGCAGTATTGTTATTTATGATTCGTTTGGAGACAAAATATATTAAACTATCCTGAAAGTTGCATAAAAATCCGACTGTAAACAAAAATGCAATTAACATTTGGATATTGGTAATTAAACGCATTGGCAATGCATAAGAGCGAGAGAAACATACACACACATATGATCGAACTGCGCCTGTATATGTGCATACGCAAATGTACGTACATATGTGTGTACTTAAGTAATTCATAATATGTAAATATGTCCATACATTTGTATGTACACATATATATATATATATATATATATGTACGCAATTGCGTTAATGACCTTCGCCCTTTACTTCATCTAATGCTTTTACATGCAAAACAATTCAATAAAGTTTCAAAGTGAAAATAACGAATTTTGTTTTATTCTGCTATTGCCTCTTAGTTTTGGCTACTTCTAATATGAAGAACACAAACAAATCATATTTATCAGCTGATCATCAACCAGATCAAAACAATAACATTGGCGAAGAAGACAAAAACAATCAAAAGAAACATATTCTTAGTTCGCTCACTCTCTCTCTCTCTCTCTCTATGGATATTGTTGGTTTTGTTATTGTTCCATTGCTTCGTTTCTATGCATTGCCTCTCACATATGCAAATGCATGAAGGATTGAGAGAGACAACTAATTAGGAATAGCGAAAAGTCGTTACTTTTGGCGGCCGCTAAACAACATGTGATCGAACGTTTTTGTATGCATGCATACGCAAATATACGTACATATGTATGTATGTGTGTAAGTAATACGTACTACGTATGTAATACTTACATATGTACAATACAATATATATATATATTGTAAAATTATAAACGCAATTACTTGATATGTAGGTATGTATATGAATGTACATATATCCTTGTCAAGTAATTGCGCTTATAACATTTTCCATATACTTTATCTCATGCTTTAACATGCATTAAATAAAGTTCAAAAGTAAATACACCGAATTTTGTTTTGTTTTGTTACTACCCCTTTGTTTTGACTTCTCCTAATTCGAAGAATATCAACATATTATATTGCACAGCTGATTATCACTCAGATCAAAACAATAATATTGGCGAAGAAGACAAAAACAATTAGAAGCGAAATACTCTCATTTCGCTCTCTCTCGTTTTTGTTGTTTTTGTTCTATTGTTTTGTTTCATTGCAGTGCCACTTACACATGCAGGATTGAGAGAGACAAGTAGTTAGGAGTACCGAAAAAAGTTATTTTTGAAGGCCGCGCTACATACATATGTATGTACATATGCATATGTAAATATATATATATATATATATACAATATAATTATTTGTATCTGTATATTAGTTGACATAAACATATAAATTACATATATATATATGACCTTCGCCCTTTACTTCACCTAATGCTGAAACATTGAATAAAGTTTAGTAGTGAAAATAACGAATTTATTTTATTGCATTATTGTGTATTGGCTACTTCCAATTTAAAGAATACCAACAAATCATATGACACAGCTGATTATCACACAGATCAAAACAATAACATTGGCGAAGAAGACAAAAACAATTAAAAGAGAAATATTCTCATTTCGCTCTCTCTCGTTTTTGTTGTTATTGTTTTGTTCTACTGCATCGTTTCTATGCATTGCCTCTCACACATACAAACGCATGAAGGATTGAGAGTAGCGAAAAAGTCGTTACTTTTGGCGGCCGCTAAGCAAAACAGACAACACATCAGTGCTGTCTGTTAAGCTATTTAGTAGTTAGATCTAGCAATAAGCAGCTATAAGTGATCTTGGTGACCTAAACAGCGTTATAATTATTCTGTTATTGCATACGATAATAAAAATAATGAAATTGTTTGCATAATTTGATTATTTTTAATGTCAATTTTATCAAGATATTGCATTTTTATTCCTTATAAATTAAGTATTTTTTAAAGTTTTTTTCCTTAAAAAAAACTAATTTGTTCAATAAAAAATGTTGTATAACAAAGCAATTTTGTATTCACAATTTTTACGTACATTCTAGCTGTTTTTATAAATTGGTTAACAAATCTAGCTTTGTTCGCTTCGGAAATTCTGACAGCGCTGCTTTAGCGCGCGTAAAAAGTAACGACTTTTACCGTTACTTCTTCTAGCTTGTCTCTCTTACTCCTAGACTCGCACTATTCTTGTCTCATTTCTGTGAGAGAGAAATCCTCTCCCATACTCTCATTTGGGTAATTTTGGCGTTCGTTTTGGTTTAATTCTTTGCGAACGTGTCGATAGAGCGGGTGTTATCGCGCATCGATTTACATTTTCTCGTCGATTTCGATCAAAACTAAACAAAACGTGATTTTAATTACGAACAAAACAAAACAAACCGTGATTTTTATTACGATTAGTATAAAAGTATCTATTAATAAAGTAAATATTAATATATAATTTAATTAATTGAGTTTTCAATAAGTGCATTAGTTCGTGAGTGTGTGTGTCAATCGATTAATATCTGTGTGCTAGATATCGCGAACATTCGATATTCATTGTGTTAGGCGCGTAGTTTGTGACGTAGGTAGTTCATTCGTATAAACCGCGCGCGATTTTCTGCTACGCTTTTTGAACTGAAGAATCGCGTTCTGTTTGTGCCTGCGCAACTTATTTTATTTGCTGAAAACCGCGCGCGATTTTTTGTTGGTTTGTTGTTGTCGCGTGTCTTTAATTGCAGTAAGTTTTAAGTATTGTCCGATTGTTTCCGATTTTGAATTTTATAAAATTATATAATTTTGCATTATATAATTTCTACATTTATTACATAAATATTTAATATTTTTTATTTATTTAATTAAATTATTAATTAAATTTATTTAATAATTTTTTCTTATTTTTAAAATTATATAAAAATATAATTTTTTTTATATATATTTTGTTTTTTTTTTCCGCGCGGGGAACATGGAAGTATGTAATTTTCTAAAAATTACATACTTCAAGTCGACTCGAAGATCTATTTAAAAGATCTAATTGCATTGCAATGACCTCCACGTGGTGTTCCCTGGATACCGATTTAAGTTATTTATTATTATTTAAATCGGGAACGAACTCGAGCGGCGTACTATACTAGTAATCGGGCGTGTTCGATTATAATTTGTTTTTTTTTGTAAGACCCAAATACCGATTTTAATAATATAATTATATAATCGGGAATAAAATGCAGAGAGTATTATACGGTCGGGCGCGCTCGACTGTACTTTTCTTACTTGTTAAAACTTAAATTTTAAATTACAGTCGTATTCAAATATTAATTTCGAATACAAGGAGAGTACGCGGTCTGTTACAGTCGACGCGCTCGACTGTAGCCTTTCTTATTTGTTTTTTTTAAATTTTTTTAAAGCGCTTTGACGTCTAAACAACAAGTTTTTATAAAAAAAATCGGAAACTTTATTTTATTTTAGTTTGTTAAAAATGAAAAATTATAAAAAAAACTTGGCCAATAAAGTTAAGAATTTCTGTATAAAATTTGAAAAGAATCGGTTTAGTAAATTTTAAGGTAGAGTGGACACTGAAAGTGTGGAAAAACGTGTTAAATGATTTTCGGCAGCGTGTAATCCGACTGCAGAGGAGCATACTAAACCATCTGTATCTTTGACAATTTAACGCCAATCGACTTCAAATTTTCACACAATAATCTCAAGACAAACCAAAACAGTTCGTGTGGCTTTTCAGAGCACGCCCGTCTGTATAATACTCACTGGATTTTGTTCCCGATTATATTATTAAAATCTGTATTGAGACAGTACTTGTATTAAAACACATTGGTACAAAATAAAACAAAACATAATAGAACATACATCTGTTTTTATGTATGCGCGTATACATACGAATGTATGCACATACAAATGTTTGTATGTATATTATTGGTCGGCACGGCCAGTATCCGCGGGCAGCGCTGCCACCACACACAGCATTAACGTTCGAAAATATGTTTGCATGTTTCTGTCTCACTTGCACACATGCATAGACACTGCTCTCAAACTCAAACTTTGTTACGTGGTAGCTCTTTTGTTTATAGTTGAATTTTTATTCAACTTTCTGAATAGTTTGATATGATTTGTCTTCAAACCAATTATAAATAACAAATACGTACGATGAGATTAAAGTTTTTTATTTCTAACGGATAAAGAGGGCATGGCATCTTAACATTTTTATTGACACTGCATTTGTTCTGTCTCTAGAAACAATTTTTATTCCTAAGTGCCATAATTACTGATATATTCGCCGAAAACGTTGATTAGTTTCGAGGTGTGTCTAGTTTTTTGCTCATTATGGGGCGTGGCATCAAAAAAAGAAAAAGATTCTTGTATTGACTGACTAAATATGGAGTCGATACTGAATACCATCTCTGAGTTCTGTTTATTCATACGGACAGACAGACAGCCAAACGAAAAGACGGACCGATGGAAATGGCTATATCGACTCGGCTTGAGATCTGCCACGCCTCCTCCTGCCTGTTACATACTTTGTCACAAACCCAATATACTATTGCAGAGAGTATAAAAATTATTAACAAAATATCTACAAACTGCTTCCACCGTCGTTAAATTCCCATTCCTCCTTTACTAACTTCTGGTGAATCGACAACAATTATACATCTGAACAACGAGGCATGGCAGCAGAAATTTTTGTTATCTAAAAAGTTTTTCATTTTGTGGACGGCTGACAATGGTGAGAATAGGAGGGCTAGGAAAAGCAAACACCGAAAGAAGATTACCACATTAATTTCTATTAAAATTAAAATAAGTTTTGCGCTTTTTAGAAATGGCACACAAAAAGGCAACAAACGAAGCACAGGCATAACATGAATAAATAAGTAGGAAGAGCTTCTGTGATGAACATGGGAAATGGAGAAGGCAAATGGTGAATAGTGAACACTGAACAGTAAACACTACAAGATGAACAGTGAATGGCAAATGGTCAATGGCTCTGTTGAAGGGTCAGCTCTTTCGGTTCTGCATAGGTTGAATGACTTTGTATGGCATTCAAAAGCGAACGAACTTAATTTCCTACATAAAACATATTTAATAAATATTTAATAGACGTCCAAGGACAAGGCCTTCTTTTCCCTATTCCGGCCCAATTCGATTTCTGTTCCATCCTGTTCTGTGGTGCCTGTATCCTGTTCTGCTGTGATTTCGGTCTATCAGACCCGCCATTGAAAATTGTTAGTTGAGCTCAGTTGAAGTCCAGCTGTGTTTTATCATTTTCGTCACTTTTGACCCACAATATTTAATGGTTGGTTGCAGTTTTTAAGGCGTTTTTAAACACCATAAGTTTTCAAATATAGCGAAAAAAAGTTAAGATTCTTTTTTAAAGCTTATTGTATAACGGATTCAAAGATTTCCGAAGGTGACAGAACATTCCGTTAACTTTTTGATTACCTCTTCGGCGTTCGTTGTTTTTGTAGGATACAACCATACAAACTGGCTGAAGCTATCAACCAGTACAATGATGTACTTGTAACACTTCGAAGTCGCATTCATCAGTCTTAAGTGATCCACATGCAAAGTGAGAACGGCTTTTTTTGTCGATTTGATGTAGAAATCACTCCTTCTTACCGTTACTCGTAGAGTACAAGGGTATATTGTAGTCGTTGGAATGTATGTAACAGGCAGAAGGAGGCGTGGCAGACCCCATAAAGTATACATATTCTTGATCAGCATCAACAGTCGAGACGATATAGCCATGTCCGACTGTCCGTCCGTACGTCTGTATGAAAAAAAGGATCTCAGCAACTATAACAGCTAGAAAGACCCGAGAGGGTCTGAAAGATAAAGTGCCCAAGCAGTACAAGTTTGTTTTTCTTTCTGGACACGCCCACTTTAGGGCGTTCTATGTTCATATAAAGGTAAAAGCAGCTACAAATAGCATGTTTTAGTATAGAATACATTTTGTTAGTTACGTAATCCGCACCAATTTCACATAGGATGTTCATATCTATGGCGTACATAAGCCGACCAAGTTTGATCCAAAACGGTCAAAAATTCGCTGTTATTTTGAATTTGTATGAAAATGTTTTGTATTTACCAAATTATCTTAATGGAACTGACACAAAATATATTTATTAATAAAATAAACATACTGACCGAGTTTCATTCAAATCGGACTATTATATCGTACAGCTCCCATAGGACCAATCGGTAGAAAATATGCTCTGATCATAAATTTTTGTGAACATTTTCTGTGTTTTCTAAGATGGCTAAGATACCATCTCCACTATTGCACTAATATTCTTATCATTACCCATTGTTAATTATTAATATTGAAACTGAGTAACGTGTATCCTAAAGTCGCGAGGCGACTATAGCATTCTTTCTTGTTTGTTATAAATTATGCATTTCACGCAGTTATAAGTATATTGCACATAGCTGTGTAGTCGTAATTCGGATTGTGACGTTTTCTTGCTCCAAAATAGAATGGGATACAGTCGACCATTGTGCCACTGCAATAATGCTGCTGCTTAGCTGCTTAGCTGCTTTGAGGCATCTGTATGGATCTCGGTTTTTGCGTTTCTGCGGTACAATTTTAAAACGGGATCTTTAACTAATGCATCCTTAAGCACAGCAACAGTGTTCTGCTCCTCCAGACCCATCTTGAACGGCACATCTTTCCTCAATAGATTAGTCAACGGCTTGGCGATTACAGAATAGTTTTGTATGAATTTTCTAAAAAAAAAAAAAAACAGTCAATCCCAAAAATGACTGCACAGCCTTAATGTTTTGCGGAAACGGAATCTTGTTGATGGGTCTTGTTTTTTCCTCTCCCGGTTTGATATCTCCATCTCCATTGCAACGTCCCAAGAATGAAATGGATGTTTGCAAAAACCGGCACTTTGTCCATTTGATTTTATATTCTATATTCTGCTGCTGCGTTTAGAATCTTACACATCTTTGTGAGACCTTCGTCTGACGTTTCAGCGTGTATAATAATATCGTCCATATATAAAACGAGAAAGTTTTCGTTAATGAGATTTTGATAAACAAAATAAACAAAGCGAATGTAAGCTGCAGGCGAATTTCGCGCGATTGATTTCAAACAGGCCTTCCTTTGTAATAAACGGCGCATTTTTTTGCTTGATTCCTCTACTGGGACGTGAAAAAATCCATTTTCTAAATCCATAACGGTGAAAAATTTCGAAATTTCAAGCTTTTCCAAAACACTCAACTATTGACACGGCAACCAATCTTTTAAGACCATGTTATTGAACTGACGATAGTCCACACAAACTCGATTGTTGCCATCCTTCTTGTATACGATCACAACCCATCTCACAATGTTTGATGCTGAGTGGCGTATTATATTCACATTGAGCCATTCATATGAGCGTGAATAAACTCAGTGAGCAAAAAATATGTACACATTTGAGTGAATTTAACTCAACAGTGAATTCGCATGTATTAGATTTTTATTCAGCGCTAACTTTTGATCAGTGAGTGGAATTCAGTAAGAATTTGGTCATATGAGTAAATCACGAAAATAGTGAATTTTGCAGATCTCAGCTGCTTACATGTATTATATTTTCTGTTAAATAAATACATTAAAGAAGTCCTGCCAATTTTATTAGTATTTTAAAGTTAAGGGGGTAGTAAAGTTAATTCAGTGAAAATTAGGCCTGTTTTTGGGAATTTTTTTAGCCGACACAGTTGATTTATATAAAATATTATGCTAAATATTTTATTAATTTTGATGACGTCATGAGCCGGTGGCAGTGAATCTCCGCGGGCGCTTTAACAAAAAGGTCGTTTGAGGTGTCCCTCATAGCGCAACATTGAATCAACAAAAATTTTAAAACCAAATTGATTTCAACAGTTACTGAATTTTCGCAGGTAATGACGTCGAGTTTTTTTTTCTTTTTTACTTTTTAATTTTTGTACAGCGTTTTGAAGTTAAAACAGCTATTTTTTATAAAAAAAAATCGCAAATTTTAATTTTTTTAAGTATGTTAAGAATAAAAAATAAAAAAAAACTCGACGTCATTACCTGGTCAATAAAGTAAAGAATTTTTGTAAAAAATTTGAAAAGAATCGGTTCAGTAGATTTTAAGCTTGAAAAGGGCAACTGTGGGAAAACGCGTTTAAAGATTTTCGGCAGCGTGTAATCCGACTGCAGAGGAGCAAACTAAACCATCTGTATCTTTGTCAATTTCGACTTTAAATTTTTACACAATAATCTTACGACATTGCTGAGTTATATAAAAAAATAAAAATAAAATGACAAAAAAATAATTTAAATACTTTACTACCCCCTTAAACATTTATAAATAAATTCGTACTAAATGTATATACTTAGTATCATTTCGTTGTAATTATTTCATTAAATATTTTTCAGTTGGCTTCGAATTTTAAATAACTATTAATAGTTACTGCTTCTGGTGTTCCTCAATTAGCATTTAATGCTTAACTTAATGCCTAACCAATTAATGTTCTTTAAATAGACTTCACTGTCTATGTACTACCAGCAAAGAGTAAGTGGTAAGCCAAGGGAATTGGATGCTTTACAGGACGCTGTGAGCTCTCCAGGATGTAAGAACGGTACGCAGGTTGGCTAGAAGGTTTTATTGAATCCCCCTTCTCAACGTAATGCTGCAGCACTTTGATATCGTTTTTGGCCAGATTGCAATGGCTAAACGCTTACTGTAGAAATAAAACCCATCAGAAGAGAGTTAAATCAAGGGGAAAAAGGAAAACTTGTGAGTGAGTAATTTAGGAAAAAAGCTAAAGTAAAAGGACATTTTGCACGCGCTGCCGCCTTAATGACGACGATTAAAATGCGCTCCAACCTGAAAAACATATAAAGCAAAAAGGAAACAATTATAAATACACAAGCACACACACATACGCATATGTGTGTTAGAGTACGATTGTGTGAGTAAGCTCTGGCTGAATGGCAAAAGCTGAGCGAATAGGTCTTGGAAGGCGCTATTGTAAGTGGGAGAGGTTTTGGGTGAGTTGTTCACAGATGTTTGAAGGATTTCTGTTACAATTTGTTTGCGGCGCTCTGGTTTCAGAAGTGCCACGCAGTCGACGTTGCTGTCACAGTTGAAATCGACGGTGGTAGGTGCTTTTCTTTTATTTCCTTTTATGGCTTGCCTTGTGCTGAAGAGTGAAATTGTTTCCGCCGCAATTTACGATGCTGTGTTCTGAGGTATGCGTTTTCGTCTTCTACAACTGTTTTTTAGACCCCGTACTCTTAAAAAGAGCATAGGGGTCTATTAGGTTTGTCAGAAGCCAAATGTGCGTAACAGGCAGAAGGAAGCTTTTCCGACCCCATAAAGTATATATATTCTTGATCAGCATCAACAGCCGAGTCGATATAGCAATGTCCGTCTGTCCGTCCGTCCGTCTGTATGAACACCTGGATCTTTTAAACTACAAGAGCTAGAACCACCAAATTTGTAATAAAAATTCAGTAGCTTTTGCAAGCAGATCAAGTTTATTTCAATTCAGTGCCACGCCCCCTACCGCCCCCGCAATAAACAGTAAACCAAAGACACCACGAAAAAAATTTATGTTTTCCGCGAATATCTCCGTAAATATGGCACTTACGACCACCAATTTGGGTACGCAGGTTCCTAGGGACAGCATAAATGCAGTGCCATTAAAAATTGTTTGCTGCCACGCCCCCTTTTTTCACAAAAAAATAAATAAAATTTTCATTTTCGATGCGTTTTTAAGGCATTTGTCCTCATCGTACAGTGTTGTAATTTAAGATTCGTTTAAAGACAAATTATATCAAACTACCCTGAAAGTTGCATAAAAATCCAACCATAAACAACTGAGCAATTAGAAAAGAGATAACTGGGCCACGCACTTGTATGTAAACACAAGACCTGCGGTTCGAACCCCGGCACAGACTCAGAAATTAAAGCTTTTTTTTTTTCTATTTTTTAATTTTTAGTTTAGCACTATTATATCTTAATGAAAATAATCAGAGCCGTCTCACAAGGAGGTGGTAGTGCAATTAGTAGTGCTGCGGCGTGTTTTGCAAGTTGAGTATAAGTTCGCAGATTGAATTCCCGACAGTAAAATTTTCTAATAAACTTTTTTAAATTTAAAAAAAAATGTAAATATAAAATATTAACTAGTGCAACAGGGTTGGGTTGTGGTTGATGTAGAGTGTATGGAGTGGCGCAACTAGTAGGGTTGCTGCATGTTCTGGAACCTGATAGCGCGGGTTCGATTCCCATCAGTGCTTGATATACATTTTTTTTTAAATTTAATTTTGAAATTACAGTCGTATTCAAATATTAATTTCGAATACAAGGAGAGTACGGGGTCTTTTACAGTCGGCGCGCTCGACTGTAGCCTTTCTTACTTGTTTTTTTTTTTCATCTGCTTTTCCCTGATTTGATGGCAAACATTTCCGTTGCTCGTCGCATAATTTAATGCAAATACCCCCAAGTTCCCCCTCCCACTAAACAGCCTCCTTTTCAAGTCAAGTCTCGCACACTAAATATCGATTTTAATAAGAGAAACATTTTCTTTCTTCTCTTTATATTCTTATTATTCTTCAATTGTGCATTTCGCTGTCGTCACTGCCCTTGGACTGACCTTCGGCCCTGGTGCATTGCCCGCTCTGCTCCTTCAAAGATCCTTGAGGTTCTGTACCCATCTGAGATAAGAACAGTTATAAAACAGTGCCTGAATTCACAAAAAATCGTATTAAAAATTTAAAATATTTAAAAAAATAGTTTTGGAACTTTATATGATCAAAGGAATAATTTTGTCAGCAAATTAAAAAATATTACACATAGATTTAAGTAAAATTTTGTTTGTTGTTTTGTAAATTTTAATATTTTTATAATTTTTTATAATTTTTTAATATAACATGCTTAAAACAAGTAAGTAAAGTACAGTTGAACGCGACGGACCAATGCACAATTATAATGTTAAAATAGGTATCCGGATATTACAATAGATAGTTCTTGTGTTAGAACACGGTTAAACAAAATAAAAAAAAACCAGTAAGAAAGGCTACAGTCGAGCGCCGACTGTAAAAGACCCCGTACTCTCCTTGTATTCGAATTTAATATTTGAATACGACTGTTATTTAAAATTTAAGTTTTAAAATAAAATTTTTTAAAAATTTTATATCAAGTCACTGATGGGAATCAAACCCGCGCTATCAGACTCAGGTTCCAGAACATGCTGCAACCCTACTAGTTGCGCCACTCCATACATTTGACATCAACACGATTATTTTCATTTTCATATTAAAAAAAGTATATATATAAAATAAAAAAAAAAATTTTAATTTCTGAGTCTGTACCGATTTCGTACCGCAGACCATTGGTTTAGAAACAAACGACTAACCACAACCCAACCCTGTTGCACTAGTTAATATTGTATATTTACATTTTTTTTTTAAATTTAAAAAAGTATATTAGAAAATTTCACTGTCGGGAATTGAACCTACGAAGTTGTACTCAACTTGCAGAACACGTCGCAACACTACTAATTGCACCACCCCCTCCTTGTGAAACGGCTCCGATTATTTTCGTTAAGATATACATCCCTACTACCTAGACCACGCTCGCTTTGCAACCTACTGCGGCTAATGTATATACAAACATACAGTTATCTCTTTTCTTTCAACCCCGTGCATTGACAGTGCGATTCAAGGGACACTTTGTTACCTAATTGCTCAGTTGTTTATAGTTGGATTTGATATAGCATATATATTCTTGATCAGCATCAACAGCCGAGTCGATATAGCCATGTCCGTCTGTCCGTCTGTACTTGGTACACATGTGTATTCTCTCTGCACGCAGTTCATATGTTAAAGTCAGCCAGATCGGATCACTATGTCATATAGCTGCCATAGGAACAATCGGTTCAAAAAAAAATTTTTTTGAACTAGCTAAACCAAACTCAGCCTATATGCATTTAGTACTAAATCCCACGTGCAAACCAAATTTCATCCAGGTCGGACCACTATATCATATAGCTGCCATAGGAACAATCGGTTGAAATGCTTAGTATGAAAATTTTCGATGTCTATTAAGCGATTTCAAAATGCATCTGTTATCATTCCCAATGTGTTGACCAAATTTCATTCAAATCGGACTACTATATCATATAGCTGGCATAGGAACAATCGGTTGAAATACTTAGTATGAAAATTTTCTATGTCTATTGATCGATTTTGACCAAATTCATAAAATATGCATTTATCAATTAATGAGTCTGGTGCTGACACTGCTGTTGCCTCTTCGGAAGTAATTACAGTGCACACTGGGCTGAATTGGCAAATAAGTGGCATAAAGTCGAATAACGCAGATATCGAGCTGAAACTTGGTATATTTGATAAGAATAGCACTCTAAATATTGAAACAAAATTTGAAGTTCATTTGACCACGCCTACCCCAATAGCCCATATAAGGCAACAATGCGTATACGTAATTTTAAACTTGGAACGATTTCTAAGTTAGCAAATAACTCCTGCTGTAAAAATACGATGCGGCTAGCAGTGTGATTTAACAAATCTTGCAAGGTAACTTTTGCCATAGTTTCTGTAACTGTAATACCCGTAGGTCTCAATTGCAATTTAGCTTCCTGGACATTTCGGTAGCTTGGTTATATGTGACAATTATGCTGTTTGCTTATTTGACGAATTTCATTGTATAATCGTTTGCTTATCGAGTTTTCCAGAAAGAATTGCAAAACTTCATTTATTATTAAAGGTATTGGTTCTGCAATACCGAATTTTCTTTTAGCTTCAGTAGCATTATATTCAGAATTGCTAAAAATTTTTAAGCACAAATGCAGTGTCACTTTCATTTGATTTTCTGGCTGCCATTGTAGCAGCATGAATTAAAAATTTGCTGTCGTTCTTATTGTTCATTGCAACATCGGCAGCTAGTTTTCTTTTAAGACAGGGCGCAGCTTCATCATAATTTAGCTTTGGTCTACCCAATTGAAGACTGTCCGTATCTTCTTTATTGACCAATCCAATTTTAAAGCTCATTGATAGCCACTGTGAATGTTTTATTCGGAATGTGCGCATATTTCTGCTGCACTTTTGCAAATTCGAAGTAATGCACATTTCAAATCTTTTAACTTTCTTTTTAATTTCACTAATGCTTTCATTGGTTAGTGAACATTCCGTCAATTGGCCAAATATCCAGTTTGCAAGAACGGCAGAGTTGCGGCCGCTGTCGATCCATACGTCCAGCAGCGTTGAATGGCAGAACTCAATGTGATCTACAAGTTCAAAATACCGCCAAAGCCGCAAACAAGATTATTACTAACTTTTTATACACACTCTCTATTTTGTTTTCACATACATACATTACATATCGCAGAAACACGCAGAATGTTAGCTTTTACTCCACAGAAGGCGAACACATATGTTTAGTTTACTATCTTTTTGGACAATACAAAACAGTACACATATATTAAATATAATAAATTTGAACACCAAATTGTTTTGTTTTATCCATTCTAAATACCTTGCCCTCCAAAATCCATTTTTTACAGTATCTTATTTTTCTTTTGTGTAAATTTGCCAAGTGCTCAAAGTGAATAAAAATTTCCCGCCAATTTTGTCGCAGGCATCAGCTGACTAATCACCTGACTTTGAAGCTTGATCAGAATGACAGGGTTGCATGTTTGGTAAAAGCGATCATCGATTTTTCCTATTTAGGGACTCTAGTTTGAATATACATAATTATAATTATTATTTGCTTCCACAAATTTTTCGACTTTATGCCACTTATTTGGCAATTCAGCCCAATATGCAGTGTCAGATAAAAAGTCTCTTATAGGTGTTCCACCAAAAAAACCAATATTTGTTTCCAGGCTTGCCCCTGATGCTACATCAGATGATGTCAAGACCTTCATTCAGGCCAAATCAGAAGCCAACAGTACAGTGGAAAAATTTAAGTTCTCATACCATCGGGAAATTTCTTCATTTAAAATAAGTGTTCCAGCCAAATATTCTAACACAATCTGTTGTAAAGAATTTTGGCCGGACTCCGATTTCATTGACTCCTAATCCTGTCCCGGCCTTTGATGCCGGAAAAAACTAGCTTCCTCCCTCTCATTAGCTTTCAAAATGTGAGAGGTATTTGTAGTAAAATTAGAAATCTTTATCTAAATAGTCTATCATTTCCGTTTCATGTCGTAGCCTTTTCTGAAACATGGTTAATGCCAGATATTCTTAACTCTGAAATTCTTTCCAATAAATTCTCTATCTATAGAAAAGATCGTACACCTCGCCGCGGAGGCGGTGTACTTATTGCCGTCGATTTTAAGTTATCCTCGGAAGAGGATCTATTGATATTGAATTTGTTGCTGTTGGGTTATTCCTAAATAACATTAGTATTTTCATCACTTGCTCCTATATTCCTCCTTCTTCTGACTATTCCCTTTATTTATTACACTTCTCTGCTATTAAATTAGTATCCTGTAAACTTTTCGATCGTGATTTTCTTCTAGTTCTCGGCGATTTCAATAATGCATGGACTACATGGATTTCATATCCTGACTCAGCCGTGTTGACCCCTACGAGTCAGCATGATTTTCATGATGAGTTGTTTGGTATTTCATTGTTTCAGATCAATGCTATCTCAAACTCTTTAAAAAGAATGCTCGATCTGATTTTTGTTTTGGATCCATCCCGCCATTCTGTCTCTCGTACCACACCCTTATCGTATCCTGAAGAATCCTATCATCCGACTTTGGAAGTGTTGATTGATTTACCGGCTCGGGTGAACCGTGCTTGTAGTAAATCTACAAAACGAACTCGTCAGTTTCGAAAAGCCGACTTTTACAAGTTAAATGTACTGTTATTCCAGACTGACTGTGTTACTTTACTTGATGTCTGTGTTCCGCTTTGTGTTCCAAATAGGTCAAACAAGCCTATAAGGAATACCTTGCTGACTGTGGTCACCAGTTCTGAAGGAATCCTAGGAATTTTATAACTTCGTTAATTCGAAGCGTAAAACATCAACGCTTCCATCTAGTGTAGTCTTTGAAAGACAAACTGCTAACTCAGATCAAGCTATCGCCGATTTATTTGCCGATTTTTTTCAAACGACGTACAGTATGCACGAGTATAAATCTGCTTCACCTTACCCTTATCATTTAATTCCGTTCAATTGTAATTTTACACCGGTCATCACCAAAAGTTCGCTTTTACGTAATTTAAAGAATATAAAACCTGTTTTTTCACCAGGACCAGATGGAGTCCCAGGTTGCGTGCTGAGAAGCTGTGCAGACGGCCCATGCAGCCCATGTATAAATTGTTTTCTTTGTCCGTTGCATCATGTTGTTTCCCTGATGTTTGGAAATCACATCGCGAAACGAGTTTATTTGTTAAAAACGAATTACAACACATAAAATACAATACAATATGTGTTTTTAACAAATAAACTCGTTTCGCGTTTTTCGTAGCCGTACGTTATGCGGTGTGCCCTCGACCGGTTGGGCGGGGGTGGCTTCATTATCTGCAGAGCTCCGCGCGCTAACAAGCACGTTGCTTGGTGTTGCTGGACCACTTGAATGTACTGTCTCGTTAGTACATCAACGTCCATATATATATATATATATTATCATTCCCTACATGCTCACAAAATTTCATTCAAGTCGGACTACTCTGTCATGTAGCTACTGTTGGAACAATTACCGATAAAAATAAAATTAACGCAATATGCGTGTCTGCAAAGGTATTTAATCTTCGGCTAGCCGAAGATAACCTTTTTTCTTGTTTTTTTTTTTTTTGTTTCTGGTCGGATTCCTATAAAACTTGCAGGATAGTTTTATTCAATTAGTATTCAAACGAATCATAAATAACAATACTGTACGATAAGAAAAAAAGCCTTAAAAACAGCATGCAAGTTTGAAAAGTGTTTTATTTCTTACGGAAAAAGCGGGCGTGGCAGCCCAAAATTTTAAATGGCAATGCATTTATGCTATCTCTAGGAACCTATCAAAGTTGGTATTCCTAAGTGCCATAGTTACTGAGATATTCGCCGAAAACACTTATTTTTTCCGAGGTGTGTCGGGTTTTTGACTAATTGGGGGGAAATGGGGCGAGGCATCGGGAAAAAAAAAAAAAAGATTCTAGTATTGACTGACTAAATATAGAGTCGATAGAGACCAATCTTGTAGCTCCTACCATCTCTGAAATCTGTGTGTTCATACTGACAGACAGACTGACGGACAGACGGATATGGCTATATCGACATACATTTGCACAAACCTAATATACTCTTGCAGAGAATATAATACGAATTTAAAATAAAAGTAATGTCGACCAGTAATAAATACCACATCCAATCGAAGATCCGTTCATATGGAAACTGATTAACACTATATGTCAAATGCAATTATGAATAAATTTATAAAAATTTCAACGGAATTTCACAAGAAACGATTCAGCCAGGCAGATATTCATATATACTTTGCAAAGTCGGGTAAAATATTACAGGACCTTGGTGAATGGTAAATGACGAATGCCTCGAATTGCTTATTAAACTTTCGCTTGTGCACGCAGTCTGTCGCAATTAAAATCGTTTGAAAGAGTAGGATGTTCCATCTCTATATGATGTTACATCTCTAGGCAAAAGCTACAGTGACAAAGAACTAGTGAACAATGAACTGAACAATAGTTCAGTTGAGATCAGTAATAAGAAAAGACAAGTTGCAGCGAAGAAATAAAGAGAACAAATAAAAATTATTAATTAAACATAAAACACAAACACATACATTTGTTATTAATCATTGTGGCTATATGGGATAAAACCAAAAGGTTATGGGCCCAGATAGCGCATAATAACTAAAAAGTGTTGCGTACGCGTTGGTTTCTTAGAAAAGTGCATACAAGTGTATACATATGTATGTATACACATACATATTTATTCATCTGAAGAAATTAACTAAATAAGGTTTAAGTATTTACAAGGGTATGTACTTATGTAACTTTATGTGATCCGCGTGCTTAAAAAAAAAAAGGAAGAAAAGTATATACATATATATATACATATATATAAATTCATAATTGCGGTATTATTTCATGTCATTGTGAAATTCATTTGTTGTGTATGTGTGTGTGTGTGTGCTTCTAAGTCCCGAAATTTTGCGCAGCTATTTTTCTCTCTTTTCGTCTCTGTGCATGTTCATATATATGTATGTATGTATGCATATGTGTGTATGTATATGCGATTGTGATCAGTTTTGCTTTTGACTATTTTGTCTCCGCTTTAACTGTGTGCGTGGTCGGAAATTTTTATGCACATACACACAGATTCAGAACGAAATAATAAATATATGCAAATTATAATTTAAATTATAAAATTTCAGAAAATGCAAAAGGAAAATAAAATAAAAAATATTACCCCATTCAACGGGGAGAAATATTCCATTTGGAAGTTTCGTGTTAAGGCTCTATTAGCTGAGAGTAACAATTTGTTTGTTATAGAAAAGGAAATGCCAGAAGAGATAGATCAACAAGCAAGAAAAGTACAGTCGAACACGCCCGACCGTATAATACTCTCTGCTTTTATTCCCAATTATAATGTTAAAATCGGTATCCGGATATAACATTAGATAGTTCTTGTATTAGAACACGTTAAAACAAAAAAAACTAAGCATAAGCGAACATACAATTGCCTTTAAAGCGGCATGCAAGTTTGAAAAGTTTTTTATTTCTTACGGAAAAAGGGGGCGTGGCAGTCCAAAATTGTAAATGGCAATGCATTTATGCTGTCTCTAGGAACGTGTGTACCAAAATTGGTATTCCTAAGTGCCATAGTTACTGAGATATTCGCCGAAAACATCGTTTTTTTCCGAAGTATGTCTAGTTTTTTGCTTATTGTGGGCGAATGGGGCGTGGCATCAAAAAAAAAAAGATTCTTGTATTGACTGACTAAATATCGAGTCGATAGAGACCAAATTCGAACTTGTAGCTCTTACCATCTCTGAAATCTGTGTGTTCATACGGACATGGCTATATCGACTCGGCTTGTGATGCTGATCAAGAATATATATACTTTATGGGGTCTGCCACGCCTCCTTCTGCCTGTTACATACATTTGCACAAATCCAATATACTCTTGCAGAGAGTATAAAAATGGGCTAAAGCAGAGAGAACAGCTAAAAGTACAATAATCGAGTTTCTAAGTGATTCATTCCTATCCTTTGCCGATAAAAATAATTCTGCCAAGCAAATTTTTAAGAAACTAGATGCTGTGTATGAGCGGAAAAGCTTGGCCTCACAACTCTCAATACGGAAGCAGTTGTTAACTTTTAAGTTAAAAGGTGACACTCCACTAATAGTTCATTTTAGCAAATTTGATGAATTAATAAACGAGTTAATGGCATCGGGTGCAAAAATTGAGGAGGTGGATAAAGTGTCTCATTTGCTCTTAACTTTACCCTCTGCTTATGATGGAGTTGTGACTGCTATCGAAACATTGTCTATTGAAAAACTTACTTTAGCTTTTGTAAAAAATCGCCTTCTTGATCACGAAATCAAACTCAAACATTCAAGTAAAGATATAAGCATAAAAATTTTACAGGCTATATTTCTTCAAATGATCAAAAGCTATATAAAGCAAACCCGTATAATAAAAAATCAAAGTTAAAGGCCAAATCATCTAAAAATTTTAAATCCAATTTAAAATGCCATCATTGCGGCAAAGTAGACCATTTTAAGAAAGATTGCTTTATTTTCAAAAAGAGTATGCAAAACAACGAAAAAGAAAAGCAGGCCCAAATCGCTACTGTTCAGGCAGAAGGGAGCTTTGCATTTATGTTGAGACAGGGTAAAAATTATAAAACCGACATGGATTCGTCTTTCATATTGGATTGGGGAGCTTCGGACCATTTGATTAACGATATAAATCTGTTTACCGCTTATATACAGTTTTGAACCCACCAATTGAGATCGCAATTGCAAAACGGGGAGAATACATTTTCTATACAGCAAAAGGAATTGTAAGACTCCGAAGCAATTTGAACGAAAACATTATTCTGGAAAATGTGCTGTTCTGTAAAGATGTACCACACAATTTGCTTTCTGTGGCAAAGATGCTGGATGTTGGTATGAAAGTCGAATTCAATCCGGATGGAGTGAAAGTCTCAATGAATGGAAAAGCAGTTTTTGAAGGTATGTATACGTCTAACATACCCATAGCAAAATTTAAAAGAAACCATAAAGTATTTTCATCTGAATCTAATATGAATAAAAAGTATCGTTTGTGGCATGAGAGACTAGGACATGTTAGCAAAGGAAAATTTATTGAAATGATGAAAGGTAATATGTTCGCAGATACAGAAATTTTGAAAGACGTGCAGTTAGATAATGATTTGTGTGAAGCTTGCATAAATGGTAAGATAACTAGACTTCCGTTTGCGAAATTTAAAAATAAGGAGTACATTCAGAGACCTTTATTTGTCATTCATTCGGATGTTTGTGGTCCGATTACTCCCTCTAGTATTGATGGAAAAAACTATTTCGTAATATTTATTGATCAATACACTCATTACTGTGTAACCTACACAATAACATATAAATCTGATGTGTTTTCCACATTTAAAGATTTCATTGCAAAAAGTGAAATACACTTTAACTTGAAGGTTGTTAATCTCTACATTGATAATGGAAGAGAATATTTGTCCAATGAAATGCGAGATTATTGTGTAGAAAAGGGCATAAGCTACCATTTAACAGTTCCACATACACCTCAACAAAATGGAGTATCAGAACGCATGATAAGATCCTTAACGGAAAAGGCTAGAGCAATGGTTAGTGGCGCTAAACTTGACAGAAGTTTTTGGAGTGAAGCTGTTTTAACAGCAACCTATTTAATTAATAGAACTCCAAGTAGAGCGTTAATTGATAAGAAAACTCCGTTTGAAATGTGGCACAACAGAAAGCCTAATTTAAAATATTTGGGTCAACAGTATACATGCATAATAAAATGCGAAAAAGAAAATTCGATGATAAATCATTGAAAGGTATACTTGTTGGGTACGAACCGAACGGCTATAAGCTGTGGGATGCGCTTGCGAGAAAATTTCTGGTCGCAAGAGATGTTGTTGTGGATGAGAATACTAGGACTGTGAAGAATGACTCAATGTTTCAAAAATACAATATGGAACAGGTAGAAAATATCCATAAAGATGGTATAGATGATCTACAATGTTTTCCGAACTTAAATTCGGAATCAGAAGAGTCCAATTTTGCGAATGAGAGTACGGAAGAAATATTGAATATCCCGAATGAGAGTACGGAAGAAATATCTGATTGTTTGAAATCAGATAAACAGTCTAGTGATTCAACAACTTATAAAAATGCCGATCCAACATTAATTGTTGGTGAAAAATTGTCTAATAAGCAATTGAGTGAAAAGGAAGTGGAAATACGAAGAAGTGAAAGGTTAAGAGAAAAGCAACAAAATTCGTATAGATTCTTAAATACTTGTATTATGAATGCTCACTATTTCTGTAATAGTATTCCAAACATATATGCTGAAATTAAAGATAGAAATGATAGAGATAAATGGGAAAAAGCCATTGAAGAAGAATTAAATTCTCATTTTTTGAATAAAACCAGGACTTTAGTTACGCAACCCCAGAATAAAAATATAGTTGACTGCAAGTGGGTATTTACAATTAAAAATGATGAATTTGGTAATGAAGTCAAATATAAAGCCAGGCTAGTTGCTCGTGGGTTCACACAAGAATATCTCATTGATTATGATGAAACATTCGCTCCAGTTGCTAGGATATCCAATTTTCGATTCATCTTATCTATAGCAAACCAATTTAATTTAAGAGTGCATCATATGGATGTAAAAACCGCATTCTTAAATGGTATTTTGAAGGAAGAAATTTATATGAGAATTCCAGAAGGCCTTAAATGTGCAAATGGCAAAGTTTGTAAATTGAACAAATCAATTTATGGTTTAAAGCAGTCCGCTCGTAGTTGGTTTGAGGTTTTTGAGAAAGCCCTAAAAGAAATGGGTTTTATTAACTCGGCTGTAGATAGATGTATATACCTCCTTGATCAAGGGAATATTCTTAAAAATATATACGTTCTTTTATATGTAGATGATTTAGTAATTGCAACTGAGAGTAGTGAGACCATGACTAATTTAAAATCATATCTAATGAATAAATTTAGAATGACAGATTTATTTGAAATAAGATATTTCATTGGAATAAAGGTGGAAAGAAATAATGGATATCTTTACTTAAGTCAGTCGGCATACATTAATAATGTATTAAAGAAGTTTAATATGGAAGATTGTAATCCCATTTCTACACCTCTTCCAACTAAACTTAATTATGACGCTTTAAGTTCAGACCAGAAATGTAACGCGCCTTGTCGAAATCTAATAGGATGTTTAATGTACATCATGCTGTGTACTCGCCCAGACTTAAGTACAGCAATAAGTATTTTGAGCAGATATACAAATTATAATAATCAAGAGTTATGGCAGTCTCTCAAGAGAATTTTAAGATATCTAAAAGGTACTGTTGATTTAAAATTAACCTTTGTTAAAAACACAAGTTTTAATGACATTATTGTTGGATATGCTGACTCGGATTGGGCTGGCAGTGAGTCTGACAGGAAAAGTACTAGTGGGTACTTGTTTAAAATGTTTGAGACATGTCTAATATGTTGGAATACAAGAAAGCAAAATTTAGTAGCTGCTTCTTCTACTGAAGCAGAATATATGGCTTTATTCGAAGCAGTTAGGGAAGCTCTTTGGTTGAAATCATTGATATCTAGTATCAAATTTGAATTAAATGAGCCAATTAAGATATTGGAGGATAATCAGAGATGTATTAGCATAGCGAAAAATCCCACATGCCACAAACGGTCAAAACACATAGACATAAAATATCATTTTTCAAGAGAGCAGATTGAAAATAAGCTAATTGTTCTTGAGTATATTTCCACAGATCGCCAGGTGGCCGACATTTTGACGAAGCCTTTGCCAGCTGCCAGATTCTTGACCCTAAGAACTGAATTGGGTCTTACAGACTAAAATATTTTTTTTAATACATTAATTAAGAAACGAATTTAAAGATATGAATTTAATGAAAGTAAAGAAAAGTTGTTGAATTTTTAATTTAAAATGAACTTAAGTTTTTTTAGTTGTAATTGAATATGAAATTTAATTTGATTTAAAATCTAAAATGAATTGAAGAACTTGCAACAAAGTAAAAATGTAAATTAAAAATTAAGTTTAAATATTTGAAAATGTCTTTGAAAGTTAATATATTTTGTTAAACTTTATTATTAACCTATGATTTGATTAAGGTTTTCCTGGGTTTTCCTTAATCCGTGAACTAGTTTTGTTTTTAAAGGCTATTTCTAGACAAATGTGAATCATAAATATTGTCTCCAGAATATGCAATTTGTCGTTTAAAATATTGTAATACTAACAAACGAATTTATTGGTCAATGTATCTTTTGAGGAGGTGTGTTGGATGTTCCATCTCTATATGATGTTACATCTCTAGGCAAAAGCTACAGTGACAAAGAACTAGTGAACAATGAACTGAACAATAGTTCAGTTGAGATCAGTAATAAGAAAAGACAAGTTGCAGCGAAGAAATAAAGAGAACAAATAAAAATTATTAATTAAACATAAAACACAAACACATACATTTGTTATTAATCATTGTGGCTATATGGGATAAAACCAAAAGAAAGTTTCCTGGGTTTGTTTGCAACTTCAGCCCAAATAATTTTAACTGTACTCCGATACCTGATTCACGTTGTTTTTTGCTGTATCCCGTGTACCAGCTGCTTAAATCCACTCGTCATTTGCGAGTTTTCACACGCATCCAATAGAAGAGTGTGTGGAGTGCGTAGGAGCGTGTGTGAGTTTGATGTATAAAATAAACAGACAGACGTGGCATACGAAACCTTTTGAATGATAACCATGCAACTAAAAAGTTGCCATTCGAATATATCACGTATGTGGATGCGCTCAAATACGGCCAAGATAGATGAAGAGCGGTGAGTTTTAAAAGCATAAGAGGAGGAAAACTAGAGAGCGAAAGAGAGAGAGAGTGAAAAAGTAGGAGACAGAATGGAAAAAAATGTACTAAAATCGAATTTCAAATATCAGAGAAATGAAATTTAAATATGTGAATTCTGAAGGGATAAGAGCAACTTTTTATGGAAAATAGGAAAAACATTTTTGTGCAAGGGGCTTATAGCGGATTTATTTTGCAAAAAAATCACACATACCCAAGCCCCTACCGGAAAATGTTCTCGCAACCAACTCCGCACAGGAAGCACAACCAGAAAACAAATACAATTACACGCAATCCAAATAGTAACGTTCAGACTCTCAAATGGCAGATACAAATTTCGCAAAAATACAACCAACAAAAAAAAAGAAAATTTACTCACAGCATGTGAGTTAGGACATAAGTATCTGGAATGGGATAGACTGTAGAAGAGGTGTTTCATCTGAGGCATATCAGGGGCGTAGTGGGGATTGATAGGGAAGGATTGAAGGATGTGAGGCTCGATTGACAGGCTTAGACATGCAATGCAGCAGCTCATATACAATGTGAGGTCCTAAGCTCACATTGAATTGAGAATCCTATGGGATTTTCAGGAAAAACCCTCTAACGAAAGCACGACTTCAACAAAATAAACACACAACTTTTAAGTTTAACATAGAGTTTATTTTTTTTTCAACAGATTGATTTAACCCTCCATTTTCCCGAGTTTTAATTAATTTATTTTTTTTTTTTTTGTGTATGAATTTAACTTTCGAATGGTTGGCAGTCTTGGGAAATAAAGGGTTAAGCGATAAAGTTTGTATTTTAATTAAAGTTTAATTTCAATTTCAGTCAACAGTATTACACATTTCAGAGTGGTAAGCATCACTGAAATATTTGCAGTAAGTTTTAATATTTTTTTAGTTTAAGTTCTAGTTTCAATATCTTTAGCTTTTGACTGTAAAAGACCCCGTACTCTCATAGTAATGCGCATTTTCTATTCAAACAAAAAATACGTGTGTATATTTGAAACACGATCACGATCACGATAGCTCTAATAGTTTCCAAGCTATAATATTGTAATAATTTTTGTTTACAATTAAAGGTGGCGGTACGAGGCTTGGTAACAATTTAAAATAAATTTGATCTGCTCGCAAAGTAGATGGACTTTCATTCTCAAATTTCAGCTCTTATAGTCTCTGAGATCTAGGCGTTTAAACGGACAGACAGATAGTACCATCCCATCGGAAAACTATAGCGTATAGATCCCATAGGACAAATCGGTCGAAAATTGCACATTATTATGAAAAAACAAGTAAGAAAAGTACATTCGAACATGCCCGACCGTATAATACTCTCTGCTTTTATTCCCAATTATAATGTTAAAATCGGTATCCGGATTTTACAATAGATAGTTCTTGAATTAGAACACGTTAAAACAAATAACAGGAAGTATAAAAACTACGTATATATATATACAATTGCCGCCACACATGCATTAAAACAGTTTAGGTATTTGCTTGTATGTTTCTGTTGCGCTCGCACCTTTATAACCTGGTAGATCTGTTGTTGATTGTTGGATTTTTATGCATCTTTCAGGATAGTTTGCCATGGTTTGTCGTTAAAGAAATCATTAATAACAATACTGTACGATAAGAACAAATGCCCTAAAAACAGCATGCAAGTTTGAAAGTGTTTTATATGTTACGGAAAAAATGGGAGTAACAGCCAACAATTTAAAATGGCAATTATGCCATTTATGCCGTCTTTAGGAACCTGCGTACCAAAATTGGTATTCTTAAGTGACATAGTTACTGCGATATTCGCCGAAAACATAGATTTTTACCAAGGTGTGTTGGGTTATTGACTCATTGTGGGCGAATGGAGCGTGACATAAAAAAAGAAAAGATTCTTGTATTGACTGACTAAATATCGAGTCGACAGAGACCGAATTCGAACTTGTCGCTCCTACCATCTCTGAAATCTGTTTGTACATACGGACAGACGGACATGGCTATATCGACTCGGCTTGTGACGCTGATCAAGAATATATATACTTTATGAGGTCTGCCACGCCTCCTTCTGCCTGTTACATACATTTGCATAAGCCCAATATACTCGTGCAGAGAGTATAACAAGAAAGAATACTATAGTCGCCGCGCGACTTTAGGATACCCGTTACTCAGTTTTAATATATAATTAATAATGGGTAATGATTATAATTTTAGTGCAATAGTGTGGATGCCTAAGATTGCTTGAAAAACACAGAAAATTTTCACACAAATTTATAATCAGACCATATTTTCGACCGATTGTTCCTATGGGAGCTATACGATATAGTAGTTAGATTTTAATAAAACTCGGTCAGTATGTTTATTTTGCTAAATATATTCTGTGTCAGTTTCATTAAGATAACTTGGTAAATAACAAGTAAGAAAAGTACAGTCGAACGCGCCCGACCGTATAATACTCTCTGCTTCTTTTCCCAATTATAATGTTAAAATCAGTATCCGGATATTACAAAAGATAGTTCTTGTATTAGAACACGTTACAACAAAAAAGACAATTTATAATCAAACATACATATATTTGTGTTTATGCACATACAAATTCGTTTGACGTTATATGAATGCACATATATATGTATATTTGTGTGTATGTATACTATTGCCGCCACACATGCATCAAAAGAGTTCGAGTATATGCTTGTATGCTTCTGTCGCGCTCGCTCTCATGTATTGACCTAAATATTAACTTTATGATCGGTACCTCTGTTGTTTATTGTTGGATTTTTATGCAACTTTCAGCATAGTTTGATATTATTTGTCTTCAAAGGAATCATAAATAACAATACTCTACGATAACAACAAATGCCTTTAAAACGGCATGCAAGTTTAAATAGTTTTTTTTTTTCTTACGGAAAAAGGGGGCGTGGCAGTCCAAAATTTTAAGTGGCAATGTATTTATGCTGTCTTTAGGAAAATGCGTACCAAAATTGGTATTCCTAAGTGCCGTAGTTACTGAGATATTCGCTTTAAACATCTATTTTTTCCGAGGTGTGCCCAGTTTTTTGCTCATTGTGGGCGAATGGGGCGTGGCATCAAAAAAAAAAAAAGATTCTTGTATTGACTGACTAAATATCGAGTCGATAGAGACCAAACTCGAATTTGTAGCTCTTACCATCTCTAAAATCTGTTAGTTCATACAGACAGACGGACAGACGGACATGGCTATATCGACTCCGCTGTTGATGCTGATCAAGAATATATATACTTTATGGGGTCTCCTTCTGCCTGTTACATACATTCCAACGACTACAATATACCCTTGTACTCACTTGCACACATCTGTCTTGCTTACACTTATGCATTGACATTGCGCTCAAATCTAACTTTTGTTGCGTGATTTATATGCAACTTTCAGGAAATTTTCATATAACTTGTCTCTAAACAAATGTTTGGTAACAATTGTGTAAGAAGAAATACCCTAAAAACCCTAAAATTCAGAAAAGTTTTTTTATGTCTTGTGGAAAATGGGGGCGTGGCGGCCAAAAATTTTTAATGATGTTGTATTTGTGCTGTTTCTAGGGACCTGCATACCAAAAAAACATAAATTTTTCCGAGGTGGTTTTTTGGTTTTTGGGCCATTGCGAGGGCGATAGAAGGCGTTGCAAAAATTTGAAATAAACTTGATCTGCGTAAACCATAGACGGACTTTCATTCCAAATTTGGTTGTTGCAGCTCTTGTATTTTGGAAAATCCAAATGTTCATACGGATGGACAGACATTGATAAATTGCCTCAGCTGTTGATGCCGATCAAGAATATATATTCTTCATAGGGTCTTTTCTTTTTATACTATCTGCAAGAGTATATTGGGTTTGTGCAAATGTATGTAACAGGCAGAAGGAGGAGTGGCAGACCCCATAAAGTATATATATTCTTGATCAGCATCATAACCCAAGTCGATATAGCCATATCCGTCTGTCCGTCAGTCTGTCTGTCTGTCTGTCTTTCCGTATGAACAAAGAGATTTCATAGATGGTAAAAGGTATAAATTCGAGTTTTGCCTCTATCGACTCGATATTTAGTTAGTCAATACAAGAATCTTTTTTTTTCGATGCCACGCCCCATTCGCCCATAATGAGTAAAAAACCTGTCACACTTCGGAAAAAATCGATGTTTTCGGCGAATATCTCAGTAACTATGGCACCTAGGAATTCCAATTTTGGTGCACGTGTTCTAAAAGACCGCATAAATGCAATGACATCAAAATTTTTATTTCCGCAAGAAATAAAAAAAAATTTCAAACTTGCATGCCGTTTTTAAAGCATTTATTCTTATCGTACAGTAATGTTATTTATGATTCGTTGATGTCGAATTATCCAAACTCTCCTGAAAGTTTCATAAAAGTCCGACCATAAACAAAGAGGCAAAATAAACAGCAAAATGTATATTCGAGCGCAATGCCATGAGTGCGAGAGAGACAGCGCTAGCCGCGCCGTCCAAAAGTATGTGTATGTGCATATATTTAACGTCAAACGAATTTGTATGTACATTCAGACAAACACATGTATGTTCGATTATGCTTAGCTTTTTTTTTTTTGTTTTAACGTGTTCTAATACAAGAACTATCTATTGTAATATCCGGATACCAATTTTAATATTATAATTGGCAATAAAAGCAGAGAGTATTACACGGTCGGGCGTGTTCGACTGTACTTTTCTTTATTGTTAAGACTACGAACTTTACTCTTTGTAGGAGTACGTGGTCTTAAACCAAAGCAAACTAAAAAAGCAATTAAGTTAAAAGGAAAAATAAGTGGAAATTAAAAAGAAAGTGAAACTGGTTTGAATGTTTAAATGAGTGAGTGATGTGAGCTGATGGATTGTACACTTATATGGATTTGGATACGGACTATGGGTGTTGCGGGGTTGCTCTACCTTTCATGTATGATGGGTGCCTTCTACCGTCCATTATGCCAGCCCCTTCACTCCCATGGTTTGTTCGATAAGTGTGCGGCCCCGCAGAAATTACACGCACACTTGCGCATTTTACTCCATATGAAGTTGATGGATTGCTCTGGAACGCGGAGGTCAACGGCTGCCTGACCATAACTGGCAGTTACTTCTGATACCACCCAACATCCCTTCATTTGAAACTAAACTTCGTCTCTTTTATCCCGACAAACAGTTCCGTTGGAACAGCGTCTCATGTTATAAACTTGATAAATGGTAGAGCCGTAATGAATGGTTGTCCCTTCATTCCTCGCTCAAATGCCTCTAATATTTTCTAACCAGATTAAAGTCCATGAATATTTATGATCAAAATCATTTCTTTCAAGTTCTACAAAAAGTGTTCATGTAGTGGGACATTGAGAAAAAAAAAAAAACAATTTATTAAATTAAATGTAAATTGTGTAATATCAGAACAGATCACTTAACATTATACATTTGGATAAAATGTAGGAACATTCAGCTTGAATTATTCCATTACTTAGAGTGAGTTTTCTCGCGATAAGCTACATCATATTCAATGTAAACGTATGAAATAATTTTGTGAGAACAATAAAACACTGTTCCACCGTATGGCCCCACTGTAAATAGCTTGTCTCCCAGATCTCCTTGGCATTATGCACTTGTTGTTTTTGGGGTATGAAAATGTTGCAGGCAGTGAAAATAAATCGAATGCATTTTTATATTTATCCAAAGTTGTGGAATGCAACATGCTGCATAGAGCATGCAGCATGATTGTAATCATAATTACTTAATGCGTTGAAAAATGTTTTGCTACTAAATTTAAGTCGATTTGCATCAATAAATGAAACTGCTCAAATATACAGTGAGTCGTAGCCACCGCATGATGGACTTTATTTGTAGAGCATAGCAAAGATTATGCTCTAAGTGAAAACATATGGATCACAGATCGGTTCACTAGGCTTCACTGCTCTTCTGTACGTAACACAGCAGTTCGCATCAGACCAGCTTGGAACGGATCGCGTCTGTTGCATCGAGTATAGACATTTTCGTGACTCATAAGGCAGCCAGATGCTACAGCTGCTGTGCCTGATCGCAAACAGCTTCAACTAAACGAATAAGGGGGTGTGAAGGAGTTTGGTGAAGGAGCTCCGACACATGCTAAGACTATACGCACACAAGTTCTACAATTACTATCGCGAATTACAATTATTACAATTACAATATATGCAGATTTATCATCGAAGAACATATATTTCTAAGATTAGTTCTTTCATATAATCTTTAAATTATATAGTAAATATTTAATATTCTCATGAAAGATAGTTTGTTTTACAAGTACTATTTAATAGCTCATATTATAATTAACGAGACTTCTAATAATTATACAGTTGTATACAGTGATGACCAACGCTCCTATATGGGTGTGTGCGTTTGAGGTAGCTGAATGCGTTATTAAAATTGAAAATAGCTGTTAAACAAGAAACAAAAGTACAGTCGAGCGCACCCGACCGTATAGTACTCTCTGCATTTTTCCCGATTATAATGTTAAAATCGGAATCCGAGTATTACACATAATGGATGGTACTTTTATTAAAACACGTTGAAAAACAAAGCATAATCGAATATATGTTCATCTGTTTGTCTGTATGCATATACATATACGTTTGACATTACATGTATGCACATATATACATATGTGTGTATGAATGCGCTCAAATACAAACTTTATTGCTTTATTTTTTTTTTATTGGTCGGATTCTTATGAAACTTTCAATATAGCTTGATATAATTAGTCTTCAAAGGAATCATAAGTAACAATGCTGTACGATAAGAAAAAATGCCTTTAAAACGGCATGCAAGTTTGAAAAGTTTTTTATTTCTTCCGGAAAAAGGGGGCGTGTGAGCTCAAAATTTTTCATGTCATTGCTTTAATGCTGTCTCTAAGAACGTGTGTACCAAAATTGGTATTCCTAAGTGCATTAGTTAATGAGATATTCGCCGAAAACATCTATTTTTTCCGAATTATGTCTAGTTTTTTGCTCATAGTGGACAAATGGGACGTGGCATCAAAAAAAAATAGATTCTTGTATTGACTGACTTAATATCGATTCGGTAGAGACCGAATTCGAACTTGTAGCTCCTACCATCTCTGAAATCTGTTTGTACATACGGACAGACAGACAGGCGGACATGGCTATATCGACTCGGCTTGTGACTTTACTCAAGAACATATACATATACTTTATGGGGTCTGCCACACCTCCTTCTGCCTGTTATTACTTTATCCAAATCCAATATACTCTTGCAGAGAGTATAAAAAGTGCTGTGAATAAGGGGAGGTTGGTACTTAATTGTGTATGTTTAGCTTCTATTCTTACAGAATGTTAAGCAGAGGGAAGGCCCACAAAATTATGCAAATGTGATCCATTTGAGTGCTGCTCTTTATATACAAATTTATTATGTCATAGAAATTAGCATCCATTTTTCTATTTGTTGGAAATAATTAGGTTCATGTGTGACGCGGTCACAATTAAGTAACCAGAAGTGACGGCTATAACTAAAATCTATAATTAAAACCATATACAATTTGAAAAAAAATTTAATAAAATTATAAATACACACAAAACAGAACAGCAATTTAAACTTAATAACTTCAAAATCTGAAGTTGAAAAACTCATTTAAATAAATAATTTATTTTTTCTTTTCACAATAGCACATGTATATTGTTTGTAACTGAATTAAAAGTTTTCAAGGATATAAAATAATTTTAAGCACTTTCACGGAGCTTTATGAGAAAAAAGTACAAATATACTCCACGATGTTCTATAATTTATAAATCGATTCGATTTTCGACAAACAACATACAATTCTGTTGTACATTGATTTAACGTTTAAATTATAATTCAGAGTTAATACTCTCTGCAATTTATTGAAAATTTTATTATTATATTATTAAAATCGGTATCCTGAGATTACAATGTCGCTTGTATTTATATTGAAGCACGTTGAATGAAAATAATAACAAAGTATAATCGAACATATGTACATCTTTTTGTCTCTCTCTCAAATCTGTTTGTTCATACGGACAGACGAATAGAAGAACGTGGCTATATCGAATCGGCTTGTAAAGCTGATCTAAAATATATATACTTTCTGGGGTCTTGCACGCCTCATGCTTGTTGCATTCTGTGCACAAACCCAATATACTCTTGCAGAGTGTATAAAAATCAGTTTCTATAAAAAGCATACATTATTCAATTTGATTAAAAACAAGTAAAAAAGGCTACAGTCGTGCGAGCCGCCTGTAAAAGACCCGGATTCACAGTAGCACGTATTTGTATTTAATTAAAATTAAAATTTTTAAATGAAATATAAACAAGAAAAAAATGTTATCTAGCCGGAGATTAAATACCCTTGCAGACACGCATATTGCGACAATTTTATTATACTCTCTGCAAGAGTATATTGGGTTTGTGCAAATGTATGTAACAGGCAGAAGGAGGCGTGGCAGACCCCATAAAGTATATATATTCTTGATCAGCGTCACAAGCCGAGTCGATATAGCCATGTCCGTCTGTCCGTATGAACACACAGATTTCAGAGATGGTAAGAGCTACAAATTCGAGTTTGGTCTCAATCGACACGATATTTAGTCAGTCAATACAAGAATCTTTTTTTTTTTGATGCCACGCCCCATTTGCCCACAATGAGCAAAAAACTGAACATACCTCGGAAAAAATAGATGCTTAAAGCGAATATCTCAGTAACTACGGCACTTAGGAACACCAATTTTGGTATGCAGGTTCCTAGAGAGAGTATAAATGCATTGCTCCGTAGGAAAAAAAAATGTTTAAACTTGCATGCCGTTTCTTCTTATCGTACAGTATTGTTATTAATGATTCCTTTGAAGACAAATCAGATCAAACTATCCTGAAAGTTGCATAAAAATCCAACAATAAACAACAGAGCTACCGATTATAAAGTTAATATTTAAGTCAATGCATGAGTGCGAGAGTTACCGCCATCAGCTCTGCGTCACCCCCGCTCAAACCTCCTCGGGCATTGTCCCACTAACCACAACAATGTCATTCAACCCATACATTGTGTGGTCCGGCCCTCTTGAAACACTTGACAATAATTAGCTAACATAGCATATTCTAAACCACTCAAGATTTAATGTAAACAACTTTTGAATCTGGGACTCGACATCCGGCGTAAAGCCGAATCAGCGGTCTCAACATACATAGCCCTTATATATATATTATGTACTTTAGTATACATAGCCTCTGCGTAGGTTTCTTTTATCAGAAATCAATAAATGAAAATGACTTCGAAGTTGAAATCAGAAAAGAGCAGTCGAGTTTTATTCAGTGCACAAGTTAAATACAAGTCCCAACAATATCAAACAAAAGTTAAATACAAGTCTCAGGACAACCCAGGAAACCAAGGCTACAGGATCCTGGACTGGTAATTCGAGCGCGACAGAAACATACAAGCATATACTCGAACTCTTTTGATGCATGTGTGGCGGCAATAGTATACATACACACATATACATATATGTACATGTGCATGCATATAACGTCAAACGAATTTGTATGTGCATACAGACAAACATATGTATGTTCGATTATAGATTATTTTTTTTGTTGTAACGTGTTCTAATACAAGAACTATCTATTGTAATATCCGGATACAGATTTTAACATTATAATTGGGAATAAAAGCAGAGAGTATTATACGGTCGGGCTCGTTCGACTGTACTTTTCTTACTTGTTTTTACTAAAGTGTGTCTGGTTTTTTGCTCATTGCGGGGGAGGCAATTTGAAATAATATTGATCTACGTTCATTATAGACGGTCTTTCATTCCACATTTGGTGTATCTAGCTCTTGTAGTTTAAAAGATCCAGGTGTTTATACAGACAGACAGACAGACAGACGGACGGACATCGCTATATCGACTCGGCTATTGATGCTGATCAAGAATATATATACTTTGTGGGGTCGAAAAAGCTTCCTTCTGCCTGTTACGCACATTTCGCTTCTGACAAACCTAATAAACACCTCTACTCAATTTAAGAGCACGGAATCTAAAAATGGAAAACATAAAGCTCATATACCTCAACTTGGTTAGCAACAGCATATGGTCAAAGAAGCATGAATTCGGATGAGGGGTATCTGCGAAGCCCTATTATAGAAGGCTCTATTATACAGTGGGGTATAGATGGGGTAGGTGTAGAGGACTTTGTAGGAATAACGATAGGCGAAATGAAAATACTTCATCAAATAAAAGATAATCATAGAAACGCATTCTGTATATTTCACTGAGAAGCCCCACAAATCTATCAAAATAAATAAAGGCGAAAGTTACCCACATCATTCAAGCAGCTGTCTCTTCTCTCTTTCTTGTTCTCTCTTCCATACCACTCTCTCCATCGCTCTCAGTTTTTTGTGTTCTAATATATTCTTTAAACAATTTAACAAATGCCACAACATCAATTGGAAAGCGTGTAAGGCGGGTCCCATAATCCCACCTTACATAGCGTTAAGTATAATTATAAGAGATAATGAAATGTAAATAATTATCGATAGAAAATTAGAGTAGGCAGGCGACGCCCTCTATCGGCAATGCGGGTAGCGGTCGGGTGCAACTCTGCACGAAAGTTCTATGGTGAAGAGAGAGCTTTCGTGGTGGAGTTGCATTGCGGCAGCTTCGACACGTGGCCGATGGAGAGTGTCGCGAGACTTTGCGATCAGAAAGGGAAGAGAACAAATGTGCGCATCGAAGCAACGAGATAATCTAACTGTAAGTAGAAACCGTTAGAATGGCGCGACGACAGGGCAAATCGTAAGATCTAGTAATAAAACAATGAGAAAAGAAAACGTTTGGTTAATTGTCTGCTAGACGAAAGAATACAAGTATAGGGAAAATTCCCGGTCCCATCCCGTCATTTCACTACCTTCCGTTTCGTGATACCCCCACTTCGATCTCGCCCCCGCCCTCCATTCCTCGTCAATCTGAGTCCCGTCTGCAGCGTCTACGCGAATGTTACAATCTTCTTGTAAGATTTGAGCCCTGGACAGACTGTGATCTGTACCCCGGCTAGATCGCTTCCTTACAAGCGTTTGAAGCGCGAACGTTAATTTAATTTATTGAAGCGTCTTTATCGAGGTCGCAATTTATGATGGTCCAGTCCAGTCAGTGGTTCAAGTCGGAGCAGTCCAGGGAAGGCCAGAAGCCAAGCAGTACTAACCTATAAGTCCGACCACTGAGTACACACAACTGCACTTGGTCTTTAAGTTTTTTGTATCGAAAATAATGGGAAGACTCGGAGCTCGTTAACTGCAATTGGTAGCTCGAACTCGTAACTGTCATCATCATTCGATGATTCGTTCTAATGTCAGTCAAATAATAGCTAGCAGCAAAACTACAAAGCTAATCTTTAACAAGAAAGAAAAGTACAGTCGACCGTATAGTACTCTCTGCATTTATTCCCGATTATAATGTTAAAATCGCTATTATAATGGATAGTACTTTCAGTAAAATACGTTGAACAACTAAGAAAAGTACAGTCGAACGAGCCAGACCGTATGATACTCTCTGCTTTTATTCCCAATTATAATGTTAAAATCAGTATCCGGATATTAAAATAGATAGTTATTTTATTAGAACACGATACAACAATAAAAAAAAACTAGGTATAATGTATGCACATACAAGTTCGTTTGACGTTATATGTATATATGTGTATATATGAATATATGTGTGTATGTATTCTATTGCCGTTACGTTAGGTTAGGTTACGCCGGACGCCCTCTCGCGGGCAGGTTCATAGGCCAGTAATGGCCCTTAGTAATCCGGTCCCAGAGGGAGCTATGGCTTGAAGACGGTGAGGATGCGGGAGCGCTTCGCAAAGGCTATCAGTTCCCCCAGTGCCCGTTTTGAGACATTTTCCATCGAGGAGAGTTTTGGTGCTCCTAAGCAATTTAATCTTGTGCGTTCTAGGTCCGGGCAGCAACATATAAGGTGCTCAAGTGTTTCTGCAGTCGCTGGGTTTTTGCATTTCCTGCAGCTGGAGTCGTTTGTAATGCCAAGTTTCATCGCGTGTACTCCCGTCATACAGTGGCCAGTAAGGATTCCCACCAATAGTTTGCAGACCTTCCGTGGAAGTTGCAGCAGGTAGCGAGTGCGTTGAGCATTGAACTCATTGCACATTGATCTTGTTGCTTTGCATGTGGTGGTGTTTCGCCACCTAAGGTTGATGAGCTTATTTGTGTCTTCCTCCAGTTCGCTGTAAAGCGTTCTCAGAGAGATAGGCAGATGTTCGGTTCTTTCGTCCGAGAGACCGATACCTGCTTTCGCTAGTGTGTCTGCCTCGTCGTTTCCAGGTATGCCCTGGTGGTTCGGAACCCAGTAGATGTGTACTGACTTGGTCATACATAGTTCATCTAATGCGCCTTTGCTCACCTAGACAGTTCTGGATGTGGTGGTTGACGACGACATAGCCTTTATGGCGGCTTGACTATCCACTAGCAAGTTTATGTTTTGGCATTCTGTGCCTAAGTTTATTGCAAATTCAGCTGCTTTTCCGATTGCGAAGACCTCTGCTTAAAATATGCTGCAGTACCTTCGTAGCCTGTATGACAGCTTAGTGAGTGGTTCATCGCAGTACACGGCGGCTCCTACTCCTCCCAGAGTTTCCAGTCGTCAGACCCGAAATGTATTTTAATTTGGGAAACTAGTCTGTTTCGGACTATGGTGTGATCGGCTGGCCGTTTAAGTTCCTTCCGATAGCACCGTGACCGTAGCTCTGAAGTGACAGACAGTCTAGTGCCGCAAGACGTTGAGCTGACTTAACGGCCACCAGCTTTGTTTGCAGATCTAAGGGAGGTTGTCCCAGTAGTAGTTCCAGGACTTTTGCCGGCGTACTTCTTAGGGCACCAGTGATGCAGAGTAGTGCCTGACGCCGAGCCTTCTCCATTAAGGCGAGATAGGTCTTCTTTTCAGTCGCTGGCCACCACACAAGAGCGCCATATAGCAGGGTTGGACACACTACAGAGATGTAAATCCAGTGCATTAGTCGGTGACAGGTGACAGCTCCACGAGCAACTAAGCATATTTTTTGATGCATTATGCGCCATGGTTGCCACATTGGGTCTCCAAGTCAGCTTGCTATCCAACACTGTTCCTTGTTATCTAACATGGGTGCTTGGTTTCAGCGTTTGCCGGTATGATTCCATCAAGTCCTGGGCTTTTTATGCTCGCAAAGGATTTAATGGCCCATATCAGCTTGTTTGGCGTGACTATATCTGTGGGAATTTGATAGTCGTCGCCAGTAGTGAATTGGCGCTCTGTCTCATTCGACAGCTCTGTGCAGCCTAGAAAGTGCGTGGACATCAGTGCTTAAAGTGTTTCTTCGTTACTTTCGGTCCAAGACCCACTGTCAAGTTTTAGTTGACATTGTACTGTGGGTTGTTTGGAAAGTAGCTTCCTGAGCCTGGCCGTTTCCGGTACCGATTCCAGGACGGAGCAGAACTTCCCCAGGAGTTCCTTTTGACCTGCCTAATGGAAGCCTTGTAGCTCCTTAGAGCGAGCCTGTATTCATCATGTACGAGTTCCACATTAGTTTGTCTAGTGAGCCTGGAGAGATCTTTGATGTGGTTTCGTTGAAAGGAGAGTTCAGTATTCCACCATGGCGGTCTTGAACTTCTTTTCGGGTTTAAGACAGGGCATGTTTTTAGACCCCGTACTCTTTAAAAAAGAGTATAGGGGTCTATTAGGTTTGTCAGAAGCGAAATGTGCGTAACAGGCAGAAGGAAGCTTTTCCGACCCTATAAAGTATATATATTCTTGATCAGCATCAACAGCCGAGTCGATATAGCAATGTCCGTCTGTCCGTCCGTCCGTCTGTCTGTCCGTCTGTATGAACACCTGGATCTTTTAAACTACAAGAGCTAGAGACACCAAATTTTTAAATAAAAGTCCGTCTATGATGTACGCAGATCAAGTTTATTTCAAATCGGCGCCACGCCCCCACCGCCCCCGCAATAAGCAAAAAACTAGACACACCTCGGAAAAACTTGATGTTTTCTGCGAATATCTTTGTAACTATAGCACTTAGGAACACCAATTCTGGTACGCAGGTTCCTAGAGACAACACAAATGCGACGTCATTCAAAATTTTGTTCTGCCACGCCCCCTTTTCCCACAAGAACTAAGCAAATTTTTCAAACTTACATGACGTTTTTAAAGCATTTGGTAATATAGTACGGTATTGTAGTTCAAAATTTGTTTAAAGACAAATTATATCAAACTAACCTGAAAGTTGCATAAAAATCCAACTATAAACAACTGAGCAATTAGACAACAAAGTAGCCCATAAAGCGCGTAATGAATGCAGTGGTGCAACTAGTAGGGCAGCATGATATGGAACTTGCGTCAGTAAGCGCGGGTTCAAATCCCATCAGTGACTGATTTAAAATTTTTTTTAAAATTTAATTTTAAAACTTAAATTTTGAATTACAGTCGTATTTAAATATTAATTTCGAATACAAGGAGAGTACGGGGTCTTTTACAGTCGGCGCGCTCGACTGTAGCCTTTCTTACTTGTTTGATAGGCGTCTTGTAGAGTCTTGGTCACGATTGAGAGTGCTTGCTCTAACTCGTTTACCGACTCAATTTCGCCTGGCTGCTCCAGTGTTGCTGACACTAGTTCCCTGAACTTCGACCAGTCTGTCTTCCTGGGATTCCTATGCCACACTTGTTTAGGAGTGTGTTCGAAGCTAAGATCGAACTGAATATACATATTTATGGTCGAAAAAGGAGTGTTTTTCGAGGACCCTCCCATGAGAAATATTTGTATCTGCTGCAAGTGTGAGGTCAAGGACGTTTGACGAAGTTGGGCCTACGTACGTATGTACCTCTCCCGTGTTAGCGATACTTAGGTTAGAGGTTAGAATGAAATCTAAGAGAGACTCACATCTTGCGTTTGTGTCGGGCGATCCCCATACGCAGTGGTGTGCGGTGGCGTCCGTTCCGATCACTATTTGTGAGCTGTTGTTATTGGCCCCACTAGTTCGTCGGGCGGTGCAGGCATGTCGTGGGCCATGTGGCAGGATGCTACCGTGAGGCGCCTCTTCCCACTTTCCAGCATCAACACGGTGAGATCATCTGTACTGTAATTAGATATTAGGTAAGTATTTAGGCCTTTCCGTACAAGAACGGCGGTTCTGGTTTTACTTACCGTCGGTGGATAGTCACCCTCACCGTCTTCGTCGTCGGCCTCTTCGTCCGAGGCTATTTCGAGCGCCTGGGTGGCTTCGAGGACAGTTTCTATGCCCAAGTCCCTCTCCACCTCCCCAGCTTGTAGAGTGTGCGTACCCTTGTCTACAGGATTCCGATTCTTTAGCCTATACGCTACCTAGGCCATAGGCCATTTTCACATAGTGGTGGTAGAGGATGTTCTCCGCCTCTTTGTTGATTTGCAATCCAATCGTCTGACGGGACGTCCTTGTTCTGCCTCTGTAGCAGCCTCAGCGCCTGGTCTCCTCGGATTGCGATGGGGAGGAGTACCTTTGCTTTCGGTTTAGACGGGATGTTCTCCCTGTCGACCACTTCCAGCATGGCCCCCTCCCACAACGCCCCCAGTTTCGGGACCTTCGACTTCAGCCACCCTGCGCCGTCAAAGTGGGCATGGGAGCTTCCGGCTCCTCGTCCAATCTTTCCAGAAACAGCCTGAATAGCTTCTCTTGAACTACTTTCCAGCGTTCTTCTGAGATTCTGCCGTTCTCGTCGCTGCGGTCTATCAGAGCTACAATGAGGTGCCTTCTAGCAACATCCTTCATTGTGCTCTGCTTGCGTCTCGGGCGAGGAATGGCGCCCTTCGGCCACGCTGCCGTTTGCTAACCGGGGCATCTCTGCTCTAGTTGCTCTGGGTCCAGCGTTGCGTCTTCTCGGTCATCATCTCCTCCACCTTGTTAGCAAAGCCACTCGTCTTTGCTCGCATATGCGGCAACTGATCAAAGTGGCGGTGGCTCTCTTTGATCCTTTGCACGGCCCAAGCCAGCTTGGCTTTGTCCTCTTCAGACAAGTCAGCAATGCTTTGGAGCCGGCTTTGAGTCTTAAGCGCCACCTTATATTGCGCCTTAGCATTCAGCCCCTCCCTCGTACTTTTAGGCATTTCCCTATGCAGGGAGCTGATACCTTGTACGAGGGAGCGCAGAAGGCTCTCTTCCTCCGTCTTCGTCACTGATGCAACGCTCTCCAGGTCCGAGTCTAGGTCGACTGCAGCACCTGCGCGAATCAGCTTGCTTGTGGTTGTTGTTGTTGTTCTGGCAGTAGTGCTACAGCTGACCACTGGCGACACACAGAGAGGATTTCTCCCCCCGTGCCCGCCGGTGGTAGCGGTCACGCCTTTCACCAACGATTGGGCTGACATTCCAGCCCGAGTTGAATTCTTTAATAAGCCTTCCAGAGCTGAATTCTTCCCCCATACTGGCTCATTTCTTCAGGTGGCCATCCCTAGCTTTTTATGCCTAACCGCCAGGCTACCTCTAGCCGTAGCGTACCCAGTCACTGAACCTTGCCTTAGCTGAACACTGCATCGCCTCGGAGGACAAGTGACAGTGCGTCATCCATTCGGGACGGTGCAGTGTCCATTGCCCAGCCGGCACCCTCGGGGAGGGTTCAGCCAGAGGATTTTCGCCAGCCATGCATTGACTTAAATATTAACTTTATAATCGGTAGCTCTGTTGTTTATGGTTGGATTTTTATGCAACTTTCAGGATAGTTTTATTTGATTTGTCTTCAAAGGAATCATAAATAACAATACTGTACGATATGAACCAATTCCTTTAAAACGGCAAGCAAATTTGAAAAGTTTTTTTTTTTTTTTGACGGAAAAGCGGGTGTGGCAGTCCAAAATTTTAAATGGCAATGCATTTATGCTGTCTCTGGAAACCGGCGTACCAAAATTGGGTTTCCTAAGTGCCATAGTTACTGAGATATTCGCTTTAAACAATTATTTTTTCCGAGGTATGTCTAAAAAAAAAATTCTTGTATTGACTGACTGTTACATACATTTGCACAAACTCAATATACTCTTGCAGAGAGTATAAAAACAAAGAATAATAGAATATTTGTTCATCGGTTTGTCTGTATGCACGTCTATATACGTTCGACATTACATGTATGCACATATATACATATGTTGTTGCTTGATTTCTATTTTATTTCTGGTCGGATTCTAATGAAACTTTCAGGATAGTTTGAAAAAATTAGACTTCAGACGAATTTTAAACAAGAATGAATGCTATAGTCGCCTCGCGACCCTCGATACCCGTTACTCATTTTTAATATGTAATTAACAATGGCTAATGATAATGATATTAGTGCAATAGTGGGGATGGCTAAGATAGCTTGGAAAACACAGAAAATTTTAAGATAGCTTGGTAAATACAAAAAATTTTCATGCAAATTCATACTAAGAGCGAATTTTTGATCGATTGTCCCTATGGGAGCTATACGATATAGTAGTCCGATTTGAATCAAACTTGGTCAGCCTATGTACGCCATAGATATGTACATCCTATGTGAATTTGGAAATGGGATAACGTAACTAAAACAAGTAAGAAAGGCTACAGTCGAACGCGCCGACTGTAAAAGACCCCGTACTCTCCTTGTATTCGAAATTAATATTTGAATACGGCTGTAATTTAAAATTTAAGTTTTAAAATTAAATTAAAAAAAAAATTTGAATCAGTCACTGATGGGATTCGAACCCGCGCTTACTGACGTAAGTTCCATATCATGCTGCAACCCTACTAGTTACACCACACCATTCATTTGGCAGAAATTTGATTATTTTCATTTATATATAATAATGTAGTTATTTAAAAAATAAAAAAAAATTTAATTTCTGAATCTGTGCCGGGGTTCGAACCCCAGGTCTTGTGTTTACATACAAGTGCGTGGCCCACCCGGACCACGCTCTCTTTGTAAACTACTGCGGTTAATGTATATATAAACATACAGTTATCTCTTTTCTTTCAACCACGAGCATTGACAATGCGCTTCAAGGGACATTTTGTTACCTAATTGCTCAGTTGTTTATAGTTGGATTTTTATGCAACTTTATGGGTAGTTTGATATAATTTGTCTTTAAACGAACCTTAAATTACAACACTGTACGATGAGGACAAATGCCTTAAAAACGGCATCGAAATTGAAAATTTTATTTTTTTTCTTGTGAAAAAAAGGGGCGTGGCAGCAAAAAAAATTTTAATGGCACTGCATTTATGCTGTCCCTAGGTACCTTCGTACCCAAATTGGTGGTCGTAAGTGCCATAGTTACGGAGATATTCGCGGAAAACATCAATTTTTTTCGAGGTGTTTTTGGTTTTTTGCTTATTGCGGGGGCGGTAGGGGGCGTGGCACTGATTTGAAATAAACTTGATGTGCCCGCGAAAGTTACTGAATTTTTAGACCCCATACTCTTAAAAAGAGTATAGGGGTCTATTAGGTTTGTCAGAAGCCAAATGTGCGTAACAGGCAGAATGAAGCTTTTCCGACCCTATAAAGTATATATATTCTTGATCAGCATCAACAGCCGAGTCGATATAGCAATGTCCGTCTGTCTGTCTGTACGTCCGTCTGTATGAACACCTGGATCTTTTAAACTACAAGAGCTAGAGACACCAAATTTTTTAATGAAAGTCCGTCTATGATGTACGCAGATCAAGTTTATTTCAAATCGGCGCCACGCCCCCCACCGCCCCCGCAATAAGCAAAAAACTAGACACACCTCGGAAAAACTTGATGTTTTCTGCGAATATCTTTGTAACTATAGCACTTAGGAACACCAATTCTGGTACGCAGGTTCCTAGAGACAACACAAATGCGACGTCATTCAAAATTTTGGTCTGCCACGCCTCCTCTTCCCATAAGAACTAAGCAAATTTTTCAAACTTTCATGCCGTTTTTAAAGCATTTGGTAATATAGTACGGTATTGTAGTTCAAAATTTGTTTAAAGACAAATTATATCAAACTAACCTGAAAGTTGCAGAAAAATCCAACTATAAACAACTGAGCAATTAGACAACAAAGTAGCCCATGAAGCGCGTAATGAATGTAGTTGTGCAACTAGTAGGGCAGCATGATATGGAACTTGCGTCAGTAAGCGCGGGTTCAAATCCCATTAGTGACTGATTTAATTTTTTTTTTTTAAATTTAATTTTAAAACCTAAATTTTAAATTACAGTCGTATTCAAATATTAATTTCGAATACAAGGAGAGTACGGGGTCTTTTACATTCGGCGCGCTCGACTGTAGCCTTTCTTACTTGTTATTACAAATTTTGTGGCTCTAGCTCTTGTAGTTTAAAAGATCCAAGTGTTCATACAGACGGACGGACAGACGGACATGGCTATATCGACTCGGCTGTTGATGCTGATCAAGAATTTATATACTTTATGGGGTCGGAAAAGCTTCCTTCTGCCTGTTACGCACATTTGGCTTCTGACAAACCTAATAGACCCCTATACTCTTTTTAAGAGTACGGGGTCTAAAAAGTTATCTTCGGCTAGACGAAGATTAAATACCCTTGCAGACACGCATATTGCGTTAATTTAATTTTAATTACCAATTGTTTCAACGGTAGCTATATGATATAGTAGTCCGATTTGAATTAAATTTGGTCATCACTTTGGGAAGATAACAAAAGCATGTTGCGTAAATTTGGTGAAATCGCTAAATAGACATCGAAAATTTTCATACTAAGAATTACAACCCATTGTTTCTATGGCAGCTTTATGACATAGGGGTCCGATTTGGATGAAATTTGGTTTGCACATGGGATTTAGTACTAAACGCATATAGGATAAATTTGATGGAGATAGCTCAAAAAAAATTTTTTTTTAACCGATTGTTCCTATAGGAGCTGCATATATGATATAATTATCCGATCTGGCCGATTTTACCAGATAATACACATGTGTACCAAGTTTCATTGTGATTGCTTAAAAACTGAGAAACTAGTTCGCTTAGAAACAGACGGACATGGCTATACCAACTCGGCAGTTAATGCTGATCAAGAATATATATACTTTATAGATTTATAAAGAATATATATACTCAATGCGTTACAAACATCGTGACAAAAACAATATACCCCTTGCAAGGGTAAAAAGAGGGTAGACGGATCAGAAGCGATATGAGCGTAATAAGCAAAACGATCAGATTAAGTCTATTTCAAATTATTGACACGCCCCTTACCGCCTTCCCAAATTGTAGAAAACTATGGTCACCTCACCAAAAACTATGTTTACATCACCATAACTTGGAAACGACTAAAGCTATTATGACCAAATATGTGGCAGACCCCATCAAGTATATATATTCTTGATCAGCAGCACAAGCCGAGTCGATATAGCCATGACCGTCTGTCCGTCTGTCTGTCCGTTAGAACAAACAGATTTCAGAGATGGTAAGAGCTACAAATTCGAGTTTGGTCACTATCGTCTCGATATTTAGTCAGTCAATACAAGAATCTTTTTTTTTTTGATGCCACGCCACATTCGCCCAGAATCAGCAAAAAACTAGACATACCTCGGAAAAAATAGATGTTTAAAGCGAATATCTCAGTAACTGCGGCACTCAGGAATACGAATTTTGGTACGCATGTTTCTAAGGACAGCTAAAATACATTACCATTTAAAATTTTTGGCTGACACACCCCCTTTTTCCGTAAGAAAAAAAAACTTTTCAAACTTGCATGCCGTTTTAAAGCCATTTGTTCTTATCGTACAGTATTGTTATTTATGTTTCTTTTGAAGACAAATTATATCAACCTCTCCTGAAAGTTGCATAAAAATCCAACAATAAGCAACTGAGCTACCGATTATAAAGTTAATATTTAAGTCTATGCATGAGTGCGAGCGCGACAGAAACATACAAGCATATATTCGAACTCTTTTGATGCATGTGTGGCGTCGACAGAATACATACACACAGATATACAATATATGTGCATACATATAACGTCAAACGAATTTGTATGTGCATACAGACAAACATATGTATGTTCAATTATAAATTGTCTTTCTTGTTGTAACGTGTTCTAATACAAGAAGTATCTATTGTAATATCTGGATACTGATTTTAACATAATAATTATACAGTCGGGCTCGTTCGACTGTACTTTTCTTACTTATTTTCAAGTAATTTATAACAAAAATTTAAAGTTATTTTACTATTAATCATAATATTAACAGTAAATATGAAAATGTATTTAGACTTCACGTCAATAGTATTCAATTATTTATGAATTTTTCTTATGCTTTGATTTTCAAAGCTTTCACATTAAGTTTTAATTTCGTTGAGTTTAAATTTGGTTAGACGGTAGTAAATTTTGAAAATTACTTTTTCATTGCCTACTTTTCGATAGCAAAAATTTTTCACTTAGCAACAATTAAAAACGCTGACTCAGCCGTTGCAGTTGGTCGGCTTTGAATCACTTGGCAAAAGGGAAGAGCTAAATGAGCAGATCCAAAAGCATCAAACCGAATATGGCCAACAAACGGAAAGGCAGCCAAATGCTGAGCGCCAAAAAACTTTTACCCTAGATAGCCGCAGTCTTAAAATTTTCGGTCTCTCCATCTGTCTGTCGTGTCAGTCATTTCTATCTATCTTTGTTTCTCTGTCCATTGTCCATGTCTGTCTATCTGTCTGTCCGTCTGAATCTTGAATCATAGTGACACACATATCGTCTAAGTGTACTGAAACGAGTAGACACATAATTACCGAACCCAAAGTTGAACCCAAGCAACCAAAAATAATCTCCGGCAGACAGCTAACGCTGTTAGTCAGACCGTTGACTGATTTATGAAACACACTTTTGGGCGACTTGTAAAACTTGAATTTTAAGAAACCGTTACGGGCCTCTGCACTCAAAACTAGTGTCTATGTGTGGCCATCTGTATGTCTGTCTCTCTATTTGACTGCCTATCCATCTATTAGCCACACTGTTAAATCAAAAACATTGTTAGCTTAATTCGAATACTATCTGACTTAAAGACGTGCTTATTTTTTCCCCTTTTATTTATATATATACCCTCTGCAAAGGTATAAAGATATATATACCCTTGCAGAGGGTATATTGTTTGAAGGAGCCGTTTCCGATCCCATAATGTGTATATATTCTTGATCAGCATCAACAGCCGAGTCGATATAGCCATGTCCGTCTGTCCATCTGTCGGTCTGTTTCTATGGTAGCTATCATGATGAATCTTGGTACACATGTGCATTATCTCTGCACGCAGTTCATATGTTAAAATCGTCCAGATCGGATCACTATATCATATAGCTCCCATAGGAACAATCGGAACAAATGCTGAAAATGCATTGTATGAAAATGTTCAGTGTGTCTTGAACGATTTGAACCAAATCCCAATTTGCATTCTTTTCCATTTTCCATCAGCTGACCAAATTTTATACATAGGAACAATCGGTTGAAATATTTAGTATGAATATTTTTTATTTCTGTTAATCGATTTTAAACGGATTACTATATCATATATTTTTATATTTTATTTAGTATAAATAAATTTTGTGAGTTAATTAAGCAAACTTAAATCAATTAAACATATATGATTTTACTAGGTAATTCGATATTCATGCATTAATAGACTTTGCATATTAAGCCAATAAAAATATTGGAGGTATAAGGTATAAGTAAATACCGATCCAACTCATCGAATTTTCTAATATTATTTTTTACGCTGCGAGGGTATTTAATCTTCGGCGTGCCGAAGATAACCTTTTTTCTTGTTTAAAGTTGAATTTGCTTGAATAGCAATAACAAATAGCAATCTCTGGGAATATTTTAAAGGGTATTCCAGCTTTTTATAGCATTTGAGTAGCGAATTTAAGCTTAAGTTTGGTTAGTTGAAGGTTTTTTCTCAATTTGGTATATTACATAACTTCGAAATTAAGAGTTTTGTTATCTTTTTAGACATCGTACTTATTTTAAGCTATATATAAATATAGCTAAAAAATTATATATATTTATAAGTATCTATATACATATATAACAAAAAATTTTAAAATGAAATTTAAAAAACGAAATAAAAATTTCCATTGATAGCGGACTCGAACTTTCGCAGAGTTTGATATAATTAGTCTTCGAACGAATTTAAAATAACAATACTGTGAGGGAAGAACAAATGACTTTTAAACGGCATGCAAGTTTAAAAAGTTTTTTATTTCTTACGGAAAAAATGGGCCTGGCAGTTCAAAATGTTTGATGTCATTGCTTTTATACTGTTTCTAGAAACCTGTTTACCAAATTTAGAAATCCTAAGTGCATTGTTTTTGAGATATTCGCCGAAAACATCTATTTTTTCCGAGGTATGTCTAGTTTTTTTGCTCATTGTGGGCGAATGGGGCGTGGCATCAAAAAAAAAAGATTCTTGTATTAACTAACTAAATATCGAGTCGATAGAGACCAAATTCGATCTTGTAGTTCCTATCATTTCGGAAATCTGTTTGATTATACGGACAGACGGACAGACAGACAGACAGACGGACATGGCTATATCGACTCGGCTTGCCACACCTCCTTCTGCCTGTTACATACATTTGCACAAAACCAATATACGGAGAGTATAAAACTGACTTAAAAACGATTACATTGCATTTCTGCTGTCTCTAGTAATCAGCCGAACCAGAATTGGTGTTCCTAAGTGCCGTACTTACAGATATATTCGCTTTAAACATCTATTTTTTCCGAGGTGTGTCCAGTTTTTTTCTCTTTGAGAAAAAACAACTAAGAAAGGCTACAGTCGAGCGCGCCAACTGTAAAAGACCCCGTACTATCCTTGTATTGGAAAATAATATTTGAATATGACTGTAATTTAAAATTTAAATTTTCAAATTAAATTAAAAAAAAAAAATTTTATATCAAGTCACTGATGGGATTCGAACCCGCGCTATCAGACTCAGGTTCCAAAACATGCTGCGATCCTACTAGTTGCACCACGCCATACATTTGACACAAGGCCGATTATTTTCATTGACATATAAAACAAGAAAGAATGCTATAGTCGCCTCGCGACTTTAGGATACCCGTTACTCAGTTTCAATATGTAATTAAAAATGGGTAATGATAATAATATTAGCACAATAGGTTATTGGATGGCTAAGATAGCTTGGAAAACACAGAAAATTTTCACACAAATTTATGATCAGAGCATATTTTCAACCGATTGTTCCTAAGGGAGCTATACAATATAGTAGTCCAGCTAGTAGTGGTCACCTCAAGTATGCCATAGATATGTACGTGAATTTGGTTCGGAAAACGTAACTAACAAAAATGTTTTCTATACTAAAACATGCTATTTTTACCTGCTTTTACCTTTATATGAACATAGAACGCCCTAAAGTGGGCGTGTCCAAAAACAAACTTGTACTGCTTGCAAATTGTATCTTTCATTTGCGACCTCTTGGGCCTTTCTATCTATTATAGTTGCTGAGATCCTTTTGTTCATACAGACGGACAGACGGACGGACGGACAGACGGAAATGGCTATATTGACTCGGCTATTGATGCTGATCAAGAATATATATACTTCATGGGGTCAGCCACGCCTTCTTCCGCCTGTTACATACATTCCAACGACTACAATATACTCTTGTACTCTACGAGTAACGGGTATAAAAATTAAATTTCTGAGTCTGTGCCGGGGTTCGAACCGCAGGTCTTGTGTTTACATACAAGTGCGAAAAGTAATGACAAGCATCTCTACTACCCGGGCCATGCTTTCTTCGCAAACTACTGCTGCTACGGCTAATGTATATATAAACATAGTGTTATCTCTTTTCTTTCAACTGCGTGCATTGACAATGCGCTTCAAGGGAGACTTTCTTACCTAATTACTCAGAAATTTCGTTTTTTTTTTTTTTTTACTTGTTATATATATAACAACATATGTAAATGAAAATAATTGGACATACATATGTCAAGTGTGGGGCGTGGTGCTATTGATAGGGTTGCGGCGTATATACTTTTTAAATTTAAAACAAAAATGTAAATATACAATATTAACTGGTGCAACAGTGTAGGGTTGATGTTAGTCGATTGGCGTTTACTTTGTAAAATTAAATAAATGTAATTTTTGTGCACGTGGTTGAAAGAAAAGAGATAATTCTATGTTTACTTATATTAGTCACGACAGTTACCAAACAGAGTGTGGCCTAGGTGGCGTCACATGCCGAGTCGATATAGCCATGTCCGTCTGTCCGTATGAACACACAGATTTCAGAGATGGCAAGAGCTACAAGTTCGAATTTGGTCTCTATCGACTCGATATTTAGTCAGTCAATACAAGAATCTTTTTTATACTCTCTGCAAGAGTATATTGGGTTTGTGCAAATGTATGTAACAGGCAGAAGGAGGCGTGGCAGACCCCATAAAGTATATATATTCTTGATCAGCATCACAAGCCGAGTCGATATAGCCATGTCCGTCTGTCTGTCCGTATGAACACATAGATTTCAGAGATGGTAAAAGCTACAAATTCGAGTTTGGTCTCTATCGACTCGATATTTAGTCAGTCAATACAAGAATATTTTTTTTTGATACCATGCATACCTCGGAAAAAATAGATGTTTAAAGCGAATATCTCAGTAACTACGGCACTTAGGAATACCAATTTTGGTATGCAGGTTCTTAGAGACAGTACAAATGCATTGCCATTTAAAATTTTTGGCTTCCACGCCCCCTTATGCCTTAAGAAAAAAATAAAATTTTCAAATTTGCATGCCGTTTTAAAGGCATTCGTTCTTATCGTAGAGTATTGTTATTTATGATTCCTTTGAAGACAAATTATATCAAACTATGATGAAAGTTGCATAAAAATTAGACATCTGCATGGCTCCATTCACTCAATACGCAAAATTGAGTACATTCGAATAGAATAGAATAAAGTGAGTGAGAAGCACACAATGAATGAATGTATAGAGTAGTGGTATATTTTGACACTCATGCAAAGCGAATTTAGTGAGAATGAGACATGCTGAAAACAGTCGAATTATTCGGGTATCACAGAACATACATTGTATTTCGTGTATTTATATCGTGTGGAGTGTCGATGTTTAGCAGTCACAAAAGTGGAAGGAGAGAAAAATAACGAAAGCAAAAATGTAAATATTTATTAAATTATTATTAAATTAAATTTATTAAATTATTAAATAACATTTTCAGACGCCAAAAACTTAATTACTGAAAAGCACTGTTTAATTGCAACAAACCCGGAAAATAATGTTTTTAGATGCTTATATTTAAAAAAATATGTATTTATGTATGTTAAGTAAAATAGTAATAAGCCAAAGAAATATAAAAATTTAACTCTTGTATTTGTTTTCATTTCAATGTGTTCTAGTTCCACTTCTTGCTTTCTATGCTTTAGGTTTCCCAATATTGTGAAATACATTTTTAATCTATGGCGTTTCAGAATTCAAGTTCTACTATAGAGCAAAAAAACAACAACAACCTTTTTGACATTCGAATACATTCGAAGCCTATCCTCCTATTTTCGCTTGTTCTCACTTTTACTCATTGCTTTAACATTGTACGTCCGAGGGCTTTGCGAAATCACTCACTCATTTATATGCATTCCGCTTTGTACTCATATTCACTCAACTCAATTTAGCTGTTGTACATTCGAATGTCACTTTATTGCAACCCATGCAGACGTCTAATAAAAATCCAACGATAAACAACAGAGCTACCGATTATAAAGTTAATATTTAAGTCAATGCATGAGTGCGAGCGCGACAGAAACATACAAGCATATATTCGAACTCTTTTGAAGCATGTGTGGCGGCAATAGCATACATACATGCATAAATATAACGTCATTTTGTATGTGCATACAGACAAACATATGTATGTTCGATTATAAATTGACTTTTTTGTTGTAACGTGTTCTAATACAAGAACTATTTATTGTAATATCTGGATACTGATTTTAACAATATAATTGGGAATAAAAGCAGAGAGTGTTATACGGTCGGGCTCGTTCTACTGTACTTTTCTTTCTTGTTTGCTTATTGCGGGGGCGGTGGTAGGCGTGGCACTGATTTGAAATAAACTTGATCTGTTCGCAAAAGTTACGGAATTTTGGTTACAAATTTGGTGGCTCTAGCATTTGTAGTTTAAAAGATCCAGGTGTTCATACAGACGGACGGACAGACGGGCTTGGCTAGACCAAGAATATATATACTTTATGGGGTCGGAAACGCCTCCTTTTACCTGTTACGCACATTTCGCTTCTGACAAACCTAATAGACCCCTATACTCTTTCTAAGAGTACGGGGTCTAAAAATATTCTTGTATTGACTGACTAAATATGGGGTCGATACAGACTAAATTCGAACTTATAATATACAATATATATATATATACAATATACTCTTGCAGAGAGTATAAGAATCAATCGCAAAATGTGTTGCTAAGCGCATAACTTAACAACGCCTAGACCAATTTGGCCAACTGTTTTTTTATGTTTGTTAAAGTTCAAAGATGGTTTTTACGTTGAAAAAAATTCGAATAACGGCCGGAAAAACCCTAAAAACAGCCTTTTTTCTTTTCCCATACAAACGTTTTCTAACTATAACGGTTCGATAACTTTTTCAAAAGATTCGATTGTTAGTTGTTTTTGTAGCTATTTAAACCGAAATCACAGGAATCATGTATATTATCGTTATACACCAATACACTTCATTTGGTGAATATTTAATCCGGATTAGTTAGTAAACAGAGAATATTCCTTTTACTTCGTTTTAGTTTTTATACCCGTTACTCGTAGAGTACAAGAGTATATTGTAGTCGTTGGAATGTATGCACAGGCAGAAGGAGCGTGGCAGACCCCATAAGGTTATATATTCTTGATCAGCATCAACAGCCGAGTGGATATAGCCATGTCCGTCCGTCTGTCCGTCTATATGAACAAAAGAATATCAGCAACTATAAGAGCTAGAAAGACCCGAGAGGTCGCAAATAAAAGATAAAATGCCCAAGCAGTACAAGTTTGTTTTTGTTTTTGGACACGCCCACTTAAGGGCGTTCTATGTTTATATAAAGGTTAAAGGAGGTAAAAATAGCATGTTTTAGTATAGAACATTTTTTTGTTAGCAACGTTATCCGAACCAAATTAACATGAAATGTTCATATCTATGGCGTACATAAGCTGACTAAGTTTGATCCAAATCGGACCACTACATCGTATAGCTCCCATAGGGACAATCGGTGAAAAGTTCGCTCCTAGTATGAGTTTGTATGAAAAATTTTTGTATTTACCAAACTATCTTAATGACACAGAATATTTTCATCATTAAAATAAACATACTGACCGAGTTTCACTCAAATCGGACTACTATATCGTATAGCTCCCATAGGAACAGTCGGGTAAAAATATGCTCTGATCATAAATTTGTGTGAAAATTTTCTGTGTTTTCCAAGCTATCTTAGCCATCCCCTAAACTTTTGCACTAATATTATTATCATTACCCATTTTTAATTACATATTGAAACTGAGTAACGGGTATCCTAAAGTCGCGAGCTGACCAAGTTTGATCCAAATCGGACTACTATATCGTATAGCTGCCATAGGAACAATCGGTCAAAAATTCGCTATTAGAATGAATTTGTATGAACATTTATTATACCCTTGCAGAGGGTATATTGTTTTTGTCACGATGTTTGTAACGCATTGAAGGAGGCGTGGCAGACCCCATAAAGTATATATATTCTTGATCAGCATCAACAGCCGAGTCGATATAGCCATGTCCGTCTGTTTCTATGCGAACTAGTCTCTCAGCTTTAAAGCTATCGTGATGAAACTTGTTACACATGTGTATTCTCTCTGCACGCAGTTTATATGTTAAAATCGGCCAGATCGGATCACTATATCATATAGCTCCCATAGGAACAATCGGTTCAAAAAAAAATTTTTTTTGAGCTAGCTCCACCAAACTCAGCCTATATGCATTTAGTACTAAATCCCACGTGCAATCCAAATTTCATCCAGATCGGACCACTATATCATATAGCTGTCATAGGAACAATCGGTTAAAAATGCTGAAAATGCTTAGTATTAAAATTTTCAGTGTTTCTTGAACGATTTGAACCAAATTCTCGCAATATGCTTTTTTTCCCATTTTTCATCAGCTGACCAAATTTTATCCAGATCGGACCACTATGTCATATAGCTGCCATAGGAACAATCGGTTGAAATGCTTCCTATAAAATTTTCTATGTCTATTGACCGATTTCATCCAAATTCACGCAATATGCTTTTGTTATCATTCCCAATGTGTTGACCAAATTTCATTTAAATCGGACTACTATATCATATAGCTGCCATAGGAACAATCGGTTGAAATACTTAGTAAGAAAATTTTCTATGTCTGTTGATCGATTTTAACCAAATTCACAAAATATGCATTTATTATTATTTCCTATATGCTCACAAAATTTCATTCAAATCGGACTACTATATCATATAGATACTGTTGGAACAATTACCGATAAAAATAAAATTAACGCAATATGCGTGTCTGCAAGGGTATTTAATCTTCGGCTAGCCGAAGATAACTTTTTTTTCTTGTTGTATTTACCAAGCTATCGTAATGAAACTGACACAGAATATATTAATCAATAACATAAATATTCTGACCAAGTTTGATCTTAATCGGACTACTATATCGTATAGCTTCCATAGAAACAATCTGTCAAAAATATGCATTGATCATAAAATTGTGTGAAAATTTTCTGTGCTTTCCATTCTATATTAGTCATCCCCTAAACTATTGCACTAATATTATTATCATTACCCATTTTTAATTACATATTGAAACTGAGTAACGGGTATCCTAAAGTCGCGAGGCAACTATAGCATTCTTTCTTGTTTTCTATTACTTTAGTTTTTCTAAAGTTTATTTTTATTAAAATGTAACACAAGCGTAAATTGTCTATATATATATATTTATATATATATATATACATACATTTTTACATATATATATATATATATATATATATATATATATGTGTAAAAATGTGTTCGCTTTAACTCAGCTCTCAACGTCTCTTGTACCAGTGTATCTTGTATCTTAAACTGGGTTTTAAGTCTGGTCGTCGTTTCTTTGCCTGGCTGATTGTTCAGTTGCTGTTCAGTTTGTTTGGTAATCACGATCGTCTGATCTTTCAACTGCTTTCAAAGATCCCAGTTACGGCCCCTTTCCTCATGGCCCCTTTCTTCATGGTTCTTGGTGGTTGTTGACTATTTGCTGTTGCTTGCCGGCTATCTACGCTAGTCTTAACTTAATTGTCGGCCTAATGGTAATGTCTATGTCTCTCTATTTCTTTCTCTTAGTCCATATTTCTTTCTCTGGTCTACATTCGTCATCGTGTTCCCCCCCATAAACAACTGATGACTGCTCGTTGATGATGGCTATCTGATAATGATGAGTAAGCATTTTTAATTCAACGAAAGTAACGCTTTGAGAAACTAGAAAACAACCGCAGTCTCTTTTATGAATTCATGAGTCGTTAATTTAACAAAGCGTGTAATTATTTGCAGACAGAATGACCTTTGTAAAATTTATATAATCAAAATTCATCAGCTTTAAAATATTTAAATTTATCGAAATCATCGATGGAGCCGCTTAAGAGTCATTGATACTCTTGTTCCATTTAATTTCAACGAAGTAAGCTGACAGATAATCTAGACCCCGTACTCTAAAAAAGAGTAAATGTGTCTATTGGGTTTGTCAAAAGCGAAATGTGCGTAACAGGCAGAAGAAAGCTTTTCCGACCCTATAAAGTATATATATTCTTGATCAGCATCAACAGCCGAAACGATATAGCAATGTCCGTCTGTCCGCCCGTCCGTCTGTATGAACACCTGGATCTCAAAGACAATAAGAGCTAGAGACACAAAATTTGTAATAAAAACTCCGTAACTTTCGCGAGCAGATCAATTTTATTTAAAATCAGTGCCACGCCCGACACCGCCACCGCAATAAACAACAAGAAAGAAAAGTACAGTCGAACACGCCCGACCGTAGAATACTCTCTGCTTTTATTCCTAATTATTATGCTTAAATCGGTATCCGGATATTACAATAGATAGTTCTTGTATTAGAACACTTTAAAACAAAAACAAGAAAGAAAAGTACAGTCGAACACGCCCGACCGTATAATACTCTCTGCGTTTATTCCCAATTATAATACTTAAATCGGTATTCAGACATTACAATAGATAGTTCTTGTATTAGAATACGTTAAAACAAAAAAAAGATAAGCATAATCAAGCATACATGTGTTTGTCTGTATGTACATACAAATTCGTTTGACGTTAAATGTATGCACATACATATGTGTGTATGAATACTATTGGTCGGCACGACTAGCGCTGTCTCTCTCGCGCTCATTGCTTTAGAATAAAATCTTTGTTGCTGCATTGCTTTCTTGTTTATGGTCGGATTCTTATGAAACTTTCTGGAGAGTTTGACATGATACGTCTTCAAACGAATCATAAATAACAACACTGTACGATAAGAATAAATGCTTTAAAAACGGCATGCAAGTTTGAAATTTACTTTAATTTCTTGCGGAAAAAGGGGGCGTGGCAGCCCAAAACTTTTGATGTCATTGGATTTATGCGTCCTTTAGGAACACGTGTACCAAAATTGGTATTCCTAAGTGCCATAGTTACTGAGATATTAACCGAAAACATCTATTTTTTCCGAGGTATGTCTAGTTTTTTGCTCATTGTGGGCGAATGGGGCGTGGCATCGAAAAAAAAAAAGATTCTTGTATTGACTGACTAAATATCGAGTCGATAGAGACCAAATTCAAACTTGTAGCTCTTACCATCTCTGAAATCTGTTTGTTCATACGGACAGACAGACAGACAGACGGACAGACGGACAGACGGACAGACAGACGGACAGACGGACATGGTTATATCGACTCGGCTTGTGACGCTGATCAAGAATATATATACTTTATGGGGTCTGCCACGCCTCCTTCTGCCTGTTACATACATTTGCACAAACCCAATATACTCTTGCAGAGAGTATAACAAAAAGCTAAGCATAATCGAACATATATGTGTTTGTCTGTATGTACATACAAATTCGTTCATCGTTAAATGTATACACATATATATGTGTGTATGAATACTATTGGTCGGCATGACTAGCGCTGTCTCTCTCGCACTCATTGCTCTCGAATAAAATTTTTGTTGCTTCAGTTCTTTCTTGTCTGTCTGTCTGTCTGTCTGTCTGTCTGTCTGTCCGTATGAACAAACAGATTTCAGAGATGGTAAGAGCTACAAGTTCGAGTTTGGTCTCAATCGACTCGATATTTAGTCAGTCAATACAAGAATCTTTTTTTTTTTTCGATGCCACGCCCCATTCGCCCACAATGAGTAAAAAACCCGTCACACCTCGGAAAAAATCAATGTTTTCGGCTAATATCTCAGTAACTATGGCACCTAGGAATACCAATTTTGGTACACTTGTTCCTAGAGACCGCATAAATTCAATGACATCAAAAGTTTTGGGCTGCCACGCCCCCTTTTTCCGCAAGAAATAAAACAAAATTTAAAACTTGCATGCCGTTTTTAAAGCATTTTTTCTTATCGTACAGTGTTGTTATTTATGATTCGTTTGAAGACGTATCATGTCAAACTCTCCTGAAATTTTCATAAAAATCGAACCATAAACAAGAAAGAAATTAAGCAACAAAGATTTTATTCGAGAGAAATTAGTGCGAGAGAGACAGCGCTAGTCGTGCCGACCAATAGTATTCATACACACATATGTATGTGCATACATTTAACGTCAAACGAATTTGTATGTACATACAGACAAACACATATATGTTCGATTATGCTTAGCTTCTTTTTTATACTCTCTGCAAGAGTATATTGGGTTTGTGCAAATGTATGTAACAGGCAGAAGGAGGCGTGGCAGACCCCATAAAGTATATATATTCTTGATGAGCATCACAAGCCGAGTCGATATAGCCATGTCCGTCTGTCCGTCCGTCTGTCTGTCTGTCTGTCTGTCTGTCTGTCCGTATGAACAAACAGATTTCAGAGATGGTAAGAGATACAAGTTCGAGTTTGGTCTCAATCGACTCGATATTTAGTCAGTCAATACAAGAATCTTTTTTTTTTTTCGATGCCACGCCCTATTCGCCCACAATGAGTAAAAAACCCGTCACACCTCGGAAAAAATCAATGTTTTCGGCTAATATCTCAGTAACTATGGCACCTAGGAATACCAATTTTGGTACACTTGTTCCTAGAGACCGCATAAATTCAATGACATCAAAAGTTTTGGGCTGCCACGCCCCCTTTTTCCGCAAGAAATAAAACAAAATTTCAAACTTGCATGCCGTTTTTAAAGCATTTTTTCTTATTGTACAGTGTTGTTATTTATTATTCGTTTGAAGACGTATCATGTCAAACTCTCCTGAAATTTTCATAAAAATCGAGCCATAAACAAGAAAGAAATTAAGCAACAAAGATTTTATTCGAGAGAAATTAGTGCGAGAGAGACAGCGCTAGTCGTGCCGACCAATAGTATTCATACACACATATGTATGTGCATACATTTAACGTCAAACGAATTTGTATGTACATACAGACAAACACATATATGTTCGATTATGCTTAGCTTCTTTTTTATACTCTCTGCAAGAGTATATTGGGTTTGTGCAAATGTATGTAACAGGCAGAAGGAGGCGTGGCAGACCCCATAAAGTATATATATTCTTGATGAGCATCACAAGCCGAGTCGATATAGCCATGTCCGTCTGTCCGTCCGTCTGTCTGTCTGTCTGTCTGTCTGTCTGTCTGTCCGTATGAACAAACAGATTTCAGAGATGGTAAGAGATACAAGTTCGAGTTTGGTCTCAATCGACTCGATATTTAGTCAGTCAATACAAGAATCTTTTTTTTTTTCGATGCCACGCCCTATTCGCCCACAATGAGTAAAAAACCCGTCACACCTCGGAAAAAATCAATGTTTTCGGCTAATATCTCAGTAACTATGGCACCTAGGAATACCAATTTTGGTACACTTGTTCCTAGAGACCGCATAAATTCAATGACATCAAAAGTTTTGGGCTGCCACGCCCCCTTTTTCCGCAAGAAATAAAAGAAAATTTCAAACTTGCATGCCGTTTTTAAAGCATTTTTTCTTATTGTACAGTGTTGTTATTTATGATTCGTTTGAAAAACGAAATTTTCATAAAAATCGAACCATAAACAAGAAAGAAATTAAGCAACAAAGATTTTATTCGAGAGAAATTAGTGCGAGAGAGACAGCGCTAGTCGTGCCGACCAATAGTATTCATACACACATATGTATGTGCATACATTTAACGTCAAACGAATTTGTATGTACATACAGACAAACACATATATGTTCGATTATGCTTAGCTTCTTTTTTTTGTTTTACATGTTCTAATACAAGAACTATCTATAGTAATATCCGAATACCGATTTAAACATTATAATTGGGAATAAAAGCAGAGAGTATTATACGGTCGGGCGTGTTCGACTGTACTTTTCTTTCTTGTTTTCTGTTATATAACATAATTAAATTATATTTAAAAGAAAATAATCGGAGCTATATTAAATGTATGGCGTGGTGCAACTAGTAGGGTTGCAGCATGTTCTGGAACATGGGTCTGGGAGTGCAGGTTCAAATCCTATTAGTGACTTGATATTAATGTTTTTTTTTTAAATTTCATTTTAAAAATTTATATTTTAAATTACAGTCATATTCAAATATTAATTTCGAATTATAATACAAGGAGAGTACGGGGTCTTTTACAGTCGGGGCGCTCGACTGTAGCATTTCGTGCTTGTTTTTATGTATTTACAGTCAGTTCCATTATAAGTCAGCAAATGTCTATACATTTTCTTAATCATAACCTGCACAGAAAAGGGTTGTAGGATATACACAAAAACAACGTACTGTCAAAGTAGGAAAATTTATTTTTAATAAACTCCACCTACAAAATTTTATATATAGCCTTTTAGGCAAGACAAGGATAAATTTTAATAGTTTGAAGGTTGACATTAAGTGAAGGATTTGATCATGCCAAAAGGTTCTTGGAGGATGCATCCGGGAATGTCATATGACGGTTCATTGTATCCTGGCTGCTCCATAAAACTGGACGATCCCAGGAAAGTAGGCATACTGCAAAAAACGCGCTGTCGTCCACACAGGGATCAATTAAGACGCACACAACATACAAATATAATGCAGGGTCTCATGATTGTGATTGCTGCGGCGACCGTGTTGTCGGTACTCTGGTTCCAGTGTGTGGAGCTGAGCCTGGAAAGCGACCCAGCAAAGAGTCCGAGTCGGGAGGGATCTGGACAGGAAGATGGAATTCTGCAATCGATGTGGCTAGGTCTCGGCGGTTTAGTGGGATTCAATAGAAAACTGCAAGGCGAGGAAACAGCTAGAGGATTCTACTGCAATCAAGAACTGGACACAAAGCGAATCTTTCGTCAGATTGCGAGGCAGGTGCTTAACCAGGAGCACGCTCTCGCACGCTTAGAACGAGTCGTGAAAAGTCCGAGGAAATTCAAATCAGTCGCCTTGCTCGGTCCACCGGGTGTAGGAAAAACTCTGACGGCTATGACACTTCGACAACAGTTTCCCTGGCAGGAGAATGTTCACAGCTATTCGTGGAGCACTTATGTCCCAGATGGGGTCCATAAGTTTCACATGATACGCAACTTTGTGGACCATTTGTCCGACTGCGGTCAGAATCTTTTACTAATTGATAATTTATCCACTTGTGATTATGGCATCGTTCCCATCTATAACAAATTGTTGCTGGAACGGGAAGGAGACCTCAATGCGGCCAATAACCAGACTGTGCTCGTTGTCTACATCTTCAATCTGGAGATGGAATACTACTGGCAACAGTTTGAGCTACTGCAGCAACTCCCCGTCGACATGACCATCATTAACTACCGACCCTTTGGCCGAGACGAACTCTCCGACTGTCTTCAACAGGAGCTCCGCCATGAGCAGCGAATTCTGGACACTGCGAAGTCCTCTCAGATCCTCGAGCAGGCTCTTCTTAATGTCCAGTGTATGGGCTGCAAGGGTCTGCGAACGCAGGTCCTTCAACACGGGCAACTTGAGCTCAATTTGTGAAATCAACAGAGTGTTTAACCAAATAAATGTACCCTAGAGAATGTAGAGTTAAGTATGTCATAATCTTTCGTGATTCCTACGAAAAGAGATGGAATACATTTTACACGGAACACAATAATCAGCGATCAGTTTTAGAATCAATCTAAAACAAGAATGAAAAGTACAGTCGAACACGCCCGACCGTATAATACTCTCTGCTTTTATTCCAAATTATAATGCTTAAACCGGTATCCGGATATTACAAAAGGTAGTTCTTGTATTAGAACACGTTAATATACAAGAGTATATTGGGTTAGTGCAAATGTCTGTAAGAGGCAGAAGAAGGCGCGGCAGACCCCATAAAGTATATATATTCTTGATCAGCATCACGTGCTGAGTCGATATAGCCATGTCCGTCTGTTTGTTTGTATGAACAACAGACACGGTAAGTTCAAATTTAAACAGTATCATGTATTAATTTAATCAGTGAACATAAGAATATTTTTTTGATGCCACGCCCATTTCGCCCACAGTGAGTCAAAAACCCGGCACACCACGAAAACAACAAAGAAAAGTTCAGGCGAGCACGCCCGACCAAATAATACTCTCTGCTTTTATTCCCGATTATAAGGTAAAAATCGGTATTTGGTATGCGTATATTTTCTTTTAATCACTAATTATTCCGATTGTAACTATATGATACAGTAGTCCGATTTAAATGAAATTTTGTGAGCATACAGGGATTGATAACGAATTGATATTGTGTGCATTTGGCTAAAATCGATCAATAGACATTGTAAATTTTTCTACTAAGGATTTCAACCGATGGCAGCTATATGATAAATTATTCCGATTTGAATGAAATTTGGGCAACACAATTAGGAAGGATAACGAACTCATGTTGCGTGAATTTGGATTGCGGATTGTTCCTATAGCAGCTATATGATATAGTGGTCCGATCTGGATCAAATTTAGTCGGCAGATGAAAAATGGTAAAAAATGCATATTGTGAGAATTTGGCTAAAGGGAGGTTTCTGGTTTGTGGGGTCCCAAAAATCTAAATTTTTTTTTTTCATTTTCGGATAGATACATGTATTGAGAATACGTGTACAAAATTTTATGACCATATTTTCCGAATTGAGGAAGATATACCCTAAAGAAAAGCGCGCGGTCGAACGATTTCCTACTGAATTGAAACTTTGAAAGCGTTTTTCTCGAAACAGTGTTTTTCGAATTGATGGAAGTGATAACTGGCGCAAAAATTGAGCAATGGCCATGAAATTTTTTACACATGCTCACAGATATTTTGTGCATAGAATAGACCTTAATCATACAAAAAAAATATTAACAAGAAAAAAAAGTTATCTTCGGCTAGCCGAAGATTAAATACCCTTGCAGACACGCATATTGCGTTAATTTTATTTTTATCGGTAATTGTTCCAACAGTAGCTATATGATATAGTAGTCCGATTTGAATGAAATTTTGTGAGCATATAGGAAATAATAATAAATGCATATTTTGTGAATTTGGTTAAAATCGATCAACAGACATAGAAAATTTTCATACTAAGTATTTCAACCGATTGTTCCTATGACAGCTATATGATATAGTAGTCCGATTTGAATGAAATTTGGTCAACACATTGGGAATGATAACAAAAGCATATTGCGTGAATTTGGATGAAATCGCTCAATAGACATAGAAAATTTTTATAGGAAGCATTTCAACCGATTGTTCCTATGGCAGCTATATGATATAGTGGTCCGATCTGGATAAAATTTGGTCAGCTGATGAAAAATGGAAAAAAAAGCATATTGCGAGAATTTGGTTCAAATCGTTCAAGAAACACTGAAAATTTTAATACTAAGCATTTTCAGCATTTTTAACCGATTGTTCCTATGACAGCTATATGATATAGTGGTCCGATCTGGATGAAATTTGGATTGCACGTGGGATTTAGTACTAAATGCATATAGGCTGAGTTTGGTGGAGCTAGCTCAAAAAAAATTTTTTTTGAACCGATTGTTCCTATGGGAGTTATATGATATAGTGATCCGATCTGGCCGATTTTAACATATAAACTGCGTGCAGAGAGAATACACATGTGTAACAAGTTTCATCACGATAGCTTTAAAACTGAGAGACTAGTTCGCATAGAAACAGACGGACAGACGGACATGGCTATATCGACTCGGCTGTTGATGCTGATCAAGAATATATATACTTTATGGGGTCTGCCACGCCTCCTTCAATGCGTTACAAACATCGTGACAAAAACAATATACCCTCTGCAAGGGTATAAAAATTGTGGTTTACAAAAAATAATTACTAAGTCGAAAAATCGCAAAAATTTGATTTTAATGTTAAATTGTTAATAACTTTTTCATTTTTCAAGATTTTTTTAAAGTAGAGGTCTATTCCATACGCGCAATTGTACAGATTATTAAAATGTATGATTTGTCTATTTGAGATTATCCTGCAGGACAGTAGGACTTCCATCAGCGAGGCATATCGCGACCGACGCGCCGCCATTTTGGAACGCCCCTCTCAGCCCCTTTTTTGTTTTGCCATTTAAAATTATTTTTAAAATAAAGTTTAAGCTTTGACAAATAAGACACAAAAAGTTTTAACTCATTATCTGTAATAGTTTCCCCAAAAATCAGATATCAAATAAAAAACATTTTTTGTTCAACCGATTGTTCCTATGGCAGCTTTGTAAAATAGTGATCCGATTTTAACATATGAACTACGTGCAGAGAGAATACACATCTGTACCAAGTTTCATCTCGATAGCTTCAAAACTGAGAGTCTAGTTCGCATAGAAACAGACCGACAGACGGACGTGGCTTTATCAACTCGGCTGTTGATGCTGATCAAGAATATATATTTTTAATGGAGTTGAAAACGCCTCCTTCAATGTGTTACAAACATCGTGACAAAAACAATATACCCTCTGCAAGGGTATAAAAAGCTTAATTGAACATATGCACATCTGTTCGTTTGTACACATGGCTATATCGACTCGGCTTGTGATGCTGATCAAGAATATATATACTTTATGGGGTCTGCCACGCCTCCTTCTGCCTGTTACATACATTTGCACAAACCCAATATACTCTTGCAGATAGTATAAAAATAACCGCAGTGCAAAACTGTAACATTTGACATTTTTAAAATTTTTTTTCCGCACATTTTTTCCAGCCAACCAATTGATTTTAAATTTCCAAAATAGATAGCTAAATATTGTACTCATAAAATGAGATTAAGATTTTAAGCGTGCATAAAGCAAAAGAGAAAAATAGAGCCCGTTGAAGTTAAAACGTTAAACACGTGTTACAGTTTTGCTCGTCAGTGTATATAAAATGCATACTTCGTAAATTTAATAGACACTTAACATTTTCAAAGCAAGCATTTTCTGCATTTTTAGTCGAGTTCCTAAGACAGCTATAAGATATAGTGGACCACGCTCTGTTTGCAAACTGCTGCGGCTAATGTATATATAACAAGTAAGAAAGGCTACAGTCGAGCGCGCCGACTGTAAAAGACCCCGTACTCTCCTTGTATTCGAAATTAATATTTGAATACGATTGTAATTTAAAATTTAAGTTTTAAAATTAAATTGAAAAAAAAAAATTTGAATCAGTCACTGATGGAATTCGAACCCGCGCTTACTGACGCAAGTTCCATATCATGCTGCACCCCTACTAGTTACACAACACCATTCATTTGGCAGAAATTTGATTATTTTCATTTACATATAATAATGTAGTTATTTAAAAAATAAAAAAATAACTAAATTTCTGGGTCTGTGCCGGGTTCGAACCGCAGACCATTGGCTGTTGCACCAGTTAAAATTCTTTATTTACATTTTTGTTTGAAATTTAAAAAAGTAAATTCCACTGTCGGGAATTGAACCTGCGAACATATACGCAGCTTGCATAACGCGTCAGACAGAGATCCGATTATTTTCATTTACATGTAATAATGTTATTAGATAAGAAGCACAAAAAACAAAATTTTATTTCTGAGTCTGCGCCGGGTTCGAACCGCAGACCATTGGCTGTTGCACCAGTTAAAATTCTTTATTTACATTTTTGTTTAAATTTAAAAAAGTAAATTCCACTGTCGGGAATTGAACCTGCGAACTTATACTCAACTTGCAGAACACGCCGCAACGCTACTAATTGCACCAACCCCTTCTTATGAAACGGTTCCGATTATTTTCATTAAGATATAATAGTGCTAAATAATAAAAATAAAAAAAAATAAAAAAAAAAAAATTAATTTCTGAGTCCGTGCCGGGGTTCGAACCGCAGGTCTTGTGTTTACAAAGAAGTGCGTTGCCCACCCGGACCACGTTCTCTTTGCAAACTATTGCGGCTGATGTATATATACACATACAGTTATCTCTTTTCTTTTAACCACGTGCATTCACAACGCGCTTCATGGGCTTCTTTGTTGTTTAATTGCTCAGTTGTTTATAGTTGGATTTTTATGCAACTTTCAGGGTAGTTTAATATGATTTGTCTTTAAACAAATTTTGAATTACAATACTGTACTACATTTGTAAATGCTTTAAAAACGACATGTAAGATTTGAAAAGTTTTTTAGTTCGTGTGGGAAAAGGGGGCGTGGCAGACCAAAATTTTTAATGACGTTGCATTTGTGCTGTTTGTAGGAACCTGCGTACCAGAATTGGTGTTCCTAAGTGCCATAGTTACGGAGATATTCGCCGAAAACATCAATTTTTTCCGAGGTGTGTCTAGTTTTTTGCTTATTGCGGGGGCGGTGGGGGGCGTGGCGCAGATTTGAAATAAACTTGATCTGCTCGAGAAAGTTACGGAATTTTTATTACAAATTTGGTGTCTCTAGCTCTTATAGTCTCTGAGATCCAGGTGTTCATACGGACGGACGGACAGACGGACAGACGGACAGACGGACAGACGGACATTGCTATATCGACTCGGCTGTTGATGCTGATCAAGAATATATATACTTTATGGGGTCGGAAAAGCTTCCTTCTGCCTGTTACGCACATTTGGCTTCTGACAAACCTAATAGACCCCTATACTCTTTTTTAAAGAGTACGGGGTCTAAAAATACAGTTATCTCTTTTCTTTCAACCACGTGCATTGACAATGCGCTTCAAGGGACACTTTCTTACCTAATTGCTCAGTTTAAAATTGGATTTTTATGCAACTTTCAGGGTAGTTTAATATGATTTGTCTTTAAACAAATTTTGAATTACAATACTGTACTATATTAGCAAATGCTTTAAAAACGACATGAAAGTTTTGAAAAGTTTTTTAGTTCGTGTGAGAAAAGGGGGCGTGGCAGAAAGAAAAGTACAGTCGAACACGCCCGACCGTATAATACTCTCTGCTTTTATTCCCAATTATAATGCTTAAATAATAGTCTGTATGTACATACAAATTCGTTTGACGTTAAATGTATGCACATACATATTTGTGTATGAATACTATTGGTCGGCATGACTAGCGCTGTCTCTCTCGCACTCATTGCTCTCGAATAAAATCTTTGTTGCTTCATTTCTTTCTTGTTTATGGTCGGATTCTTAAAAAACTTTCAGGAGAGTTTGACATGATACGTCTTCAAACGAATCATAAATAACAACACTGTACGATAAGAATAAATGCTTTAAAACCGGCATGCAAGTTTGAAATTTTCTTTTATTTCTTGCGGAAAAAGGGGGCGTGGCAGCCCAAAACTTTTGATGTCATTGCATTAATGCGGTCTCTAAAAACACGTATACCAAAATTGGTATTCCTAGGTGCCATAGTTACTGAGATATTCGCCGAAAACATAGATTTTTCCCGAGGTGTGACGGGTTTTTTACTCATTGTGGGCGAATGGGGCGTGGCATCGAAAAAAAAAAAGATTCTTGTATTGACTGACTAAACATCGAGTCGATTGAGACCAAACTCGAACTTGTAGCTCTTACCATCTCTGAAATCTGTTTGTTCATACGGACAGACAGACAGACGGACAGACAGACAGACAGACAGACAGACAGACAGACAGACAGACAGACGGACGGACGGACAGACGGACATGGCTATATCGACTCGGCTCGTGACGCTGATCAAGAATATATATACTATATGGGGTCTGCCACGCCTCATTCTGCCTGTTACATACATTTGCACAAACCCAACATACTCTTGCAGAGAGTATAAAAAGTGTTTCATGTTCAAGTTTTTGGGGTTTATCGATGCACACTTGTTTAGTAGGTTGTAGTTTTATTTCAGAAAAAAATGAGATGTCCTTTATCCTTATCCGACAATATGACCTTATTCAGAAAAAAATCCGTTTTCTTAACGAGCAAAATAATAGTAGTAAATTTATTTTAGTTTAATAAAAGAATAATTTGTAACTTTTATTGCCAGGAAAATGTTATAAATGTAAGATCCGATAATTATTTATAAATTTAGGTTAACTTGGATGATATTTGTTGTCAAAAACAGGTGCACAGCTCCATTACATTTAGTCTACTAAGGCTTAACACTTTTAAGGAACAATAGGCATCCGTTTGCGGTCTACTTTAGTCCAACGACCTTATTTGGTTGTTGGATTGGCAGTAGATACACTAGACTTTATACAAGAACACATAATTTTAATTGAGGGTACACTGGGAGCCTCCGAGGGTCACTTCATCAGTTCTAAGAAAGAAATTTTTCATAACTTTATGTGGTTTTGGGAGCGTAGTCTTGTTCGAAGACCTTGAAATGGAGAATACCATACCGTGCATAGAGTACAAAAGATTTAACTATGATTTGAAGGTATTCGTTTCGATCTATAGCATCTTGGACAGAAAATACAGACCCAGTTCCAAAATAAGAAAATCATGTCCAGGCCATAACAGTCCGTTTTAAGATATTAATCATCTATGTATTGCATTTGGGTACCTATTCCGAGTTTTTGGTCATTAATCATACAACCGTGATCACTTACATAACAACAATTCAATTTTGGACCCATCTGACCACTGTTTAATGGACTACTCCACTACTGGCCGATCCTAGCCAATTTACGTGCATTATGGAATACTCAGTTCGTTGGTTTATGGTCTTCTACAATATATTGGGAGGTTTCCGTATGCTCTAAATAATTAAATAATGTTCTATTAAAATTCGCGGCTCTGACCAAACCTTTAAAGACACTTCCAGTGCTTCCTGGGTCATCCCAGTGGATCCCAAAGGATGAAGACTTGTAGATCCCGATCTAACTTTTTATAATTTCAACTACATTTATCGCAATTGCCTGATAGTTTCTTTCTTATATTAGATATTGAAAGTCAGGTTAGGGGTCACATTCATATTTTTGCCATTCTGGACAAGTTCTGTCCTTGAAAACGAGGATTTTGATAGAATCCTTTTTTCAAGGCAAGTGCGTTTACCGCTGAGCGTTAAAGATACTAAATTTAACAAATTTAATTAAATTTGTATAGGAGTCTTTAAAAATATATAATACAATGCAGAAAATTTAAATCAATCGGAAAAGATTTGGGTTTTTTGCGTTTGTAGCGTCACCACTACTATTATTTTGCTCGCCCGAAATTCGTCCTGTGCACTTAAAACAGAATTTGTAAAGTGGTAGAAGCTTAAAGGCCGTTATAATGAATTAGACACATAATACATACATCAATTAATCAAAATAAATTAAAGTTTTAAGCAGATCAGACTATTTCATGCGAAAGGACGAACAAAATATTGAAGGTATCAACCACTACTATTTTTTTGCTCGTAACTGTATATATAAATATATGTGCACGTATATATAAATATATGTGCATACATATAACGTCGATTTGTATGTGCATACAGACAAACATATGTATGTTCGATTATAAATTGTCTTTTTGTTGTAAGGTGTTCTAGTACAAGAACTATCTATTGTAATATCCGGATACAGATTTTAACATTATAATTTGGAATAAAAGCAGATAGTATTATACGGTCGGGCTCGTTCGACTGTACTTTTTATACACTCTGCAAGAGTATATTGGGTTTGTGCAAATGTATGTAACAGGCAGAAGGAGACGTGGCAGACCCCATAAAGTATATATATTCTTGATCAGCATCACAAGCCGAGTCGATATAGCCATGTCCGTCTGTCCGTCTGTCCGTCCGTATGAACAAACAGATTTCAGAGATGGTAAGAGCTACAAATTCGAGTTTGGTCTCTATCGACTCGATATTTAGTCAGTCAATACAAGAATCTTTTTTTTTTTTGATGCCACGCCCCATTCGCCCACAATGAGCAAAAAACTGGGCACACCTCGGAAAAAATAGATGTTTAAAGCGAATATCTCAGTAACTACGGCACTTAGGAATACCAATTTTGGTACGCATATTCCTAAAGACAGTATAAATACATTGCCACTTAAAATTTTGGACTGCCACGCCCCCTTTTTTCGTAAGAAAAAAAAAACTTTTTAAACTTGCATGCCGTTTTAAAGGCATTTGTTGTTATCGTATTGTTATTTATGATTCCTTTGAAGACAAATCAGATCAAACTATCCTGAAAGTTGCATAAAAATCCAACAACAAACAAAAGAGCTACCGATTATAAAGTTAATATTTAGGTCAATGCATGAGTGCGAGCTCGACAGAAACATACAAGCATATACTCGAACTCTTTTAATGCATGTGTGGCGGCAACAGTATACATACACACATATATACATATATATGTGCATACATATAACGTCAAACGAATTTGTATGTGCATAAACACAAACATATGTATGTTCGATTATAAATTGTCATTTTTTTGTAACGTGTTCTAATACAAGAACTATCTATTGTAATATCCGGATACTGATTTTAACATTATAATTGGGAATAGAAGCAGAGAGTATTATACGGTCGGGCGCGTTCGACTGTACTTTTCTTACTTGTCTTACTTGTTATGTTAATTTCAGCATAGTTTGATATAATTTGTTTGATATTCGCCAAGAACATCGAGTTTTCCGGATGTCAGTTTAGTTTTTGGCTTATTGGGGGCGAATATGCCGTAGCATCGAAAAACAAGAAAGAAAAGTACAGTCGAACACGCCCGACCGTATAATACTCTCTGCTTCTATTCCCAATTATAATGTTAAAATCAGTATCCGGATATTACAATAGATAGTTCTTGTATTAGAACACGTTACAAAAAAATGACAATTTATAATAATACTCTCTGCTTTTATTCCCAATTATAATGCTTAAATCGGTATCCGGATATTACAATAGATAGCTCTTGTATTAGAACACGTTACAACAAAAAAAAATAATTTATAATCGAACATACATATGTTTGTCTGTATGCACATACAAATTCGTTTGACGTTATATGCATGCACATGTATATGTGTGTATGTATACTATTGCCGCCACACATGCATCAAAAGAGTTCGAGTATATGCTTGTATGTTTCTGTCGCGCTCGCACTCATGCATTGACTTAAATATTAACTTTATAATCGGTAGCTCTTTTGTTTATTGTTGGATTTTTATGCAACTTTCAGGATAGTTTGATCTGATTTGTGTTCAAAGGAATCATAAATAACAATACTGTATGATAAGAAGAAACGGTATGCAAGTTAAAAAATTTTTTTTTTCCTACGGAAAAAGGGGGCGTGGCCGCCAAAAATTTTAAATGGCAATGCATTTATACTGTCTCTAGGAACCTCCATACCAAAATTGGTGTTCCTAAGTGCCGTAGTTACTGAGATATTCGCCGAAAACATCTATTTTTTCCGAGGTATGTTCAGTTTTTTGCTCATTGTGGGCAAATGGGGCATGGCATCAAAAAAAAAAAAAAGATTCTTGTATTGACTGACTAAATATCGAGTCGATTGAGACCAAACTCGAATTTGTAGCTCTTACCATCTCTGAAATCTGTGTGTTCATACGGACAGACAGACGGACAGACAGACAGACAGACGGACAGACGGACATGGCTATATCGACTCGGCTTGTGACGCTGATCAAGAATATATATACTTTATGGGGTCTGCCACGCCTCCTTCTGCCTGTTACATACATTTGCACAAACCCAATATACTCTTGCAGAGAGTATAAAAAGATTCCTGTATTGACTAAGTATGGAGTTAATACTGTTTAAATTTGAACTTGTAGCTCTTACTTTGTCCGAGATCTGTGTGTTCATACAGACAGACAGGCGGACATGGCTATATCAACTCGGCTTGTGATTCTGATCAAGAATTTATCGATTTTATGGGAAACGCGGCAGCCTTCTGATTGTAGCATTGTTTGCAAAATCTAATATACTCTTGCAGAGAGTATAACAATGTGGACTAGATTGAGTACGGGGTCGCTCGACTGTAATCTCTTTTACTTGTTTCACACAAATAAGTAATTTTCTACCGATTTTCCGTGTGGAAGCTTTGGATATAGTTGTCTGAACTAATCTTGGTGAGGATAGTTATAATGGTACCATACATAAAATGTGTATACTTGGCCACGTTTCCTTTTCATTATTATGTATTATTATAAAAATATTTTTGCACTATTTGCGGAGGCGGCATGTGGCGGGACAACAATTTAAAATAAACTTGAAACGCGAACACTAGAGACGGACTTTCTTTCCAAATTGTATGTCTCTAGCTCCGATATTTTTTGAGACCTAGTTTTATATTCAGGCGGACGTGCAGACAGATAGACAGATGTACATTGATATATTGACTCGGCTGTTAATGCTGATCAAGAAGATATATAATTTTGAGGGTCGGCCAACTGTTCCTAAACTTTTTATACTCTCTGCAAGAGTATATTGGGTTTGTGCAATTGTATGTAACAGGCAGAAGGAGGCGTGGCAGACCCCATAAAGTATATATGTTCGACTGTACTTTTCTTACTTGTTTCTAATGATGACTGAAATAAATATTGTGAGTGGAAAGTGGCGCAAATGGATTCCTTTATAGACGAGCGTGTAAAATTTTATGAACCATTTATGGCAAAGTGAAAAGGAAAGAAATATATTTGAGAGACGGAGAGGGACAGAAAAGCGAAATGGAATCAATGAATCATATAATAGTAAAGAAGCAAAAGGGAAAAGCAGAAAACGTCAAAGCGGAATAATAATGCGATGACAACAGAGCTAAATACGGAGACGGAGACGATGAGGAATATAGACATGGAGACAGAGCCAGGCAGAGTCTTCTAGTCTCCAATCTCCACTTTGCAGTCTCTAGTCTTATGTTTCTGTTGCCACCCGACCAAATTGTTCAAGCATTGCAAAAATATTATTATGATTGCTACTGCAGTTTCATCTGCAAAAAAACACCGGGAGACAAGAAGAGGAGTGAGCGGATCGTATAGGAGAGAAGGGAGAAAGGAAAACGTTGAGTGCGTCAACGTTGCCGCTCCACAAAATCCGATAAATACTGAAAGGAAGCAGCAACATTGGGTTGCACACTGCCACGACTCAAGGCTGGGGCGGCGGTACGTATAGTTTCTGAATCATTTGAAATGAATAAAATAAATTTGTTGCCACGTTGCAAGAGTCAAGTTCTATGTTCCCAGTTGAAAGTTACTAGTTGATCGTTGTTAGCTTCATACCAAATACACAGCGACAGTAAATACCACATTCAAATTGTTCAACGCCACTGTGTGCCATCCTGTTGCAAGCACCTAAATGTGTTGCATGACTCTTCTTTTAATGCTTAGTCATTGACTATAAATTAAAGGACCACAATTTGTAGAGTGTATTATGTTTAAATGAGACAGAATTATGCGACCCTATAGAATATACATATTTCTGATCAACATCAACAGCAGAATCGACATAATCAACCAAATTTTCTTGATATTCTTTTGCCATATGCGAAACAATTTTTAAATCTTTTAGCTGCCATTAAAACCATCGGTTGTAAATGCTAAGTTTGAAAATTATAATATCTATTGACCGATTTAATCCAATCGATTACCTATCTGCTCACAAAATTTTATTTAGATTGGACAACTATATCGCATACATAGGAAATTTTTAACATTTATTTATGATTTTAGAAAAATATTTTAAAAAAGACTTTGAAATTATCAAAATATAATTTACGTGAGTTATACTCTGCATGCGTTGGTTTATCAGAAGTCAACTGTGCATATGAAGTTGATACAGTATAGTTAATATAGCGTGTCCGACTGTCCGTCCATATGAATTCCTGGATCTCAGAAACTATATAAGCTAGAGCCAACACGTTTGGAATGAAAGTTCGTCCCCTTTTGCGAGCAGATTAACCCTCTACTTCCACGAGCTCAGATTAGAAAAAAAAAAATTATTTTCGAGTGGTCATGGCTTTATAGTGCAGGTTTAGGATCTATGCGGTCAAACGTTGACCCCGCGTGAAACCTTGACCACAAATAAAAATCTTAATGGATGTATTTTTTCTAGTTAAATCCATTTTTGATAAGTTCGTCAATGCCGCAATACAGATATACTTATTTTTAGACCCCGTACTCTTGAAAAGATTACAGGGGTCTATTAGGTTTGTCAGAAGCCAAATGTGCGTAACAGGCAGAAGGAAGCTTTTCCGACCCCATAAAGTATATATATTCTTGATCAGCATCAACATCCGAGTCGATATAGCAATGTCCGTCTGTCCGTCCGTCTGTATGAACACCTGGATCTTTTAAACTACAAGAGCTAGAACCACCAAATTTGTAACCAAAATTCAGTAACTTTCGCGAGCAGATCAAGTTTATTTCAAATCAGTACCACGCCCCCTACCGCCCCCGCAATAAGCAAAAAACCAAAGACACCACGCTCGCTTTGCAAACTGCTGCTGCTAATGTATATATAAATATAAAGTTATCTCTTTTCTTTCAACCACGTGCATTGACACTGCGGTTCAAGGGACACTTTCTTACCTAATTGCTCAGTTGTTTATAGTTGGATTTTTATGCAACTTTCAGGGTAGTTTGATATGATTTGTCTTTAAACGAATCTTAAATTACAACACTGTACGATGAGGACAAATACCTTAAAAACGGCATCGAAATTGAAAATTTTATTTATTTATGTTTTGTGGAAAAAGGGGGCGTGGCAGCAAAAAATTTTTAATGGCACTGCATTTATGCTGTCCCTAGGAACCTGCGTATCCAAATTGGTGGTCGTAAATGCCATAGTTACGGAGATATTCGCGGAAAAATCAATTTTTTTCGAGGTGTCTTTGGCGTGGCACTGTTTTTAAATAAAATTTATCTGCTCGCGAAAGTTACGGAGTTTTTATATTCTCTGCAAGAGTATATTGGGTTTGTGCAAATGTATGTAACAGGCAGAAGGAGGCGTGGCAGACCCCATAAAGTATATATCTTCTTGATCAGCATCACAAGCCGAGTCGATATAGCCATGTCCGTCTGTCCGTCTGTCTGTCTGTCTGTCCGTCTGTCTGTCCGTATGAACACACAGATTTCAGAGATGGTAAGAGCTACAAATTCGAGTTTGGTCTCAATCGACTCGATATTTAATCAGTCAATACAAGAATCTTTTTTTATTTCGATGCCACGCCCCATTCACCCACAATGAGCAAAAAACTAGACATACCTCGGAAAAAATCTATGTTTTCGGCTAATATCTCAGTAACTATGGCACTTAGGAATACCAATTTTGGTACACGTGTTCCTAGAGACCGCATAAATGCAATGACATCAAAAGTTTTGGGCGACTACGCCCCCTTTTTCCGCAAGAAATAAAAGAAAATTTCAAACTTGTATGCCGTTTTTAAAGCATTTTTTCTTATTGTACAGTGTTGTTATTTATGATTCGTTTGAAGACGTATCATGTCAAACTCACCTGAAAGTTTTGTAAGAATCCGACCATAAACAAGAAAGAAATGAAGCAACAAAGATTTTATTCGAGAGCAATGAGTGCGAGAGAGACAGCGCTGGTCGTGCCGACCAATAGTATTCATACACATCGTTGGCTTGTGATGCTGATCAAGAATATATATACTTTATGGGGTCTGCCACGCCTCCTTCTGCCTGTTACATACATTTGCACAAACCCAAAATACTCTTGCAGAGAGTATAATTAGTCGTGCAGCGACATTAACTTTACGGCTTGGCTCGTTTTATGGTTTCGGAGTTTTTGGAAAGCAACACATACTATCCTTTTACCGAGTGCAAACGGCAAAAGTTCATCGATATGTTGCTATCAATTAAAATCTTGTTAATTTTGTACAAAATTTAGGATCCGTGTTCAAATATCGTGACTAAAAATACAACCATCATAATTTTATTGTAATTTATGTATTTTTAATTGTAATAAAATTGAACATAGTCTCTCAGTTTTAAAGCTATCGTGATGAAGCTTTGTACACATGTGTATTCTCTCTGCGCGCAGCTCATATGCTAAGCCAGATCGGATCACTATATCATATAGCTCTAATAGGAACAATCGGTTCAAAAATGCTGAAAATGCTTAGTATGAAAACTTTCAGTGTCTCTTGAACGATTTGAACCAAATCGCAATATGCATTCTTTACCATTTTCCATCAGCCGACCAAATTTTATCCAGATCGCACCACTATATCATATAGCTGCCATAGAAACAATCGGTTGAAATACTTAGTATAAAAATTGTCTATGTCTGTTGATCGATTTTAACCAAATTCATAATTCAAAATATGCATTTAGTATCATTTCCTATATGCTCACAAAATTTCATTCAAATCGGACTACTATATCATATAGCTACTGTTGGAACAAATACCGATAAAAATAAAATTAACGCAATATGCATGTCTGCAAGGGTATTTAATCTTCGTCTAGCCGAAGATAACCTTTTTTTTTTGTCTGGTTATTGTTGATATGTTGACTTAATATATTAAAACCAAATGTACTTAATCAACATTGGAGTTTAAACACAGCACACTATTATTTGAATTTTTTGGGGATGCTGCATTTTGCTTCCATTCACAAATTTGCTAATTGACGCATAAACGAATTTTGTTGGGCATTTACATTTATTTATGAACAACTGCTAAATATTTGGCGTGTGTGTGTTTGTGTGTGTGTGTATGTGTGTGTGTGTGTGTGAGTAAGTGAAAGTATTTTGACTCTGTCAAACAAGTTGACAACTCGCGATATGTTGTGTGTATATGTTATATAAGTATTTCGTGAAAATCGTTAAATTAACATGACAAATGACAAAGGACCGATAAAAGTACATGCATGCAACGTGGCGTCCCAGGAGGTGTGTCACCACACTGACCACAAATGCAGTTTAATACCCAAGTACAAGAGAGAGAAAGAAGGAAAGGACGACTGTGGGAGGGAAAGACAGGGAGAAGAGAAGAAAGTGAATACACGACAGTCAACACTATAATAAATCCGTAAATATAATGGCCAAGGAAACTTTGGTAATTGGACGAGCTTATACTTACCCACTCCGCACCACTTCATTACCCACCAATAAAAAAGAGAAGCAAAAACACCCAGAAACCCAATAAACTTAGGCAGGAGTGCGGAATCCGTAACCTGGAACCCTAAACACAATACGTCCCATTTCCTTTCAGTTCCTTCCCTTACCGCTTGGCCATAAAATGTCGCGATGCTCGTTGTCGTTGTTTGTTTATGGTTATGGTTATGTCTGTGTCTATCTGAAAGGGCTTGTCAGTGTGTGTTTGTGTGTGTGACTGTGTGTGTGCATTAGTTCAAAAGCGTAGGCGAGGCATTGCATGTGGTCCTCTCCACGTGTATGCGACTGAATTTTACGGGTATATAAAAATGCCAAAATGGACATAACTTCGCACACTGGACACAGTACACAGTAGTAAAAAAACTTTGATTAATGATAACAATTTTAACTGAGAAATGTAGAAATAAGTATGAAAGGCTACAGTCGAGCACGCCGACTGTAAGAGACCCCGTACTCTCCTTGTATTCCAATTCAAAATTAATATTTAAATCTGACTGTATATAATATAAAATTTAAATATTAAACAAGTAAGAAAGGCTACACTCGAGCGCGCCGACTGTAAAAGACCGCGTACTCTCCTTGTATACAAAATTAATATTTGAATGACTGTAATTCAAGTCAATGATGGGATTCAAACCCGCGCTAACTGGAACAGCATAACATCTTTCAACCCTACTAGTTGCACCACACCATTCATTTTGTACATTTTAAAAAGTTTTTTAGTTCTTGTGGGAAAAGGGGGCGTGGCAGACCAAAACTTTTAATGACGTTGCATTTGTGCTGTTTCTACCTGCGTACCAGAATTGGTGTTTCTAAGTGCTATAGTTACGGAGATATTCGCAGAAAACATCAATTTTTTGCGAGGTGCGTCTAGTTTTTTGCTTATTGCGGGGGCGGTAGGCGGCGTAGCCCTGATTTGAAATAAACTTCATCTGCGTACATCATTGACGGACTTTTATTTGAAAATTTGGTGTCTCTAGCTCTTGTAGTTTAAAAAATCCAGGTGTTCATACAGACGGACAGACAGACGGACGGACGGACAGATGGACATTGCTATATCGACTCGGCTGTTGATACTGATCAAGAATATATATACTTTATAGAGTCGGAAAAGCCTCCTACTGCCTGTTACGCACATTTCGCTTCTGACAATCCTAATAGACCCCTATACTCTATTTTAGAGTACGGGGTCTAAAAAAAATTCGTTTGTCATTTTATGTATGTACATACATATGTATATATGTGTGTACGTATGTATACTATGGCTTGGCACGGCTGCCAAACACGCGCACCGTATGTTTCCGCTTTCCCGTAAACTTTGTAACCTGGTTCCTTTGTTTATAATTGGATTTTAATGCAATTGTCAGGATAGTTTGATATAGTTTGTCTTTAAACAAATTTTGAATTACAATACTGTACTATGTTAGCAAATGGCTTAAAAACGGCACGTAAGTTTGAAAAGTTTTTTATTCTTGTGGGAAAAGGGCGCATGGCAGACCAAAATTTTTAATGACGTTGCATTTGTGCTGTTTCTAGGAACCTGCGTACCAGAATTGGTGTTCCGAAGTCCTATAGTTACGGAGATATTTGCCGAAAACATGAATTTTCCCGAGGTGTTTTGCATTTTGCTGGGGCGTTAAGGGGCGTGGCAAAAATTTGAAATAAACTTTATCTGCGTACATCACGACGGACTTTCATTCTAAATTTGGTGTCTCTAGCTCTTGTAGTTTAAAAGATCTAGGTGTTCATACAGACGGACGGACAGACAGACGGACATTGCTATATCGATTCGGCTGTTGATGCTGATCAAGAATATATATACTTTATGGTCGGAAACGCCTCCCTCTACCTGTTACGCATATTTCGCTTCTGACAAACCTCATAGACCCTCTACTATTTTTATACTCTCTGCAAGCGTATATTGGGTTTGTGCAAATGTATGTAACAGGCAGAAGGAGGCGTGGCAGACCCCATAAAGTATATATATTCTTGATCAGCATCACAAGCCGAGTCGATGTAGCCATGTCCGTCTGTCTGTCTGTCCGTCCGTATGAACAAACAGATTTCAGGGATGGTATGAGCTTCAAGATCGAATTTGGTCTCTATCGACTCGATATTTAGTCAGTCAATACAAGAATTAATTTTTATACTCTCTGCAAGAGTATATTGGGTTTTGTGCAAATGTATGTAACAGGCAGAAGGAGGCGTGGCAGACCCCATAAAGTATATATATTCTTGATCAGCGTCACAAGCCGAGTCGATATAGCCATGTCCGTCTGTCCGTCTGTCTGTCTGTCTGACTGTCTGTCTGTCTGTCCGTCTGTCCGTATGAACACACAGATTTCAGAGATGGTAAAAGCTACAAATTCGAGTTTGGTCTCAATCGACTCGATATTTAGTCAGTCAATACAAGAATCTTTTTTTTTTTTTTGATGCCACGCCCCATTTGCCCACAATGAGCAAAAAACTAGACATACCTCGGAAAAAATAGATGTTTAAAGCGAATATCTCAGTAACTACGGCACTTAGGAATACCAATTGTGGTATGCAGGTTCCTAGAGACAGTATAAATGCATTGACATTTAAAATTTTTGGCTGCCACGCCCCCTTATGCCTTAAGAAAAGAAAAAACATTTTCAAATTTGCATGCCTTTTTAAAGGCATTTGGTCTTATCGTAGAGTATTGTTATTTATGATTCCTTGGAAGACAAATTATATCAAACTATGCTGAAAGTTGCATAAAAATCCAACAAAAAACAACAGAGATACCGATTATAAAGTTAATATTTAAGTCAATATTCGAACTCTTTTGATGCATGTGTGGCGGCAATAGTATACATACACAAATATATACATATATATGTGCATACATATAACGTCATTTTGTATGTGCATTCAGACAAACATATGTATGTTCGATTAAAAATTGTCTTTTTTTTTGTTGTAAGGTGTTGTAATAGAGAACTATCTAATAGGGAATAAAAGCAGAGAGTATTATACGGTCGGACATGTTCGACTGTTCTTTTCTTACTTGTTTAGAGTGTTGACCCAGCACAACAAAGAAAACGAGAAAGAATGCTATAGCCGCCTCGCGACTTTAGGATACCCGTTACCCAGTTTCAATTTGTAATTAACAATGGGTAATTATAATAATATTAGTGCAATAGTGGGGATGTTTAAGATAGCCTTGGAAAACACAGAAAATTTTCACACAAATTTATGATCAGAGCATATTTTTGAACGATTGTTCCTATGGGTGCTATACGATATAGTAGTCCGATTTAAATGAAACTCGGTCAGTATGTTATTGATAAATATATTCTGTGTCAGTTTCATTAAGATAGCTTGGTAAATACATAACATTTTCATACAAATTACAACTAAGAGCGAATTTTTGACCGATTGTCCCTATGTGAGCTATACGATATTGTAGTCCGATTTGGATCAAACTGGGTCATCTTATGTACGCCATAGATATGTATGTACATCGTATGTGAATTTGGATCGGATAACGTAACTAAGAAAAAGGTTTTCTATACAAAAACATGCTATTTTTACCTGCTTAAACCTTTATATGAACATAGAACGCCCTTAAGTTGCCGTGTCCAAAAACAAAAAAAACTTTTTCTCTACGAGTAACGGGTATAATTACAGTCGAGCGCGCCCGACCGTATAGTATTGTAACAAAAGCTGAGAGTATTATACGGTCGGTCGCGTTCGACTGCACTTTTCTTACTTGTTATACCCGTTACTCGTAGAGTACAAGGGTATATTGTAGTCGTTGGAATGTATGCAACAGGCAGAAGAAGGCGTGGCAGACCCCATAAAGTATATTTATTCTTGATCAGCATCAACAGCCGAGTCGATATAGCAATGTCCGTCCTTCCGTCTTTCCGTCTGTCCGTCCGTCCGTCCGTCTGTATGAACATAAGGATCTCAGCAACTATAAGAGCTAGAAACACCCGAGAGGTCGCAAATAAAAGATAAAATGCCCAAGCAGTACAAGTTTGTTTTTGTTTTTGGACACGCCCACTTAAGGGCGTTCTATGTTTATATAAAGGTAAAAAGAGGTAAAAATAGCATGTTTTAGTATAGAAAACTTTTTTGTTAGCAACGTTATCCGAACCAAATTAACATGAAATGTTCATATCTATGGCGTACATAAGCTGACTATGATTCAAATCGGACCACTATGTCGTATAGCTCCCATAGGGACAATCGGTCAAAAGTTCGCTCCTAGTATGAGTTTGTATGAAAAATTTTGTATTTACCAAACTATCTTAATGAAACTGACACAGAATATATTTGTCAATAAAATAAACATACTGACCTATTTTCATTTTAATCGGACTACTATATTGTATAGCTCCCATAGGAACAGTCAAAAATATGCTCTGATCATAAATTTGTGTGAAAATTTTCTGTGTTTTCCCAGCTATCTTAGCCATCCCCTAAACTATTGCACTAATATTATTATCATTACCTATTTTTAATTGCATATTGAAACTGAGTAACAGGTATCCTAAAGTCGCGAGGCGACTATAGCATTCTTTCTTGTTTTTTTTTTTAGTGCCACGCCCCATTCGCCCATAATATGCAAAAAACTAAACATACCTCGGAAAAAATAGATGTTTAAAGCGAATATTTCAGTAACTACGGCAATTAGCCAATTTTGGTACGCATTTTCCTAAAGACAACATAAATGCACTACCATTTAAAATGTTTAAAAAGAAAACTTTTTAAGCTTACATGCCGTTTTAAAGACATTTGTTCTTATCATAGAGTATTTTTAGACCCCGTACTCTTAAAAAGAGTATAGGGGTCTATTAGGTTTGTCAGAAGCCAAATGTGCGTAACAGGCAGAAGGAAGCTTTTCCGACCCCATAAAGTATATATATTCTTGATCAGCATCAACAGCCGAGTCGATATAGCCATGTCCGTCTGTCCGTCTGTCCGTCCGTCTGTATGAACACCTGGATCTTTTAAACTACAAGAGCTAGAACCACCAAATTTGTAAAAAAAATTCAGTAACTTTCGCGAGCAGATCAAGTTTATTTCAAATCAGTGCCACGCCCCCTACCGCCCCCGCAATAAGCAAAAAACCAAAGACACCTCGAAAAAAATTGATGTTTTCCGCGAATATCTCCGTAACTATGACACTTACGACCACCAATTTGGGTACGCAGGTTTCTAGGGACAGCATAAATGCAGTGCCATTAAAATTTTTTTGCTGCCACGCCCCCTTTTTCCACAAGAAAAAAAATAAAATTTTCAATTTCGATGCCATTTTTAAGGCATTTGTCCTCATCGTACAGTGTTGTAATTTAAGATTCGTTTAAAGACAAATTATATCAAACTACCCTGAAAGTTGCATAAAAATCCAACTATAAACAACTGAGCAATTAAACAACAAAGTAGCCCATGAAGCGCGTTGTGAATGCACGTGGTTAAAAGAAAACAGATAACTGTATGTGTATATATACATTAGCCGCAATAGTTTGCAAAGAGAGCGTGGTCCGGGTGGGCAACGCACTTCTTTGTAAACACAAGACCTGCGGTTCGAACCCCGGCACGGACTCAGAAAATAAATTTTTTTTTTTTTTTTTTTTTTTTTTTTTTTTGTATTATTTAGCTCTATTATATCTTAATGAAAATAATCGGAACCGTTTCATAAGAAGGGGTTGGTGCAATTAGTAGTTTTGCGGCGTGTTCTGCAAGTTGAGTATAAGTTCGCAGGTTCAATTCTAGACAGTGGAATTTACTTTTTTAAATTTCAAACAAAAATGTAAATAAAGAATTTTAACTGGTGCAACAGCCAATGGTCTGCGGTTCGAACCCGGCCCAGACCCAGAAATTTAGTTATTTTTTTATTTTTTAAATAACTACATTATTATATGTAAATGAAAATAATCAAATTTCTGCCAAATGAATGGTGTTGTGTAACTAGTAGGGGTGCAGCATGATATGGAACTTGCGTCAGTAAGCGCGGGTTCGAATCCCATCAGTGACTGATTCAAATTTTTTTTTTTCAATTTAATTTTAAAACTTAAATTTTAAATTACAGTCGTATTCAAATATTAATTTCGAATACAAGGAGAGTACGGGGTCTTTTACAGTCGGCGCGCTCGACTGTAGCCTTTCTTACTTGTTTTTTTTTTCAATTTAATTTTAAAACTTAAATTTTAAATTACAGTCGTATTCAAATATTAATTTCGAATACAAGGAGAGTACGGGGTCTTTTACAGTCGGCGCGCTTGACTGTAGCCTTTCTTACTTGTTATTTATGATTCTTTTGAAGACAAATCATGCCGAACTATCCTGAAAGTTGCATACTATTCCAACAAAAAACAACTGAGGTACCGATTAAAGTTAATATTTAAGTGCGAGCATGAGTGCGAGCGCGACAGAAACATATAAGCATATATTCAAACTCTTTTGACGCATGTGTGGCGGCAATAGTATACATGCACACATATATATGTGCATACATATAACGTCAAACGAATTCGTATGTGCATACAGACAAACATATGTATGTTCGATTATAAATTGTCTTTTTTGTTGTAACGTGTTCTAATACAAGAACTATTTATTGTAATATCCGGATATTGATTTTGACATTATAATTGGGAATAAAAGCAGAAAGTATTATACGGTCGGGCTCGTTCGACTGTACTTTTCTTACTTGTTTATTTTTTGTTTATAGTCGGATTCTCATTAAACATAAAGAATAGTTTGATATAATAAGTCTTTAGACGAATCATTAATAAAACTAATGTACGATAAGAACAAATACTCTTAAAACGGCACAAAAGTTTATACATATTTTTACTCTTTGTAAAAAAAATTTAAATTATGTCATTTCAGTAACGCTGTCTCTAGTAACCTGTGTATCAAAATTGGTATTTCTAAGTAGTTACTGAAATATGCGCTTAAAACTTTGTTGCGTGTTTTCTATTTTGCTTATGGTCGGATTCTTATGAAACGTTCAGGATAGTTAAATTTCTTTTGTTTCTAAACACGTTCAGAAATACTAAATATGAACGATAAGATGAAATTCCTAAATTAAGGAATTGAAGTTTAACAATTATTTTATTCCTTATAGAAAAATATTCGTGCCAACCCAAATTTTTAAATGGCAATGCAATTATGCTGTCTGTACGAACCTTTGTATCAAAATTGGTATTTCTAAGTGTCTTAGTTAAGGAGATATTCGACGAAAACATATATTTTTGGCGAGGTGTGTCTAGTTTTTGCCTCATTGTGAGCGAATGGGGCGTGATATCGCAAAACCAAATTCTTGTATTGACTGATTATATAGTCGGTACTGACTAAATACGAACTTGTAGTTCTAAGCATCACTGAAATCTGTATGGTCATACGGACTGCCAGATAGACAGACGGACAGCCAGATTGACAGACTGACATGGCTATATCGACTCGGCATGTGACGCCGATCAAGAATATATATACTTTATGGGGTCTGCCACGCCTCCTTCTGATTGTTACATACATTAGCACAATTCCAATATACTCGTGCAGAGAGTATACAAATCATTATTGTGATCAAGAATACTATTCTGATTTCTTAAGATTAACCGATGCATTGAAAATAAAAGGTATTGCGAAATTCACTAAACACAAGAATGCTTAAAAAATAAAAATCTTTGAATCAAACCTTAATTTACAGACATAGAACACAATTCGTTTCTTAATATCTACTATAATTTTCAAATTTTTTAAAAGCATACAAATGAGTTTTTTAAATTCTCCTCAGAATTGTACTGTATTCTTTTAGAATTTATTGTGTTGGTTGTGTAATCTTACCATTGTATGCGACAACGCTCTCTGCCAACAGAAACGGAAGTTTCTACGTTATGTTTTTTGCTGTTATTGTTGCTGCTGTTTGTCAGGTACTCGTGCTTTTATTACAATATATGCGGGCATTGTTGCCATTGCGCTTTATGTGATTATTTTGCATATCTTAAAATTAAGTATACGAAAAATGTTTACATATTTTGCAGCACGTCTTATTTTTTAAGAGTTTTTTTTATTACATATTTTTTTATTATTTTGGGTTTTTGGCTCGATAATTAAAATTTGCGGATATAAAACAAAATGTTTTTTAGCGTTCCGTTAAATAAATCGTACCTCTAAAATGAACCGAAAGTTATCGACCTTTCACGTCAGTGAAATTGATCTTTCTAAAGTATTAGTATCTAACAAAATGTCATTAAGAATTAGAGGGTTTTCGACATAAGGAAATTACGTAAGCCTATAACTTTATCTATAACTTCTTGATTGAGCAACACTTAAATTAGCTTTGATTCCTTGATTACCATGTGTATCCACTTAAACACACACTCAAAACTGTACACACACACACATACCCATATCGTGAATGCTTGTACTGAAAGATACTTTGTAACTGTGCTTTATTGTTTTGTGCTCATACATTAAGTATGTTAATGCCATCGAAGTAGTGTAACTAGCCATAAAAGCACTAAATAGTTAACTATAAAAACCAACTGAAATGGAATCCACAAAGCGGTGTCAACTCTTGATGGAGATGGCAATGGCAATGGCGATGACGATGAAAATGTAGATGTAGATGCAAACACAGCGGTCAAAAAAAAAGGGTGTCTAATAAATGAGCTAACTTGACTTTATGAGCCATTAAAACACACAGCACATACAACTTTCAAAACAAATTATGTGCAGCATACTTACATACACCAAGCTTCCCAATCGCTGAAAGCAAACAAGGGATATAAGGTACACCCACCTGTAGAACATGCATTTTTATTCCCGTTATTCGTAGAGTACAAGGGTATATTGTAGTCTTGGAATGTATGTAACAGGCAGAAGGAGGCGTGGCAGACCCCATAAAGTATATATATTCTTGATCAGCATCAACAGCCGAGTCGATATAGCCATGTCCGTCTGTCCATCCGTCCGTCTGTATTAACAAAAGGATCTCAGCACCTATAAGAGCTAGAAAGACCCGAGAGGTCGCAAGTGAAAGATACAATTTGCAAGCAGTACAAGTTTGTTTTTGTTTTTGGAAACGCCCACTTTAGGGCGTTCTATGTTTATATAAAGGTAAAAGGAGGTAAAAATAGCATGTTTAAGTATAGAAAACTTTTTTGTTAGCAACGTTATCCGAACCAAATTAACATGAAATGTTCATATTTATGGCGTACATAAGCTGACCAAGTTTGATTCAAATCGGACCACTACATCGTATAGCTTCCATAGGGACAATCGGTCAAAAGTTCGCCCCTAGTATGAGTTTGTATGAAATATTTTTGTATTTACCAAGCTATCAATAATGTAAATATACTGAAAAAGTTTGATCCAAATCGGTCTACTATATCGTATAGCTCCCATAGAAACAATCTGTCAAAAATATGCTCTGATCATAAATTTTTGTGAAAATTTTCTTTGTTTTCCAAGCTATCTTAGTAATCCCCTAAACTATTGCACTTATATTATTATCATTACCCATTCTTAATTACATATTGAGCCTGAGTAACGGGTATCCTAAAGTCGCAACGCGACTACAGCATTCTTTCTTGTTTAATGACAATACCCTCTGTATATTGAGTTTGTGCAAAGTATGTAACAGTCAGAAGGGAGCGTGGCAGACCCCATAAAGTATATATATTCTTGATCAGCGTCACAAGGCGAGTCGATATAGCCATGTCCGTCTGTCTGTCCGTCTGTCTGTCCGTATGAACAAACAGATTTCAGAGATGGTAAGAGCTACAAGTTCGAATTTGGTCTCTATCGACTCGATATTTAGTCAGTCAATACAAGAATCTTTTTTTTTTCTATGACACGCCCCATTCGCCCACAATGAGCAAAAAACTGGACATACCTCGGAAAAAATAGATGATAAAAGCAAATATGTCAGTTACTATGGTGCTTAAGAATACCAATTTTGGTACGCTGGTTCCCAGAGACAGCATAAATGCATTTAATGTCATACGAATTTGTATGTGCATAAACACAAACATATGTATGTTCGATTATAAATTGTCTTTTTTGTTGTAACGTGTTCTAATACAAGAACTATCTATTGTAATATCCGGATACTGATTTTGAGATTATAATTGGGAATAAAAGCAGAGAGTATTATACAGTCGGGCTCGTTCGACTTTACTTTTCTTACTTGTTTTTTTAGACCCCGTACTCTTAAAAAGAGTATAGGGGTCTATTAGGTTTGTCAGAAGCCAAATGTGCGTAACAGGCAGAAGGAAGCTTTTCCGACCCCATAAAGTATATATATTCTTGATCAGCATCAACAGCCGAGTCGATATAGCCATGTCCGTCTGTCCGTCCGTCTGTATGAACACCTGGATCTTTTAAACTACAAGAGCTAGAACCACCAAATTTGTAAAAAAAATTCAGTAACTTTCGCGAGCAGATCAAGTTTATTTCAAATCAGTGCCACGCCCCCTACCGCCCCCGCAATAAGCAAAAAACCAAAGACACCTCGAAAAAAATTGATGTTTTCCGCGAATATCTCCGTAACTATGGCACTTACGACCACCAATTTGGGTACGCAGGTTCCTAGGGACAGCATAAATGCAGTGCCATTAAAATTTTTTTGCTGCCACGCCCCCTTTTTCCACAAGAAAAAAAATAAAATTTTCAATTTCGATGCCATTTTTAAGGCATTTGTCCTCATCGTACAGTGTTGTAATTTAAGATTCGTTTAAAGACAAATTATATCAAACTACCCTGAAAGTTGCATAAAAATCCAACTATAAACAACTGAGCAATTAAACAACAAAGTAGCCCATGAAGCGCGTTGTGAATGCACGTGGTTAAAAGAAAACAGATAACTGTATGTGTATATATAAATTAGCCGCAATAGTTTGCAAAGAGAGCGTGGTCCGGGTGGGCAACGCACTTCTTTGTAAACACAAGACCTGCGGTTCGAACCCCGGCACGGACTCAGAAAATAAATTTTATTTTTTTTTTTTTTTTTTTTTTTTTTTATTTATTATTTAGCACTATTATATCTTAATGAAAATAATCGGAACCGTTTCATAAGAAGGGGTTGGTGCAATTAGTAGTGTTGCGGCGTGTTCTGCAAGTTGAGTATAAGTTCGCAGGTTCAATTAATTTTAAAACTTAAATTTTAAATTACAGTCGTATTCAAATATTAATTTCGAATACAAGGAGTGTACGGGGTCTTTTACAGTCGGCGCGCTCGACTGTAGCCTTTCTTACTTGTTTTAATTTTAAATTTAATTTTTATGCACTGCACGAAATAAGCTGTTGCGAAAAAATAATGGACAAATTTTGTTTTCTTAAGATCTAAGCGTTCTAAGTTCTAAGAAATATATTGAAGTGCCTATGTTATTATTAAAAAAACTGATAAAAAAACTGTTTTTAAATTATTTTTGTATCTTTTATAGCTAATATTAGAGTTTGAAATTTCAGTTTAGCGTTGCACGAAATAAGGTGTGAGCCACTGTATATATGCCGTCACACATGCATCAAAAGAGTTTGAATATATGCTTGTATGTTTCTGTCGCGCTCGCACTCATGCATAAACTTTATAACCGCTTAAACATATACTTTTTAGCTTGGTAGATCTGTTGTTTATTGTTGGATTTGTATGCAACTTTCAGGATAGTTTGATATGATTTGTCTTCAAACAAATCATTAAGCGGGTAGTAAAGTTAATTCGGTGCAAATTAGGCCTGTTTTTGGAAATTTTTTAGCCGACACAGTTGATTTATTTAAAATTTTAAGTTTACTACATTATAATGTAATGTGTAAAGAATATTATCCTAAATATTTTATAAATTTGGATGACGTCATGAGCCGGTGGCAGCGAATCTGCGCGGGCGCTTTGACAAAAATGTCGTTTGTGGTGTCCCTCATAGCGCAACATTGGATCAACAAAAATTTTAAAACCAATTTGATTTCAATAGCTAATGAATTTTCGCAGGTAATGACGTCGAGTTTTTTTTTTTTTTAACTTTTTTTTTACAGCGTTTTGAATTCAAAACAACGATTTTTTATAAAAAAAATCGCAAATTTTAATAAAAAATAAAAAAAAACTCGACGTCATTACCTGGTCAATAAAGTTAAGAATTTTTGTAAAAAATTTGAAAGGAATCGGTTCAGTAGATTTTAAGGTAGAGTGGACACCGACCTTGAAAAGGGCAAGTGTGGGAAAACGCGTTTAAAGATTTTCGGCAGCGTGTAATCCGATTGCAGAGGAGCAAACTAAACCATCTGTATCTTTGTCAATTTAACTCCGATCGACTTCAAATTTTCACACAATAATCTTAAGACATTGCTGAGTAATATAAAAAAATAAAAATAAATAGACAAAAAAATAATTTAAATACTTTACTACCCCCTTAATGACAATACTGTACGATAAGAACAAATGCCTTAAAAAAAGGCATGCAAGTTCGGAAAGTTTTTTTTTCCTTACGGAAAAAGGGGGCGTGGCAGCCAAACATTTTAAATGGTAATGCATTTATGTTGTCTTTAGGAAAATGCGTACCAAAACATCTATTTTTTCCGAGGTATTTTTAGTTTTTTGCTCATTGTGCCTGTTACATACATTTGCACAAACCCAATATACTCTTGCAGAGAGTATAAAAAATAATATTATTTATTGAAATATTAATAGATGTTTTAATTCTCTACGCTTTAAAAGCTAGGGCTTACTTTTTTAAGTGTAATGCGTGAAAAAACAGAGGATGAAAACCGATTTTCTTTTCGGGCATCCTGCTAATAATCTTAACATTGATTATTTTAAAGAAGACGAAAACCGCCTGAAATCCTGTTTAGCTTGTCAGTTTGTAATTTATGTTAAGGTTTTATCTTAATTCAAGTGCTATCTAATCTTTTGGTGACACCAACAACAACAACAATAACAGCAACAACAATAAAAAAAAAACAGTTACTTTAAGGGGGTCTTCTAGTCTAGAGTGCCGAATTTGGAGTGTTTTTTGATGGCGTGTAAAAAAAAAACTATTGCTATTTTTGCCATCCACTTTTTTATCATGTATTAAGTATTATTTAAAGTGTTTATAAAAATTAATTTAAAAAAAAAAAATTAATTTTCACTGAGTTATGCGTTCTTGAAGTGAGAAGGACAAAAACAAGGCAGTGTCCTCGTCGCCACGATTGCAACCGTTGTGGTGATCAGAATAAAAAAAGTTTACAAATTCTTAAAGATATTGAATGCCTTTATGGCATGAACCAACAAAACTGAAAAAATAAATATTTTTTTTATAAAATGGCGGTTTTTGAAAAAATTAGTTCGTTTTTTTCACTATTTTTTCAACTTTTTCGAATTTTTTAAACATGTTCAAAATTAAAATGTCCAGTTTTTGTTGGTTCATGCCATAGAGGTGTGTTTTAAGAACATTCATGCCAAGTTTCAAGTAAATCGGTCGATTAAAACTTGAGATATCGTGGCGACGGTATCAAAAAAAGTGGTTTCGAGAAAAACACATTTGAAGTTTTACATCCGCTCAATGCGCCATAGCAGCTACGTCACTAAAACAGCTGTAACTTCGAAAATATTTCGAATTTCGAAAAATCCTTTTGGGGACATATTTTTAAAAATTTAATCTATAGAATTATGAAAAAAAAAAAAATCGATTTGGACAAACCTCTAGACTAGAAGACCCCCTTAACAACAACATTATTAACAGATACATCTAAATCAAAAGCTTTTCGCATGTTTTTTTGATTATTACGCCCATTACATCATCAAAAGAAATAAAATTAAGGAAAAAATTAAACTAAAACATTCCTCATTCTATGTTCTCCATATAGAAGGTATCTGCTCCGTTTTGCTATTATTTTTGTGCTTCGTTGCGTTTTCACAGCTCGTCTTCTAAAAATGCGAAAAACATGGAGTGCGAGTGAAATGGGGAAAAGCTGAAAAACTCATTGTTTACCCTTTTACGCAGAGTTTTTCGATTTTGTCACCAGAAATACAGTTACTGACTTAACCTCCCTTAGATTTGTTGAAATCTCTTCAAGTCGGGAATGTGTTGACTAAGGGAAATGGAGTGGAGAAACGCGAAAGATAACAGTGAATAGAAAGAAGAGAGTGATGAGAGAGCCGGGAATTGTAGGCATAAGGCGCGCGAAATTCATTTGTTAGCCCAGAAAGGGCGTCGTCTAATTCACTGGCACTGCAGTCACGACACGCCAAACCGGATTCCAATCCGGAGGATGCAGACCCAAAGTCCCCAACTCGTCACACAAGAAATGATTGATGAAGGTATTGGCGAAAAAGTTACGCAAAGAAACATAAAATAACAAAAAAAAAACAAGTAAGAAAGGCTACAGTCGAGCGCGCCGACTGTAAAAGACCCCGTACTCTCCTTGTATTCGAAATTAATATTTGAATACGACTGTAATTTAAAATTTAAGTTTTAAAATTAAATTGAAAAAAAAAAAAATTTGAATCAGTCACTGATGGGATTCGAACCCGCGCTTACTGACGCAAGTTCCATATCATGCTGCACCCCTACTAGTTACACAACACCATTCATTTGGCAGAAATTTGATTATTTTCATTTACATATAATAATGTAGTTATTTAAAAAATAAAAAAATAACTAAATTTCTGGGTCTGGGCCGGGTTCGAACCGCAGACCATTGGCTGTTGCACCAGTTAAAATTCTTTATTTACATTTTTGTTTGAAATTTAAAAAAGTAAATTCCACTGTCTAGAATTGAACCTGCGAACTTATACTCAACTTGCAGAACACGCCGCAACACTACTAATTGCACCAACCCCTTCTTATGAAACGGTTCCGATTATTTTCATTAAGATATAATAGTGCTAAATAATAAAAAAAAAAAAAAAAAACAAGCAAGAAAGGCTACAGTCGAGCGCGCCGACTGTAAAAGACCCCGTACTCTCCTTGTATTCGAAATTAATATTTGAATACGACTGTAATTTAAAATTTAAGTTTTAAAATTAAATTGAAAAAAAAAAATTTGAATCAGTCACTGATGGGATTCGAACCCGCGCTTACTGACGCAAGTTCCATATCATGCTGCACCCCTACTAGTTACACAACACCATTCATTTGGCAGAAATTTGATTATTTTCATTTACATATAATAATGTAGTTATTTAAAAAATAAAAAAATAACTAAATTTCTGGGTCTGGGCCGGGTTCGAACCGCAGACCATTGGCTGTTGCACCAGTTAAAATTCTTTATTTACATTTTTGTTTGAAATTTAAAAAAGTAAATTCCACTGTCTAGAATTGAACCTGCGAACTTATACTCAACTTGCAGAACACGCCGCAAAACTACTAATTGCACCAACCCCTTCTTATGAAACGGTTCCGATTATTTTCATTAAGATATAATAGTGCTAAATAATAAATAAAAAAAAAAAAAAAAAAAAAAATTTATTTTCTGAGTCCGTGCCGGGGTTCGAACCGCAGGTCTTGTGTTTACAAAGAAGTGCGTTGCCCACCCGGACCACGCTCTCTTTGCAAAACTATTGCGGCTAATGTATATATACACATACAGTTATCTGTTTTCTTTTAACCACGTGCATTCACAACGCGCTTCATGGGCTACTTTGTTGTTTAATTGCTCAGTTGTTTATAGTTGGATTTTTATGCAACTTTCAGGGTAGTTTGATATAATTTGTCTTTAAACGAATCTTAAATTACAACACTGTACGATGAGGACAAATGCCTTAAAAACGGCATCGAAACTGAAAATTTTATTTTTTTTCTTGTGGAAAAAGGGGGCGTGGCAGCAAAAAAATTTTAATGGCATTGCATTTATGCTGTCCCTAGGAACCTGCGTACCCAAATTGGTGGTCGTAAGTGCCATAGTTACGGAGATATTCGCGGAAAACATCAATTTTTTTCGAGGTGTCTTTGGTTTTTTGCTTATTGCGGGGGCGGTAGGGGGCGTGGCACTGATTTGAAATAAACTTGATCTGCTCGCGAAAGTTACTGAACTTTTTTTTACAAATTTGGTGGTTCTAGCTCTTGTAGTTTAAAAGATCCAGGTGTTCATACAGACGGACGGACAGACGGACATGGCTATATCGACTCGGCTGTTGATGCTGATCAAGAATATATATACTTTATGGGGTCGGAAAAGCTTCCTTCTGCCTGTTACGCACATTTGGCTTCTGACAAACCTAATAGACCCCTATACTCTTTTTAAGAGTACGGGGTCTAATAATACTTTGTATGACCGCCTTTGGCTTTTACAACTTCTTTCAAACGGTTCTCCATCGATGAAACCAATTTTTGTCCCAAACCATTACGCTACCCCCGCCGCGCTTTACTGTCGCTTTAAGGTGTCGACTCTGGAGCTCGGTATTTGGTTGGCGCCAAACATATTGATTCCCGTCTGATCCAAATATATTAAATTTGGACTCGTCGGCAATAATCACGTCATTCCAAAATGATTGGGGCCGATTTATGTGATCTTTATCAAATTTGAATCTGCAGAGCTTGTTCTTAGCATTTATGAACGGTTTGTTTCGAGCTACTCGACCATTAAGGTCATGATCGCGCAATACTCGGCGAACGGTTTCCACAGAGCACTTCATCTTCATCGCATTCTCCACCTCTGCAGTCAATTTTGGAGCCGATAGCTTTGGATTCACCCTCACTTTTCGGACAATAAGTCTCTCTTCAGACTCATTGAAAATTTTGTTTGGTGCTTTGCGACCCTTATCTGCCACTCTTTTTTCGCGGACGAAGCGCAGAATGATGTACTGGACAGTACTAGGACTCAGATTGACCATTTCTGTAATCTTGCGCTGCGAATGTCCATTTTTTAAATGATTTATCACCAAATCGAATTATAAAGTGTGACCAAGTTCATTTAGGATGAAAATAAATTTTTTTATGAAATGTTTAATAGGCTAGAAGAAGAAATTCCGCCAAAATAAGAGAAAAGGCTAGATTACGAGACCCACAAAGTTTTTGCACGAAATAAGCTGTGACCATAAAAAAGCACAACAAATTTATTTTGTTTACCTGTAGGTGTTCTTTTAGAAAACAAAAATATTTTTAAATGTCTACATTAATAAAGAAGTACTAATTGGTAAAACTGCATTTAAATTATTTTTGTATCTTTTATAGTTTAGCTAATATATTAATAATAATTGAAAATATTTGAAATTTCAGTTTAGCGTTGCACGAAATAAGGTGTGAGCCACTGTACATATGTATATGTGCATACATATAACGCCAAACAGACAAATATATGTATGTTCGATTATACGTAGTTTTTTTTGTTTTAACGTGTTCTAATACTATAACTATCTATTAGAATATCCGCATACCGATTTTAGCATTATAATTGGAAATAAAAACAGAGAGTATTATACGGTCAGGCGAGTTCGACTGTACTTTACTTACTTGTTTTATTTACTTTTAGAAAATTTATTGAATCAATTCTAGTTTGTCAACCTGAAACGTGTGCTTAGTGACACTATTAATTAGGATGTTGATTTAAATTTTTTTTTGTTTTTAATGAAGATAAGGCTCTTAATATTTACACTGATATAGTTATGGTCATATTCACTTATCTGAACCAAAATTACACGAGTAATTCATATACTGACCAAGTTGGACCCCAATCGGGAAACTATGTCTATAGTTTTTTTGGCCAGAATCGGTCGTAAGAATGCTGAAAACAAAAATTAGTGTGCAAAACTTTGCGTTTGACAAACAATCTTAATGAAACTCACAGAATACGTTCGTCAATAAACTTCTTTCAATTTGGACGACTATATTATATAGATGCCAAAAGAAAAATGAGACAAAAATACGGTTTTAATAGAAATTAATATGAACATTTTCTATGTGTACCTATCTTAATCTGTCTTTATCAAACTCACTAGTGTCAATCACCTGATTATATATGTTTTATTAAAGTTAACCTTCAAGAGTCCACATTCAACTTAAAAAACCAATATAGCTTAAATTACCTAAGAAAATGTTATGCACAATATAAACATTACTTGAATTGAACAGCCTGAAAACATGGCTTTTCACTCACAAATTTTACATCAAGGGCCTGTCGTAAAATTAACTTTATAATAAGTAAAAGTTTATGATCTCCAACCCAGCTAAGGTTGTAGTAGTCTTTCGTTGAACCTAGTAACGTGAGGACTGATGTGCGCCGATAAATAAGAGTAAAGTTTGGAAATTCTAACACAAATTAGTAGAAACAAGTAGGAAAGGCTACAGTCGAGCGCGCCGACTGTAAAAGAGCCTGAACTCTCCTTGTATTCGAAATTAATATTTGAATACGACTGTAATTTAAAATTTAAGTTTTAAAATTAAATTTAAAAAAAATTTTAAACTTATACGATACTTGCAGAACACGCCGCAATCTATCAGTAGGACCACGCCCCACATTAGACACAAATCCCATTATTTTCATTTACATATAATAATGCTGTTATATAATAAGTAAAAAAAAAAAAAAAATGTATATAAATAAAAATGAAATTCAGAGTCTGTACCGGGATTCGAGCCGCAGGTCTTTTGTTTACATACAAGTGCGAAAAATAATGACAACCATCTCTACTACCTAGACCACGCTTTCTTCGCAAACAACTGCGGCTAATGTATATATAAACGTAGTGTTATCCTTTTTCTTTCAACCACGTGCATTGGCCATGCGCTTCAAGGGAGACTTTGTTACATAATTGCTCAGTTGTTTATAGTTCGATTTTTATGCAACTTTCAGGGTGGTTTGATATGATTTGTCTTTAAACGAATCTTAAATTACAACATTGTACGTTAAAAACAAATGCCTTAAAAATGACATCGAAATTAACAAATTTTGTTTCTTTCTTGTGGAAAAAAGGGGCGTGGCAGCTCAGTTTTAAAGTTCTAATGGCACTGCATTTATGCTGTCTCTAGGAACCTGCGTACCCAAATTGGTGGTCCTAAGTGCCATAGTTACAGAGATATTCACGAATAACGTAAATTTTTTCAGAGGTATCTGTGGTTTTTTGCTTATTGCGGCGTGGCACCGATTTGAAATAAACTTGATCTGCTCGAGAAAGTTACGAAACTTTAATTACAAATTTGGTGTCTCTAGCTCTTGTAGTCTCTGAGATCCAGGTGTTCATACGGACGGACGGACAGACAGACAGACAGACGGGCATTGCTATATCGACTCGGCTGTTGATGCTGATCAAGAATATATATACTTTATGGGGTAGGAAAAGCTTCCTTCTGCCTGTTACGCACATTTGGCTTTTGACAAACCTAATAGACCCCTGTACTCTTTTTAGGAGTACGGGGTCTAAAACGTAAATGCGAGTGGGCCAACTTTTAAAGATCCTGTTTTTTTTCAGTCGGAATCAACTCATGTTTGAGTTTAGTTTATATTAAAGAGCTCCCTCATACAGGGACAGGAACAATCCATATCATACTCCACAACCAGACTTAAAGGGATCTACAAATGAACAATACATTTTACTCTAAGACGACGTTCAGCTTAGCTTAATCTATCCTATACTAAACATGACTAAATGAATTTTATTCAAAGTTGGTCGCTTCTGCTCTTTAAGTTAATCCAGATGTAATTGTATTTTTTCATTGTTTTGACCAGGAACATGAAGTTTATTTTTTTTTTCTTTCAAACCTTATTAGCACCTTGACTTATTTAAGTGCAGGGTCTAATAGAAAGTGTGGAGAGTATGGTAGCATAAAAGAGCTTCACATAATAAACATGGACGAGCATTTTATGGTTAAACAGCAGACTTCAAACCCAACTTCAAGCGTCGACTCAGCTCGAAGGCAGAGCTCGAAAACAGGCGACATGTCGCGACGTGTTGACAACTGCCTCTCCAGGGCACACAGCGGGATATATTCCGCAAAATGACAATGGCAAGTGCAATTGGTAAGCCCATCGTCCAAAACTCTGCTTCCATCATGCACCATCCACTTTTCCTATCCCACAATGTCTTGTGTGTACTTGTTGTCTTTCCAGTTGTGCGGCCCTGGTGTATATTTGTGTGGAGTTTTCTTTTTATATTGGCCTGGCTTGATAACGCATATTTTTGCAGCTTACTGCTGTGGCAGCAATTTCGTGGGTTTACTACAGTGTGTAAGAGTGTGTCATACCCTAAACAGCAGTGCCAAGATGTAGCCTTCTTGTAAATAAAAACCAGCGAAATAAAATAACAAATACCAAAGGGTTTATCTTTTATTGATAACAACCTGGAAAACTTTTTAATCATCTTTTGAAAGTATTCGTATCCTAAAAGTATTGCAAAATAACGAAAACATTAAATTAAATCGGCATAACATACTTCTATACTGTAAATGTAGACAAAACGCCTACTTAAAATACGTTTTATGATTAATGATCTGCAACAAAGAATCTAATAAAAAAGGAGTATCTTGCATGTACATACGATGGGTGGGACATTGATTTTTCCAGCGACTGCGGTTTGCCCTTAACTGAAGGTTTGTGTCAGCCGCCTGCCGAAAATCACGCCGTTGCCTATTAACTGGAAACGGGCGCTACGCCATCTTATTTTTGTGCAATTTGATGAGCTTATGCGTGTGTCTGAAAATTTGTGTGTGAACTGATTGTGTGTGTATGGAAAATATGCGTGCAACTGCCATAAAGTGGCAGCGCTGTCGAAATTGCAGTCGCAGCAAGTGTCGCTGCCTCTGGCACTGCTTCAGGTCTGTGCTTTTCTCCCTCACATTCCTGTCTCTTTCTTCTGCTCTGCCAATCTGCGACCAGGCTGCATGCCAAAGTGCACGACGTATATTGGATTTGCCAATCATAAACTGAAGCCAACTGCATAATCTATGCACTTCACATGCAGAAACAGCAACAGACTTTGTTTTCCCATCCACAAACTGCAGATTGTGAGAGAAAGCGAGAAATAGAGAGAGAGAGAGAAAGAGATTATGAGGGGGATATATAGGGGCATTTAAAACAAGTAAGAAAGGCTACAGTCGAGCGCGCCGACTGTAAATGACCCCGTACTCTCCTTGTATTCGAAATTAATATTTGAATACGACTGTAATTTAAAATTTAAATTTTAAAATTAAATTTAAAAAAAAATTTCATATTAAGTCACTGATGGTAATCGAACACGCGCTATCAGACTCAGGTTCCAGAACATGCAGCAACCCTACTAGTTGCGCCACTCCATACACTCGACATCAACCACAACCCAACCCTGTTGCACTAGTTAATATTTTATATTTACATTTTTTTTTAAATTTAAAAAGGTATATTAGAAAATTTCACTGTCGGGAATTGAACCTGCGAACTTATACTTAACTTGCAAAACACGCTGCAGCACTACTAATTGCACCACCACCTCCTTGTGAGACCGCTCCGATTATTTTCATTAAGATATCATAGTGTTAAAATAAAAAAAAAAGAAAAAAAAAAGTAAGAAAGGCTACAGTCGAGCGCGCCGACTGTAAAAGACCCCGTACTCTCCTTGTATTCGAAATTAATATTTGAATACGGCTGTAATTTAAAATTTATGTTTTAAATTAAATTAAAAAAAAAAATTTGAATCAGTCACTGATGGGATTCGAACCCGCGCTTACTGACGCAAGTTCCATTCCATGCTGCAAACCCTACTAGTTACACCACACCATTCATTTGGCAGAGATTAGATTATTTTCATTTATATATAATAATGTAGTTATTTAAAAAATAAAAAATAATTAAATTTCTGGGTCTGTGCCGGGTTCGAACCGCAGACCATTGGCTGTTGCACCAGTTAAAATTCTTCATTTATATATTTGTTTGAAATTTAAAAAAGTATATTAATAAACTCCACTGTTCGGAATTGAACCTGCGAACTTATACGCACGATGCATAACGCGCCGCAACCCTATCAGTCGCACCACGCCCCACATTAGACGGATATCCGATTATTTTCATTTACATATAATAATGTTATTATATAAGAAGAAAAAAAAAAAAAAAAATTTTAATTTCTGAGTCTGTACCGCAACCCAACCCTGTTGCACCAGTTAATATTGTATATTTACATTTTTTTTTTTTTTTGAAATTTAAAAAAGTATAATAGGAAATTTCAATGTCGGGAATTGAACGCCGCAACACTACTTATTGCACCACCACATCCTTGTGAGACGGCTCCGATTATTTTCATTAAGATACAATAGTGGTAAATTATTAAAAAAAAAAAAAAAAAAAAAAAAACTATAATTTCTGAGTCTGTGCCGGGGTTTGAACCCCATTTGATGTGTTTACATACCAGTGCGTGGCCCACCCGGACCACGCTCTCTTTGCAAACTGCTGGGGCTAATGTATATATAAACATACAGTTATCTCTTTTCTTTCAACCACGTGCATTGCGCTTCAAGGGACACTTTGTTACCTAATTGCTCAGTTGTTTATAATTGGATTTTTATGCAACTTTCAGGGAAGTTTAATATGATTTGTCTTTAAACAAATTTTGAATAACAATACTGTACTATATTAGCAAATGCTTTAAAAACGGAATGTAAATTTTGAAAAGTTTTTTAGTTCTTGTGGGGAAAAGGGGCGTGGCAGACCAAAATTTTTAATGACGTTGCATTTGTGCTGTTTCTAGGAACCTGCGTACCAGAATTGGTGTTCCTAAGTGCTATAGTTACGGAGATATTCGCCGAAAACATCAATTTTTTCCAAGGTCTGTCTAGTTTTTTGCTTATTGCGGGGGCGGTGGGGGGCGTGGCGCAGATTTGAAATAAACTTGATCTGCTCGCGAAAGTTACTGAATTTTTATTACAAATTTGGTGGTTCTAGCTCTTGTAGTTTAAAGGATCCAGGTGTTCATACAGACGGACGGACAGACGGACATGGCTATATCGACTCGGCTTGTGACGCTGATCAAGAATATATATACTTTATGGGGTCTGCCACGGCTCCTTCTGCCTGTTACATACATTTGCACAAACCCAATATACTCTTGCAGAGAGTATAAAAAAACAAGAAAGAAAAGTACAGTCGAACACGCCCGACCGTATAATACTCTCTGCTTTTATTCCCAATTATAATGCTTAAATCGGTATCCGGATATTACAATAGATAGTTCTTGTATTAGAGCACGTTACAACAAAAAAGATAATTTATAATCGAACATACATATGTTTGTCTGTATGCACATACAAATTCGTTTGACGTTATGTGCATGCACATGTACATATATGTATATGTGTGTATGTATACTATTGCCGCCACACATGCATCAAAAGAGTTCGAGTATATGCTTGTATGTTTCTGTCGCGCTCGCACTCATGCATTGACTTAAATATTAACTTTATAATCGGTAGCTCTGTTGTTTACTGTTGGATTTTTATGCAACTTTCAGGATAGTTTGATCTGATTTGTCTACAAAGGAATCATAAATAACAATACTGTACGATAAGAAGAAACGGCATGCAAGTTTAAAAAATTTTTTTTTCTTAAGGCATAAGGGGGCGTGGCAGCCAAAAATTTTAAATGGCAATGCATTTATACTGTCTCTAGGAACCTGTATACCAAAATTGGTGTTCCTAAGTGCCGTAGTTACTGAGATATTCGCTTTAAACATCTATTTTTTCCGAGGTATGTTCAGTTTTTTGCTCATTGTGGGCAAATGGGGCGTGGCATCAAAAAAAAAAAAGATTCTTGTATTGACTGACTAAATATAAAGTCGATTGAGACCAAACTCGAACTTGTAGCTTTTACCATCTCTGAAATCTGTGTGTTCATACGGACAGACAGACGGACAGACAGACAGACAGACAGACGGACAGACGGACATGGCTATATCGACTCGGCTTGTGACGCTGATCAAGAATATATATACTTTATGGGGTCTGCCACGCCTCCTTCTGCCTGTTATATACATTTGCATAAACCCAATATACTCTTGCAGAGAGTATAAAAAAAGATTCTTGTATTGACTGACTAAATATCCAGGCGATTGAGACCAAATTCGAATTTGTAGCTCTTACCATCTCTAAAATCTGTGTGTTCATAGGACAGACAGACAGACAGACGGACATGGCTATATCAACTCGGCTTGTGACGGTGATCAAGAATATATATACTTTATAGGGTCGGAAAAGCTTCCTTCTGCCTGTTTCGCACATTTGGCTTCTGACAAACCTAATAGACTCCAATACTCTTTTAAGAGTACGGGGTCTAAAAAGTACATTCGAGCTCGCCCGACCGTATAGTATTCTCTGCATTTATTCCCGATTATAATGTTAAAATCGGCACCCGGGTATTATAATGGATAGTACTTTCATTAAAACACGTTGAAAAACAAATCATTATCGAAATATGTACATCTGTTTGTCTGCATGCACATGCATATACATTTGACATTACATGAACATATACACATGTGTGTGTATGTACTCGCTCAAATATAAACTTTGTTGCTTGATTTCTTTTTATTTATTTATGGTCGGAATCTTATTAAACTTTCAGGAAAGTTTGATATAATTAGTCTTCAAACGAATTTTAAATATCAATATGGTACGATAAGAACATATCGCCTTAAAATGGCATGAAAGTATGAAAAATTTTTTATTTCTTACAGAAAAAGGGGTAATCCAGAATTGTAAATGGCAATGCATTAATGCTGTCTCAAGGAACGTGCGTACCATATTCCAAAGAGCCATAGTTACTGAGATATTTGCTTTAAACATTTGCAGACGACATTGCCATAGTTGCAGTAGCCAAGGACCTCAAAGACGTGGAGACAATCACAAACTTGACCATCAGGCAAGTAATGCAATGGCTGGAAAGCAACTCACTCTCCCTGGCAGCCCACAAAACGGAAGCTGTGATAATCAGCAGTAGGAAAGTAGTGGAGACGGCCACAATCGACGTCTCAGCAATCGAAATTACTTTGAAGCCGGCCATCAAGTACCTGGTGATGCAGCTGGACCACAGGCTGTGCTTTAAACAACACCTGCAGCACACAGCGGCAAAGGCGATCAAAGCAACAATCGAACTCGCACGCATAATGGCCAACACTGGGGGACCACGGCAGCGCAGCAGATGGCTCATCTGCAACATCGTGAGGTCCATCATCATGTACGCTGCCACCATTTGGGCACCGGCCATGGCTGTAAAGGCGTACGGCAAAGGCTGCAGATCGGCATACCGAATGTGCGCATTGCGGACGCTGAGTGCGTTCAGCACAGTGTCAGATGACGCGGCTCTCATACTCGCTGGGATGATCCCACTGGATCTTCTAGCCGATGAGAGCGCAGAGAGCGGCCCTTCTGCCCAATCGAGAAGCGCCACGATGGACAAATGGCAGGAGAGATAGAGAGCGTCTACCAATGGCAACTGGACGAGGCGTATTATTCTAGACGTACGCACGTGGGTGAGCAGAAAGTTCGGACAAACCGACTTTCATATGACTCAAATACTGACTGGACATGGCTGTTTTAAAGAATATTTGCATAGGTTCAAGCATGAGCAACATCCGTTTTGCACACACTGTGCGCGGATAGTTGAAGACGCAGAACATGTCCTTTTTGTCTATCCTAGATTTTCAGGTGAACGGGAAGAGCTAAGTTCTAGAATTGGGAGACCCTTTTCAGTCGAAGACTTTTTAAACATCCTGCTTAGCTCGCAAAACAATTGGGAAGCTGTTTCCCACATAAGTTCCGAAATTATGAAATCACTGCGTCGTGCTGAACGTTTGCGCAATCTGAATCAAACTCTAGATGAGATTCTAGATGAGGCTTTCAGCAATCTCCCCCTCGCGAGGTAATACCTAGCGGTGGTTCCGCGAGAGGGAAACGGAGAGTAGGGCGGTTTTTAGTGGGTGCATGTCCCACACTTCGGCTTTTAATGCTTTTCCCCCCTATACAAAAAGAAAAAAAAAAAAAAAAAAACATATATTTGTCTGTATGCGAATACAAATTCGTTTGACGTTATATGTTTACACATACATATGTATGTATGTGTTTATGTATACTTTTGCCGTCACACATGCATCAAAAGAGTTTGAATATATGCTTGTATGTTTCTGTCGCGCTCGCACTCACGCATAAACTTTATAACCGCTTAAACATATACTTTTTAACCTGGTAGATCTGTTGGATTTCTGTGCAACTTTTAGGATAGTTTGATATGATTTGTCTTCAAACAAATCATTAATAACAATACTGTACGATAAGATCAAATGCTTTAAAAAAAGGCATGCAACTTTGAAAAGTTTTTTATTTCTTACGGAAAAAGGGGACGTGGCAGCCAAAATTTTTAAATGACAGTGCATTTATGCTATCTCTAGGAATCTGCGTACCAAAATTGGTATTCCTAAGTGCTGAACTTACTGAGATATTTGCTTAAAACATCTATTTTTCCGATGTATGTTTAGTTTTTTGCTCACTGTGGGTGAATAGGTCGTGGCATCAAAAAAAATTAAGATTCTTGTATTGACTGACTAAATATCGAATCGATAGAGACCAAATTTGAATTTGTAGCTCTTACCATCTCTGAAATCTGTTTGTTCAGACGGACAGACAGACGGACATGTCTTTATCGACTCAGCCTGTGACGCTGATTAAGAATATATATACTTTATGGGGTCTGCCACGCCTCCTTCTGCCTGTTACATACATTTGCAAAAACCCAATATACTCTTGCAGAGAGTATAAAAATTAATCCAATAAAAGCCATCAAATTAAAGTTTTAGGTGAAATTTCAAAATTCAAAAACCCTGTTGTATTTAAGTTTAGCAAACGTCTAAGCTTAGTTTTAAAATATTGGTACTAAGGCAGTTCCTTATGTCACGAATAGCTAGATTCTTATATCGCCATATAAGCCATTATATCGAATTGGATTTCAAGCAATATTCATAAGTAATTCATATCATAACTATCTGTGCTTATCGTTTCCGCAATTTCTCTGGCAATGTTACAACTGCTAATCGGTTTTCCCACATGCTACAGACCCCTTCCCCCAGAAAATCCGCCACTATTGCGAAAGCTTGCTGCAAAGCGTGCGGTGTCTCAAAATATCCGGCAATAATAACAATAACTATTCTTTAGATCTGCTTAACAGCCAATAAAGTTAAAAAGCAAATGTTTTTCTCAATTGCCAAGCTCTTTGTTGCTTTTGTTATTGCAGCTAGTACTGTGTGTGACAACAACGTCGCTTGCCAAAAACAGTTTCCACTGAATTTTTACAGTCGAAATAATTTTTAATTTACATAAATGGCGGCCTGTTACATAACTGTGTGCGTGTGTGTTCTCCCTTTCTTTTCTGTTTTTCCGACATTTTCCATTTAACCCGCCGCACATTGACTTTGCTGCATTTGAGACGCATAACTCTATGTTTTGCAAAAGTCAGAAAAAAACACAAATTTGCAATAGTAATGAGCTATCAACTACCAAATACCATACAGGTAATTAAAGTAGTTAAACTTATTATGTTATGTCTGGTAATTTAAAATTCAAATAAAATACCTTTTCAATAAAACCGCATAAATCAGATACACCCGATTTAGTATAAACTGTTGTAAATTTTCGTCTATAGTTAAAAGCATGAAAATATTATCATTGCTTATACGCTTCGTGTTATCGGTGTAAATTGTATGAAAATTGTCACTTAAATTGCTAAAGAAAAATGTTTTCTATTGTTGTTGTTGTGTAAATTTTTCTGATGCTAATTCCACAATCTCACAAAGAAACTTTCTATGTAAAAGCTGTCAGTTGAGCCGGTTCAGCAAAGCTTATCAAGTTTATTTCAATTCAGGGCCGCGCCCCCTACCGCCCCCGCAATAAGCTAAAAAACTAGACACACCTCGGAAAAAGTCGATGTTTTCTGCGAATATCTCCGTAACCATGGCACTTAGGAACACCAATTCTGGAACGCAGGTTCCTAGCAACAGCACAAATGCAACGTCATTAAAGGTTTTGGTCTGCCACGCCCCCTTTTCCCACAAGAACTAAAAAACTTTTCAAAATTTACATTCCGTTTTTAAAGCATTTGCTAATATAGTACAGTATTGTAATTAAAAAATTTGTTTAAAGACTAATTATATTAAACTACCCTGAAAGTTGCATAAAAATCCAACTATAAACAACTGAGCAATTAGGTAACAAATTATCACTTGAAGTGCATTGTGAATGCACGTGGTGGAAAGAAAAGAAATAACAATATGTTAATCTATACATTAGCCGCAGAAGGAAGCGTGGGCCAGGTAGTAGAGACTCCTTGTATGTAAACACAAGAGCTGCGGTTCGAGCCCCGGCACAGACTCAGAAATTTAATTTTTTTTTTTTGTTATTGTTATATATGTAAATGAAAATAATCGGACTTCTGTCAAATGTGGGCTGTGGTGCTACTGATAGGGTTGCGACGTGTTCTGCAAGTTGCGTATAAGTTCGCAGGTTCAATTTCTTTTTTAAATTTCAAACAAAAATGTTAATATACAATATTAACTGGTGGAACAGTGTAGGGTTGCGGTTAGTCGTTTGAAGTCTAAATTGTAAAATTGTATTAATGTAATTTATGTGAACTTGGTTGAAAGAAAAGAGATAACTCTGTGTTTACTTATATTAGTCACGACAGTTACCAAACAGAGTGTGGCCTAAGTGGTGGTAGTATTTGTCCCTAAACGAATGGTCTGCGGTTCAAACCCGGTACAGACCCAGTAATTTAATTTTTCTTTTTTTAGTTCCCGTACTCTTAAAAAGATTATAGGGGTCTATTAGGTTTGTCAGAGCAATTAGGTAACAAAGTGTCCCTTGAAGCGCATTGTCAATGCACGTGGTTGAAAGAAAAGCGATAACTGTATGTTTATATGTACATTAGCCGCACTTGTATGTAATCACAAGACCTGAGGTTCGAACCCCGGCACAGACTCAGAAATTAAAGTTTTTTTTTTCTTTTTTTTAATTTTTAATTTAGCACTATTATATCTTAATGAAATCGGAGCCGTCTCACAAGGAGGTGGTGGTGCAATTAGTAGTGCTGCGGCGTGTTTTGCAAGTTGAGTATAAGTTCGCAGGTTGAATTCCCGACACTGAAATTTTCTAAAATTTAAAATTTAAATTTAAATTTAAAAAAAAAATGTAAATATAAAATTTTAACTAGTGCAACAGGGTTGGGTTGTGGTTGATGTCGAGTGTATGGAGTGGCGCAACTAATAGGGTTGCTGCATGTTCTAGAACCTGATTCTAATAGCGCGGGTTCGTACTCTCCTTGTATTCGAAATTAATATTTGAATACGACTGTAATTTCAAATTTATGTTTTAAAATTAAATTTAAAACAAGTAAGAAAAGTACAGTCGAACGAGCCCGACCGTATAATACTCTCTGCTTTTATTCCCAATTATAATGTTAAAATCGGTATCCAGATATTACAATAGATAGTTCTTGTATTAGAACACGTTAAAACAAAAAAAAAAGCTAAGCATAATAGAGCATACATGTGTTTGTCTGTATGTACATACAAATTCGTTTGACGTTAAATGTATGCACATCCATATGTGTGTATGTTTGACATGATACGTCTTTAAACGAATCATAAATAACAACACTGTACAATAAGAATAAATGCTTTAAAAACGGCATGCAAGTTTGAAATTTTCTTTTATTCCTTGCGGAAAAAGGGGGCGTGGCAGCCCAAAACTTTGTATTCCTAAGTGCCATAGTTACTGAGATATTAGCCGAAAACATAGATTTTTTCCGAGGTATGTCTAGTTTTTTGTTCATTGTGGGCGAATGGGGCGTGGCATCGAAAAAAAAAAGATTCTTGTATTGACTTACTAAATATCGAGTCGATTGAGACCAAACTCGAACTTGTAGCTCTTACCATCTCTGAAATCTGTTTGTTCATACGGACAGACAGACGGTCAGACGGACAGACGGACATGGCTATATCGACTCGGCTTGTGATGCTGATCAAGAATATATATACTTTATGGGGTCTGCCACGCTTCCTTCTGCCTGTTACATACATTTGCACAAACCCAATATACTCTTGCAGAGAGTATAAAAAACAAGCAAGATAAGTACAGTCGAACACGCCCGACCGTATAATACTCTCTGCTTTTATTCCCAATTATAATGTTAAAATCGGTATCCGGATATAACATTAGATAGTTCTTGTATTAGAACACGTTAAAACAAAAAAAAACTAAGCATAATCGAACATACAATTGCCTTTAAAGCGGCATGCAAGTTTGAAAAGTTTTTCATTTCTTACGGAAAAAGGGGGCGTGGCAGTCTAAAATTGTAAATGGCAATGCATTTATGCTATCTCTAGGAACGTGTGTACCAAAATTGGTATTCCTAAGTGCCATAGTTACTGAGATATTAGCCGAAAACATAGATTTTTTCCGAGGTATGTCTAGTTTTTTGCTCATTGTGGGCGAATGGGGCGTGGCATCAAAAACAAGTAAGAAAAGTACAGTCGAACATGCCCGACCGTGTAATACTCTCTGCTTTTATTCCCAATTATAATGCTTAAATCGGTATCCGGATATTACAATAGATAGTTCTTGTATTAGAACACGTTAAAACTAAAAAAAAGCTAAGCATAATCGAACATACATGTGTTTGTCTGTATGTACATACAAATTCGTTGGACGTTAAATGTATGCACATACATATTTGTGTATGAATACTATTGGTCGGCACGACTAGCGCTGTCTCTCTCGCACATATTGCTTTCGAATAAAGTCTTTGTTGCTTCATTTCTTTCTTGTTTATGGTCGGATATTTATGAAACTTTCTGGAGAGTTTGACATGATACGTTTTCAAACGAATCATAAATAACAACACTGTACGATAAGAATAAATGCTTAAAAAACGGCATGAAAATTTGAAATTTTCTTTTATTTCTTGCTGAAAAAGGGGGCGTGGCAGCCCAAAACTTTTGATGTCATTGCATTTATGCGGTCTTTAGGAACACAATACACAAAATTGGTATTCCTAGGTGCCATAGTTACTGAGATATTCGCCGAAAATATAGATTTTTTCCGAAGTGTGACGGGTTTTTTACTCATTGTGGGCGAATGGGGCGTGGCATCGAAAAAAACAAAAAGATTATTGTATTGACTGATTAAATATCGAGTCGATTGAGACCAAACTCAAAGTTGTAGCTCTTACCATCTCTGAAATCTGTGTGTTCATACGGACGGACAGACGGACATGGCTATATCGACTCGGCTTGTGATGCTGATCAAGAATATATATACTTTATGGTGTCCGCCACGCCTCCTTCTGCCTGTTACATACATTTGCACAAACCCAATATACTCTTGCAGAGAGTATAATAATCAGGTTTCTGTCAAATGTGGGGCGTGGTGCTATTGATAGGGTTGCTGCATGTTCTGCAAGTTGCGTACAAGTTCGCAGGTTCAACTCCCAAAAGCGAATTATATTAATATACTTTTTTTAATTTCAAACAAAAATGTAAATATACAATATTAACTGGTGCAACAAGGTAGGGTTGCAGTTAGTCGTTTGGCATATAAATTGTAAAATTTTATAAATATAATTTATGTGCACGTGAGTGAAAGACAAGAGATAACTCTATGTTTACTTATATAAGTCACGACAGTTATCAAACAGAGTGTGGCCTAGGTGGTAGAGATTGCTTTTCATTGAAGGAGGCGTGGCAGACCCCATAAAGTATATATATGTAAAGATGTATAATAATATGTGTAATGTTTATTTATCTAAGTTGATCAAATTCAAGGTTTTAATGATAAAAATAACATTTCATTCGACTTTAAATTTCAAATAATAAGAAGACTGTGACTCTTTATTCGACTTTTCATTCAACTTCATGCTTCTTCTGCTTCTTTCGACTGACTCCCTCTCGACATGCCGCCTTTTTTCCGCCCTTCGATACTTTACGTGCTTTTTTAACACTACTTTACCAGGCATGGGCGAGTATTCAGATCCCTGGTACCACGCCACTTCACATTCGGCCCTCCTGCTCATCTTCATCTGTCTCAGATGACAGGGTGTCGTCGTTATTACTAGCGAACCTCCACAGCTTCATATTGTCAGAACTAGTGCTTGTTTCTTTCGGTCCTTCCACTTAGGCAGCTTTACGTACGTCATACCGACCGTGCCTCTTAATCTTCGTAACTTCATATGGTCCAAGAAAACTTCCAGCTAGCTTGCGGCCTGCTACAAATTGGGTTCGCTTGATGGCAACAAGATCGCCTAGATTGTATGCATGATCCTGCTTGCGCTTCCTGTCGTAGTTACGTTTGTAAGCCACCTGAGCTTCTTCAATGTTTTTTTTGGCTTCGTTACGCAAATTGTCGCGATCTGCGTTGAACTGTGTGATGAGTTCTTCGTTTATCGTTGATAAAACTCTATCTTCTGAATGGGCATGCATTTTTGTTCCAAACATCAGCTCGAACGGTGAAACCTTAATAGATGCTTGAACATGAGAGTTCAGTGCCCTTTGCACCTGCGGAACGTATCTGTACCATTTTCCAGGTTCGTCCGTTGACAACTTTGATATTACAGCCAGTATGGATCGATTCACTCGCTCAATTTGTCCATTTCCTCGAGCGACTCCGGTAGTTGTGCAGACTTGTTCCACCTTGTTTTCGGCGAGGAATTCTTGGAATGCGTTGGACGTGAAAGCAGCCCCTTGGTCGCTCACAATGCGATTCGGAAAACCAAATGTGTTAGACCATTCCGTAAGATTCTTGACCACTTCTTCTTGGCCTGTTGATTTTGTTGTAAAAAGCCAAACAAACTTAGAAAACCCGTCGACCATTGCAAGAATATATTTATAAGACTTAGATGTTGAGTCCATTGGCCCCAAATGGTCAATGTGCAACGTATGTAAGGGTGTGTCTCCTTTGTCTATAACATGTAATGAACCCTCTTGTTTACCAAGTTTCTTGCTGTGAATAATACAACGGATACAATTAGCTATAAAATTTGACACCTTACGCTCCAAATGTGGGATCCAATACTGCTGCTGTATAGAGTGGATAGTCTTGCGAGTGGCAAAGTGGCCAATTTCGTGAGCTTCTCGTATAATCTCTTTTTCCATTAGCTTTGGTACCACTATCAAATCGTTGCCATCGATTGATTTGTACAGAAGGCCGCCTTTTAGTTTGTAGTTTTCATACGGCTGCTTGAGAAGAATCACTAGTATGGCTTTTATATGATTGTCATTGCCCTGCGCCTTCTTGATTCGTGCTGACACTTCTGCCGTGATGTTATATACCGGCTGTGGGTAGCGGCTTAAGTGATCAACATGTCGCATATTATTTCCTGGCTTATGAACAATATCGCAAGAAAAGTCTTGCAAATACAGCACATATGAAGTAACCTCCCTTGGTACGTCTTCCTTTTTTGTGGTTTGCTTAAAAGCGGCGCAATCCGTTACCAGTTTAAAATGAATTCCAATCAAATAGTGTCGAAACTTTTTCAATGCTAAATACATAGCCTTTGCCTCTAGTATGTAACTATGGCGCTGAGCTTCTGCGGCAGACGTCTTTTTACTCCAAAAGTACACTGGATGGAGTTTGTCGTCAAATGTTTGAAGTAACACCGCCCCAAATCCCATCTGTGAAGCGTCTGTATGGAGTTCAGTAGGAGCATCTCTGGAATACAGATGTAAAACTGGTTCACTCGTCAGTAATTCTTTCAACTTCTGATTGGAGTTAGTCTGGACCCATATGGAACTCTGCGTCTTTTCGGAGTAGATTTGTCAGTGGCCTTGCAATTTGGGAATATTCTTGAATGAATTTTCTAAAAAATCCGGTGAGCCCGAGGAAGGACTGTACGGCTCTCACATTTTTTGGCGTTCCAAAACGGCTAACGGCAACTGTTTTTTCTTTGCCTGGTCCAATTTTTCCAGCGCTAACAACGTGTCCAAGAAAATTAATGCTAGACTGTAAAAAGCTACATTTTTTCCAATTGATCTTCAATTTGTATTGTGCAGCCAGTTTTAATACTTTTTCCGTTTTGGCTATGCATTCTTCAACAGCAGGTGCGTACACGATAATATCGTCCATGTACAACTGCATTACGTCGTCGTTAATTAAATCTTGGAAAACATAGTTGACGAACCTTATGAACGCAGCTGGCGAGTTCTTGAACCCAAACGGTGCTCTATTAACTTCAAAAAGTCCCTCTTTCGTGACAAAGGCAGTCAAATGTTTGCTAGACTCTTCTACCGGCACGTGGAAAAATCCGTTTTTCAAGTCCAGAACTGAAAAATATGTCGCCGACTGCAATTTTTCCAGCACTTCTTCCATCAGCGGGACCGGGAAACGGTCGGACAACGTCATGCTGTTAAGCTTTCTGTAGTCAATACAAATCCTTGGTGTACCATCCTTCTTTTGGACAACAACTACTCTACTCGCCACATTAGATGTTGACTTTCGTATAATTCCGTCGATCAGCCATTCCTCCACTTGCTTTTTAACGGACGCTGCCTCGCACGTGGACAATCGCGCAGGCGCCTGATGGAATGATACCATTGTTGCATCTGGGGTAATCTTTAGTTCTACTGGACACTGCATTTCCTGTTGAACATTCTGCTTGTTTACGAGTTCGATTATTTCTTCAACAGCGCTTTGATATTGTTGTGGCACTGCATATACACTGGCAACTTCGAAAATGTTATATAAGCTTGCGTCATGCTTATCATTCTGCTTTCTAGCTTGATCATTTAAAAATGTGAATCCTTTGTCAGTGTAAGAGAAGTTAAATTTTCCAATAAAATCGTGTCCGATTAAAGCTTTGCAATCCACTGCGTCATCTGATACGATTAAAAACTTCTGCTCCGTTTGCAGTCCGTCAACTTCTACATTGGCTGTAAAATGTCCTCTCGGCCTTGTTTGTTTTTTCCCCAGGCCACTTAACATTGCTGCACTGTTGTGCACATCGATATTATGCAACTGCTTTACAATGCTTTCAGTTACAATTGAAACATCCGATCCTGTGTCCACAAGAAAATCGACTGCCACGCCATTAACGGACATATTTTTAACACGGCTTTGATCAATTATGGTTCGCACAAGATCTTTTTGAGGACAATTTCGAGCATAGTGTCCGTCACCATTGCATTTAAAACATCTTAATTCGGCTTTACAGTCTTTTATTTTGTGATCAGCTGATCCGCATTTGAAGCAATTCTGATTTTTGGTTTGTTGCTTGGTTGCCACGGCTTCTAATTTAGGTGCGTTATTGATTTTGTTTTCGACTTTCAACATCTGTTCCGTTATTTCACACATTTCTCTGAGAGCTTTATATGTTTTGCATGCATATAAGCCAGCTTTAAACACATTTTTAATGTACAAATTGTCGACTATGTAACGGAACACAGCAGATTCCTCAACGCTACCATATGATGCAATTTTTCTCATATTAAGAATGTACTCCTGTATCGACTCATGCTTGAGCTTTTTACGTTCTCTCAGCTGTTGGTGAACTTCGGCACTGTTTAGTTCGCACTCAAACTCCTCGATCAATCGATTTTTTAAGTCTATGTAATTGTTCACTTTTTCGGATTCCAAGAATAGCTTCGCAGCACCGCACATCTTGCCTCTTGCCTGTGCATATTTTTGTTTCTCATTTAGCTCATATGCTTCAGCGTTATATTCAAAAATTTCAAACCATCTCTTGACACCCTCTCCATTAAACTCGCAAACTACTTTTCGAAATTAATCGGTGGTTTTACATTGTTATTTTCCCGCTGTTCGTCGGCTTGAATTTTCAGCATTAGCAGTTGCATTACTTGCTGCAATTGTGCCTGAATTTCATTGTTCGCCATATCGTTTGATGGTTCTATTTGCTTCAATACTTCAATTTTGTTTTCTGGTTCCACTTCAATTTCTTGCTCTTCGTTTACTTCTTGATTTTCTTCTCTTTCTTCACCAAATTCTTCTGTCTCACTAATTGTCTCTTTCTGTCTCTTCGTTTTTGGCGTTCTTTTTAACGACGCCGAACTTATAACTGTTTCTACCACAAATTTTGTCCTCGCAGACTTTCGAGTTTTCTGTATGCTTGCCGGCGTTCTTGTCGTCATCGGGTATAGTTTTTTTTTTTTTTTTTTTTTTTTTTTTACAACTTCACTATTTTCACCATTCAACTGTTATTTTAAGCAGAACATCAAAATTTCATCAAAACTATTGATCAGACTCAGACTTGGACGAGCCCCCAAATTTAAAGATGTATAATAATATGTGTAATGTTTATTTATCTAAGTTGATCAAATTCAAGGTTTTAATGATAAAAATAACATTTCATTCGACTTTAAATTTCAAATAATAAGAAGACTGTGACTCTTTATTCGACTTTTCATTCAACTTCATGCTTCTTCTGCTTCTTTCGACTGACTCACTCTCGACATGCCGCCTTTTTTCCGCCCTTCGATACTTTACGTGCTTTTTCAACACTACTTTACCAGGCATGGGCGAGTATTCAGATCCCTGGTACCACGCCACTTCACATATATTCTTGATCAGCATCAACAGCCGAGTCGATATAGCCATGTCCGTCTGTCCGTCTGTTTCTATGCGAACTAGTCTCTCAGTTTTAAAGCTATCGTGATGAAACTTAATACACATGTGTATTCTCTCTGCACGCAGTTCATATGTTAAAATCGGCCAGATCGGATCACTATATCATATAGCTCCCATAGGAACAATCGGTTCAAAAAAAAATTTTTTTTGAGCTAGCTCCACCAAACTCAGCCTATATGTATTTAGTACTAAATCCCACGTGCAAACCAAATTTCATCCAGATCGGACCACTATATCATATAGCTGTCATAGGAACAATCGGTTAAAAAGGCTGAAAATGCTTAGTATTAAAATTTTCAGTGTTTTTTGAACGATTTGAACCAAATTCTCGCAATATGCTTTTTTTTCCCATTTTTCATCAGCTGACCAAATTTTATCCAGATCGGACCACTATATCCGTCTGTCTGTCTGTCTGTCTGTCTGTCCGTCTGTCTGTATGAACACACAGATTTCAGAGATGGTAAGAGCTACAAATTATAGTTTGGTCTCAATCGACTCGATATTTAGTCAGTCAATACAAGAATCTTTTTTTTTGTCGATGCCACTCCCCATTCGCCCACAATGACCAAAAAACTGAACATACCTCGGAAAAAATAGATGTTTAAAGCGAATATCTCAGTAACTACGGCACTTAGGAACACCAATTTTGGTATGCAGGTTCCTAGAGACAGTATAAATGCATTGCCATTAAAAATTGTTGGCGGCCACGCCCCCTTTTTCCGTAGGAAAAAAAAACTTTTTAAGCTTGCATGCCGTTTCTTCTTATTGTACAGTATTGTTATTTATGATTGCTTTGAAGACAAATCATATCAAACTATCCTGAAAGTTGCATAAAAATCCAACAGTAAACAACAGAGCTACCGATTATAAATATAATATTTAAGTCAATGCGTGAGTGCGAGCACGACAGAAACATAAAAGCATATATTCGAACTCTTTTGATGCATGTGTGGCGGCAATAGTATACATACACACATATATACATATACATGTGCATACATATAACGTCATTTTGTATGTGCATACAGACAAACATGTATGTTCGATTATAAATTGCCTTTTTTTGTTGTAACGTGAACTGTCTAATACAAGAACTGTCTATTGTAATATCCAGATACTGATGTTGACATTATAATTGGGAATAAAAGCAGAGAGTATTATACGGTCGGGCTGGTTCGACTGTACTTTTGTTACTTGTTTCTTGTTGTATTTGTTTCTAAATCATTGGTCTGCGGTTCGAACCCGCCACAGACCCAGAAATTGAATTTTTTTTTTTGTTTTTTTTTTTTATATATATAACTACATTATTATATATAAATGAAAATAATCGGGTATGTGCGAAATGAATGGTGTGGTGCAACTAGTAGGGTTGCAGCATGTTATGGAAGTTGCGTCAGTAAGCCCGGGCTCGAATCCCATCAGTGACTTGATTTAAAATTTAAAAAACATTTTTTTTTTTAAATTTTATTTTAAAACTTAAATTTTAAATTACAATCAAATATTAATTTCGAATACAAGGAGAGTACGGGGTCTTTTACAGTCGGCGCGCTCGACTGTAGTCTTTCTTACTTGTTAAATTCGATCTCGCCGTTTCTAGCAGATTTGAAACGTTAATTTACTATTTTCATATCAGGAAGATTTGGCAGCACTGTGCATTTTGTTCGACCAAAAATATATCTTACGAGTGTTCTTGCGAACATGTTCGACAACGGATTCGAGTGTTCACACGAACATCACTTTTAGAAAAATTTTGAACTGCCAACATCTACCAAAATGAATAAAAAATTTCTGGAAAAATTCATTGATTGCTTGCAAACCGTACCCGCTTTGTGACAGAAAAGCAAAAACTACAAATCTAGGAAGAACTAGGTAATTAAGAATAAAGAAATTAAATATAAAGGAAATGGTAAGCATCAAAAGCCGAGACGATATAGCAACGTCCGTCTGCCGTCTGTATGAACACCAGGATCCTTAAAACTACAAAGTTAGAGTCCCCAAATTTGGAATGAAAGTCCGTCTACATGTCAGGCACGTTAAGTTTACTTCAAATTTTTGCCACGCCACCTACTGCCCACGCAAATTGTATTTTCATTACACTAGAACTTGCAAACTTTGTATCAGAGCTATCGTGACTAAATTCTCTCTGTACGTGTATGGTACCATCTATAACTATCCACACCAAGTTTGGTCCAGATCGGACAACTATAGCCTATAGCTTCTATAGGACAAATCAGTCGAAAATGGTACATTTGTATGATGACAGCTAGTATGAGTTGAGCTATCGTGACTAAATTTAAACATTATGTGTATGGTACCATTATAACTATCTCCTCCAAGTTTTATCCAGATCGGACAACCATAGGAGTACGGGGTGTTTTACAGTCGGCTCGCTCGACTGTAACCTTTTTAGACCCCGTACTCTAAAAAAGAGTAAAGGGGTCTATTAGGTTTGTCAGAAGCGAAATGTGCGTAACAGGTAGAAGGCGGCGTTTCCGACACCATCAAGTATATATATTCTTGATCAGCATCAACAGCCGAATATATATAGCAATGTCCGCCTGTCAGTCTGTCTGTCTGTCCGCCCGTCTGTATGAACACCTGGATCTTTTAAACTACAAGAGCTAGAGACACCAAATTTAGATTGAAAGTCCGTATATGATGTAGGCAGATCAAGTTTATTTCAAATTTTTGCCACGCCCCTTACCGCCCCCGCAATGAGCAAAAAACCAAAGACACCTCGGGAAAAATCAATGTTTTCGACAAATATCTCCGTAACTATAGTACCACCAATTCTAGTACGCAGGTTTCTAAAAACAGCACAAATGTAACGTTATTAAAAATATGTATGTATGTGCGTACATATAATGACAAACGAATTTGTATGCGCATATAGCCAAGCACATTTATGTTCGATTATAAATTGTCTTTTTTGTTTCAACGTTTTCTAATACAAGTATGTACTATTCATTGTATAACCTGGATACCAATTTAATTCATTTTATCGGGAATAAAATTAAATAAGAATACAGTCAGATTCAAATATTAATCTTGAATTGGCATACAAGGAGAGTACGGGGTCTCTCACATTCGGCGTGCTCGACTGTAGCCTTTCTTACTTGTTTTATTTGCTTAAAATTATGTTCGTTAGTTAGTAGGCAAACTGATTTGTGTTCGGCGAACATGTTCGTGTATTTGTACCTTAAACATTTGAAAGCTAAGTTAATGTATCATCAATCTCAAATCAAATGTCCCATACATAGTTCATCTACTTTCGGATTCAGTCGTTATTCAAGATAATAAATGATTTTATTCGTATAACAAAGCCTTATATCTCTATATATCTAAAATAAAAATTTTGAGCCAATTATAGAACAGGTTCTAGTAGAATGTCGACCAAATGATCATAACCGTAATTGGTGCATTTGTGGCCGGCAATGCGATTGGCAAAAGCTGCAGCTGCGGAAGTGTTCCTCTCCCTTACATAGACGGCGTAAATGAAGGCCCCTACGAAGGCCTCCCCAGCACCGAGAGAATCCACAACTCGTTTGACCTTTACAGCACGCGATCGGGAATAGTTACCCTTGGTGTCTAAAAGTCCGGCTCCACGTTTGCCCCACATTAAGACAACAAATGGACGCTTCAGCCTTATCCCCACGCGATTGCGGAGCACTTCATCGATTGTCCTACAGGCTTCTCGGGGCCTGCTCCAGCCGTGCTCGTATCCCAGCTGCTTGGAGAGGAATGCATAGTCACAGAAGTCGAAAAGAGGCCACATGTCATTCAATGATGCATTCACATCCAGGGATATGACTACTGTTTCCTTGTGATTCTCGTTGTATTCCTTCACAACCTTCATCATTTCTATGGTCACCTTAGGTCTGTGTCCTCTGAAATGAATCCAGCCATAGTCAGCGAGATCAAGTTTCTGGAAGTCCTCCACAGTCACATAGGGAAACAATGATGTACAAGTTGTTATTGTGCAAGTCTTTGAATCCCTCGCTAAAATTACTGAAGAAAAGGGTGGAGCATTTTCACAAAATGGACAATTTTCGAAACCTATTCCCCGTAATCGTATGTCATCCAAGAGAAACCGAAACATTGGATTCCTGCTCAGCAGCACAAATAGTTCCACCTTCATTCCCAGACTACGCAAAACTGTAGCCGTATTGGATGCGTGCCCCCCTCTCTTCCAGTATCCTTTTAAGGATCGCTCGGGAATCATTAGCTGGGGAAACTTCTTTACTATCGATATACAATCGACAACTGCATTTCCCACACACAAAACCTTTTTCTTTCCAGCTGCATAACTCAACCTCCTATCGCACTTGTCCATATTGGAAAATTTACTTTCGATTATTAAATTTTAATAAAAACTACTAAACTTAAATTTTTTAAAATGACAAGTAGATCAAAAAACTTCTGACAAAAAAACTAAGAACCAAATAAAAGCCCCAAATTCATTGCTAATGCTCGGAAGACAATTTATTTATTCGCTACAATTCACTCATTATTTACAGATCGCCACAATTCTCGATAATTATCTTCTTTGATGTAGTGCCATTATTGGAACCCAAGACCTCGACCTTTCGAATGATATCCATACCCTCGACAACTCGACCAAAGACCACATGTTTGTTATCCAGCCAAGAGGTTTTCTCAGTGCAAATAAAGAACTGAGATCCGTTTGTGTTCGGCCCCGCATTTGCCATGGAAAGTATACCCGGTCCCGTGTGCTTCAACTCGAAGTTCTCATCAGCAAACTTGTTTCCGTAAATGGAACGTCCTCCAGTACCATTCTGATTGGTGAAATCTCCACCTTGGCACATGAAATTGGGAATCACACGATGAAAAGGAGATCCCTTGTAGCCGTACCCCTTCTCTCCGGTGCATAGAGCTCGGAAGTTTTCGGCGGTTTTGGGAACCACATCTGACCGTAGCTCCATTATGATGCGTCCAAGTTTTTCTCCTCCAGCATTAAGATCGAAATACACACGTGGCAAGGCCATTCTTACTTTGGAACAGAAAGTGCGGAAGAACGCCAGTTCTTAAATAAACAAAAAGGAAATGAATTGAAAACACGAAAAAATAAAAAAGTAAGACCTGTAAAAATATATACCGTTGTTTTTATGTTTAAATAAATAAAGATTAATGTGTACTTATTTTCTGATCCATTCAATTACAAAGCCTAAGCTGGAATGGCAGAGCATTAAAAGAAGCTGGATAACATTGGATATCAAAATAGTCAAAGCCTACTAATAGTTGTAGTTGAGTATTAAATAACCAAATTAGACGTGTCAAAACTGCACTCCTTTCTTCTGCAAAGTCCGGTTAGTTTCAATAAAATTTACGACCAAAACAATAAATAATAAACTTAAAAATAAATAAAATTTTATTCATTATATGTATACGTAAATATTGTACAACAAGTAAATTATAATTTACTAAAGGCAGAGAGGTGATGCAGTAACCCACACGCATGAGGGTACTGCAAATAAACCTGAATAAAAGCGAGTTGGCATCGACGGAGCTCCTTTTCACGCTTGAGCAAGGGCCCGTCGATGTGGCCTTAGTCCAAGAACAATGGATTGCCTCTAGTAACATGGTTGCGGGACTAAGGTCGAACAACTGCAATGCGTTCAACATCGCAACGATAAGCAGAACAAGTAAGAAAAGTACACTCGAACACGCCCGACCGTATAATACTCTCTGCTATAATGTTAAAATCGGTAACGTTAAGACCAAAAAACAAGAAAGAAAAGTACAGTCGAACACGCCCAACCGTATAATACTCTCTGCTTTTATTCCCAATTATAATACTTAAATCGGTATTCAGACATTACAATAGATAGTTCTTGTATTAGAACACGTTAAAACAATAAAAACAAACATAAGCATAATCGAGCATATATGTGTTTGTCTGTATGTACATACAAATTCGTTTGACGTTAAATGTATGCACATACGCGCTGTCTCTCTCGCACTCATTGCTCTCAAATAAAATCTTTGTTGCTTAATTTCTTTCTTGTTTATGGTTGGATTCTTATGAAACTTTCAGGAGAGTTTGACATGATACGTTTTCGAACGAATCATAAATAACAACACTGTACGATAAGAATAAATTCTTTAAAAGCGGCATGCAAATTTGAAATTTTGTTTTATTTCTTGCGAAAAAAGGAGGCGTGGCAGCCCAAAACTTTTGATGTCATTGCATTTATGCGGTCTCTAGGAACACGTGTACCAAAATTGGTATTCCTAGGTGCCATAGTTACTGAGATATTCGCCGAAAACATAGATTTTTTCCGAGGTGTGACGGGTTTTTTACTTATTGTGGGCGAATGGGGAGTGGCATCGAAAAAAAAAAAGATTCTTGTATTGACTGACTAAATATCGAGTCGATTGAGACCAAACTCGAACTTGTAGCTCTTACCATCTCTGAAATCTGTTTGTTCATACGGACAGACAGACGGACAGACAGACGGACAGACGGACATGGCTATATCGACTCGCCTTGTGACGCTGATCAAGAATATATATACTTTATAAGGTCTGCCACACCTCCTTCTGCCTGTTACATACATTTGCACAAACCCAATATACTCTTGCAGAGAGTATAAAAACAAGAAAGAAAGGCTACAGTCGAGCGCGCCGACTGTAAAAGACCCCGTACTCTCCTTGTATTCGAAATTAATATTTGAATACGACTGTAATTTAAAATTTAAGTTTTAAAATTAAATTTTAAAAAAAATTTTAAATCAGTCACTGATGGGATTTGAACCCGCGCTTACTGACGCAAGTTCCATATCATGCTGCTCTACTAGTTGCATCACTACATTCATTTCGCGCTTCATGGGCTACTTTGTTGTCTAATTGCTCAGTTGTTTATAGTTGGATTTTTATGCAACTTTCAGGGTAGTTTGATATAATTAGTCTTTAAACAAATTTGTTAATTACAATACTGTAATATATTAGCAAATGCTTTAAAAACGGCATGTAAATTTTGAAAAGTTTTTTAGTTCTTGTGGGAAAAGGGGGCGTGGCAGACCAAAACTTTTAATGACGTTGCATTTGTGCTGTTTCTAGGAACCTGCGTACCAGAATTGGTGTTCCTAAGTGCCATGGTTACGGAGATATTCGCAGAAAACATCGATTTTTTCCGAGGTGTGTCTAGTTTTTTGCTTATTGCGGGGGCGGTAGGGGGCGTGGCCCTGATTTGAAATAAACTTGATCTGCGTACATCATAGACGGACTTTTATTTAAAAATTTGGTGTCTCTAGCTCTTGTAGTTTAAAAGATCCAGGTGTTCATACAGACGGACAGACAGACGGACAGACGGACATTGCTATATCGACTCGGCTGTTGATGCTGATACTTTATAGGGTCGGAAAAGCTTTCTTCTGCCTGTTACGCACATTTCGCTTCTGACAAATCTAATAGACCCCTATACTCTTTTTTAAAGAGTACGGGGTCTAAAAACAGGTATCGACGGTATCATACCAGCCATGCTACAAACCGCCAAAGATGCAGTCACCCCATGGCTGGCTAAGATATACGAAGCCTGCCTTAAAACTGGCCACATACCAACTTAATAGCGAACTGCAAGAGTTGCCTTTCTTCCCAAAGCGGGCAAATGCAGCCACAACAGCCCTTCGGATTATAGACCAATAAGTCTTACATTCTTTACGCCAACAACTATGGAAAGATGCTAGATCTCAGCATTAGAAGTGTCGCGGAGGAACAGATGTCAGCTGATCACCATGCGTACACCAAGGGCAAGTCCGTTGAAATGGCCCTACACTCGCTTATGGGGACCATAGAACAAGCCCTACATAATCACAAATATGCACTGGGTGCATTCGTTGATATCTCAGGAGCGTTCAATAATGTTAGCACCAAAGTCACAGTCGACCAGTTGACAGCAACCAATACTCACCCAACGATCACCAACTGGATTAGAAACCCTCTGAGCTGCAGGAGAGTTCAGTCAAAATAGGATGTTGCAACCACAATCAAAGCCGCGAACAGAGGTAACCCACAAGGAAGAGTCCTTTCTCCCCTTCTGTGGAACTAAGTCGTTGACGACCTTATTAAGAGATTTGATAGAGGAGCCCCTCAGATAACTGCCTATGCGGACGACATAGGTTTAATTATAACGGGAGTCTGCCCATCGACTCTCAGCTCCATAATGGAACGAACCCTCAGGGAAATATGTAAATGGGCAGAGAATGCCGGACTACATATCAATGCGGAAAAGACAGACCTCATCCTGTTTACCCAGAAGACATCATATTGTCGGGACCTCCCCGAGAATAATTGGTAAACAACTCAAAGCCAGCACCCGCATTAAGTACCTGGAAACAGTGTTGAACAGCATACTGTCATCGAGAGCCATAGAGGAAATGGTGAAGTAGGCCACCGTGGCGGTATACGCATCCAAGAAGATGCTAAGCTGCACATGGGGCCTGTCACCCAGACTTATGCACTGGATATACATTTCAGTCGTGCGCCCGACACTGCTCTACGTGGTTCTTGTGTGGTGGACGGCTATGGAGAAGAAGACATATCTCGCCCTAATGGAGAAGGTACAGCGTCAACCGCTAATCTGCGCTACAGGCGCTCTCAGAACCACTCCATCAAAGGCACTAGAGATCCTGACAGGATTACCTCTCTTGGATCTACAAACAAAACTAGTAGCAGCAAGGTCGGCCCAGCCCCTTACAACACTGGGAATCATGGCGCTACGCGGTTATGGGCACAGCTCTATAGGGAGAAGCATGACAACATGCTCGGATTATATTAAGGGGGGGGGGGTAAGGGATAAAAATCCATTTTTTTTTTTTTTCGCATATAATTGTAGTAGAACACTTCAAAAATACCGTGTTAAAATTTTAAGTCAATCCGAGCAATACTTTTTAAGATATAGAGCATAAAGCCGAGCCGCCTCAGTTGCTCGCGTAGTCCGTTACAAACTTTAAACGCGGTTTTTTCGAAACTTTTTTTTGAAAGTGCGTAGGCATTGGCATTTGAAAACTACTTAACCGATCCTTTTGAAATTTTGTACACATATTCTACATATAAAAAACCTCCCCCCAACGTTTTTTTTTCGCCATTTTTTTTTATATTAAGGTGGTTTTACACCTACAAAATGGCGGAATTTGTTCGAAAAAGGTCACTTTTTACTTCAAACGACTACCAAATGGCTGAAAATGAAAATAAATCATCAAACTAAACGTTGGGGGGAAGTTTAATTCATACTTAAACTAAATTATTCCATTTTTTTGATTTCGGATGATTCTACGCTGAGATATGCTGCCTACCGCAAAATGAATTTTTGAAAAGACGCCCACGTAAATATGCTCTCATTCGCTCATTTTGCAATATTTTTACATGCAAATTTTATCAAATATTCTTAAAATGTTACTTTATAATATACAGTAACTTTTAATAAATTCACTTAAACCGTTTCGCTACAATAAATCCATGAAAATGGTGTTTTTTTTTAGCGTTTATCCCTTACCCCCCCCTTAATCCGGAAAATCGACTCGAATATCGAACTAAACATCTACACAGACAATTGCGGGAGTAGTAGTAGCCGCTGCCTACTGTGAAAACCCAACTTAAAGCTCGCATTTAAGCATCTTCCAAGCGGAAGTTTACGCGATTGGAAAAGTAGCAGAGACCGCATAAAACCTCAACACCAGTTTTCATAACTGACATCTTGGTTGATAGTCAGGCAGCAATTAAGTCTATGCTGTCGTCTATTCTCAGCTCCCGGACTGTCAGGGTGAGCAGGGAAGCACTAGCTGAACTATGTACGACAAAGTCAGTACACATCTACTAGGTTCCCAGCCACCAGGGCATACCAGGAAATGAGGAGGCAGACATCCTGGCAATGGCAGCCGTTGATCTACCAACCAATAGGACAGAACAAGTGACCATCTCCTTAAGATCACTACACAGTGATCTTGAGCGAAGCACCGATAACCAAATCAGCCGAAGATGGCGAAACACTCACACATGCAATATATCCAAGATCATATGTAAGATCATATGTAACCAAGATCATATGTCAGATCTTACGCAATACGTTCTGCACCTCTCCAGAAAGACTGCAGAATACTGGTTGGGATACTCACTGGTCACTGCCAAGCGTCTGCACACGCAGCCAAGGTGGGTATAACCAATAGCACTAATTGCGGAAAATGCAATGACCCAGACACTATAGAGACGCCGAAGCACCTTCTATGCCAGTATCAAGCCTTAGAGGGCTCGAGGCTTAGGTTACCCAACACTCCCCTCACTGATGGAAGCATCCAACATACCCGAAAGTAATCTGCTAGCGTTCACGAAGCGCGCACAGATTCTACAAGACTTCATGCCGCGATAATCCTCCAAAACCGGTTGACAAAGGGCCACAACTGGCCTATATTCTGTCCCTCGAGGACGTCCGGCTAAACCTAACCTAACCTAAAGTAGGCAATTATTTATTTGAAGATTTCAAAACAAGATAAAACAAAGAATGCAGAAAGCCTTTAAAGTGTTAAGAAATTTCAACTAAATTTCAATTTAGAAAGTTTTCAAAACTATACCATAGTTAGAGCCATTACGAAATTTTCTTGAAGTTCAGTTGACAACCTTTCAAAGAATTCGGATGTATCTTATTTAAGCTCAACTAATGTTGAATTTAAACATGACAGGTATGCTAAATAATTGTTTGTACACAGAGAAACCAATAAAGAATGCTATAGTCGCCTCGCGACTTTAGGATACCCGTTTCGGTTTCAATATGTAATTAACAATGGGTAATGATAATAATACTAGTGCAATAGTTTAGGGGATGACTAAGATAGCTTGGAAAACACAGAAAATTTTCACACAAATTTATAATCAGAGCATATTTTCGACCGATTCTTCTCATGGGAGCTATACGATACAGTAGTCTGATTTGAATGAAACTCGGTCCGTATGTTTATTTTTTTGATAAATATATTCTGTGTCAGTTTCACTAAGATAGTTTGGTAAATACAAAAACTTTTCATACAAACTCATACTAGGAGCGAACTTTTGACCGATTGTCCCTATGGGAGCTATACGATATAGTGGTCCGATTTGAATCAAACTTGGTCAGCTTATGTACACCATAGATATAACATAACTAACAACAAGAAAAGTACAGTTGAAAACGCCCTACCGTATAAAACTCTCTGCTTTTATTCCCAATTATAATGGCCAAATCGATATCTGGATATTACAATAGATAGTTCTTGTATTAAACAAGTAAGAAAGGCTACAGTCGAGCGCGCCGACTGTAAAAGACTCCGTACTCTCCTTGTATTCGAAATTAATATTTGAATGCAATATAATTTAAAATTTAAGTTTTAAAATAAAGTTTTGAAAAATATTTTTAATCAAGCCACTGATGGGATTCGAACCCGCGCTAACTGACGCAAGTTCCACAACACGCTGCAACCCTACTAGTTGCATCACACCATTCATTTTGCACAAATGCGATTATTTTCATTTATATATATTAATGTAGTTATATATAAAAAAAAAAAAAATAAATAAATAAACTTCTGGGTTAGTTCCGGGTTCGAACCGAAGACCATTGGCTGTTGCACCAGTTAAAATTCTTTATTTACATTTTTGTTTGAAATTTAAAAAAGTATATTGATAAATTCCACTGTCGGGAGTTGAACCTGCGAACTTATACGAAAGTTGCATAACACGACGCAACCCTATCAGTCGCACCACGCTCCCTTTGCAAACTACTGCGGCTAATGTATATATAAACATATAGTTATCTCTTTTCTTTTAACCACGTGCATTCAAAACGCGCTTCATGGGCTAATTTGTTGTCTAATTGCTCAGTTGTTTATAGTTGGATTTTTATGCAACTTTCAGGTTAGTTTGATATAATTTGTCTTTAAACAAATTTTGAACTACAATACCGTACTACATTACCAAATGCTTTAAAAACGGCATATAAGTTTGGAAAATTTGCTTAGTTCTTGTGGGAAGAGGGGGCGTGGCAGATCAAAATTTTGAATGACGTTGCATTTGTGTTGTCTCTAGGAACCTGCGTACCAGAATTGGTGTTCCTAAGTGCTACAGTTACAAAGATATTCGCAAAAAACATCAATTTTTTCCGAGGTGTGTCTAGTTTTTTGCTTATTGCGGGCGCGGTGGGGGGCGTGGCGCCGATTTGAAATAAACTTGATCTGCGTACATCATAGACGGACTTTCATTAAAAAATTTGGTGTCTCTAGCTCTTGTAGCTTAAAAGCTCCAGGTGTTCATACAGACGGACAGACGGACAGACGGACAGACGGACATTTCTATATCGACTCGGCTGTTGATGCTGATCAAGAATATATATACTTTATAGGGTCGGAAAAGCTTCCTTCTGCCTGTTACGCACATTTCGCTTCTGACAAACCTAATAGACCCCTATACTCTTCTTTAAAGAGTACGGGGTCTAAAAAAAAAAATTTTATGTGCATGCAGACAAACTCGTGTATATGCGATTATGCTTAGTTTTAATGTTTTCTAATACAAGAACTATTGTTATATGCGGATACCGATTTGAATATTATAATTGGGAATAAAAGCAGAGAGTATCATACGGTCGGGCGCGTTTAACTCTACTTTACTTACTTGTTTTTTTTTTTTTTTTTGCTGCCACGTGTTTTAATGCAAATAATATCCATTCTAATATCCCGATACCGATCTTAACATTATAATCGGCAATAAAAGCGGAGAGTTCTATACGGTCGGGCGCGCTCGACTGTACTTTTCTTTCTTGTTTTCAATTTGCGGAGGTGGCAAGGTGCGTGACAACAATTTGAAATAAAGTTGACCAAATTTGGTGGCTTAAGTTACACACGGACGGACGGACCGACCGACCGACGGATGGACAGACGGAAATTTCTATATCGACTCGGCTGTTGATATTTCGATATCGATATTTAAATTTCGAAACACTTTCAGGCCGACATGCTATCAAAATTTTGTCAATAGTTAGGCTTGTCTGAGGAATTCTTTAAGTTTATGATTTGACCATGAATCATTTCTGTGCCTTGAGTATCACAAAGCCCGTTTTGTGTGTAGGCAATCTTTCGATGGATCTGATAACATTATGTAACAAATTGCCAAAGGAGGGTGATGTTCAGTTCTGTTCAGATGTTCATTGGCAACGCGGAGGACACTCGAGTATTGTGAGCTTTGTGCTCAGTCTTTTGAGTGCCCAATCAGAGTTCCTGGGTATGTTGAGTCGATCACAACTCTTGAGTGCGATTACAACCCAAATGCAGGGAATGGGAATTGAAATGAGACATTGTCCCAGAACTGATGAGGATCCGGGTTTCTCCACAATCATGGTTGAAAAGGGAACCGGACAAAAGGCTATAATTCACTGTAATCGAAAGTTTCCCTACTGTTCTTTTAAGGACTTTCAGAAACTTGATTTAAGCATCTTCGGTTGGGTTCACTTCGAAGCGACTCATGTCAACGAAACTGTACAGATGATGAGGGCCGTCCTAGATTACAATAATTGCAAAACTGATCGCATACTTATGTCACTTCGGGTGAATTCCTGCTATTGGGAGAACAGGGATCTCTTCGAAATGGTCGACTATGTGCTCTTCTCTAGACAACTTGCTATGCAAATGGGTTGGCGATCGGCCAGGGAAACCTGTCATGAATTGGACGCTGATCTACGTCTACCCCGTTCTATTCATTGGCACAGACCTTGCTTCGTTTGCTCCTGGGGTCCGCGAGGGGCCGGCTGCTTAACAGGAGCTGGGGTCTACCACGAGATGCCTCCCTATATTGCAAAGCGTATTGTAGATACACATGGGGCAGGGGCGTGCTTTACAGCCGGCTTTATCTATGCCACTTATATCAGGGAAATGAACCTGTCAGATGCCGTGGAGTTTGCCAATTGTGTAGCGGGACATAAAATAACAAACTACGGCTATAATCATATTTCAAACCTAAATATTTATCCCAAGGATATGGCCAATAATGAAGACGATGTCTCTGTCCATATTTCCGAGGACAGTGAAGCTGAGGATGTTATATGCAAAAAGTATCTCAATCGACCAATTAAGTATTCAAATGGAAAATATGCAACCCAATTGCTCGGAACATTTGTACCCGGGCCAACAGCTTTCGACTACCTAACGTGGGATGTTGACTCCAACAAAGACTTTAGGGCTGAGACCCCTAAAGCAAGTCCACTGAAAATAAGGTCGGGCTCAAATTCAGGGAAAAATGTTCAAATCAAACCAAAGTCGAAATCGTAGCTTGAAATTCCTTGTGTGCTTTAATAATAATTACAATTCCCTTCTAAGCATCCCCACAGTCGACAATGATTATCTTCTTCGATGTGGTGCCAGAATTAGATCCCATAGATTCAATTTTACGTACAGTATCCATTCCGTCGACTACTTTGCCAAATACCACGTGCTTATTGTCCAGCCATGTTGTCTTTGAGGTGCATATAAAAAACTGTGATCCGTTTGTGTTCGGCCCCGCATTTGCCATGGAAAGTATACCCGGTCCCGTGTGCTTCAACTCGAAGTTCTCATCAGCAAACTTGTTTCCGTAAATGGAACGTCCTCCAGTACCATTCTGATTGGTGAAATCTCCACCTTGGCACATGAAATTGGGAATCACACGATGAAAAGGAGATCCCTTGTAGCCGTACCCCTTCTCTCCAGTACAAAGGGCCCGGAAGTTTTCAGCCGTTTTGGGAACTATATCCGAGCGTAGCTCCATTACTATACGTCCGATTTTTTCACCATCCGCGCTTATCTCAAAGAAAACCCGTGGTAAGCTCATCCTCTCTATTAAAGCGGATATTAATAGAAATTTAATTTTGTATATTTATTAGTTTTGTTTTTATATACATTGTTTTTAATAGTATAAAAACTGACTTAACTGAAATTCCACAGCCAACTGAAAGGGTTTTTAAAACGGAAAAAGTAATATAGAGTGAGTTCCGCTGAGTTCACAGAAACTGCAAATTTAAAATCGCTTTGCTCTTTAAAGAATGCGATTAAATAAAATGAATGCAATGAAATCGTTTTCCCCTGCGACACTTAAAGGTCAAATCCATAAATTGTTGGTTAAATAATTGCATAAATGTAAAATGAACAAGTAGGAAATGTACAGTCGAGCGCGCCCGACCGTATAATACTCTCTGCTTTTATTCCCAATTATAATGTTAAAATCATTATCTGGATATTACAATAGATAGTTTTTGTATAAGAACACGTTACAAGAAAAAAGACAATTTATAATCGAACATACATATGTTTCTCTGTATGCACATACAAATTCGTTTGACGTTATATGTATGCACATGTAAATGTATATGTGCGTGTATGTATACTATTGCTGCCACACATGCATCACAAGAGCTTGAATATATGTTTGTATGTTTCTGTCGCGCTCGCACTCATGCATAACTCATGACTTAAATATTAACTTTACAGCCTGGTACTCTGTTGTTTATTGTTGGAATTTTATGCAACTTTCAGGATAGTTTGATATGAATTGGTTTTAAAGGAAACATAAATAACAATATTGTACGATAAGAACAAATGCATTTAAAACGGTATGTAAGTTTGAATAGTTTTTTTTTCCTACCGAAAAAGGGGGCGTGGCAGCCAAAAATTTTAAAGGGTAATGCATTTATGTAGTCTTTAGGAACTTGCGTTCCAAAATTGGTTTTCCTAAGTGCCATAGTCACTGAGATATTCGCTTTAAACATCTATTTTTTTCGAGGTACGTCTAGTTTCTTGCTTATTGTAGGCAAATGGGGCGTGGCATCAAAAAAAAAGATTCTTTATTGACTGACTAAATATCGAATCGATTGAGACCAAACTCGAACTTGTAGCTCTTACCATCTTTGAAATCTGTGTGTTCATACGGACAAACAGACGGTCAGACGGACATAGCTAAATCGACTCGGCTTGTGATGCTGATCAAGAATATATATACTTTATGGGGTCTGCCACGCCTCCTTCTGCCTGTTACATACATTTGCACAAACCCAATATACTCTTGCAGAGAGTATAAAAATGAAAAACGGAAAATGGGAAAGCGAAAAGTTGCGTTGCTAAAAAAAATCTCATATGGCCTTAAACTGTTGAAACCGAACATTCATTACATATGCGCCACGTTGGTCAAGATAATAATTACCTCGCCAGCAACTGGCTCTCATTTATTGGAAAATGTAAAAGCAATAAATTATCATCTATATATATATATATATATTTATAAGTACACACACACACATGGCCAATGGCTTTTAGCCATACACAGTTTCAATTTCAAATTTTATTTTCTTGTTGAAAGGGACTAACATTTTTGGGGACATTTTTAGACCCCGTACTCTTAAAAAGAGTATAGGGGTCTATTAGGTTTGTCAGAAGCCAAATGTGAGTAACAGGCAGAAGGAAGCTTTTCTGACCCCATAAAATATATATATTCTTGATCAGCATCAACAGCCGAGTCGATATAGAAATGTCCGTCTGTCCGTCCGTCCGTATGAACACCTGGATCACAGAGACTATAAGAGCTAGAGATACCAAATTTGTAATAAAAATTCCGTAACTTTCTCGAGCAGATCAAGTTTATTTCAAATCTGCGCCACGCCCCCCACCGCCCCCGCAAAAAGCAAAAAACTAGACACACCTCGGAAAAAATTGATGTTTTCGGCGAATATCTCCGTAACTATAGCACTTAGAACGCAGGTTCCTAGAAACACCACAAATGCAACGTCATTAAAAATTTTGGTCTGCCACGCCCCCTTTTCCCACACGAACTAAAAAACTTTTTAAAACTTACATGTCGTTTTTAAAGCATTTGCTAATATAGTACAGTATTGTAATTCAAAATTTGTTCAAAGACAAATCATATTAAACTACCCTAAAAGTTGAGAAATTAGGTAACAAAGTTTCGCTTGAATCGCAGTGTCAATGCACGTCGTTAAATGAAAATAGATAACACTATGTTTATATATACATAAGCCGCAATAGTTTGCAAAGAGAGCGTGGTCCGGGTGGGCCACACACTTTTTTGTAAACACAAGACCTGCGGTTCGAGCCCCGGCACAGACTCAGAAATTAAAGCTGTTTTTTTTTTTTTTTTTTTTTTTTTTTAATTTAGCACTATTATATCTTAATGAAAATAATCGGAGCCGTCTCACAAGGAGGTGGTGGTGCAATTAGTAGTGTTGCAGCGTGTTCTGCAAGTTGAGTATAAGTTCGCAGGTTCAATGCCCGACATTGAAATTTTCTAATACACTTTTTTAAATTTAAACAAGTAAGAAAGGCTACAGTCGAGCGCGCCGACTGTAAAAGACCCCGTACTCTCCTTGTATTCGAAACTAATATTTGAATACGACTGTAATTTAAAATTTAAGTTTTAAAATTAAATTGAAAAAAAAAATTTGAATCAGTCACTGATGGGAATCGAACCCGCGCTTACTGACGCAAGTTCCATATCATGCTGCACCCCTACTAGTTACACAACACCATTCATTTGGCAGAAATTTGATTATTTTCATTTACATATAATAATGAAGTTATTTAAAAAATAAAAAAATAACTAAATTTCTGGGTCTGTGCCGGGTTCGAACCGCAGACCATTGGCTGTTGCACCAGTTAAAATTCTTTATTTACATTTTTGTTTGAAATTTAAAAAAGTAAATTCCACTGTCGGGAATTGAACCTGCGAACATATACGCAGCTTGCATGACGCGTCACAACCCTATCAGTCGCACCACGCCCCACATCAGACAGAGATCCGATTATTTTCATTTACATGTAATAATGTTATTATACAAGAAGCACAAAAAACAAAATTTTATTTCTGAGTCTGCGCCGGGTTCGAACCGCAGACCATTGGATGTTGCACCAGTTAAAATTCTTTATTTACATTTTTGTTTAAATTTAAAAAAGTAAATTCCACTGTCGGGAATTGAACCTGCGAACTTATACTCAACTTGCAGAACACGCCGCAACACTACTAATTGCACCAACCCCTTCTTATGAAACGGTACCGATTATTTTCATTAAGATATAATAGTGCTAAATAATAAAAAAAAAAAAAAAAAAAAATTTAATTTCTGAGTCCGTGCCGGGGTTCGAACCGCAGGTCTTGTGTTTACAAAGAAGTGCGTTGCCCACCCGGACCACGCTCTCTTTGCAAAGTTTTGCGGCTAATGTATATATACACATACAGTTATCTCTTTTCTTTTAACCACGTGCATTCACAACGCGCTTCATGGGCTACTTTGTTGTTTAATTGCTCAGTTGTTTATAGTTGGATTTTTATGCAACTTTCAGGGTAGTTTAATATGATTTGTCTTTAAACAAATTTTGAATTACAATACTGTACTGTATTAGTAAATGCTTTAAAAACGACATGTAAGATTTGAAAAGTTTTTTAGTTCGTGTGGGAAAAGGGGGCGTGGCAGGCCAAAACTTTTAATGGCGTTGCATTTGTGCTGTTTCTAGGAACCTGTGTACCAGAATTGGTGTTCCTAAGTTCCATGGTTACGGAGATATTCGCAGAAAACATCGATTTTTTCCGAGGTGTGTCTAGTTTTTTGCTTATTGCGGGGGCGGTGGGGGGCGTGGCGCAGATTTGAAATAAACTTGATCTGCTCGAGAAAGTTACGGAATTTTTATTACAAATTTGGTGTCTCTAGCTCTTATAGTCTCTGAGATCCAGGTGTTCATACGGACGGACGGACAGACGGACAGACGGACAGACGGACATTGCTATATCGACTCGGCTGTTGATGCTGATCAAGAATATATATACTTTATGGGGTCGGAAAAGCTTCCTTCTGCCTGTTACGCACATTTGGCTTCTGACAAACCTAATAGACCCCTATACTCTTTTTTAAAGAGTACGGGGTCTAAAAAAAATGTAAATATACAATATTAACTGGTGCAACAGGGTTGGGTTGCGGTTAGTCGTTTGTTTCTAAACCAATGGTCTGTGGTTCGAACCCGGCACAGACTCGGAAATTAAATTTTTTTTTTTTTAGTGCTTCTTATATAATAACATTATTATATCTAAATGAAAATAATCGGATCTCTGTCTGATGTGGGGCGTGGTGCGACTGATGCGCGTTATGCATCTTGCGTATAAGTTCGCCGGTTCAATTCCCGACAGTGGAGTTTATCAATATACCTTTTTTAAATTTCAAACAAAAATGTAAATAAAGAATTTTAACTGGTGCAACAGCCAATGGTCTGCGGTTCGAACACGGCACAGACCCAGAAGTTTAATTATTTTTTTTATTTTTTAAATAACTACATTATTTAATATAAATGAAAATAATCTAATTTCCGCCAAATGAATGGTGTGGTGTAACTAGTAGGGTTGCAGCATGGTATGGAACTTGCGTCTGTAAGCGCGGGTTCGAATCCCGTGAGTGACTGATTCAGATTTTTTTTAAATTTAATTTTATAACTTAAATTTTAAATTACAACCGTATTCAAATATTGATTTCGAATACAAGGAGAGTACGGGGTCTTTTACAGTCGGCGCGCTCGACTGTAACCTTTCTTACTTGTTTTTTTAAATTTTGTAATTTAGCACTATTATATCTTAATGAAAATAATCTGAGCCGTCTCACAAGGAGGGGTTGGTGCAATTAGTAGTGTTGCGGCGTGTTCTGCAACTTGCGTATAAGTTCGCAGGTTCAATTCCCGACAGTGGAATTTATTAATATACTTTTTTAAATTTCAAACAAAAATGTAAATAAAGAATTTTAACTGGTGCAACAGCCAATGGTCTTCGGTTCGAACGCGGCACAGACCCAGAAATTTAATTATTTTTTTATTTTTTAAATAACTACATTATTATATATAAATGAAAATAATCAAATTTCTGCCATATGAATGGTGTGGTGTAACTAGTCGGGTTGCAGCATGATATGGAACTTGCGTCAGTAAGCGCGGGTTCGAATCCCATCAGTGACTGAATCATATATATTAATTTCAAATACAAGTAGCGTTCCGCGTCTTTTACAGTCGGCGCGCTCGACTGTATCCTTTCTTACTTGTTGTAATATATTTTTTGTCACCGACTTTTTCTGGCTATTTAAGTTATTGCTAGATTATTTAAATAAATTGTTTACAGATTTCCAACCAGCATACCTGCTGATAAGTCTATACAAAACAGTCGTGCGTTATTCGTTAATAACACAGTAAAACTGGAATTAGAGTTGCTTTAATTAAAACTATTATTGATAATAAACTAGGAATACTTTTGGAACTAATCCTTACTATTTGGGTTAAAGTACAAACATTTATTTTTTGTCTAAACAAAAACGTTCAACATTCATACCCGAAAGAATTCGCCTTATTTCATGGAATTAAGATTGGAGAAAATCATAATTATAGTCTGGGGAAAAAGGGGGTCTCTGCAAATAAAGGACAATCATTATCATCTTATTTGCATTTCGGCGAAAAAAGTCAAATAAATTTGAAGAAATTAAAATACCTAAATGCCCTAAATGAGCAGAATTTTGATTTATGTTAGTAGATGCCATGAAAAAGCCGTCATAACATCAACCACCACAAGTTACAAGAAACCCCCAGAAACAAACCCATTGGAGTTATAGGAGGAGAGTGATATTGGTCCACTCGAGGCTTGATACAGCGCGGAGCAATAAACACACCTCCAAACAATGACCAGATATAAGAGAAAAATAAGAATTGTAAGTTATAATCGACTAATCACTAACCTTTTTATATATTTTCCAACGAAAATTATGCATGGTGTTTGATGTATTTATATATAATTAATTAAAGATTGAAGCATACTATTAAAAGTACTCTTATGACATTCAAAACATATCCTGACAATCAATAATTCATTCATAATTTGTTAGTATCAAATCTGCTATGCAATTCCAGCATGCCCTACGTGATAAAGCACGGAATAGTGATAAGCATTGAATTGAACCCCTCACACTGTAGAGAAGTCGTTGCTATGGTGGTTCCTGTTGTGCGAAAATGTCTACGAAAAAAAGAATCAACAATGGATAAAAAATATGAGACGGTGGATAATTTTTGTAGTCGCTGATTTTACAGCCAGGAATTTTATCTGTGTACTCTCTTGGTCTCTCTTTTATTTCACTCTGTCAGGCTGTGTGTGTCCTGCGTGATGACCTCATTAATTTTCAATCTGGGCAGGATTACATAGTTGACTGATACGCCCACAATAGGGCAAGGCGCATGATGAATCTTTTCCTTGATTCCGTGCTACATTCCATAACCCCAACTCTCAATGCTCCCCAATCCACTCTAATTTATGATGATAAATGAGTTTCAGCAGTGAAGCCCACGTCGGCCAGTTTCCGTCGACGGTGGTGTCGGAGAAGCTCCTGCCACTTGACCTGGTCAAGCGAAAGTGGAAGAGGAGCAAGAACAAACGCAACAGCAGTCCAGCCGAAATTATAAATTTATAAATTTTATATCATTTGATTTGACTTCGCTCATTCTTACGCTGATTTGTTTTTCTCGGAGTGAGGATTATCATTTGAATATTTGTGCATTATATATATATATATATATATATATATTGCAGAGTATATATATATATATATATATATATATATATATATATATATATATATATATATATGCAAGAGTATATTGGGTTTGTGCAAATGTATGTAACAGGCAGAAGGGGCCGTAGCAGACCCCATAAAGTATATATATTCTTGATCAGCATCACAATCCGAGTCGATATAGCCAAGTCCGTCTGTGCGTCTGACCGTCTGTCCGTCTAACCGTCTGTCTGTCCGTTTGAACACACAGATTTCAGAGATGGTAAGAGCTACAAGTTCGAATTTGGTCTCTATCGACTCGATATTTAGTCAGTCAATACAAGAATCTTTTTTTATACTCTCTGCAAGAGTATATTGGGTTTGTGCAAATGTATGTAACAGGCAGAAGGAGGCGTGGCAGACCCCATAAAGTATATATATTCTTGATCAGCGTCACAAGCCGAGTCGATATAGCCATGTCCGTCGGTCCGTCTGTCTGTCTGTCTGTCTGTCCGTATGAACACACAGATTTCAGAGAGGGTAAGAGCTACAAGTTCGAAGTTGGTCTCTAACGACTCGATATTTAGTCAGTCAATACAAGAATCTTTTTTTTTTCGATGCCACGCCCCATTCGCCCACAATGAGCCAAAAACTAGACATACCTCGGAAAAAATTGATGTTTTCGGCTAATATCTCAGTAACTATGGCACCTAGGAACACCAATTTTGGTACGCATGTTCCTAAAGACAGCATAAATATATTACTATTCAAAGTTTTTGGCTGCCACGCCCCCTTTTTCCGTAAGAAAAAAAAACTTTTTAAACTTGCATGCCGTTTGAAAGGCATTTGTTCTTATCGCACAGTATTGTTATTTATGATTCCTTTGAAGACAAATCATATCAAACTATCCTGAAAGTTGCATAAAAAACCAACAATAAACAAAAGAGCTACCGATTATAAAGTTAACATTTAAGTCAATGCATACGTGTGAGCGCGACAGAAGCATACAAGCATATATTCGAACTCTTTTGATGCATGTGTGGCGGCAATAGTATACATGCACACATATATACATATGTATGTGCATACATATAACGTTAAACGAATTTGTATGTGCATACAGACAAACATATGTATGCTCGATTATGCTTAGCTTTTTTTTTGTTTTAACGTGTTCTAATACAAGAACTATCTATTGTAATATCCGGATACTGATTTTAACATTAGAATTGGGAATAAAAGCAGAGAGTATTATTCGGTCGGGCGTGTACGACTGTACTTTTCTTACTTGTTTTTTGATGCAACGCCCCATTCGCCCACAATCAGCAAAAAACTAGACGAAAAAAATAGATGTTTAAAGCAAATATCTCAGTAACTATGGCACTTAGGAACACCAATTTTGGTACGCAGATTCCTAGAGACAGCGTAAATGCATTGCCATATACAATTTTGGACTGCCACGCCCCCTTTTTCCGTAAGAAATAAAAAACTTTTCAAACTTGCATGCCGTTTTAAAGGCATTTGTATGTTCGATTATGCTTAGTTTTTTTTGTTTTAACGTGTTTTTTACAGAACTATCTATTGTAATATCCCGATAAAATCGGTATCCGGATAACATTATAATTGGGAATAAAAGCAGAGAGTATTATACAGTCGGACTTGTTCGACTGCACTTTTCTTACATGTTTGTTTTAACGTGTTCTAATACCCGAACTATCTATTGTAACATCCGGATACTGATTTTAGCATTATAATTGGGAATAAAAGAAGAGAGTATTATACGGTCGGGCTCGTTAGACTGTAGTTTCCTTACTTGTTTTTTTTTTTCAATTTTTTTTTTTCAATTTTTTTTTTTTCAATGTTATAGGCATTTTTTGTTTTTCCTTGTCCATGGGTGCAATTTTTCAGTAAATTTTATATACCTGTCTAAAAAATTGAGAAAGCGCAATTTATTTGAAAGGGAATTGAGTAATATACAACAAGTAAGAAAGGCTACAGTCGAGCGCGCCGACTGTAAAAGACCCCGTACTCTCCTTGTATTGGAAATTAATATGTGAATATGACTGTACTTCAAAATTTAAGTTTTAAAATTAAATAAAAAAAAAAAAAATTAAATTAAGTCACTGATGGGATTCGAACCCGCGCTCCCAGACGTAGGTTCAAGAACATGCTGCGACCCTACTAGTTGCATCACGCCATATATTTGACGCATACCTGGTTGTTTCCATTTATATAAAATAATGTTATATAAAAAAAAAAAAAAAAATGTAATTTCTGTCTTTAGAAACAAATACAACAAGTAAGAAAAGTACATACATATGTGCGTATTTATACTTTTGGTCGGCACTGCCATCGCTGTCTCTCTTGCACTCATGCATTGGAATTGGCCGCAAATATACAGAATTTGTTGCGTGTTTTCTTAATTATTTATGGCCGGATTCTTATGAAACTTTCAGGGTAGTTTTATATAATTATTCTTCAGACACATTTCAAATAACAAAACAGTACGATAAGAAACAAGAAAGAATGCTATAGTCGCCTCGCGCCTTTAGGATACCCGTTACTCAGTTTCAATATGTAATTAAGAATGGGTAATGATAATAATATTGGTACAATAGTTTAGGGGATGACTAAGATAGCTTGAAAAACACAGAAAATTTTCACTATACTATATAGTAGTCCGATTTGGATCAAACTTGCTCAGTATATTTATGTTATTGATAAATATATTCTGTGTCAGTTTCATTAAGATAGCTTGGTAAATACAAAAAATGTTCATACAAATTCATTCTAAGAGCGAATTTTTGACCGATTGTTCCTATGGGAGCTATACGATATAGTAGTCCGATCAAACTTGGTCAGCTTATGTATATCATAGATGTGTACATCCTATGTGAACTTGGTTCGGATAACGTAACAAACAAAAACGTTTTCTATACTAAAACATGCTATTTTTACCTGCTTTTACCTTTATATGAAAATACAACGCCCTTAAGTGGGCGTGTCAAAAAACAAAAACAAACTTGTACTGCTTGCAAATTGTATCTTTCATTTGCGACCTCTCGGGTTTTTCTATCTCTTATAGTTGCTGAGATCCTTTTGTTCATACAGACGGATGGACGGACATGGCTATATCGGCTCGGCTGTTGATGCTGATCAAGAATATATATACTCTGGCACGCCTTCTTCTGCCTGTTACATACATTCCAACGACTACAATATACCCTTATACTCTACTCTCTAACGGGTAAAAAAATGCCTTTAAAACGGCATGCAAGTTTAAAAAGTTTTTCTTTTTCTTAAGGAAAAAGGGGGCATGGCAGCCAACAATTTGAAATGGCAATGTATTTATGCTGTCTTAAGGAAAGCGCGTACCAAAATTGGTATTCCTAAGTGCCGTAGTTACTGAGATATTAGCTTTAAACCTCTATTTTTTTCGAGGTATGTCTAGTTTTTTGATCATTGTGGGCGAATGGGGCGTGGCATCAAAAAAAAACAAGTAAAAAAGGCTACAGTCGAGCGCGCCGACTGTAACAGACCCCGCACTCTCCTTGTATTCGAAATTAATATTTGAATGCAAAATAATTTAAAATTTAAGTTATAAAATAAAATTTTAAAAAAATTTTAAATCAAGCCACTGATGGGATTCGAACCCGCGCTAACTGACGCAAGTTCCATAACACGCTGCAACCCTACTAATTACATCACACCATTCATTTTGCCCAAATACGATTATTTTCATTTATATATATTAATGTAGATATATATTAAAAAAAATTAAATAAATGGCCACACTCCGTTTGGGAACTCTCTTGACTAATATAAGTGAACATAGAGTTATCTCTTTACTTTCAACCACGTGCACATAAATTACATTTATTCAATTTTACAAAGTAAACGCCAAACGACTAACCGTAACCTTACACTGTTGCACCAGTTAATATTGTATATTTACATTTTTGTTTAAAATTTAAAAAAGTACAAGTAAAAAAAAAAAAATTTTATTTCCGAGTCTGTGCCGGGGTTCGAACCGCAGGTCTTGTGTTTACATACAAGGAGTCTATACTACCTGGGCCACGCTTAATTTGCAAACTTCTGCGGCTAATGTATATATAAACATAGTGTTATTTCTTTTCTTTCAACCACGTGCATTCACAACGCGCTTTAATTGATAATTTGTTACATAATTGCTCAGTTGTTTATAGTTGGATTTTTATGCAACTTTCAGGGTAGTTTGATATAATTAGTCTTTAAACAATTTTTTTAATTACAATACTGTAATATATTAGCAAATGCTTTAAAAACGGCATGTAAATTTTGAAAAGTTTTTTAGTTCTTGTGGGAAAAGGGGGCGTGGCATACCAAAACTTTTAATGACGTTGCATTTGTGCTGTTTCTAGGAACCTGCGTACCAGAATTGGTGTTCCTAAGTGCTATAGTTACGGAGATATTCGCAGAAAACATAAATTTTTTGCGAGGTGTGTCTAGTTTTTTGCTTATTGCGGGGGCGGTGGTGGGCGTGGCGCCGATTTGAAATAAACTTGATCTGAGTACATCATAGACGGACTTTCATTAAAAAATTTGGTGTCTCTAGCTCTTGTAGTTTAAAAGATCCAGGTGTTCATACAGACGGACAGACAGACGGACGGACGGACAGACGGACATTGCTATATCGACTCGGCTGTTGCTGCTGATCAAGAATATATATACTTTATGGGGTCGGAAAAGCTTCCTTCTGCCTGTTACGCACATTTCGCTTCTGACAAACCAAATAGACCCCTATACTTTTTTTTAGAGTACGGGGTCTAAAAATTGTAATAGGTTCCATACAAAAGGAACGATTAAAGGAAAAGTTATATATTTTTCCAAATTGTAGGAATAAATTCATAGATCATTTTGTTAATCTTCAGTCAGACACATCTGATCACGCAGACTTCGAAATATCATAGCTGGTAGAGGCTTCGTCATCATATCCGCCAGCTGACCATCTGTAGAAATAAACTCAACAATAATTAGTTTATTAGCAATTTGTTTATTTCAATGTGTTTCGTTCGTTTGTGGCATGTTAATGCAACCTTGGTTGTCTTCATAGACTTTAATTGGCTTGTTTATTTTAAACTTTATTCCTTGCATTAATGACTTAAGCCATAAAGCTTCCCTGACTGCTTCAAATAAAGCCATATATTCAGCTTCTGTACAAGACGCTGCTTCTGAATTTTGTTTCCTACAATTCCAGCAAATCAGATTTATGTCAAAAATTTTAAATATGTACCCAGTCGTACTTCTTCTGTCACTTTCACTACCTGTTCAATCCGAGTCAGCATATCTAACAATAACATTCTCAAAGTTTGAACTTTTAACATATGTTAATTTCAAATCAGCTATCTTAGAACTCTTTTCAGGCATTCCCATAGTTCTTTGTTATTTTTGCTGGTATATCTGCTCAAAATGCTGAATGATGTACATAAATCAGGGCGCGTACATAACATTACGTAAATTAGGCAACCAATTAAGTTTCGACAAGGAGCATCGCATTCGTCCGCTGAGTTCAATGCTCCATAATTAAGTTTATTTGTAGGGGTACTAACTGGACTGGACTCATACATATTAAATCTTTCTAAAACGTTTTTAATATAAGTTGACTGACAAAGACTTAACCTATCTCCACTCCTATTTATTTATATTCCAATCAAAAAATTTATTTCCGTTAAATCAATCATCCTAAAGTTGCTCTTTAAATGTGATTTAAAATTTGACATCGTTTCAAGGTTTTTCGTTGCTATAATTATATCATTTACATATATTTTTCAAAATATCTCCATTATCCATTATGTATATAAAACTGTCAACTTCAGAGCTTACAAACCCGATTTCTTTCAGTGCTTTTTCAAACACCTGAAACCAGCATCTAGCTGCTTGCTTTAGTCCATAAAGAGCTTTATTTAATTTACAAACTTTATCATTACCAAATGATAAGCCTTGAGGAACAAGCATTTCAGTTCGTCTAACATTACATTGCTTACCAATGGATTTCACACCAACACATGGTGTTTCAAGAGAATTTCTGATACACATATAGTATCAGCATTTTCCTCCGCACTCTCATTACGGATGCCATACTGGCCTTTATGCTCCTTATTAGGGATGGAAATGAGGTCTGCATCAGAGACCTGCAACGAGTATACTCAAGTATGTTCGAACTTCTCATCAAACGATCTGGTAACGAGTAATTCAACGGGCTGTCCGAAAACGGTTCGAATCACAACGATCAGTTGCCAGTTTTGTGAATGATTCGAACCTGATCGTTTGAAATCAAACATTTTGGTTGCGATCAGAACGATCAGCCCCATAATTGTTTGCTGATCGTTCGAATACTCGCTCGAATACTCGTTCGACGCAACCTTCTTCAGTACAAAACGTTCGAGTATCAAGCAAGTTCGTTGGTTTGCTTGCGTTGCGTGACGTTCGGAGTGCTGCCATTTATTTAGAGAAAAATATCCTTGTTCTAGCGGAAAAAAAAAATATCAGAAAATAGTTTAAATTTATATTTTTCTTATTATTAATTAATTATTATATTATTTATTATTAAACGAGAAAGAAAAGTACAGTCGAACACGCCCGACCGTATAATACTCTCTGCGTTTATTCCCAATTATAATACTTAAATCGGTATTCAGACATTACAATAGATAGTTCTTGTATTAGAATACGTTAAAACAAAAAAAAGATAAGCATAATCAAGCATACATGTGTTTGTCTGTATGTACATACAAATTCGTTTGACGTTAAATGTATGCACATACATATGTGTGTATGAATACTATTGGTCGGCACGACTAGCGCTGTCTCTCTCGCGCTCATTGCTTTAGAATAAAATCTTTGTTGCTGCATTGCTTTCTTGTTTATGGTCGGATTCTTATGAAACTTTCTGGAGAGTTTGACATGATACGTCTTCAAACGAATCATAAATAACAACACTGTACGATAAGAATAAATGCTTTAAAAACGGCATGCAAGTTTGAAATTTACTTTTATTTCTTGCGGAAAAAGGGGGCGTGGCAGCCCAAAACTTTTGATGTCATTGGATTTATGCGGCCTTTAGGAACACGTGTACCAAAATTGGTATTCCTAAGTGCCATAGTTACTGAGATATTAACCGAAAACATCTATTTTTTCCGAGGTATGTCTAGTTTTTTGCTCATTGTGGGCGAATGGGGCGTGGCATCGAAAAAAAAAAAGATTCTTGTATTGACTGACTAAATATCGAGTCGATAGAGACCAAATTCGAACTTGTAGCTCTTACCATCTCCGAAATCTGTTTGTTCATACGGACAGACAGACGGACAGACAGACAGACGGACAGACGGACAGACGGACATGGCTATATCGACTCGGCTTGTGACGCTGATCAAGAATATATATACTTTATGGGGTCTGCCACGCCTCCTTCTGCCTGTTACATACATTTGCACAAACCCAATATACTCTTGCAGAGAGTATAAAATTTTAAAAACCCTAGTGAATAATAAAATAAAAAACAAGTAAGAAAAGTACAGTCGAACGAGCCCGACCGTATAATACTCTCTGCGTTTATTCCCAATTATAATACTTAAATCGGTATTCAGACATTACAATAGATAGTTCTTGTATTAGAATACGTTAAAACAAAAAAAAGATAAGCATAATCAAGCATACATGTGTTTGTCTGTATGTACATACAAATTCGTTTGACGTTAAATGTATGCACATACATATGTGTGTATGAATACTATTGGTCGGCACGACTAGCGCTGTCTCTCTCGCGCTCATTGCTTTAGAATAAAATCTTTGTTGCTGCATTGCTTTCTTGTTTATGGTCGGATTCTTATGAAACTTTCTGGAGAGTTTGACATGATACGTCTTCAAACGAATCATAAATAACAACACTGTACGATAAGAATAAATGCTTTAAAAACGGCATGCAAGTTTGAAATTTACTTTTATTTCTTGCGGAAAAAGGGGGCGTGGCAGCCCAAAACTTTTGATGTCATTGGATTTATGCGTCCTTTAGGAACACGTGTACCAAAATTGGTATTCCTAAGTGCCATAGTTACTGAGATATTAACCGAAAACATCTATTTTTTCCGAGGTATGTCTAGTTTTTTGCTCATTGTGGGCGAATGGGGCGTGGCATCGAAAAAAAAAAAGATTCTTGTATTGACTGACTAAATATCGAGTCGATAGAGACCAAATTCAAACTTGTAGCTCTTACCATCTCTGAAATCTGTTTGTTCATACGGACAGACAGACAGACAGACGGACAGACGGACAGACGGACAGACAGACGGACAGACGGACAGACGGACATGGTTATATCGACTCGGCTTGTGACGCTGATCAAGAATATATATACTTTATGGGGTCTGCCACGCCTCCTTCTGCCTGTTACATACATTTGCACAAACCCAATATACTCTTGCAGAGAGTATAATAAAATATTCATAATATATGTGCATTAATTTTTCATGCGCATATAAGTTAAAACTAGTTCTGGCGGAAAACAATTTAGAGAGCAACACAGATGACACCGCAACAAGCTCGAGACTTGTCTTTGTTTGTGTGTATTTGGGCAAGCAAGTATTGATATGTTTTGCATACCACGCATTTTGCTTATATTTAGACCCCGTACTCTTAAAAAGAGTATAGGGGTCTATTAGGTTTGTTAGAAGCCAAATGAGCGTAACAGGCAGAAGGAAGCTTTTCCGACCCCATAAAGTATATATATTCTTGATCAGCATCAACAGCCGAGTCGATATAGCAATGAACAACCAGATTTCAGAGATGGTAAGAGTTACAAATTCGAGCTTGGTCTCTATCGACTCGATATTTAGCCAGATAATACAAGATTTTTTTTTTTATGCCACGCCCCATTCGCCCACGATGAGCAAAAAACTAAACATTCCTCCGATAAAATAGATGTTTTAAGCGAATATCTCAGTAACTACGGCACTTAGGAATATCAGGTTCCTAGAGACAGTATAAATGCACTGCCGTTTAAAATTTTTGGATGCCGCGCCCCCTTTTTCCTTAAGAAATAAAAAACTTTCCAAACTTGCATGCCTCTTTTTAAGGTATTTGTTCTTATCGTACAGTATTGTTATTAATGATTTGTTTGAAGACAAATCATATCAAACTATCCTGAAAGTTGCATAAAAATCCAACAATAAACAAAAGATCTACCAGGTTCAAAAGCATGTCTCGAGCGCGACAGAACATACAAGCATATATTCAAATTCTTTTGATGCATGTGTAAGAACTATCTATTGTAATATCCGGATACCGATTTTAAGATTATAATTGTGTATAAAAGCAGAGAGTATTATACGGTCTGGCGCGTTCGACTGTACTTTACTTACTAGTTTTTCATTTTATATGTAACATAGCATTATTATATTATTATTATTATTTATATCTTAATGAAAATAATCGGAGCTGTCTCACAAGCAGGGCGTGGTGCAAGTGGTAGTGTTGCAGCCCGTTATGCAACTTGCGTATAAGTTCGCGGATTTAATTCCCGATTAGTAGAGTTGCAGCGTGTTCTGGAACCTGCGTTTGAGAGCGCGGGTTCGAAACTTATCAGTGACTTGATTTGGAATTTTTTTTTTTTAATTAAATTTGAAAACTTAAATTTATATTACAGTCAACTTCAAATATTAATTTCGAATACAAGGACAGTACGGGATCTTTTACAGTCGGCGCGCTCGACTGTAGCCTTTCTTACTTCATTGGGCAATTACGCAAGCACCGATTTGATTATGCTGCAGCTCGCAATTGTTTTGACATTTAATCAAAGCGTGGAAGCAAGTACAAAGCAATTTGCTAGGGAGCAGCTCCGATACCAGCACCAGAATCACCAGCAAAGTACAGTGTTCACTGAAAAAGACGTACGCAGCAGGACAGCCACAAAATGTCAACCATACTCAACCGTCAAAATGGAAAGCAACAATCGCTGCTCCAAGCCTGATAAGCCCGACTGGACACTTGGGTAATTGAGTAACTGGTTGTCTTTCGTGGACAATGCTTATCCAGGAGCTGTCTTGGTTCAATGTTCTCTTGAGTCTCCTATCCTTGTTCCTATTCTTGGCTCAGCTAAATCCTGATGGCAGATCAAAGCGCGTTTTTTTAGTTTCGGGGACAGTTGTTGTTTTTTTGCCCTCGTAGTAGCTGTGGGGGATAAAAGTGCTTTTATTTCTTTTGAAAATACGTTACCTTGTATCTCTGTAATTTCGCATCTCTGCTGGCAATGCAAACTGAAGGCCTGACAGCACCAACATCAACCAAAAACACAAACAACAACACCAACAAGCAAATACTACGATAATGTCGAACCAAAAGGCAGCTAAATTTGAGTTTGAAGTGCGACCTTGCCCCTATTCCTGTTTCAGTTTCCTCTCCCTGTTCAAATATGCAGTTGTACAAATATAATATATAATGCATGACATTAGTTAAAAGTATTTTCTGCATTCTCTTTCATGCATTGCAGAGCTTTTCTCATTTTCTTGCTATTTATACCCGTTGCTCGTAGAGTACAAGGGTATATTGTAGTCGTTGGAATGTATGTAACAGGCAGAAGGAGGCGTGGCAGACCCCATAAAGTAAGTATATTCTTGATCAGAATCAACAGTCGAGTCGATATAGCCATGTCCGGCTGTCCGTCCGTCCGTCTGTCCGTCCGTCCGTCTGTATGAACAAAAGGATCTCAGCAACTATAAGAGCTAGAAAGACCCGAGAGGTCGCAAATGAAAGATACAATTTGCAAGCAGTACAGGTTTGTTTTTGTTTTTTTGGACACGCCCACTTTAGGGAGTTCTATGTTCATATAAAGGTAAAAGCAGGTAAAAATAGCAAGTTTTAGTAAAGAAAAGTTTTTTGTTAGTTACGTTATCTGAACCAAATTCACTTATTATGTACATATCTATGGCGTACATAAGCTGAACAAGTTTGATCCAAATCGGACTACTATATAGTATAGCTCCCATAGGGACAATCGGTCAAAAGCTCGCTCTTAGTATGAATTTGTATGAAAAATTTTTGTATTTACCAAGCTATCTTAATGAATTTGACACAGACCATATTTATCAATAACTTAAATATACTGACCAAGTTTGATCCAAATCGGACTACTATATCGTATAGCACCCATAGGGACGATCGGTCCAAAAATTTGCTTTTAGTATGAACTTGTATGAAAAATTTTTTTGTTTACCAATCTATCTTAATGAATTTGACTCAGACCATATTTATCAATAACGCAAATATACTGACCAAGTTTGATCCAAATCGGACTACTATATCGTATAGCACTTATAGGGACGATCGGTCAAAAGTTTGTTTTTAGTATGAACTTGTATGAAAAATTTTTTTGTTTACCATGCTATCTTAATGAATTTTACACAAAATTGATTATCATTAACATAAATATACTGACCAAATTTGGTCAAAATCGGACTACTATACCGTATAGTTCCCATAGAAACAATCGGTCGGAAATTTGTTCTTAATATGGAAATATTATCTCATTTTACTACGACTGGAAAATTCGGATAAAAATTAATCTAATTTAACTTACAATATTTAAAGTTTATAATAAAAATGCATTTAGTTTTGAAGTCATCAAAACAATTTACACCAAAAAAATGGCATTCGGATCGGTAAAAAGGAAAACTCCCCGCCCAAATATAATAGCAAATGATCAGGGATATGGGCAAATTTGGGCGTTTGCCAATGATTCTTCTACTCGTCCCCTTACTCGTTCTATATTCAAAATGTGCTTCCTTTGACCTATATGTATATGCACTTATTTTTGCAGCAGGCATAATTACGTTTTTATACCTGTTATTTTTTTTTATTTAATTTATACATTTCTCGATAACTACAATTAAATGCTTTAAGAGAATGAATGGAAACAGGTAAACATTAAATCCGGACCTTAATTGTCGTCAATATGTTCACAGTTCCTACTGGCAGGTTGTTGGGATGATATTTGGTAACAGGTACACTCTGTCTTACCTAGATGGTAAGGGTGTGAACATTTCTGTCAGTTTTATTGCGCTTATACCTGCTTTTTGCATATCACAGGAAGGAAATATGCCATTGGTGGGTTTTGGAATAGGTATAAACATACGTTTTTTTATACACCTATTTAAAAATTTACCAGGTAACTGCTATTTATTAACTTGAATGATTCTGTGCTTCGACAATATTTTAGACCTTTTTTTTAATAGATGTCATGTTTTAAAGGTTCCATATTCTTTGATACCTAGATTGACATTTTCATTCTCGATCTTCGATCCTCATTATGTTTACATAAATCTTGTAAAAAGAAAGATGGTCTTAGTCTTATTATTTTGCATTCCTTATTGTGCAGTTCTATAGACAGTGCGGAAAACTTTATACTTTCGTTGAGTGTTTGTGTTTTTAATAGTTCTTGGTGTTTAAATATAACTGTCGTTAAGTGCTATATAATACTTATCAAGTATCTTGCATCGCGAGTGAGTAATAAAAACTGACAAAAGCACTTTTCACGGAAATATTCACAGCAAGTAAAGTAATCAAGCATTATTCATTCATCGAAGAATTTAGAAGTTCTATAATTATTTCTTATATTATATTTATCTATCAGTCTTTTTAAAGACTTATTATTTATATTATAAAGTCTTTTTAAAGACTTAAACTTTTATAATCTTCAATTCATTTATTATTAATTTAAACTTGACAATTTATCTTATTAAATTAAGAAATATATACCTTACTTATATCTTATAAGCCGAATAATTAATATGCCACGATTACGTAGACAATCTGCTGCACAAATAGCTCAACGGCGTAGGTTGAGGAATACTACAAACAGGAATAACTCTGAATATGTAGATATAGAAAGAGAAATTAATTCAGAATCACAGCGCCAGTGCCGGGCAGTAGAAGGTGTTAGGGAAGTTGAGCAATCTCTGGACAGCCAACGGCGACGAGTTAGGCGACGGTACAACACTAGACTTGAGAGAAGACAAAATGACACTTATAGGGTTATAGGGAGGCGTGGCAGACCCCATAAAGTATATATATTCTTGATCAGCGTCACAAGCCGAGTCGATATAGCCATGTCCGTCTGTCCGTCTGTCTGTCTGTCCGTCTGTCCGTATGAACACACAGATTTCAGAGATGGTAAGAGCTACAAGTTCGAATTTAGTCTCTATCGACTGGAAATTTAGTCAGTCAATACACGAATCTTTTTTTTTTTTTGATGCCACGCCCCATTCGCCCACAATGAGCAAAAAACTAGACATACCTCGAAAAAAATAGATGTTTTCGGCGAATATCTCAGTAACTATGGCACTTAGGAATACCAATTTTGGTACACGTGTTCCTAGAGATCGCATAAATGAAATGACATCAAAAGTTTTGGGCTGCCACGCCCCCTTTTTTCGCAAGGAATAAAAGAAAATTTCAAACTTGCATGCCGTTTTTAAAGCATTTATTCTTATTGTACAGTGTTGTTATTTATGATTCGTTTGAAGACGTATCATGTCAAACTCTTCTGAAAGTTTCATAAGAATCCGACCATAAACAAGAAAGAAATGAAGCAACAAAGATTTTATTCGAGAGCAATGAGTGCGAGAGAGACAGCGCTAGTCATGCCGATCAATAGTATTCATACACACATATTTATGTGCATACATTTAACATCAAACGAATTTGTATGTACATACAGACAAACACATGTATGCTCGAATATGCTTAGCTTTTTTTTTATTTTTAACGTGTTCTAATACAAGAACTATCTATTGTAATATCTGGCTACCAATATTATAATTGGGAATAAAAGCAGAGAGTATTATACGGTCGGGCTCGTTCGACTGAACTTTTCTTACTTGTTTACAAAACAATTGTGAATTTTATAATGAAATTTTGATCGTAGATCGACAATTTCCTTCTAATAGCGACAGTCTTAAATTTTGTAAAACTTGCCATAGCAATATTAAAGCAAGAAGGAAGCCAAAGAGTGCTATCACAAATGGGCTAGATTTTCCAGAATTACCAGCTACTCTACAGGGTTTAACATCACTAGAAGAAAGATTAATTTCTCCTCGCCTGCCATTTATGGTTATTAAGGCAATAGGTCATGAGCGTCAGAGCTCTCTTAAAGGAGCTGTTGTAAACGTCCCCATATCCGTGCCCAATATCGTAACGTCTCTTCCACGAGCATTTCATGAGGCAGAGGTCATTTAGCTCCACCTCAAAAGAAGAGTGGAATATGGCCATGATTTCATGGCCGAGACTATTAGGCCTTTTAAAATTGCTGAAGCCATCAGATATTTAGTTAATACGGAATTATATAGGAAACATAATGTATCCGTCAACGAGCAGTGGATTTGTAATTACTCATCCGACATCCGCTACTTCAAAATACAAATCACAATGAAAGCATTGAACATTCTGACGAAAATCGCGAAGCTGATCAGCTGAATCCTGGTGGCTTGGAAACTCTTCTTGAGAATATTAGTCCAGTTGAAGGTGATATGCAGAGAATCACGATAGCTCCTGGAGAAGGCCAAAGGCCACTCGATGTAATTCTCGATACTGACTCTGAAGAGCTAGCATTTCCTAGCATATATGCAGGTATCAAAAGACAATCCTCAGAGAGTTTCACTACAGTTGTTAGATCAGAACTTCGCAATGTGGACAGAAGAGCCGGTAATGTCCTAAATGAAGAATTTATGGGCAATTTAATTAATCATGATGAGGGATACAGAGTGCTTAGGGATATTCGTTCATCTCCTGCTCATTGGGAGGAAGAAAAAAAGAAGGTCATGGCCATGATTTGCCAGTTTGGTCTGCCAACTTTCTTCATAACTCTATCAGCTGCTGAAACTAGGTGGGTAGAGTTACTAGTATTGCTAAAGAGAAATGTAGATAGGATCGAAATTAGTGAGGAAATAGCGTCGAATTTAGAATTTAGGGAAAAGGCCCGTCTTATTAGAACAGATCCTGTTACTTGTGCTAGATACTTTGACTATAGATATAGAGAGGTATTGAGGCTTATGAAAAAACCAGGGGGAGTTTTCGGCTCAATTTTGTGACTAAGTATTATTGGCGTGTGGAATTTCAACAAAGAGGTTCCCCTCATATTCATGGGATGTTTTGGCTGAAAGATGCCCCGGTGGTTGACTTAGAAGACAATCAGTCTATTCAAAGAGTCTTAGCCTTCATTGATCGATTTATATCGGTGGATGATGCTGAGCAGTCACCATACGTTGAATATCAAAGGCATAAACACGGTCATTCATGTCTGAAAAAAGTGGGAGGACAGTCCATATGCCGATTCGGTATTCCATATCCGCCAATGCCCAACACAGAAATTTTACAACCACTACCCGAAGAATTTCCAAATCTTTGTATTCATCGAGCAAATTTAAAGAAAATTCGACAATTTTTATGCAAAGATCAGTCAAATGACTCGGTTCTTAATTTAATAACATTTGAAAACTTTCTGTCACATGAAGAAATTAACCTTAGTTTTCAAGATTACATTTACGCTATTAGGTCCGGTTTAAAAAAGCCTCAAGTGTTTCTTAAGAGGACATTCGCGGATTTTAATGTGAATGCTTTTAATAAACACCTTATTTCGATGCAGAGAGCTAATATGGATATTCAGTTTATATTAGATCCATATGCTTGCTGTAGTTATATTATTAACTATATTAACAAGTCGCAAAGAGGTATTTCTAAACTGATGCGTGAAGCTGTCAATCAAATTCGAGTAGGGAATTTATCAATTAGGCAGAAGCTTCAGTTTATAGCAAATAAATTCATATCAGGGACTGAGATATCTGCCCAGGAGGCAGTATATTGTTGCTTAGGAATGGCATTGTCTGGAACTAGCAACAAATGCGTACACATCAATACGTTTCCCCCGGCACAACGCGTTCGCATGCTTAGACCAACTAGGATTCTCCAAACCCTGCCTGAAGATTCCACAGATATCTTCCAAACAGGATTACAGGAGAGGTACGAGCAGCGACCGGATGCCCTTGAAGGTATGTGTGAACCACCCACTCGAATAATAATGATATTGAAACTGACGAAGAAAATAATATTACAGGTCCTGTTTATATGCCACTTCGAAATGGGAATGGTTTTATAAGGGAAAGGAGTTATCCTTGTATAATCAAGTACATGCCGTTTAGCATTAACTCCGACAGACACAATTATTATAGAGTGTTGGTTATGTTATTTTTCCCATGGAGAATTGAAGAAGAAGATTTAATTGCAAGAAATTGTGAAGATATTTACAATGCACATGTTGACCAAATTAACTACAATTTCCAAAACTATAATGCCATTGATAACTTAGACGACGCGCTTAGACGGGCCATCGAGGCAGACAATGAAGAAATCGTAGATCAGGAAGAAGAACTTGATGAAGAATTTAGGGCCTTGGCGATTCCAGAAATACCTTCCGAACATAATGTTATAAATTTAGTTGACAATAATCATGGTGAGGAGTCAAATGATGATGTTAGGATAATAAAACTTCCACCAATCGTCTCTCTAGAAAATTTGGCAAATTTAGTAAAATCGCTTAATTTGAAACAAAAAACTTTCTTGACACACGTTCTTCATAATGTAAAGAAAAACAATATATTTTATGAGTTCGTAGGTGGCGGAGCAGGAGTCGGTATAAGTAGACTCATATCAACATTATTTCAGTCTATTTCTCGAGAATATAACCGTAGGCCGGGATGCGATCCAACAACAGCTAAAGTTTTACTTTGTGCTCCCACAGGGAAAGCTGCGTTCGGAATAGGTGGTTCCACGCTTCATTCAATGTTTTCTCTCCCTGCGAATCAGGCAGGGTCCGCATTTAGGAATTTGGGTCCTGATTTGCTAAATACAATTCGTTCAAGACTAATAGATCTAAAGCTAATAATAATTGATGAAATTTCTATGGTTGGTGCGAAAATGTTTTCATATTTGGACATACGGCTAAAACAAATATTCTGCAATACAGAGTCACCTTTTGGCGGCATACCTGTTATTGTATTTGGTGATCTTAGACAACTTCGCCCTGTTGGAGACCGGTGGATTTTCCAGTCCAACTTTACATCCCACAATCCATATAGCGCTATAGTTGCTTCTTCTTTGTGGGACAGGTTTCTCTATTTCGAACTGACAGAAATAATGAGACAGCGGGATGATCAACCATTTGCAATTGCGCTTAATAACATGGCATCTGGTCAAATGTCAATCTGCGACATTGACTTATTTAGGACTCGAATTTGCAATGCAAATGAAGTTCCAAGTGATGCAATTCATCTCTTTTCAAGTAATCAGGAGACTGATTATTATAACAGAGAGAAACTGGCCTCAATTCCTACTGAGCAATATATTTCGGAAGCTATAGATTTAGTCAAAGCTGCACATCTTAATACAGAGGCTAAGAACAGGTGTTTGGAATCAGTAAAAAACTTTAAAACGTCAGATACACAAGGCTTGTGTACACCATTGATTTTAAAAACCACTGCCAAATACATGATAACAGTCAATATTGATACTTCAGATGGTCTCGTAAATGGAGCTTCAGGCGTTCTTAAGGAGATTGGATTCACCTCATCCAATACAGCAGAAGTTCTTTGGATTAATTTTCTTGATGAAAGCGTAGGCGTCAATGCACGGTCAAAATGCCGCCATCGTGAAGAACATTTATGGACTCCCATTCAAAAAATTGTTAAAAGCTTTCAATTTCGATCTAACGATCAGGTTGCCATTGACAGAAAGCAGTTTCCGGTGGTACCCGCAGAAGCAATAACAATTCATAAAAGTCAAGGCGCTACGTACAGTAAAGTTGTAGTTCATACTAGTTCCTCAATGCGAAGAGATGCATTGTATGTGGCATGTAGTAGAGCCACATGTGCAAACGGCCTCTTTATAATTGGGCAGTTTAATCCACCACGATATGATCAACAGTCTACTTCAGCAAAGCAACTTCAACAGTTACGTAGTGCAAAGTTACTTAAAACACATTTTGACTGTTTATTCAAAGCATCTAATTTGAATATTTTTTTTCACAACACAGAAAGCTTGCACTGTCACATTAACGATGAATGCTCCGATGAGTTAATGCTACGTGCTTCTATATTGTGTTTTGTTGAGGCTTCCATATATTCAAATGAAACATATGACATTCCTGGTTTCACAGCAGCAGTGCGTCTTAATTGTCAGTCTGTAGCAAGTGGTGCTCGTCCAAGAAGAGGAATTATTGTGTTCATCAAAACTGAATTTTTTGAGAATGTCAGCCTTTGTACCAGTGGTCGCTTTTATTCTAATTGTACGAACTTGTCTTCTGCTGTATTTGAGTTTGCAATTTTTAAGTACAAATCTTTTTCAGTTTTAATTATCTACAAAAGCCCTTCCTATCCCTTAGGTAAATTTGAAAACGAATTCAAGAATTTGTTCCAAAAGTACCATTTTTTAAATACAAATTTAATTGTGTTGGGTGATTTTAATTTGTGCCTTCATTCACTGTCAGGTTGCTGTGGAAGAGTTTATAACTTTTTGGTAAATTCAAAAGGTTGTAGATCTTTGTTGGACTTGGGCTCAAGCACAACCAATAGCAACACACACATTGATTGGGCGTTTTCTAATTCGTCCGACAATATTACCAGCGCCAAAACTTTTGAGACTATATATAGCCATCATAGTGGAATATTAGTTACAGTACAAAATGCTGGGCAGTAAATAAATTGGTTTTAATTTTGTTAATAGATATTTAATTAGTATAATTTAAATTATTGAGTTATTCGTTGAGTTAATTAGTTTGTAGTTATAGTTGACCAAAAATTGTTATTATAGTATAAATTTAAGTCCTTTTTGTATATTTAAATTTTAATATTGTTTGTTTATAGTTTTCTTTCATTGTATTCGTATACTCGTTTTTCTATTAACGTTTCTAGACTAACTGAGTTTCTTGTATCAATATTTAACGGTTAAAATATGTGTTTAAAGTATCTTTTTAGTTTATTAATTTTTTTAATTTAACACCCCCGTTACTCATTTTTCTATTAATATTAATAGAATTTTTGAGTTCACGATTAAGTACTTTTATGTCCTTATTAATAGCTTGAACAAATATTAGAAAGAGAACATAATGTTTTTCATTTTAATTTACCTATTATGATAGCCGTTTCTCTTTTTAGACCCCGTACTCTTTAAAAAAGAGTATAGGGGTCTATTAGGTTTGTCAGAAGCCAAATGTGCGTAACAGGCAGAAGGAAGCTTTTCCGACCCCATAAAGTATATATATTCTTGATCAGCATCATCAGCCGAGTCGATATAGCAATGTCCGTCTGTCCGTCTGTCCGTCCGTCCGTATTTAGCACTATTATATCTTAATGAAAATAATCGGAACCGTTTCATAAGAGTTCGCAGGTTCAATTCCCTACAGTGGAATTTACTTTTTTAAATTTAAACAAAAATGTAAATAAAGAATTTTAACTGCAACAGCCAATAGTCTGCGGTTCGAACCCGGCGCAGACTCAGAAATAAAATTTTAATATTTATGCTTCTTATATAATAACATTATTACATGTAAATGAAAATAATCGGATCTCTGTCTAATGTGGGGCGTGGTGCGACTGATAGGGTTGTGACGCGTAATGCAAGCTGCGTATATGTTCGCAGGTTCAATTCCCGACAGTGGAATTTACTTTTTTAAATTTCAAACAAAAATGTAAATAAAGAATTTTAACTGGTGCAACAGCCAATGGTCTGCGGTTCGAACCCGGCACAGACCCAGAAATTTAGTTATTTTTTTATTTTTTAAATAACTACATTATTATATGTAAATGAAAATAATCAAATTTCTGCCAAATGAATGGTGTTGTGTAACTAGTAGGGGTGCAGCATGATATGGAACTTGCGTCAGTAAGCGCGGGTTCGAATCCCATCAGTGACTGATTCAAATTTTTTTTTTTCAATTTAATTTTAAAACTTAAATTTTAAATTACAGTCGTATTCAAATATTAATTTCGAATACAAGGAGAGTACGGGGTCTTTTACAGTCGGCGCGCTCGACTGTAGCCTTTCTTACTTGTTTCTATTAGTCTTAATAGAATTATAGAGTTTACGTCTCATTATTATGTATTGTTAAACAATTTTATTAAAATATATGTAAGAATAATATTTTTGTTAATAATTTGTATGATATTACACGTTTGGCCAAAAATGATTAATATAATATATGTTTGAAGTGCCTTTTTATAGCCTTAATGCTATTATTTATTTTATTTTTTTTTTTTTTGAGTGGAATTTCATAGTACAATGTTTGAAAATAAAGAACTAAAAAAACAAGAATTCAAATTATTTTCCTCTTGCCTATATTAACTTGTACATTATTCATTGAAAATCGCAAAAAAAATGAGTAACGGGTATCCTAAAGTCGCGGGGCGACTATAGCATTCTTTCTTGTTTCAATCTCATTTCGGCTTAGATATTGTTAAAACTTTCTGATATATGTGTATGTATGTACATATATGCACGCATTTCGCTCTTCATATTGCATACCTTGAGCTCATCCGCAATAAGTAGAGCGGCTGAATAAAAGACATTTACTTACTTGGCTTAGAATATACGAAAGAGCAACCAGAAGATACTCATCTATTTTATTTCACCGATTTAATGATTTTTGTCTAAATACATTTAACAGTTTTTAATATTCCTTATGAATTTTAAAGACAGATTTATGTATCCCATTTTATATGAAGAGAATTATTAAGGAAACTAAATATCCTGATTTCTATTACAGCTAATTAAGTTAATGGTATAACAAAATATTTGTATCTTATCAATAAACCCTGCCATTTTAAATCGTTATCACTAACAATAGAACCATAGAGCTTTCCGACTCTCTCTCCGTCCTGATGAAAAAACAGATTTCAGAGATGGTAAGACCTACAAGTTCGTATTTAGTCTCTATCGACTCCATATTTAGTCAGTCAATACAAGAACATTTTTTAGACCCCGTACTCTTAAAAAGATTATAGGGGTCTATTAGGTTTGTCAGAAACCAAATGTTCGTAATAGGCAGAAGAAAGCTTTTCCGACCCCATAAAGTATATATATATATATATATATTATTGATCAGCATCAACAGCCGAGTCGATATAGCAATGTCCGTCTGTCCGTCTGTCCGTCCGTCCGTATGAACACCTGGATCTCAGAGACTATAAGAGCTAGAGACACCAAATTTGTAATAAAAATTCCGTAACTTTCTCGAGCAGATCAAGTTTATTTCAAATCTGCGCCACGCCCCCCACCACCCCCGCAATAAGCAAAAAACTAGACACACCTCGGAAAAAATTGATGTTTTCGGCGAATATCTCCCTAACCATGTCACTTAGGAACACCAATTCTGGTACGCAGGTTCCTAGAAACAGCACAAATGCAACGTCATTAAAAGTTTTGGTCTGCCGCGCCCCCTTTTCCCACAAGAACTAAAAAACTTTTCAAAATTTACATGCCGTTTTTAAAGCATTTGCTAATATATTACAGTATTGTAATTAAAAAATTTGATTAAAAACAAATTATATCAAACTACCCTGAAAGTTGCATAAAAATCCAACTATAAACAACTGAGCAATTAGACAACAAAGTAGTAGCCCATGAAGCGCGTTGTGAATGCGCGTGGTTGAAAGAAAAGGAATAACACTATGCTTATATATACATTAGCCGCTGGAGTTTGCGAAGGAAGCGTGGCCCAGGTAGTAGAGACTCCTTGTATATAAACACAAGACCTGCGGTTCGAACCCCGGCACAGACTCAGAAATTAAAGTTTTTTTTTTTTCTTTTTTATAATTTTTAATTTAGCACTATTATATATTAATGAAATCGGAGCCGTCTCACAAGGAGGTGGTGGTGCAATTAGTAGTGCTGCGGCGTGTTTTGCAAGTTGAGTATAAGTTCGCAGGTTGAATTCCCGACACTGAAATTTTCTAATAAACTTTTTTAAATTTAAAAAAAAATGTAAATATAAAATATTAACTAGTGTAACAGGGTTGGGTTGTGGTTGATGCCGAGTGTATGGAGTGGCGCAACTAGTAGGGTTGCTGCATGTTCTGGAACCTGATTCTGATAGCGCGGGTTCGATTCCCATCAGTGACTTGATATAAATTTTTTTTTAAATTTAATTTTAAAACTTAAATTTGAAATTACAGTCGTATTCAAATATTAATTTTGAATACAAGGGGAGTACGGGGTCTTTTACAGTCGGCGTGCTCGACTGTAGCCTTTCTTACTTGTTAATTTTTAATTTAGCACTATTATATCTTAATGAAAATAATTGGAGCCGTCTCTCAAGGAGGTGGTGGTGCAATTAGTAGTGCTGCGGCGTGTTTTGCAAGTTGAGTATAAGTTCGCAGGTTCAATTCCCGACAGTGAAATTTTCTAATATACTTTTTAAATTAAAAAAAAATGTAAATATAAAATATTAACTAGTGCAACAGGGTTGGGTTGTGGTTGATGTCGAGTGTATGGAGTGGCGCAACTAGTAGGGTTGCTGCATGTTCTGGAACCTGAGTCTGATAGCGCGGGTTCGATTCCCATCAGTGACTTGATATAAATTTTTCTTTTTAATTTAATTTTATAACTTAAATTTGAAATTACAGTTGTATTCAAATATTAATTTCGAATACAAGGAGAGTACGGGGTCTTTTACAGTCGGCGCGCTCGACTGTAGCCTTTCTTACTTGTTTAATTTAATTTTATAACTTAAATTTGAAATTACAGTTGTATTCAAATATTAATTTCGAATACAAGGAGAGTACGGGGTCTTTTACAGTCGGCGCGCTCAACTGTAGCCTTTCTTACTTGTTTCTTTTAATTCCACGCCCCATCCGTCCACAATGAGTTAAAAATAAGTAAGAATGGCTACAGTCGAGCGAGCCGACTGTAAAAGAACCGTGTACTCATAGTAGTTCACAATTAATATTTGAATATAATTGTATTTAATTTAAAAATTTAAATTTTAAAGTGGAGTTAATAAAAATAAGAAAAAAGGTTATCTTCGGCTAAGCGAAGATTAAATACCCTTGCAGACACGCATATTGCGTTAATTTTATTATACTCTCTGCAAGAGTATATTGGGCTTATGCAAATGTGTGTAACAGGCAGGAGGAGGCGTGGCAGACCCCATAAAGTATATATATTCTTGATCAGCGTCACAAGCCGAGTCTGTCCGTATGAACACACAGATTTCAGAGATGGTAAGAGCTAAAAGTTCGAATTTGGTCTCTAACGACTCGATATTTAGTCAGTCAATACAAGAGTCTTTTTGGTTTTTTATGCCACGCCCCATTCGCCCACAATGAGCAAAAAACTAGACATACCTCGGAAACAATTGATGATTTCGGCTAATATCTCAGTAACTATGGCACCTAGAAATAATAGAAAATTTTGGTACACGTGATTTTAGAGATCGCATAAATGCAATGACATCAAAAGTTTTGGGCTGCCACGCCCCCTTTGTCCGCAGGAAATAAAAGAAAATTTCAAACTTGCATGCCATTTTTAAAGCATTTATTCTTATCGTACAGTGTTGTTATTTATAATTCGTTTGAAAACGTATCATGTCAAACTCTCCTGAAAGTTTCATAATCCGACCATAAACAAGAAAGAAATGAAGCAACAAAGATTTTATTCGGGAGCAATGAGTGCGAGAGAGACAGCGCTAGTCATGCCGACCAATAGTATTCATACACATATATGTAGGGTTGTTGAAAATATATGAAAATATCAATATATCGATATTTTTTTTTCATTAAAAAAAATATTTATATCGGGATAATATTTTTCCCCAAATATCGAATATGCGATATATTTTTGTGATATTTTTAGATATTTTTGCGTTGGCGAGCACAAAACCAAAGGAACGAAAATGGTGAAAAAGCACTACTCGGATTTAAAAATGACACAGCCAAATGCAATTTGTGCCTCAAGCTGAGCTTGCCACAATCATCTTGGGAAAGTAATCAAATAACGTTTTGGATTTCTCACAGTGCAGCTTTGTCAGAACTCGCAAAGCTGGACTTAAGGTACCTAGCAACTGGTATCTGTTATTGTTGTTATTCTTATTTTTTGTGGCGGATTTTAAGTTTATTATAGGTAAAATGAAAAATATCTAAAAATATCGATATATCGATATTTTAAAATGGTATATCAAATATCATTTTGATATTTTTTCGAATCATAAAATATCATCGATACGATATTTTTCAAATTTTCGACAACCCTACATATATGTATGTGCATACATTTAACGTCAAACGAATTTGTATGTACATACAGACAAACACATGTATGTTCGATTATGCTTAGCTTTTTTTATACTCTCTGCAAGAGTATATTGGGCTTGTGCAAAAGTATGTAACAGGCAGAAGGAGGCGTGGCAGACCCCATAAAGTATATATATTCTTGATCAGCATCACAAGCCGAGTCGATATAGCCATGTCCGTCTGTCCGTCTGTCTGTCTGTCTGTCTGTTTGTCTGTCTGTCCGTCTGTCCGTATGAACACACAGATTTCAGAGATGGTAAAAGCTACAAATTCGAGTTTGGTCTCTATCGACTCGATATTTAGTCAGTCAATACAAGAATCTTTTTTTTTTGATGCCACGCCCCATTTGCCCACAATGAGCAAAAAACTAGACATACCTCGGAAAAAATAGATGTTTTCGGCGAATATCTCAGTAACTACGGCACTTAGGAATACCGATTTTGGTATGCAGGTTCCTAGAGACAGTATAAATGCATTGCCATTTAAAACTTTTGGGTGCCACGCCCCCTTATGCCTTAAATAAAAAATAAAATTTTCAAATTTGCATGCCGTTTTAAAGGCATTTTTTCTTATCGTAGAGTATTTATGCATTATTATTTATGATTCCTTTGAAGACAAATTATATCAAACTATGCTGAAAGTTGCATAAAAATCCAACAATAAACAACAGAGATACCGATTAAAAAGTTAATATTTAAGTCAATGCATGAGTGCGAGCGCGACAGAAACATACAAACATATATTTGAACTCTTTTGATGCATGTGTGGCGGCAATAGTATACATACACATATATATACATATATATGTGCATACATATAACGTCATTTTGTATGTGCATACAGACAAACATATGAATGTTCGATTATAAATTGTCTTTTTGGTTGTAAGGTGTTCTAATAGAAGAACTATTTAATTGGGAATAAAAGCAGAGAGTATTATATGGTCGGACTCGTTCGACTGTACTTTTCTTACTTTTTTTGTTTTAACAAGATTTAATACAAGAACTATATATTGTAATATCTTGATTCCGATTTAAGCATTATAATTGGGAATAAAAGCAGAGAGTATTTTACGGTCGGTCATGTTCGACTGTACTTTTCTTTTTTGTTTTTATCTTTAATTGTTCCAACAGTAGCTTTAAGATATAGTAGTCCGATTTGAATGAAATTTTGTAAGCATGTTGGGAGTGATGATAAATGCACATAGTGTGATTTGGTTAAAATCGATCAATAGACATAGAAAATATTCATACTAAGTATTTTAACCGATTATTCCTCTGGCGGCTATATGATATAATAGTCCGATTTGAATGAAATTTGGTCAACACATTGGAAATGATAACAAATGTATATTGCGTGAATTTGGTAAGAATACGACTTATTTAAAATATATACCCTGGTTATTCAAAAACTCACAGAGCTCTCATGTGCCATGTACTAAATGTATGTGATGAGCCGAAAGTCGCCCTCTGTTTACCCCTTCATCACATGAAAATTGGTGAAACTGAGGACTACTGAAAACAATCATTTTGTGTATGTGAGTGTGTAAGTGAATGAGGGAATGGATGTGGCCAAAGTTGCGTATGCGTAATTAATGCCCTGTGGCTTTTAATAAACACGGATGTTAACTTTAGCCTCCTTTAACAAGCACTCAACTCTTATCTGCTATCACCGCATTCCCTTTTTACCATATTTACTTTACCGATACATTGCCTTTGGTCAAGATTTCAAGCATTCACTGAACCATTTTGGTGTTATTGTCGTTAAGATGTTTGTTTATCGAGGCATACCATGCATTTATCGCTCTCAATGGATGCCTTTCGTTTTATTCCTAATGACGACTTATGTTTTCGATTTTAGCCACATATTTTGTTTAAAACATATATTTGTAAGTAAATATACATACATATATATATATTTATAATTGTGTAGACATGTATATGTGTGCAAGAGTGTTCAGAGTTTGGAACTTTATATAACTTATCATCTTTAGGAGATTACGGTTTTGTTTTCTCCGCTCGCAGGCCTGCAAAACTAATTTGAGCTATTGAACATAGTAGAATCAAATCTTGGATAGAACAAATAATTGCATAAAGATTTGATAATAAATACAATACATACACGATTTGACGTGCATGTCTGCCATGTCTGTCTGTCCGTCTGTCCGTTGTAAAGTTATTATCTGGGGTAAGAGTCTCAGTCTGACCCGGGCCCAACTTTGCAAGAAAATTTATATTTTCATGCAAAGACGCTGCAGGTGGAGTGGGTGTGCAAACGTGCTCGGGACCTCCGACCCCATAAAGTATATATATATATATATATTATTGATCAGCATCAACAGCCGAGTCGATATAGCAATGTCCGTCTGTCCGTCTGTCCGTCCGTCCGTATGAACACCTGGATCTCAGAGACTATAAGAGCTAGAGACACCAAATTTGTAATAAAAATTCCGTAACTTTCTCGAGCAGATCAAGTTTATTTCAAATCTGCGCCACGCCCCCCACCGCCCCCGCAATAAGCAAAAAACTAGACACACCTCGGAAAAAATTGATGTTTTCGGCGAATATCTCCCTAACCATGTCACTTAGGAACACCAATTCTGGTACGCAGGTTCCTAGAAACAGCACAAATGCAACGTCATTAAAAGTTTTGGTCTGCCGCGCCCCCTTTTCCCACAAGAACTAAAAAACTTTTCAAAATTTACATGCCGTTTTTAAAGCATTTGCTAATATATTACAGTATTGTAATTAAAAAATTTGATTAAAAACAAATTATATCAAACTACCCTGAAAGTTGCATAAAAATCCAACTATAAACAACTGAGCAATTAGACAACAAAGTAGTAGCCCATGAAGCGCGTTGTGAATGCGCGTGGTTGAAAGAAAAGGAATAACACTATGCTTATATATACATTAGCCGCTGGAGTTTGCGAAGGAAGCGTGGCCCAGGTAGTAGAGACTCCTTGTATATAAACACAAGACCTGCGGTTCGAACCCCGGCACAGACTCAGAAATTAAAGTTTTTTTTTTTTCTTTTTTATAATTTTTAATTTAGCACTATTATATATTAATGAAATCGGAGCCGTCTCACAAGGAGGTGGTGGTGCAATTAGTAGTGCTGCGGCGTGTTTTGCAAGTTGAGTATAAGTTCGCAGGTTGAATTCCCGACACTGAAATTTTCTAATAAACTTTTTTAAATTTAAAAAAAAATGTAAATATAAAATATTAACTAGTGTAACAGGGTTGGGTTGTGGTTGATGCCGAGTGTATGGAGTGGCGCAACTAGTAGGGTTGCTGCATGTTCTGGAACCTGATTCTGATAGCGCGGGTTCGATTCCCATCAGTGACTTGATATAAATTTTTTTTTAAATTTAATTTTAAAACTTAAATTTGAAATTACAGTCGTATTCAAATATTAATTTTGAATACAAGGGGAGTACGGGGTCTTTTACAGTCGGCGTGCTCGACTGTAGCCTTTCTTACTTGTTAATTTTTAATTTAGCACTATTATATCTTAATGAAAATAATTGGAGCCGTCTCTCAAGGAGGTGGTGGTGCAATTAGTAGTGCTGCGGCGTGTTTTGCAAGTTGAGTATAAGTTCGCAGGTTCAATTCCCGACAGTGAAATTTTCTAATATACTTTTTAAATTAAAAAAAAATGTAAATATAAAATATTAACTAGTGCAACAGGGTTGGGTTGTGGTTGATGTCGAGTGTATGGAGTGGCGCAACTAGTAGGGTTGCTGCATGTTCTGGAACCTGAGTCTGATAGCGCGGGTTCGATTCCCATCAGTGACTTGATATAAATTTTTCTTTTTAATTTAATTTTATAACTTAAATTTGAAATTACAGTTGTATTCAAATATTAATTTCGAATACAAGGAGAGTACGGGGTCTTTTACAGTCGGCGCGCTCGACTGTAGCCTTTCTTACTTGTTTAATTTAATTTTATAACTTAAATTTGAAATTACAGTTGTATTCAAATATTAATTTCGAATACAAGGAGAGTACGGGGTCTTTTACAGTCGGCGCGCTCAACTGTAGCCTTTCTTACTTGTTTCTTTTAATTCCACGCCCCATCCGTCCACAATGAGTTAAAAATAAGTAAGAATGGCTACAGTCGAGCGAGCCGACTGTAAAAGAACCGTGTACTCATAGTAGTTCACAATTAATATTTGAATATAATTGTATTTAATTTAAAAATTTAAATTTTAAAGTGGAGTTAATAAAAATAAGAAAAAAGGTTATCTTCGGCTAAGCGAAGATTAAATACCCTTGCAGACACGCATATTGCGTTAATTTTATTATACTCTCTGCAAGAGTATATTGGGCTTATGCAAATGTGTGTAACAGGCAGGAGGAGGCGTGGCAGACCCCATAAAGTATATATATTCTTGATCAGCGTCACAAGCCGAGTCTGTCCGTATGAACACACAGATTTCAGAGATGGTAAGAGCTAAAAGTTCGAATTTGGTCTCTAACGACTCGATATTTAGTCAGTCAATACAAGAGTCTTTTTGGTTTTTTATGCCACGCCCCATTCGCCCACAATGAGCAAAAAACTAGACATACCTCGGAAACAATTGATGATTTCGGCTAATATCTCAGTAACTATGGCACCTAGAAATAATAGAAAATTTTGGTACACGTGATTTTAGAGATCGCATAAATGCAATGACATCAAAAGTTTTGGGCTGCCACGCCCCCTTTGTCCGCAGGAAATAAAAGAAAATTTCAAACTTGCATGCCATTTTTAAAGCATTTATTCTTATCGTACAGTGTTGTTATTTATAATTCGTTTGAAAACGTATCATGTCAAACTCTCCTGAAAGTTTCATAATCCGACCATAAACAAGAAAGAAATGAAGCAACAAAGATTTTATTCGGGAGCAATGAGTGCGAGAGAGACAGCGCTAGTCATGCCGACCAATAGTATTCATACACATATATGTAGGGTTGTTGAAAATATATGAAAATATCAATATATCGATATTTTTTTTTCATTAAAAAAAATATTTATATCGGGATAATATTTTTCCCCAAATATCGAATATGCGATATATTTTTGTGATATTTTTAGATATTTTTGCGTTGGCGAGCACAAAACCAAAGGAACGAAAATGGTGAAAAAGCACTACTCGGATTTAAAAATGACACAGCCAAATGCAATTTGTGCCTCAAGCTGAGCTTGCCACAATCATCTTGGGAAAGTAATCAAATAACGTTTTGGATTTCTCACAGTGCAGCTTTGTCAGAACTCGCAAAGCTGGACTTAAGGTACCTAGCAACTGGTATCTGTTATTGTTGTTATTCTTATTTTTTGTGGCGGATTTTAAGTTTATTATAGGTAAAATGAAAAATATCTAAAAATATCGATATATCGATATTTTAAAATGGTATATCAAATATCATTTTGATATTTTTTCGAATCATAAAATATCATCGATACGATATTTTTCAAATTTTCGACAACCCTACATATATGTATGTGCATACATTTAACGTCAAACGAATTTGTATGTACATACAGACAAACACATGTATGTTCGATTATGCTTAGCTTTTTTTATACTCTCTGCAAGAGTATATTGGGCTTGTGCAAAAGTATGTAACATGCAGAAGGAGGCGTGGCAGACCCCATAAAGTATATATATTCTTGATCAGCATCACAAGCCGAGTCGATATAGCCATGTCCGTCTGTCCGTCTGTCTGTCTGTCTGTCTGTTTGTCTGTCTGTCCGTCTGTCCGTATGAACACACAGATTTCAGAGATGGTAAAAGCTACAAATTCGAGTTTGGTCTCTATCGACTCGATATTTAGTCAGTCAATACAAGAATCTTTTTTTTTTTGATGCCACGCCCCATTTGCCCACAATGAGCAAAAAACTAGACATACCTCGGAAAAAATAGATGTTTTCGGCGAATATCTCAGTAACTACGGCACTTAGGAATACCGATTTTGGTATGCAGGTTCCTAGAGACAGTATAAATGCATTGCCATTTAAAACTTTTGGGTGCCACGCCCCCTTATGCCTTAAATAAAAAATAAAATTTTCAAATTTGCATGCCGTTTTAAAGGCATTTTTTCTTATCGTAGAGTATTTATGCATTATTATTTATGATTCCTTTGAAGACAAATTATATCAAACTATGCTGAAAGTTGCATAAAAATCCAACAATAAACAACAGAGATACCGATTAAAAAGTTAATATTTAAGTCAATGCATGAGTGCGAGCGCGACAGAAACATACAAACATATATTTGAACTCTTTTGATGCATGTGTGGCGGCAATAGTATACATACACATATATATACATATATATGTGCATACATATAACGTCATTTTGTATGTGCATACAGACAAACATATGAATGTTCGATTATAAATTGTCTTTTTGGTTGTAAGGTGTTCTAATAGAAGAACTATTTAATTGGGAATAAAAGCAGAGAGTATTATATGGTCGGACTCGTTCGACTGTACTTTTCTTACTTTTTTTGTTTTAACAAGATTTAATACAAGAACTATATATTGTAATATCTTGATTCCGATTTAAGCATTATAATTGGGAATAAAAGCAGAGAGTATTTTACGGTCGGTCATGTTCGACTGTACTTTTCTTTTTTGTTTTTATCTTTAATTGTTCCAACAGTAGCTTTAAGATATAGTAGTCCGATTTGAATGAAATTTTGTAAGCATGTTGGGAGTGATGATAAATGCACATAGTGTGATTTGGTTAAAATCGATCAATAGACATAGAAAATATTCATACTAAGTATTTTAACCGATTATTCCTCTGGCGGCTATATGATATAATAGTCCGATTTGAATGAAATTTGGTCAACACATTGGAAATGATAACAAATGTATATTGCGTGAATTTGGTAAGAATACGACTTATTTAAAATATATACCCTGGTTATTCAAAAACTCACAGAGCTCTCATGTGCCATGTACTAAATGTATGTGATGAGCCGAAAGTCGCCCTCTGTTTACCCCTTCATCACATGAAAATTGGTGAAACTGAGGACTACTGAAAACAATCATTTTGTGTATGTGAGTGTGTAAGTGAATGAGGGAATGGATGTGGCCAAAGTTGCGTATGCGTAATTAATGCCCTGTGGCTTTTAATAAACACGGATGTTAACTTTAGCCTCCTTTAACAAGCACTCAACTCTTATCTGCTATCACCGCATTCCCTTTTTACCATATTTACTTTACCGATACATTGCCTTTGGTCAAGATTTCAAGCATTCACTGAACCATTTTGGTGTTATTGTCGTTAAGATGTTTGTTTATCGAGGCATACCATGCATTTATCGCTCTCAATGGATGCCTTTCGTTTTATTCCTAATGACGACTTATGTTTTCGATTTTAGCCACATATTTTGTTTAAAACATATATTTGTAAGTAAATATACATACATATATATATATTTATAATTGTATAGACATGTATATGTGTGCAAGAGTGTTCAGAGTTTGGAACTTTATATAACTTATCATCTTTAGGAGATTACGGTTTTGTTTTCTCCGCTCGCAGGCCTGCAAAACTAATTTGAGCTATTGAACATAGTAGAATCAAATCTTGGATAGAACAAATAATTGCATAAAGATTTGATAATAAATACAATACATACACGATTTGACGTGCATGTCTGCCATGTCTGTCTGTCCGTCTGTCCGTTGTAAAGTTATTATCTGGGGTAAGAGTCTCAGTCTGACCCGGGCCCAACTTTGCAAGAAAATTTATATTTTCATGCAAAGACGCTGCAGGTGGAGTGGGTGTGCAAACGTGCTAGCACAAGAGAACTACAACGGCCTCAACTAGCACTCTTCGCCGGGTTTACCTCTCGGCTGGCGGGATCAAATCCGCGCCAATCTAACAAGTAACAGGGAGCAGGAGCAGAGTTGTTAATGTTAAGCCATGCCGGGAATACCCACGGCGGATGGGATCAAATCCACATCAATCTACTAATAAACAGTTAGTAATAGAGGAGTTGTGAGTAGTATACCATGCCGGGAATACCCACAGCAGACGGGATCAAATCCTCGTCAATCTACTATTTAGTAGTTAGTAATAGAAGAGTTATGAGTAGTATACCATGCCGGGAGTACCCACAGCGGACGGGATCAAATCCTCGTCGATCTACTATTTAGTAGTTAGTAACAGAGGAGTTATGGACGAGAAATAAAGAAGGCTTACGAATCGGCTTCGATACAATTCTTTATTCTCTATTAATAATTAGTTTAAACATTAGTCGTAGGGCCCTATATTCCCTGCTGCACAACCTAGCCAAACTATGCTACTTACTCGGGGAATATTCTAGACGCGCCAATCTGCTGCGTCTGTTCTCCTCTGTTGCCGATCAAAAAGTAAAACGGCGCTCTCGATCTAACAGCGCAGCAAGCTCACGTTTCACAACTCCACCACGAAAACTCTCTCTTCACCACCGAGTTTTCGCGCAGAGTTGTACCCGGCCGCCCCTTTGCACTGTCGGTAGAGGGCGTCGCCTTCCTAATTCAAACTCCTGCCGCTACCTCTGAATAAATAACAGCTGACTGTTTCTTCTTAAACTTATGATTTAATTGCCTTCAGTGGCGTTGCAAATAACGTAAATTAAAAGATAATTATAATAAAAACTTAACATAATAAATTCAACAAACTTAAAATTAACGGGTTCAACCCTTCAAATACGGCGCCTTCACTGGCGTGTTTATAAACAAAAATTATAAATAGAAAACGATGTAAGGCGGTTAGTCCAGGGGCCGCCTTACACTCCCCCCTTTCTCCAAAGCGTTGACCACCACCGCTCCCGACCTAGCGATGGTCACGCTCAGCACGTACTGGCCGCTGACCGCCTTGAAACGCGTGCGGCGATTCCTCCCTCCGTGCGCGGCTATCTCCCGGTAAAGCAGCGCAATCGCGTCGGCGTCTAGGGACGTGTCGACCGGGAATATCCTCCAATTGGCGGGTATCGGGGGCACTTCTGGCGCGGATATGACCGATAGCAGGTCGTCGAAATCCGGTCTCCAGCCTTCCAGCACATCCTCCAAGTCGGCCAGCAGCTCCTCCTCCGGTGGTGCGCCTGCACGGTCCGCGCCGTTTTTGGCTGGCATGGCTGACGGGACTACCTCGTCACTCTCCACCTGCGCCCGGTACACCGGAACCTCGTACGGCCGCGTTTCTTGCGCCGCGCCAACGGGATACAGGTCCTCCGGGTCATGATGCCGCTTCCGAGGGTGCATCGGCGCCGTAGGCGACGAAGCCGGGAGACACGCGTCGGTTGCCCTTCTTTTACCAGGGCTCCCGGGCGATCGGTTCGACTGCCGTCTGCGCCTCTTCGGCTGTCTTTGCGGGTTCGCCTTCGGCCAGTATCTGATGGTGACCCTCGGGAAGCTGCTCGCCTGGTCGACCTCGAGGTGCATGTGTTCGAAGCGGCGCCGAAATAGTGGACCTTCCTCCTAGTCCGAGTCGGCCGGCTCGAAATGTGCCACGTATTCCGACCTCGGGATTACTTCGACGGGCAGCGGGTTCCGTGATGGGACAAGGTTCTCCCCAGCCATGCTACCGGCACTCTCCTCGTCCGTCTCCAAGAAGGGAGCGGTCCCAGGGAGGTAATCTTCCTCGACGACGCCTGACTCCTTTATGGCGGATTCCCCACGGCCTTCGGGGAACGATTGGTCGGCCTCTTCCTCCTCCATTACCGGGGGATAACCCTCCCGGTCGGGACCTCTCTCCCTCGCGGCGTCGTCCGCAGGGTGCTCGGCGGTCTCCTCGGGGTCGTCGGGTAGCGGCTGGTCGGCGCACTCCTCCTCGAACACCGGGGGATCAACCTCCCGGTCGGGAACTCTCTCCTTCGCGGCGTCGTCCACAGGGTGCTCGGCGGTCTCCTCGGGGTCGTCGGGTAGCGGCTGGTCGGCGCACTCCTCCTCGAACACCGGGGGATCAACCTCCCGGTCGGGAACTCTCTCCTTCGCGGCGTCGTCCACAGGGTGCTCGGCGGTCTCCTCGGGGTCGTCGGGTAGCGGCTGGTCGGCGCACTCCTCCTCGAACATCGGGGGATCAACCTCCCGGTCGGGAACTGACATTTCGGCTTCGTCGCTCGTTGCGGCAAGAGCATCGTCGCCCGCTCCGGGGACGGGGGCTCCTCGTAAAACGGCGGCGTGCGGCGAAGGTTTGGGGCACTGATATACACGGCTGTGGTCGTGACCCTCATTGCCACAAAGGCATCCTCTAGCCGCTCGAAAACGTTGACCGTCGAGCGGTAAACTGTGTGTAGCGGCCTCGCCTCCGGTCGTGGGCGATAAAACGGCCTGCCTCGGCGGGGGTCCCTCGGACCAGGGCGTGCGCGCGGATCGGGAGCCGGTTCCGTCGTGTCGCTATCGACGTCTTCCACATGATAGTCGGCACCTGCCTCTTCGTCGCTACTGATCGAAATAATCTCTTCGTCCATCTGAAACTTGAAAAGATTAGCTACTATGTCTTAACTACTCCTCTATTCCCTATCAGTGCAGCTGACAGACTACGTAAATGCTTATTATTAGTTACATTAATCTACTTGAAATTTTAGTGTGTTATTGGTAGTTAGTTGTGAAGGGACGAAGTCAAGTTACTGCGCCCTAAACACGCCGCTCTCGCCTCCGTCTCGCTGGTTCCGTCCCCGTCGGGCTGGGCGTCGTCTTCGCCATGGTGATCACTTAGCTCTCCGTCAATGTTCTGAAAGAAAGGCTTTAAAGCGTTCAAATTAGCCACCCACTTCTTTCGCTCGCCCTTGCGGGTGAGACGCACGATGTTGGGGGAAACAAAGTGTGACACCTTGTAGGGCCCGTCATACTTGGGCGCTAGCTTCGCCGCAAAACCCTCAGCTGCGTTCGACAGTTGATGTCGCCTCAGCCATACCAAAGCTCCGATCGCCGGGCGCCATTCTCGTCTCCTCAAATTGTACGCCCTTCCCTGGTCTTTTGATGCCCGTTGTAGATTGCTGCGAACCACCTCGAAGACCTCCTTCATCTTGGCCTCCTTGTCCTTCGGGTCTAACTTGCTCGTGGCAGACCCGGGAGTCACTTCGTCGTAAAACGCTGCGGGGAGGCGCGGTTCCCTTCCTTGTACCAGGTACGCCGGACTGAACCCTGTAGAGTCAGACACGCTCGAATTCACTGCCAATGCTATCTCCGGTAACAGTTCGTCCCAGGAATTCTGCTGTCCATCCACGAACTGCGCGATCATCGTTTTGACCGTTCTGTTGGTCCTCTCGGTGGGATTCTCCTGGGGGCAGTAAGGCGCTGTGTGTTGCACCGCCACTCCTAAGGACTCCATGTATGCCTTGAACGCTTTGCTAATAAACTGCACCCCATTGTCGCACACGAACACTTTCGGCACTCCAAATCTGGACAGGATCCTCTCGCGAAATGCTCGTTGTAACAGTGCTGCTGTCGCTCTTCTGCTGCGTCTGTTCTCCTCTGTTGCCGATCAAAAAGTAAAACGGCGCTCTCGATCTAACAGCGCAGCAAGCTCACGTTTCACAACTCCACCACGAAAACTCTCTCTTCACCACCGAGTTTTCGCGCAGAGTTGTACCCGGCCGCCCCTTTGCACTGTCGGTAGAGGGCGTCGCCTTCCTAATTCAAACTCCTGCCGCTACCTCTGAATAAATAACAGCTGACTGTTTCTTCTTAAACTTATGATTTAATTGCCTTCAGTGGCGTTGCAAATAACGTAAATTAAAAGATAATTATAATAAAAACTTAACATAATAAATTCAACAAACTTAAAATTAACGGGTTCAACCCTTCAAATACGGCGCCTTCACTGGCGTGTTTATAAACAAAAATTATAAATAGAAAACGATGTAAGGCGGTTAGTCCAGGGGCCGCCTTACACTCCCCCCTTTCTCCAAAGCGTTGACCACCACCGCTCCCGACCTAGCGATGGTCACGCTCAGCACGTACTGGCCGCTGACCGCCTTGAAACGCGTGCGGCGATTCCTCCCTCCGTGCGCGGCTATCTCCCGGTAAAGCAGCGCAATCGCGTCGGCGTCTAGGGACGTGTCGACCGGGAATATCCTCCAATTGGCGGGTATCGGGGGCACTTCTGGCGCGGATATGACCGATAGCAGGTCGTCGAAATCCGGTCTCCAGCCTTCCAGCACATCCTCCAAGTCGGCCAGCAGCTCCTCCTCCGGTGGTGCGCCTGCACGGTCCGCGCCGTTTTTGGCTGGCATGGCTGACGGGACTACCTCGTCACTCTCCACCTGCGCCCGGTACACCGGAACCTCGTACGGCCGCGTTTCTTGCGCCGCGCCAACGGGATACAGGTCCTCCGGGTCATGATGCCGCTTCCGAGGGTGCATCGGCGCCGTAGGCGACGAAGCCGGGAGACACGCGTCGGTTGCCCTTCTTTTACCAGGGCTCCCGGGCGATCGGTTCGACTGCCGTCTGCGCCTCTTCGGCTGTCTTTGCGGGTTCGCCTTCGGCCAGTATCTGATGGTGACCCTCGGGAAGCTGCTCGCCTGGTCGACCTCGAGGTGCATGTGTTCGAAGCGGCGCCGAAATAGTGGACCTTCCTCCTAGTCCGAGTCGGCCGGCTCGAAATGTGCCACGTATTCCGACCTCGGGATTACTTCGACGGGCAGCGGGTTCCGTGATGGGACAAGGTTCTCCCCAGCCATGCTACCGGCACTCTCCTCGTCCGTCTCCAAGAAGGGAGCGGTCCCAGGGAGGTAATCTTCCTCGACGACGCCTGACTCCTTTATGGCGGATTCCCCACGGCCTTCGGGGAACGATTGGTCGGCCTCTTCCTCCTCCATTACCGGGGGATAACCCTCCCGGTCGGGACCTCTCTCCCTCGCGGCGTCGTCCGCAGGGTGCTCGGCGGTCTCCTCGGGGTCGTCGGGTAGCGGCTGGTCGGCGCACTCCTCCTCGAACACCGGGGGATCAACCTCCCGGTCGGGAACTCTCTCCTTCGCGGCGTCGTCCACAGGGTGCTCGGCGGTCTCCTCGGGGTCGTCGGGTAGCGGCTGGTCGGCGCACTCCTCCTCGAACACCGGGGGATCAACCTCCCGGTCGGGAACTCTCTCCTTCGCGGCGTCGTCCACAGGGTGCTCGGCGGTCTCCTCGGGGTCGTCGGGTAGCGGCTGGTCGGCGCACTCCTCCTCGAACATCGGGGGATCAACCTCCCGGTCGGGAACTGACATTTCGGCTTCGTCGCTCGTTGCGGCAAGAGCATCGTCGCCCGCTCCGGGGACGGGGGCTCCTCGTAAAACGGCGGCGTGCGGCGAAGGTTTGGGGCACTGATATACACGGCTGTGGTCGTGACCCTCATTGCCACAAAGGCATCCTCTAGCCGCTCGAAAACGTTGACCGTCGAGCGGTAAACTGTGTGTAGCGGCCTCGCCTCCGGTCGTGGGCGATAAAACGGCCTGCCTCGGCGGGGGTCCCTCGGACCAGGGCGTGCGCGCGGATCGGGAGCCGGTTCCGTCGTGTCGCTATCGACGTCTTCCACATGATAGTCGGCACCTGCCTCTTCGTCGCTACTGATCGAAATAATCTCTTCGTCCATCTGAAACTTGAAAAGATTAGCTACTATGTCTTAACTACTCCTCTATTCCCTATCAGTGCAGCTGACAGACTACGTAAATGCTTATTATTAGTTACATTAATCTACTTGAAATTTTAGTGTGTTATTGGTAGTTAGTTGTGAAGGGACGAAGTCAAGTTACTGCGCCCTAAACACGCCGCTCTCGCCTCCGTCTCGCTGGTTCCGTCCCCGTCGGGCTGGGCGTCGTCTTCGCCATGGTGATCACTTAGCTCTCCGTCAATGTTCTGAAAGAAAGGCTTTAAAGCGTTCAAATTAGCCACCCACTTCTTTCGCTCGCCCTTGCGGGTGAGACGCACGATGTTGGGGGAAACAAAGTGTGACACCTTGTAGGGCCCGTCATACTTGGGCGCTAGCTTCGCCGCAAAACCCTCAGCTGCGTTCGACAGTTGATGTCGCCTCAGCCATACCAAAGCTCCGATCGCCGGGCGCCATTCTCGTCTCCTCAAATTGTACGCCCTTCCCTGGTCTTTTGATGCCCGTTGTAGATTGCTGCGAACCACCTCGAAGACCTCCTTCATCTTGGCCTCCTTGTCCTTCGGGTCTAACTTGCTCGTGGCAGACCCGGGAGTCACTTCGTCGTAAAACGCTGCGGGGAGGCGCGGTTCCCTTCCTTGTACCAGGTACGCCGGACTGAACCCTGTAGAGTCAGACACGCTCGAATTCACTGCCAATGCTATCTCCGGTAACAGTTCGTCCCAGGAATTCTGCTGTCCATCCACGAACTGCGCGATCATCGTTTTGACCGTTCTGTTGGTCCTCTCGGTGGGATTCTCCTGGGGGCAGTAAGGCGCTGTGTGTTGCACCGCCACTCCTAAGGACTCCATGTATGCCTTGAACGCTTTGCTAATAAACTGCACCCCATTGTCGCACACGAACACTTTCGGCACTCCAAATCTGGACAGGATCCTCTCGCGAAATGCTCGTTGTAACAGTGCTGCTGTCGCTCTTCTGAGGGGGATCAATTCCACCCATTTCGAGAACGCGTCGTGAAAGACTAGCAGGGCCGTGTTTCCTTGCTTTGAGCGAGGGAGGGGTCCCACGAAGTCCGCACACATCACCGCCATTGGCTCGGCCACCTGTCTTGTCAGCATCTTCCCCACTGGCCTTCTTTGCTCTGTCTTGAACCTCTGGCACTTCTCGCAACCCTTCACGTGTCGAGCGGCATCTCTAAACATTCCCGGCCAGTAATAGCGCTGCGCCAACCTCTTCACCGTCTTCCTCACGCCCTGGTGTCCGGCTGTGGGAGCGTCGTGGCATTCCTCTAGAACTCGTACCCTCTTATCCTTCGGGACACAGAGCTTCCAGGGTATATAATCCTCGTCGTCTATCCTGTGACCAAGATTCCTGTAAAGATTCCCATTTTCTTCCGCATAGTCTGCGAACTTTTCCGGGTTGTCGCTAATCAGACCGCGCATCTTGGTGATCCACCTGCATGGGGTATCGACCACGACGGCCTGCTGGCATACTCCAAGCGGCTGTCGGGAGAGTGCATCTGCCACCACGTTGAACTTACCCCGGCGATAGCGAACGTCAAATTGGAACTGTTGCAATTCGAGCGCCCATCTCGCGATCCTTCCAGTGGGACTCTCAATTGAGTTTAGCCACTTGAGAGCTAAGTGATCCGTCACCACCTCGAATCGGTATCCCTCGAGGTAGCATTGCAGCTTCCGGATCGCCCAGACGATCGCCAGGCACTCCTTTTCCGTTGCCGAGTAATTCATCTCCGCCTTCAACAACTTTCTGCTGGCGTATGCGATGACCCTCTCCTGCTCGTCGACGGTTTGCGTCAGGACCGCTCCGAGACCATAGTCACTTGCGTCGGTTTGCAGCACAAACTTCCTCGTGAAATCGGGACACGCAAGGACGGGAGCTGACGTTAACCTTTCCTTTAGCTGCTCCAATGCCTTGTCCTGTTCCTCGCCCCACACCCATTTGTGACCCTTCTTCAGAAGGGCCGTCATAGGTTCTACTAATGTTGCGAAGTTGGGCACAAAACGCCGATACCACGAAGCCATCCCCAAACACTGGCGTAACGTTTTCAGATTGTGGGGGGCGGGAAGACTCCTTATCGCTTCCACTTTGTCCGGATCGGTACAAATGCCTTCGCCGCTGATCACGTGCCCGAGGTACGCCAACCTCTCTCTGAAGAAGCTACACTTCTTCCTGTTAAGTCGCAAGTTCGCGGCTCTGAGTCGGCGGAAAACCTCCCTGAGATTTTCGATGTGCTCCTTTTTCGTAGCGCCAATCACCACGATGTCATCCAGATATGCAAAGGCGTGGGGTTCCATTTCTGGCCCGATCACCGTATCCAAGGCCCTCTGGAATGTCGCGCCGGCCGAGTGCAACCCGAATGGCATGACCCGCCACTGAAACAAGCCTCTTCCTGGCACTGTAAAGGCCGTGCACTCACGACTGTCTGCTGCCATCGGGATCTGCCAGTAACCGTGCTTCAGATCCAACGTCGATTTATATCGAGCATGCCTTAACCTCTCAAGGATATGATTAATCCGAGGGACAGGGTACGCGTCTGGAATAGAGTGTGCATTAAGCTGGCGATAGTCTATGCACATGCGCTATTCCCCCGTCTTCTTCTTCACCAAAACTATTGGGGCGCTGTGTGGACTTCGCGACTTTTCAATAGCACCCACCCGGATTAGCTCGTCCACCTGTTCATTGATCACCCTTTGCATCGCTGGGTTTTTGGGATAGTATCGTTGTTTTAGCGGCTTGTCGTCACGCATCCTTATGCTATGCTCAGCAATCTGCGTGACGCCTTCCAGTCCCTCGAATAACGATAGCTCCATTTCCAAAAATCGCTGAATTTCCGGCTCCAGATTCGTTGGCCACTCCCCTCTGGTGACTGGGGACCCCACTTCCTCTTCCTCCATTCCCAGCATCCGGACACCCTGTGGAGGCGCCGCTCCGGCGTCTGGTACCCCCCGACCGCTCTCCGCTGCCCACTCCTCTCTTCCATTTTCCCCATGCCCATCAGGCGGGCGTACTCGTGCTGATGATTCCCGATCGGAGAGCGGGATCACCTCTGTCGGTGGGCGTCCCTCCATGAGAACCGCCGGCCTGCCACACTGCTCCAATTCCCCCTTCCCCAACATTAGCGTCGCCTGCCCGCAGCTAATGGATGTGCCCATGAAGCACAAAAAATCCATTCCCAGAATGGCATGATCCAACATGGTGGGCATGACTAACATGCGCAACATTACGCTCTCTCCGGCGAAGCTGACCCTTAATTTCAATGCCCCTGCAACGTCCAAGGCCGAACCATCCGCCAAACGAATTCGCGCGCTCTCCTTCACCACCTCTCCACTGATTCCCCTTCTCTTTATCCAATCTCCACTAATGAAACTCCGTGTCGCTCCCGTATCGATCGTGGCTGAAACCTCCCTGTCAGCGATCGATACCTTTGCGGCAATCTTCCCCCCCTCCATTGTTAATGGGGAACTCTTGGTCGGGATTCCCGGTCGCCGGCGCCGCCTCCCTCCCGGGCTGAGGGACGCCTCTGGTCGTTTCCCGCTCTCGCGCGCTCGCAACACTCCCAGCTGTTTTTGCCCACCGTGCCACAAGCGCGGCAAAAAGTAATCCTTGCATTTTGGCATTCCCGAGCGAAGTGCCCCGTTTGCCCGCAACGGTGGCACGCTCGGCGCGGGTCGAAGCCTGCAATTCCGTCGTGCGTCATCATCCGGTTGGTGACCTCCGCCTGAATGGTCCCCGTACGCGCTTCCTCTCTAGGTGCTTGAGCTGGGGGCCCTCCCATCGTTGACCTAAAGGGATTATCCGGCCGCTCCCTTGGTACCGTTGACCGGCCCAAATTCCCATGGGGTGAGCCATGTGTGGCTCCCCCGGCGTTACCCTTCGCAAACGCCCACTCCTGATCTCGCACGCTCTCAAATTCGGCTGCCATTTGGGTAAGCTGGGCCAACGATGCGAAATCTTGCCTCCGGACATACAGCCTGCATTCCGGGGAGGAGTTCTCATACACGCGGTGCAACTCTTGCGCCGCGTTGTACCCAGCATGGCGCATAAGTAGCCTGATATCCACCAGATAATCCTTAAACTTTTCCCCGAATTGCTGGCGACGGGACCGAATTTGGTCTTCAAGACGCTCGAAATATCGGGGAGGCAGAAAGAACTCTAGAAATTCTTTCCGGAAGGTGGCCCACGTCGCTTCTCTCAATCTACTCGTCAAAAACCATGAAGCTGCCTTCCCGTACAACGCCTCACTTACGGCTCCGGGCAAATATGCCAGATCGATACCGTACGTTATGGCTCGTTGTTCAAGGGTTTCAATAAACCCAAGCGGGTCTGATTGCCCATCGTACCGCATCCCCCACTTTCGCACCTGGTCTGCCACGCCCCTTGAGGGGCGGGATTCTTCGTATCCCGGATACGCGCGTTCTTGGGGCCTACTGTTCGCGGGATCAATCGGCCCAGGAGCGTCCCTGACAGCCTCTCGGACCCCCTCCACCCGAATTTCTGGCGGAAACTTTGTGTCTACGGGGGCTGGTCCCCATGACGGTGGCTCCACATGCCCATACGAGCGTGCGCCCCGTAGGTCGGGCTCCGACCGCTGCAGCGACAGACCGCCGGCGCAAGTCAGCGTGTTCGTATGTGTCTGCTCTGTAAGCTTTGCATACTGGGCCTCCAGCTCCGCTAACCTCGCCCATGTGTCCGCCGAATGGCCGCCCGTTTGGATAAACGCTGCGAGCCTTTTGCGCAGGTCCTCCACACGGCCCCCGTCCTCCAACCCGAACTCCCGCAGCACCGCCGTCAGATCCTCCCTGCGCCTGTAATACACCCAGCGCACGCCTACCCCGGGATTCTTCGACTCACCTGACTCCATTACTGACTTTGGCGAAGTTTCGGGTTTGTTTCCTTCCACCCTCTCTCTCTTTTCCAAAAAAAAAACACTTTTAGTTTATTCGTCTATCAGTTTCCTTTTTTTTTCTTTTTCCTCGTCACAACTCGCTCACACAACACGTATGCATATACTCCTGTATATATATTTATATAAAAAAAAAAATTTTCTGAAGAGAGTTAAAAAAAAAAACACAGCATGTGGCCCACCGTTCGCGCTTTAAACCACGTTCTCGGCGCCAGGCCCACCTTTTTTTTTTTTTTTTTTTAAAACCAACGTTCGGGACACAAAACACTTGTCTCTGGCCCACTGTTCGGGTATTTCGCAAAAGTATTTCACATACCACAAATCACAGACTTTTCACTGGCCTCTGGCCCACTGTGCATATGTTCCCGTATATTCAAACATGTATATGTCGTTCATATATATATATATATATATATATATGTATATTTTCTATATAAAAAAAAACACTTTTCTGCACTTAACACTGGCCGGTGGCCCACGGTGCAGCTATCTCACCACTTGCGCGCCGTTGTTGCTGGCTGCAAACTCAACGCCGAACCGTGGCACCCTGTACATTATTTTTTCTTCCGCGCACCGTTATTTTCGAACGCGTACGTCTGTGTGCCCAACTGCGACGCGGCTGTGTCTGTGTGTCGGCGAGTGAGCGCGCGTCCCGTTAGGTTTATTATGTGTGTGCCTTCGTCGACACTAGGCTCGCGTACTCTTTGATCGCTGTTTCCCCTCTAATTCTCTAATTTTCCCTCTAATTCTCATGCACACTTGTTTGCATGTACGCTGACGGGTCTTTATGCCGCCAGAGTACAATCTCCAAAACTGCAGCGTCCCTGCTCGGGCGCCACTTGTAAAGTTATTATCTGGCCGGGGTAAGAGTCTCAGTCTGACCCGGGCCCAACTTTGCAAGAAAATTTATATTTTCATGCAAAGACGCTGCAGGTGGAGTGGGTGTGCAAACGTGCTAGCACAAGAGAACTACAACGGCCTCAACTAGCACTCTTCGCCGGGTTTACCTCTCGGCTGGCGGGATCAAATCCGCGCCAATCTAACAAGTAACAGGGAGCAGGAGCAGAGTTGTTAATGTTAAGCCATGCCGGGAATACCCACGGCGGATGGGATCAAATCCACATCAATCTACTAATAAACAGTTAGTAATAGAGGAGTTGTGAGTAGTATACCATGCCGGGAATACCCACAGCAGACGGGATCAAATCCTCGTCAATCTACTATTTAGTAGTTAGTAATAGAAGAGTTATGAGTAGTATACCATGGCGGGAGTACCCACAGCGGACGGGATCAAATCCTCGTCGATCTACTATTTAGTAGTTAGTAACAGAGGAGTTATGGACGAGAAATAAAGAAGGCTTACGAATCGGCTTCGATACAATTCTTTATTCTCTATTAATAATTAGTTTAAACATTAGTCGTAGGGCCCTATATTCCCTGCTGCACAACCTAGCCAAACTATGCTACTTACTCGGGGAATATTCTAGACGCGCCAATCTGCTGCGTCTGTTCTCCTCTGTTGCCGATCAAAAAGTAAAACGGCGCTCTCGATCTAACAGCGCAGCAAGCTCACGTTTCACAACTCCACCACGAAAACTCTCTCTTCACCACCGAGTTTTCGCGCAGAGTTGTACCCGGCCGCCCCTTTGCACTGTCGGTAGAGGGCGTCGCCTTCCTAATTCAAACTCCTGCCGCTACCTCTGAATAAATAACAGCTGACTGTTTCTTCTTAAACTTATGATTTAATTGCCTTCAGTGGCGTTGCAAATAACGTAAATTAAAAGATAATTATAATAAAAACTTAACATAATAAATTCAACAAACTTAAAATTAACGGGTTCAACCCTTCAAATACGGCGCCTTCACTGGCGTGTTTATAAACAAAAATTATAAATAGAAAACGATGTAAGGCGGTTAGTCCAGGGGCCGCCTTACACCGTATGAACACACAGATTACAGAAATGGTAGGAGCTACAAGTTCGGTCGGTCGGTTCGGAATTTGGTCTCTGTTGACTCGATATTTAGTCAGTCAATACAAGAATCTTTTTTTTTTTGATGCCACGCCTCATTCGGCTACAATGAGCAAGAAACTAGACATACCTCGGAAAAAATAGATGCTTAAAATGAATATCTCAGTGACTATAGCAATTAGGAATACCAATTTTGGTACGCAGGTTCATAAATGTTCCTGAAATGTTTGACTGCCACGCCCCCTTTTTCCTTAAGAAAAAAAAACTTTTCAAACTTTCTTGTCGTTTTAAAGGCCTTTGGTTCGTATCGTACAATATTGTTATTTATTCCTTTGAACACAAATCATATCAAACTATCCTGAAAGTTACATAAAAATCCAACAATAAACAACAGAGCTACCGATTATAAAGTTAATAATTAAGTCAATGCATGAGTGCGAGCGCGACAGAAACATACAAGCGTATATTCAAACTCTTTTGATGCATGTGTGGCGGCAATAGTATACATACACACACATATACATATTTATGTGCATACATATAAAAGCAGAGAGTATTATACGGTCGGGCTGTTAGACTGGGTTCGACTGTACTTTTTTGACCCCATACTCTAAAAAAGAGTATAGGGGTCTATTAGGTTTGTCAGAAGCGAACTGTGCGTAACAGGCAGAAGGAAGCTTTTCCGACCCTATAAAATATATATATTCTTGATCAGCATCAACAGTCGAGTCGATATAGCGATGTCCGTCTGTCCGTCCGTCCGTGTGAATACCTGGATCTCAGAGACTACAAGAGCTAGAGACACCAAATTTGTAATAAAAGTTCCGTAACTTTCTCGAACAGATCAAGTTTATTTCAAATCTGTGCCACGCCCCCCACCGCCTCCGCAATAAGCAAAAAACCACAGATACCTCAGAAAAATTTATGTTTTCCGCGAATATCTCCGTAACTATGGCACTTAGGACCACCAATTTTATTTTACAATTTAATATATTAGTATTATTTAAAATGGCCTTGGACCATAATATTGTAATTACTCCCCATAAAGGTACAGCACATCAAGTTAAAAAATAATGTACAATTGAATTAATCTATTATAATTTTAAGACTCCGTACTCTAAAAAAGAGTATAGGTGTCTATTAGGTTTGTCAGATGTGAACTGTGTGTAACAGGCAGAAGGAAGCTTTTCCGACCCTATAACACGCCCCTTTTTCCACAAGAAACAAACAAAATTTTTTAATTTCGATGTCATTTTTAAGGCATTTGTTTTTAATGTACAACGTTGTAATTTAAGATTCGTTTAAAGACAAATCATATCAAACCACCCTGAAAGTTGCATAAAAATCGAACTATAAACAACTGAGCAATTATGTAACAAAGTCTCCCTTGAAGCGCATGGCCAATGCACGTGGTTGAAAGAAAAGAGATAACACTACGTTTATATATACATTAGCCGCAGTTGTTTGCAAAGGAAGCGTGGCCCAGGTAGTAGAGATGTTATCACTTTTCGCACTTGTATGTAAACACAAGACCTGCGGCTCGAACCCCGGTGCAGACTCTGAATTTCATTTTTATTTATTTATTTATGTTTTTTTTGTACTTATTATATAACAACATTATTATATGTAAATGAAAATAATCAGACCTCTGCCAAATGAATGGTGTGGTGTAACTAGTAGGGTTGCAGCATGATATGGAACTTGCGTCAGTAAGCGCGGATTCGAATCCCATCAGTGACTGATTTACATTTTTTTTTTAAATTTAATTTTAAAACTTAAATTTTAAATTACAGTCGTATTCAAATATTAATTTCGAATACAAGGAGAGTACGGCGTCTTTTACAGTCGGCGCGCTCGACTGTTGCCTTTCTTACTTGTTTTTTACAAATTTGATGGCTCTAGCTTTTGTAGTTTAAAAGATCCAAGTGTTCATACAGACGGAGGGACAGACGGACAGACGGACCGACGGACATGGCAATATCGACTCGGCTATCGATGCTGATTAAGAATATATATACTTTATGGGGTCGGAAAAGCTTCCTTCCGCCTGTTGCGCAGATTTCGCTTCTGACAAACCTAATAGACCCCTATACTCTTTTTAAGAGTACGGGGTCTAAAAAGGCGTAACAGACCCCATAAAGGACATACAGTAGAATCCGGTTAAAACGACTTCGGTTAAAGCGTCCGACCGGTCATTGCGACGAAAATTCGATGAATTGTTTGGTCCCCATACAAGCTTGTGTGAAACAGCCTCCGCTTAGTACGTCTCCGCTTTTAACGACAAACCGCTTATATCGACGATATTTTTCACAAATCAACCGGCTATTGCGACGTGCCGAAAAAAATACAGTTTTTTCTGCTTTTTTCCAAGATAATTTTAATGCGTAAATGCTCAAAATAGGCAAAAAGTGCTCATTTAATACACACTCGTCAATTAGACAATGCCGTCAAAACGAAAATGCTTATCCGTTGAGCAGAAAACGCAAATAATTCTGCGCTTGGAAGCCGGTGAGCGTATTATTATTGAACTAAATTTAATATATATTTTGTTTTAATTAAAAAATGATATGGTTTTTTTTAAAACCATTTGCAAACATGACAACAATTTAATAACAAGAAGAAAGAAAAGTACAGTCGAACAGTCTGCCACGCCTCTTTCTGCCTGTTACATACATTTGCACAAACCCAATATACTCTTGCAGAGAGTATAAAAAAAATTTTTTTGGCTCCATATGGTTAAAGCGTCTACCGGGTATAACGACTTAAAATCGTCGGTCCCTCAAGTGTCGTTATAACCGGATTTCACTGTATATTTTTGATCGGTATTACAAGCCGGGTCGATATATCCATGTCAGTGTTTCTGTCCGCTTGTATGTCCGTCTGTCTTTCAATATGTCTGGTTTTAGCAAATATCTCAGTAACTACGCAGGATCCCAGCAAACTTGCATGCCGTTTTTAAGGAATTCCTTATCGCACGTTATTGTAATTTATAAATCGTTTGTAAAAAAAATGTATTAAACTATCCTGAAATTTGCATAAAAATCCGACTATAATCAAACAAAAAAACCTAACAAAGTTTATATTTAAGCGTTATTTCAAAGCATTTGTGCGATTGAGACAGAAACACTCAAACATACGAACAAACGTTTTCACTGCTTGCGTGGCTGCATCGCTGTCAGTGGATGCTGGCCGTGCCGACCAGTTGCATACATACATGTATGCACTTATGTGTATGCATACATATAGTGGATACTGATGTTAATAATTTAATCGGGATTAAAATGCAGAGAATATTATACGGTCGGGCGTGCTCGACTGCACTTTTCTTTCTTGTTATACTTTTTGCAAGAGTATATTGGGTTTGTGCAAATTTATGTAACAGGCAGAAGGAGGCTTGGCAGCGTCACAAGCCGAGTCGATATAGCCATGTCCGTGTGCAGTTCGAGTTTGGTGTCCATCAATTCGATATTTAGTCAGTCAACACAAGACACCCTATTCGCCCACAATAAGTAAAAAACTGGACACACCTCGGAAAAAATATATGTTATATATCTCAGTAACTAGAGACAGCATAAATGCATTGCCGTTTAAAATTTTGGACAGCAACGCGTAAGAAATAAAAAACTTTTGAAACTTGTATGCCGTTTTAAAGGCATTTTTACTTATCGTACAGCATTGTTATTTAAAATTTGTTTGAAGATTAATTATATCAAACTATTCTGAAAGATCCTTCCATAAACAAAAAAGAAAATAATGCCAATGGATGAGTGCGAGATAGACAGCGTTGGCCGTGCCGACCAATAGTATACAGACACACATATGTATGTGCATACATTTAACGTCAAACGAATTTGTATGTGCATACAGACAAACATATGTATATGCGATTATGCTTAGTTTTAATTTTGTTCTAACGTGTTCTAATACAAGAACTATCTATTGTAATATCCGGATACCGATTTTAATATTATAATTGGAATAATTGGAATAAAAGCAGAAAATATACAGTCAGGCGCGTTCGACTGTACTTTACTTACTTGTTATACTCTCTACAAGAGTATATTGGGTTTGTGCAAATGTATGTAACAGGCAGAAGGCGTGGCGTGGCAGACCCCATAAAGTATATATATTCTTGATCAGCATCACAAGCTGAGTCGATATTACCATGTCCGTCTGACCGTCTGTCTGTCCGTATGAACACACAGGTTTCAGAGATGTTAAGAGCTACAAGTTCGAATTTGGTCTCTATCGACTCGATATTTAGTCAGTCAATACAAGAATCTTTTTTTTTTTTTTGATGCCCCCCCCCCATTCGACCACAATGAGCAAAAAACTAGACATACCTCAGAAAAAATATATGTTTAAAGCAAATATCTCAGTAACTGTGACACTTAGGAATACCAATTTTGGTACGCCAGTTTCCAGAGACAGCATAAATGCATTGCAATTTAAAATTTCAGACTGCCACGCCCCCTTTTTCCGTAAGAAATAAAACAACTTTTCAAATTTGCATGTCATTTTAAAGGCATTTTTTCTTATCGTACCGTATTGTTATTTGAAATGTGTTTAAAGAATAATTATATCAAACTACCCTGAAAGTTTCATAAGAATCCGACCATAAACAATGAAGAAAACACGCAACAAATTCTATAAAGAGAGATAGCGCTGTATGTGCATACATATAACGTCAAACAAATTTGTATGTGCATACAGACAAACATATGTATTTCTAAATATAATTAGTTTTTTTTTGTTTTAACGTTACCGATTTTAACATTAGAGTTGGGAACAAAAGCAGAGAGTATTATACGGTCGGGCGTGTTCGACTGTACTTTTCTTACTTGTTAAAGCATTTATTCTTATTGTACAGTGTTGTTATTTCTGATTCGTTTGAAGACGTATCATGTCAAACTCTCCTGAAAAACTTCATAAGAATCCGACCATAAACAAGAACGAAATGAAGCAACAAAGATTTTATTCGAGAGCAATGAGTGCGAGAGAGACAGCGCTAGTCATGCCGACCAATAGTATTTATAGACACATATGTATGTGCATACATTTAACGTCAAACAAATTTGTATGTACATACAGACAAACACATGTATGTTCGATTATGCTTAGCTTTTTTTTTTGTTTTAACGTGTTCTAATACAAGAACTATCTATTGTAATATCCGGATACCGATTTTAACATTATAATTGGAAATAAAAGCAGAGAGTATTATACGGTCGGGCTCGTTCGACTGTACTTTTCTTACTTGTTTTTAATTACAAAATGGAATCATACAAATTCTTCTCACAACAAACAGCGTAACGACATTCGAATTTATGTGTGTTTTATATTGTAATTTCAATACCGAACTATCTGGCATGTAGTGCCAAAATATTGGAGCTCATTACTTTTGCATTTAAATCATAGGAATTTGCTGTGTAACAAAATAGAGTGTTGAGAAATAACATAAACGAGCACATAGAAAAATACATACACGCACACAAACAACAATAGGACGATCCGTTCTACGGAGCAGAGGTGGTAGAGGGGATCGGGTGAATAGAATCGGCGTAATGAATAAAATTATGCACACTCGACGACGACTGAAAATCAAGAAGACGGCATAGCAGCAATTTGGACGAAGAAAGTTAAACTTGGCAAACTAAACTTAAGCCATCGCAGCAATGAGATATTGACAGTAAGTTGACAGTTTGTCAGTGCGGGCAGTTAGTACAACAATTCGTACATTTGCCGCGACATTATGTCTGACTGACATGACGTGACGTTACGTGACGCGTTGTAATATGGCGACGTATGGGTTAATGGGACCACAACGGCTATCAACATCAACTCATAAACAAGTGGGAGTGCAGGAAAAAAGTCTATGTATGTATTATGTATGTTGTATATGGAAATTGATTGTTGTAAAGCAGGCATTGACATGGGTTTTTGGACAAACAAACAAGGCCAAAAGCAAGACCATAACCAGAAACCACAGCTAACCGACGAGACCAGACCAGACCCGAGACCAGAAACACATACAGAGACCGAAGACCATAAGCATTGACGTGACAGCAACCCATTTACTGGCGACACGTTGGCCATTTGGGTTATTTGGTGCGTAGGAAATTAACCTCTCTTTGCTTATACATATATGAATATGTACATATATATGTGTGCTGCAAATTTAGCTTATTTTCTAGATAAATATTTTCTGTGTATTTTTAATTTATCTGAAACACCATAAATATACATCTGTTTCTTCTAAAATTTAGTATTTGTGCATATTCAAGCATATTCAAGCGAAATATTCGTAACAGAAGGAGGCGTGGCCGACCTCATAAAGTATATACTTATATTCTTGATCAGCATCAACAGACGAGTCAATAGGTAGCGAGCTAGAGCCGCCAAATTTGATATGAATGTCCGTCTATTTCGCGGCCAGATCAAGCTTATCTCAAGTTGGAGTCGCGCCCACGACCGGCCCCGGTCTATTTTCAAAACATCATAACTTAACAATTATTAGAACAATAATACACATTATGTTTATGGTATCATTATAACTTCTTGTAAATATAATTTATTTGGTATAGTGTAAAATTACATTTTTTCCCATGTCAGTAATCTTTTTATATTTGGTTTGTGCAAAGCAAAGTAACAGGCAGAAGGAGGCGTGACAGACCCCATAAAGTGTATATATTCTTGATCAGCATCACAAGCCGAGTCGATATAGCCATGTCCGTCTGTCCGTCTGTCCGTCTGCCCGTATGAACACACAGATTTCAGAGATGGTAAGAGCTACAAGTTCGAGTTTGGTCTCAATTGACTCGATATTTAGTTAGTCAGTATTTAATATTTTCGATGCCACGCCCCATTCGCCCACAATGAGTAAAAAACCCGTCACACCTCGGAAAAAATCTATGTTTTCGGCGAATATCTTAGTAACTATAGCACCTAGGAAAACCAATTTTGGTACACGTGTTCCTAGAGACCGCATAAATCCAATGACATCAAAAGTTTTGGGCTGCCACGCCCCCTTTTTCCGCAAGAAATAAAAGAAAATTTTAAACTTGCACGCCGTTTTTAAAGCATTTATTCTTATTGTACAGTGTTGTTATTTATGATTCGTTTGAAGACATATCATGTCAAACTCTCCTGAAAGTTTCATAAGAATCCGACCATAAACAAGAAAGAAATGAAGCTACAAAGATTTTATTCGAGAGCAATGAGTGCGAGAGAGACATCGCTAGTCGTGCCGACCAATAGTATTCATACACACATATGTATGTGCATACATTTAACGTCAAACGAATTTGTATGTACATACAGACAAACACATGTATGCTCGATTATGCTTAGCTTTTTTTTTGTTTTAACGTGTTCTAATGCAAGATATGTCTATTGTAATATCTGGATACCGATTTAAGCATTATAATTGGGAATAAAAGCAGAGTATTATACGGTCGGGAGTGTTCGACTGTACTTTTCTTTCTTGTTTTTATGTTGGAATTCCGTACCATATTCAAACAATTTTTTTAAACAAAGCATAATCATATGTTTGTCTGTATGCAGATACATATACATTTGTATTCACATTGGGACCTGCCACGCCTTCTTCTGACTGTAAAACCCATTATACTCTTGCAGAGAGTATAAAAATTGAATTTAGTTCCAAGAACATTATTTTCCATTATTGGTTTCCGAATTGTTGGGTATAATTCCAATAGCACCCATAAATCTATATAACAGCTACAAACCTATATTTAGAGTACTCCCACGCTTGTCTCTGATATAATGCGAGCTTTAAAATTGGAATTCAGACTAGCAGAACCAAAACGATGCGATATGAAAAAAAAAGAGAATCATATCCAAGAGTAAATATATCGCCAAGTTAAAGCAGGAAAATGAAGAAAGAGATGGAAAAGAACAGTGAAAGACAGACAAACTAAGAAATAGCTAGAAGGAGAGACGAATAGGACGGCAAGAACAAAACGTCTCATTTGATTCGCATGCAGGCGGATCCCATAAATCTAACCTAAACTAGCGCTCAGTGAGTACAAAAATGTGCAAATGCGGGGAAAACAAGAGCACGAAATCACATTCGCAAAAATAATTAATATTTATTACCCGAGAATGAAGTATTATCAAATTGCATAATTGCTGTGATTCTCATTCGACACGACAGACCAAACGACCACTAGCAGCTGGAGCTGGAGCTTGAACTCATGTTAGAGCGGCTGACCATACCACCCGCAAATTGAGCGCAGCCTTCGCTGGGGCGCACCAACAGAATCAGGGACCAATAAAGTGTGTATATTTTACTTGAACTGGGAGACGACTACTAGCTCGTAAATTGCTACTCCTGAGCCGACGGTCCGACAAACTTTTTGATATATGAATTTAGTTTATTCGGCTTCAAAATATGAGTGTGGTGGCGTGTATGTGTTGTTGTTCAGATATTTTCAATTTACGTTCTAATTACGGAATTTTGGATTTTCGTCTTCTGTGCCCAAGTTCTGGCATGGCTAGGACCGACTGAAAATCCTAAAGCCTTTACCACCACTCTACACCGCACATACGTTCTCTCTTACACTTATTTGTATGGCCCAACCTGTGGTCGTGTACATTTCGCTGGGTCGCTTGAAGGTTATTTATTATGACATGTTATTTAGATTTCATTTCAAAAACTTGATTGGACACTTTAGACAGACGGTAGGTGGAAGAGAGAAGGGAAAGAAGATCCGGCTTCTCCTTCTACTTCGACGTTCTCTGGTTCGTCTTTCTCATTTTTTCTTCTCGGCGGAAATATTGCGTGCGCTTGTGTTATTCTACAAAGGTTACAAGTCGCCTTTTGAGTATTCAAGGGTGTGTGTGTGAATGTGAATTTCGAAGGGGGTTCTAGTGGACGCACACGCAAAAAAACAGCAAAAACAACAAGAACAAGTACACGCACGAGTACAGGGCCAAGAATTGAATACCACAAAGGCTGCGTGAAGAGTTCTGTAATCCTTTGTTATTGTCGAAAGCTTGTACAGTAAATACTTTCGACTCGATTGCATTTAGAATCCGATCTCAAGGCCCTATTAACGTCTAAAACTGTCTAAACTATAGTTTAGCTTTCTACATTAATGTATGCCTGAATTTATAGCAAGAAAATTAAGTCCAAGAACCTACACTAATTTTTGAAACTCCCCATTAGGAAGGTTAGAGTCAAGTCTGCCGGTCTACTGTAAGCCCCATTTTTATTTAAAATTATAAACATATAATTATAATAAAAATTCTCTGCAAGAGTATATTGGTTCTGTGAAAAGTATGTAACAGAAAGACCTCATAAAGTCTATATATATATATACTTGATCCGCATCACAAGCCGAGTCGATATAGCCATGTCCGTCTGTCTGCCCGTATGAATAAACAGATCGCAGAGATGGTAAGAGCTACAAGTTCGCATTTAGTCACTATTGACTATATATTTAGTCAGGAAATACAAGAATAATTTCGCCGCAATATTCGCAAATTTCAGAAATATTAGTAACTATGTCACTCAGGAAGACTAATTTTGATACCCCGTTTCCAATAAGAAATAAAATTTATTTTTAACTTTGCATGAGTTTTCAGAGCACATATTTTTATCGTACTATCTTGTTATTTCTTTGAAATTTTGAAAGTTGCACACTGAACCCGAGAGGCCGCTAAACATGCGGAGTAAACGTTCGTTCTTACGTCTGCATGTTTCTGTTTCGCTTGCACACACGCATTAAATTTGATCTCAAATATAAACTTTATTCCGTTTTTTCTTTCTTGATTATACTCGGATTTGTGCGCATATATTCTTGATCAGCATCACAAGCCGAGTCGATGTATCCATGTCCGTCTGTCCGTCTGTCTATCTGTCCGTCCATATGAACAAACAGATTTCAGAGATGGTAAGAGCTACAAGTTCGAATTTGACCTTTTTTTTTTCGATGCCACTCCCCATTCGCCCACAATAAGTAAAAAACCCGTCACACCTCGGAAAAAATCTATGTTTTCGGCGAATATCTCAGTAACTATGGCACCTAGGAATACCAATTTTGGTACACGTGTTCCTAGAGACCGCATAAATGCAATGACATCAAAAGTTTTGGGCTGCCACGCCTCCTTTTTTCGCAAGAAATAAAACAAAATTTCAAACTTGCATGCCGTTTTTAAAGCATTTATTCTTATTGTACAGTGTTGTTATTTATGATTCGTTTGAAGACGTATCATGTCAAACTCTCCTGAAAGTTTTATAAGAATCCGACCATAAACAAGAAAGAAATTAAGCAACAAAGATTTTATTTGAGAGCAATGAGTGCGAGAGAGACAGCGCGTATGTGCATACATTTAACGTCAATCGAATTTGTATGTACATACAGACAAACACATATATGCTCGATAATGCTTAGCTTTGTTTTTATTGTTTTAACGTGTTCTAATACAAGAACTATATATTGTAATGTCTGAATACCGATATAAGTATTATAATTGGGAATAAAAGCAGAGAGTATTATACGGTTGGGCGTGTTCGACTGTACTTTTCTTTCTTGTTTGAATTTAATAACATACTATTTGGAGAAGGGCATGACTTAAATGGTTCACTTCTATAAAAACAAGTAAGAAAGGCTACAGTCGAGCGCGCCGACTGTAAAAGACCCCGTACTCTCCTTGTATTCGAAATTAATATTTGAATACGGCTGTAATTTAAAATTTAAGTTTTAAAATTAAATTTTAAAAAAAAATTTGAATCAGTCACTGATGGGATTCGAACCCGCGTTTACTGACGCAAGTTCCATACCACTCTGCAACCCTACTAGTTACACCACACCATTCATTTGGCAGAAATTTGATTATTTTCATTTATGTTTAATAATATAGTTATTTTAAAAATAAAAAAATAATTAAATTTCTGGGTCTGTGCCGGGTTCGAACCGCAGACCATTGGCTGTTGCACCAGTTAAAATTCTTCATTTGTTTGAAATTTAAAAAAGTATATTTATAAACTCCACTGTCGGGACTTGAACCTGCGCAAGATGCATAACGCGCCGCAACCCTATCAGTCGCACCACGCCCCACATTAGACAGAGATTCGATTATTTTCATTTACATATAATAATGTTATTATATAACAAGCACAAACAAAAAATTTAATTTCTGAGTCTGTGCCGAGCTCGAACCGCAGACCATTGGTTTACAAACAAACGACTAACCGCAACCCAACCCTGTTGCACCAGTTAATATTGTATATTTACATTTTTTTTTGAAATTTAAAAAAGTATATTAGAAAATTTCACTGTCGGGAATTGAACCTGCCAACTTATACTCAACGTATGCAGAACACGCCGCAACACTACTAATCGCACCACCACCTCCTTGTGAGACGGCTCCGATTATTTTCATTAAGATATAATAGTGCTAAATTAAAATTAAAAAAAAACAAGTAAGAAAGGCTACAGTCGAGCGCGCCGACTGTAAAAGACCCCGTACTCTCCTTGTATTCGAAACTAATATTTGAATACGACTGTAATTTAAAATTTAAGTTTTAAAATTAAATTGAAAAAAAAAATTTGAATCAGTCACTGATGGGAATCGAACCCGCGCTTACTGACGCAAGTTCCATATCATGCTGCACCCCTACTAGTTACACAACACCATTCATTTGGCAGAAATTTGATTATTTTCATTTACATATAATAATGAAGTTATTTAAAAAATAAAAAAATAACTAAATTTCTGGGTCTGTGCCGGGTTCGAACCGCAGACCATTGGCTGTTGCACCAGTTAAAATTCTTTATTTACATTTTTGTTTGAAATTTAAAAAAGTAAATTCCACTGTCGGGAATTGAACCTGCGAACATATACGCAGCTTGCATGACGCGTCACAACCCTATCAGTCGCACCACGCCCCACATTAGACAGAGATCCGATTATTTTCATTTACATGTAATAATGTTATTATACAAGAAGCACAAAAAACAAAATTTTATTTCTGAGTCTGCGCCGGGTTCGAACCGCAGACCATTGGATGTTGCACCAGTTAAAATTCTTTATTTACATTTTTGTTTAAATTTAAAAAAGTAAATTCCACTGTCGGGAATTGAACCTGCGAACTTATACTCAACTTGCAGAACACGCCGCAACACTACTAATTGCACCAACCCCTTCTTATGAAACGGTTCCGATTATTTTCATTAAGATATAATAGTGCTAAATAATAAAAAACAAAAAAAAACAAAAAAAAAAATTTAATTTCTGAGTCCGTGCCGGGGATCGAACCGCAGGTCTTGTGTTTACAAAGAAGTGCGTTGCCCACTCGGACCACGCTCTCTTTGCAAAGTATTGCGGCTAATGTATATATACACATACAGTTATCTCTTTTCTTTTAACCACGTGCATTCACAACGCGCTTCATGGGCTACTTTGTTGTTTAATTGCTCAGTTGTTTATAGTTGGATTTTTATGCAACTTTCAGGGTAGTTTAATATGATTTGTCTTTAAACAAATTTTGAATTACAATACTGTACTGTATTAGTAAATGCTTTAAAAACGACATGTAAGATTTAAAAAGTTTTTTAGTTCGTGTGGGAAAAGGGGGCGTGGCAGGCCAAAACTTTTAATTGCGTTGCATTTGTGCTGTTTCTAGGAACCTGTGTACCAGAATTGGTGTTCCTAAGTTCCATGGTTACGGAGATATTCGCAGAAAACATCGATTTTTTCCGAGGTGTGTCTAGTTTTTTGCTTATTGCGGGGGCGGTGGGGGGCGTGGCGCAGATTTGAAATAAACTTGATCTGCTCGAGAAAGTTACGGAATTTTTATTACAAATTTGGTGTCTCTAGCTCTTATAGTCTCTGAGATCCAGGTGTTCATACGGACGGACGGACAGACGGACAGACGGACATTGCTATATCGACTCGGCTGTTGATGCTGATCAAGAATATATATACTTTATGGGGTCGGAAAAGCTTCCTTCTGCCTGTTACGCACATTTGGCTTCTGACAAACCTAATAGACCCCTATACTCTTTTTTAAAGAGTACGGGGTCTAAAAAAAGCTTTAATTTCTGAGTCTGTGCCGGGGTTCGAACCGCAGGTCTTGTGTTTACAAACAAGTGCGTGGCCCACCCGGACCACGCTCTCTTTGCAAAGCACTGCGGCTAATGTATATATAAGCATAGTGTTATTCCTTTTCTTTCAAGCACGTGCATTCACAACGCGCTGCAATTGATAATTTGTTACCTAATTGCTCAGTTGTTTATAGTTGGATTTTTATGCAACTTTCAGGGTAGTTTAATATGATTTGTCTTTAAACAAATTTTGAATTACAATACTGTACTATATTAGCAAATGCTTTAAAAACGACATGTAAGTTTTGAAAAGTTTTTTAGTTCGTGTGGGAAAAGGAGGCGTGGCAGACCAAAATTTTTAATGACGTTGCATTTGTGCTGTTTCTAGGAACCTGCGTACCATAATTGGTGTTCCTAAGTGCTATAGTTACAGAGATATTTGCCGAAAACATCAATTTTTTCCGAGGTGTGTCTAGTTTTTTGCTTATTGCGGGGGCGGTGGGGGGCGTGGCCCTGATTTGAAATAAACTTGATCTGCTCGAGAAAGTTACGGAATTTTTATTACAAATTTGGTGTCTCTAGCTCTTATAGTCTCTGAGATCCAGGTGTTCATACGGACGGACGGACAGACGGACAGACGGACATTTCTATATCGACTCGGCTGTTGATGCTGATCAAGAATATATATACTTTATGGGGTCGGAAAAGCTTCCTTCTGCCTGTTACGCACATTTGGCTTCTGACAAACCTAATAGACCCCTATACTCTTTTTAGGAGTACGGGGTCTAAAAAAAATTTAAAATCAAGTCGCTGTCACTAAAGTCGCTCTCAGATGCAGGTTCCAAAACATGCCGCAACCCTACTAGTTCCACCACGAAATACAACTGACAACAATCTAATTATTTTCATTTATATACAGTGGAATCCAGTTATAACGACACTTAAGTGACTGACGATTTTACGTCGTTATACCCGGTAGACGCTTTAACCATATAGAGCAAAAAAAACAATTTCTGTTTTATTGTTGTCATGTTTGCAAAAGGTTTAAAAAAATAACAATTCAGCGGAGAAGCATTTTCGATTTGACGGCATTGCCTAAATGAGCACTTTTTGCCCTTTTTAGACCCCGTACTCTTAAAAAGAGTATAGGGGTCTATTAGGTTTGTCAGAAGCCAAATGTGCGTAACAGGCAGAAGGAAGCTTTTCCGACCCCATAAAGTATATATATATTCTTGATCAGCATCAACAGCCGAGTCGATATAGCAATGTCCGTCCGTCTGTATGAACACCTAGAAACAGCACAAATGCAACGTCATTACAAGTTTTGGTATGCCACGCCTCCTTTTCCCACAAGAACTAAAAAACTTTTCAACACTTACATGTCGTTTTTAAAGCATTTGCTAATATAGTACAGTATTGTAATTCAAAATTTGTTTAAAGACAAATCATATTAAACTACCCTGAAAGTTGCATAAAAATCCAACTATAAACAACTGAGCAATTAGATAACAAATTATCATTTGAAGCGCGTTGTGAATGCACGTGGATAAAAGAAAAGGAACAACACTATGCTTATATATACATTAGCCGCAGTAATTTGCAAAGAGAGCGTGGTCCGGGTGGGCCACGCACTTGTTTGTAAACATAAGACCGGCGGTTCGAACCCCGGCACAGACTCAGAAATTAAAGTTTTTTTTTTTAGACCCCGTACTCTTTAAAAAAGAGTATAGGGGTCTATTAGGTTTGTCAGAAGCGAAATGTGCGTAACAGGCAGAAGGAAGCTTTTCCGACCCTATAAAGCATATATATTCTTGATCAGCATCAACAGCCGAGTCGATATAGCAATGTCCGTCTGTCCGTCCGTCTGTATGAACACCTGGATCTTTTAAACTACAAGAGCTAGAAACACCAAATTTGTAAATAAAAGTCCGTCTATGATGTACGCAGATCAAGTTTATTTCAAATCAGGGCCACGCCCCCTACCGCCCCTGCAATAAGCAAAAAACTAGACACACCTCTCCGTAACCATGGCACTTACGACCACCAATTTGGGTACGCAGGTTCCTAGGGACAGCATAAATGCAGTGCCATTAAAAATTTTTTGCTGCCACGCCCCCTTTTTTCACGAAAAAAAAAAATAAAATTTTCATTTTCGATGCCGTTTTTAAGGCATTTGTCCTCATCGTACAGTGTTGTAATTTAAGATTCGTTTAAAGACAAATCATATCAAACTACCCTGAAAGTTGCATAAAAATCCAACCATAAACAACTGAGCAATTAGGTAACAAAGTGTCCCTTGAAGCGCATTGTCAATGCACGTGGTTGAAAGAAAAGAGATAACTGTATGTTTATATGTACATTAGCCGCAGTAGTTTGCAAAGAGAGTCCGGGTGGGCCACGCACTTGTATGTAAACACAAGACCTGCGGTTCGAACCCCGGAACAGACTCAGAAATTAAAGCTTTTTTTATTTTTTCTTTTTTTTTAATTTTTAATTTAGCACTATTATATCTTAATGAAAATAATCGGAGCCGTCTCACAAGAAGGTGGTGGTGCAATTAGTAGTGCTGCGGCGTGTTTTGCAAGTTGAGTATAAGTTCGCAGGTTGAATTCCCGACAGTGAAATTTTCTAATAAACTTTTTTAAATTTAAAAAAAAATGTAAATATAAAATATTAACTAGTGCAACAGGGTTGGGTTGTGGTTGATGTCGAGTGTATGGAGTGGCGCAACTAGTAGGGTTGCTGCATGTTCTGGAACCTGAGTCTGATAGCGCGGGTTCGATTCCCATCAGTGCTTGATATACATTTTTTTTTTAAATTTAATTTTAAAACATAAATTTGAAATTACAGTCGTATTCAAATATTAATTTCGAATACAAGGAGAGTACGGGGTCTTTTACAGTCGGCGCGCTCGACTGTAGCCTTTCTTACTTGTTTTTAATTTTAATTTAGCACTATTATATCTTAATGGAAATAATCGGAGCCGTCTCACAAGGAGGTGGTGGTGCAATAAGTAGTGTTGCGGCGCGTTCTGCGCGCTTACTGACGCAAGTTCCATATCATGCTGCCCTACTAGTTGTACCACTACATTCATTATTTTCATTTATATATAATAATGTAGTTATTTAAAAAATAAAAAATAAATTAAATTTCTGGGTCTGTACCGGGTTCGAACCTCAGACCATTGGCTGTTGCACCAGTCAAAATTCTTTATTTACATTTTTGTTTGAAATTTAAAAAAGTATATTAATAAATTCCACTGTCGGGAATTGAATCTGCGAACTTATACGAAAGTTGCACAACACGACGCAACCATATCAGTCGCACCACGCTGTCTTCGCAAACTACTGCGGCTAATGTATATATAAACATATAGGTATCTCTTTTCTCCTAACCACGTGCATTCACAACCCGCTTCATGGGCTAATTTGTTGTCTAATTGCTCAGTTGTTTATAGTTGGATTTTTATGCAACTTTCAGGTTAGTTTGATATAATTTTTCTTTAAACAAATTTTGAACTACACCCGTACTATATTACCAAATGCTTTAAAAACGGCATGTAAGTTTGAAAAATTTGCTTAGTTCTTGTGGGAATAAGGGGCCTGGCAGACCAAAATTTTGAATGACGTTGCATTTGTGTTGTCTCTAAGTGCTATAGTTACAAATATATAGTTATTTATAGTTACAAATATATTCGCAGAAAACATCAATTTTTTCCGAGGTGTGTCTAGTTTTTTGCTTATTGCGGGGGCGGTGGTGGGCGTGGCGCCGATTTGAAATAAACTTGATCTGCGTACATGATGTACGGACTTTAAAAAAATTAAAAAATTTGGTGTCTCTAGCTCTTGTAGTTCAAAAGATCCAGGTTTTCATACAGACGGACGGACAGACAGACAGACGGACAGACGGACATTGCTATATCGACTCGGCTATCGATGCTGATCAAGAATATGTATACTTTATGGGGTCGGAAAAGTTTCTTTAAACCTGTCAAGCAGATTTCGCTTCTGACAAACCTAATGGTCCCCGCTACTCTTTTTATACTCTCTGCAAGAGTATATTGGGTTTGTGCAAATGTATGTAACAGGCAGAAGCAGGCGTGGCAGACCCCATAAAGTATATATATTCTTGATCAGCTTCACAAGCCGAGTCGATATAGCCATGTCCGTCTGTCCGTCTGTCTGTCTGTCTGTCTGTCCGTCTGTCCGTCTGTCTGTCCGTATGAACACACAGATTTCAGAGATGGTAAGAGCTTCAAATTCGAGTTTGGTCTCAATCGACTCGATATTTAGTCAGTCAATACAAGAATTTTTTTTTTTTTTTTTGATGTTACGCCCCATTTGCCCACAATGAGCAAAACACTGAACATACCTCGGAAAAAATAGATGTTTAAAGCGAATATCTCAGTAACTACGGCACTTAGGAACACCAATTTTGGTATGCAGGTTCCTAGAGACAGTATAAATGCATTGCCATTTAAAATTTTTGGCGGCCACGCCCCCTTTTTTTGTAGCGAAAAAAAATTTTTAAACTTGCATGCCGTTTCTTTTTAACGTACAGTATTGATATTTATGATTCCTTTAAAGACAAATCAGATCAAACTATCCCGAAAGTTGCATAAAAATCCAACAATAAACAACAGAGCTACCGATTATAAAGTTAATATTTAAGTCTATGCATGAGTGCGAGCGCGACAGAAACATACAAGCATATACTCGAACTCTTTTGATGCATGTGTGGCGGCAATAGTATACATACACACATATACATATATGTACATGTGCATGCATATAACGTCAAACGAATTTGTATGTGCATACAGACAAACATATGTATGTTCGATTATAAATTATCTTTTTTGTTGTAACGTGTTCTAATACAAGAACTATCTATTGTAATATCCGGATACCGATTTAAGCATTATAATTGGGAATAAAAGCAGAGAGTATTATACGGTCGGGCGTGTTCGACTGTACTTTTCTTTCTTGTTTAGAGTACGGGATCTAAAAAGATTCTTATATTGACTGACTAAATATGGAGTCGATAGAGACTAAGCCCGAGTTTTTAGGTCTTACCATCTCTGAAATCTGCTTTTTTCAGCAGGACGGAGAGAGAGACAGACAGACGGACATGGCTATATCGACTCGGCTTGTGAAGCTGATCAAGAATAAATATACTTCATAGGGTCTGCCACGCCTCCTTCAGCCTGTTACATACATTTGCACAAACCCAATATACTCTTGCAGAAAGTATAACACAAAAAAAATGGAGGGATCTATCCGTAGACCGTTGGTTTACATACAAATATAAAAAATGATAACTTGCATCGCTACCACTTCGGCCACACTCCGTTTAAGATTTGTTGTGACTAATATAAGTAAACATAGAGTTATCTCTTTTCTTTCAACAACGTGTACATAAATTATATATAATTAGCCATAACACCCCTAACGGGGCACAGCCTGATGCACAATTCGCCTCCACGCTTCTCTGTCCTGTGCGCGACTTCGGCAGTTGGTAATACCAAGTGTTGCTAGGATAGCATCCATCTGGTCCTTCCAACGTACACGTGGTCTCCCTCTTCTTCGTTGTCCGCCAACTACTGCATCAAAAACAGAGCGAGCTGGAGTGGTTTCCTTCATACGGGCAATGTGACCTATCCAGCGAATGCGCTGAATGTTCACTCGCTTGAATATGTCCACATCCCCGTATAGCTCATACAGCTCGTCGATCCACCTGATGCGATAGATATCGTCATCGCAAATTGGTCCGAAGATCTTGCGTAGAATCTTGTAATCTCGATAGCTCCAAAAGCTTCAATGACATCACGCCCAATAATATCAATATCATCGGCGTAACCAAGGAGCTGGACACATTTGTTTCCCAGTATTGTGCCCGTTCGATGTACTCCAGCTTTCCTTATTATGCACTCCATCAGCAGATTGAAAAGCAAACAAGATAGCGAGTCGCCCTGTCTGAGATCTCGCTTGGTAACGAAGGTTTCGGAATGGTCATTTCCTACCTTGACAGAACTGATGGTGTTGCTCAATGTCACCCTACAAAGCCGTACTAGCTTTCCAGGTATACCAAGCTCAGACATGGTAGCATGCAGGCGGTCTTGCCGTGGGCTATCAAAAGCGGCTTTATAATCGACAAACAGGTGGTATGTGTCGATTTGGTTCTAATGCGCTTTCTCCAGGATCTGGCGCAATGTGAATATCTGGTCGACTGTGGACATCCCAGGACGAAATCCGCATTGATACGGTCCGATCAATGCTTCAGCATATAGCTTAAGCCTCTCACACATTACGCTCGTCAGAACCTTGTATGCGACGGGAAGAAGGCTGTTGCCACGGTAATTGGTGCGCTGTGTGGCATCTCCCTTCATCAGAATGGGGCAGACAATACTGAGGTTCCAATAAACGGGCATGCTTTCCGTTAGCCATACGCTGCTAATGAGCTGGTGCATGCGCCCTACCAACTCATCGCCTCCAGCCTTAAACAATTCAGCCGGCAATCCATCGGCTCCCGTGGCTTTATTGTTTTTAAGTCGGCGCATTGCGACTTCGACCTCCGTATGGCTAGGGATGGGAACATCAACACCATCATCTCTGATTGGGGTTAGTGGATCAACTTCTTCAGGTTCATTTTCACTGTTTCCAGCTAAAAGACTTTCAAAGTGATCCCGCCATAACCTCAGTACCATCTCCGCATCTGTGACAAGGTTTCCGTCATCACTCCTGCAGGCTAGTGATCCAGACTTATAACCTTGGGTCATACGTTTGACGCTGTGACTGCAGTTTTTCGATGTCAAGCTTCCTTGGCATACCACGATGTGAGACTTTCGCGACACAGCCGTGCGCGAACCTTAGCTGCAACAAGGTAGTGGTCGGAGTCGATATTGGAACCCCGACAGGATCTCACATCAAGGATGCTAGAAGCGTGCCTTGCATCGATCACAATATGATCAATCTGATTGCTAGTCTGACGATCAGGGGAGAGCCAGGCTGCCTTATGGTTGTCGAGATGACGAAATGCAGTACTACGTACTATCATGTTGTATGCAGCAGCAAATCCTATTAGTCTAAGCCCGTTGGGCGAGGTAGACTCGTGAAGACTATGCCTCCCAACGGTTGCTCCATAGACACACTCCCGTCCGATTTTGCCATTAAAATCTCCCAAGAGAATTTTAACGTCGTCTGACGGGCATCGTCTATACACTCGATCGAGCTCTGCATAGAAGGCATCCTTGGTAGCATCGTCTTTGTCCTCCGTTGGGGCGTGCACACAAATGAGGCTGATGTCAAAGAATTTGGCAGCAATTCGGATCGTCGCAATTCTCTCGTCACAGCCTTTTTTCCTCATGCAACCCTGTCCAGTCAATCGCATTTCCTGAAGAGCTGTGATATCAGCCTTCAACTTATTGAGGGTATCTGCTAGTTGTTGAGCAGCACCAGGTCTGTACAATTTCCGTACATTCCAAGTGCATGCTCTCAAATAATTGTCGTTTTTACGTTTGCATTGGTCATCAACGTTGTTTGGGTTCTTATCCGAGGCTCCTTTTTCATCCTTCACTGATGTTGATTTTTCCATGGGTGATTATCAAGTCATACGCCAAAACCTAATTTAAGAATTATAACTCAAATTTATAACTCAGCGGGTGCTGAGTTACAATCCAGGAGGGACCACGTGGAGGTAGTGTGTCGACTTGAAGAGTGAAGGGACAAGGATCACTCTGGCGCCCACCAAGTTGAACGCAATTTTTCTTTGCGAACTTATATGCAACTTGCAGAACACGCCTGAACCGTATCAATAGCAAAACGCCCTACATTTGAAAGAAACCCAATTAATTTCATGTACATATAATAGTGTTGTTATATAACAATTACAACAAAAACAAGTAAAAAAGGCTACAGTCGAGCACGCCGACTGTAAGAGACCCCGTACTCTCCTTGTATTCCAATTCAAAATTAATTTTTAAATCTGACTGTATTTAATATAAAATTTAAATATTAAAACAAAAATTCGTTTGTCATTATATGTATGCACATACATATGTATATATACTTTGTTACCTGGTTCTTTTGTTTATAATTTGACTTTTATGCAACTTTGAGGATAGTTTGATATAATTTGTCTATAAACATATTTTTAATTGCAACACTGTACTATATTAGCAAATGCCTTAAAAACGGCATTTAAATTTGAAAAGTTTTTTAGTTCTTATGGGAAAAGGGGCGTGGCAGGCAAAACTTTTTAATGACGTTGCATTTGTGCTGTTTCTAGGAACCTGCGCACCAGAATTGGTGCTCCTAAGTGCTATAGTTACGGAGATATTCGCAAAAAACATCAATTTTTTCAGAGGTATGTCTAATTTTTTGTTTATTACGCGGGCAATAGGGGGAGTGGCACTAATTTCAAATAATATTGATCTGCTCGCGAAAGTTACGGAATTTTTATTACAAATTTGGTAATTCTAAAATTGGTAAAATTTTTTTTAAACCGATTGTTCCTATGGGAGCTAGATGATATAGTGATCCGATCCGATCCGATTTTAACATATGAACTGCGTGCAGAGAGAATACACATGTGAACCAAGTTTCATCACGATAGCTTTAAAACTGAAATATTACAAATACAAGAAATACACGAATCTTTTTTTTTTCGATGCCACGCCCCATTAGCCCACAATGAGTCAAAAACCCGACACACCTCGGAAAAAATCTATGTTTTCGGCAAATATCTCAGTAACTATGGCACTTAGGAATACCAATTTTGGTACAAGTGTTCATAGAGACCGCACAAATGCAATTACATCAAAAGTTTTGGAGTGCCAGGCCCCCTTTTTAGCAAGAAATAAAAAAAAATTTCAAACTTGCATGCCGTTTTTAAGGCATTTATTCTTATCGTACAGTGTTGTTATTTATGATTCGTTTGAAGAAGTATCATGTCAAACTCTCCTGAAAGTTTCATAAGAATCGGACCATAAACAAAAATGAAATGAAGCAACAAAGATTTTATTCGAGCGCAATGCCCTGAGTGCGAGAGAGACAGCGCTAGTCGTGCCTACCAATAGTATACATACACACATATGTATGTGCATACACACAAACACATACATGTTCGATTATGCATAGTTTTTTTTTTTTTTGTAACGTGTTCTAATACAAGAACTCTCTATTGTAATATCCGGATACCGATTTCAAACACTATAATTCGGAATAAAAGCAGAGAGTATTATACGGTCGGGCGTGTTCGACTGTGCTTGTTAGACCCCGTACTCTTAAAAAGAGTATAGTATAGGTTTATCAGAAGCCAAATGTGAGCAATAGGCAGAAGGAAGCTTTTTCGAGCCCATAAAGTATACATATTCTTGATCAGCATCAACAGCCGAGTCGATATAGCAATGTCCGTCTGTCCGTCTGTCTGTCTGTCTGTCTGTCCGTCCGTCTGTATGAACACCTGGATCTTTTAAGCTACAAGAGCTAGAGACACCAAATTTTTAAATGAAAGTCCGTCTACGATGTACGCAGATCAAGTTTATTTCAAATCAGGGCCACGCCCCCTACCGCCCCCGCTATAAGCTAAAAACTGGACACACCTCGGAAAAAATCTATGTTTTCTGCGAATATCTCCGTAACCATGGTACTTAGGAACACCAATTCTGGTACGCATGTTCCTAGAAACAGCACAAATGCAACGTCATTAAAAGTTTTGGCCTGCCACGCCCCCTTTTCCCACAAGAACTAAAAAACTTTTCAAAATTGACATGCCGTTTTTAAAGCATTTGCTAATATATTACAGTATTGTAATTAAAAAATTTGTTTAAAGACTAATTATATCAAACTACCCTGAAAGTTGCATAAAAATCCAACTATAAACAACTGAGCAATTAGGTAACACATTATCAATTGAAGCGCGTTGTGAATGCACGTGGTTGAAAGAAAAGAAATAACACCATAAAGTATATATATTCTTGATCAGAATCAACAGCCGAGTCGATATAGCCATGTCCGTCTGTCCGACCGTCTGTATGAACACCTGGATCTTTTAAACTACAAGAGCTAGAACCACCAAATTTGTAATAAAAATTCAGTAACTTTCGCGAGCAGATCAAGTTTATTTCAAATCAGTGCCACGCCCCCTACCGCCCCCGCAATAAGCAAAAAACCAAAGACACCTCGAAAAAAATTGATGTTTTCCGCGAATATCTCCGTAACTATGGCACTTACGACCACCAATTTGGGTACGAAGGTTCCTGGGGGCAGTATAAATGCAGTGCCATTAAAATTTTTTTTCTGCCACGCCCCCTTTTTCCACAAGAAAAAAAATAAAATTTTCAATTTCGATGCCGTTTTTAAGGCATTTGTACTCATCGTACAGTGTTGTAATTTAAGATTCGTTCAAAGACAAATCATATGAAACTACCCTGAAAGTTGCATAAAAATCCAACTATATACAATTGAGCAATTAGGTAACAAAGTGTCCCTTGAAGCGCATTGTCAATGCACGTGATTGAACGAAAAGAGATAACTGTATGTTTATATATATATAAGCCGCAGTAGTTTACAAAGAGAGCGTGGTCCGTGTGGGCCCCGCACTTGTATGTAAACACAAGACCTGCGGTTCGAACCCCGGCAAAGACTCAGATATTAAAGTTTTTTTTAGACCCCGGACTCTTAAAAAGAGTATAGGGGTCTATTAGGTTTGTCAGAAGCCAAATGTGCGTAACAGGCAGAAGGAAGCTTTTCCGACCCCATAAAGTATATATATTCTTGATCAGCATCAACAGCCGAGTCGATATAGCCATGTTCGTCTGTCCGTCTGTCTGTCTGTCCGTCTGTCCGTCCGTCTGTATGAACACCTGGATCTTTTAAACTACAAGAGCTAGAACCACCAAATTTGTAATAAAAGTTCAGTAACTTTCGCGAGCAGATCAAGTTTATTTCAAATCAGTGCCACGCCCCCTACCGCCCCCGCAATAAGCAAAAAACCAAAGACACCTCGAAAAAAATTGATGTTTTCCGCGAATATCTCCGTAACTATGGCACTTACGACCACCAATTTGGGTACGAAGGTTCCTGGGGGCAGTATAAATGCAGTGCCATTAAAATTTTTTTTCTGCCACGCCCCCTTTTTCCACAAGAAAAAAAATAAAATTTTCAATTTCGATGCCGTTTTTAAGGCATTTGTACTCATCGTACAGTGTTGTAATTTAAGATTCGTTCAAAGACAAATCATATGAAACTACCCTGAAAGTTGCATAAAAATCCAACTATAAACAACTGAGCAATTAGGTAAGAAAGTGTCCTTGAAGCGCATTGTCAATGCACGTGGTTGAAAGAAAAGAGATAACTGTATGTTTATTTATACATTAGCCGCAGTAGTTTGCAAAGAGAGCGTGGTCCGGGTGGGCCACGCACTTGCTTGTAAACACAAGACCTGCGGTTCGAACCCCGGCACAGACTCAGAAATTAATTTTTTTTTTTTTGATTTTATAATTTAGCACTATTATATCTTAATGAAAATAATCGGAGCCGTCTCACAAGGAGGGGTTGGTGCAATTAGTAGTGTTGCGGCGTGTTCTGCAACTTGCGTATAAGTTCGCAGGTTCAATTCCCGACAGTGGAATTTATTAATATACTTTTTTAAATTTCAAACAGAAATGTAAATAAAGTATTCTAACTGGTGCAACAGCCAATGGTCTGCGGTTCGAACCCGGCACAGACCCAGAAATTTAATTATTTTTTTAATTTTTAAATAACTACATTATTATATATAAATGAAAATAATCAAATTTCTGCATGGTGTGGTGTAACTAGTAGGGTTGCAGCATGATATGGAACTTGCGTCAGTAAGCGCGGGTTCGAATCTCATCAGTGACCGAATCAAATTTTTTTTTAATTTAATTTTAAAACTTACATTTTAAATTACAACCGTATTCAAATATTAATTTCGAATACAAGGAGAGTACGGGGTCTTTTACAGTCGGCGCGCTCGACTGTAGCCTTTCTTACTTGTTTTTCCTTTTTTTTAATTTTTAATTTAGCACTATTATATCTTAATGAAAATAATCGGAGCCATCTCACAAGAAGGTGGTGGTGCAATTAGTAGTGCTGTGGCGTGTTTTGCAAGTTGAGTATAAGTTCGCAGGTTCAATTCCCGACAGGGAAATTTTCTAATATACTTTTTTAATTTTAAAAAAAAATGTAAATATAAAATATTAACTAGTGCAACAGGGTTGGGTTGTGGTTGATGATGAGTGTATGGAGTGGCGCAACTAGTAAGGTTGCTGCATGTTCTGGAACCTGAGTCTGATAGCGCGGGTTTGATTCCCATCAGTGACTTGATATAAATGTTTTTTTTAAACTTAATTTTAAAACTTAAATTTGAAATTACAGTCGTATTCAAATATTAATTTCGAATACAAGGAGAGTACGGGGTATTTTACAATCGGCGCGCTCGATTGTAGCCTTTCTTACTTGTTTTTTTTTTTTTAAATTTTATAATTTAGCAAAATAATCGGAGCCGTCTCACAAGGAGGGGTTGGTGCAATTAGTAGTGTTGCGGCGTGTTCTGCAACTTACGTATAAGTTCGCAGGTTCAATTCACGACAGTGGAATTTATTAATATACTTTTTTAAATTTCAAACAAAAATGTAAATAAAGAATTCTAACTGGTGCAACAGCCAATGGTCTGCGGTTCGAACCCGGCACAGACCCAGAAATTTAATTATTTTTTAAATAACTACATTATTATATATAAATGAAAATAATCAAATTTCTGCCAAATGAATGGTGTGGTGTAACTAGTAGAGTAGCATGATATGGAACTTGCGTCAGTAAGCGCGGGTTCGAATCCCATCAGTGACTGATTCAAATATTTTTTTTTAATTTAATTTTAAAACTTTAATTTTAAATTACAGCCGTATTCGAATATTAATTTCGAATACAAGGAGAGTACGGGGTCTTTTACAGTCGGCGCGCTCGACTGTAGCCTTCCATACTTGTTTTTGGTAAATTTAGAGACTCTTAAAATATAAATTAATTTTTTTAGATATATTGGTTTAATTTTTTCTTACTTTCTAGCAATGCAATTTTATTCAATAAGCCCTTAAATAAATAAACAGTTGTAACGAACTCTTCGCCCTCTCCAGCATCAGTGTCGAAATGAGACCATGTAAGTGTAAGGTTATGAATCTGAATGGAATCAAATCCAGTTTCATTAAATTAACGGATTTTTAAGACGAAATTTTTATACTCTCTGCAAGAGTATATTGGGTTTGTGCAAATGTATGTAACAGGCAGAAGGAGGCGTGGCAGACCTCATAACGTATGTATATTCTTGATCAGCATCACAATCCGAGTCGATATGGTCATGTCCGTCTGTACGTCTGCCCGTATGAACACACAGATTTCAGAGACGGTAAGAGCTACAAGCTTGAATTTTGTCTCAATCGCTTCGATATTTAGTCAGTCAATACAATAATTTTTTTTTTGATGCCACGACCTATTCGCCCACAATGAGCCAAAAACTGGACACACCTAGGAAAAATACATGTTTTCGGCGAATATCCCAGTATTTATGGCACTTAGGAGTACCAATTTTGGTACGCAAGTTCTTAGAGAAAGTATAAATGCAGCAAGCCAATTAAAATTTTGGACTGGCACGCCCACTTTTTCTGTAAGAAATAAAAAAGTTTTCAAACTTGCATGCCGTTTTTTGGCATTTGTTCTTATCGTAAACTATCACGAAAGTGTCATTACATTCCGTCCATAAACAAAAAAGAAAATAATGCCAATGCATGAGTGCGAGAGCGATAGCGCTAGCCGTGCCGACCAATGGTACACATACACACATATGTATGTGCATACATTTAACGTCAAACGAATTTGTTTGTGCATACAGACAAACACATGTGATTATGCTAAGTTTTATTTTTGTTTTAACGTGTTCTAATACAAGAACTATCTATTGTTATATCCGGATAGCGATTTTAAGATTATAATTGGGAATAAGAGCAGAGAGTATTATACGGTTGGGGGTGCTCGACTGTACTTTTCTTACTTGTTACAGTCTGAATAAATTACTTAATGCTGGACTGTGAAAAATATATAAAAATAAGAAATAAATAAAGCAAAAACAAAATCCAAACCTTCAGCATAAAAATGAAAAAGCAAGAGTCAGAAGGGGTGTGGATGGGGGAGAAAGTTTCAGAGTAGAAAATTAAATGCGATATATACAAAAAAGGAATGATGCCATAACATAAAAACAAGAAAGAAAAGTACAGTCGAACACGCCCGCCCGTATAATACTCTCTGCTTTTATTCCCAATTATAATGCTTAAATCGGTATCCAGACATTGCAATAGATAGTTCTTGTATTAGAACACGTTAAAACAAAAAAAAAAGCTAAGCATAATCGAACATACATGTGTTTGTCTGTATGTACATACAAATTCGTTTGACGTTAAATGTATGCACATACATATTTGTGTATGAATACTATTGGTCGGCATGACTAGCGCTGTCTCTCTCGCACTCATTGCTCTCGAATAAAATCTTTGTTGCTTCATTTATTTCTTGTTTATGGTCGGATTCTTATAAAACTTTCAGGAGAGTTTGACATGATACGTCTTCAAACGAGTCATAAATAACAACACTGTACGATAAGAATAAATGCTTTAAAAACGGCATGCAAGTTTGAAATTTTCTTTTATTTCTTGCGGAAAAAGGGGGCGTGGCAGCCCAAAACTTTTGATTTCATTGCATTAATGCGGTCTCTAAAAACACGTATACCAAAATTGGTATTCCTAGGTGCCATAGTTACTGAGATATTCGCCGAAAACATAGATTTTTTCCGAGGTGTGACGGGTTTTTTACTCATTGTGGGCGAATGGGGCGTGGCATCGAAAAAAAAAAAAGATTCTTGTATTGACTGACTAAATATCGAGTCGATTGAGACCAAACTCGAACTTGTAGCTTTTACCATCTCTGAAATCTGTTTGTTCATACGGACAGACAGACAGATGGACAGAAAGACAGACGGACGGACGGACAGACGGACATGGCTATATCGACTCGGCTCGTGACGCTGATCAAGAATATATATACTTTATGGGGTCTGCCACGCCTCCTTCTGCCTGTTACATACATTTGCACAAACCCAATATACTCTTACAGAGAGTATAATGAGAGAAAATTGCTACGACCAAAAATTAAAAGGGAAAGCAGACATGAAGAAGTAATAGATGCGGAAAAACAGAGCAAATATCAACTGCTAATAGAAATCGGACGGGCGACCGGCAGACAACCCGACAAACCAACATTCGGACGAACGGACGGATTCTACTAGCCCAGTCTACGCCAAATAGAGAATAGAGGAATAAATACGATAAAATGGAACACAAGAGGAGTATTTTGTAGGACGAAAAGTCATGAATAGATTTAGGTTTCCCTCAGTTTGTGTATCAGTAATGCGTCGTTAAACTGTAAAAGACCGTAAAAAAAACACAGCAACAATAACGTAGCTATAAAAAATGAGTTGTCTTGAAAGAAAAAGAAGTAGAAGCAAGAGGAGCAGCACAAATGAGTGAATGAAACGAGGGGAGTAAATCATTTTACAATGGGAGCCAAGTAGAGAGCACGGCCTATATAAGCATTTTTGGAACTGTCAGCAGGTATATGGGTTTTCATGAAGGACAATCAAGTAATAGCCGACGGTTTTACGATGACACAAAACTACGTAATAAAATATATTTCAACGTTCTCTTTCTCGTTCTCTCTCTCACTCTTTAATTCTCTTTCCCTCTCGCTCCCCCTCTGACCAGTTGTAAGCGAGTGAGAAAGGCGGGATTGATATCAACAAGCTTGTTACGCCCCCAAAAAGCAAAAAAACAAATAGATGTATTGACTAAATCGTTAGATTTGGCTTGCCAATATATTCCATGCATGTTCGCAATCATTCTTTAACCTAACAATTTTCCATTTCTCTACGCCCAACACCACAACAGCCGTGAATTCCTAATTTTCCCCACATTTTCCAAACTGCGACCGTCTATCGAAATGTATGCGTAACACGCAAACTACTCAACTCCTATAAAACTCCTGCTGTGGGATGGCGCGAAATTACTGTCACCTGAGTGGCCAAACAGTCTATCAACTCGTCCTAGCACTCGTCCTCTACTCTGCCCTTTACCCCAGCCTGACCTACATATATGGAAAATAAAGCAAGTTTCTTTCTATAGCACCTCGAACCAAAGAGCCGTGGATTGCAAGTCTTGGCATTAACAAGTAAGAAAGGCTATAGTCGAGCGAGCCGACTGTAAAAGACCCCGTACTCGTTCTAGTGTGAATTCTTCCATACAAATGTGCCGTTTTCGACCGATTTGTCTCCTGCTATTGCCTATAGTTGTCCGATCCGGTTCAAACTTGGTGAGGATATTTATAATGGTACCATACACGTACTGTAATTTCGCACGTAATTTCGTCACGATAGCTCTGATAGTTTGCAAGTTGTAGTGTAAGGAATTAGGTTTTTTACAATTTGCGGGGGCAGTAGGAGGCGTGGCAAAAATTTGAAATAAACTTAACCTGCCTGACATATAGACGGACTTTCATTCCAAATTTCGTGGCTCTAGCTTTTGTAGTTTAATAGATCTATTCTTTTTTTGGAGTACGGGGTCTAAAAATACTCCTGAAATGTCGACCCTGCTCTAGAACTGGCACTACCTAAAAGCCCTATGAAACAGTGTTAACTAATTGTAACATGTTGTTGCCTAGGTTTAAAAAGTTTATTTTTTTTATGGCGGCCCTTTTACCCCTTAGCTTCATTCATCCGGGAAAAGCCAGATTCAACACGCTTTATCATTGGCACTGCCTGAAAGCCCGTCCGTCCGTCTGTCTGTCTGTCTGTCTGTATGTCCGTCTGTCTGTCTGTCTGTATGTCCGTCTGTCTGTCTGTCCGTATGAACAAACAGATTTCAGAGATGGTAAGAGCTACAAGTTCGAGTTTGGTCTCAATCGACTCGTTAGTTAGTCAGTCAATACAAGAATCTTTTTTTTTTCGATGCCACGCCCCATTCGCCCACAATGAGTAAAAAACCCGTCACACCTCGGAAAAAATCTATGTTTTCGGCGAATATCTCAGTAACTATGGCACCTAGAAATACCAATTTTGGTATACGTGTTTTTAGACCGCATTAATGCAATGACATCAAAAGTTTTGGGCTGCCACGCACCCTTTTTCCGCAAGAAATAAAAGAAAATTTCAAACTTGCATGCCGTTTTTAAAGCATTTTTTCTTATCGTACAGTGTTGCTATTTATGATACGTTTGAAGACGTATCATGTCAAACTCTCCTGAAAGTTTTATAAGAATCCGACCATAAACAAGAAATAAATGAAGCAACAAAGATTTTATTCGAGAGCAATGAGTGCGAAAGAGACAGCGCTAGTCATGCCGACCAATAGTATTCATACACAAATATGTATGTACATACATTTAACGTCAAACGAATTTGTATGTACATACAGACAAACACATGTATGTTCGATTATGCTTAGCTTTTTTTTTTGTTTTAACGTGTTTTAATACAAGAACTATCTATTGTAATATCTGGATACCGATTTAAGCATTATAATTGGGAATAAAAGCAGAGAGTATTATACGGTCGGGCGTGTTCGACTGTACTTTTCTTTCTTGTTATATTTTTGGAAGTGATCGCATTAACTTTAAAATTTAAAGCCCAAAAAAAAAAAACAAGTAAGACAAGAAAAAAGGTTATCTTCGGCTAGCCGAAGATTAAATACCCTTGTAGACACGCATATTGCGTTAATTTTATTTTTATCGGTAATTGTTCCAACAGTAGCTACATGATATAGTAGTCCGATTTGAATGAAATTTGGTCAACACATTGGGAATGATAACAAATGCATATTGCGTGAATTTGGATGAAATCGCTCAATAGACATAGAAAATTTTCATACTAAGCATTTCAACCGATTGCTCCTATGGCAGCTACATGATATAGTGGTCCGATCTGGATAAAATTTGGTCAGCTGATGGAAAATGGTAAAAAATGCATAATGCGAGAATTTGGTTCAAATCGTTCAAGAGACACTGAGAATTTTCGTACTAAGCATTTTCAGCATTTTTAACCGATGACAGCTATGACAGCTATATGATATAGTGGTCCAATCTGGATGAAATTTAGTTTGCACGTGGGATTTAGTACTAAATGCATATAGGCTGAGTTTGGTGGAGCTGTCTCCAAAAAAAAAAAAAAACTGAACCGATTGTTCCTATAAGAGCTATATGATATAGTGGTCCGATCTGGCCGATTTTAACATATGAATTGCGTGCAGAAAAATACACATGTGTACCAAGTTTCATCACGATTTAAAACTGAGAGACTAGTTCGCATAAAAACAGACGGACAGACGGACATGGCTATATCGACTCGGCTGTTGATGCTGATCAAGAATATATATACTTTATGGGGTCGGAAACGCCTCCTTCACTTCGTTACAAACATCGTGACAAAAACAATATACCCTCTGCAAGGGTATAATACTCTCTGCTTTTATTCCCAATTATAATGCTTAGGTTAGGTTAGGTTACGCCGGACGCCCTCTCGCGGGCAGGTTCATAGGCCAGTAGTGGCCCTTAGTAATCCGGTCCCGGAGGATGCTATGGCTTGAAGTCGGTGAGGATGCGGGAGCGCTTCGCAAAGGCTAGCAGTTCCCCCAGTGCCCTTTTAGAGGCATCTTCCATCGAGGAGAGTTTAGGTGCTCCTAAGCAACTTAGTCTTGTGCGCTCGAGGGCCGGGCAGCAACATATAAGGTGCTCAAGTGTTTCTGCAGTCGCTGGGTTCCTGCATTTTCTGCAGCTGGAGTCGTTTGAAATGCCAAGTTTCATCGCGTGTACTGCCGCCATACAGTGGCCAGTAAGTATTCCCACCAATAGTCTGCAGTCCTTCCGTGGAAGTTGCAGCAGGTAGCGAGTGCGTTGGGCATTGAACTCATTGCACATTGTTCTTGTTGCTTTGCATGTGGTGGTGTTCCGCCCCCTAAGGTTGACGAGCTTATTTGTGTTCTCCTCTAGCACGCTGTAGAGCGTTCTCAGGGAGATAGGCAGATGTTGAGTTCTTTCGATCGAGAGACCGATACCTGCTTTCGCTAGTGTGTCTGCCTCCTCATTTCCGGGTATGCCCTGGTGGCTCGGAACCCAGTAGATGTGTACTGACTTGGTCGTACATAGTTCATCTAATGCGTCTTTGCTCACCTGGACGGTTTTGGAAGTGGTGGTTGACGACGACATAGCTTTTATGGCGGCCTGACTATCCACCATCAGGTTTATATTTTGGCATTCTGAGCCTAGGTTTTTAGCAAATTCGGCTGCTTTCCCGATTGCGAAGACCTCTGCTTGGAAGATGCTACAGTGGCTTGGTAGCCTGTATGACAGCCTCATGAGGGGTTCATCGCAGTACACAGCGGCTCCAACTCCTCCTGCCATTTTGGAGCCGTCCGTGTATATGTTGAGGTGGCCTTGCCTATTTTGACACAGTTTCCAGTCGTCAGACCCCAAATGTGTTTCGATTTGGGAAACAAGGCTGTTTTGGGCTATAGTGTGGTCGGAGTGTCCGTTTAGGTTCGTTCCGATAGCGGCGTGCCCATAGCTCTGCAGTGACAGACAGCCTAGTGCCGCAAGACGTTGAGCTGACTTGGCGGCCAGTAGCTTTGCTTGCAGATCTAAGGGGGGTTGTCCCAATAGTAGTTCTAGAGCTTTAGTCGGCGTAGTTCGTAAGGCACCTGTAATACAGAGTAGTGCCTGACGTTGAGCTTTCTCCATTATGGCGAGATAAGTCTTCTTTTCAGTTGCTGGCCACCACACGAGAGCACCATAGAGCAGGGTTGGACGCACTACCGAGATGTAAATCCAATGCATTAGTCGGGGTGACAGGCCCCACGAGCAACTAAGCATCTTTTTTGATGCATAAAGCGCCATGGTTGCCTTTTTCACCCTTTCTTCCACATTGGGTCTCCAGGTCATCTTGCTATCCAGCACTGTTCCAAGGTATCTGACGTGTGTGCTTGGTTTCAGCGCTTGTCCGTTTAATGTCGGGGGGGTCCAGAGTGGAACCTTGTACCTCTTGGTGAAGAGGATGAGGTCCGTCTTATCCGCATTGATTTGTAAACCGGCTTTCTCCGCCCATTTGCAAATCACCCTAAGAGTCTGTTGTATTAAGGAGCTGAGAGTGGATGGGCATACTTCCGTTATAATTATACCTATGTCGTCCGCATAGCCAGTTATTTTGGAGGCTTTTCCATCGAATCTCTTAATGAGATCGTCCACCACGAGATTCCATAGAAGTGGCGACAGGACTCCTCCTTGAGGGGTTCCTTTACCTGCACTTCTGATTGTAGTCGCGGCACCCCAGTCTGATTTAACTTTCCTACAGCATAGGAGGCGCTTAATCCAGTTGGTGATGGCAGGGTGGGTGTCCATCGACCTCAGTCGATCGATAATGGCGTCAGGGTTAACATTATTGAATGCGCCTGAGATGTCTACGAAGGCTCCCATTGCGTATTCTTTGTGGTTTAGCGCATTTTCAATCAAGCTCACCAGCGAGTGCAGCGCAGTCTCTACTGATTTGCCTTTAGTGTATGCGTGTTGATTCGTTGCTAACCTTTCCCCTACTTCATTCCTAATGTGTAGGTCCAGCAACTTTTCCATCGTTTTGAGTAGGAAGGACGTGAGACTGAAAGGTCTATAGTCCTTCGGGCTATTATGGCCACATTTCCCAGCTTTTGGTAGGAATGTTACCCTAGCTGTTCTCCAGAGGGTTGGAATGTGACCAGTTCTTAGGCAGGCTTTGAATATTTTGAGAAGCCATGGAGATATAGCTTCTAAAGTGTTCTTCAGCATAGCCGGTATGATACCATCAAGTCCTGGGCTTTTTATGCTCGCGAAGGATTTAATGGCCCAAATCAGTTTGTTTGACGTAACTAAATCTGTGGGGATTTGATAGTCGTCGCCAGTAGTGAGTTGGTGCTCTGTCTCGTTCGACAGCTCAGTACAGCCTGGGAAATGCGTGGACATCAGTGCTTGAAGTGTTTCTTCGCTACTTTCAGTCCAGGTCCCATTGTTAAGTTTTAGTTGACTCTGTACTGTGGGTTGTTTGGAGAGTAGCTTCCTGAGCCTGGCCGTTTCCGGTACCGAGTCCAGGTCGGAGCAGAACTTCCTCCAGGCGTTCCTTTTTGCCTTCCTGATGGAAGCTTTATAACTCCTTAGAGCGAGCCTGTATTCATCATGTACGAGTTCCACATTGGTCTGTTTAGAGAGCCTGAACAGATCCTTAATGTGGTTTCGTTGAAAAGAGAGTTCAGTATTCCACCATGGCGGTCTTGACCTCCTTTTCGGGTTTGAGAGAGGGCATGTTATTTGGTAGGCATCTTGTTGAGTCTTCGTCACGATTGAGAGTGCTTGCTCTATTTCGTATACCGACTCAATCTCGCCTGGTTGTCCCAGTGATGCTGACACTAGTTCCCTAAATTTCAGCCAGTCGGTCTTTCTGGGATTCCTATGCCGCACTTGTTTAGGGGTATGTTCGAAGCTGAGGTCGAACTGAATATATTTATGGTCGGAGAAGGAGGGTTTTTCGAGAACTCTTCAGCGAGAAATGTTTGTATCAGCTGTGAGAGTGAGGTCAAGGACGTTCGACGAAGTTGGGCCTACGTACGTATGTACCTCCCCCGTGTTAGCGATACTTAGATTAGAGGTTAGAATGAAATCTAAAAGAGACTCACCCCTTGCGTTTGTGTCGGGCGATCCCCATACGCAGTGGTGCGCGTTGGCGTCAGTTCCGATCACTATTTGTGTGCCTTTCTGGGCTGTAGTTATTAGCCGCACCAGTTCATCGGGCGGTGCGGGCATGTCGTGGGCCATGTAGCAGGATGCTACTGTGAGGCGCTTGTTTCCGTTCTCTAGCCTCACCACTGTGAGATCATCTGTACTGTAATTAGATAATAGGTAAGCGTTTAGGCCTATCCGTACAAGTACAGCGGTTCTGGGTTTGCTTACCGTTGGTGGATGGTACGTACAGTAGTTGCACGACCTTAGTCCAGATACCACATTGCCCGACGCAATCCATGGTTCCTGAACTAAGGCCACATCGACGGGCCCTTGCTCCAAGGCCAACATGAGCTCCGTCGATGCCAACTTACTCTTATGCAGGTTGATCTGCAGTACCCTAATCAAGTGGGGTAGCTGCAACACCTGCAGAGGACGGGTTGACTATGACTGTCAGGTCACCATCCTCGTCGTCGGCCACTTCATCCGAGGCTATTTCGAGCGCCTGGGTGGCTTCGAGGACAGTTTCTATGCCCAGGTCCCTCTCCACCTCCCCAGCTTTTAGCGTGTGCGTATCCTTATCTGCAGGATTACGCTTCTTCAACCTGAGGTATACGCTGCCTAGACCCGGAGCGGGGATAGAGGATGTCCTCCGCCTCTTTATTGATTTGGAGGATTACATGCTGGCCCCCCTCTGCTGAGGAGAAGGTACCAGCATGCAACACCTTCCAATCGTCCGTCGGGACGTCCTTGTTTTGCCTCTGCAGCAGCCTCAGCGCCTGGTCTCCTCGGACGGCGAAGGGGAGAAGTACCTTTGCTTTCGGCTTAGACGGGATGTTCTCCCTGTCAACCACTTCCAGCATGGCCCCCTCCCACAGCGTCCCCAGTGTCGGGACCTTCGACTTCAGCCAGCACAGTGTCGGGTCATCATTGCAGCTGATGATTTTGGCTCCGTTGAGCCACCCTGCGCCGTCAGAAGTGGGCATAGGAGCTTCCGGCTCCTCGTCCATTCTTTGCAGCAGTAGCCCGAACAGTTTCTCGTGAACTACTTTCCAGCGTTCCTCTGAGATTCTGCCGTTCTCGTCGCTGCGGTCTATCAGGGCTACAATGAGGTGCCTTCTAGCGACATCCTTCATTGTGCTTTTGTTGCGTCTCGGGCGAGGGACGGCGCCCTTCGGGCCACGCTGCCGTTTGCTAACCTGGGCATCTCTGCTCTGGTTGCTCTCGGTCGAGCGTTGCCTCTTCTCGGCCATCATTTCCTCTACCTTATTAGCGAAGCCACTCGTCTTCGCTCGCATATGCGGCAACTGATCGAAGTGGCGGCGGCTCTCTTCGATCCTTTGCACTGCCCAGGCCAGCTTGGCTTTGTCCTCCTCAGACAAGTCAGCAATGCCTTGGAGCCGTCTCTGGATCTTGAGTGCCGCCTTGTATTGCGCCTTAGCCTTCAGCCCCTCCCTCGCACTTTTAGGCCTTTCCCTACGTAGGGAGATGGTGCCTTGTACGGGGGAGCGCAGAAGGCTCTCTTCTTCCGTCTTTGTCACTGATGCGACGCTTTCCAGGTCCGAGTCTTGGTCGACTACGGCACCTGCGCGCATCAGCTTGGTCGTGGTTGTTGTTGTTGTGGCAGTAGTACTACAACTGACCTGGCCTGCTCCCGCCACGTCAGAGGTGTGACCACTGGCGACACGCAGAGAGGATTTCTCCCCCCGTGCCCGCCGGTGGTAGCGGTCACGCCTTCCACCGACGTTTGGGCTGACATCCCAGCCCGAGTTGAATTCGTTACGGAGCTTTCCATAGCAATATTCCTCCTTCCTTACCGGCTCATTTCTTCAGGTGGCCACCCCTAGCGTTTTATGCCTAACCGCCAGGCTACCTCTAGCCATGGCAATGGTTAAGTGCTCTGGGCATGCCGTTGCAAACCCAGTCACTGAACCTTGCCTCAGCTGAACACTGCATCGCCTCGGAGGACAAGTGACAGTGCATCATCCATACGGGACGGTGCAGTGTCCATTGCCCAGCCGGCACCCTCGGGGAGGGTTCAGCCAGAGGATTTTCGCATTATAATGCTTAAATCGGTATCCAGATATTACAATAGATAGTTCTTGTATTAGAACACGTTAAAACAAAAACAAGTAAGAAAAGTACAGTCGAACGAGCCCGACCGTATAATACTATCTGCTTTTATTCCCAATTATAATGTTAAAATCAGTATCCGGATATTACAATAGATAGTTCTTGCATTAGAACACGTTACAACAAAAAAGACAATTTATAATCAAACATACATATGTTTGTCTGTATGCACATACAAATTCGTTTGACGTTATGTACATATGTGTACGTATGTATATATGTGTGTATGTATACTATTGCCGCCACACATGCATCAAAAGAGTTCGAATATATGCTTGTATGTTTCTGTCGCGCTCGCACTCATGCATTGACCTAAATATTAACTTCATAATCGGTAGCTCTGTTGTTTATTGTTGGATTGTTATGCAACTTTCAGCATAGTTTGATATAATTTGTCTTCAAAGGAATCATAAATAACAATACTCTACGATAAGAACAAATGCCTTTAAAACGGCATGCAAATTTAAAAAGTTTTTTTTTTCTTACGGAAAAAGGGGGCGTGGCAGTCCAAAATTTAAAGTGGCACTGTATTTTTGCTGTCTTTAGGAAAATGCGTACCAAAATTGGTATTCCTAAGTGCCGTAGTTACTGAGATATTCGCTTTAAACATCTATTTTTTCCGAGGTGTGCCCAGTTTTTTGCTGATTCTGGGCAAATGGGGCGTGGCATCAAAAAAAAAAAAGATTCTTGTATTGACTGACTAAATATCGAGTCGATAGAGACCAAACTCGAATTTGTAGCTCTTACCATCTCTGAAATCTGTTTGTTCATACGGACAGACAGACAGATGGACAGAAAGACAGACGGACGGACAGACAGACGGACATGGCTATATCGACTCGGCTTGTGATGCTCATCAAGAATATATATACTTTATGGGGTCTGCCACGCCTCCTTCTGCCTGTTACATACATTAGCACAAACCCAATATACTCTTGCAGAGAGTATAAAAACATTTATTCACACCTTGATTTCATAGGCTTTGAAAAAAATTTAAAACCGAATTCTGGCTCCTACCTGCTAAAACCTATTAAAACCTAACACTACATCGATGCAGGAATCACTACAGTACTTTTTGCACGAACTTAGCTTACAGATTATCTGGTCTTCTTTAACGTATATGTGCTTAGTATATTCTTTAGGAAAGCTTTAATGTTTTTGATTTCGTTCCAGGATTTTGCCCTCCCTTGATTGACAGTAATGGCATTTTCGCTGAGCGCTGACACGACAACGCTAGTCAATAATAACAAGTCAGAGAAGTACATTCGAACACGCCCGACCGTATAATACTATCTGCTTTTGTTCCCAACTATAATGTTAACAAGTAAGAAAGGCTACAGTCGAGCGCGCCGACTGTAAAAGACCCCGTACTCTCCTTGTATTCAAAATTAATTTTTGAATGCGACTGTAATTTAAAATTTAAGTTTTAAAATAAAATTTAAAAAAAAAATCAAGTCAGTGATGGGATTGGAACCCGCGCTAACTGAAGCAGCATAACATCTTTCAACCCTACTAGTTGCACCTCCCCATTCATTTTGTACAAATACGATTATTTTCATTTATATATAATAATGCAGTTACATAAAAAAAAAAGAAAAAGTAAATTACTGGGTCTGTGACGGGTTTGAACCGCAGATCATTCTTTTAGGGACAAATACCACCACCACCTAGGCCACACTCTGTTTGGTAACTGTCGTGACTAATATAAGTAAACATAGAGTTATCTCTTTTCTTTCAACCAAGTTCACATAAATTACATTTATACAATGTTACAATTTAGACTCCAAACGACTAACCGCAACTCTACACTGTTCCACCAGTTAATATTGTATATTAACATTTTTGTTTGAAATTTAAAAAAGTATGTTAATAAATTTCACTGTCGGAAATTGAACCTGCGAACTTATACGCAACTTGCAGTAGCACCACAGCCCACATTTGACAGAAGTCCGATTATTTTCATTTTTATATAATAATGTTGATATATAACAAGTACAAAAGAAAATTAAATTTTGGAGTCTGTGCCGGGGTTCGAACCGCAGGTCTTATCTTTACATACAAGGAGTCTCTACTACCTGGGCCACGCTTCCTTTGCAAACTTCTGCGGCTAATGTATAGATAAACATAGTGTTATTTCTTTCTTTCAACCACGTGCATTCACAATGCACTGCAAGTGATAATTTGTTACTTAATTGCTCAGTTGTTTTTAGTTGGATTTTTATGCAACTTACAGGGTAGTTTAATATGATTTGTCTTTAAAAAAATTTTGAATTACAATACTGTACTATATTAGCAAATACTTTAAAAACGGCATGTAAATTTTGAAAAGTTTTTCAGTTCTTGTGGGAAAAGGGGGCGTGGCAGACCAAAATTTTGAATGACGTTGCATTTGTGCCATTGGTGTTCCTAAGTGCTATAGTTACGGAGATATTCGCAGAAAACATCAACTTTTTGCCAGGTGTGTCTAGTTTTTTGCTTATTGCGGGGGCGGTGGGCGGCGTGGCCATGATTTGAAATAAACTTGGTCTGCGTACATCATAGACGGACATTCATTTAAAAATTTGGTGTCTCTAGCTCTTGTAGTTTAAAAGATCCAGGTGTTCATACAGACGGACAGACAGACGGACATTGCTATATCGGCTCGGCTGTTGATGCTGATCAAGAATATATGTACTTTATGGGGTCGGAAAAGCTTCCTTCTGCCTGTTACGCACATTTCGCTTTAGAGTACGGGGTCTAAAAAAACAAAAAAAAAAAGTAAGTATAATAGAAATACCTGTGTTTTTCTGTATGCACATACAAATTCGTTTGATGTTAAATGTATGCACATACATATGTGCGTATGTATACTTTTGCTCAGCACTGCCCGCGCTGTCTCTCTCGCACTCATGCATTTCTATTGGCCGCAAATATATAGAATTTGTTGCGTGTTTTCATTATTGTTTATGGTCGGATTCTTATAAAACTTTCAGGGTAGTTTGATATAATTATTCTTCAGAAACATCTCAATTAACAATACTGTACGATAAGAAAATGACTTTAAAATGACATGCAAATTTGAAAAGTTGTTTTATTTCTTACGGAAAAAGGGGGCGTGCTGTTTCTAGGAACGTGCGTACCAAAATAAGTGTTCCTAAGTGCCATAGTTACTGAGATATTCGCTTTAAACATCTATTTTTTCCGAGGTATGTCTAGTTTTTTGCTCATTGTGGGCGAATGGGGCGTAGCATAAAAAAACAAGTAAGAAAGGCTACAGTCGAGCGCTCCGACTGTAAAAGACCCCGTACTCTCCTTGTATTCGAAATTAATATTTGAATACGGTTGTAATTTAAAATTTAAGTTTTAAAATTAAATTTAAAAAAAAAAAATTTGATTCGGTCACTGATGAGATTTGAACCCGCGCTTACTGACGCAAGTTCCATATCATGCTGCAACCCTACTAGTTACACCACACCATTCATTTGGCAGAAATTTGATTATTATCACTTATATATAATAATGTAGTTATTTAAAAAATAATTAAATTTCTGGGTCTGTGCCGGGTTCGAACCGCAGACCATTGGCTGTTGCACCAGTTAAAATTCTTTATTTACATTTTTGTTTGAAATTTAAAAAAGTATATTATTAAATTCCACTGTCGGGAATTGAACCTGCGAACTTATACGCAAGTTGCAGAACACGCCGCAACACTACTAATTGCACCAACCCCTCCTTGTGAGACGGCTCCGATTATTGTGCTAAATTATAAAATTAAAAAAAAAAAAATTTAATTTCTGAGTCTGTGCCGGGGTTCAAACCGCAGGTCTTGTATTTACAAACAAGTGCGTGGCCCACCCGGACCACGGTCTCTTTGCAAACTAATGCGGCTAATGTATGTATAAACATACAGTTATCTTTATTCTTTTAACCACGTGCATTGACAATGCGCTTCAAGGGACACTTTGTTACCTAATTGCTCAATTGTTTATAGTTGGATTTTTATGCAACTTTCAGGGTAGTTTGATATAATTTGTCTTTAAACGAATCTTAAATTACAACACTGTACGATGAGGACAAATGCCTTAAAAACGGCATCGAAATTGAAAATTTTATTTTTTTCTTGTGAAAAAAGGGGGCTTGGCAGAAAAAAAGAATTTCAATGGCACTGCATTTATGCTGTCCCTAGGAACCTGCGTACCCAAATTGGTGGTCGTAAGTGCCATAGTTACGGAGATATTCGCGGAAAACCTCAATTTTTTTCGAGGTGTCTTTGGTTTTTTGCTTATTGCGGGGGCGGTAAGGGGCGTGGCACTGATTGGAAATAAACTTGATCTGCTTGCAAAAGTTACTGAATTTTTATTACAAATTTGGTGGTTCTAGCTCTTGTAGTTTAAAAGATCCAGGTGTTCATACAGACGGACGGACAGACGGACATGGCTATATCGACTCGGCTGTTGATGCTGATCAAGAATATATATACTTTATGGGGTCTGCCAAGCCTCCTTCTGCCTGTTACAAACATTTGCACAAACCCAATATACTCTTGCAGAGACTATAAAATTGCATGTTGAGAGCACATTTGGGAATCCCAAGTTACACACACACACACACTTTTGATAAGTTGCACACTCTGCACAGTTGACGTCGCTGTTGACACACCGAAAAGCCAGGAGAATAAGCGTAAATTAAAACCCTTTTGGTCGCATTTCCCAGTTAATTTATTTTTGGTTAATTTCCTTCGTTTGTTATTTTACTACCTCCACTTGGTGGTACAACGACCGAAAGCAGGACTTTATCACACCCATACCTTCTAGCACAGTAAACCAAACTATACCAGACCATAACATGCCACCGTACCATATGAAAGACCACACCAACATTGATTGAAGTTTGACAGAAAGGTACTGAGATACCTTACAGAGCACTATGGGCGATTTGTTGATTTTGGCGCCATAAAGTCTTAAATTTCTTTTTTTGTTTTTTAGTTAAAACTGTTTTACGTCAATTTTGAATTTTGACCACGCCCCCTACCGCCCCCGCACATTTTAATAATAACATTACTTGAAAACTATAAGTGCTATTTTGTACAAATTTACACATTATGTAAATGGTATTAATATTAATATCCTTACCAAGTCCGATCCAGATTGGACAACTATAGCCTATAGCTCTTCTACGAAAAATCAGTCGATGGTACATTTGTATGATGACATATAGTGACATATTGAGCTATCGTGACTAAATTTAAAAATTTTATGTATGGTACCATTATAATTATCTCCACCAAGTTTGATCCGCATCGGACAACTATAGCCTATAGCTCTCATAAGACTAATCGGTCGCAAATTGCTCATTTGTATGAAATTTAAGAGCATTCTTTCAAAAAGGAACAAAAACGAGCCGAAAAAATTAATACTACAATAAACTAGACACATTTCTTTGTAAGTTGACATTTTTAGTTGCATGTTTTGATTTGCACTTTTTAAGAAATACTCCACGAAACACAATTGTAATTGTTAAAAAATACAATCAACAATAACACTGGACATTAAAAACACCACGAATTTTTATGCACATTTATTAAAAATAATAGATTATAAATACCTTGACCTTTGCTATTCATATTACACCTGTTAATTTAAATGAAACAAGTGATAATTTGAGCACTTACAAAATCAGAAAGTTTTACGCACAAATTTATATTGTTGAGAGCTTCAGCTAAACAGCTGGTTTTGAAGGGTTGCCAAAAAAAGTGAGTTGCCATCCGAACAAAAAAATTTTTTTTTCAGCTAACTGAAGTGCTTACTATAAATAAAAAAAAAGATTTCCTTAAAATTTCACCATTAATTTTATGACTGTGCTGACACAATCGAAAAATCGCCCATAGTGCAGAGCGAAGAAGGTTAATGGAAAGCATATTAAGGGGGTAGTAAAGTTAATTCAGTAAAAATTGGCCCGTTTTTGGGAATTTTTTTAGCCGACACAGTTGATTTATTTAAAATTTTAAGTTTACTAAAATATAATGTAATGTTTAAAGAATATTATGCTAAATATTTTATTAATTTTGATGACGTCATGAGCCGGTGGCAGCGAATCTCCTCGGGCGCTTTAACAAAAAAGTCGTTTGCGGTGTCCCTCATAGCGCAACATTGAATCATCATAAATTTTAAAACCAAATTGATTTCAATAGTTAATGAATTTTCGCAGGTAATGACATCGAGTTTTTTTTTCTTTTTAACTTTTTAATTTTTTTACAGCGTTTTGAAGTCAAAACAGCAATTTTTTATCAAAAAAAATCGCAAATTTTATTTTTTTAAAGTATGTTAAGAATAAAAAATAAAAAAAAACTCGACGTCATTACCTGGTCAATAAAGTAAAGAATTTTTGTAAAAAATTTGAAAAGAATCGGTTCTGTAGATTTTAAGCTAGAGTGGACACCGACCTTGAAAAGAGCAAGTGTGGGAAAACGTGTTTAAAGATTTTCGGCAGCGTGTAATCCGACTGCAGAGGAGCAAACTAAACCATCTGTATCTTAACTCCGATCGACTTCAAATTTTCACACAATAATCTTACGACATTGCTGAGTTATATAAAAAAAAATAAAAATAAAATGACAAAAAAATAATTTAAATACTTTACTACCCCCTTAAGACGACGAGTTATACAAGTCACTTGACTTTTCATCTAAAAAGGACAAATCAGGGGTTAAGTAATTGACGGAGTTAAGCAATCTGTCTTTAATGCAAGCTAAACTCTACTGCTCAAATTGGGAAAAGCTTGTTTTATGTTTAAAATTTCTAGGGCAGTTATTTTATAATATGTTAACTACAAGGGGGAAGATATTAATTATTACATAACATATATAGTACTTGTCATATAACTGAGTTTATCATCGAACACGAAAAAAAATATTAGAATATTTTAAGTCTTTAAGTTCACCATAAAAAAATGATTCATAAGCATAGCTTGACATTTTATAGAAAGCTATTGAAGAACTAAATTACATATATTAAAATTTATGCCCAACAAATAGTTCCATTAGTTGGATTAGTGCAACATCTATCGCCATAAACACTTTATGATCGAATAAAGAGCAGTTTAATAACTATTTGAAGGTATTTTTGTAAATACAGAAACATATATTCTACTGTAAAGAGTAATGAAGTTAAAAGAAGTAAGAAAGGCTACAGTCGAGCGCGCCGACTGTAAAAGACCCCGTACTCTCCTTGTATTCTAATTCGAGATTAATATTTGAATATGACTGTAATTTAAAATTGAAGTTTTAAAATGAAAATAACCCTTTATATGGCAAGGAGTCTGATTTTGAAGCTTTTTTTATACTCTCTGCAAGAGTATGTTGTGTTTGTGCAAATTCATGTAACAAGCAGAAAGAGGCGTGGCAGACCCCACAAAGTATATATATTCTAGATCAGCGTCACAAGCCGAGTTGATATAGCCATGTCCGTCTGTCTGTCTGTCCGTATGAAGACACAGATTTCAGAGATGGTAAGAGCTACAAATTCGAATTTGGTCTCAATCGACTGGATATTTAGTCAGTCAATACAAAAATCTTTGATGCCACGCCCCAATCGCCCTCAATGAGTCAAAAACCCGACACACCTCCGAAAAAATCTATGTTTTCGGCAAATATCTCAGTAACTATGGCACTTAGGAATACCAATTTTGGTACACGTGTTCCTAGAGACCGCATAAATGCAATGGCATCAAAAGTTTTGGGCCGCCACGCCCACTTTTTCCGCAAGAAATAAACAAAATTTTCAATCAGTGACTTGATATAAATTTTTTTTTTAAATTTAATTTTAAAACTTAAATTTTAAATTACAGTCGTATTCAAATATTAATTTCGAATACAAGGAGAGTACGGGGTCTTTTACAGTCGGCGCGCTCGACTGTAGCCTTTCTTACTTGTTTATTTTGACTCTTTTATCTAATAAACAAGTAAGAAAGGCTACAGTCGAGCGCGCCGACTGTAAAAGACTCTCCTTGTATTCAAAATTAATATTTGTAATTTCAAATTTAAGTTTTAAAATTAAATTTAAAAAAAAAATTTATATCAAGTCACTGATGGGAATCGAACCCGCGCTATCGGAATCAGGTTCCAGAACATGCAGCAACCCTACTAGTTGCGCCACTCCATACACTCGGCATCAACCACAACCCAACCGTGTTACACTAGTTAATATTTTATATTTACATTTTTTTTTTAAATTTAAGAAAGTTTATTAGAAAATTTCAGTGTCGGGAATTCAACCTGCGAACTTATACTCAACTTGCAAAACACGCCGCAGCACTACTAATTGCACCACCACCTCCTTGTGAGACGGCTCCGATTTCATTAATATATAATAGTGCTAAATTGAAAATTATAAAAAAGAAAAATAAAAAAAACTTTAATTTCTGAGTCTGTGCCGGGGTTCGAACCGCAGGTCTTGTGTTTACAAACAAGTGCGTGGCCCACCCGGACCACGCTCGCTTTGCAAACTACTGCGGCTAATGTACATATAAACATACAGTTTTCTCTTTTCTTTCAACCACGTGCATTGACAAAGCGTTTCAAGGGACACTTTGTTACCTAATTGCTCAGTTGTTTATAGTTGGATTTTTATGCAACTTTCAGGGTAGTTTGATATGATTTGTCTTTAAACGAATCTTAAATTACAACACTGTACGATGAGGACAAATGCCTTAAAAACGGCATCGAAAATGAAAATTTTATTTTTTTTTGTGAAAAAAGGGGGCGTGGCAGCAAAAAAAATTTTAATGGCACTGTATTTATGCTGTCCCTAGGAACCTGCGTACCCAAATTGGTGGTCGTAAGTGCCATAGTTACGGAGATATTCGCGGAAAACATAAATTTTTTTCGAGGTGTCTTTGGTTTTTTGCTTATTGCGGGGGCGGTAGGGGGCGTGGCACTGATTGGAAATGAACTTGATCTGCTTGCAAAAGTTACTGAATTTTTATTACAAATTTGGTGGTTCTAGCTTTTGTAGTTTAAAAGATCTAGGTGTTCATACAGACGGACGGACGGACGGACGGACAGACGGACATGGCTATATCGACTCGGCTGTTGATGCTGATCAAGAATATATATACTTTATGGGGTCGGAAAAGCTTCCTTCTGCCTGTTACGCACATTTGGCTTCTGACAAACCTAATAGACCCCTATACTCTTTTTAAGAGTACGGGGTCTAAAAATGAATTTTTCTTTCATTTTCCCAAATTTTTGATTTGAACGCTTTCATGAGGGATAAAGGATATTTTGGATAAATCTGCACAATGAAGACACACAAGAACTATTTGCAATGCAGAACAGTAAACACAAAAATCTGGCTCATATATATTATAGTTTATGTTACCTTTCCAACGAAATTGTTTTTCAAATAAAACAAATGCTTTATAAGAAAATTTATAATTTCAAAATTGGTGTGGATACATTTGCGCAATTCAAAAAATTTGCGGGAAGCCCCAGCATATGTATTGTAAAACGCATTGAATAGTGTTAACAACTACAAAAATCAAAGAAACGTATATTTCTCCTTAACATCAAAAATAAACAAGCCACTTTCTTGCGAAATATATCCATTTAAACGGTATGTTGCAGAGATGCAATGCGGCCATATAAATGGTTAAAAATTACATTAAACCTGCCCTCTCAGACACAGGTTCCAGAACATGCTGCAACCCTACTAGTTCCACCACGCTTTACATTTGATATAGCTTTAAATATTTTCTCTTACATATCATTTTATTATTTTATATAACAAACAAAAAAAGTAAATGCTTGTCTGTGCCGGGATCGATCCGAAGACCATTGGTTTGCATAAAAAATGATGACTGGCATCTCTACCACTTAGGCCACACTCAGTTTGATAATTGTCGTGACTAATATAAGTAAACATAGAATTGTCTCTTTCTTTCAAATAAGTGTACATAAACTACATTTATACAATTTTACAATTTATACGCCTAACGACTAACCGCAACGTTACTCTTTTGCGCCAGTTAATATTGTATATTTACATTTTTGTTTGAAATTTAAAAAAGTATATTAATAAATTTACACTGTCGATAATTGAACCTGCGAACTTATACGCAAGTTGCATAACACGCCGCAACGCTACTAGTTGCACCACTCCTTCCTTGTGAGACGGCTCCGATTATTTTCATTAAAATATAATAGTGCTAAATTATAAATTATAATTATAAATTTTAATTTCTGAGTCTGTGCCGGGGTTCGAACCGAAGGTCTTGTTTTTACATACAAGTGCGAAAAGTGATAACATCTCTACTACCTGGGCCACGCTTTCTTTGCAAAATACTGCGCCTTATACATAAACATAGTGTTATCTCTTTTCTTTCCACCAAGTGCATTGACAATGCGCTTCAAGGGAGACTTTGTTACCTAATTCTTATGAAACTTCCAGGATAGTTTGATATGATTTGTGTTCAAACGAAACATAAATAACAATATTGTACGATAAGAATTTAATCCCTAAAAATTGCATTAAAAATTATTAATTATTTTATTCGTTGTGGGAAAAAGGAGCGGGTCAGCCGAAAGTTGTTGTCTCTTGTAACCTCTATACCAAAATTGGTATTCTTAACTGCCAAAGTTACTGAGATATTCGCCGAAAACACATATTTTTTCTGAGGTATGTCCGATTTTGTGCTCATTGTGGCTGAATGGGACGTGTCATCGAAAATAAAGGCTCTTGTATTGACTGACTAAAAATAGAGTCGATTGTGAAATTCAAATTTATAAACAGACAGAGGGACAGACAGACAGACGGACATGGCTATATCAACTCGGCTTGTGACGCTGATCAAGAATATATATACTATATTGGGTCGGCCACGCTTCCTTCTGCCTGTTACATACTTTTGCACTAACCCAATATACTTTTGAAGAGAGTATATAAACTGAAAAAGGAATGACAAACATCATAACTAGATCGCTGACAGGGTGACCCTGTAACTTAGTATAAGAGGAGATGTTTTCGTTGTGCAATATATAAGTGAGAATACTTATATGCATATATATTAGCAATAATTTGAAGCATAAATTTTTTATTGCTGTTCGCAGTCATTTAATCATCTCGAGTCATCAGTTGTCCTCTCTTCATCGTTGGGTGTGGACATTAAGTGGTGGGACGTTTAAGGGGGAGGGGCGAATTTTGCACAGGCGTTGTCTTTGGTCGCGACATCGGCGCATTTGACACATGTGTCAGTTGCAAGCGTTTCGTCTTCCAAAATGAGTGAGTAAGCGAGACACAGAGAGAGAGAGAGAGAGAGCATTAGGGAAATAGAGCAAAAGCGAGACACAGAGAGCCTTTGGTTGACAGCTGTCAGTGTCAGTTTACATAATTTATAGATTTCAACGCATAAAAGAGTCGTAAAATTTACAATGTTGCTATTTAACAAAAAAACATTCTGTGCCTGGAGAGAACTGCTATCCTCCAGTTTCTGCCAGGGCTCCCCTCTCTTCCTCCTCCCACTCCTCTTCCCCTTCCCAACCCTCTTGCTTCGTCTTTCCTCCTCTAGCACAAGATTCTTTTGATGCGTTATTTTTATGAACGAAGACATCTATTTTCGCACAACTACAAAAGCCATAATAATAGATATATAAATTCAGTTAGATATATATAAAAATATATGTGATTTTCACATACATATAAATTTCTTTTTCAATTCGTTCAATTTCTGGCCATTCGGAATGCTTTTGATTTATTTATGAGATTCTTTTATTTTCATATTCAGCTTCAGCGATAAATCCTCGCACTCAACAAAATACATAAACGATTTATAGTTACACAATCGCAACAACAACAATAGCAATAGTAGCTAAAACAGTATATGTGCCAGGAGCAAGTTTTCCGGTTATTCCAAAATCCCAGTGCAACATAAATCTTTTATGGCAATATGTATCTTGGCACCAAAATGCCGCACAGCAAGTAAGTAAGGCAAACGTGCGAGGGTTGTTTATGCATTTGTAAGCGCAACGTTAAGGGAAGTCTATCTGAACTGCTCAACAATGTAACTTAGTCATAAGTTAAAGACTTACAAATTATCAAAAGTGATCTTTTTATACTTCTTCCCAACTACTAACAAGTAAGTGAAGTACAGTCGAACGCGCCCGACCATATAATACTCTCTGCTTTTATTCCCAATTATAATGTTAAAATCGGTATCCGAATATTACAATAGATAGTTCTTGTATTAGAACACGTTAAAACAAAAAACAAGAAAAAACTCTATAATCGCCTCGCCACTTTAGGATACCCTTTACTCATTTTCAATATGTAATTAACAATGGCTAATGACAATAATATTAGTGCAATAGTGGGGATGGCTAAGATGGCTTGGAAAACACAGAAATTTTTCACACAAATTTATGATCAGAGCATATTTTGACCGATTGTTCCTAAGGGATCTATACGGTATAGTAGTCCGACTTGAATGAAACTCACACAGAATGTTTATTCTGTGTGAGTTTCGTTAAGATAGTTTGGTAAATACAAAAAATGTTCATGCAAATTCATACTAAGAGCGAATTTTTTATCGATTATCCCCATGACAGCTATACGATATAGTAGTCCGATTTGAATCAAACTTGGTCAGCTTATATACGCCATAGATATGTACATCCTATAAGAATTTGGTTTGGATAACGTAACCACCAAAAAAGTTGTCTATACTAAAACATGCTATTTTTACCTGCTTTTACCTTTATATGAACATAGAACGCCCTAAAGTGGGCGTGTCCAAAAACAAAAACAAACTTGTACTGCGTGCAAATTGTATCTTTCCTTTGCGACCTCTCGGGTCTTTCTAGCTCTTATAGTTGCTGAGATCCTTTTGTTCATACAGACGGATGGACGGACGGACAGACGGACATGGCTATATCGGCTCGGCTGTTGATGCTGATCAAGAATATATATACTTTATGGGGTCTGCCACGCCTATTTATGCCAGTTACATACATTCCAACGACTACAACATATTCTTGTTCTCTACGAGTAACGTGTATAAAAACTACGTATAATTGAACATACATACAAATTTGTTTGACGTTATATGTATGCACATACATATGTATATATGAATGTATGTATACAATATGCATCAAAAGACTTTTAATATATGCATAAACATAAACTTTATAATCTGGTATATCTGTTGTTCATTGTTGGGTTTTTATGCAACTTTCAGGATAGTTTGATATGATTTGTCTTCAAACGAATCATAAATAACAATACTATACGAGCATGCAAGTTTGAAAAGTTTTTTACTTCAATGCAATGCAGTTATGCTGTCTCTAGGAACCTGCGTATCAAAATTGGTATTGCTAAGTGCCGTAGTTAAACATCTATTTTTTTAGAGGTATGTCTAGATTTTTGCTCATAGTGGGTGAATGGGGCATGGCATTGAGAACAAAAAAGATTCTTGTATCGACTGCCTAAATATCGATCGATGTAGACAATATTCAAACTTCTAGCTCTTACCGTCAGCCGTCGGATATACAGGGGGAAGAACAGTGGACTTCGGTCTTACTGCCGTAACTGTATATACCGATGGAAGTGCGACTATACTCTCCTCTTGAGGGCGGTTGGAAGCCAATCCTTGGTACGGTCATGTCTCTGCCTTGGAAGCTGACTAATGGTAGTCGGGCTAATAGTATAAAACTTCTATAAAAAGTCACCTCAATCTTAAAGGTGGAGCAGCATATGCCCATGGATGCATGGTCGAGGGGGTGCTCGATTTCTAATATGCGAACTCTGGGTACCAACCCCCCGTTTCACTCCAGGCTTACCACGTCGAGCGGGCTATGGCGTGCGGACCTTCCCTCTCTCTCTTCCCTCTCTCTCTTCCCTCTCTCTCTTCCCTCTCTCTCTTCCCTCTCTCTCTTCCCTCACTCTCGTGAGACCAAAAATGGAATCAGCAAACAAACAAACACGCAAAAGGGAGGCCGCCACTCCCGTAACAAGTCGGATGGAAAAGACAATCCCAGTAAATCCGTACTGAAGAACAAGCCAGTTCTCAGTATTTCTAAGATTGTTGGAGAGGGGGTTCCGGCAGAACAACCGGCAACCGACCCGTAGGGATCACCTAAGCGCTAGAGCTGGCAAAACATCGATGTTTGTCCACATCGATGCAAGAGTATATTGGGTTTGTGCAAATGTATGTAACAGGCAGAAGGAGGCGTGGCAGACCCCATAAAGTATATATATTCTTGATCAGCATCACAAGCCCAGTCGATATAGCCATGTCCGTCTGTCCGTCTGTCTGTCTGTCCGTATGAACAAACAGATTTCAGAGATGTTAAGAGCTACAAATTCGAGTTTGGTCACTATCGAATCGATATTTAGTCAGTCAATACAAGAATATTTTTTTTTTTTGATGCCACGCCCCATTCGCCCACAATGAGCAAAAAAAAAGACATACCTCGGAAAAAATAGATGTTTAAAGGGAATATCTCAGTAACTAGGGCACTTAGGAATACCAATTTTGGTACGCATGTTCCTAGAGAAAGTATAAGTGCATTGCCATTTAAAATTTTTGGCTGCCACGACCCCTTCTGCCTTAAGAAAAAAATAAAGTTTTCAAATTTACATGCCGTTTTAAAGGCATTTGTTTTTATCGTAGAGTATTGTTATTTATGATTCCTTTGAAGACAAATTATATCAAACTATGCCGAAAATTGCATAAAAAACCAACAATAAACAACAGAGATACCGATTATAAAGTTAATATTTAAGTCAATGTATGAGTGCGAGCGCGACAGAAACATACAAGCATATATTCGAACTCTTTTGATGCATGTGTGGCGTCCACAGAATACATACACACATATATACATATATATGTGCATACATATAACGTCAAACGAATTTGTATGTGCATACAGACAAACATATATATGTTCGATTATAAATTGTCTTTCTTGTTGTAACGTGTTCTAATACAAGAAGTATCTCTTGTAATATCTGGATACTGATTTTAACATTATAATTTGGAATAAAAGCAGAGAGTATTATACGGTCGGGCTCGTTCGATTGTACTTCTCTTACTTGTTTGAAAAAATCGATTTATCGATTAAACATCGAAGTTAGTAAAATAATTTTTTAGTTTTTCATTTATTTAATATTGACTTCATTATTCAATATATATAAAAAAACAAGTAAGTAAAGCACAATCGAACGCGCCCGACCGTATGATACTCTCTGCTTTTATTCCCATTTATAATGTTAAATTCGGTATCCGCATATAACAATTAATAGTTCTCGTATTAGAAAACATTAAAACAACAACAAACAAGTAAAAAAGGCTACAGTCGAGCGCGCCGACTGTAAAAGACCCCGTACTCTCCTTGTATTCGAAATTAATATTTGAATACGACTGTAATTTCAAATTTAAGTTTTAAAATTAAATTTAAAAAAAAATTTATATCAAGTTACTGATGGGAATCGAACCCGCGCTATCAAACTCAGGTTCCAGAACATGCAGCAACCCTACTAGTTGCGCCACTCCATACACTCGACATCAACCACAACCCAACCCTGTTGCACTAGTTAATATTTTATATTTACATTTTTTTTTAGACCCCGTACTCTTTAAAAAAGAGTATAGGGGTCTATTAGGTTTGTCAGAAGCCAAATGTGCGTAACAGGCAGAAGGAAGCTTTTCCGACCCCATAAAGTATATATATTCTTGATCAGCATCAACAGCCGAGTCGATATAGCAATGTCCGTCTGTCCGTCTGTCCGTCCGTCCGTATGAACACCTGGATCTCAGAGACTATAAGAGCTAGAGACACCAAATTTGTAATAAAAATTCAGTAACTTTCTCGAGCAGATCAAGTTTATTTCAAATCTGCGCCACGCCCCCCAGCGCCCCCGCAATAAGCAAAAAACTAGACACACCTCGGAAAAAATTGATGTTTTCGGCGAATATCTCCGTAACTATAGCACTTAGAACGCAGGTTCCTAGAAACACCACAAATGCAACGTCATTAAAAATTTTGGTCTGCCACGCCCCCTTTTCCCACACGAACTAAAAAACTTTTCAAATCTTACATGTCGTTTTTAAAGCATTTACTAATGTAGTACAGTATTGTAATTCAAAATTTGTTTAAAGACAAATCATATTAAACTACCCTGAAAGTTGCATTAAAATCCAACTATAAACAACTGAGCAATTAAACAACAAAGTAGCCCATGAAGCGCGTTGTGAATGCACGTGGTTAAAAGAAAAGAGATAACTGTATGTGTATATATACATCAGCCGCAATAGTTTGCAAAGAGAACGTGGTCCGGGTGGGCAACGCACTTCTTTGCAAACACAAGACCTGCGGTTCGAACCCCGGCACGGACTCAGAAATTAATTTTTTTTTTTTTATTTTTTTTTATTTTTATTATTTAGCACTATTATATCTTAATGAAAATAATCGGAACCGTTTCATAAGAAGGGGTTGGTGCAATTAGTAGCGTTGCGGCGTGTTCTGCAAGTTGAGTATAAGTTCGCAGGTTCAATTCCCGACAGTGGAATTTACTTTTTTAAATTTAAACAAAAATGTAAATAAAGAATTTTAACTGGTGCAACAGCCAATGGTCTGCGGTTCGAACCCGGCGCAGACTCAGAAATAAAATTTTGTTTTTTGTGCTTCTTATCTAATAACATTATTACATGTAAATGAAAATAATCGGATCTCTGTCTGACGCGTTATGCAAGCTGCGTATATGTTCGCAGGTTCAATTCCCGACAGTGGAATTTACTTTTTTAAATTTCAAACAAAAATGTAAATAAAGAATTTTAACTGGTGCAACAGCCAATGGTCTGCGGTTCGAACCCGGCACAGACCCAGAAATTTAGTTATTTTTTTATTTTTTAAATAACTACATTATTATATGTAAATGAAAATAATCAAATTTCTGCCAAATGAATGGTGTTGTGTAACTAGTAGGGGTGCAGCATGATATGGAACTTGCGTCAGTAAGCGCGGGTTCGAATTCCATCAGTGACTGATTCAAATTTTTTTTTTTTCAATTTAATTTTAAAACTTAAATTTTAAATTACAATCGTATTCAAATATTAATTTCGAATACAAGGAGAGTACGGGGTCTTTTACAGTCGGCGCGCTCGACTGTAGCCTTTCTTACTTGTTTAATTTAAAAAAGTATATTAGAAAATTTCTCTGTCGGGAATTCAACCCGCGAACTTATACTCAACTTACAAAACACGCCGCAGCACTACTAATTGCACCACCACCTCCTTGGGATATGGCTCCGATTAATTTCATTAAGATATAATAGTGCTAAATTAAAAATTAAAAAAAAAGAAAGAAAAAAAAAACTTTAATTTCTGAGTCTGTGCCGGGGTTCGAACCGCAGGTCTTGTGTTTACATACAAGTGCGTGCCCCACATGGACCACGCTCGCTTTGCAAACTACTGCGGCTAATGTATATATAAACATACAGTTATCTCTTTTCTTTCAACCACGTGCATTGACACTGCGATTCAAGGGTCACTTTGTTACTTAATTGCTCAGTCTTTTATAGTTGGATTTTTATGCAACTTTCAGGGTAGTTTGATATGATTTGTCTTTGAACGAATCTTAAATTACAACACTGTACGATGAGGACAAATACCTTAAAAACGGCATCGAAATTGAAAATTTTTTTTTTTTTGTGGAAAAAGGGGGCGTGGCAGCAAAAAAATTTTAATGGCACTGCATTTATGCTGTCCCTAGGAACCTGCGTACCCAAATTGGTGGTCGTAAGTGCCACAGTTACGGAGATATTCGCGGAAAACATCATCATTCGAGGTGTCTTTGGTTTTTTGCTTATTGCTTAGGCGGTAGGGGGCGTGGCACTGATTTGAAATAAACTTGATCTGCTAGCAAAAGTTACTGAATTTTTATTACAAATTTGGTGGTTCTAGCTCTTGTAGTTTAAAAGATCCAGGTGTTCATACAGATGGACGGACGGACGGACAGACGGACATGGCTATATCGACTCGGCTGTTGATTCTGTTTAAGAATATATATACTTTATGGGGTCGGAAAAGCTTCCTTCTGCCTGTTACGCACATTTGGCTTCTGACAAACCTAATAGACCCCTATAATCTTTTTAATAGTACGGGGTCTAAAAACCAGCATATCCACATTTTTTGGCTTTAGTGAACTTCGCGTTTCACTCACAATTAAACATGCTTTGCTAAACATACGCTCACTTTCAGTTGACGTAGCCGGTACGCAAAGATATTTTTTTGAGCTCATCTTCAATGGCTCATAAGTCGAGATCTGAAAAAAGTTTAGTATTAATTATAAAGCTAGATTTTATTACCTTCCAGTAATCTAAAGGGTTTAAACGAGAGTTTACATTTTCCATGTTGAAGTATTGACGAAGGGTCAAAATCGAATCAACTCGGGAGTTACGAGTTTTTAGACCCCGTACTCTAAAAAAGAGTATAGGGGTCTATTAGGTTTGTCAGAAGCGAAATGTGCGCAACAGGCAGAAGGAAGCTTTTCCGACCCTATATAGTATATATATTCTTGATAAGCATCAACAGCCGAGTCAGTCTGTCCGTCCGTCCCTCTGTATGAACACCTGGATCTTTTAATCTTCAAGAGCTAGAACCACCAAAATTGTAATAAAAATTCCGTAACTTTCGCGAGCAGATCAAGTTTATTTCAAAACGGTGGCACGCCCTAATTCCCGACAGTGAAATTTTCTAATATACTTTTTTAAATTAAAAAAAAAAATGTAAATATACAATATAAACTAATGCAACAGTTAGTTAATATTGTAATATTGTTAGATCGTGGTTAGTCGTTTGTTTCTAAGCCAATGGTCTGCGGTTCGAACCAGGCACAGACTCAGAAATTAAAATTTTTTTAATATTTTATATACATTATTTTTTATATGTATGGAGTGGCACAACTAGTAGGGTTGCTGCATGTTCTGGAACCTGAGTCTGATAGCGCGGGTTCGATGCCCATCAGTGACTTGATATAAAAATTTTTTTTTTAATTTTATTTTAAAACTTAAATTTTAAATTACAGTCGTATTTAAATATTAATTTCGAATACAAGGAGAGTACGGTGTCTTTTACAGTCGGCGCGCTCGACTGTAGCCTTTCTTACTTGTTTTTAATGTAAAAAAGTTTTTAAATGCATACAAATTTCTTACTTACCACTTTCGTTCCACTTGCAATTACTAAGTGATGGTACAAAATTCGCGAAAACATCGAACATCGATATAACATCGATGTTCCGCCCAGCTCTACTAAGCGCTCCTCCTGCGTTGAAGGCAACGGTACGCAGAGCACTATTGCGGCTGCCATGTCTGATGCTCGGTTTTGGTGCTTGGGTGCCTAAACCTCAAACAACAACAATGATAAGCAGGAGAAGAAATCGTCCTATCAGGATAAGAAGAGGGCGGCTTTCATCCTGTCCAAGGAAACTGTCAGCACTCCGGAGAGTGCAGAGCTAGCAGCATGGGCGAAGTCCATCCTGCCTAACTATCTGCCGGCCAAGCTGGGCGCTAAAAAGAGTGCGACTACCAACAAGAGGCAGCGCTCCACAGAGGGACACGGTTCGCAGGCCAAGCGGAGCAAGGTCGTCCCGACGAGATCCTTCGCTGACGTGGCAAGGAACAAGATAAATTCCTGGATAAATTCCTTGAGGAGTGCGGTGGTGCTCCGCCAACGTGCGAGGACGTAGGGTGCCATCAGGGCCGAGTCATAGCCATTGCCTGACTACATCATCTTCTCTGGCAAATTTCCTCAAACCCTCTGTGACCGGATGAGCAACTCATTACTCTTCCTATCCAACTGGGCCACAGTCAATGGCCTTGGAGTTAACCCTAGCAAGACAGAACTCCTCCTCTTTACGAATAAGTATACAATTCCTCCTCTTAGGCTTCCCTCCCTTAAAGGTGAAAGGCTTAAACTAAGCGATAAAGCCCAGTGGTGGTTATTTGGATAGAAAACTCAACTGGAATGCGTGTATGGAATATAGGGTACGGAAAGCCTCCGTTGCTCTTTTAACATGCAGAAAGACGATTGGCCTGAAATGGGGCCTCAATCCCCACGTTACCAGATGGCTGTATACGGCAATAGTTCGCCCCATCCTCCTAGTTGTGTGGTGGCCTGCCCTCAATAAGAGAACAGTTCTTACCAATCTTAACAAAATCCAGAGAATGGCTGGACTACTTACCCTGGGCGCATTACGCTCCACACCAGAGGAAGCCATCGACTCCCTTCTTATCTTATTCCTCTGGACATCATGGGCAGAAATTAACTACACTCTCACGGGCGGATGGTAGAACGGGAGGAGGCATATACTTCTTGAGGCTCTTGTATCGGGAGGAATGCTATTCCGTATAGATGCAGGGATCTGCATCCTATCAGATAGTCAGGCAGCCCTTAAATCGCTTAGTTCTGTCTCCTCTAACTCTAAATCCTCAAATGAATGTCGCAGATCTCTGATGGAGATGGCTGAACTATTCTAATTCCACCTCATCTGGGTCCCTGGCCATAGTGACATAGAGAGAAACTGCGCTGCAGACGAACTCGCCAGGATGGACACAGTCTTCCCTCTTGAAAATAAGAGAGGGCAAGTATCCACGCCGACGTGCAGACTCACGATAGAAAAACACTTCGATAATCAGGTAGGAATCCACCCCGCGGTGTGGGATAGCTCGCCTAACATGGCCAACCCAATCAAAAGAACGATGCGCCAAACTATGCAACCTTACGCTTGGAAAAATTGCTCCGCTGTTTTCCGCGCTTTCACTGGACACTCGATGGTGGGCACCCAAACCTCCAGATTGTCAGTAAATTTCCATGATTTCTGTCGCAGCTGCGAAAACGAAGAGAAAGAAGAAACTGAGGCGCACTTCTTCTGCCACTGTCCAGCCCTTAGTAGTCATAGACTTCGACACTTCGGGGCATTCCTCTTAAATGATCTATCGGAGTTATCCGAGATTCATCCACAATAACTATCGCGCTTCATCCTTGCCATCGGTTGGGGCTCTTTTTATCCTGGCCCATAACAGATGTCTGCGGCTGCCTCCTACTTTTTGCTTTCTTCATTTGTAACCCCCGCAAAACCTCCCTGGTATCACAACAAGCCGTCTCTCGGCTAATGTGTGCTGGTGTTCTCTTCACCAGCAGCCACTTAACCTAACCTAACCTACGGACAGTAGAGTTGTATCGTATCGTTCAGAATAAGTTCGATTGAACTATTCACTTAAGTGAACGAACGAACTATATCCCAGGTTGTAGTTCAGTTGTTTAGTTCGTTCATTCCTTTAGATCGGTCATTTAGCTCGTTCGTTTAGATCGGTCATTTAGCTCGTTCGTTTAGATCGGTCATTTAGATCATTCGTTTAGTTCGTTCGTTTAGGTCCCATTCTAGTTCGCTGGATACCTCGCCTGTTTTACGGACAGGAGAAGTCTACTGCAACCTCACAAGGTTGACCAATTAACTTTTCTTCATAATAATATGGATTGAGTAAGTTTTAAAGTTATTTATTTAATTTAACCTTTTCTGTTAAATAATTTTTTCTTTTTCAGACAAGTTTGAAGAAGTTTAAAAGTCTTCGTATAGGAGTTAATTTTTTTTTTTTTTGCCTTTTGTTTTTTTCTTTTTAGACCCCGTACTCTTAAAAAGAGTATAGGGGTCTATTAGGTTTGTCAGAAGCCAAATGTGCGTAACAGGCAGAAGGACGCTTTTCCGACCCTATAAAGTATATATATTCTTGATCAGCATCAACAGCCGAGTCGATATAGCAATGTCCGTCTGTCCGTCCGTCCGTCCGTCTGTATGAACACCTGGATCTTTTAAACTACAAGAGCTAGAACCACCAAATTTGTAATAAAAATTCAGTAAATTGTGCAAGCAGATCAAGTTTATTTCAAATCAGTGCCACGCCCCTTACCGCCCCCGCAATAAGCAAAAAACTAGACACACCTCGGAAAAAATTGATGTTTTCGGCGAATATCTCCGTAACTATAGCACTTAGGAACACCAATTCTGGTAAGCAGGTACCTAGAAACAGCAGAAATGCAACGTCATTAAAACTTTTGGTCTGCCAAAACTTTCATGTCGTTTTTAAAGCATTTGCTAATATAGTACAGTATTGTAATTCAGAATTTGTTTAAAGACAAATCATATTAAACTACCCTGAAAGTTGCATAAAAAACCAACTATAAACAACTGAGCAATTAGGTAACAAATTATCAATTGAAGCTCGTTGTGAATGCACGTGGTTGAATGGAAATGAATAACACTATGCTTATATATACATTAGCCGCAGTACTTTGCAAAGAGAGCGTGGTCCGGGTGGGCCACGCACTTGTTTGTAAATACAAGACCTGCGGTTCGAACCCCGGCACAGACTCAGAAATTAAAGCTTTTTTTTTTTTTTTTTTTTTTAATTTAGCAGCCGTCTCACAAGGAGGTGGTGGTGCAATTAGTAGTGTTGCAGCGTGTTCTGCAAGTTGAGTATAAGTTCGCAGGTTCAATTCCCGACAGTGGAGTTTATTAATATACTTTTTTAAATTTCAAACAAAAATGTAAATAAACCATTTTAACTGGTGCAACAGCCAATTGTCTGCGGTTCGAACACGGCACAGACCCAGAAATTTAGTTATTTTTTTATTTTTTAAATAATTATATTATTATATATAAATGAAAATAATCTAATTTCTGCCAAATGAATGGTGTGGTGTAACTAGTAGGGTTGCAGCATGGTATGAAACTTGCGTCAGTAAGCGCGGGTTCGAGTCCCATCAGTGACTGATTCAAATTTTTTTTTAAATTTAATTTTATAACTTAAATTTTAAATTACAGCCGTATTCAAATATTAATTTCGAATACAAGGAGAGTACGGGGTCTTTTACAGTCGGCGCGCTCGACTGTAGCCTTTCTTACTTGTTTTTTTTTTGGGTTGATGCCGCTATATTAGACAATTACCCCGACTTTAAAATGCCTGCTAAAAATTTCAACACCATCGCTTAATACATAAAGAAGTGATATAACATTATATTGATGACGTCATGCCGCTTCGACTAGCGAAAGGTACAATTCAATAAAGACAGTCTGCATTATTTTGGTTGTTTGGAGAAATACTGAAAAAGGCATTTTTCAGTCGAGCATCTGAATTTGAGAGTTCTGTACTGTTTTATGCTTGACATCAGAACATTTTTACAAGTCTGTCTCGAATAAACTGTTTTCGTAGTAAAGAAAGTCAGATTTTTAACAAATAACTTTAAGCAATTCTTTCCACTGCCACGATTCTTCGTAGAATGGCTCACGCTGTCCAGGATGATGACAAGCCCAGTTATGCCGTTTTTGTTGGAGCCATTGGATCGGCTTCAGCCATAGTATTTTCATCGCTGGGTGCCTCGTACGGGACAGCAATCTCCGGTGTTGGCATTGCTACAATGGCGTTGACTCAGCCCGAGCTAATTATGAAATCCATCATTCCTGTGGTCATGGCCGGTATCATAGCCATTTATGGTCTGGTTGTCGCTGTCCTCATTGCCGGCACTATTAACGCCGATTATACAATTCAACAAGGCTACATTCAACTGGGAGCCGGACTCTCCGTGGGCTTGGCTGGACTGGCCTCGGGAGTTGCTATTGGCATCGTCGGAGATGCTGGAGTTCGCGGAACAGCTCAGCAGCCCCGCCTCTTTGTTGGGATGATACTCATTCTAATCTTCGCTGAGGTACTGGGTCTATATGGCCTAATTGTGGCAATTTATTTGTACACCCGACGTTCATAACTAAATTATTTTATTTCATCTTATTCCGTATGTTACTTTTTATACTCTCTGCAAGAGTATATTGGGTTTGTGCAAATGTATGTAACAGGCAGAAGGATGCGTGGCAGACCCCATAAAGTATATATATTCTTGATCAGCGTCACAAGCCGAGTCGATATAGCCATATCCGTCTGTCTGTCTGTCCGTCCGTATGAACAAACAGATTTCAGAGATGGTAAGAGCTACAAATTCGAGTTTGGTCTCAATCGACTCGATATTTAGTCAGTCAATACAAGAATCTTTTCTTTTTTTTTTTTGATGCCACGCCCCATTCGCCCAGAATCAGCAAAAAACTGGACATACCTCGGAAAAAATAGATGTTTAAAGCGAATATCTCAGTAACTACGGATATTAGGAACACCAATTCTGGTATGCAGGTTCCTAGAGACAGTATAAACGCATTGCCATTTAAAATTTTTGGCTGCCAAAAGGGGGCGTTTTTCCGTAGGAAAAAAAAAACTTTTTAAACTTGCATGCCGCTTTTCTTATTTATGATTCGTTTGAAGACAAATCATATCAAACTATCCTGAAAGTTGCATAAAGCCAGAGATACCGATTATAAAGTTAATATTTAAGTCAATGCATGAGTGCGAGCGCGACAGAAACATTCAATCATATATTTGAACTCTTTTGATGCATGTGTGGCGGCAATAGTATACATACACACATATATACATATATATGAGCATCCATATAGCGTCATTTTGTATGTGCATACAGACAAACATATGTATGTTCGATTATAAATTGTCTTTTTTGTTGTAAGGTGTTCTAATAGAAGAACTATCTAATTGGGAATAAAAGCAGAGAGTATTATACGGTCGGACTTGTTCGACTGTACTTTTCTTACTTGTTTTTTTGTTGTAACGTTTTCTAATACAAGAACTATCTATTGTAATATCCGGATACTGATTTTGACATTATAATTGGGAATAAAAGCAGAGAGTATTAAACGGTCGGACTTGTTCGACTGTACTTTTCTTACTTATTTTTTTTGTTGTAACGTGTTCTAATACAAGAACTATCTATTGTAATATCCGGATACTGATTTTGACATTATAATTGGGAATAAAAGCAGAGAGTATAATGCGGTCGAACTCGTTCGACTGTACTTTTCTTACTTGTTATACTCTCTGCAAGAGTATATTGGGTTTGTGCAAATGTATGTAACAGGCAGAAGGAGGCGTGGCAGACCCCATAAAGTATATATATTCTTGATCAGCATCACAAGCCGAGTCGATATAGCCATGTCCGTCTGTCCGTCTGACCGTCTGTCCGTCTGACCGTCTGTCCGTCCGTATGAACACACAGATTTCAGAGATGGTAAGAGCTACAAGTTCAAATTGGTCTCTATCAACTCGATATTTAGTCAGTCAATACAAGAATCTTTTTTTTTTTCGATGCCACGCCCCATTCGCCCACAATGAGCAAAAAACTAGACATACCTCGGAAAAAATATATGTTTTCGGCTAATATCTCAGTATCTACGGCACTTAAAAATGCCAATTTTGGTACGCATTTTCCTAAAGACAGCATAAATACATTGCCACTTAAAATTTTGGACTGCCACGCCCCCTTTTTTCATAAGAAAAAAAAACTTTTTAAACTTGCATGCCGTTTTTAAGGCATTTGTTGTTATCGTAGAGTATTGTTATTTATGATTCCTTTGAAGACTATGCTGAAAGTTGCATAAAAATCCAACAACAAACAACAGAGCTACCGATTATAAAGTTAATATTTAGGTTAATGCATATGTGCGAGCGCGACAGAAACATACAAGCATATACTCGAACTCTTTTGATGCATGTGTGGCGGCAATAGTATACATACACACAGATATACATATATATGTGCATACATATAACGTCAAACGAATTTGTATGTGCAAACATATGTTTGTTCGATTATAAATTGTCTTTTTTGTTGTAACGTGCTCTAATACAAGAACTATCTATTGTAATATCCGGATACTGATTTTAACATTATAAATGGGAATAGAAGCAGAGAGTATTATACGGTCGGGCGCGTTCGACTGTACTTTTCTTACTTGTTTTTTTTTTTTTTGTGTTTCTTATATAACATTATTATATGTAAATAAAAATAATCGGGTTTGTGTCAAATGCATATCGTGGTGCAACTAGTAGGGTTGCAGCATTTTGTGGAACCTGCGTCTGAGAGCGCGGGTTCGATTCCCAATCGATTGAATTAAAATTATGTTTTTAAAACTTGATTTAAAATTTTGTTTTTAAATTTTATTTTAAAACTTTAGTTTTAAATTACAGTCATATTCAAATATTAATTTCTAATACAAGGAGAGTACGGGGTCTTTTGTAGTCGGCGGGCACGACTGTAGCCTTTCTTACTTGTTTGAATTAGTTATACATAGTTTTGTTGCAATAAAGCATGCATAGCAAGTTTTTTCATTTTGTTAACTTTTAAATATTAAGCGTTACAAAAAATAGAATTTAATTTATCAAAAATCTTTTATTTTTTTGTATAAACGTAACTTTTGATTAATTTGATTAGTCTTCTATCTGTCAGTAAACCGCTCTAACATTTAGTTGTATTATTGTATAATTGTAAATAGCATGGGACCAAAACGAACGAACTAGAATGGGACCAAGACCTAGACCAACGAACGAACTGAATGACCAGTATAGTTCGTTCGTTGAACGAACTAAATGACCAATATAGTTCGTTCGTTCAAGGATCTGAACAAGAATATATATACGTTATGGGGTCTGCCACGCCGCCTTCTGCCTGTTACATACATTTGCACAAACTCAATATTCTCTTGCAGAGTGTATAAAAATATATTTAGTCACAAAATTGTAATTAGGAGCGACCGAACCCATAAAGTAAATATATTCTTGATCATTATAAGACGGTAACTGTCTGTCCTTTCTCTCTCTCTCTCTCTCTCTCTCTCTCTCTCTCTCTCTGCCTTTGCATGCCTTATTTAAGGCATATTTGTAATTTGCAATTCGTTTCAATACAAATTAAATCAAACTATCCTGAAAGTGCATAAAATCCGACTATAATCAAGAAAGAAAACGTAACAAATTTATATTTGAGCGCAATGTCAGTGCATATGTTTTATATATTTAGGTGTATATATATATATATATATATATATATATATATATATATATGTATTTATGGTTTGGTTAGTTAATGTACTCATATAATCGAGATTAAAATTCAGGGAGTACTATGCGGTCGGGCGTTCTGGACTGTACTTTAAATGGCAATGCATTTATGGTGCCTCTAGGAGCCTGCGTACCAAAATTGGTTTTTATAAGTGCCATAGTTACTCAGATATACTGACTCGTTGTGGGCGTGGCATCAAAAAAAAAACAATAAAGAAAAGTACAGTCGAGCGCACCCGACCGTATAGTACTCTCTGCATTTATTCCCAATTATAATGTAAAAATGGGTATCCGGTATCGGTTAAAACAGCATGCAAGTTTGAAAAGTTTTTTTTATTTCTTACGGAAAAAGGGGGCTTGGCAGACAAAAATTTTAAATGGCAATGCATTTATACTGTTTATAGGAACCTGCATATCAGAATTGGTGTTCCTATGTACCGTAGTTACTGAGATATTCGCCAAAAACATCGATTTTTTCCTAGGTGTGTCGGGTTTTTGACTCATTGTGGGCGAATGGGGCGTGCCATCAGTATTGACTGACTAAATATCGAATCGATAGAGACCAAATTCGAACTTGTAGCTCTTACCATCTCTAAAATCTTTGTGTTCATACGGACAGACAGACAGACGGACATGGCTATATCGACTCGGGTTGTGATGCTGATCAAGAATATATATACTTCATGGGGTCGGCCACGTGTCATTATGCCTGTTACATACATTTGCACAAAAAAACAAAAAAGAATGCTATAGTCGCCTCGTGACTTTAGGATACCCGTTACTCAGTTTCAATATGCACTTAAAAATGGGTAATGATAATAATATTAGTGCAATAGTTTAGGGGATGGCTAAGATAGCTGGGAAAACACAGAAAATTTTCACACAAATTTATGATCAGAGCATATTTTTGACCGACTGTTCCTATGGGAGCTATACGATACAGTAGTCTGATTTGAATGAAACTCGGTCCGTATGTTTATTTTATTGATAAATATATTCTGTGTCAGTTTCACTAAGATATTTTGGTAAACACAAAAATTTTTCATACAAACTCATACTAGGAGCGAACTTTTGACCGATTGTCCCTATGGGAGCTATACGATATAGTGGTCCGATTTGAATCAAACTTGGTCAGCTTATGTACGCCATAGATATGAACATGTTATTTTAATTTGGTTCGGATACTAAAACATGCTATTTTTAGCTGCTTTTACCTTTATATGAACAAAGAACGCCCCAATGTGGGCATGTCCAAAAACAAAAACAAACTTGTACTGCGTGCAAATTGTATCTTTCATTTGCGACCTCTCGGGTCTTTCTAGCTCTTATCGTTGCTGATATCCTTTTGTTCATACAGACGGACAGACGGACATGGCTATATCGACTCGGCTATCGATGCTGATCAACAATATATATACTTTATGGGGTCTGCGTTTGCGTTCCTTCTGCCTGTTACATACATTCCAACGACTACCATATACCCTTGTACTCTACGAGTAACGGGTATAAAAATAAAATGTATTTTAAAGTCGATTATAGTTTGTCGTATTATATTAATTATAGTTAACCATGTTATTGTTTTGAAAATAATTTTGTTGCTTCTAAAAGATTGTCAACCGAGCAAGCTATGCAAAAAAAATTTTTAAGAATCGGAAAAAAAAAATCAAAAATCAGTAAACAACCTAAAAAAAAATTAGGAGATTTTAAAAAAATCTACGAAAAGTAAACGAACGATGAGCGCTGAACAAGCTGAGAACGAGGATGAGAAGCCTCCATATGCTTTCTTCTTTGGTGGAATGGGAGCTGCTTCGGCCATAATATTCTCATCTTTGGGTGCTTCATTTGGGACTGCAAGATCTGGAACGGGTATTGCCGCTATGGCCATAATGCGACCCGAGCTGATCATGAAGTCCATCATACCCGTGGTAATGGCCGGCATTATAGCCATCTATGGATTGGTAGTATCTGTGCTAATATCTGGCTCATTGGGTCCCTCGTACACCATACGCAAGGGCTACATACACTTGGCTGCTGGATTATCTGTAGGATTTTCAGGACTAGCCGCTGGGTTTGCCATTGGTATCGTCGGAGATGCCGGAGTACGTGGCACGGCTCAGCAACCGCGTCTCTTTGTAGGCATGATTCTGATTTTAATCTTCGCGGAGGTGCTAGGTCTATATGGGCTTATTGTGGCCATCTATTTGTACACCAAGTAATCATGTTGATGGAATTGGCATTTCCATTTATGCTTCATTAAAAAGTCCTGGCACATGTGTGTGTATTGAACTGTTATTGGAAATACTTGTGGAAATTACACTTGAGCAAGGGCCATAAGTGCTTTCCTGAGGTTCCTGAGGGGGAAAGCGGAGAAAATTCATCTAGCTTATGGACAAAAAGTACCGAAAGCTATAAATTCCCAGGCGCTACAAATCTGCGCCACCTTGTGCCAACTTAACAATCGCCTCGGTTCCGGGTCTCCCATTTTCCGCTCTTGAAACAGAAGCGAACCCAAGTCATAAAACCACTCCTGTCGTGCACGTCCCTGCCCTTTCCCTACAGTTTACTCTCCTTGGATCCGCTTTAGCAGCACCAAATATTCAAAATGCAAAACTTTTTTTGTGCACGAATAAAAATGTCATGAAGCTGCTATATCAAAGCATGGTGAGTGCAGGGATTCAGCAGTTGTTTTTGTCAAATAAAGACAACCTCCCTCCCCACCTTTGTTCCTACCTCGCCTCGCTTTTCATCAAACGCTCCATTGAGTTGTTCCCAGCGGTGCCCCTAGCTGCAGCAGCACAATATTTTTATTTTATTTTGTTCTGTGTGTTAACTGGAAAATGTCGCAAGCTAACCTATGCGCATTTTAAGCTTTTACCCTCCCATTTTCCCCCATCTATGACCCCTCTATTCTGTTCCCTTGCCCTGCACATAACCAAGACCGCAGCTAAGGTTCATATTTTCCAATTTGTTTAATTGAAACAAGTGCGAAAAGTAAAGAAAATGTTCAAATTAAACCGCAGCTTCGATTTTTAATAATCAAAATTCGCTTTTGTGATTTTTGTTTACTCTATAAGTTCAACTCGATGGGGTTAGCTGAAAAGCCCGAGAAGCATCAGAAAAAAACGCTAACTGCAGAGTGGGGTCATAAATTTTCACGTTTTTTACTAGATAGCCGGAAAATTTAACGGCACATAAAGATAAACCTCGTTACCGGCAACAAAAACATAGAAACTTTTTCAATTTTCAACTGTTTAGAAGATACCCTGTAAACAGATAGACAGTTTAAAGTATGATATAAAATTGTCGTTTAATCGATTCCATATCTTAAATACGTGAGGTATTATTTTAAGTATATTTCTGGGACATGTGATACCATATACACCCTCTTAACGTAATTGTGCAAACAGAATATATGAGCGCTTACACACCAGCTATTAACGGTATTCGCTATCTAGAATGGGAAAATATATATATCAGCTGCTGCAGAAAGATTAGTTATAAAAAAAAATTTTAAACTCTATATGGAAATTAGTTCCACTCGATTGGATGCATTCCGTAGATAGGGAAAGCCTGAAAACGGAAAACTCATCAGTGATGTCTCCCCAAATTGAAGAGCACTGTGAAGACTCAACTTTTTAGGGAAGATTAGCCGAATTACTTTCCAAATTTAGTCTGCTTTATTAAAAAACTGTCACTCCGCTTCAACTTCCATTAGAATATCACTGACTTTGGTAATTGTCTAACATAAGTGCCTCAACCCAAAAAATTATGGAAAAACAAGTAAGTCGAACGAGCCCGACCGATAATGATCTCAGCTTTTATTCCCAATTGTAGGATTTAAAATCGGTATCCGGACATTGCAATAGATAATACTTGTATTAGAACACGTTAAAATAAATAAACTAAATACAATCGAACATACATATGTTTGTCTGTGTGTATATAAAAGTTCGTTTGACGTAATATGTATGCACATACATATGTCTGTATACTATTGGTCGGTACGGCCAGTGCTGTCTCGCTTGCACTCATGCATTGGCATTTCGCTCATATACTAACTATATTGCTTGTTATACTCTCTGCAAGAGTATATTGGATTTGTGCAAATGTATATAACAGGTAGAAGGAGGAGTGCCAGATCCCATAAAGTATATATATTCTTGATCAGCGTCACATGCCGAGTCGATATAGCCATGTCCGTCTGTCTGTCTGTCCGTATGAACAAACAGATTTCAGAGATGGTAAGAGCTACAAATTCGAGTTTGGTCTCTATCGACTCGATATTTAGTCAGTCAATACAATAATCTTTTTTTTCGCCGTTCGCCCATAATGAGCAAAAAACTGGGCACACCTCGGAAAAAATAGATGTTTAAAGCGAATATCTCAGTAACTACGGCACTTAGGAATGCGAATTTTGGTACGCATGTTTCTAAGGACAGCTAAAATACATTACCATTTAAAAGTTTTGGCTGCCAAGCCCCCTCTGCAAGAGTGTATTGGGTTTGCGCAAATTCATGTAACAGGCAGAAGGTGGCGTGGCAGACCCCATATATATTCTTCATCAGCGTCACAAGCCGAGTCGATATAGCCATGTCCGTCTGTCCGTCTGTGTTTCCCTATGAACAAACAGATTACAGAGATGGTAAGAGCTACAAGTTCGAATATGGTCTCTATCGACTCGATATTTAGTCAGTCAGTACAAGAATCTTTTTCTTTATGACACGCCCCATTCGCCCAAGTTTATCAAAAACTAAGCAACTAAGCAGGAATACCAATTTTGGTACGTAGATTCCTAAAAACAACATAAATGCATTACCATTTCAAATTTTTGGCTGCCACGCCCCCTTTTTCCGTAAGAAAAAAAACTTTTCAAACTTGCAGGCCGTTTTAAAGGCATTTGTTCTTATCGTACAGTCTTGTTATTTATGTTTCCTTTGAAGTCAAATCATATCAAATTATCCTGAAAGTTGCAAAAAAATCCAACGATAAACAACAGAGCTACCAGGTTATAAAATTAATATTTAAGTCAATGCATGAGTGCGAGCGCGCCAGAAACATACAAGCATATAGTAAAACTCTTTTGATACATGTGTGGCGGCAATAGTATACAAACACGCACATATACATATATATGTGAATACACAAACGAATTTGCAGTTGCGTACAAACAAACATATGTATGTTATATCCTGATACCGATTTTAACATTATAATCGGGAATAAAAGCAGTACTTTTCTTGCCTGTTTTTCATTTTTAGACCCCGTACTCTTTAAAAAAGAGTATAGGGGTCTATTAGGTTTGTCAGAAGCGAAATGTGCGTAACAGGCAGAAGGAAGCTTTTCCGACCATATAAAGTATATATATTCTTGATCAGCATCAACAGCCGAGTCGATATAGCAATGTCCGTCCGTCCGTCTGTCCGTCTGTCCGTCCGTCCGTCCGTCTGTATGAACACCTGGATCTTTTAAACTACAAGAGCTAGAGACACCAAATTTTTTAAAGAAAGTCCGTCTATGATGTACGCAGATCAAGTTTATTTCAAATCGGCGCAACGCCCCCCACCGCCCCCGCAATAAGCAAAAAACTAGACACACCTCGGAAAAAATTGATGTTTTCTGCGAATATCTTTGTAACTATAGCACTTAGGAACACCAATTCTGGTACGCAGGTTCCTAGAGACAACACAAATGCGACGTCATTCAAAATTTTGGTCTGCCACGTCCCCTCTTCCCACAATAACTAAGCAAATTTTTCAAACTTACATGCCGTTTTTAAAGCATTTGGTAATATAGTACGGTATTGTAGTTCAAAATTTGTTTAAAGACAAATTATATCAAACTAACCTGAAAGTTGCATAAAAATCCAACTATAAACAACTGAGCAATTAGACAACAAAGTAGCCCATGAAGCGCGTAATGAATGTAGTGGTGCAAATAGTAGGGCAGCATGATATGGAACTCGCGTCAGTAAGCGCGGGTTCAAATCCCATCAGTGACTGATTTAAAATTTTTTTTTAAATTTAATTTTAAAACTTAAATTTTAAATTACAGTCGTATTTAAATATTAATTTCGAATACAAGGAGAGTACGGGGTCTTTTACAGTCGGCGCGCTCGACTGTACTTTTCTTACTTCTTTTTAGACCCCGTACTCTTAAAAAGAGTATAGGGGTCTATTAGGTTTGTTAGAAGCCAAATGTGCGTAACAGGCGGAAGGAAGCTTTTCCGACCCCATAAAGTATATATATTCTTGATCAGCATCAACAGCCGAGTCGATATAGCCATGTCCGTCTGTCCGTCTGTCCGTCCGTCCGTCCGTCTGTATGAACACCTGGATCTTTTAAACTACAAAAGCTAGAACCACCAAATTTGTAATAAAAATTCAGTAACTTTTGCAAGCAGATCAAGTTTATTTCCAATCAGTGCCACGCCCCCTACCGCCCCCGCAATAAGCAAAACACCAAAGACACCTCGAAAAAAATTGATGTTTTCCGCGAATATCTCCGTAACTATGGCACTTACGACCACCAATTTGGGTACGCAGGTTCCTAGGGACAGCATAAATGCAGTGCCATTAAAATTTTTTTTGCTGCCACGCCCCCTTTTTTCACAAAAAAAAAAAAAAAATAAAATTTTCATTTTCGATGCCGTTTTTAAGGCATTTGTCCTCATCGTACAGTGTTGTAATTTAAGATTCGTTTAAAGACAAATCATATCAAACTACCCTGAAAGTTGCATAAAAATCCAACTATAAACAACTGAGCAATTAGCTAACAAAGTGTCCCTTGAAACGCATTGTCAATGCACGTGGTTGAAAGAAAAGAGAAAACTGTATGTTTATATGTTCATTAGCCGCAGTAGTTTGCAAAGCGAGCGTGGTCCGGGTGGGCCACGCACTTGTTTGTAAACACAAGACCTGCGGTTCGAACCCCGGCACAGACTCAGAAATTAAAGTTTTTTTTTTTTTTCTTTTTTATAATTTTTAATTTAGCACTATTATATATTAATGAAATCGGAGCCGTCTCACAAGGAGGTGGTGGTGCAATTAGTAGTGCTGCGGCGTGTTTTGCAAGTTGAGTATAAGTTCGCAGGTTGAATTCCCGACACTGAAATTTTCTAATAAACTTTTTTAAATTTAAAAAAAAAATGTAAATATAAAATATTAACTAGTGTAACAGGGTTGGGTTGTGGTTGATGCCGAGTGTATGGAGTGGCGCAACTAGTAGGGTTGCTGCATGTTCTGGAACCTGATTCTGATAGCGCGGGTTCGATTCCCATCAGTGACTTGATATAAATTTTTTTTTAAATTTAATTTTAAAACTTAAATTTGAAATTACAGTCGTATTCAAATATTACTTTTGAATACAAGGAGAGTACGGGGTCTTTTACAGTCGGCGTGCTCGACTGTAGCCTTTCTTACTTGTTTATACTCTCTGCACGAGTATATTGGGTTTGTGCAAATGTATGTAACAGGCAGAAGGAGGCGTGGCAGACCCCATAAAGTATATATATTCTTGATCAGAATCACAAGCCGAGTCGATATAGCCATGTCCGTCTGTCCGTCTGTCTGTCTGTCTGTATGTCTGTCCGTATGAACACACAGATTTCAGAGATGGTAACAGCTACAAGTTCGAGTTTGGTCTCAATCGACTCGATATTTACAAGTTTTTTTTTTTTTTCGATGCCACGCCCCATCTATGTTTTCGGCTAATATCTCAGTAACTATGGCACCTAGGAATACCAATTTTGGTACACGTGTTCCAAGAGACCGCATAAATGCAATGACATCAAAAATTTTTGGCTGCCACGACCCCTTTTTCCGCAAGAAATAAAAGAAAATTTTAAACTTCCATGCCGTTTTTAAAGCATTTATTCTTATCGTACAGTGTTGTTATTTATGAATCGTTTTAAGACGTATCATGTCAAACTCTTTTAAAAGTTTCATAAGAATCCGACCATAAACAAGAAAGAAATGAAGCAAAAAAGATTTTATTCGAGAGCACTGAGTGCGAGAGAGACAGCGCTAGTCGTGCCGACCAATAATATTCATAGACACATGTGTATGTGCATACATTTAACGTCAAACGAATTTGTATGTACATACAGACAAACACATGTATGTTCGATTATGCTTAGCATTTTTTTTTCTTTTAACGTGTTCTAATACAAAAACTATCTATTGTAATATCTGGATACCGATTTAAGCATTGTAATTGGGAATAAAAGCAGAGAGTATTATACGATCGGGCGTGTTCGACTGTACTTTTCTTTCTTGTTAGACCCCGTACTCTTAAAAAGAGTATAGGGGTCTATTAGGTTTGTCAGAAGCCAAATGTGCGTAACAGGCAGAAGGAAGCTTTTCCGACCCTATAAAGTATATATATTCTTGATCAGCATCAACAGCCGAGTCGATATAGCAATGTCCGTCTGTCCGTCTGTCCGTCCGTCCGTCCGTCCGTCTGTATGAACACCTGGATCTTTTAAACTACAAGAGCTAGAACCACCAAATTTGTAATAAAAATTCAGTAACTTTTGCAAGCAGATCAAGTTTATTTCAAATCAGTGCCACGCCCCTTACCGCCCCCGCAATAAGCAAAAAACTAGACACACCTCGGAAAAAATTGATGTTTTCGGAGAATATCTCCGTAACTATAGCACTTAGGAACACCAATTCTGGTAAGCAGGTACCTAGAAACAGCAGAAATGCAACGTCATTAAAACTTTTGGTCTGCCACGCCCCCTTTTCCCACACGAACTAAAAAACTTTTCAAAACTTTCATGTCGTTTTTAAAGCATTTGCTAATATAGTACAGTATTGTAATTCAAAATTTGTTTAAAGACACATCATATTAAACTACCCTGAAAGTTGCATAAAAAACCAACTATAAACAACTGAGCAATTAGGTAACAAATTATCAATTGAAGCTCGTTGTGAATGCACGTGGTTGAATGGAAATGAATAACACTATGCTTATATATACATTAGCCGCAGTACTTTGCAAAGAGAGCGTGGTCCGGGTGGGCCACGCACTTGTTTGTAAATACAAGACCTGCGGTTCGAACCCCGGCACAGACTCAGAAATTAAAGCTTTTTTTTTTTTTTTTTTTTTTTAATTTAGCACTATTATATCTTAATGAAAATAATCGGAGCCGTCTCACAAGGAGGTGGTGGTGCAATTAGTAGTGTTGCAGCGTGTTCTGCAAGTTGAATATAAGTTCGCAGGTTCAATTCCCGACAGTGGAGTTTATTAATATACTTTTATAAATTTCAAACAAAAATGTAAATAAACAATTTTAACAGACCCAGAAATTTAGTTATTTTTTTATTTTTTAAATAATTATATTATTATATATAAATGAAAATAATCTAATTTCTGCCAAATGAATGGTGTGGTGTAACTAGTAGGGTTGCAGCATGGTATGAAACTTGCGTCAGTAAGCGCGGGTTCGAGTCCCATCAGTGACTGATTCAAATTTTTTTTTTAAATTTAATTTTATAACTTAAATTTTAAATAACAGCCGTATTCAAATATTAATTTCGAATACAAGGAGAGTACGGGGTCTTTTACAGTCGGCGCGCTCGACTGTAGCCTTTCTTACTTGTTTTTTTTTTTGGGTTGATGCCGTTATATTAGACAATTACCCCGACTTTAAAATGCCTGCTAAAAATTTCAACACCATCGCTTAATACATAAAGAAGTGATATAACATTATATTGATGACGTCATGCCGCTTCGACTAGCGAAAGGTACAATTCAATAAAGACAGTCTGCATTATTTTGGTTGTTTGGAGAAATACTGAAAAAGGCATTTTTCAGTCGAGCATCTGAATTTGAGAGTTCTGTACTGTTTTATGCTTGACATCACAACATTTTTACAAGTCTGTCTCGAATAAACTGTTTTCGTAGTAAAGAAAGTCAGATTTTTAACAAATAACTTTAAGCAATTCTTTCCACTGCCACGATTCTTCGTAGAATGGCTCACGCTGTCCAGGATGATGACAAGCCCAGTTATGCCGTTTTTGTTGGAGCCATTGGATCGGCTTCAGCCATAGTATTTTCATCGCTGGGTGCCTCGTACGGGACAGCAATCTCCGGTGTTGGCATTGCTACAATGGCGTTGACTCAGCCCGAGCTAATTATGAAATCCATCATTCCTGTGGTCATGGCCGGTATCATAGCCATTTATGGTCTGGTTGTCGCTGTCCTCATTGCCGGCACTATTAACGCCGATTATACAATTCAACAAGGCTACATTCAACTGGGAGCCGGACTCTCCGTGAGCTTGGCTGGACTGGCCTCGGGAGTTGCTATTGGCATCGTCGGAGATGCTGGAGTTCGCGGAACAGCTCAGCAGCCCCGCCTCTTTGTTGGGATGATACTCATTCTAATCTTCGCTGAGGTACTGGGTCTATATGGCCTAATTGTGGCAATTTATTTGTACACCCGACGTTCATAACTAAATTATTTTATTTCATCTTATTCCGTATGTTACTTTTTATACTCTCTGCAAGAGTATATTGGGTTTGTGCAAATGTATGTAACAGGCAGAAGGAGGCGTGGCAGACCCCATAAAGTATATATATTCTTGATCAGAATCACAAGCCGAGTCGATATAGCCATGTCCGTCTGTCCGTCTGTCCGTCTGACCGTCTGTCCGTCTGACCGTCTGACCGTCTGTCCGTCTGTCCGTCCGTATGAACACACAGATTTCAGAGATGGTAAGAGCTACAAGTTCGAATTTGGTCTCTATCGACTCGATATTTAGTCAGTCAATACAAGAATCTTTTTTTTTTTCGATGCCACGCCCCATTCGCCCACAATGAGCAAAAAACTAGACATACCTCGGAAAAAATAGATGTTTTCGGTTAATATCTCAGTAACTATGGCACTTAGGAATACCAATTTTGGTACACGTGTTCCTAAAGGCCGCATAAATCCAATGACATCAAAAGTTTTGGGCTGCCACGCCCCCTTTTTCCGCAAGAAATAAAAGTAAATTTCAAACTTGCATGCCGTTTTTAAAGCATTTATTCTCATCGTACAGTGTTGTTATTTATGATTCGTTTGAAGACGTATCATGTCAAACTCTCCAGAAAGTTTCATAAGAATCCGACCATAAACAAGAAAGCAATGCAGCAACAAAGATTTTATTCTAAAGCAATGAGCGCGAGAGAGACAGCGCTAGTCGTGCCGACCAATAGTATTCATACACACATATGTATGTGCATACATTTAACGTCAAACGAATTTGTATGTACATACAGACAAACACATGTATGCTTGATTATGCTTATCTGTTTTTTGTTTTAACGTATTCTAATACAAGAACTATCTATTGTAATGTCTGAATACCGATTTAAGTATTATAATTGGGAATAAACGCAGAGAGTATTATACGGTCGGGCGTGTTCGACTGTACTTTTCTTTCTTGTTATACTCTCTGCAAGAGTATATTGGGTTTGTGCAAATGTATGTAACAGGCAGAAGGATGCGTGGCAGACCCCATAAAGTATATATATTCTTGATCAGCGTCACAAGCCGAGTCGATATAGCCATATCCGTCTGTCTGTCTGTCCGTCCGTATGAACAAACAGATTTCAGAGATGGTAAGAGCTACAAATTCGAGTTTGGTCTCAATCGACTCGATATTTAGTCAGTCAATACAAGAATCTTTTCTTTTTTTTTTTTTTGATGCCACGCCCCATTCGCCCAGAATCAGCAAAAAACTGGACATACCTCGGAAAAAATAGATGTTTAAAGCGAATATCTCAGTAACTACGGATATTAGGAACACCAATTCTGGTATGCAGGTTCCTAGAGACAGTATAAACGCATTGCCATTTAAAATTTTTGGCTGCCAAAAGGGGGCGTTTTTCCGTAGGAAAAAAAAAACTTTTTAAACTTGCATGCCGTTTTTCTTATCGTACAGTATTGTTATTTATGATTCGTTTGAAGACAAATCATATCAAACTATCCTGAAAGTTGCATAAAGCCAGAGATACCGATTATAAAGTTAATATTTAAGTCAATGCATGAGTGCGAGCGCGACAGAAACATTCAATCATATATTTGAACTCTTTTGATGCATGTGTGGCGGCAATAGTATACATACACACATATATACATATATATGAGCATCCATATAGCGTCATTTTGTATGTGCATACAGACAAACATATGTATGTTCGATTATAAATTGTCTTTTTTGTTGTAAGGTGTTCTAATAGAAGAACTATCTAATTGGGAATAAAAGCAGAGAGTATTATACGGTCGGACTTGTTCGACTGTACTTTTCTTACTTGTTTTTTTGTTGTAACGTTTTCTAATACAAGAACTATCTATTGTAATATCCGGATACTGATTTTGACATTATAATTGGGAATAAAAGCAGAGAGTATTAAACGGTCGGACTTGTTCGACTGTACTTTTCTTACTTATTTTTTTTGTTGTAACGTGTTCTAATACAAGAACTATCTATTGTAATATCCGGATACTGATTTTGACATTATAATTGGGAATAAAAGCAGAGAGTATAATGCGGTCGAACTCGTTCGACTGTACTTTTCTTACTTGTTATACTCTCTGCAAGAGTATATTGGGTTTGTGCAAATGTATGTAACAGGCAGAAGGAGGCGTGGCAGACCCCATAAAGTATATATATTCTTGATCAGCATCACAAGCCGAGTCGATATAGCCATGTCCGTCTGTCCGTCTGACCGTCTGTCCGTCTGACCGTCTGTCCGTCCGTATGAACACACAGATTTCAGAGATGGTAAGAGCTACAAGTTCAAATTGGTCTCTATCAACTCGATATTTAGTCAGTCAATACAAGAATCTTTTTTTTTTCGATGCCACGCCCCATTCGCCCACAATGAGCAAAAAACTAGACATACCTCGGAAAAAATATATGTTTTCGGCTAATATCTCAGTATCCAATTTTGGTACGCATTTTCCTAAAGACAGCATAAATACATTGCCACTTAAAATTTTGGACTGCCACGCCCCCTTTTTCCATAAGAAAAAAAAAACTTTTTAAACTTGCATGCCGTTTTTAAGGCATTTGTTGTTATCGTAGAGTATTGTTATTTATGATTCCTTTAAAGACTATGCTGAAAGTTGCATAAAAATCCAACAACAAACAACAGAGCTACCGATTATAAAGTTAATATTTAGGTTAATGCATATGTGCGAGCGCGACAGAAACATACAAGCATATACTCGAACTCTTTTGATGCATGTGTGGCGGCAATAGTATACATACACACAGATATACATATATATGTGCATACATATAACGTCAAACGAATTTGTATGTGCAAACATATGTTTGTTCGATTATAAATTGTCTTTTTTGTTGTAACGTGTTCTAATACAAGAACTATCTATTGTAATATCCGGATACTGATTTTAACATTATAAATGGGAATAGAAGCAGAGAGTATTATACGGTCGGGCGCGTTCGACTGTACTTTTCTTACTTCTTTTTAGACCCCGTACTCTTAAAAAGAGTATAGGGGTCTATTAGGTTTGTCAGAAGCCAAATGTGCGTAACAGGCAGAAGGAAGCTTCTCCGACCCCATAAAGTATATATATTCTTGATCAGCATCACAAGTCGAGTCGATATAGCCATGTCCGTCTGTCCGTCTGTCCGTCTGTCTGTCTGTCCGTCCGTCCGTCTGTATGAACACCTGGATCTTTTAAACTACAAGAGCTAGAACCACCAAATTTGTAATAAAAATTCAGTAACTTTCGCGAGCAGATCAAGTTTATTTCAAATCAGTGCCACGCCCCCTACCGCCCCCGCAATAAGCAAAAAACCAAAGACACCTCGAAAAAAATTGATGTTTTCCGCGAATATCTCCGTAACTATGGCACTTACGACCACCAATTTGGGTACGAAGGTTCCTGGGGGCAGCATAAATGCAGTGCCATTAAAATTTTTTTTCTGCCACGCCCCCTTTTTCCACAAGAAAAAAAATAAAATTTTAAATTTCGATGCCGTTTTTAAGGCATTTGTACTCATCGTACAGTGTTGTACAGTGTAAGATTCGTTTAAAGACAAATTATATCAAACTACCCTGAAAGTTGCATAAAAATCCAACTATAAACAACTGAGCAATTAGGTAACAAAGAGTCCCTTGAAGCGAATTGCCAATGCACGTGGTTGAAAGAAAAGAGATAACACTATGTTTATATATACATTAGCCGCGGTGGCTTGCAAAGAGAGCGTGGTCCGGGTGGGCCACGCACTTGACCTACAGTTCGAACCCCGGCACAGACTCAGAAGTAAATTTTTTTTTTTTTTTTTTTTTTTTTTTTTTTAATTTAGCACTGTTTTATCTTAATGAAAATAATCTGAGCCGTCTCACAAGGAGGTGGTGGTGTAATTAGTAGTGTTGGGGCGTGTTCTGCAAGTTGAGTATAAGTTCGCAGGTTCAATTCCCGACAGTGAAATTTTCTAGTATACTTTTTTAAATTTAAAATTTAAAATTGTAAATATACAATATTAACTAGTGCAACAGGGTTGGGTTGTGGTTAGTCGTTTGTTTCTAAACCAATGGTCTGCGGTTCGAACCCGGCACAGACAATTAAAAATTTTGTTTTATATTTTATATACATTTTTTTTTTTGATATGTAAATGTAATAAAATAATCGGATTGATGTCAAATGTATGAAGTGGCGCAACTAGTAGGGTTGCTGCATGTTCTGGAACCTGAGTCTGATAGCGCGGGTTCGATTCCCATCAGTGACTTAATATAAAATTTTTTTTAAAAATTTAATTTTAAAACTTAAATTTTTAATTACAGTCGTATTCAAATATTAATTTCGAATACAAGGAGAGTACGGGGTCTTTTACAGTCGGCGCTCTCGACTGTAGCCTTTCTTACTTGTTTTTTTTTTTTGTATTTCTTATATAACATTATTATATGTAAATAAAAATAATCGGATTTGTGTCAAATGCATATCGTGGTGCAACTAGTAGGGTTGCTGCATTTTGTGGAACCTGCGTCTGAGAGCGCGGGTTCGATTCCCAATCGATTGCATTAAAATTATGTTTTTAAAACTTGATTTAAAATTTTGTTTTTAAATTTTATTTTAAAACTTTAGTTTTAAATTACAGTCATATTCAAATATTAATTTCTAATACAAGGAGAGTACGGGGTCTTTTGCAGTCGGCGGGCACGACTGTAGCCTTTTTTACTTGTTTCTTTATTTCAACGTGTTTTAATGCAAGTACTGTCCATTCTAATACCCGGATAGCGATTTTAAAATTACAATCGCGAATAAAAGCAAAGAGTACTATCCGATCGGCCGCGCTCCACCCCTTTCTTTCTTGTTGTCTTTGTAGTTTAAGGAGTTATCTTGATTAGATTGACATTAAATGCTTTTGCTGACGATCTTTACGTACTAGCCTAATGTTACAACTTATATGATTCGGTTTAAAGCCAACTTTAAGTTCAGAGGACTTGGCAAAGTCGTACTGGATTATAATAGTAATCCAGATGTAAAGTCATGTAGTTAAATCATAAACTGAATAGTTAGTCTTCCAAAATCATGTTTCGCCATTATCGTTCTTGTTTCCTAGTGCAAATCTACTTGAGCGTCTGTGCGAGCGTATCAATTCCATCGTTCCGGGATGTGAAGACGTTTGCCTGCAAATTAATGCACATTTGAAACATCGCTTGTGCTTTTCCAGGTATTTAAGCATTTGCTTTTACCTTATTGTTAATCTCTAGCTGCATTTTAGGTCTATTTTATTTGATAAATGAGCCGACAGCCATTAACATCATCAATACGAATGACCCTAATCGCACTTAATACTCAAGGGGGGACTTTTAGGGGACTGTAGGGAGGGTTAAAGGTACCTACCCGAATTGCTTGTTTATACAAATCCTCAAGTTGATGGCTGTCCGGGCAGCTGTATTCCAGATAATATGTTGGTCTAGAGATGTGTGGGTTTATGCACCTTGATTGTGGTTCATTGGGGTTGGGTGTAGCTAAGGGTGTGGTTATAAGAATAGGTATGTGTATGTGAATCTCTGGTCTTAGGCACTCGGCGCGTGTGTCATTTTTGGCAACACTCAATGGCAATTGGCATTAGCGTTGAGTGTGTTTGCATAATAAATTCTATAACATAAAAATATCGATTTGATTTAACCACAAATGTTGTGGGGGGTGTGTTGAGTAGATTTCAGGGCTTACTTTCGCAATGGGATGGATAGATTGGTCTTTGGGATGTTTGGGATGCTTGCTATGTTTTTCGACTGTTGACACAGAAAGTAATAAACGAAATTTGCAATTTACTTTTGGATTCGAGGATTTATGTTTCACCTTCCTGCAGATAATTGTTTTCACTTCCTTTGCTACTTGAACGAACTTTTAATGCTGAAATAACAGTAAATGCGTAAGGACGAGGGTGGACACACTCCGAACACACTTCCCCTCCTCGCATTTGGCACTTCAACCACTTCATTCCAATCCATATTGTATTCTGTTCGGAGCGTTAAGTACAAACGGAAGCAGTTGAATTTTGCAAAAATTCTCTAAACTCGATCTCTCATCGATTGTTCCTCCCTCCGGACACCCCTACCCATCCATTTCTGCACTCAGAGTCTGCCAAAGTGTTTAGTGGAATGGGTTTATTAAGAGCAAACACTATTTCAAATATCTTAAATAAATATTTAGTCATTTACGCATTTTGACGACAACTTCTTATCTCCGGAGATAAAAGGATTTAAGTACAAAAGTCAAAGTGATTTCACTTAACAACAAAAAACAAGAAACACGCCCGACCGTATAATACTCTCTGCTATTGTTCCCAACTATAATGTTAAAATAGATAACGCTAAAACAAAAAAAAAACTAAGTATAATCGAAATAACATTCGTTTGACGTTATATGTATGCACATACATATGTGCGTATGTATACTTTTGGTCGGCACTGCCAGCGCTGTCTCTCTCGCACTCATGCATTGGTATTGGCCGCAAATATATAGAATTTGTTGCGTGTTTTCTTTATTGTTTATGGTCGGATTCTTATAAAACTTTCAGGGTAGTTTGATATAATTATTCTTCAGAAATATTTCAAATAACAATACTGTACGACAAGAAAATGACTTTAAAATGACATGCAAATTTAAAAAGTTGTTTTATTTCTTACGGAAAAAGGGGGCGTGGCTGTCCAAAATTTTAAATGGCAATGCATTTATGCTGTCTCTAGGAACCTGCGTGCCAAAATTGGTATTCCTAAGTTCCATAGTTACTGAGATATTTGCTTTTAACGTCTATTTTTTCCGAATTATGTCTAGTTTTTTGCTGATTGTGGGCGAATATGGCGTGGCATCAAAAAAACAAGAAAAGAAAAGTACAGTCGAACACGCCCGACCGTATAATAATCTCTGCTTTTATTCCCAGGAGAGTTTGACATGATACGTCTTCAAACGAATCATAAAAAACAACACTGTACGATAAGAATAAATGCTTTCAAAACGGCATGCAAGTTTGAAATTTACTTTTATTTCTTGCGGAAAGAGGGGGCGTGGCAGCCCAAAACTTTTGATGTCATTGGATTTATGCGGTCTTTAGGAACACGTGTACCAAAATTGGTATTCCTAAGTGCCACATTTACTGAGATATTAGCCGAAAACATAGATTCTTTCCGAAGTTTGAAATTTTCTTTTATTTCTTGCGGAAAAAGGGGGCGTGGCAGACCAAAACTTTTGATTTCATTGCATTTATGCGATCTCTAGGAACACGTGTACCAAAATTGGTATTCCTAGGTGCCATAGTTACTGAGATATTAGCCGAAAACATCAATTTTTTCCGAGGTATGTCTAGTTTTTTGCTTATTGTGGGCGAGTGGGGCGTGGCATCAACAAAAAAAAAGATTCTTGTATTGACTGACTAAATATCGAGTCGATTGAGATCAAACTCGAACTTGTAGCTCTTACCATCTCTGAAATCTTGATCAGCATCACAAGCCGAGTCGATATAGCCATGTCCGTCTGTCCGTCCGTCTGTCCGTCTGTCCGTCCGTCTGTCTGTCTGTCCGTCTGTCTGTCTGTCTGTCCGTATGAACAAACAGATTTCAGAGATGGTAAGAGCTACAAGTTCGAGTTTGGTCTCAATCGACTCGATATTTAGTCAGTCAATACAAGAATCTTTTTTTTTTCGATGCCACGCCCCATTCGCCCACAATGAGCAAAAAACTAGACATACCTCGGAAAAAATCTATGTTTTCGGCTAATATCTCAGTAACTATGGCACCTAGGAATACCAATTTTGGTACACGTGTTCCTAAAGACCGCATAAATCCAATGACATTAAAAGTTTTGGGCTGCCACGCCCCCTTTTTCCGCAAGAAATAAAAGTAAATTTCAAACTTGCATGCCGTTTTTAAAGCATTTATTGTTATCGTACAGTGTTGTTATTTATGATGTCAAACTCTCCAGAAAGTTTCATAAGAATCCGGCCATAAACAAGAAAGAAATGAAGCAACAAAGATTTTATTCGAAAGCAATGAGTGCGAGAGAGACAGCGCTAGTCGTGCCGACCAATAGTATTCATACACACATATGTATGTGCATACATTTAACGTCAAACGAATTTGTATGTACATACAGACAAACACATGTATGCTTGATTATGCTTATCTTTTTTTTGTTTTAACGTGTTCTATTACAAGAACTATCTATTGTAATGTCTGAATACCGATTTAAGTATTATAAACGCAGAGAGTATTATACGGCCGGGCGTGTTCGACTGTACTTTTCTTTCTTGTTCATTGTAAGGTGTTCTAATAGAAGAACTATCTAATTGGGAATAAAAGCAGAGAGTATTATACGGTCGGACTCGTTCGGCTGTACATTTCTTACTTGTTTTTTTTTTTTTTGTGTATTTGTTATCTAACAACATTATTATATGTAAATGAAAATAATCGGGTTTGTGTCAAATGTGTGGCGTAATGCAACTAGTAGGGGTCCAGCATGTTGTGGAACCTGCGTCTAAGAGCGCGGGTTCAATTCCCATCAGTCACTTGATTTAAAATTGTATTTTTAATATTTATTTTAAATTACAGTCATATTCAAATATTTATTTCGAATACAAGGGAGAGTACGGTGTCTTTTACTGTCGGGTCGCTCGACTGTAGCCTTTCTTACTTGTTTAGAGTTAATTTTATAAAAAATCGTTATTTATGTTATCAATATTAAAATTGCTTGCAAAGTTTACTTTTGTATTCGAATTAAATGAATTTAGTATATTTATGGAATTTAACGGTTATTGCATAGGAAGGTTCTCTACCTTTTGTAGGAGCTACAATATTCATTCGATGGTTCGGTTTAAATATGGCTTATTGGTAAATGGCGAAATGTTATTGGAAATTAAAATTGCACGCATCGATTGAGGCGAAGGAATCATACAAAAGACCAAAACATTTGACTTATATTTGGACTGTTATAAGACCCCCACCCAACCCTCCACCCACTCCCACACCCATTCCACCCACAACAATAACACTGGTTGTCTGCTTCCGTTAGGTAATCGGTCAAGCGAGCATTTCTGTAGTCTGGATACAAGTCTGAAAGCCATCATAATCATCAATGTCATATGATTTTTGGGCTTAGTTCATTTTGTACTTAATTTCATTTTGTGTATTTTCTGCGGCTGCGGCTAAAACCAATGACCTGGAAATAATTTATACTCGTATAATGCGTATGAGTATGAGTATGTGTGTGGGCATGTGTGTGAGTGGTTGCTTTGACAGGCTGTGAGACAAGGAAATTTATTCTTGCTGATTTCATTCTATTGCCACCTTCTTAAGTTCGCCCCTTGACTGTCCCCAATAAATGCGAAATAAACACTAAATGTGATTGTAGTTTCATACCTACCTTACTCCATGCCACCTCACCTCCTGGCATCAAGACATTTCTTTTTTTTTTTCTTTTGGGATTTTCTTTTTTCTGCTGATTTGGAGCTTTTTCTGTTGGCAACACCTCTAAGAGTCGCCTGACTTTTGTCCTTGCCTTTAGCATGTTTGTCCTTTGGTTTGCCATCCCTTCGTTCCACACCCCCCACCCGCTACGCCTTAGCAATGACTTATCGTTATGCGAGGGTTGCCAGTTGTCGATTTGTATGAAAACTTTTGTCATAATTTGAAAATTTCGTTTGCTACTTTTAAAGTTACCTTTACTTTAGTTCTTATGCCTGAAAAGTTGTTTATCCCCTTATAAACGTTTTATCTTTATTTCACTTATTTGATTTAATGGCTTAAATATAATGTAGGTGAGTTTCCTTTAAAACCCAAATTTAAAAACTTTAACCAGTAAGTTAATTAGAAACCCTCGTAGAATATGCTTCTTCTATTGACAATTAGTAGAGTCGACGAGTGTACTTTGAGCTCAGAGTCATGTGTTTTATCACGAAAGGTATCGAATAAATTGATTTAAATTTTTTTGCATTATATAAACTATTCCTTTTGTCTTTTATCAAACACAATTTGAATGGATATCTACGACTAGTGTGTTTAAACGGAAAGAAATTATATTGAATGAATTATGATTACTTCAATACGGTTTTAATTTCGTTCTCCACAATTTCGCTAGAAATCGCAGGGCTTAGCAAAAATGCGAAAACTCCTAAAACAAAAAAATCTAGCGTAAGAAGGGGTGGAAGGCAGCGTTGATAGTGTTGGAAATCCCTCAGCAAATTTTAGACTGTCAGTCAGTCAATCTACAGAGATTTTTTGCTCAAAATGAAAATTATTTCCCAACCACACCAAAAATTATGAAAAAGGAGGGAATGAAGGAATGAAGAAATGATAGAATAAGGAACACGAAAAGAAGGACAAGCGGAACGATTGGAAACACATGTGCTTTTTATTGCATCCGCAGAAATATGCGTTCCAATTGAATGGATCCACACTCCCTAAACACCGCACAGCACTAAGCCACACCCATAACTATTAACGTTGTCCACGCCTTCTGTTGAGGGGTGGGGCTGGCCTAGGCTGGGGAAAGGACATTGTCTGTTTGGCGCTGCCTTTTGTACGTTCTAGTATTTTTATTCATTCTATTTCTAAGGTTTTTATTTTATTTATTTATTTTGCTCGCCTCTCGTAACGCCAATCAGAAAGAAAAGAGAAGCCAAAAGAAAGAACGAGAGAAACAGCATCAAAGAGGAAGTCGCTCCAAAGAGATTTTCTTTTATGCTCCTAGTATGTTGTAAATCTTGTCGCTGCTACTGATGAAATGAAACGAAATTAAGAAATTTTTTCTATATTTTCCCGTTTTTCTTTTCTTTTTCTCATTTTAATTTTTTTCCTTTTTTCGTTTTAGTCGTGTAGTCGTCGTATTTGTGCCTTTTGCAATATTCTTGTAATGAAAGAAATACCAACTAATGTGAGAGTGTTGCAGCCACCCCTGACAGCCACGCCGCCAGTCCTCATCCATGCTGTGAACCCCGCTGATAGACTGTTGTTCGGCAATAAATGTCTGCCTGACATTCATAATGAAATCATTTGGTATTTATTATTTCGTTTATGTGGTACCCATTTGAGATATTGCCTTCATTTTCTCCGTTGTTAACGGCGACAGTCGCTGCCAAGAAACTCGCAGTCCTTCAAAGTCTCCATGTATCTTTCTTTCTCTCAGGCATTTCCTTAAAGCGTAAAGTTCCAAAAAGTGCCTTGATAACATTTACTTCAAAAATTGTCATTCTTCTACAATGAAACTTCTAGATTCATAGAGAAATAATTAAAACAGGGTATTTGCTAGTCTTGTAAAATAGTTGTCTTGCAAAAATCCTGTTAATATTCGATTTTCTTTGCTTGCAAAGCTGATCTCCTTTTAAAACCTCTGCTGGACACATACGTTGTCTTTGTATTTACACCAGTCTGTTTCTTCTACACCCCCACAACCTTAATCACACCCACTCTTTTCTGCCTTCCTCTTCTTATATTAACCGACATTTTGGTGGATTTACTATGCACATCGCCCTTTGTTGTCCGTATTGCCGAATCAGTCTAAATGTTTTTATGTATACACGAATGCCAGCTCCCTCTTAAAGCGCCTCTACCATTACAAGAACTACCCATGCCCTTGCTCGCACAGTGCGCTGTTATTGTGTGAGCCTTCGTTGACGTTGCAGCATTTGTACTTTACTTATGCACGTCTTTTGCGCTTTGTTTTCAGCAGGCAGCGACACCGTCGCGGGAACCGAGGAGAACCGAGAAGGGTCTGAATAGCCCGCTGACTTGAAGAAAGGTAGAAGGTTTTTTCTTAGTTGTGAGCTTTAGAGAGTGTGTGCTAGTGTGTACTGTTGTTGCCTAATACAATGACTTAAGCTGAAATGTCAATGGGATGCGCTTGAAGCAAGGCGCAAAAGCAAAGCCCGCAAAAAAATCCCTCACACGCCTCACGACTTTGGAATACCCGATTTCAGCTTTAATATGTGATTAACAAGAAAGAAAAGTACAGTACAAGTAAAATTTAAAAAAATTTAAATTTAAAAAATTAAATTAAAAAAACAAGTAAGAAAAGTACAGTCGAACACGCCCGACCGTACAATACTCTCTGCTTTTATTTCCAATTATAATGTTACAATCGGTATCCGGATATTACAATGGATAGTTCTTGTATTAGAACACGTTAAAACAAAAATAAGTAAGAAAAGTACAGTCGAACGAGCCCGACCATATAATACTATCTGCTTTTATTCCCAATTATAATGTTAAAATCAGTATCCGGATATTACAATAGATAGTTCATGTATTAGAACACCTTAAAACAAAAACAAGTAAGAAAAGTACAGTCGAACGAGCCCGACCGTATAATACTATCTGCTTTTATTCCCAATTATAATGTTAAAATCAGTATCCGGATATTACAATAGATAGTTCTTGTATTAGTTCTTGTATTATAATCGAACATACATATGTTTGCCTGTATGCAAATACAAAATCGTTTGACGTTACATGTATGTACATATATATGTACATATGTGTGTATGTATACTAAGGTGCGTTTCATATTTATAACGCCACCAATTTTGTCGCTTTATCTCTGCAACAGTAATTGTTTTTCTGTTTTGATGTTCTACGAAAGAAAATGTATAAATGAGATAACAATGCACAGTGAGTATTAGATTTGGACAATTAACGGTACTTTGTTTTTCGCGATAATTCTGTTTTAAGTATGTTTCAAAATTATAACGCCAACTACAATTAATGCACTTTTTATACTCTCTGCAAGAGTATATTGGGTTTGTGCAAATGTATGTAACAGGCAGAAGGAGGCGTGGCAGACCCCATATTCTTGATCAGCGTCACAAGCCGAGTCGATATAGCCATGTCCGTCTGTCCGTCTGTCTGTCTGTCTGTCCGTCTGTCTGTCCGTATGAACACACAGATTTCAGAGATGGTAAGAGCTACAAATTCGAGTTTGGTCTCAATCGACTCGATATTTAGTCAGTCATTACAAGAATCTTTTTTTTTTTTTTGATGCCACGCCCCATTCGCCCTCATTGAGCAAAAAACTGAACACACCTCGAAAAAAATAGATGTTTAAAGCGAATATCTCAGTAACTACGGCACCTAGGAACACCAATTTTGGTATGCAGGTTTCTAGAGACAGTATAAATGCATTGCCATTAAAAATTGTTGGCGGCCACGCCCCCTTTTTCCGTAGGAAAAAAAAACTTTTTAAACATGCATGCCGTTTCTTCTTATCGTACAGTATTGTTACTTATGATTTCTTTGAAGACAAATCATATCAAACTATCCTGAAAGTTGCATAAAAATCAAACAGTAAACAACAGAGCTACCGATTATAAATATAATATTTAAGTCAATGCATGAGTGCGAGCACGACAGAAACATAAAAGTATATATTCGAACTCTTTTGATGCATGTGTGGCGGCAATAGTATACATACACACATATATACATATATATGTGCATACATATAACGTCATTTTGTATGTGCATAAAGACAAACATGTATGTTCGATTATAAATTGCCTTTTTTTGTTGTAATGTGTTCTAATACAAGAACTATCTATTGTTATATCCAGATACTGATGTTGACATTATAATTGTGAATAAAAGCAGAGAGTATTATACAGTCGGGCTGGTTCGACTGTACTTTTCTTACTTATTTCTTTTAATTTGAACAGAAACTTTTTTTTTTTCGTACTAAAATCTCAAATTTGACTTCCATATTTGGAAATGACATTAAATACGCGCTTTGGCATACTAAGCAACAAATTTTGGATTGTTTGGTGGGGTCAATTTCCATCCAAGCCCTCTCAATAGCGTTTTTAAGCTCTTGGACTGTGCTATATTGCCGATTTTCCCTATACACCTTTCGTACTAAGATGCCCCAAAGGTTTTCAATCGGGTTGAGATCAGGGGATCTTGCTGGCCGGTCCATTAGCTCAATATTTTTAGCAGAAAACCAGGCCTTTGTTTCCTTGCTAACGTGGATTGCGGCGTTATCCTGTTGGAAAATCCAGTCTCTACGACCATTTTCATTCAAAAATGGTATGAGACTGTTTTCCAATACTGCGATGTAGTCGGCACTCTTCATTCGTGAAGACACAAACTGAAGCTCTAAACAACCTAGAGATGAAAACGCTCCCCAAACCATCACATTCCCACCTCCAAAATTTCGTTTAGAAAAGTAAAGAGGCTCTTTCCTCAGATCATGCCAATAACGGCGAAAGCCATCAGGACCATCCAAATTCCATTTTTTTTCATCCGAAAATATTACCTAAAATGTTTAAACTTAGAAAAAAGCAAAACATTGGATAATTTTGAATGGCTTACTGATGACCATTTAGTGCTCATGTTTCTGCGTCCAAACTCCATTCGTGCAAGCTTGCGCTCAGCTTTTAGGGCTGGTACGCATCTCATTAGTTCATTTTTTGTTGAACCTGAGCATTTCAATGTCCTCCAAACTGTGGTGCGACTCACATTCTTGTCGACAACAGTTTGTAAGTCGCGCAAACTTTTCGAAGATTTGCTTGCATTTCTCAATATTTTGCGCTCATCCCGTTCAGAAAGAATTTTTTTTCTTCCTGATCGTTTTGTGGAGCCATAAGCATCGGGATCTTTTAAGAAATATTGAACTACTCGATGGCTCCTCCCCAGTTTGCGAGCAATTTCCCGACCACTGCATCCTTCATCCGTGTAGGCAATTATTTTGCCTTTTTTAAGCTCAGTTAAGCTTTCTCCTCGTGGCATGTCTTTTTACAATCAAATTTTACAAGTTTTTTATCAAAAGTAAACACCAACTTGACGCTTGCACTGTTCAAAACGCATTTATTGCAGTTGGCGTTATAATTTTGAAACATACTTAAAACAGAATTATCGCGAAAAACAAAGTACCGTTAATTGTCCAAATCTAATACTCACTGTGCATTGTTATCTCATTTATACATTTTCTTTCGTAGAACATCAAAACAGAAAAACAATTACTGTTGCAGAGATAAAGCGACAAAATTGGTGGCGTGGCATCAAAAAAAAAAGATTCTTGTATTGACTGACTAAATATCGAATCGATAGAGACCAAACTCGAATTTGTAGTTCTTACCATCTCTGAAATCGACTTGTTCATACGGACAGACAGACGCACATGGCTATATCGACTCGGCTTGTGATGCTGATCAAGAATATATATACTTTATGGGGTCTGCCACTCCTCCTTCTGCCTGTTACAAACATTTGCACAAACCCAATATACTCTTGCAGAGAGTATAAAAAAAGATTCTTGTATTGACTGACTAAATATCGAGTCGATTGAGATCAAATTCGAACTTGTAGTTTTTACCATCGACTCGGCTTGTGACGCTGATCAAGAATATATATACTTTATGGGGTCTTTCACGCCTCCTTCTGCCTGTTACAGAACATGTGCATACAGACAAACAGATGAACATATATTCGATTATGCTTTGTTTTTCAACGTGTTTTAATGAAAGTACTGTCCATTATAATACCCGGATACCGATTTTAACAATATAATCAGCAATATATGCAGAGAGTACTATACAGTCGTGCGGATTCGACTATACTTTTCTTTCTCCTTATATGTATTACACATATATGGCTATAAGAACTCGGCCATTGATATATATATATAGTTGCACCAATGGCCGAGTTGATATATACATGTCCGTCTGTCCATCTGTGCTAAAAATGGACCTCAGAGACTGAGAGCTAGAAAAGGTGCAGCGGTTACAAATGAAAAATTAAATGCCCAAGAAATAGAAGTTGATTTTATTTTTTTTGACACACCCACTTCAGGGCAAGCTATGTTTGGTATGTTCTTGTTATATATATTATATTTTAAATTACAGTCATATTCAAATATTAATTTCGAATACAAGGAGAGTACGCGGTCTTTTACAGTCGACGCGCTCGACTGTAGCCTTTCTTACTTGTTTTCTTTTTTATTTATGGTCGGATTCTTATGAAACTTTCAGGATAGTTTGATATAATTAGTTTTCACACGAATTTTAAATAACAATACTGTTCGATAAGAACAAATGGCTTTAAAACGGTATGCAAGTTTAAACATTTTTTTATTTCTTTCGGAAAAAGTGGGCCCAAAATTTTTGATGTCATTGATTTTATGATGTCCCTAGGAAACTGTTTACCAAATTTGGTATTCCAACAGCAGACCATTGGTTTATAAACAAATACAAAAAATGATAACTGGCATCTCTACCACTTAGGCCACACTCCGTTTGATAATTGCCGTCACTAATACAAATAAACATAGAGTTATCTATTTTTTTCAACCATTACATTTATACAATTTTACAATTTATACGCCAATTGACTAACCGCAACCATACCCTGTTGCACAAGTTAAAATTCTATAATTACATTTTTGTTTTAAATTTCAAATAGTATATTTATAAATTTCATTGTCGGGAATTGAACCTGAGAATTTACGCGCAAGTTGCATAACACACCGCTACACCACCAGTTGCACCAAGCCCTGTATGTGAGACAGCTCCGATTATTTTCATTTAAATATAATAATGCTATATAAAAAATATAAAAAAATAAAAGCATAAGAAGTTATCTTCGGCTAGCCGAAGATTAAATACCTTTGCAGACACGCATATTGCGTTAAATTTATTTGTATCACTAATTGTTCCAACAGTAGCTATATGAATGAAATTTGGTCAACACATTGGGAATGATAACAAAAGCATACGGCGTGGATGAAATCGCTCAATAGATATCAAAAATTTTCATACTAAGCTTTTCAACCGATTGTTCCTATGGCAGCTATATGATATAGCGATCCGATCCGATTTTAACATATGAACTGCGTGCATAGAGAATACACATGTGTACCAAGTTTTATCACGATAGCTTCAAAACTAAAAGACTAGTTCGCATAGAAACAGACGGACAGACGGACATGGCTATATCGAGCGGGCTGTTGATGCTGATCAGGAATTTATATACTTTATAGGGTCGGAAACGGCTCCTTCAATGCATTACAAACATCGTGAAAAAAACAATATACTCTCTACAAGGGTATAAAAATTATATCTCTGAGTCTGTGCCGGGTCTTAGGTTTACATTCATGTGCGAAAAATAATAACAGGCATCTCTACTACTTGGGCCACGATTTGATCACAAATTAGTGCGGCTAATGATTATATAAACATAGTGCTATCTCTTTTTATTCAACCACGTGCATTGACAATTCTCTATAACGGATACTTTGTTACCTCTTAGCTCACTTGTTTATAGTTGGATGTTTATGCAACTTTCAGGATAGTTTGATATGATTTGTCTTTAAACGAATCTTAAATTACAACACTGTACGATAAGGACAAATTCCTTAAAAACGGCATCGAAATTTAAAATTATTTTGGTATTTTGGGGGCGTGGCAGCCCTAAAGTTTTAATGACATTGCATTTATGCTGTCTCTAGGAACCTGCGTATAACGTAAAGTTTCCGAGGTATCTCTGTTTTTTTGCTTATTGCGGGGGCGGTAGGGAGCGTGGCACCGATTTGAAATAAACTTGATCTGCTCGAGAAAGTTACGGAACTTTTATTACAAATTTGGTGTCTCTAGCTCTTATAGTCTCTGAGATCCAGGTGTTCATACGGACAGACGTACAGACAGACAGACGGACATTGCTATATCGACTCGGCTGATGCTGGTCAAGAATTTATATACTTTATAGAGTCGGAAAAGCTTCCTTCTGCCTGTTATGCACATTTCGCTTCTGACAAACCTAATAGACCCCTATACTCTTTTTTAGAGTACGGGGTCTAAAAAAGATTTTTGTATTGACTGACTAAATATAGAGTCGATAGAGACCAAATTTGAACTTGCCGCTCTTATCATCTCTGAAATCTGTGTGTTCATACGGACAGACAGACGGACAGACGAACAGACAGACGAACATAGCTATATCGACTCGGCTTGTGATGCTGATCAAGAATATATATACTTTACGCCTCCTTTTGTCTGTTACATACATTTGCACAAACCCAATATACTCTTGTAGAGAGTATACAAATATTTTGGACCTGTCCACTCCTCCTCATCCATATTACATACCCTCCAACCTTTATAGTATATCCTTTTACTTTGCGAATAACAGGTGTAATGGTGAAAAAACACCCCAGGGTAAATGGTAAAATGTAAAGGTTCTCAGACCCGAGCACGCATACGGACATTGACTTGGTCATTCGGCCCCGGGCTCGCATCAAAGCCCGAGACAGCGAATAACCAAAGATATGACAGCAGCAATATCCGCGTCCGTCTCTTCTAAACTCCCCTTTCCTATTGCTATACCACCCCTATCCCCACTAGTGCGGCATGTGTATACTTCACAGCGAAATCTTTTCTCTGGCTAATAGAATTCAAACGCATGATGACTCCGAGTAGTCTCTTTCTCGAAGCAGTTCCACTTGCACTCGGGTTCCTATTCTGTGTGCTGCCCATTGCTTTCCACTCTCTCATTGCTAGACCATGACTGGGTTCTGACGAAAGCATAAAAGTGAAAGTACGTGACATTACGTTGAGAAAAGTTCACGAGGGTTGTCCCAAACATTTGCGAAAACGAACTAAACAAGTAAGAAAGGCTACAGTCGAGCGCGCCGACTGTAAAAGACCCCGTACTCTCCTTGTATTCGAAATTTATATTTGAATACGACTGTAATTTAAAATTTAAGTTTTAAAATTAAATTTTAAAAAAAATTTTAAATCAGTCACTGATGGGATTTGAACCCGCGCTTACTGACGCAAGTTCCATATCATGCTGCCCTACTAGTTGCACCACTACATTCATTACGCGCTTCATGGGCTACTTTGTTGTCTAATTGCTCAGTTGTTTATAGTTGGATTTTTATGCAACTTTCAGGTTAGTTTGATATAATTTGTCTTTAAACAAATTTTGAACTACAATACCGTACTACATTACCAAATGCTTTAAAAACGGCATGTAATTTTGAAAAATTTGCTCAGTTTTTGTGGGAAGAGGGGGCGTGGCAGACCAAAATTTTGAATGACGTTGCATTTGTGTTGTCTCTAGGAACCTGCGTACCAGAATTGGTGTTCCTAAGTGCTATAGTTACAAAGATATTCGCAGAAAACATCAATTTTTTCCGAGGTGTGTCTAGTTTTTTGCTTATTGCGGGGGCGGTGGGGGGCGTGGCGCCGACGGACTTTCATTAAAAAATTTGGTGTCTATAGCTCTTGTAGTTTAAAAGATCCAGGTGTTCATACAGACGGACAGACAGACGGACAGACGGACGGACGGACAGACGGACATTACTATGTCGACTCGGCTGTTGATGCTGATCAAGAATATATATACTTTATAGGGTCGGAAAAGCTTCCTTCTGCCTGTTACGCACATTTGGCTTCTGACAAACCTAATAGACCCCTATACTCTTTTTAAGAGTACGGGGTCTAAATATGTATATATGGCAAAGAACTTTAGAGTTGCATCTTAAACTGAATTTCATATTATTTTTTTGGGTAATTCTACGATTTTTAGATCCCGTACTCTTAAAAAGAGTATCTTAATGAAAATAATCGGAACCGTCTCACAGGGAGGTGGTGGTGCAATTAGTAGTGTTCCGGCGTGTTCTGCATAAGTTGAGTATAAGTTCGCAGGTTCAATTCCCGACAGTGAAATTTTCTAATATACTTTTTTAAATTTCAAAAAAAAATGTAAATATACAATATCAACTGGTGAAACAGGGTTGTGGTTAGTCTTTTATTTCTAAACCAATGGTCTGCGGTTCGAACCCGGCACAGACTCAGAAATTAAATTTTTTTTGTGCTTGTTATATAATAACATTATTATATGTAAATGAAAATAATCGGATCTCTGTCTAATGTGGGGCGTGGTGCGAATGATAGGGTTGCGTCGCGTTATGCATCTTGCGTATAAGTTCGCAGGTTCAATTCCCGACAGTGGAGTTTATTTATATACTTTTTTAAATTTCAAACAAAAATGTAAATGAAGAATTTTAACTGGTGCAACAGCCAATGGTCTGCGGTTCGAACCCTGCACAGACCCAAAAATTTAATTATTTTTTTATTTTTAAAATAACTACATTATTATATATAAATGAAAATAATCAAATTTCTCCCAAATGAATGGTGTGGTGTAGCTAGTAGGGTTGCGGCATGATATGGAACTTGCGTCAGTAAGCGCGGGTTCGAATCCCATCAGTGACTGATTCAAATTTTTTTTTAAATTTAATTTTATAACTTAAATTTTAAATTACAGCCGTATTCAAATATTAATTTCGAATACAAGGAGAGTACGGGGTCTTTTACAGTCGGCGAGCTCGACTGTAGCCTTTCTTACTTGTTAATTGTAGAAATGCTTGTAAGAAATGCTTCCTACATGGAACATGCTGAGAATTGAGAAACCTGAAATATGCCTTTTTATACTCTCTGCAAGAGTATATTGGGTTTGTGCAAATGTATGCAACAGGCAGAAGGAGGCGTGGCAGACCCCATAAAGTATATATATTCTTGATCAGCGTCACAAGCCGAGTCGATATAGCCATGAACGTCATTCTGTCTGTCTGTCTGTCCGTATGAACACACAGATTTCAGAGATGGTAAGAGCTACAAGTTCGAATTTGGTCTCAATCAACTCGATATTAAGTCAGTCAATACAAGATTTTTTTTCGATGCCATGGCCCATTCGCCCATAATGAGTAAAAAACCCGTCACACCTCGGAAAAAATTTATGTTTTCACCGAATATCTCAGTAACTATGGCGCTTAGGAATACCAATTTTGGTACACGTATTCCTAGAGACCGCATAAATGCAATGACATCAAAAGCTGCCACGCCCCCTTTTTTCCGCAAGAAATAAAAAAAATTTTCAAACTTGCATGCGGTTTTTAAAGCATTTATTCTTATCGCACAATGTTGTTGTTTATGATTCGTTTGAAGACGAATTATGTCAAACTCTCCTGAAAGTTTCATAAGAATCCGACCATAAACAAAAAAGGAATGAAGCAACAAAAATTGTATTCGAGCGCATTGCCATGAGTGCGAGAGAGACAGCGCTAGTATTGCCGACCCACATATATGTATGTGCATACATTTAACGTCAAACAAATTTGTATGTACTTACAGACAACCACATGTTTGTTCGATTATGATTAGTTTTTGTTTTTGTTTTAACGTGTTCTAATACAAGAACTATCTATAGTAATATCCGAATACCGATTTTAACATTATAATTGAGAATAAAAGCAGACAGTATTATACGGTCGGGCGTGTTCGACTGTACTTTTCTTACTTGTTTTTTCCTATAATCACTATTATGGAGCTTGAATGAAATGGAATTGAAATAATGAAAAATTGCTGTCGTAATGTATGGTATACGAACAATTTCTCAATCTCACCTCAAAACTAGGCGCGCTTCAAATTCTTAACTCTACCCGGCCATTCTCCCAAGTAACTGACGAGTTTGACGCAGTGAACGCACCGGCCGCTGGGATGGACGCTAACTGAACCTGGACTTAGAGCTAAAGCTGATGCTGGTCCTACTTTTATTTGTAAAACTTTTGGACAGACAAGGGAGTCCTGAAGAAAACAGGAGAGGCGATGTCTATGTCAGGAACGGTGTAGTTTGTTTCGTAAGTTTAGCAAAAACCATTAACGACGCACCGTGGCCACTTTTTATACCCTTGCAGAGGGTATATTGTTTTTGTCACGATGTTTGTAACGCATTGAAGGAGGCGTGGCAGACCCCATAAAGTATATATATTCTTGATCAGCATCAACAGCCTAGTCGATATAGCCATGTCCGTCTGTCCGTCTGTTTCTATGCGAACTAGTCTCTCAGTTTTAAAGCTATCGTGATGAAACTTGGTACACATGTGTATTCTCTCTGCACGCAGTTCATATGTTAAAATCGGATCACTATATCATATAGCTCCCATAGGAACATTCGTTTCAAAAAAAAATTTTTTTTGAGCTAGCTCCACCAAACTCAGCCTATATGCATTTAGTACTAAATCCCACGTGCAAACCAAATTTCATCCAGATCGGAACACCATATCATATAGCTGTCATAGGAACAATCGGTTAAAAATGCCGAAAATGCTTAGTATGAAAATTTTCAGTGTCTCTTGAACGATTTGAACCAAATTCTCGCAATATGCATTCTTTACCATTTTCCATCAGCTGACCAAATTTTATCCAGATCGGACCACTATGATATAGCTGCCATAGGAACAATCGGTTGAAATGCTTAGTATGAAAATTTTCTATGTCTATTGAGCGATTTCATCCAAATTCACGCAATATGCCTTTGGTATCATTCCCAATGTGTTGACCAAATTTCATTCAAATCGGACTACTATATCATATAGCTGCCATAGGAACAATCGGTTGAAATGCTTAGTATGAAAATTTTCTATGTCTATTGACCGATTTTAACCAAATTCGCACAATGTGCATTTATTATCATTCCCTATATGCTCAAAAAAGTTCATTCAAATCGGACTACTATATCATATAGCTACTGTTGGAACAATTAGCGATTAAAATAAAATATGCGTGTCTGCAAGGGTATTTAATCTTCGGCTAGCCGAAGATAACCTTTTTTTCTTGTTTATTCTTCCTTTTTCTTTGGTTTTGTGGGTTCAGTCGGAAGAGTTTTAGCCTCGTTCAAATTGAAAAGAAAAGGACAAAGAAAAAATGTGAAAAGCTGTAAACTTTTAAAAGTTTGAATTTTTGTAGCCGATGCTGTTGCTGTTGCCGTACCCGCGCCGTTCAAAAGTTGGCCACTTTGGAGCTGAAGGCTGCCGCTCATTTGGTCAGATTCGTAAAGGACATCAATAGGGATGCAAGGAAGGGACAGGGCCAGGTGGCACTCGAATGGGACAGGTCTTTGCTATGCGTTTCTTGGCCCCTTCTTGCCGTGACACGGCCCAGACAAGGAAATTCATTTTGTCGCTTCGTTTAATGGCTGCGTAGATGACAAAGTGAATTTTCAGTGGATGCCAACATTAAATTCGTATATTTTCATTTCTTTCCTTCTTTTTTAAGCTTCGGGCCGGGTCGGAGAGGTCATTAATAGTATTATATACCCAAGATCCACCCAAGAAAAAAATACAACATTAAATTTAGGCAACAAAATAAGTGGCCTTATTAAAGTCTGCTAACACACATTAACTAAATGGAATTAAATGAATGGAAAGCTGATAACGATGACTTCCTTCTTCCTCGCTCTTTCTCCATTTCTCTCCCACTACCAACTTCCCTCATTTGCTTTAGATTATTTTATAATTTTCTATACCATGTAATGCATGGAATTTAAACCCATTTATGCGTTGTTGTAATATTTCTAATTTATTATTCAAAACACATTATTTAAAAACTTTAAATGACCATGGAACTTTTATTTATCTTCAGAATTGTCAATCCTTTTTCAGAAATATGAGATCTACGAGTACTTACATGTAAAATGATCATTTTCAATATAACATTTTCGTTATAACATTCAGCGCTTCTAGATTTTTAAACAATCCTCTTGGCTGCAGCTTACCCATCTCGAAGAAAGTGCAGTTAAGGGGACGTGGAAGCGCGAAGGCGGGAAGGGCGGTGAACTGTCAAAGTCGTTTCATTTGCTGACTTTTGCCAACAGTAATTTTATTGTCATTCACATTTGTTTATGACTGCATTAATAGGCTGTGCCCAGTGACAGCTGTGGGAACTTTGACAAAGTGGGTTACGCACGCTAAAAAAGAGGCGTGGCCGAGCCAAAACCCAACCTAACCTAACGTAACCTAAGCGACGAAACGAACCCAATTTCACGTCGTGGGCGTTTTGCAATGCAATTTCCCAGCCTTAGAACTAGTCGGACGTTCAAGTTTTGCATTGTTCACAGCCCAAAGTTGTACTCGTATAATTAAATAGGCGTTACCGAAGCATGTGTTACATCCATGTGTCACCCCATTTCCTTTTCCCTGCCTTCTCTTCCCTGTTTTTAACCAACTATCGATTGTGGTTCACACAACTGCACCAATCGAATTGGTAAACTACCAATTTGAACAAATCATGTTATATAATGATTTAAAATTAATTGTTTTTCAAAAAGATTGAAAATTTAATAGCTCAATTTCTGGTTTTAATATAAAGAATTTTCTTTAATGAAGTTTGCCAGAAAAAATTTGGAAAAAAGGAGTTCCAGGCTGGCACAGTAAATGAAACAAGAAGGACATAGTCGCCTCGCGACTTTAGGATACCCGTTAATCAGTTTTAATATGCTATAAAAAATAAGGTATGATAATAAAATTAGTGCCATCGTTGAGGAAAGCTTGGTAAGCACAAAAATTGTTCATACATTATATTTTTTTAGTTGATTTATTTTTTTTTAGCGATTTTGGAGAAAAGTCGTTTATATATACTACTGTGGGCAAAAAGTAAGGTGAATTTTTTTTTGTAAAATGTTAATTCTTTATTGGCCGTCAGCCGTCGGATATACAGGGGGAAGAACAGTGGATTTCGATCTTACTGCCGTAACTGTATATACCGTCGGAAGTGCGACTATACTCTCCACGCGAGGGCGGCTGGAAGCAGGTCCTTGGTACGGTCATGTCTCTGCCTTGGATGCTGACTTGGCCATGAACAACGGACTAGGGGTGAACCCAAGCAAAACAGAGCTGGTCCTATTCACAAATAAATATAAAATCCCAACACTCAGACTCCCCACCCTGCGAGGAGAGTCACTCAAGCTGAGTGATAAAGCCAAATTTCTGGGCGTATTTCTTGATCGGAAATTGAACTGGAAGGCGTGCATAGAAGACAGAGCACGGAAAGCCTCAGTTGCCCTTTTTACTTGTAGAAAAACAATCGGACTAAAATGGGGTTTAAACCCTCATATCACCAAATGGCTCTATACTGCAATCGTACGACCAATCCTCTTGTATGGAGTTGTAGTATGGTGGCCCGCCTTGAAAAGAAGGACCGTCCTTGATAGACTCAGTAGAATGCAACGTATGGCAGGACTCCTCGCTCTGAGGGCCCTGCGCACCACCCCTGGAGAGGCTGTCGACGCCATCCTTCATTTTCTTCCTATAGATCTAATGGGCTCAAAAACGGCTACTCTAGCCGCACTCTGAATGAGAGAAGCCAACCTCTGGAAACCCAATGCGGTAGGACATTCAAATATCCTACTAGAACTACCTTACGGAATCCAGTATACCGATTACTGTATTCCCACGGAGCACACATACACTCCTTTCAGAGTGGTTTTCCCAACCAGAGAGGCATGGAGCAACGCCTCTCCATTTACGAACACCTCCCTGGATTTCTACACCGATGGTTCAAGATCAGAGGGTCGCACAGGTGGGGGACTTTACTGTCCCGATCTTGGCATTTCTAAATCATTTAGGATGCCTGATCACTGCAGTGTCTTCCAGGCGGAAGTTAAGGCCATTCTAGAAGCTCTGCATATCATAAACTCGAATATCCCCTACAGGTGCAGAATTAGCATCTTTTCTGACAGCCAAGCAGCCCTTAAGTCTTTAGCGGCTGTATCTAGTAACTCCAAATTACTAAACGAATGTCGCAGATCTCTGATGGAGATGGCTGAACATTTCGATATTCTCCTCATATGGGTCCCTGGCTACAGCAACATAGAAGGAAACTGTGTTGCAGATGAACTCGCGAGGATGGGTACAGTCTCTGCTCTCGACAATGAGAGTGAGCAGGTACACATACCCCTGGCGTCGTACAGGTTCATGATTGAAAACCATTTTGAGAATCTGGCAGGCTTAAGGTGGGAAACCACCGCAAAATGCAGAATCTCTCGACTCACTTGGCCCACTCGGTCGAAACACCGAACACGCATGCTATGCATGCTAACACGGAAAAGCTGCTCTGCAGTCTTTCGCACCCTCACAGGACATTGGCTGATAGGGATACATGCCTCCAGACTGTCCGTTAACTCGCATGACTTCTGTAGAAGCTGCGGCAACGAAGAAGAGGAGGAGACGGTGATCCACTTCTTCTGCCACTGCCCAGCACTTAGTCAACTTAGACTGAGGTTCCTGGGCGCTTACTTCATCAGTAACCTGTCGGAGTTGTCAATTATACAGCCCAAACAACTCTCGCGGTACATCCACGCCTCAGGCTGGAATCACAGCGAGAGCGTCCAAACTGCTAACATACACACCTAGCTTCCCTTCTCCCTGTATACTGTTTACTAAACGTAGTCCTTGACCCCACTTATGGTATCACAACGAGCCGACCAACGGCCCATGTGTGTTGGTGCTATCTGTAGCACCAACAGCCATTCTACCTAACCTAATTCATTATTTATTCTTGTAAATCAATTTCATCCCCTTCAAAGTAATCACCTTTCGATGAAATACACTTATGCCAACGTTTTTTTCAATCCTCGAAACATGCCAAATAGTCTTTTTCCGGTATAGCCATCAGCACCTTCTTTGATTCAGCTTTTATCTCCTCAATCGACTCGAAACGCGTTCCCCGGAGTGGTCTTTTGAGTTTTGGGAAGGGCCAGAGGTCACACGGCGAACACGGTGGTTGTGGAACGATATGCGTCGAATTTTTGTCGAAATGGTCACGAAGAACGAGTGCAGTGTGAGACGGTGCATTCACTTTATTGACGTGTTGGTCATCTGTTGACGTCGATGGTCGTCCGGAGCGCTCCAAGTCATCAACGCGTTCTCTACCCTTTTTGAAGTCTTTGTACCATTTATAAACATTTTTCCGCGACATGATCAAATCACCAAAAGCCTTCTGCAACATCCACAACGATTCCGGAGCCGAAATTTCAAGAGTGCTTGGACATTTTGCGATCTCTAAGCCTTTCTATCTCTTATAGTCTGTGAGATCCTTTTATTCAAACCGACGGACCGACGAACAGACGGACATGGCAAAATCGACTCGGCTGTTGATGCTGATCATGAATATATAAACATTATGGGGCCTGTCACGCCCCGTAACTATGAAAAGTAAATAGTAAAAGTTAGGAGAGCATTGGAGATAGACTAGAAATAGGTATAACATTTATATGATAAGTAATTAGTTTCTTTAAGTTTGTCTAGGAAAGTAAAAACTGATATATGATATAATATATACATAATAATATATTTAAATATGTTCCATGACAGGGGGTGTCTGGGCAAGAAAGAGTGAGAAGTAGGGTGGGGGAGTGGGAAGCTGTGTGACCAAATATTAAAATAAATTTGTAATTCAAAAGAGCGTACAATAAATTTCGACACTATGCCCAAAGTAGAAAAGATGAAAAAAAAAAAAAAAAATTATAAATAAGTTGACTCTATGTGGTTAGGGGTAGGGTAGGAAAGGGGCTAAAGAGTAAGGAGTAGGACTTTGCTGATTTGTGTTTGTCGTTGGCAAAGTACTTGAAGAATTACACACAATGCATGCATTATTCATGCTGACTTCAGAATTTGCGTTACAAAGTAAAAAATGTTGTAAGGACACTTCTGCCTAGCAGGCACACCACATATATGTGTGGGTAGGTGGGTGTGTAGGTTTGTGGATGTGTGCGGATGTGTGTGTTGGTGACAGCGAAAAACGGCTTATTCCCGTTCTTCGCTGTCACTAACACACAAATCCACACAAGTGTGAATAAAAGTTAAATGTAAAGCAAAAGCAAAAAGTACAGAATAGTCAAGTAAACCGCTGATAGATTAGAGTTTTCGGCCCGGTCTTCACAAGCCAAAGCTACCTTCTCTAAATCAGCACACCACTAACTCACTACCGTCGCGCTTTGCGGACGTCTCTTGCATGCAAATTGGCGCACAACTAATGTACATAATCATGTCAGATGCCAGTTTGAAGAAGAAGAAGCGGAGGACGCGGAGGAAGTGAAGAAAAAAGAAGAATATGGAGAAGGGTAAGTGCAACAACTTCCACGACTGTAGCAGGCATTTTCAATTGACACAGCGCTGAAAAGAGCAGGAAGTACGCAAGGAGCGTGGTCGGGAGAGGGTAGATACGGTGAGAGGTTATGAGATGATGTTATGTGACCATTAAATATTGACAATTGCATATCTACTTCGGCCTGAAGGCATAACAAGTACATTCTGCTCTTGCCATAAATCAACAGTCAAGATATCAAAGACTCTGTTTTACAATTTTAACTGCTAAGAATTCCCAAAGGATGTGAGCAACACTTCTGGGCTGAGTATGCGAACAATTTTGATCTGTCTTCCCCTTCTATTCAATATTTCATTATAATTTCGATTGTCGATCAAAACATCATAATATAAATCGAAAGTTTAAAAACAAAATCAATTGAATCAGCCTATTGGGTACTTTTCCAAGAAATAAAACAGGTCAGCTCTGTACAAATCCTCGCACTTTCAAAAACAATTACAATTTTAACCTCATTAAGGTTAGTTCATTTTATATCGGTATTGCATTTATGGCAAAATCGGTACACCATGAATAATTGGTACCTTGGTACACTTTTGTAGTACATTTCAACTGAAACTGATACAATTTTTAAACGTTGGTAAAATCGTCAAATCAACTCTTTTCAAATGTTCATTTGAGTGACTAATTCATTAAAGAATTAATTAATATTTGAAAACAACTTGGCCTACTTATTTATAAGCATTAACAAATTTATTTAATAAGAAAATGCCTGTGATACTGATCCACCATTTGTCAAATTATTTACGAAATTGACTACAAAAGCCAACACTTAAGGGGTTGAGAGAGTTTCAGAAATTTTGAAACTCTAATTTTACTATATTCTCCCAAAATTAAGAGCCGATCCGAGGAAAATTGTAAGCCTTGAGAAGTTCCACTCATTAGGTCTATTAAATTTACCTAAAGCGAAATATGTGTAACAGGTATTTATTGAGCGATTTCATTCAAATTCATGCAATATGCATTTGTTATCATTCGCAATGTATTGTCCGAATTTCATTCAAATCGTACTACTATATCATATAGCTGCCATAGGAACCATCAGTTGTAATACTTAATATGAAAATTTTCAATGCTCACAAAATTTCATTCATATAGCTACCGTTGGAACAATTAGTGATTAAAATAAAATTAACGCAATATGCGTGACTCCAAGGGTATTTAATCATCGGCTAATATAAATATAGAATTTATTTTTTTTAATTTTATTTAAAAATTTAAATTTAAAAAGACGCAAAACATGTATTTTAAACAAAGCATGTAAGGAAATATAAATACGAATATATATACATGTATTACATGTGTATGTTTTAATTATTAATCACTCTGCATCTTCTTCACCTTTTTTTCTTTGTATGGAAAACATGTGCAACATATAAAAAAATAGCTGATTTTGGTCTCTGAAAACCTCTTAACACCTTAATGCCGTTTTAGCTTATCAGTAATGAAAGCAAGGCTTTCAAGAAACGTAGTGAATTACTGTTTTTAACTATTAATTCAATAGTCGAGGTCACCCGACTTTAATTTTATCCTCTGTATTGCGGGAAGCTTTAAGCTAAAGAAAACCAACAAAATTGAAGCGAATTCCCAACTCTTATCAATCCACTCACGCTCCCATCATCAACAGAAGAAGAAGAAAAAAAAAAAAGGATGGTTGAGGTTCAATTTCTCATATTCAACGGAAAATGAAGGAGGAAAAGAAGTGAGCGAAGAGGGCGAAGGGTGCGGAGTAGTAGGAAAAAACTAACTACATCATAAACTAGAAACATGTGAGAAAATGGTTGAGTTTTAGTGGAAGTCGATGGGTTGCATGTGAGGTCGGTGGAAATTATGTTGATAACTTCACATGATCCTGGCATTAGACCTGCTCTAGCTTCAGCTCCTCCTCTTCCTCTCCTCTTCTCTCCGCTCCCTCTACCACTACTCCCGCTGTGGTTTGAGAGATGAAAATGTGCACGTACTGACTTAAGTATATTTAAGCATATGGAGAGAATCAAGTGAAAATCAATAAAAATCAAACACATCTACACAAATCACATGAAAATCGATGTGGGACTCGGAATGCTGAAAGGGAACAGGACGATGAGAGACAGGGGCGTAGCAAAGCTGTGCTAAGCGAGGCGGGGCCGGGCAATAGCAATGATTCCGATGTAACCGAAACTTAAAGGATTGCGAATAGGACTCCATTCGCCCCCCCTCGATCTACTCATCTGCTTGTTTTTGTTTTATTGGTAAAACGTGCAACGCATTATATAGAAACCAATAAGAAAACTTTTCAGATAAACATCAAGGAAACCCCTAGATACCCTTTCTAAAGAAAGAAAACCAGAAATGATTCTGCATTTACTATTTCTTTTTTTTATGGTATTTCGATAATCTACCCCATCTAATACCATTAAAGTTCAGTATTTTTGTAATATCGAAATGTTTAAAAAATCAGGGATTCTGGATTTAAATCTATTCTATCTATTTCTAATCAAAAACAAATATTTTAATTCTATAAATCATGGTAAAAGACCGGATTTGAATGAATTGTTTGTTTATTAATTATTATTAAGAAAATATTCAATGTTTTCACTGCCCATTTTTTTCATTCAAAAAGTTTTTGTATCTCGAATTTGAGCTTTTCGACTAAAGCTACCCCCGTTAGGATATATGCAAGTAGTAGCCACGTTAGGGTACTTCACAACGAAGCATTAGTAGTCCATTCCCTGGGCTCGTTCAATCGTATCCTTCTCTAGCTTTTCAGTTCTATTCTCTCAGTTCCGCATTTCTTTTTATTACAGTCGGGTAGCACCATCATCTTTTCAGAGGTACAATCTCTCTTTCTCTCTGTGTCGCTCTCTTCGTAGTTTTCAATTTTGATTTTTCTTTTTGTACTGTTGTTGGAAAAGGATTGAGCCGATATTTTAAGTGCTTTGGCAAAACAAACGCAGCTTTTAGCGGAATTTACTTCCATGAGGGGTTCTCCTTTGATGTTTGCAATCTTCCCTCCCCCTCTTCTACGCCCCTTGAAGTGCTTTTGAGTGTACTACAAAAATCGGAACGGAACGTGTTTAAAATTTTATTTATAGCTTTTCCTTTCATAAGTTAAACACAAGGGCATTCAAAGTTTACAGTTTGCAGTTTAAGAGGGTTTATCTATTCTTAAGCTGTTAAATCGTAAGCTCCACTTAAATTTTTTTTTCAGTTTAAAATAACAAACTACACAGTCTTAAATTGCTTGACACTGAAAAACTTGAATCTTTCCTATATTTCCTTCCTATATTTCCACTATGGGTGCGATTTTAGGACTAGTTACTTAATCTATTCTCTGAAGCCCTTAAAAAAACCCTTAGGTATTTAATTAGGTGGGTTTGTCTATAAGTATATAAGTTAGGGATACCTTTACAGATTTAAATTTATTGATTCTTAATTATCTTCAAATCATGTTTTGGAATTATTATAAGTCATTAATTAGAAGAGTTTTCCGACAATATGCATCATATTTTATTTTCTAACAGATATATATATATATATATATGAAATATATATGAAAGGACCGACGATTTTACGTCGTTATACCCGGTAGACGCTTTAACCGTACGTAACCCCATATAAACTTGTATGAAAGGACCGCCCAAGTTATCGAATTTTGTCGCAATGACCGGAAAAACGCTTTTAGCGGAGTCGGTATAACCGGATTCTACTGTACCAATTTTGAAATGATGGTCAGTCTAATTTGTGAGCAGATTATTTTTATACTCTCTGCAAGAGTATATTGGATTTGTGCAAAAGTAGAAGGAGGCGTGGCAGACCCCATTCTTGATCAGTATGAACAAACAGATTTTAGAGATGGTAAGAGCTACAAGTTCGAGTTTGGTCTCTATCGACTCGATATTTAGTCTGTCAATACAAGAATCTATGTTTTCGGCGAATATCTCATTAACTATGGCACTTAGAAATACCAATTTTGGTACACAGGTTCCTAGAGACAGCATAAAAGCAATGACATCACGCTGTCACGCCCCCTTATTCCGTAAGAAATAAAAAACTTTTCAAACTTGCATGCCATTTTAAAGCCATTTGTTCTTATCGTAGAGTATTGTTATTTATGATTCCTTTGAAGACAATTCATATCAAACTATCCTGAAAGTTGCATAAAAATCCATCAATAAACAACAGAGCTACCGATTATAAAGTTAATATTTAAGTCAATGCATGAGTGCGAGCGCTACAGAAACATACACACAGATATACATATATATGTGCATACATATAACGTCAAATGAATTTGTATGTGCATACAGAGAAACATATGTATTTTCTATTATAAATTGTCTTTTTTGTTGTAACGTGTTCTAATACATGAACTATCTATTGCAATATCCGGATACTGATATTGACTTTATAATTGGAAATAAATGCAGAGAGTATTATGCGGTCGGGCTCGTTCGACTGTACTTTTCTTACTAGTTTTTTTTTTCTTCAAATTGTTGCCACGTCCATACCGCCCCCGCAATTACTCGACTGTAGCCTTTCTTCCTAGATTTATTTTATCATGTATACATATTCAATGGTAAATACCTTATAACAAGCTAATGGGTATCTCCTAGCATGAATTCAATTAGTCTAATTATTCCTATAAAATTACAATTTTGTTCGAAAAGTATAGTTTTCGACACGTTCACTACAAGGTATCTTTTAGTAGTATTGATGTTTTTTTGAATAGTTATCAGTTATAAACGACTTATTCAAAGTTGACTACAGGGTATCTCCTAGTCATCAAATCTGCTTTATTTTATTTCCTAATATTTTGAAAAAGTTTTTTATTTGATTGTGGACTTACTCTCATGTTGTCTACAGGATATAAGTCGCAAACTCATTCCGCTGCTGCATTTTAATGAATTTCTTAGAAGTTTTTCAGTTTTCCAGTAGATTTTCGTTTTCACATTTTATTTTGTGCATCCCTATTAGTTGATCAGAGAATTGTGCAGCCTTTGTAGCTGTTGCCCTTGGCGGGGGTGGTGGCGTGTTAGATAAAGAACAAGGAAAAAAGTAGATTAAAATCCCGCTCGGCTCAGGAGCTGTCACTGTTTTAACGATTCATCTTAATACACACAAATAAAAAATGGCGTCAAATGCCGTTGGCCAGTCATTGTAATGTCCCCAGTCCCTCCCTAACGAGAAATCACCCATCCCCTTCCTCTTGGGAAGCGACTATTTGTCAGTGTTGCCAAGACTCTGAGCTGCGGGCGGCATCAGGATCAAGCCGCAATGCTCTATGTGCCACAAACAACAAAAGTTCCTGCCACAAAAACTTGTCACTTATTTTGCTGCTCCTTCTTTTTTCTCCTCTTATTTTTTGTCTGCTGTTAGAGTGTGGTGGGAGTGGCTGGACGCGGCGGGGGTGTAGGCGGGTGCTTTACACATGTCAGTTAATGCTGAAAAAATGTTTACACAACACAATTGCCACGTCAGTGGAATGAAAAAAGGAAGGAAGGGAGTGGGAGGAGGAAGTGCACAGCAAGTGGCAACAAGAAACAGATGCCAAAAAGTTTTGCACCGCTCCACGGCCCCCTCTCGCTCCTAAATCGTCTTGAAGCACTGCAGCAAATGCCGAACAAAATAAAAGTCAGCAACATGCTATTAATCAAATACATGATTTATATATTGAGTTTAGCCTAGAAAACTAGAAAAAAGAGTCAAGAGAACTTAGCAACGTTAGTTTAGAAACATAAACTAGCTAATGACCAGCTATTAACTGAAAAACTACTGCTAAGAAGACCCCATACGCTAAAAAAGAGTAGATAGGTGTATTAAATTAGGCAGAACGAGACGTTTCCGATCCCATAGATCATATTCTTGATCAGCATCAGTAGCCGAGTCGATATAGCAAAGTCCGTCTGTCTGTCCGTCCGTCTGCATGTATGAAAACCTGAATCTTTTAAACTAGGAAGTCTGTCCTTATGTCAGACAAATCAAGTTTATTTCAAGATGTTGCGATCACAACCAAACTCACAGAGTGTATATAATTATAATGTAGCCTCACTAAATTTGGTCCAAATCGGATAACTACAACATATATATATATATATATATATATATATATATACAACTTGAAATAAAGTTTATCTGCCTAACATAAGGACAGGCTTTCATTCTAAATTTGGTGGCTAGTACAAGTATTTTAAAATATTCAGGTATATATATATATATATATATATATATATATATATATATATATATATATATATATATATATATATATATATATATATATATATATATATATATATATATATATATATGTAGAATGTATAGAATATGTATAGAATATATATATATATATATATATATATACCTGTATATTTTAAAATACTTGTACTAGCCACCAAATTTAGAATGAAAGCCTGTCCTTATGTTAGGCAGATAAACTTTATTTCAAATTGTTGCCACGCCCCCCTACCGCCCAAGCAATAAGCAAAAAATCAAAGACACCTTGGAAAAATTGTGTTTTCCCCGAATATCTCCGTAACTATGGCATTTAGGACCAGTTTGGGTACGCAATATCCTAGAGACAGCATAAATACAATGTCATTAAAACTTTGGTGCAGCCATGCCCCCTTTTTCCATAGGAAACAAAATAATTTTCAATTTTGGTGCCGTTTTTAAGGCATTTATTCTTATCATATAGTGTTGTAATTTAAGATTCGTTTGAAGACAAATCATATTTTAATTTTTATACTCTCTGCAAGAGTATATTGGGTTTGTGCAAATGTATGTAACAGGCAGAAGGAGGCGTGGCAGACCCCATAAAGTATATATATTCTTGATCAGCATCACAAGCCGAGTCGATATAGCCATGTCCGTCCGTCTGTCTGTCTGTCTGTCTGACTGTCTGTCTGTCCGTATGAACAAACAGATTTCAGAGATGGTAAGAGCTACAAGTTCGAGTTTGGTCTCAATCGACTCGATATTTAGTCAGTCAATACAAGAGTCTTTTTGTTTTTTTATGCCACGCCCCATTCGCCCACAATGAGCAAAAAACCCGTCACACCTCGGAAAGAATCTATGTTTTCGGCTAATATCTCAGTAACTATGGCACTTAGGAATACCAATTTTGGTACACGTGTTCCTAAAGACCGCATAAATCCAATGACATCAAAAGTTTTGGGCTGCCACGCCCCCTTTTTCCGCAAGAAATAAAAGTAAATTTCAAACTTGCATGCCGTTTTTAAAGCATTTATTCTTATCGTACAGTGTTGTTATTTACGAATCGTTTGAAGACGTATCATGTCAAACTCTCCAGAAAGTTTCATAAGAATCCGGCCATAAACAAGAAAGAAATGAAGCAACAAAGATTTTATTCGAAAGCAATGAGTGCGAGAGAGACAGCGCTAGTCGTGCCGACCAATAGTATTCATACACACATATGTATGTGCATACATTTAACGTCAAACGAATTTGTATGTACATACAGACAAACACATGTATGCTTGATTATGCTTATCTTTTTTTTGTTTTAACGTGTTCTAATACAAGAACTAGCTATTGTAATGTCTGAATACCGATTTAAGTATTATAATTGGGAATAAACGCAGAGAGTATTATACGGTCGGGCGTGTTCGACTGTGCTTTTCTTTCTTGTTTTAAACGTTGCTTTTAACTAAAAATTTGACAAAAATAGTCTCGTTTTTAACATTTTTCAAAGAAAAATGCAAAAATGCGCACTACTATAAAAGTAAGGAGTCTTCTACAGTCGATTCGCTCGACTGAAACTTTTCTTTTTTGTTTATAATTAATTTATATTTAGTTTCAAAACCATTTTTAAACCCTGTGAGGGTATATTGTGTTTGTTCAAAGTTTGAACTTGGCCTTGGCCGTCTTTCGGTCTTCTTGCAGCTACGATTCTAAATAATTGATGAGTGACTTCGATCTGCTGTTCATCTGTATCTTCCGAGTTCCGATTACTAAAATCAATTATTCCTCATGTATTTGATTATCAACAATAGTAAAGATTTCCATTAAAAAAATTCTACGGTCGACTGTACTTTGATTCTTGTTTATTTTGTAAAAGTTATACTTAACTTCTAAACCGTCTGTTTTTTTATGCTTGTGTTTAACTATATGGGAAAACTCTGAGACTCCGCTTGGAGTATTTCTAGTCAGAAAAATAGTAAATGAGCGAGCTGCTTTCTTCACTCTTTGAACATATTCTGGTTCGGTTGCTCTTGAGTCAAAAAAAAAGAGCAAGGGTACTCTTGAATTTAAGAGCAATTCGTATGTACACAAAGAGTTTAGGAGAGCCAGAGCGAAGGAGAGCATGCGCTCGTTGAGCGTAATATAGCAACAGCTGATGTTGCGCCAAAGAAACATATGGTTGCCACACGACATCGCAGCGGTAGCAGTGAGCCATGAGCGCTCACTCTCTCTCTCTCTCTCTGTCTCTATCTCTCTCTCTCTCTCTCGTGCACACCCTCTTTGTCGTTCTTGCTCTGTTAGCGTCGGTACTGGCGCATTTACTAGCAGCGGTAATTCACGGCCAAGGGGAAAAGTCACTCACTAGTTAACAGGCAGCGACTCCGGCTGCGCTGCTCTGTCGGAAAATTGCTATAAAAGCAGACGTGTACACCGCCGGCCGAATAGTAGCTTTGGAAAACTGCTCCGCCACAGAAGTTGCCGCCCTAGCTCCTCTCAGCCGTTAGTCGTCAGCCACCCAGCGTCAGCCGTCGTTGTATCGTTCATCCTTCATCTTCTTTTTCATAGTCGTCGTATTCTCGTTATCGTTGTTGTTGTTGCGAACTTTTTTCACCCTGCAACAAACCAAACTCGCTCACCCACACAAGCATAGCCCATACAGACACAGCTGCAAACACAGCTGTAAGCATTTGAACGAAGAGATGACTTAAATTGAGTTGAATTCAGTTGAGTGTGTTTGAGTTGAGTTGTGTTTAGTTGAACTGAGCGACTCAGCAGTGGAAGAACGAAGGTCTATCGACATTTCTCCCAGTGCTTGTCCGTTTAGTCAAGCAGCGGCCGCCGCACGCAACACAGCAGCTCTATTCGATACGCACGGTGATGGAACGACGCCAGCAGCATTAGCCATTATATATACAAAACATATACATAGACCACACGTACAAAAATACCAATACAGATGAATTTTAATTAATTCGCAACAAACAACAACTCAACGTTCAAGTGCTGTGCGCAATTTTAAAAAGGAAAGGAAAAACTAAAGAGAAAAAGGGAAAGAGAGCGAGCGAGCGAACAAAAGACGGGCGGCAGTTTCGGCTTTTTTTTAGAATGTATTAAACATTTAAAAGTTTAACTAGAATAACAAATTTAGTTGTTGATACTTTTTGCAATTATTTGTTAAACGAGAAATCGAGGAGAAAATAGCAAGAGATAGAGTAGGCAGAGAAACAGGCAGTAGCTTCAGTCAGAAAATTGTGTGCCGTTTAAAACGTGAATTAATCAATCAAATGAAAGCAAAGTAATACAAAGAAATATAATAAAAGAACAACGCAACACACACATGAACACATTAAAATCAAATCAAATTCTTGTGATTAAAGTGCATTTCTAAGAAACTTATACATAGTTATACACACAAACACACACACACACAAGCTTCAACTTAACTATCCATGAAACGCAACGAAAAATCAACCATAACAACAACAACCGAAAAAGTAAAGAAATTTCGATAAAAAGTTTAAAAAGCTGCATAACACAAACTCCAATTGGAGGAGAGTGAGATAATTCCACTTCGAATATCGCGCTGTCCGTGCCCGCTATGAAGATGGAAGTGCTCTCAGTACAAAATCACATTCAGGGACAATTTGGTGTAATTGGTACAACAAAAGTAAAAGGTATGTTTTAAATAAAATTCAACTTTAGTTAACTGCTTTTTTGTGGTGTGCTTAGTGAACAGTTTTCTCAGTGTGGACTAAAAGTGTAATTTTTTGAAGTGGGACCGAAAAATGTGTTCTTTTTTCCAAATGTGTTTTTAAAGAGAAATCCAGTTCCTTTTTTTTTAAATCCGTTATTTTCTACATTATAAAATGTTTAATAAATAGGAGAAAAGAAATTCACAGGTTGTTATAAAGTGAATTTAAAATCTTTTACACAGAAGAAAAATCTTTTGATACTGTAACAAAAATTGACTTCATACATAAAAAAATGTGAAATTCGGAAACTACCTAAAATAAAATAGTTTTTAAGTTTATGCTCAAAATATAAGTCATTTACTCAAGAACCGGTAAAATCCGTTTATATTAGAATTTATTATTCTCTACAACTGACTCCATTACACATGTAATATTTTATTACTTTTATTTATTATTTGCTATTTTTTTAACCAAAAGTTTGATGAAATCGAATTAAATTCAGCCTTATCAGCATTTGTGAGGCTAAAGCTTTGAGACTCCCTGTCGAAATAGTCGTTCATTAAAAATTATGGTTGTCTTCTTTTATTTTTTATTGGACGACATTTCGGAACATTTTAAGTACATATTTATTTATTTTTAATGTGCTTTGAACATTTTGTTTTTTTTTTATCGCCCTTTTTTATTAAATTTATTTTATATGTTTTATACATTTTATTTGATGTTCAGAAGAGAAATTTGATGTCGGAAATGTAATTTTGAGACCTTTTGAGTGACTGATGGTAGAATTTACACAGATTCCAATTAATTGATTAGGTTTAAATTTATCAAAGTTAGAGTCCAACTGAAATACGATTTGAATGAGCTCGCCTTTTTGGGGATGTACAGGATTTGCTTTTTTAACATTCACTTTTTGTCCTTTTTTTTTTGTTTGGGCGGATAAAAGCACTCCAAATCTTCTTAATGCACTTTTGTGCCTCCCTTGAAAGCATATCCTGTTTTTGTCGTTTTTGTGTCTGACTGTTGGATTATGCAACATCCTGCTAATCCTTGTCACTTTAAACTTGGCCAAGGCAAATTATAACCTACACATAAATTGGCGAATAGGGATTGGGATTGGAACTCGGAATCGGGAGCTTGTAAACGGACCGAAAGTTCCAAACAACCCAAAAGCGCATACAGGGTGAGCTTGTTTGTGAGAGGAGTAGGAAAAGCAGGAGAAGAAGCTTCATGTTGACTACGGCGACGACATGCAACAACATATCGCCTCACAAACACATAGATTTACACATGCATGCAAAAACATGCTCGTATGCACACCTTGCCAACCGGCTATTTCCTTCATACTCTCCCCTCTATCTCTCTTTTTGACTCTGTCTCTCATTCTCTTACTTTCTCTCTCTCTCTCTCGGTCCGTATCATTCACTCTATTCCAGTAATGTGTGTATTTGTAGTCAATTTAATTTCATGACTGACTGAGCGCATGCAATTCTATTTTCGAAGGACACAGACACATGCACATGGTATGTGTGTGTGGCAAGTCATGCATTATCATATGCTATTCAAAGTTAGAAATCTAGAACCCGAATAATTAATAAATTACTTAATTTGCTTAGTCTGCAATCTTATTTCATTATGTATAGTTTAGCCACAGTGGTTCAAACATTATTTTGAACAGTGAAAGCGTGTCGAAAAATTTTAATTTACATTGAACGTTAATCCTCGATTATATGTACTTATTTTAGAATATAGACATATACATACATGTGTGTATTTGCTTTGTCTTTCTTTGGCTTCGTATTAACCGTTAGTCTCCTCATTTTCGATTATTCATCGATATCTAAGGTATTTTAAATACTAAGAATATGGCCACACTGATCACAAGTCTTTCAGTCACGGTTGCCACTTAATTTTTTTAAAAATCGCCAAAAAAATTTAAAAGGAGCCAATTTCAATAAAAGGGAGCCAAAAATACTGATTTTTTAGCAATTCAATAACTAAAATAAAAATTTTTGTTTTATGAAAACAGAACACTTCATGTTATTCCTTAAGTTATTAATGTGTCTTTTTAAAACAAAAAAAAAAAAAAAAAAAACGAATTCATTATAAATTTTTTATATTATGTTGAAAGACAATATTATATGCCTTTTACTGACCGCACATAGTGTGAAACACTATTGCTATGCAACTTACATAACATAATGTTATTTACAGACTTAATTTCTAGCTTATTTCTAAGTTTAGTTTTTATTAAACTAATTTCGAAAAATTTACGCTCTGCAGCCGCTGAACTGTGGGGTAAGGACAAAATTTTTCTTACAAACTGAACTAGATCCCTAAAAATATTAATGTCAAGGCCATTTTCGCTTTTGATACATTTTCCCAAAGTAAAAAAACGCCATCATCCTGTTTAACCAGATTTTTGCTCAGCGTTAAAATTGTATATTGTGTTACAATGTCATCGGGATCACATTCACACAAATATTTAAAATTTTTTATTAATGGCATAATAGTTTCTGTCGTGAAGAAAAGGAGCCAATTTCATAAACAAATAGCCAGGGAGCCAAACGAAAAAAGAAGAGCCAGTTTTGGTTCCAAATCGCCAAGTGTGGCAACCGTGCTTTCAGTGTGTGTTAAAAACGCGTGTTGTACAGTGTACACAGGAATTCATACATAATTCGTTTTGACAAAATATGTGTGTGGTTTCAAATGCGGCTGAGCTTTCAATGAAGATTCAACGTGTGGTTAGAGTAATCTTTACAAGGTATCACATCTATCATGTTCAATCAAGCATAAGTTTGTTCTATGTGCTGTGCACTCTGAAGTTCAGAGTCTGAACCGTTTCGAAAATTTACACTCAAGGACACGCACACACTTACTAACAAACGCCAGCGCTCACACAAACACGAATAACGCAGTCTAAGCATCGATTCCGTTCTCGTTCTCTCCCACACTCCACATGTGCCCGCAAAAGATGAACTTACAACAAAGTGTGCAAAAAAAGCTTTGACATAGACTGCAGTTATGTATAGCAGCATTCTGCATACATACATATATATTTACATATGAGTTAATAAAGCAACAACAGCTATTTGTCTGTATATGTGTACTGACATATCCGTGTATGCGTGATGCTGTTGCTAGGCGGTTTTTGTTGTTGTTGTTATTGCCAAATGTACATATAGTATAAAACAGACAGCCACAAATGTCGCGTGATGTGATTGCTTGTAAGCCGAAGAGTGAAGAAGTGATGGAGGGTGGTTGCCCTGTGGCTCTCTAATAGAATCAAAATTGCATTCGTATGTGTGTGCATGTGTAATTAAATGTGTATGCGTTCGTTTGTCTATTTCCATTTCGCTTTCGCTTTTGACTTTACACAAACCCTTTTCATACGGCACTTAAACAAATTCAATAATCACCACACATGTAGGCACCAACACACAAACGCACGCAACGTAACACATTGCGAGAGAACGAGAAAGAGATTTGCAAACATGTGCCGTTAATTTCTTAATTACGCGGGTGTGCACAGCCCCTAAAGAAAGAGGGAGAAAGGGCGTAAATATCCATTCAGCCAGTGTAATGGAATGGGCCTGTTGCTGCGTGAACAAAGAAGAGCAGTTCTCTGGAACGGATAGGGGGTTCAAGAGTTTTAGGGCTAATTACATGACATCGTCGAGTCAAGCCAAGTAGTTAATTCGAGCATGGTACAACAGAAATTAATTTAACTGCTTTTTATTTACATACTACATACCTTAAACAAACTCTCTTTCAACATGTACATAAAAACATAAATATGTATACATGCACATTTGTGCCTGTATATAACCGTGCTTAATATACACACATGTACTTGCATGTGTTTTATGTACATATGTATGTAAACATTAATTGACAGTGGTTAAAAAATTTAATTTTCGATAAAATGTTGGCTGGGATGCAATTATATTTATTATTGTGTATGTATTGTTTTAAGAGTTTTAATAAAATAACTAATTTAAAATTGAAAGGAGCAAAAAATTAATATTTTTAAGTTTCTGCATACTTGGCCCACTGTGTGGCTGCTGTGCTCAGTTCAGTCTTTGTCTGAGCTTTTGTATTTGTATGCTTAAGTATTAAAATAACAGCAAAAGAAATAAAAACTGTGCAGCCAAAGGCAGAAGAAAAAGAAGACACATAAAACAAGAAGTGGATTGTTGATGGGGGTAGGGTGAGGGGCAGCAACGGCAAACTGCACGGCAAGGCAAGCGTTAAAGAAACTGCTGACTAACAGACGAATGAACGAAAGACCCAACAAAACGGAGGGAGCGGACGCGCAATCGTCAGCTGGAAACGTTAACTCCTCTGCCCCATGAAGTGAATATTGGAGGGTAGAACAGAGAGGTCAGGTTTGGAAGAGGGGGACGCAGCACATTACCTAATGGCTGGTTGACTGCTTTGAAGAGGGGGCAAGTGGGGAGCACGCGGCGAGCATTACGGCTGTTCAAACGAACGGCTGATATTCCAGCTGTTGTTGCCAGGTGATTTTATTATGCCCCGCGCCCTGGAAGCCATTGAGTGTGTTGGCGAGCCTGCGCACTTTGCATAGACAGTGAGTGCAAATTCGAGCTTGCGCAAGCTCTACAATTGTTTCTCTTGGTCTCTCTGTCTGCAAATGAGACAAGAGGAAGAGTGAAAGTTTTTTTTTTTTGCCGGCAGCAACCAGACATCAGCTGTTTTTTTCTTTTCTGTGTGGTTTTGTGGTTAAATTGTATCTGCCGGTCGATGTTTGATGGTAAATTAACTTTTCCACTTTTGCTCCTCTTTCGAAATTTCAGACTGGACGAGTCCGCTGACTGCACCAGCACCAGTAACGGCAACGGGCGTCGCAGTGTCTGCACTACCAGCTGCAGAGGTAAGCGTGGCTGACGTGGATACAGTGGATGTGGATGAGGACGTTGATGTTGTTGATGGTCATCCAGCATCGGTGCTGCACATGCGTCAGCATCAACATCAGGCTCTCAATCAAACGCGGCCTCGCCTCTCCTCGTCGTCATCATCCTTATCGGCGGCCACCAAGCCTCCCGCCTCTCCAATGGCTGCTAGCTTCGATTTGCCCAACGGTGGCAACGCTGCCGCTGCAGCGGCTTACATGTCCAATGTATTACAGGCAGCGCCATCGTCCATGCTGCCCGCCTCTCCAATGCAGTCGACAGCGGCCTCACGTTTAGGGGCCATTGACAATCTGGACGACGTAAATCCTGGTGCAGTGCAAGAACTTTCGCAGCGTCTGGAGACAAAGCTTCGCGATGCTAAGAGTAGACATCTCTCTTGCACTGAAGTGACGCTGCCCAACGATCTCACTCAGCGCATTGCTGCCGAAATCATTCGCATGTCCGAGCGTGAACCATGCGGAGAGCGCGCTTGCACCATTTTCATTGAGTTTGAGAGCGAGCCGAACAATATTAGGTAAGGGCACGAGAAACGATCTGCAGCTGTGCTCTCTCGCTCTCTGTATATCGTTTTGTTGTGGCCATTATTTGAAAAGCTTTTGCTGTCAGAGAATTAACATACAAATTACTCTCTATTTGCAGACGCATTGCTTCATTCAAGGTTGACCCAGACACTGTTTCCATTTTTGAGTTATATCTGACGCTTAAGCAGGACAAAAGCGGCTGGACCTCGCTACTGCCTCAGTTTCTCAAGTAAGTCACGTGGATACGAGTTCATACACATACACATAGAAAGAGTAAATTTGAGCACTTTAAAATAGTGTATACATGTTTTAATTTCTCTTTGCAGAAATCTAACACGTAGCAATACGATTTTAATCAGTCCCGATTTCACATTGACCAAAAATAAGCTTTACTCCTCCGAGTAGAAGCGGCAGAAACTACAACAACAACAACCACACTTGAGGCATTCAGATGGAAGGCGTGGCGTGGGGGCGTGTAAGCGTGAACGTGAGAACGCTGCTTTAACTCATTACACAATCCCTCCGAATAACTAAAAGATGAAGAAGAACCAGAAGAAAAGCAGCGGTAAACAACATTGGTGAGCTTTCACGTCGGCGTCTGCTAAGAATTCATACACAAAAAAAAAAAAAAAAAAAAAAAAAAATCACAAACAAGAACAAGAAACAAACAACCATAAAGAGGCAAACTTTGGACCACAATTCAACCACTCCAAAAAAAGCAACAAGAAACAACAACTACAACAATTATGTATTTTGAGAACTAAAGAAAGAGAGGAAAAGAAAAACAAATCAACTGCAGTTGCAGGCAACTCATAACTCTTATTGGACTGACTTTTTGGCTTATAAAAAAGGAACTTTTTGAAAAAACGAAAAACAAAAACAAAAAACGAAGAAATACAAAAATATTGAAAATATTAAAAACACAAAAGTTCACTCAGTGAACGGTTGCCGGTTATCCGTTTTTTAACACACATAAAGGAACAGAGAAGAAAAAAAATGGGAAAAGAAGAATCAAGAAAATTGAAGAGAAAAACAAAAGAGTATTAATCGAATAAGCTAATGTACATATGTGTATATCGAATGAAACACAAGATACAGAAACAGATTCTATATAATGTGGTAGTTGATATATGCGTACGGGTATGTATATGTGAACGTTTACACATATGTATGCATATATATGAATGTTTTTCTTCACGATCTTATTAGGCTAAAAAAGCTCTTTATATACATATATAGATATATATAAATATGAAGAATCAAACACAATAAGCAAAGCAAGATAAGAGATAAGTTCAAGAAAAGTTGCGAAGGAAATATATAAAAAATAAATAAAAACAAAGTTGATGTGATATTATATAATAATTATAAATATAAAAACAACAAACACACACACACACTTAAAGGATTTGATTGATTTCGTATTACCCCCATGTCTCAAAATAAAACCCAGAGCGAAAAGTTAAGTTAAGGAATACCCTTAATACTACAATAAGTTATGTTCTCATATAAATTTCATTTAAGTTGAAAAATAATGTACTCTCCTCCTTCCTTTCATACAATTTCTTTATCATGCAGAGTTCCAAACTCTGCTCTCTCTTCAGATAAATAGTATCATGATATGCATTGAATATATGTGTGTATATACAATGTGTACGTATTTATATATGTATGAAATATTTATAATCATTGATGTGTTTCTAGCTTAAGATTTTAATATTAAAACAAAAAACAAACAGAGAATTCAATATGTGTAGCTGTGTATTTAACGGTAGTTTATTAAACAAACAAAAGCAAAAAACAATAACAATTGGCATGCATTAATCAATAATATACAGTATACATATATTTAATGTTTAATGCAGTGGGGCAGCTAAATGTATTTTAGGGAATAAACAACAACAAAACGATAAGAAAAGAATTGGAAAACTGTTTGGAAAATCTATAAAGTCATCTGTGTTAATACATTTTAAAATAATTTATAGCGTAGATTAACAAAAACAAAAAAAAAATTAAAACTAAAATTGAACAAAAATTTAAAGAACAAAAGTTGTACAATTTTGAAAGCTCTGCATAAAAAAAAGGAAAAGAAAAGAATACATTTCAAAATAGCGAAAGCTACTAGTATTTGAACACACATTTAAGTTAAATTATTATTAATTATACACACACAATCAATCAAACAATCCACAAAAAATAAAAAGATCTCACAAAAAAAAAAGAAAAATCTTCGCCTATGACGAAGCTTAAAAGCCCTATTAAAAAACAATAAATTAATAATAATAGAGATAACAAATTTTGAATTTGGTTTTCCGTTTTTGGTTCAATATAAAGAACACTGAAAAAACTCCCACATGTAAATAGGGCAATAAAAGGACAACAAAAGAAGTAAGCGTATTAAATAAAAGATTAAAACAAATAAAATGTGAACATAAAATCAAGTGAAAAATAGAACCATGAATGTGATCTATTTAATAATGGAAAAAAAAGAAAGTAGAAAAAAAGAAAAGTTCTTAAAAAATTTAAGTTTTTATAATTTTGATTTCTATTTTCATTTAAGCACAACAAGTCATATGAATGTAAAACTTTTTAATTTGTAGAACTTTTATAGTTTTCAAAAAATAAATTTTTTATTTTCTTTAAATGCCACTCTTTAAATGATCTTAAAATTTAAATACCAGACAGCCAAAAAAAAAACACTTAATAATACTGTATGTAATTATGAGAATTTTTAAAGAACGTAGGTCCGCAATACGCTTTTAATGTGAAAAAAAATACCCGCATCATTGGTTTGTAGTATTTTATTCGAGAGAAGGTCCAACGAATTGGTGACGGGAATTTTGAGTTGATTTTCTAGTGGATGGGTGTAAAAAGAATCTTAGACACGTCCAGTGCTCCTCAAAGTAATTGTAAAAAATAATGATAAAAACTATTGATAAATTAGTTATTTACAATGTATGTATATGTGTATGTGTAGACTTTTTAAATAATCCTATGATATGAACAAAAAAGCCTAGTGGGTGTATGAGTGTGTTAGAGAGTGTGCGTGTGTGTGTGTGTTAGTTAAAAGGGAACCAATTGAACAAGAGAAAAACTTAGAAAAACCAATCAATCAATTAGAAGAACGCCTACAAATACCATATATTACAAAAACTAGAAAATTCTATTTAAAACAAAAAGATACAATAATAATACTAACATTTATACCATAAAACTTATGTATGTACTATTAAAAATATTTAGAGCTGAGCAACATATTTCTCCCTTAACCCACTGTACCCCCCTCTTCCCCCAAACACACAAAACATTTTTGATATAAAAATAAAGAACAATAATTCAACAATTTAAGCGATTATCCCACCATGTGATTTATAAGTAAAAACAATAATTTGAAATTAGTGTTTTTTGTTTTCGGGAACAGCATCTGAAAATGCAAAGATTATAAATGTTCATGATTTTTTTTGTTTGTTGATTAAGAGTTAAATACTTAATTAAAAACAAGCATTCTTTTATATTTTTAGAAAACAAAAATGAATAACCAAATTTGTTCCAGAATTCTTAAAAAATCCAACTTTAATTGCTCTCAAAACAAAATAGAAATAAGAGAAAAGTTCTTAAGATATTTAAGTTTGAAATTGTTGTGAGAGTGAAGTCAACCAGGATTAAGATTTTTAGTGGATATTGACGGAAATACCCTATGTTAGCTATTCTGTAAAAGTTTAATTTCCGTAAAAAGCATCAATACAAAGCAACTGCAAACAAAAAATATGATATAACTATACATATATGTATGTAGATATGTATGTAAAAAACAAACAACAAATTTAAACTTTAGTAGCGCTTAACAAATTCTAGCAATTTAACAAATTTTAATTAATCAAAATATGAAATATATACAAAATATATATATATATATATATATATATATATATATATATATGTTAATGAAAAAAAGCAAAAAACAAAACAAATGCAACAAAATTGCAATTTCATTTTTCTCTGTGTAAAAGTTGAGTAAACAAAAAAATACAAATAAAATTTTATAAATGTGAAACTGTTCATTTATAGGGTTGTGTCTTGGCTAAAGCTTTAAGCGGTGGCTCAAACCAATGTGAGCGGTAAGCTGCGTCAGCCAATTGCAGCTCAGCTTGTACACCCTTTGTCCCTCTCTAAAATTCTCAAGCTGAGGCTGCTTCGAAGTTCGAACCAATCAACAGGCAGCCAACAAAGCTATCGGCTTTAAGTTCGGCCTTGTATTCACAACGACAGCTCAATCTGTGTTATTCGTTTCTCGTTGCTCGGCGCAAGCGGACGTGTCTCAGTCGGTTTGGTTTTCGAAGTATTCATTTGATCGCGATTGCTTTTGCTTTTCTTGCGTTTTCTAATACTATTACGGCGCATTCGAAATAATGTTAGTTCTATAGTTCTATGATTGGTAGGTAAAATCAGACTGCCCATCTTGCTCCCTTACTTATACCAACACTGTGCTTGTGTGCGTGTGTGATATGTGTATCTGATAAAGCCAACTGTTTCCTGCCCTTCAAAATGTCAACGTTATCTGCAGATATCATGTCTTTTGTAACCAACTTTCTTGCGGTTTTCATCTTCCCGCAAATTCGGTAAGGAATTTCCAATTACCAAGCATAATGAGTGTGTGTGTGTGTGTCAGTTTAAGTTATATGTACATATGAATACCAATAATTGACTAAAATTATTCGCATGTAGATCTTTAATCTACCTCAACTCGAAACTAGGTGCGGTGCTGTGTGTCTTGGCCAAGTTAGCAGGTAAATACGCTAATCATTACCTTGCAATCAGTTAAACGTGCAGCGAAGACGAAACCTAAGCGCAGATCCAATTAGTCAATTCGACTTAATTGACAACATCGCCCAATGTACTACCACCCCAAACCCCCAGCCCCAGCCCTGCATCCTTTTGCTCATCTCCTTTATGTTCCCTCCGCTTTACATAGCTCTGCCAGGGAACTCAAATACTCGATTATCTATAAATGCTTCATTCCAATCAGCTAATTTGTAATCGCTTAGCCAAAACGGGAAGGGATACGATGCACAATTAAAATTCTGGTTTTAACATGCAGAGCATAAATTCAAATTGTTTCATATACACCGTTATATTTTTCAAACTTCTTGAAATGACTGAGCTTACGGTGGATATCCCTTTTTTGGGAAAATGCTTCCCTTGGGATTTAAAGATCATTAATCAGAAATTCTTCTAGTTATTCCATAGTTTTAAATTCTTATCATAATATTTATGCAATCTTCTGTTTTATTTGAATCATATGCAAAGCAATTCTCAGGAATCTGATGAAAGCAGAAAACGAACCAACAAAATGCACTTTTGGTGGCCAATTCAGTTGGCAGATTCTGTGCCACGATTCGTGTGGTTTCTTCTCTACCTATTGTTTCTCTCTCCCCTTTCTTGCACTATACTTTTCTTCTGACAATTCTTTCAGTAACTGGCTGAGAATTGTCTCTGTCTTTTTCCTAAGCAATTGAAATAACTTTCAGTACATTCGTGGAGGATCTACCAAAAAGTTGCTTAAATCAAGATTTGTCTTAAAATCAATTCAAGAGCAACAACATTCATATATTTTTAAATAATATTTAAAACAGATACAAATGAAAATTTAACTTTTCTATAATGAATACAGTGGAATCCGGTTATAACGACACTCAAGGGACCGGCTATTTTGCGTCGTAATACCCGGTAGACGCTTTAACCATATGGAGCAATAAAATATTTTTTTTTTTTAATTGTTGTCATGTTTACAAATGATTTAAAAAAAAACCAATTTAATGTTTTAATCAAATAAAATATATATTAAATACAGTTGAATAATAATACGCTCAAGCGAAGAATTTTTTGCATTTTCAGCTCAATGGAGAAGCATTTTCGTTTAGACGACATTGCCTTATTGACGAGTGTGTACTAAATGAGCACTTTTTTGCCCATTTTGCTCTCTTTGTCACATTAATTTTTCACATTAAATTTTTCATTAAAATAAAAATTATTTGCAGACAAAAAATTCTTGTTTTTAAACTTTAGATTCATTTTAAATATTTTTCTAAATTAAAAGTTTTATTAACTCTTAAATTATTATCAAATTAATATCGGAGACGTTTTTTTGGGGCTTATGGAATCTTAAGTTACCGCCTGGCGCCGTAACCGAGCCAAGTCCAGTATTTACCTAGAAAGCGAGTCTGTTAACCTCTTGCGGCTCCAAAAGCTTTTCCCTGTCTCTTTTTTGTGCTGACTGGCGTCTGGGAAACGTCAACAATTGCGCCCGGGATCGATGGATGAATCATTTGTTGCGTTTTTTGGTCAAAAATTTATTGTAAATTTCCAATTGTCACCAGCATTCCCAACGTATCAATTTGCAATTAAAATTCTGCACTTTTCTTTGTCTTTCGCAGCACGTGAGCTGTAACTGAAGACAGACGCCAGAGAAAAGGGGAAAAATCGGGCGGAGCGAAAGAGAGCATGGAGTTCAGCAACAAGAACATCCAAGAGACTGCGGATGTGGACACCAGCCCCCATAGTGATGGGGCCGAATCCTCGACTCAACCCACACAAATCACATCCATCGATGGATTCTTTAACCGCAAACGTGGAAGGCCCCCAAAGAATCGCTTTGTTGAGGTCTACAAAAGCGTAAGTATAGCTTTTAAGCCAAAAAGGAGACATTAAAAATTACTCTCTTTGCTCTTTGATCCTTGCTGTCTCTCTTACCTGGTTCTTCATATGCTGTTGCCAATTCCTTTTTCCCGACATATCCAGCCTTCTAAAGGAGTAGCGTCGGAAAGCTCAAAAAATTGCGGGAACTGAGAATCTGGCTTCTAGATTCAATGAATTTCAGAAATTATAAAATGATTGTTTCGTTAAAAACAAGTAAGAACAACACAGTCGAGAGAGCCCAAATTTAAATTTAGACTTAAGAAAGTAAATTAAAAACATAACTAGATGGCTGAACTCGAAACTGCGACCATTTAATCTACAACGTCACTTGTTAGATGACCCCGATTATCTGCACTTTTACATAATAATGTTATGTCATAGAACAAAAATAATTAAAATGCTTGCCTCAACCTCAACTCGAACAGCAGACATAAGATTTATGTACAAGTACGAAAAATAGTAACAGGCATCTCTACCACTTGGACCACACTTGGCTTGATAATAAGCTTGGCTAATGTAGATAAACATTGATTCAACTATTTTCTTTAAAGCAAGTGTACATAGATTAAAATTTATTACATTTTTTGACCAGTTTGTTTTGTATTTTGTAGTTGTCCGATGTCAGCCAATTGTGGGTAGGATACCAATAAGTATCCAATACATTAGTCCTGTTCTCTAAAGAAGAGTAGAGGGGTCTATTAAGTAATACAAGGTTTAATTTTACGAAAAACATGATCTTTAAAACAATAATTGTGAGAAAATCTTTCAATCTCAACTGCAACTTGTAGGGTTGTGGTTTCTTGTAGGGCATGTTGGAGATTACAGGTTCAAGTCCTATTATCAAGTAATATTTATATATTATATGTATATATTTACATACACACATATGTTAGGATATAAAATATAATTATAATTATAGAGAAGTACTCTATGTTTGTATGGGAAATGCGATTGGAGCCATAGGCCATATTTGTCCGATCTGGATCTGGAAATCGGTTACGATAGCTCTAATAGTTTGGAATGTCTTCTGCAATGTAAATAGTTTGTTACAATTTGCGGGGGCTGTAGGGGCTTGTCAACCATTTGCAATAAGTTGGTCTGCGTACACTAGTAGTATAGCAGTAGTATAGCAGATCTAGATGTTCATACGGACGGAAGGACAGACAGGCGGACATTGCTATATCCTCTTGTTGCTCTATTGTTGCTGATCAAGAATATATGTATATACTTTATGGGGTCTGCCACGCCTCCTTCTACCTGTTAAGCACAACTCGATTTTATCAGCTCTAAAAGCTTGATCTAGAAAGCCTATTTGAGCTTTTTGTCGCCTTAAACTTAAGTCTGCACTCTCCCTTCTTGCCCGCTTTCCATTCTGACTAATTATTACGCTATAAATAGCTCTTTGTAACTGTTTCTTGGTCTACAGTTCAGTCAAAACTCCCTTTCGTCGCCTATCTTCCTACCTATACCGACCGACTTTAGTTTATAATATTACCAAAAAAAACTCAGAATACCGCAAATGGCAATGGAAAAAATATTTATTCAAATTATTTATACACACACACACGCATACATGCACGCACATTCAATTGCGTTTACTTGGCCAACACCTGTGCCCCTGCCCCACTCTGCCTTCTTAAGACGCCGTCTTTGCCTGACGCGTGGGCTGGATAATCGTAAACATTCACACACACACACATTCGTAGTAGACAAACTGCGCTCAAAAGAGTACAAATTATAAAAACGGCAGTTAAACAAAACAGATAATAACCATGGGAGTGCAAGCGAGAGAGATGGAAAGGGATGAAGACCGGTGGGGTGTGCTCAGGTAAGTTACAGAGGTGTGTGTGTTGGTGGGGGATTAGGGGGACAGTTATCACCATTCGATGCGGCGCAAGTGAAATAAAATGCGGAAACACTCGTTGTCAATATTAATATGACGAATATGGCAAAAACCAAATCCGAAAACTCAATTCAACACACGCCACATAAAATGCCGCATTAGGTTCCAATCGACGCGTCAGTTTCCCCCTTCGTCCATGCTCCCTCCTTCTCTCCTTCTCTTCGTATCCCTTTCAATACGATTCAACAAAAACTCAAAACTCACTGCAGCACTGCACGCAAATAGGCGAAAATTCCTAATTACATTGTGAGTGTATGAGTGTTTGTATGTGTGTGTATGTCTAAGGCAAGGGCGCACCTTGGCATAGACAAGTAAAGAGCGCAAAAGAGAGGCTTTTAAAAAAACGAAGAGCGGCGAATAAAAGAGTATCTTTAAACAGTGCAGAAAACGCTGATCGACTTAAAAGCTTAGACGAAGTGGGACGAGCGTAGAAGCAGTAAAAAGAATTGAGATACATTTATTTCAGATGTTTTTATTCTTATTAACTAAGCAATATATTTTTAAAATAAATAAATACAATATAAAAAGGAACAGTGCGGAATGAGTTAACGAATCTTCTTGAATGAAAACATATAAAGAATACTTCTGATTTACTTTATTGACAACCCTCTGTAATCGCCCTCGATCTTCGCATGTGACGATTAAAAGGAACGACACAACTACAATAACTTCAATATATTGTCTTTAATCATATAAGGTGTGTGCACTTATACGAATGGTTGTGATCGTGTATCTGTTTATGTGCGTCTGAGTGTCTGTGTGAGTGTATGTTCAACAACTTATCAGGTAAATCCAAACACGTTTCATTGTCTTTTCAATCTTTGGGAGTAATTATAATTATAGACACAGGCCAACACTTGGACTTATTTCTACCCTGTATATGGCGAAATTTAGTTATTTCCATGCTACGAAAACCAATTTAAATCTTTTGAAAGTCTTCTTCAAAGCAAGTCACAATTAAGCAGGGATTTTTAGTGTTTACTGCTTTTGTAATGCCATTTTTGGTTAGGGTATCCAAAAGTTGTCATTCAAAACAGTTTTTTCGAAATATTTTCTGTGGTTTCTCTTTTTTTTTTTTTTTTGTTGTTGTATTTGGTTTTAATTTAGGTAATTCTCTTTTTGTTATTTTGTTTTTTTCTTGATTTGCTTTTTTTTTATTATTGATTTTGAAGCGTGAACAAAATTTAAATAGTGACATTTTGGGCTAACAATGAGCATTAACAGTAATATCGGAAATAATAAACTGGTTGTGACTATTTGTCATATCAAAATCTATGACAAGCAAAAACAACAACAACAATGTCAAGTACAATACTTCCAAAGAAACTGAATGAAACGACACCTACAATTTTCAAGTGGAATGAGGAGACATTGGTAATGGGGCATGGGGCATGGTGAAAGATTGGTTCCACATAATGTCACCGAAAGACGGACTGAAAAAATATCTTAAATAACTTTTGTCTTTTGGTACGTGTATCTGTATAACCAAGGTAATATTTTTCCACATTCTCGCAGGCCCAACACTCACCTCAAGCCATATTCACCAGCTTCAAGTTGGAGAAAAGTGATCAGAGCAATGTTTCCGGCTTGGTAGCTCCCCAAGAAGTCGCAGAGAATTCAATTACTTCTCTGAGAGTGTCCCAAAGCAGTCTGATCCAAACTGATCTCACACCTAGTCGAACCAGGAAAAGAGGTCGCCTTTGGACCCTAGAGTCCCAAAGGGATCTTTCCACAATGCCCAACGTGGAGAAGGCCAAAAGTCCTACAATCCCGGAGCCCAGCTGTAGCAGTTTACCAGATCAGGTGACTTTTGAAATTGATTCTCACTTACTGATTCAAATGGAACTTGTTCTAAAGTCAAAAATGTGAATCTTTAAATTGTGGTCTTCAATTTAATGAACATAATGCTGACTTAAAATATTTAATATTGGTGTTGACTCTGCTTCCTTAGGTAACTTTGAATGTAGCAGATGTGGACTCCTCTCCAAGTCTGGAGAGGGTTTCCGGTATGTAAAACCCCTATAATCCTTTACGAATGACCTTTGACCTTTGAATTTTCTCATTCCAGTTGTACGCGCTGCGGGAACTTTCTACCCCGAGAATGCCGAGGAGACAACAGAAAGCATCAGAGCTACTGACAGCTGTACGGCATGTATGGAACAACCGGAGGATCTGAGTATGCGGGGTAACCCAAAAGAACCGACGGATAGGCATGGCGAGCAAGAGGCGGGGTTGAAGTTGTTGCAATTCAAGCAGCTGATCGATTTGTACCAAAGACAGTGGCTGCTGCCCAATTTTCTGGCTGCGGCAAGTCAGCAACCTGCTTCCCTGGACATGCGCCTATTGTTGGAAAATGCCGCACAGCAGAAGATGCTGCTCCTCAATGCGGCTGCAGCGGGTGCCGTGGCAGCGGCTGCTGCATCAGCAACAACCACAACAACAACAACATCGGAAAAAGGTCCTGCAGTTCTCAAATCTCCCACGGCGCCTAGAATAGCGGGGCGTGTCAAGCGGAGCCGAGAGCAGGACATTCCCAGAGGTTACCTTAAGTTCCGATTCAACGAGGACTGCGCCTTTGAGCGCTGCGGCTACCGAAATCACCAGTCGCACTTCCACTGCAATCGGCGGGACTGTCACTATAGTTTCTGCGACAAGACCCGCTTCGTGCAGCACACTGCACGGCACGAGCGGATGGACACGCTCATGGGCGCCGATTTTCGGCAATTTCGGGCCAACATGCGTTGTGGCGTCGTCGACTGCGGATACGACACACCCTTGTTGACAGCTAGTAGCTCCCGTGCAGGTAGGTCGACTTACCCTGGCACCAGAGCATTCGTTCCCTAACATTTAATTTCAATCTCTGATTCCTAGATGAGCAGCTCCCCTCGGGCGCTGTTCCAAAGAAATCCTCGCATTTCCACTGTCGCAAGTGTGATTACGTCTGCACCGATTCCAACAAGGTCGTGGCCCATCGTCGCCTCCACATGAGGCTGGAGTATGTGCGCTCCGCGGGATTCCGCAAAATCGCCAGTAACGAGTGCTGCGATACGCCGTCCTGCTCCTATACTCTGCGGCACACCCATTACCATTGTCTCACCTGTGACTGCAGTGTTCTCTCCCGTGCGCAGTTGGCCAGTCACAGGCATCGCATCAGTCACTCTACCAAGCTGACGGAAAGCCATTCCTCGGAGTTGGAGTTGAAGAGGGATCGGGATCAGGAAAGGGAACGGGAGCAAGAACAAGAACAGCAGCTAGCTTAGCCTTAAGCGTCGTTAATTATGTTAATTAAAGCCACATCTTCAAAAGTTGCCCTTTGTTCTGGATTTGCTAACTCATTTTAAGCTTCGTATTTGGAATGAGTTTTCACTCTCGGAGTTGTTGTCATCCCGTTCCTACCATTGTATGGTAAAGACAAGAAAACTTCTACCTGAGAATGGAATACCTGATAAATTTTGATTTTTGTTTTAATTTTTTTTTATTAAAATTGCGCTTTCAATTTTAACTTTAAAAACTAAAAACCAAAAATTATGAATTTTGAATCAGACAACTATAGCCCCATGGGACAAGTTAGTCAAAACAAGTAAGAAAGGCTACAGTCGAGCGAGACGACTGTAAAAGACCACGTACTCATAGTGGTTCACAATTAATATTTTAATATGATTGTATTTAATTTAATGATTTCAATTTTAAAATGGAATTAAGAAAAAAATAAAGAAAATTTCACTGACCGGCTTCAAACCTGCGCCTCAGACGGCAGTTCGAGAACATACCGCTACTCTACCAGTTGCACCACGCTCCACTTTTGCCAATGTTCTCATTACCTGAATTTATATCTGCGTACAAGCGAGACAGAAACATACAAAAAAATTTTTGTTATTTTTGTCCCACTTGTACGCATGCAGTGCACTTAAAAAACCTAAACTTTGTTACGTGAAAACTCTCTTATTAATTGTAGGATTTTAATGCTACTTTCAGGATAGTTGTATATGATTTGCCTCCAAACGAGTGTTAAGGGGTTATATACAAAGTTGAGGCCGTGAAGTAAGCTAACTTTGTGAATTTTTTAAAAGAGTTCATGCAATATTTATTAAAAAAAAACAAAGCACAATACTTTAGTTACACATTTAAAGAAACAACAAGAAAGAAAAGTACATGTTTTCGACGAATATCTCAGTAACTATTGCACTTAGAAATAACAATTTTGGTACGAATGTTCTTAGAGATAGCACAAATGCATTGCCATTTACAATTTTGGACTGCCACGCCCTCTTTTTCCGTAAGAAATAAAAAACTATTCAAACTTGCATGCCATTTTAAAGCCATTTGTTCTTATCGTACAGTATTGTTATTTATAATTCGTTTCATTCGTTTTTGTTTTAACGTGTTTTAATACAAGAACTATCTATTGTAATAGCCGGATACCGATTTAAACACTATAATTGGGAATGGAAGCAGAGAGTATTATAGACTTTTCATTGTCCCACAAAAAATGATCAAACATTTCCATTTTGACGACCCAATCCATGAGAAGGTCCCCTTAATTAACAACCTCTTGAACGATTTGATTTAACAATTGTAAAGGTTCAACTCTTTTACTAGACCCCGTACTTAAAAAGAGTTTAAGATCAATAGAAACCAAGTTTAAATATGTTCAATTAATGTATACACAAAACCAGTATATTTAAAATTTTAGTTGTGTGGGCCAAGTTCACATTTTATTTGTTTGGTAATAGTTGATATATGAGGATATGTGGAAGATTTTTGAATATTATGTGTTTTTCATGATCGTATATTATCCATTTCAAGTATACGGCGGATCGGCCAACTAGTTTATGTAACTCCAACAGGACAAATCGGTCTATCATTTATCGTTTTTATCAAAGATCGAGAACCGTGTCTTCCACAGACTTTTCTCTCGACTTAAAATATTCGGCAAATAATTTGAATTTAACGAGAGTTAAAGGCATTCACCCGATTTCGGTGGCGACGATTAATGGACCACACGTGGATGTACTCCAGTAAATAGCGCAGAAAGAGGAAATAGAACAATTCGGAAATGAAGACGACACTAAAACCAACCATTAAGCTCAAAATGCCGCCAGTCAAAGCTGTAAAGGATAAATGATTTATTTATATTAACCCACGGGAGAAAAAAACATTTTAAATTTAACAAGAAAAAAGGGTTATCTTCGGCACGCCGAAGATTAACTACCCTTGCAGCGTAAAAAATACTATTAGAAAATTCGTTGAGTTGGATCGGTATATAATTATACCTTATACCTGGTCGTAAAATTGTCATCTATCCAATATTTTTATTGGCTTAATATACAAAGTCTATTAATGCATGAATATGGAATTACCTAGTAAAATCATATATGTTTAATTGATTTAAGTTTGATTAATTAACTCACAAAATTTATTTATACTAAATAAAATAAAAAATATTTGATATAGTAGTTCGTTTAAAATCGATCAACATACAGAAAAATATATGATATAGTAGTCCGTTTAAAATCGATCAACAGACATAGAAAAATATATGATATTGAAGTCCGTTTAAAATCGATCAACAGACAAAATATTCATACTACGTATTTCAACCGATTGTTCTAATGGCAGCATATGATATAGTGGTGCGATCTGGATAAAATTTGGTCAACTGATGGAGAATGGTAAAGAATGCATATTGCGATTTGGTTCAAATCGTTCAAGAGACACTGAAAATTTTCATACTAAGCATTTTCAGCATTTTTATCCGATTGTTCCTATGGGAGCTATATGAAATAGTGATCCGATCTGGCCGATTTTAACATATGAACTGCGTGCAGAGAGAATACACATGTGTACCGAGTTTCATCACGATACCTTTAAAACTGAGGGACTAGTTCGCATAGAAACAGACGGACAGACGGACATGGCTATATCGACTCGGCTGTTGATGCTGATCAAGAATATATATACTTTATGGGGTCGGAAACGCCTCCTTCAATGCGTTACAAACATCGTGACAAAAACAATATACCCTCTGCAAGGGTATAAAAATGAATTATATTAAGCATTTTCATTTTCCTATAGGAACTATATTATATAGTGATCCGATCTGGCCGATTTTAACATATGTACTGCGTGCAGAGCGAATACACATGTGTACCAAGTTTCATCACGATAGCTTTAAAACTGAGAGACTAGTTCGCATAGAAACTGACTGACAGATGGACATGGCTATATCGACTCGGCTGTTGATGCTGATCAAGAATATATATACTTTATGGGGTCGGAAACGCCTCCTTCAATGCGTTACAAACATCGTGACAAAAACAATATACCCTCTGCAAGGGTATAAAAATAGTCCTGATTTACTAATTTTTTTTTAAGCCGAGTATACCTACACATGTATTCGGTGGGACCTGTATATGAGGACTTGAGGTTGCTGCGAAAGAAGTTGTCGATGTGATAGAAATTAACCACAGCCAAATTATTGCGGATATACTCGTTGGAGAAGTGTTTAAGGTACTTGTTGGTGGCCCGAATTCCTTGCTCACTGAAGGGTATGGCAAAAGCGTCCGGGAAGTAGGAGACGTCGTGACAATTCGCCAGACATAGCTCCTTGCAGGCTGCACTTTCCCGGTCCACAATCTGAAGCTCCGCCCGATTCAGGCAATCGAAATGTATCACGTGACAGACGCTGGAATTGCGGTAGACCAGGGGCAGGTGGTAGGGAATACACTCGCAAAGGCGATAAAAATACTGGGCATCACACTCCGCCTCGCAGTTCCTACGGGTATAATACCTGTAGAAAAGTAGTTCCTGTTCGTCACTGAAGATGCACTGACGTTTGTTCCGATCGATGCTACGAATATTGGGCATAGCCTCGAAGCTATTAGGTACCATTCGAAAGTTAGTCTCGTGTCCAAGCATTACCGGTAGTCCCGACTCCTTTAGTTTGGGCTGATCGATAGAGTTGTAGAGCAATACCTAGGGAACCAAGAACTTGTAAGTAAACCTCTACAAACCTTTATACCTCTATTAGCCCTTGCTTAAACAGAAAAGAAGGCTACAATCGGAAGCCGACAGTAAAAGACCCCGTAGTCCTTCTAGTGCGAATTTTTCAATGCAAATATGCAATATTCAACCGATTTTTCCTATGAGAGATATAGGATATAGTTGTCCGATTAGGACCAAATTGGGTGAGTTAATAGTTATAATGGTACCACATACATAATCTTTAAATTTGAACCCGATAGCTCTAAAAGTTTTCAAGTTACGACTATGTGAAAATATGTATTTATACAGACGAACGGATATTGCTATATCATCTCGGCGGTTTATGCTGATCAAAAATATATGTATATATTTTATCTGGTCGGAAAATCTTACTGTTGCCTGTTACGCATATTTCTGACAAACCTAATAGATCCTCCACTGTTTTTAGTCAAAATATAGAGACGAGTCTATATGAGCTAAAGACACCAAATTTAGAATGAAAGTCAGTCTATGCGTCTGACAGATGAAATTCATTTCAGATTTCTGCTACGAATACCACACTCATAATACTAATGTTATTGTTTAGGGTTGTGAGGTATGCTTAGGGAAATCCTGAGCTCGATGGATATAAATTGTTTAAGAAAGAATTTTAAATGTTACTTTAAACCCTTCTCCATTTGTGGATGAACAGTAGTATTCATCAGTGTGACCGTTTAGTATAATTTGCAGACCGTTGGAAACTCCAGTGCCAATACCCCGTCGTGGATAGAAGCCAGCGGGTAGATGCTTTGGATAGCCATTAATGGGGTTCCAGTCCACAGCGATATCCGAGAAGCCCTTCGAGGACGTATAGTCCCGTATGTAAGGAGCACTATATAAGGTAATTAGGTTTTTATTACCTTAATTCCAATAGAAGAACTAAAGTGGAAAGTCATTCACCTGAATTTGTAGAGATAATACGGATGCAGAAAGTTGAAAACACAGCAAAGGCCCTCGTCCATGAAGAACTCACGAAAAATGTCGGTACAAGGTATGAGATTATGCTCAAAAGTACACGAAACAATCATTTCCTCACACTTGTGACTGACACTGACTATGAAATTGGAAAACGTATCATTTTTGTTTCGTAGCTTCACCGATTTATACATCGTGAAGTTCAAATCCTGAAAGCACGCCTTCCTAAGCATCGCATATTCCAAGGATCCACTGCAAAATAGTTATAGAAAATCATTCAACTCTCGGTGATATTCTAAACTATTTCGCTCACTCTTTGAAGTTGACAACTTTGGAGAACTTAGCCTTGTTCATGCTGCAGACCGTGATCGCCGGGAAAGGTATATCCTGAATGGATGTCATCTTGGGGCTAAAGCCAATAATAACCGGGGTACTCTGCCATTTGTTAAAGACGTTCACTGCCAGATTAATGGCCACACAGACGGATATGATGAATATTTTACCAAAGTAAAGCTGCACCCATCTGGATAGGTCACTATTCCAGATATACTTCATACCCTGCAATGACGTACTGCCCAAGAACTCCTTTGTCTTCAACTCGAGCTTCTTCCAGTTTTTTCCAATCACTTGCTTTTGAAATGCCATTCCGGTATTTTACAAGCTCCAGAGTCAAATAAACGAATTGAATTCATTGCGACACAGCAAAGAATTCTTATGAAAAATTACCTAATCGATTCCTAATCGTCATTGCCTGTTTAACCCCAAATTCGGTTCGCTAATGACGTATCCTTTCTCATTAAAAACCAATTTAAGTACATAACCTAAAAAACTTGTTTTTTAATCAACACAGAGCACTTAAAGATAAGGGAATTATTATTTAAATTGTCATTATTATTATTAACAGTTTAAAACAAATTTTAATTTTAAATAATTATTTTAGAACTAAACTAATAGAAAGTATTGAAACGATCTAAAAGTAGTAAATATTCTCTTTTTATAAAATGCATAGATAAAAGATCACACCACGTGCAATAAATCTTAAGATATTTACTCTTAAAACCATCAACTTAATTTTTCACCTGCTTCATACTCAGGTTTATTAGACCCCGTACTCTAAAACAGAGTATAGGAGTCTATTAGGTTTGTCAGAAGCGAAATGTGCGTAACAGGCAGAAAGAAACTTTTCCGACCCCATAAAGTATATATATTCTTGATCAGCATCAACAGCCGAGTCGATTTAGCAATGTCCGTCTGTCCGTCCGTCCGTATGAACACCTGGATCTCAGAGACTATAAGAGCTAGAGACACCAAATTTGTAATAAAAATTCCGTAACTTTCTCGAGCAGATCAAGTTTATTTCAAATCTGTGCCACGCCCCCACCGCCTCCGCAATAAGCAAAAAACTAGACACACCTCGGAAAAAGTTGATGTTTTCGGCGAATATCTCCGTAACTATAGGAACACCAATTCTGGTACGCAGGTTCCTATAACCAGCACAAATGGAACGTCATTAAAAATGTTGGTCTGCCACGCCCCCTTTTCCCACAAGAACTAAAAAACTCTTCAAAACTTACATGCCGTTTTAAAAGCATTTGCTAATATATTACAGTATTGTAATTCAAAATTTGTTTAAAGACAAATCATATTAAACTACCCTGAACTCGAACACCGACACAGACTCAGAAATATCATTTTTTTATACTCTCTGCAAGAGTATGTGTAAAACGATAATTTACACTTTCGTAGTGAGTTTGACTCAGATAGATCCAACAACTAAGAAAAGTACAGTCTATTTTTTCAGAGGTGTGTCTATTTTTTTGCTGATTGTGGGCGAATGGAGCGTGGCATCAAAAAAACAAAAAGATTCTTGTATTGACTGATAGAGACCAAATTCGAACTTGTAGCTCTTACCATCTCTGAAATCTGTTTGTTCATACGGACAGACAGACAGACGGACAGACAGTCGGACATGGCTATATCGACTCGGCTTGTGACGGTGATCAAGAATATATATACTTAATGGGGTCTGCCACGCCTCCTTCTGCCTGTAGCATACATTTTCACAAACCCAATATACTCTTGCAGAGAGTATAAAAACAATAAACTTCTTCATTCTGTGTATTGATAAGGTAGTCTGACCCTAACTTAAGCTGGCCAATTGATTTAAAACGGTAATTTATATGTTCCCAGCGAATTTAGTTAAAATAACTTCAAAAACAAGAAACTTTTTAAACGCTCTTCCCATTAAAATAGGTCAGTGAGTCAGTGAGGACAAACAGTGATATATATTCCTTTAATATTATTTATCACTTATACTTATACACTTATACATATAGATAGATTTATATATATAGATAGATTTTACATAGATTTGACTTTTAAATTAAAATTAAAATCAACCTGAATATTTTTGCAGATCTTTGTCTTTGAATCTAGGAATCTTGCTGATTTCCCCACAATATTCGTACAAGCAGAAGTTGCGCAAATACGTTGGACTCTTTTCGCATTCAACTGCAGTGCATTTGGATGGTTTTCTGCAACCATTGAGTTTAGTAATAAAATTTGTGTTTTATCTGTGTCAACGGTAAAAAACCGATTGTGTAAAAAGGCTATTATAGCGTACATTTGGTTAAAATCGCTCAACAGACAATGCAGGTTTCCACTAAATAACAGATTGTCTATAGAAATAGATGGACAGACGGATATGCGCAAGAAAATATATACAGTATGGGCTCAGCCTCGTCTCGTTTTGCTTGTTACGCACATTTCGCTTTTAACAAACCTAATAAAAATGTGAGTCTTGATGGAAAAAATTAAAAACCTGATAAACAAACTTTTTTTGCTTTTAAATGCTTAAGAAATTTTGGAGTTATTATTTCGATTAAAAAAATCTAAAACGTTGACTAGTAATTGTATCTTTTCTGTTTGAAAATCTTGATGAATGAAAAAATACACACTAAGTGAATTTTTGACTGCATTCAACCAAAATAGTCGGGGAAAAAAATGTGTTTGATAAAACTGCATTTATTCTGTAGATACATAGTTATATGTAATGTATATTTACTTTTAAATGGTATGTTTACAAGCAGTATCTGTGTCAATGTACGTGTGAGTGTGTCTCAGTATGTGTGCCTTTGGATCGGGTAATGCCACTAGTCCAAAACTTACATAACTAATAAAAAACGGAATACATTGGGGGTAATCGGGGCTAATAAATCACGGGCTGATAATTTTATATATAAATACATATATAAGTATAATTTATACAGTGTCCGTTGTAAACACATGGACTATAATTAAGCTGGGTGGGACGGTGACGGAGAGGGGGATAGAGGGGATAGAGGGGATCGACTGGGAATTCTTAGAATGTAATAAGTGTGACGTGACGTTCTAGCGACCGTTCCAGTAGCCAACACGTCCGTTTTCAAAGGCCAGATTGATTCGTGGATGCGGCAACGGCCTGGATGGCTGCAGTGGCTCCTTGAGCTGCGTTGGCGTTGCCGGGTCATCTTCAAAGTATAGGCTCTGACGTACAAATTCTAGGAACAGCGACAGCGAGTGCTGGGCGCACTGGGGTAAAGTTGCCAGATTGTCGTCCGTGCATAGCTTCTGTACGAGTTGCTCGCAAATTCGCGTGTTTGTGTCCACATCGAACAGGGGAACACCAAAGTTCACCTCGAGCAGGGTCCAATCCTCGGTGGTGGACTCCGATAGCGTCGACAATCCCGCGATTTCGTTGGTGGGCAGCTCCACGGAGCTCTGGGAGACCAGTACTCCGCGATTACAATTAGCCAACTCGCTGGCCAGCAGTTGGGTGCAATCCGCCGAGATGTATTCATTGGCCGGACCGTGCTCCGGGGTCTCCGCAAAGTGATTCTCGTCGGGACTCTTCAGTTGGTAGCTTGTCAACTGTTCCGCATTTGGCACATATGATTTGGTCACCTGTAGACGCTTACGCTGGGGCATCTTCAGCTTCACCTGGAGCTCGTAGTCCTCACAGCCAAGGTCAGGCACGCCAGTGTTGAGAAATGTTATATAGCCACACTGATGTTTCAGGTCCAGGAGCCCGGCCAGCTTCTGAACGGCTCGATGCGTTGCCCACTTGGCCTGGCGTGCATCTGAGGCCTGGAATGGAAAGGACTCATAGTGGAGCTGTCCGGCCGAGCGAATGCCGTAGCCCTGCAGCAGAATGCACCCATTTTTTAGCTGTTCGTTCAAATTTCTAAAGTTTTCCGAGTTGAGAACGTATGCATCCGAGTGAAGAATATTCACAAGTAGTTTGCCATAGCCAAGAAACAATCTAGGCAGCGTCTTCAGCACTGTTCCTCGGCATAGCAGCAAACTGGGTGGACCGTAGCCTTGGGAAAAGTCAAAAGGGTCAGTGGCAATTAATGCATAGGTAGTCAAAGGTGTTTACCCACCTGTGATGTGGTTGTAAAAGAGCTTGCTCCACATGGTCGTCGCGTCGGAACTGCGTATGAACTGCCCAAATAATGGAATGCTAAACATGTGGCTCAGAGTCGCCGTCAACGGCGTTGCAGACACAATGTACTTGTACTTCTTCTCCAGCACCCGATCCCGCGTCTGCCAGTCGAGTCCCTCTAGGCACTCCAACCGCAGTAGATCCAGACCACCAGGGAGCAGAGGACGCAGCGAGCAGATCGTGGACCGAAGGATCACCGCATGAGCAAAGTAGCGTGAGACATCCCCTTCGCCCTCGGCATCGAGCAGCGAGACCTGCTCTAGTTCGGCCAAAAAGCTGTCAAGGCTCTCCTCGCACAGTTTTCCCACTTCGAACATGGTCACTGCATGGTTCTTTAGACCTGGTGAAAGGTTTCCCATCATCAGAAAGGCCGTAAGCGTCGAGTCAAAGAGGAAACCCACTCGTTTACCGCTTTTGGCTGGCACAACCGAAGTCAAAGCTTTCGCAGCCGGCTTGTTAGTGGTGGTCGTTCGCTCGCTAACGTCCTCCAGCTCGGAGCTTAGCTCCTGGTCGTCGCTATTGTTGTAATGCGTTGGCGCAGGGTGCGTGACCATGTGGGCAAAGCTAAAGTCACTCGTATTGCCATCGGACGAGAGATAACCAATAGAGCTGCTATCCTTCTCCTTGTCCTTCTCCTGCTTTGGCGTCTTGGGACTCGACTGCTGCTCTAAATCGAAACTGCTCGCATGCGGATTATAATTGAGTGGAGTAATCTGCGGCGTCTGTGGCAACTGCTGATCATTGTAGTCCGCCCAGCTGTCATGGTGTTGGCCAGCCTTGTGTTCCGCTTCTTTGCGCTGGGCGAACCCCAAGCGGCAGATGAAGCTCACCGCTTGCTTGACACTGTCCAGCTCCAGCTGGAGCATCTGCGCCAGCTCGGCTATAGTCATATGCTCATCGGCGCTCACAAAGATCTTGTAGAGTAGATTTTCAAAATAATCACCGCTCACGCGATTCATAACAAAGTTTCTCAAGGGTGGAATGGAAATACGGTCCTCCCCGCTAATCGGTACATCCAAGTAGACAAGCCCCTTGCGGTACAGACTGTGGACCACCTTGTAGTCGCATTTGCCTGCCGGCTGAGCACCAAAATCAATGAGATCGTCCAGCAGACTGCGCTCCGCCGGCGTCACCAGACGTATATCCGTTTCCAGGACATAGCCAATGTCCAGGCGCCACCAGGGCTCCAGATGGACGCGTGCCGGCAGCCGCGGCAGAAAGTCAAGCGGATTGGGCTTGGCACTGAATAGTAGTGATCGAGGCGTATGAGTCTTGAGCTCGCTGATTAGGGCCAGGTACTCATTGCGGCCTATTCCCAGGACCCGCAGACAGTCCGCAGCCGTAAAATTTGGCAACGTGTCGTAGCTCTTATCACTGCGAAGCAGCTGGCTAAGCACATCTAGGTAATAATTGAAAGGCGTCACACGCAGCCCTTTAGTGACAATATCTGCCAAATGGTACGGGAACACGCCTAGGCCATTGATATTCTTTTGAATCAGCAATTCGTAGTAACGCTGCTCCTGGCGGAATACCTTAGAAGCCAAATTTCCACGGAACCGTAATTGGTTTTTCAGACTGTAGTTGAACACGTACTTCTCGTAGTCCCGTTTGTTGTCGTGCAGCACTGAGCGCAGATGCACTGGCAGCTCCTGCCACGCGACATTCCCTCGGACACACAGCTGTAACTGCATTTGACAGTTGCCGATCTCAGCCGTCGCTGACTGTGACGTCGACGTCATCGGGGATTGGACGTTGAGTTTGTGTCACAATTGTTGGAATGTTTAACTGTCGTTTATCTGACGCACTTTAATTTAGTTCTTATTGCCTATTGCTAATTTTGGCCATTTCATGTTGTTACACTTGCAGGTCGAGTTGTTTGCTTTTTTTTTACACTTTGCTGCGCTGGTTGCTGCTTAGTGGTTGCTTTCGTCGATCTTATTCTTATTTTGGGCTAGAACTCAAGCAGGCAGAAAAATTAGACACAGCTGATAAAAACATTCAGATGATGGTCTGCACCTGTTATTCAACACTCTTTCGATAACATAAAACACTAAGTGAAATTAGTATTCGCTCGCTACCCTCCGTAATTGTGCAGTTGGTGCTTAAGTAATAAAATTGAATTTTCATATTTTAGCTTATCAGATACTTGCCTGTAAGAACGTAAATAAACAATGCGCTCTAAGTAAATACAAAGAAGAAAACTTGCACACTAAAATATATGCATTTATGCGCACTACAACTGGTGGAATCTTAAAAATCGATAGCCAAGAAACTTATCGTACATAAGCAATATTCGATTATTGGCCTGGGCAGCACTCAGTATTGTGCGTTTGCAAACATTTGCAACACTTGAAGTTGATGATTTTCAATATTAAAGATACTCTGTTCTCTCACTTGACTGCGATTTTCTAAACACAGGACTTTAGTTTAAATATCAAAACGAAGAAATTTATGTAATGTATAGTTATCAAGTTGTGCAAATTGTGTGAAATCTACTGCGTACACAGTGGACATTAAAATGCAACCACAGTGCAAAAAGTCGAAGGGTCATTGAGAGAGTGATAGAGAGAGAAAGAGCAGCAAACGCAACGAAAAACAAAAAACGGGACATCGACATCGATTTTTACACCCTTTTTTGTGCATATTTTGGCGTTGAAAATTTGCACACAAAGGAACATAAAACGCTAAGGGAAAACGAAAGTCTGACATCCAAGAAGAAAGCACCCTACGCGATTAGCTTTTTTAAATCGCTGAACACAGCGAAGATCGCTCAATGAGCGGCGGAGGCGAGGAGCACGAGCAGCAGCAACAGAAGGCGCGGCAAACAACGCCGACATCGCCGTCGCCGTTGCCGGTGCCGCCGCCGTTGCCAGGCATCTCAAGGTGATACTGAAATTAAAACTGAAACTTATTTGTTTATTATAAACATATATGTCATTCGCTTTTTTGTACACGCAGCGCATCGACTTCATCGGCTGCATCTGCAGCAAACGTGGGTGGTCGTGTGACACCAGAGATGAAGCGCTCGGCGGTTAGAAGTCTTATACAGCGCTACTTTCATCAGTTGCAGTCCGGCTGCGGCAACGCAAACTGTACCAATGCCAACTGCGCTTCCAGCGGCAAAGTGACACCAATGACCCCAAACGAGGTTGCAGCCCGTGCGCTTCAGCTCTTCTCCCAGGACGCCCAGTTGTGTGAGAATGCTGCGTCTACGTTGGCGCCGGCGCCAACAGAAAACAGGTAAGTGGGACAGGTTGAGCAATGTGTGTATAAGTGATGACCTCCATTGTAGTCCACAACAGGATGTGGATATGCTATCACCAAACGATAGCAGCAGCAGCAGTAGCAGCAGCTCCACCAGCACTATCACCTCCGCCAGCACCACAACAACCACCAGCACACAATCGCAGTCCCAATGCCAGAATGCCTTCGACCAGGCCAAGAGGCCGCCAATTCTCATCGATATGCTGCAAATCACGACACCTGCTATCGCAACAACATCATCCGCATCTGAGCAACCAGCCCATGTAACCCCTTTAACACCTGTCACCGTCACCGCAGCAACAACAGCCACTGTGGGAATCACACCTGATGAGTCCGGTGTCTGCACTCCCGCGCTGCCACCTGTCGAGTTCCTAGATGCCGAGTCTTTGGAGACACTCTATGAACAGTGCCTAGCTGCGGATTGCTTTGATAGACTCTATGAGGCCATAACCAGTGTGTTCTCGAGCGTTGATCGGCTGAGCAAGAGTTTTGTGTGTCGGCCTGGTCAGGAGCGTAAACACCTGCCGCCTAAGGAAGCCCCCAGTGCGCTAAACAAAGAGCAAATGCGTCAGCTGGAGGGAGAACATGATAAGGATGAGGACAGCACGCAACGGACCGACTCCTTGCCGGATGAACGTAGTGAAGAATCTCGTGAGGAAGGTGAACTAAGCGAGGAGAGACATGTGGATGAGGATGGTGCCAACGAGACAAACGAGGATGTCAACGATGAAGACGAAGAGGACCTACCAATGGGTCCATCAAGTCACGAACATTTGGAACTATTTTTACAAAAAGGTACCAGGGTGGATTTTTGTGGCTTGCGGCGCGTGAAAAGTTTGCTGTTTGGCTCCTCCTGCCAAACCATATCCGATAAAATCACCAACAGCGTTATCCAACTAGTTGACTTCATACGCTATTTGCGACTCTATAGGCAGGACTCTTGGGAGCAGATACTTCACTGTCTCGTTATCTGCTTCGATATGGTCACAAACAGTAAGTTGAGCTTGTCTTTAATTATATCCCTTAAATCAAATATATTCCTTAGCTACAGTGAACAATAGTGTCATGGACATGGAGTATGTGGATCGAGTTCTGCCAAAGCTTTGCCATGCGACTGCTGCAATGCCAGTAAAGGCACAGGCGCGTCTGGCAAAGATCTGGGCCGAGTACTGCCCGGACCAGTTGCAAACGCTCCTGTCCGCCTGCCAGCAGCAGATAACGCTACAAGTGCTTCTCGACGAGGAGTCCGTGCGGGAGAACGAGCACGTCATAAGCGTCACCAAAGTACTAAAGGTAATAAAGGAATTCAGTTCTTTTCACATCCGTTGAAACTCATTGCATCCATAATTCAGATCGTTTATTACGCCAACATCCTGGCCAGCGTGTTGGAGCGTCCCTCGTGCCGATCGCCACTGCAGGAGCAAGATGACGACTTAGGTGCTGCTGAGCCCGAAGAGGCAGAGGATTTGTTTTTATACAACTCTATGAAACATCCACACATGCCTAAGTTTGCGGAGGATCCTGTGGAAAAATGCCTCCAGGTGTCGTATATTGACTGTCGTCAGCCCCTTGTGCCGCTCGAGGAATTCTACAATGAAGCGCTAAGCGAGCACATCCAAATGCATCAAGATTATCTCTCTTACAAGACGCTCGCAATGGAGAGTGAATTGGGATCCAGTCGCACTAATTATTTTTGCTTCATGCTCTACGCCTTCATCCTGACACCGGCCACTAAGGTGGAAGCACTGTACTATGATTGTCGGATGCGGATGTACAGTGAACGCTACTCCTCCCTCTACTCGATACTCAACAACTTTGGCCAGGATGGCCAGGAGGGAGCTCGGCCAGATCTTAAACTGATCGTGCGTCGTGATCAACTGATCAATGATGCCCTCATCGGGGTAAGATTAAACGAAACTGCTGTTTGGAATTTATAGATAATTTTCTGATCTGTGTGAAGCTCGAGCTGGTGGCGATGAGCAATCCCAAGGATCTTAAAAAGCAGCTGGTTGTAGAGTTTGTGGACGAGCAGGGCGTCGATGAAGGAGGCGTATCCAAAGAGTTCTTTCAACTTATTGTTGAGGAAATATTTAATCCCGCCTTTGGCATGTTTGTGCAGCAGGAGGAGACTAACAACATGTGGTAAGCTACCGGGACCCCAGCAAAAAACTTCCTACATTAATTACCTTATACTATTCGTATTTTTCATTCTCCATGCAGGTTCAATGCCACCCCTTTCGAGAATGGCGCACAATTCACGCTAATTGGAATCATCATTGGCCTGGCCATCTACAACAACGTCATTCTGGCCGTGAACTTTCCAATGGTGGTCTATCGCAAGCTAATGGGCTATCGAGGGACCTTCTACGATCTTAGTGATTGGAGTCCAACGCTTTTTAAAAGTCTGCAGGCCATGCTTGACTATCAGGGCTTGGATATGGAGGAAGTGTTTGAGCAGACCTTCAAGATCAGCTACAGCAATGTTTTCGGCGAGTTGGTGGAACACGAACTGGTCCCACATGGTAGCGAAGTACTTGTAGGCCAACACAATAAGCGACATTTTGTTAATTTGTACAGCGATTTCCTCCTTAATGTGAATATTCAGCAACAGTTTAACGCCTTTCGGAAAGGATTCGAAATGGTCACCGATGAGTCGCCTCTGAAGCTGCTCTTCAGGCCAGAGGAGATTGAGAAACTGGTGTGCGGTAGTCGCGTAAGTTCATAACCCTCTTGCTTTCAGTTTATAGTATTTACTTTGGGTTTTTGCGGACATTGCAGGAATTCGATTTCGTTGAACTGGAGCACTCTACAGAATACGAGGGCGGCTATACGGAGGAAACCCAAATCGTTCAGGATTTCTGGAGTATTGTACATGCCATGCCAAACGAATCAAAGCGAAAACTGCTGGAGTTCACGACAGGATCGGCCCGTGTTCCAGTGGGGGGATTGAAGTGCTTGCGATTGTTGATCACACGTCATGGACCGGACAGCGATCGTCTGCCTACTTCACACACTTGCTTCAATGTCCTGCTGCTGCCGGAATACAGCAGCAAAAAGAAGCTTGAGGAGCGCCTCCTCAAAGCAATCAACTACTCCAAGGGCTTTGGCATGCTGTAATTGTCTCAGTGGAGTTAAGTCCATGCCTCTAGCATCCAGCATCGCAACTGAAACCACCTCCGATTAAATGATACGATAATTATGATGAACGATGAATGAATTGATAAGTTAATAAGTAGATGAGTTTAGTTTGTTTTGCAGTTAGTCATTTATTTTTGATACAATATGTTCAACTCAGACAATATTTACATTTATGTGTACATGCTCAACGCGGCGCAATTACAAGCTGGCTAAGCAAACGAAACAAATTTATAAAGTCGCTCAGTTATTTGTATATATGATCACTTACACAAATATGCCCATGCAATCATGTAATTGCAAATGTATTAAATTTTGGCTAAATAAATTTTAAGTTGGGAGCCAACAAGTTCATTGCTTTATCGTTCGATAAGTCGCTCGACCGATACACTATCGATTTCAAGCTACAGCTGGTCTGAGGGAATTTAACAACACTGCTAACTACCACTACGCTTGAATTTTGCTCGCTATTCATTCATGTTTTGTGAGTTGTTGTGTTTGGTTGTCTAGCGGAAGAATACGAAAGTTGTAAATTTCAATAAAATTCTAGTCTTGAAATATGCAACAATTATCGTAGCATAGCTGCCTTGTCTCATAAAATTAGTGCAATATTGAGTATGTGTATAAGTGTAAGCAAAAGTGTAAACGCTATGCATTATCGTAAACAATGCGCATTGTTATTGCGTTCCTCCGTAATGCTTGTTTTGTTTTTGGCATCTCTGTTATTGTTCGTGCGAGGAGCTCACACCAAATCTGATGCCGATGTTGACGCTGATGGCGTCGTTGCTGCCCCCGAAGTTGTTGCAGATGCAACTGCATCGCCGTCCAATTGGAATGGTATGTATGTTCCTAGTATTACAATGAGTTCATCACTGGAATTAGCCAGGCACTTTAAAATTTCAATTGCCTGTATTTAACGGTGCCTGATCCAACACACTCACATACACCACACATATTCTGTTATGCTCTATGAGTTCGTGGATGTGCTAGTGTCTTCAGATTGCGGTTTTTGTTTACATTTCATTTCTCCGACCGCTTCTCCATTTGATTTATAGAGCGGTCGATTACATCTAAAGCGCTAAAAGATGTACAGTAGACGTTCATATTCGTTTTCAATTAATTTATAATTCTCAGTAAACTTGGTAATTATCTTTCGACGCACAAGCTCTTAAAAATTTGTCTGCAAGAATGCATTTCTCAGCTTCCGTGTCCCTGAGACCAAAATTAGGTTATCTATATGTATGCTCCTCTTTTTTCTGATTGGATGAATGAACAAGAAAGAATATTACAGTCGAGGGCGCCCGACCGTAAAGTGCTCTCTGCAGTTGTTCCCAATTATAACGTTAAAATCGGAATCCGGGTATTATAATGGATAGTACTTTCATTAAAACACGTTGAACAAGAAAGAAAAGAATATTTGTACACCTGTTTGTCTGTATGCAAATACATATACGTTTAACATTACATGTATGCACATATTTATTTATGGTCGGATTCTTATAAAATAAGATCAATATAATTAGTCTTCAAACAAATTTTAAATAACAATACTGTAAAATAAGAACAAATGACTTTATTGACGGCCTAAATATCGAGTCGATAGAGACCAAATTCGAACTTCTAGCTCTTATCATCTCTGAAATCTGTGGGTTCATACGGACGGACAGACAGACAGACAGACGGACATGGCTATATCGACTCGGCTTGTGACGCTGATCAAGAATATATATACTTTATGGGGTCTGCCACGCCACCTTCTGCCTGTTACATGCATTTGCACAAACCCAATATACTCTAGCAGAGAGTATAAAAATTGAAATATATAAAAGATAAGAAAATGGAACATATAAGTACATCATCTTTATATGTATTAATAAGTACAAATTTAATACTAAAACCTACTATTTTTCACAGTTGATTAAAAATATTTGTTTTGAATTGAAAATAAAAGCTTCGCCATATGAATATCATTGGCATTAATACCCTTTTAGAATGCTCACTATTATATTAAGTGATAGATAAAAATTAATTTTGAATTTTAATTCAAAATAAATATCTTTAAATGTTTGTAACAAAAAATTAAAAAAGGAGAAAGAAATGATAATCGTTTAATAAATACTTCATTTTTCATAAATCTTTAAAAAAATACATAAACTATTAGTTTCCCGTTTCATTGAGAGTTTCCTTATAAATTTTATAATATAAAAGTATTCAAAATTACCATTACGTGTATAAGGCTAAGAAGTTCCAAATATATCTTTATTAGATGTATTACAGTAATAACTAACACATTTTTATTCGGATTAAACAGACAAAGTTAAAGTCTTCACGGTGGCCAGTGAACCAAGTGATGGATATCTTCGTTACATTCGATCCACGACCGTCTACGACATTGAGGTAAGCTATATCCTTAGACATTTTAAATGTACAATACTTTTAATATACAATGCACATAAAAATACATTTTTCTTAAAACAATTTTAAACTGTAAGGCGTTCCTTATTTATTTTGCAAACTTAATATAATAACACTCAATTGAGTGGACAAAAATAGAACAGAAAATATTAAAGTTTCATTAAAAATCTATAATTGATTGTATACTCCAAGTTCTACTGGGTTGAATAGTATTATACAAATCAACTTCAATAGAATCTTTAATTTCTATAAATCAAATTTGACAGAAAACTTTGCAGTTAGACGTTTTTCAATAGGACTGTTATTATATTGATCATTTTACAGCTATGTTATTAACTTAAATGGGCTCACATTGTTTTATTCGAATTTTGATTAAGTACCGTCAAAAGAGTTTCCAATCTGGGGTTTTCTGTATATGTTATGCAAACACACATACATATACATGTAGATATACATATGTATGCTACTCTTGACGACATATCTCGATTTAGCGGCACACTTTTATTATTGTATTGAGGCATTTCGATGTGTGTACAAGTGTGTGTGCATGTGTATTTGCGTGTGTATAGGTCCAAGCATCCGGCGTAGGCATCCAGATGAATAACTCTTCATCTCTGATGTGCCTCACACAGATTGGCTGAGGCATTATGGGGCATCAAACCATATATAGTGCACACATGTCGACCGTCCGATGATTTTTGATGTTCAGTTTGTAGTCTTTTAATCACGTAGCCCACCCCACACCATTCGTCTCATGGTGGTGTGAGGGGGGGAAATAAGAACAATTCAGTTGCCAACTATTCTTGAGCTATTGATAGCTTAGATTTTTCCATTTATGTAGTTCTCTTATCACCAAAAGTTGAGCTGGGTTTCCTTATGTCAACTGATCTTTCACAATGCAAGTATACTAAAATAAATACATGTTCACATTCATACATACTTGACTACATCTTGAAAAAAATGTGCCAGACAAGAAAAAAGTGCTGATAAGCCGGTATGACCGGCTATTTTATTGAAAGTAATTCATACTTTTCAAGTTTCATACGAATTTCGAGAAATGTGTGAACTTAGACATTTGAAACGAGACCTTTTCAGACCCTGTACTCAAAAAGAGTTCATGGGTCTATTAGGTTTGTAAGAAGCGAAATGTGTGGAATAGGCAAAAGGAGTATCAACAGCAGAGTTGATATAGCAATGGCGGATGGTCCGTATGAAGACATGGATCTTATAGACTTTAAGAGCTAGAAGCACCAATTGTGGAATGAAAGTCCGTCTATATTGCAGGCAGATCAAGTTTATTTTATTTCTTTGCTATGAGGCCTACCACATACCGCCCCTGCAAATTCTAAAAAACAATTTTCATAATACCATAACCTAGAAACTTGGCCTGTTTCATCAAAATGTAACCTTTCATACTTGTTTATTATAAAATAGGTAAATAAAGAAAAAAAAAACATTTCATGTGAAGTAAAACCTTTTATTCTTAACAAATAACAACTCAACTTAAATCGTTCAAAACTGTACTTACCTACAGGTGACAACCCTGGGCATGGGTGTGGAGTGGAAAGGAGGCGACATGAAGTCTGCTGGCGGTGGTGTAAAGATTAATTTGTTGCGCAAAGCGATTGAGTCTTTGAAGGATTCTCTGGATACCATCATCCTGTTTACAGACAGGTAATAAAAAATTTTGATAAAAATATTACATGGCACTAATTAATAATATTTTTGCTTTCCAGCTACGATGTCATCGTAACCGCCACGTTGGAGGAGATCGTGGAAAAGTTTAAGGAGTCCGGAGCCAAACTGTTGTTCTCGGCTGAAAAGTTCTGTTGGCCCGACAAAAGTCTGGCCAACCAGTATCCTGAAGTAGAGACGAAAGCATCCCCTTACCTGAACTCCGGAGCATTCATTGGTTATGCACCACAGGTATATGCATTACTAGAGGAGAGCATCGAAGACACTGCAGACGATCAGTTGTACTATACGAAAGTGTTCCTAGACGAGGCAAAGCGGGCTAAACTGGGCATGAAGCTGGACACGCAGTCCCGTCTCTTCCAGAATTTGCATGGTGCCAAGAATGATGTGAAGCTCAAAGTGGATTTGGATTCCAATCAGGGCACTTTGCAGAACCTGGACTTTATGACCACTCCCGCTATTATTCATGGCAATGGGTTAAGCAAAGTGGATCTGAACGCCTATGGAAATTATCTGGCCAAGACATTCAGCGGCGTCTGCACATTTTGCCAGGAAAATCACCTGGATTTAGATGTGAGCCAAGTGAATTAACGAATCCGGTAGAACTCTAATAAAATATTTTTGTTTGCAGGAAAATAATCTACCAGTGATTACACTGGCCATAATAGTTCCACAAGCTGTCCCCTTCTTTGATATGTTCCTGGCTAGCATTGAAAATCTCAATTACCCCAAGGATCACATGCATCTCTTCATCTACACAAGTGCTCCACTCCACGACGAACTCGTCGAATCCTATGTGACCAAACATGGCAAGTTTTACAAGAGTTCCAAATTTGTGCTCTCCATGGACGAGCTGGACGAGAAAGCGGGCAGACAATTGGCACTGTGTGTAAATTAGATAAATTGTCTTTTCATAGATAACTAACATATACCATCTAACTGTTTCAGGGACAAGGCTCGGCTACAACACAGCGATTACATATTCTTTGTGGATGGCGATGCCCATATCGACGACAGTGAAGTTCTGCGTGAGCTGCTCCGGATGAACAAGTAGATATTTTTATAAAAATGTATAGCCACGAGGAATAATTTTATATGTTTTTTTGTAGGCAATTTGTGGCTCCTTTGTTCTCCAAGTACCATGAACTGTGGAGCAACTTCTGGGGCGCACTCTCCGATGGAGGCTACTATTCAAGATCCCATGATTACGTGGACATTGTGAAGCGAGATTTGATGTAAGATTTTACTTTATTACTTAGCTAAGTAGAATACAGAGACTGGAAAACGTATTAATCGAAGGCAATGGAGAAATCGGTCTTAAAGCTACGCCTATCAATGGAATACATGTTGTCGGCGGTGCACTCGTAAAGTCCCGCGTCCATTTGGGTAGCCGGATCAATTTCGATTTTGGACTTGACACGATCATCTCCAATGCGCCACTCATGCACATGCATGTACAGGTGCTGATAAATCTCAGCGCCGTCCTTGTACCAGGTAATGTGCGGGCGGGGATTCCCCTTCGCCACGCATAAAAAGGCAATCTTATGTCCCAGCACGTACTCGAGATCAAAGTGCGATGCCTGTAAGATTTTAGCGCCCTGCAGAGATATGGGAAATCGGATAATTGGTTGATAACTTTTAATAAAAAGTGTGCTCACATTATTGTTGTTATAGTACTGATCCGATTCGGGATCTCGGTATTTCCCAGTGATGGGCAAACCAATTTGTACTCTCGACTTGGTACGTCCACGACCGCGACCACGACGTGCCTCGCTCTCCGGTGTGATCAGCATCATAATAACTGCTAGGCTCAGACCCAGACAGATCATTGCACTCTTCACTTGCATCCTAATCCCAAAGTAGAGCGACTTTACTGTGCGAACCTTGTCTCGTTTGTGGTGCGACTGAATCACCATGAGTTTGTGCCGCACCAAGCATTCTCTGACTTTGTGATTGTGTGTCTGTGGTTGTGCCTCATCTAATTTGCCACAATTGGCGTCTCCTTCATTTAATCCGCACAAATCGTGGCACAGTGGTTTGCGCAGTTGGATTTCATTCTCAGATCGCTTTCGGTGCTTTCAGGCTTCGCTTGTTTTTTTTACATTTTACTCAATTTCATTTAATTTGGTTTGAGAGCAGTATGTTTTGTGTATTTTGCATTTATTTGATAAAATAATTGACAAAATCTTTTTAGTTCGTGATTAAAATTATTTTGAACCACTGTGCCAATGAAATAGTTGATCAACGACAGTACGTAACTAAACTGTTTTGCATATGGAACTGGCACAGTTGATTCACATATTTGCTTGCACACATTTTAATAAAATAAATGCAAAAATATTGTTTAAATAAGTTAATTGAGACTCTTTGTCCCGCAATGCACACTGAGAACAACTACGAAGAGCAGACAAGAGCAAGAAAGGTCGAGAAAAAATGGAATCTCATAGTCGTAAAAAAGTAGCATAATAAAAGAAACGGACTTGAAGTTTAAAATTTATATGAATTTATATAGCAATATATATAATGTACCATAGAGTTCAAGGAAATAGTGTACAGGTTTTCAAAAAGTTTTTAAAAATTAACCATAGCGTAGTCTGTTCGAAAGCCTCGTCGATCAAAAGCATATTCATTATCGGCCTGGCATTCGTAATAGCCTAGATATAGACAGGTGATCTAATTAATATCCAGTTGATCTCGAACGATTTTAACGCTTACCCGCATCCATTTGTGTTGTGGGATCAATTTCCATTTTGGACTTGATGATATCTGGTTCTGGATGAGATTCGTGTACCTGAAAATTAAAAGACATAAGATGAATTTCTAAAACTAAATCAGCTCTCACCTGAAAGAATCGATGTTGATATAGTTCCGCGCCATCTTTGAACCAAGTTATAGTGGGACGCGGTTTACCTATAACTATTATGAACATATATATTCTTTAAAAGTTTTTACTTGATTATTACACACCCTGTGCCATGCAGAAAAATGTGATTTTGCGTCCTAGTGTATAGTCGAGTTCAAAATGCGATGACTTGATTATCTTGGCGCCCTAAAATTAATAAAATCAAATCGAGCAATTATTAAATAAGATACTTATTGTCGTAGTTTAAAGCTTACATTTTCGTGGTCGTAGTAGTTGACTGCATCCTGGGATCGGTGCTGAATGACAACGGGCTTCTTACCCGTATAGTTTCGACGGAGCACATTGCGTCCTCCAGTACTTCCTTTACCAAAATAAACAGATTAATTGTGAAGTTGTAGTTTGTTCTAACTTACTTTGGGACTCCACTTGGCAGATATCGCTCAAGAGCAGCAGACAGAGCGAAAACGCTTTAATTTTACATTGAATAAAGCAGGGACTGAACATTTTCACGATGTGTCGGTCCTCGTGTCTCATCAGAGAATGCGTTTGATTTGGGCCCGAGATCAGCAGTGCAGCTTGTTGTTGATTCTGATTGAATTAAATTGCGATCCGACTCACCCTCTCTTTGTCTCGGTCCCCATCTCTTTTTGAGCAATATCGCGCTCTCTTCACAATGTTGCAAATTTAACAAGAAAAAAGTAGGAAAGGCTACAGTCGAGCGAGCCGATTGTAAAAGACCCCGTACTTCTTCCAGTGAGATTTTTCGACCGATTTGTCCTATGGGAGCTATAGACTAAAGTTGTCCGATCCAGATCAAACTTGGTGGAGATAGTTATAATGGTTCCATACACATAATGTATGGAAAGAAATTTCGTTACGAGAGCTCAACTAATACATGTACTACATGTCACCATACAAATGTCCCATTCTTTTATACTCTCTGCAAGAGTATATTGGGTTTGTGCAAATGTATGTAACAGGGAAAAAGGAGCCGTGGCAGACCCCATAAAGTATATATATTCTTTATCAGTGTCACAAGCCGAGTCGATATAGCCATGTATGTCTGTCTGTCTGTCTGTCCGTATGAACACACAGATTTCAGAGATGGTTAGAGCTACAAGTTCGAATTTGGTCTCTATCGAATCGATATTTAGTCAGTCAATACAAGAATCTTTTTTTTTCAATGCCACGCCCCATTCGCCCACAATGAGTAAAAAACCCGTCACACCTCCGAAAAAATCTATGTTTTCGGCGAATATCTCAGTAACTATGGCACTTAGGAATAACAATAAAATAAAAAGTTTTCAAACTTGCATGCCGTTTTTAAAGCATTTATTCTTATCGAACAGTGTTGTTATTTATGATTCGTTTGAAGACGATTCATGTCCAACTCTCCTGAAAGTTTCATAAAAATCCGACCATAAACAAAAAGGAGATGAAGCAACAAAGATTTTATTCGATCGCAAAGCCATGAGTGCGAGAGAGACAACGCTAGTCGTGCCGACCAATAGTAAACATACACACATATGTATGTGCATACATTTAACGTCAAACGAATTTGTATGTACTTACAAACAGACAAACACATGTATGTTCGATTATGCTTGTTTTGTTTTTGTTTTAAAGTGTTCTAATAGAAGAAATTTTCAGTGTCTCTTGAACGATTTAAACCAAATTCTCGCAATATGCATTTTTAGCCATTTTCAATCAGCTGACCAATTTTTATCCAGATCGGACCACCTTATCAAATAGCTGCCATAGAAACAATCGGTTGAAATGCTTAGTATTGAAATTTTCGATGTCTATTAAGCGAATTCATCCAAATTCACGCAATGTGCATTTGTTATCATTCTCAATGTGTTAACCAAATTTCATTTAAATCGGATTACTATATCATATAGCTTCCATTGGAACAATCGGTTGAAATAGTATGAAAATTTTCTATGTCTGTTGATCGATTTTAACTAAATCACTAAATATGAATTTATGCTCACAAAATTTCATTCAATTTGGACTACTATATCATATAGCTACTGTTGGAACAATTACTGATAAAAATAAAATTAACGCAATATGCGTGTCTGCAAGAGTGTTTAATCTTCGGCTAGCCGAAGATAACCTTTTTTTCTTGCTTATATTTATTTATTTGTATAAAAATTAGTATTTATACATATTAGTATTTATACAAAATAGTGAAATGATCGGATGGATTCTTATTTAAATATAAGCAGACCAAATCTGTCCTAAAATAGCAAACATGACAGCACTGTACGCGTCAAGCAGCAAATATCTCTTTATCTATATGTCTTTTATGTAATATGTTATCATCTACTGTCTCATTTTAGCGGCATTTTTAACGTACCACACGTGACTAGCATTTACCTGATTAAGCACAGCGCCTTTGAAGCCATGAAATTTGATCACAAGGAATTTGATCCCGACATGGCCATGTGTGAATCTCTGAGAAATGCGGTAGGTTAATTAATCAATTGATTGATAGATTGTTATATTAACTATTCCGCGATTCTAGGGTATCTTCATGTACATAAGCAATCAGCGCTATCACGGCCACTTGGTCAATGTGGACAACTTCAATAGCAGCGCTGTCCGTCCCGACTTCCACACTTTGTTCACCAATCGCTATGATTGGACTATCAAGTACATCCATCCAAACTATTCATCGCAGTTGAATGAGAGCATGGTCATACCACAACCCTGTCCAGATGTCTTCTGGTTTCAAATAGTGACGGACGCGTTCTGTGATGATTTGGTGGCCATCATGGAGGACAATGGCAAGTGGTCGGATGGCAGCAATCATGACAAGCGTTTGGAGGGAGGCTACGAGGCAGTTCCCACTCGCGACATCCATATGCGCCAGGTGGGGCTTGACACGCTATACCTAAAGTTCCTGCAAATGTTTGTGCGTCCTCTGCAGGAGCGAGTTTTTACGGGCTATTACCATAATGTGAGTGGGATTACCTAGTTGATGTTATGTTATTTTGAGCTAATTATTTGTTTAGCCTCCACGCTCTTTGATGAACTTCATGGTGCGTTATCGACCCGACGAACAGCCCTCTCTTCGCCCCCACCACGATTCTTCCACGTATACCATTAACATTGCAATGAACCGGGCAGGAATCGATTATGAGGGCGGAGGATGTCACTTTTTGCGCTACAACTGCTCCGTGACAGAGACCAAGAAGGGTTGGATGCTAATGCATCCGGGTCGCCTAACTCACTTCCACGAGGGACTACTTGTGACCAACGGTACTCGCTACATAATGATTTCGTTTATTGATCCATAGATGATAGAAATGAATTCTATTAAATGTAATACTGCCATAACGGTCACTCCAAAGATTTCGTTTTAAGTGTGTGGATTATTCAAGCCAATCTCTAATCAAATTGCATTCAGTTTTTTAAATGTGGTTTATTGTCTTAGTTGTGTGCGTTGTGGATATGTTTATAACCAAACACATCCACTATTTGCCTCGAAACAACAAGGTCTGAAATGATACTATTTACTCATTAAGTATGTTGTAAGTTTTTGGAAAAGTGTTTCATTCTATTAAACAAAAGCAAAAACATTTAAAACAAATTATTCAATAAAGTACGTTAGTTAATAAAACTAACAAAACAAGCGTTTGTTGTTAAACATGTCTTGTAAATATAAGAAAATCTGGTTCGTCGATTTAACAGACAACCGCCTCTTAGAAGATACAGAAAGAACTTAGTTTACTTTGAATTCATCATTAAAGCTTTTACAAACGATTCGAAAACTACCAAACCTCTTGGAAAAATTAAATTTGGTTGACAAATTTTAACTGTCAAAGAATTTCGAAGCTAGCGTCTATTTGAAATTAGCAACACGCGGAAAAAATGCTGATATGGCAACATTGATGCAGATGTGCCCTTAAATGCACCCACGGATACAACTGCGTTTCTATTTTTAAGTATGCTTGACGGATTTTTTTCAAACATTTTTGGCTCTAGCTCGTATAGTCTCTGAGATCTGCATTCGCTCAAGAATATATGTTCATATTCTTTGGGGTCAGGAAAGCAGGCATAAACAACACAAAACACTGAGCAAGCGCGTACATGAACTGTTGGCGCGCACTGTAAATGTGCTCGCGCAGCGGTTTCTTGCTTCCGTTTCGTTTCGTTCCGTTTTGTATCATTCGTATACTTATTAGTCTCTCTCAGAATAACAGTACGTGCGGGTGTCTGGGAGCGTTAACGATGACGTCGCAGTCGCAGTCTACATCGCCGTCACTGTCTCTTTAAATTTACATTCAGTTCTAGTTTGACACTTGGCGCGCCTGGACAACGCAGGGTGCGTTTGGAGTGTTGCCTTAAAAATAGTCTCCAATGAACCAGAACCGAAATAAAATAAAAGGCAACAGATTCGTCGTTAAATTTACTCGTGTGTACGTGGGTGAAGTTATTGTATTAAAAAATTGTGTATATTACTCAAATAGGCTGATTTTAAAACGCCGCATCCTGTAAAAGAGAAACAAACAAAACAGTAAAAGGCAAGACAAAAGTTTTGTTATTGCTAGCACCTGCAGACAACCAGTTCTCTCCTACTGTCTCTCTTTTGTGCTCTCTCATTTGATTATTTGTCCGCCTTTCAGCTCATTCGATTTTCCTTTTCCCGCGTGTGTTTTGCTGCTGTTTTTGCCGTTGCTCCTTCATTTTTTCTTGTTTTACTTTATTATTTACATTCTACGGCTGAATGTATTGACAGTTAAAACTTGGAGGGAAAGTATATTTTTTTTTCGCACCTGATGTAATTTCTGTTGCTGTTTTTGTTGCTGTTGATTTTCAGCCTGGAGTTGCTTTGACAACAACAGTAGAATCGACAACAACAACATTAGCTAATTTGCTTTTATTACTCTTTTTGAACACGAAACAAATTGCAAAACAGAACGTGTTATAAATAAATAAAGAACCGTTACATTTGTAATTATCAGTGAAATAATCAGTTCAAGAACTACAAAAGCGAGTGTATCTGTTTAAACCGGCAAAAGATCAACCGAGACAAAATCTAAAGTTGAAACTAGTATACATCCAATACTCTAGGTGAATACACCGATGTGTGTGTGTATAAAAGTGTAGAAGTGTTGGTTTTACTGATCTATTAGAGTCGTGTGTTGTTTTACAGTTTCTTCTGGGGCAAAAGCCATTAAATTAGCTGCTTCTAACAGAATTCGTGAAAACGGAACTGCTAAAGACAGACAAGAGAGGCTAGAGAGAACAGGTTGTCGCCTAGACGGATTTTAAAATGTTTTCTAATAAATCTAAAAATTGTGCATCATGTGGTTGAACTAACTGAGGACACAAACGCACAAAGTACAATAAGTATTAATTTGTAATTCAGTTGATATTGACATTAATAATATTTAATTTCAAAGTGATAATTAATAAACACGTATGTGATAAATGAACACCACAATTAAAAATATTTTACTTGAAAACAAGGATAAATCAAAATATTATATAAAATTCATAATATAAAATTGGGTGCTTTACGCTTTTATACAAGATAAGATAATAATGAATACTACTAATATTGTCCCACTATTAATAGTAAAAATAACAATTATTTATAGTGTTTATTTCATCGACTCTATTAGGTCACAATTAAATTTGCCATAGAACTATTAGAGCTTCCATGGACCCACATATCATACTATGCAAATTATGTGTGGATGGATTTTTACTGGTTTGCCCCTTGACTACCTCTTCAAAACTTTTGACACATGTGTGTGCGAAATCTGCGAACACAATAATTATTAACAAAGCTTCTCCGCACTCCGTTTCCCCAATCCTCTCGGGGTTAGACGCAGCAACAACTATTTACTAATACTACACACACATACTCTCGTACATCAATTGAGACATGCGGGAGGCAATTCGTCGCCCTCATCCCCCGGGGACATATGCACAGCGACACAAACGGCCCTGGAACCTCCATGGCTCAGTAACGGTTAATGGCACTTGTATTTCAATGTATCTGTGTATTTGCGTGTGTGAAAGCCCCGAGTAATTTGTGTCACGTTTTAATTTTTCACGCCGCAAAGGACGCCTCGAAAGGCGGATTGTAACTAGCATTCACATTTCAGGACTCAAAGACATATAGATATACATATGGTTATGACCTCCCCTGGCTGTGATTACAACAATTAAGTCTGCGTAAAGCTCTTGTTCCCACTTTTCTTCGTTTTAAATTTTATTTTTTGGGCACTTTTTTAAAGCTTGTTTTTTTTTCGGCACTAAAATATGGCGACTTTCAGTATATCTTCAAATTATTTTTTTAAATTGGATTTTTGTATAGTCCTTTGAAGATAGAACACCCTAAAGTGGGCCTGTCAAAAAAAAAAAAACTTGTACTGCTTGGGTATTGTACATTCCTTTTGCGACCTCTTTCACCTTTCTAGCTCTTATAGTCTCAGAGATCCTTTTGTTCATACAGACTGACGGACGGACAGACGGACACAGCTATATCGACTCGGCTATTGATGCTGATCAAGAATATATATACTTTATGGAGGATAAGTAGGTCCGTGTTACATACATTTCAACGATTACAATATACCCTTGTACTCAACGAGTATCGGGTATAATTACCAAAAATATCAACTAGTAAGAAAAATGTCTGAATTTACCAAGCTATCATAAAGAAAATGACACAGAATCAATTGATCAATAATATAAATATTTTGACCGAGTTTCATTCAAATCAGACAACTTATCGAATAGCTCACATCGGAACAATCGGTCGAAAATATGCTCTAAAGATGAAAAGTATGAACATTCTCTATTTCGGCTGCTTCTGCGTGTTAAGCACTCTTCTCTACTGCAAACCCAGTAACCCCTGTACTTTTTTGTGCACGGGGTCTTAAATTAACACATTATTATTTACATATTAATATTCCAAATTTAATGACGAACTTTTAACAAACAAGTAAGAAAGGCTACAGTCGAGCGCGCCGACTGTAAAAGACCCCGTACTCTCCTTGTATTCGAAATTAATATTTGAATCGACTGTAATTTAAAATATAAGTTTTAAAATTAAATTAAAAAAAAATTTTAAATCAGTTACTGATGGGATTTGAACCCGCGCTTACTGACGCAAGTTCCATATCATGCTGCCCTACTAGTTGCACCACTACATTCATTACGCGCTTCATGGGCTACTTTGTTGTCTAATTGCTCAGTTGTTTATAGTTGGATTTTTATGCAACTTTAAGGTTAGTTTGATATAATTTGTGTTTAAACAAATTTTGAACTACAATACCGTACTATATTACCAAATGCTTTAAAAACGGCATGTAAGTTTTGAAAAATTTGCTTAGTTCTTGTGGGAAGAGGGGGCGTGGCAGACCAAAATTTTGAATGACGTTGCATTTGTGTTGTCTCTAGGAACCTGCGTACCAGAATTGGTGTTCCTAAGTGCTATAGTTACAAAGATAATCGCAGAAAACATCAATTTTTTTCCGAGGTGTGTCTAGTTTTTTGCTTATTGCGGGGGCGGTGGGGGGCGTGGCGCCGATTTGAAATAAACTTGATCTGCGTACATCATAGACGGACTTTCATTAAAAAATTTGGTGTCTCTAGCTCTTGTAGTTTAAAAGATCCAGGTGTTCATACAGACGGACGGACAGACGGACAGACGGACATTGCTATATCGACTCGGCTGTTGATGCTGATCAAGAATATATATACTTTATGGGGTCGGAAAAGCTTCCTTCTGCCTGTTACGCACATTTGGCTTCTGACAAACCTAATAGACCCCTATACTCTTTTTAAGAGTACGGGGTCTAAAAACCACAATTTTTGCAATAATTAAGTATAAAACGGATTGTTATATTGTAAATATAAGGGGTTTTAACCCTTCTTGTGCCAAAAATAAGTTTTTCTTGTGATTATTAATATTCACATATTATGTAGTGTACAGAGTGGTATTAAATCCAAATGAAATAGAAAGTGGAGTCTTGAGTTTTGATATAAAATTCCTAAGTTTGCGTTTTATCTCTCAACGTTAGGGACCAGGATTTTAATAATTTTATCCAATTATATATTTTGTGTTCCTGTCGCACGAACCGACACGTCAAATTTGTAGACAATACAACAAAAATTTTGGTGTTGACTTTCTGTATATAGTTCAAAAGAAACTTGTAAATTATTTTTGTTATATGTACTTCAACTTACATCGCATTCGTAAACACTACCTTAACTTGGGTGTAAAAAACCTTTAGACTGATCCAGAGACACAATTATGTGAGCTTCCATCTTAAAAGTCCATAAAAAATCGACAAAAGTCCCCGCAAGCAATTGGAGTTAGTCCTTATCGCAGGAAAATTTAAATGGTAGAAAGAATAAACCAAGTAAGACTGTAAAAGACCTTCTAGTGAGAATTTTTCCATACAAATGTGCCGTTTTCGACCGATTTGTCCTATGGGAGCTATAGGCTATAATTGCCTGATCCGGATCAAACTTTGTGGAGATCGTTATAATGGTTCCATACACATAATGTGTAAATTTCGTCACGATAGCTCAACTAATACTATATGTCACCATATAAATGTCCCATTTTCGACCGATTTGTCCTATGGGAGCTATAGGTCCGATCTGGACCAAACTTGGTCAGGATAGTTATAATGGTACAATACACGTTCTGTCTAAATTTGGTCACGACAGCTTGCAAGTTGTAGTGTAATGAAAATAGTTTTTTACAATTTGCGGGGGCGGTAGGGGGCGTCGCAAAAATTTGAAGTAAATTTAACGTGCCTGACATACACACCGACTTTCATTCCAAATTTGGTGGCTTTAGTTTTTGTAGTTTAAAAGAACCAGGTGTTCATTCGGACGGACGCACAGACAGACGGACATTGCTATATCGACTCGGCTGTTGATGCTGATCAAGAATATATATACTTTATGGGGTCGGTCACGCCTCCTTCTGCCTGTTACATACATTTCGCTTCTGACAAACTTAATAGACACCTCTACTCTTTTTAAAAGAGTACGGTGTCTAAAAATTAAATAATAGGAAAAAGGTGGTTAAGAAATTATTTAATACAACACAATAAAATTTATGCGGCCAGCGACACTAGGGCATATGATATATAAAAATCTTTTATTTTGTTTCAATTAACGATTTAATTGTATCGCAAAACGACTTTCAATTAATTGAAACGTTTATCGATTCATAATTCAAATAATCGCATTGCGAAGAGCAACATATCCTTGCTTTATAAAATTTATTTTTAAGACCCAATTGCTTTGGATTCAGTTACGAAGCACATGCAATGAAAATAGCAGAGCTTTCGGACAGAAATGTAAGTCAAGAAAGCATAAGTGTCGGGTATGACCCGAAAATTTAAGTTTGACTTATAGGTCCACTATAAGTAGTTGCCACATAAAAGCTGTAGAATAGGCATTCCATTTTAAGTTCAATACAAACTCAGCTTATTTCTAAATTCTTCTGTATTAAAGCTAAATCGCAACGTTGTCATACCTGAGAGACGATGTATACTGATTAGCCCAAACTATGTTTCATATCTTGTCGGTATTGCTCTCTTATAGGTACTTCCGTAGCAGCAAAGTTTTTTAGACCCCGTACTCTTAAAAAGAGTATAGGGGTCTATTAGGTTTGTCAGAAGCCAAAAAAAAAAAAAAATTTTTCATTTTCGATGCCGTTTTTAAGGCATTTGTGCTCATCGTACAGTGTTGTAATTAAAGATTCGTTTAAAGACAAATCATATCAAACTACCCTGAAAGTTGCATAAAAATCCAACCATAAACAACTGAGCAATTAGGTAACGAAGTGTCCCTTGAAGCGCATTGTCAATGCACGTGGTTGAAAGAAAAGAGATAACTGGGCCACGCACTTGTATGTAAATACAAGACCTGCGGTTCGAACCCCGGCACAGGCTCAGAAATTAAAGTTTTTTTTTTTTTTCTTTTTTTTAATTTTTAATTTAGCACTATTATATCTTAATGAAAATAATCGGAGCCGTCTCACAAGGAGGTGGTGGTGCAATTAGTAGTGCTGCGGCGTGTTTGCAAGTTGAGTATAAGTTCGCAGGTTGAATTCACGACAGTGAAATTTTCTAATAAACTTTTTTAAATTTAAAAAAAAATGTAAATATAAAATATTAACTAGTGCAACAGGGTTGGGTTGTGATTGATGTCGAGTGTATGGAGTGGCGCAACTAGTAGGGTTGCTGCATGTTCTGGAACCTGAGTCTGATAGCGCGGGTTCGATTCCCATAAGTGCTTGATATACATTTTTTTTTTAAATTTAATTTTAAAACATAAATTTAAAATTAAAGTCGTATTCAAATATTAATTTCGAATACAAGGAGAGTACGGGGTCTTTTACAGTCGGCGCGCTTGACTGTAGCCTTTCTTATTTGTTTTTTTTTTTTAACGGCGGGTGCTATTTTATGTATGTATGTCTCTGTCTCGCTTGCACACACACATTGACATTGCGCTCAAATACAAACTTTCCATTTTCCTTATAGTCGTATTTTTATGGAACTTTCAGGATATTTTTAGTCTCCAAAATACAAATATCTCAAAAATGGTATGTAAATTTAAAAAAATTTTCTATTTCTTGTGAAAAATGGGTCGTGGCAGTTCAAAATTTTTAACGACATTGTATTTATGATGTCTCTAGGAACATGCACACAAAAATTGGTATTCCCAAAACAACGATTTTTACCGAGGTGTGTGTAGTTTTTGGGTCATTGCGTGGCATCGAAAATAAAACAGATTCTCGTATTGACTGACTAAATATAAAGTCGATACTGAATAAATTCGAACTTGTGGCTTTTGCCATCTTTAAATTCATCATAATTTTTGTTCATACGGTCGGACTGACAGACAGGCGGACATGGCTATACCGACTCTCATCAAGAATATATATACTTTATTTGGTTTGTTACGCCTCCTTCTGGCTGTTACATACTTTGCACGAAGCCAACATACTCTTGCAGGGAGTATAATAACTTAAAAAAATTGATTTAAATGAGAATGTTAATCAGATCTCAGTATTTAAAGTAATTTTTTTTGGCTTTACCATTCAAAACCACACGTTTATTTAAAGAAGAACTTCGATTAGTAGTTGTATTAGCAGTTAAATCTATGAACTACGTGAACTAAGTGAACATAGAATATTTTTTTTAAGCCAATCATTAATGTGTTAACACTTTTCCAGGCCTTGCTAATGAAAATAAAAAAGGCCCGTCTTATGTAAACTTTGGAGAAAATACCGGTTGTGTGGTTAGGCGCGTTTTGCGAAAGTTGGGAGTGATTCGAAAGTAATGAGGTTCTTAGGCACTAAGTCCTTTGTGGAACTGGCTGTTTCATTTTTTTCTGACTCCTTTTTGGATAAGGCAAGTGACTGACAGCGTGAACTGAAGTGAATGGTATGAAAGGGAATGGTATGAATTGAAACGGAAGATAAACATCAACATGAGGAACAACGAGCAGGAAAAGGACTTCATTCAATTTGACAAGCATGACATAGAAACCCCGGAGCTGACTTGTATTTAGACTGCAGAAGCTCTCTTAGTTATTTTACTTCATTCTCCTATCATATTTATAGACAGACACCCATCGAGGGAATCCACCTTACCATCGTTCTTGTTTCCTGCACAGTAATACGTTGGCAATTAAATTTTCAAAATGTTATTTCGTAGCCTATTTCGAGGTCCTGAGCAAATGACTGTAGGGGTTGGGAACTAATGGAGCACAAGGCACAATATTTAGCAAACGTAAATTGAATTTGGTGACAAGATCTTTCACCTCGGTCAAGGTGATCAACATTTTTGAATCCGAGACGAAACTTTAAGGTGTATATAATCGGGTACAACTGGTCATAAGCAGACAGAGAAAATATACGATTTATAAAAGTTTTAGGTATTTAATGTAAAGGGCATCTTCAGGTCGAATACACATTTTGCTATATTTGCGGTATTGGTAAGTTGCAAGCTATTGTATTTTTCGCACCTTTGTTTTGCTAGCTTCTTTCGCTTCTTCCAACCGAACTAAGTTGAATTTCTCTCCCTTCCGGATTTAGATTTGGCTTTGGCCAAGTCGCATTGAAGGACCGCAGTCTGGAATGCAGTTGGAAATAACTACTTATTTTGGCTGACTGTCAAGTGGGTCTTTTCAACCTCTCTTTTCTCTCTTTTTCTTTCTTTATCTCTCTTTCTTGGACTCTGGGCCGCAGTCCAATTCGACATGAACTCATTTCGCTAGAGACTTTGCGAATTTCTGCAGCCACTGCAATTTCTCATATATTTTTCTCTTTCGTCTCTGGTTTGTCATTGCTTTGGTAAATTAATTGCCAATTTTAAAGATTTTTCACTTTTTTGCCCCTTGGGTTGGAAATTGAAGAAAGAAAAATACAGCAATGAAATAACGATTTCTTTTAAATAGTATTCGATCGAAAACTTGGAAAAAATACAATAATACTTGCAAACTGACAAGATATACGTTTCAAAAGTCCTTGAAAAAATAAATCAAAACGAAGTAAAAGCACTTGAGTTGAGATTACCAGACTAAAATATGGCGTAAAGTCAAAAAAAAAAAATAATACTTTTGAACTAAACTAATTTCTTTTAAACTTTTTATACTCTCTGCAAGAGTATATTGTGTTTGTGCAAATGTATGTAACAGGCAGAAGGAGGCGTGGCAGACCCCATAAAGTATATATATTCCTGATCAGCATCACAAGACGAGTCGATATAGCCATGTCCGTCAGTCTGTCTGTCTGTCCGTCTGTCTGTCCGTATGAGCACACAGATTTCAGAGATGGTAAAAGCTACAAATTCGAGTTTGGTTTTTATCGACTCGATATTTAGTCAGTCAATACAAGAATCTTTTTTTTTTGATGCCACGCCCCTTTTGCCCACAATGAGCAAAAAACTAGACATACCTCGGAAAAAATAGATGTTTTCGGCGAATATCTCAGTAACTACGGCACTTAGGAATACCGATTTTGGAATGCAGATTCCTAGAGACAGTATAAATGCATTGCCATTTAAAATTTTTGTCTGTCACGCCCCCTTATGCCTTAAAAAAAAATAAAATGTTCAAATTTGCATGCCGTTTTAAAGGCATTTTTTCTTATCGTAGAGTATTATTATTTATGATTCCTTTGAAGACAAATTATATCAAACTATGCTGAAAGTTGCATAAAAATCCAACAATAAACAACAGAGATACCGATTAAAAAGTTAATATTTAAGTCAATGCATGAGTGCGAACGCGACAGAAACATACAAGCATATATTTGAACTCTTTTGATGCATGTGTGGCGGCAATAGTATACATACACACATATATACATATATATGTGCATACATATAACGTCATTTTGTATGTGCATACAGACAAACATATGTATGTTCGATTATAAATTGTCTTTTTTGTTGTAAGGTGTTCTAATAGAAGAACTATCTAATTGGTAATAAAAGCAGAGAGTATTATACGGTCCAACTCGTTCGACTGTACTTTTCTTACTTGTTTTAAATTAGTAAGCAGACTTTATAATAAAAAATCTATAATTGGTTCACAAACAAATCGCAACTTCCGCTACATAAACTTACGAATACAATTCTATATATGATAGAGTACTTCTAAATAAGTCAAATATAAAACTAGTATATCGCTGCTGTTCAAGCAGAACAAAAACAAGTTCTGAACAATACAAATGAGTTGAAAGCATACGACATAATATATTTATGGTTATCAGTGACGGTGAGGGGGGAGAGAGAAAAAACAATACTTATCGTTAGCCAAAGGGTTAAGCGTACTTTTCTATATGAAACTATATACTATATACCGTATAGTATACATATTTATAAAATTTTATCACTTATGGACTTGAAGCAATTGTTTTCTATCGTGTGACACAAATGGAGTGTATGAAAATGTATGAATATGAATGAATTAAATTATTTTTATAATAAAATTTTTTTTTATTTTCAAATACGATTACACTACTCGCTAGGGTAAACCAAAAATTAAAAGTTTCCTTTCCTTCCTAAAGTTCTTAAAAATGACGTATCAAATGGTAATGCTATTGAAAATGGTCTAATAAAGGAATTGCTCGATTTAGAACGCTGTTTAATAAATAATAAATAAAATACTCTCTACTTTTGTTCCCGATCATAATATTAAAATCGGTATTCGGGTATTTCAATGGATAGTACTTGAAACAAAAAAAGAATAATTTATAGTCGAACATACATCTGTTTGTCTGTAAACACATACAAATTCGTTTGACATCACATCTACATCTATGCACATATACATGTGTGTATACTATTGGCCGACACGGCCAGCGTCTGCGGGCAGCGCTGTCGCCACACATGCAGCGTAAACGTTGGAACATATGATTGTATGTTTCTGTCTCGCTTGCGAACATGCATTGACATTGCGCTTAAACATAAACTTTCTTACGTGGTAGCACTCTTGTTTATAGTCGGATTTTTAGACCCCGTACTCTTAACAAGAAAGAAAAATAAAGTCGAGCGCGCCCGAACGTATGGTACTCTCCGCATGTATTCCTGATTAGAACGTTTAAATCGGTATTATAATGGATAGTACTTTCAAGATAGTTTCAAACGAATTTTAAATAACAATACTGTACGATAAGAACAAATCGCTTTAAAATGGCATGCAAGTTTGAAAAGTTTTTTTTTATTTTTTACGGAAAAAGGGGGTGTGGCAGCCCAAAAATTTTGATGTCATTGCTTTAATGCTGTTTCTATGAACCTGTGTACCAAAATTGGTATTCAAAAGTGCCATAGTTACTGAGATAATGGCCGAAAACATCGATTTTTATCGAGGTGTGACGGGTTTTTTACTCATTGTGGGCGAATGGGGCGTGGCATCAAAAAAAAAAAGATTCTTGTATTGACTGACTAAATATCGAGTCGATAGAGACCTAACTCGAATTTGTAGCTCTTACCATCTCTGAAATCTGTTTGTTCATACGGACAGACAGACGGACAGACAGACAGACAGACGGACATGGCTATATCGACTCGGCTTGTGACGCTGATCAAGAATATATATACTTTATAGAGTCTGCCACGCCTTCTTCTGCCTTTTACATACATTTGCACAAATCCAATATTCTCTTGCAGAGAGTATAAAAAGATAAAGGGGTCTATTAGGTTTGTCAGAAGCGAAATGTGCGTAACAGGCAGAAGGAAGCTTTTCCGACCCCATAAAGTATAAATATACTTGATCAGCATCAATTGCCGAGTCGATATAGCGATGTACGTCTGTCTGTCTTTCTGTTCGTCCGTCTGTATGAACACTTGGATCTTTTAAACTACAAGAGCTAGAGACACCAAATTTGGAATGAAAGTCCGTCTATGATGTACGCAGATCAAGTTTATTTCAAATTTTTGACACGTCCCTTGCCGCTCTCGCAATGAGCAGAAAACCAGACACACCTCACTAAAAATCAATGTTTTTATCGGATATCTCAGTAAGTATGGCATTTAGGATTCTGGCACGGAGGTCCCTAGAGACAACACAAATGCAATGTCATTGAAAATTTTGGGCTGCCACACCCCCTTTTCCCACAAGTAACCAAAGTCATTTTTAAGGCATTTGTTCAAATAGTTCAGTGTTGTTATTTAACATTCGTTTTACGTAACAAAGAAAATGATTGTATGTTTCTGTCTCGCTTGTACGCAGACGTTGACCGTGCCAACCAATAGCATACATTAACATACATGTATGTGTATACATACAATTTCAAACGAATTTATGCGTGCATAACATTTAAATTCAGATAAAGAGAACATTCTCAAAAGTGGACCGTGGTGCAACTGGTAGAGTCGCGGTGGGTTCTTAAACTGCCGTCTGAGGCGCAGGTAGAAGGAAACTTTTCTATATAAAGTATATATATTCTTGATCGGCATCAACACCGTATGAACACCTGGATTTTCTAAACTACAAGAGCTGGAGTAACCAAATTCAGAATGAAAGTCCGTCAATAGTGTACGCAAACCAAGTTTATTTCAAGTTCTTGTCACGGCCCCTAAGGCCCCCGAAATAAGCAAAAAACAAGTAAGAAAGGCTACAGTCGAGCGCGCCGACTATAAAAGACCCCGTACTCTCCTTGTATTCGAAATAAATATTTGAATACGACTGTAATTTAAAATTTAAGTTTTAAAATTAAATTTTAAAAAAAATTTTAAATCAGTCACTGATGGGATGTGAACCCGCGCTTACTGACGCAAGTTCCATATCATGCTGCCCTACTAGTTGCACCACTACATTCATTATTTTCATTTATATATAATAATGTAGTTATTTAAAAAATAAAAAATAAATTAAATTTCTGGGTCTGTGCCGGGTTCGAACCTCAGACCATTGGCTGTTGCACCAGTTAAAATTCTTTATTTACATTTTTGTTTGAAATTTAAAAAAGTATATTAATAAATTCCACTGTCGGGAATTGAACCTGCGAACTTATACGAAAGTTGCATAACACGACGCAACCCTATCAGTCGCACCACGCTCTCTTTACAAAGTACATATAGTTATCTCTTTTCTTTTAACCACGTGCATTCACAACGCGCTTCATGGGCTAATTTCTTGTCTAATTACTCAGTTGTTTATAGTTGGATTTTTATGCAACTTTCAGGTTAGTTTGATATAATTTGTCTTTAAACAAATTTTTAACTACAACACCGTACTATATTACCAAATGCTTTAAAAACGGCATGTAAGTTTGAAAAATTTGCCTAGTTCTTGTGGGAAAAGGGGGCGTGGCAGACCAAGATTTTGAATGACGTTGCATTTGTGTTGTCTCTAGGAATCTGCGTACCAGAATTGGTGTTCCTAAGTGCTATAGCCTATAGTTACAAAGATATTCGCAGAAAACATCAATTTTTTCCGAGGTGTGTCTAGTTTTTTGCTTTTTGCGGGGGCGGTGGAGGACGTAGACGGACTTTCATTAAAAAATTTGGTGTCTCTAGCTCTTGTAGTTTAAAAGATCCAGGTGTTCATACAGACGGACAGACAGACAGACAGACGGACATTGCTATATCGACTCGGCTGTTGATGCTGATCAAGAATATATATACTTTATAGGGCCGGAAAAGCTTCCTTCTGCCTGTTACGCACATTTGGCTTCTGACAAACCTAATAGACCCCTATACTCTATACCAGAGGTACCTCGAAAAAATGTATGTTATTGGCGAATGTCTCCGTAACTATGGCACTTAGGACCACCAATTTGGGTATGCAGGTTCCTAGAGACAGGCATTCCAACTTTTTCCACAATTTCGATGCCATTTTTAAGGCATTTGTTGTCACCGTACAGTGTTGCAATTTAAGATTCGTTTAAAGAGAAATCATATCAAACTATCCTGAAAGTTGCATAAAAATCCAACTATAAACAACTGAGCTATAAGGTAACAAAGTCTTCGTTGAAGCGCATTGTCAATGCACGTGGTTGGAAGAAAACAGATAACTATATGATTATATATGCATTAGCCGCACAAATTTGCCAACAAAGCGTGGCCCACAGTAGTAGAGATGCTTGTTATTATTTTTCGCACTTGTTTGTAAACACAAGACCTGCGGTTCGAACCCGGCACAGACTCAGAAATTTCATTTTTTTTTTTTTTTTGTATTTGTTATATAACATAACATTATATGTAAATGAATACAAGAAAGAATGCTTTAGTTGCCTCGCGACTTTAGGATACCCGTTACTGAGTTTCAATATTTTATTAACAATCGACTCGGTTTGTGATGCTTGTGATGCAAGAATATATGTACTATATGAGGTCTGCCACGCCTCCATCTGGCTGTTACACACATTTGCACAAACCCAATATAATCTTGCAGAGAGTATAAAAAGATAAAATGACTGATTACGGTCTTATCGTAATATATTCTCATTAATGTCGAATAAGCTCTTATTAAGGGGAATCAAAATAATATGTACTGTGTAATTAAGTTTATGATCACAATATAGTGTCACTCATGCCGTCTAATGGCTCATGGGACGATCAGGTGCTTTTAGTCTAATGCAAATTTGACTTAGGGAATGTGATAAAATTTATTTTTTTTTGTAAATATATCATAAAATCAGTGACTAATTAAAGTGTTAGTAATATCCGGGCTTAACTCACATAGTTAAAGTTTCGCTTCCTCATTGATTGATTAATATGACTTTAATGCGTTGGAATTTATTTATACATTTTCTTTAACTATCATCACAATAGGCAACTTTAAGCAACTGTTGCGTTCCTATGTTTTCTGAAACACTTCCAACTTCTGAATTTGGTGTGAAAGGTAGGACAACATTTACACCATATATTGGCCAAGTTAAGATATCTGGTGCCTATGCGTGCCAGCGATTAATGACAGCTTTCTTGGTTGAGTTCTTTGTTCACCGTTGAGAATTTGACAAAATCGTGAATTTACACAAATTATCGGAGAATGGAAAATGTGTTGGTCCCATATAATGTAATTCCATTCTTATGTCCGTATTTTGTGCCATCCGAATATTAATTGGGCCCACTGTGACCAACAGACATTAACCTTATGACCAAGCGATAGGCCCTTATGCCCTGCCTCACTAATTTGTTGCCATCAATTTTATGGAATTTGAGTTTTCTTTGATTTAAGACATTTCAGCATTTAACTATGAATAGTCAAAAAATTTGACTGTTGAGATATGATAATTGTGGTAAACAAATCAAAAATAAGGTCAACTCATCTTGGAAATTATATTTAATTATTTTTATATCTTATCATTAATAGATTAGTATCTGTTCTTTTCAATTAAAAATTATACTTATGGACACACTTGGGAATATTTATTTTTAATTTTTTTCAACTGAAGTATTCTCAATTACGCAATCAAATAATTAAAATCTAATGTTGATTATTTTAAATTCGATTAATAGTTCAGTTACAACTAAATTGTTTTTATACCCTGCTATAGGAGATTTTTGTTCGAAATGGAGATATACATATAATACTTTGCTTTGTCTGGGATAGCTCAATTAAACCAAAATTGTGTACAAATGAGCTTTTATGATATACTTCATTCATAATATACACATAATGTATTAGTTTGGTTTTGATTGGTTAATTTTGCACTATTTGTTTTTATACATATAGCTATAGAATATAGTTGTTCATTCCGGACATGGTAAGCGTAATAACTAGTTAAAATAAGCTCGATCTGCTTACAAATAGATGGATTAACTTTACAAATTTGGATGCTCTAGATTTATAGTCTCTGAGATATAGGTGTTTATGCAGACATGCAGACTGACGAACATCGCTATGTCGCATATTTCTGCTATGACAAATTTTGTAGACTCCTAGTTTTATCAAGTTACCTTAGTTTAAATGAGAGACAATGTACTTTCTGCAAGTATTTATAATAAAAGACAAGAAAGAATGCTATAGTCGCCTCGCGACTTTAGGATACCCGTTTCTCAGTTTCAATATGTAATTAAGAATGGGTAATGATAATAATATTAGTGCAATAGTTTAGGGGATGACACAGAAAATTTTCACACAATTTTATGATCAGGGCATATTTTTGTCAGATAGTTTCAATGGGAGCTATACGATATAGTAGTCCGATTTGGATCAAACTTGGTCAGTATATTTATGTTGTTGATAAATATATTCTGTGTTTCATAAAGATAGCTTGGTAAATACAAAAAATGTTCATACAAATTCATTCTAAGAGCGAATTTTTGACCGATTGTTCCTATGGGAGCTATACGATGTAGTAGTCCGATTTGGATCAAACTTGGTCAGCTTATGTATGCCATAGATATGTACATCATATGTGAATTTGGTTCGGATAACGTAACTAACAAAAAAGTTTTCTATACTAAAACATGCTATTTTACCTGTTTTTACCTTTATATGAACATAGAACGCCCTAAAGTGGACATGTCCAAAAACAAATACAAACTTGTACTGCTTGCAAGTTGTATCTTTCATTTGCGACCTCTGCGGTCTTTCTAACTCTTATAGTTGTTGAGATCCTTTTGTTCATACAGACGGACGGACGGACGGATAGACGGACAGACGGACATGGCTATATCGACTCGGCTGTTGATGCTGATCAAGAATATATATACTTTATGGGGTCTGCCACGCCTCCTTCTACCTGTTACATACATTCCAACGACTACAATATACCCTTGTACTCTACGAGTAACGGGTATAATAAATGATAAATTTATATGCACCTAAGCATATGGTCGTACTAGTTTGAGTGCGGTCAAATCGCTGCACTGTCACATGGCATTCTACGTCCGGACACCCGGACGTTTTTCTTTTTCCTCTGCAAGCGTATAGGAAAAACAGATTTCATAACTTTTATGTTAAACTCTTGAATTTTACAGCTTTTTGTGTTATTTTTATACCCGTTACTCGTAGAGTACAAGGGTATATTGTAGTCGTTGGAATGTATGTAACAGGTAGAAGGAGGCGTGGCAGACCCCATAAAGTATATATATTCTTGATCAGCATCAACAGCCGAGTCGATATAGCCATGTCCGTCTGTCCGTCCGTCCGTCTGTCCGTCTGTCCGTCCGTCCGTCTGTATGAACAAAAGGATCTCAGCAACTATAAGAGCTAGAAAGACCCGAGAGGTCGCAAATGAAAGATACAATTTGCAAGCAGTACAAGTTTGTTTTTGTTTTTGGACACGCCCACTTTAGGGCGTTCTATGTTCATATAAAGGTAAAAGCAGTTAAAAATAGCATGTTTTAGTATAGAAAAGTTTTTTGTTAGTTACGTTATCTAAACCAAATTCACTTAGGATGTACATATCTATGACGTACATAAGCTGACCAAGTTTGATCCAAATCGGACTACTATATAGTATAGCTCCCACAGGGACAATCGGTCAAAAGTTCGCTCTTTGTATGAATTTGTATGAAAAATTTTTGTATTTACCAAGCTATCTGAATGAAACTAACACAGAATATATATATCAACAAAAATAAAAATACTGACCGAGTTTCATTCAAATCGGACTACTATATCGTATAGCTCCCATAGGAACAATCGGTCAAAAATATGCTCTGATCATAAATTTGTGTGAAAATTTTCTGTGTTTTCCAAGCTATCTAAGCCATCCCCTAAATTATTGCACTACTATTATTATCATTACCCATTGTTGATAACATATTGAAACTGAGTAACGGGTATCCTAAAGTCGCGAGGCGACTATAGCATTCTTTCTTGTTTTGTAATGTTTTGATTACATTACAACTATGTAGCGCGCTCTGAAGTTTCTAAATGTATGATATACGACACTATCCGACTCAGTACTCAGTAACTCACTTCCATACATAAGGACATTAACATTAAGTTTTAAATATGATTTTTACAAACAATTACCTGTACACTTTTTTTTTTAGTTCTTATAATTGTCATAAATGCATGACCATTTGTGTGTGAGCTAATTCTAGTTCATTCGCTTTTATTTTTGACTATTTTAGCACGTACATCATTTTCACATCTTCCTGTTCCATAATTTATTACTGTTGATTCTGCACATATGCGAAACCTCGATTTTAGAAGCCCAGTAGTGCTTTTTTATATATTGTCTTCTGTCGGGATTATGAGCAAAGTGAATTAAAGCGGGACTTGAGAAAAGCTCCCGCAAAGGCCATTTAAGTTGTGCGTACAGCAATATAAACGAGTACCAGACACTTTTAAGTGCCTTACTCTATACCTCATTTTACAAATAGTGGGTGCAATGAGTTTGGCAATGGGACTTAAAGTTGAAAGTAGGTCCTGTTCTAAAATGTGGTAAACAATTTAAACTATTCTTACCATTGTGTCTTATGGATCTCTTTGTATGAAAATATTCACACTAGAATGAAAACGTGGTATTTTATACTCTGCTCGCTCGATTGTAGCCTTTCTTACTTGTTTCTTATTATGAATAAGTAATAATAACCACTTAGTTTGAAAATTTGTACACTTTATAGGACATCTACCAACCACTTTTAATCATATTTTATATTACATAGCAGGAAAAAATAGTTGGAAAAGAAATGAAGATGAGACCGGAAATCGGTATACGGAATTATTGCAATATTAACCTTGCTTTTTGTTAAATTTGACTGTACCAGTACTGTGAGGTTTCAGAGTTGCAACCCAGTAATCAAAAATTAAAAGGGCTTATAATGATTGTCAAAAAATACTATGATGTTAATATCGACCAAATTGACAATGCGTTTTCACCGAAGTTAGGCCAGGTTATTTGGCTGTTGATGAATAGAAAACATAGAAATTCTGCAGTTTGGAGTCGTTTCCACGTTAAGGTTTTCGAAATGTTTTCAATCATTAGTCTGCAAGTAGCTAAAGGCATGGATACTTGTCCTCTCTCATTGTCGAGTGTGGAGACAGTTCCCAGCGCCTCGAGCTCATCTGCAGGACAGTTATCCTCTACGTTGCTATCTTCTATTGTTCGATATAGACCCTATCGACTTGAAGGCTGCCTGACTATCAGATAGGATACTGATCCTGCACCTATAGGGAATATCAGAATTGATGATGACCATCACTTCTGCCTGATCAGGCATGAGTAGAGGTGCAGGGAATTGTTTAGGCTAGGACGACCATTTATTCAGGCCCCTTTCATGGGAATACAGTAGTCGGTTTTGCGAATGATGGTTTCAACAGAATGTTTGTGTGTCCCAACCCATTCGATTTCCAAAGGTCAGATTCCCTCATTCTAATTGCAGATAGAGTGGCTGTTTTCAATTCCATGATGTCCAGTGGGAGTAGGTAAAGAAAGGCGCCAGCAGCCTCCTCGGGGGTTATACGCAGAGCACACAGGGTGTAAAGTCCTGTCATGCACACACAGCGTAACAATGGACTTATTAAAATTATACTTATTAAAAAGTTCGGTGAACATTTTATTTCACGTTCGGGACCAGTCAATTGGCCACCCAAATCATGCGATATAACGCCTTTAGACTGTATTTTATTCGTGTGATACTTGTCGATATGTTGGAAAGAGTATGCCAAAATTGTACTGAGCGGATGGACCACTTCAAGCGCTGTCAACAATTACATGAAATAATCTTCAAGCATTAAATTATATCGACCGTGCTATCGGTTTAAATAAAGGTTCATTAATTTTTCTGAATTTTACGTGTTTTTTTTGTAAAACTTTCCTATAGCTCTTAAAAAATCACACTTTACTTCTTAGTGAAAAGGACTAGTTCAGTTTTTGTGGCGCAATTGGATAAGAAGCAGAGAGAGTCACTCATCCGATCACAAAAAGTCTTGGGGAATTTTCGAACTTGGTGACACTGGCGTTACACAGAGAGGAATCGATGATTATACTACTCAACAGTTAATCAATAAGGTTTACAATCAGATTGTCAATACCTAGGCTCGACAGAGTTTCTATGATGGGATTAGATAGAATATTGTTGAAGGAATGCTACTAGGGTAAATTACTTTAGAGATAGACTTTTCTATAATTCCGACAAAACCATTGAAGCCAGTCTCAGTAGTTTTACCCTTACGATGTACGTGTTCTGCGGTTCAGCTCTTTATGAAGGAAGGATTAATTACTAATAGACTTGATGTCTTTAGTGTAAAGGTTTGTGAATAAAGATAGCCATAGATCGCAACCAGAGTTTAGGAACCAGACAGCGCTGATTGCACGATCACCAGCGTGGATTATATGGGCCAGGATGATACCATTTAATAGCTCTTAGAGTGTAGCCCTTGCTGAGCAGGGACGGTATTACACCGGGCATCCCCAAACGTAGCAAGGAGGAAGATGACGAAGTGGAAACGGAGCACCCCGGGATGTGTGCCACGGTCAACAACTCAAGTGACGCCTAACTGGTTGAGATTCTTTCTAAGCCATGCTACCTCTGATGTATGATTGAGTAACCTTCCGCTTATGTTCGGAGCTCGCCCATCATAAAAGCTTGGAGCGGCATGTTTTTCTACTAATCGGGTAGGCTTTAAGCGTAGCCCAGAACAGAGATCCCAGTAGTTCCGTGTGACGTGCCCAGCTCGAGTCGAGCGGTATAGGCGGAGACGGAGGACCAGTCGGTCCAGCTGAAATTGATGCGGATTGTGAGATAATTGATTCTATGTATCTATGGCGTTCTTTAAGGACCTTCCAAGGAATCAGATTCTAGGAAATTGCATATAAGGGTCAGATTCAACACCAGAGTAGAGTAGTTTATTAATTTTGTCTAAAGCGAAATGTGCGTAACTGGTATAAGGAAACTTTTTCGACCCAATAAAGTATATATATTCTTGATCAGCATTAAAAGCCGAGTCGATATAGCCATGCCCTTCTGTCCTTCAGTCTGTACGCAAGCAAGAAAGAAACGAGCGCGCCCGACCGTATAGTACTCTCTGCTATTATTCTGATTATATTGTTGAAATCGGTATCTAGGTATTAGAATGGATAGTTTTTGCGTTAAAACATGTTGAAACAAAAATAAAACATAGCATAATCGAACGTATGCACATCTGTTTGTCTTAATGCACATGCATATACGTTTCGCATTACGTATAGACATACATATATACGTATGTGTGTATGTTTACTATTGGCCTGCCGCCACACATGCATGTTTCTGTCTCGCTCGCACCCATGCATTGGCATTGCTCTCATTGCTTTGTTGCGTGTTTTCCTTTTTGTTAACGGTCGGATTCTTATGAAACTTTCAAAATAGTTTGATATAATTTATCTCCAAACGAATCATAATTATCAATTTGATACTATAAGAATAAATGCACTAAAAACGGCATTAAAGTTTATATATTATTTTATTCCTTGTGAGAAAAGGCGGCGTGCTACCCTAGAATTTTAGACCGCAATGCATTTATGCTATCTCTAGGAACCAGCGTACCAAATTTTCTAAGTGTTATAGTTACTGAGATATCTGCTTTAAGGGGGCATTCCTGCACAATTTCATTAATTGATCCATAAATCAAGTTAAAGAACACATCTTAAAGAACCATGCGAAATTTTTATAAACTTGCAGAGGTTAAATTGTTTTTGTCACGAAGTTTGTAACGCATTGAAGGAGGTGTTTCCGACCCGATAAAGAATATATATTCTTTATCAGCATCAACAGACGAGTCGATATAGCCATGTCCGTCTGTTTCTATGCGAACTGGTCTCTCAGCCAGATCGGATCACTATATCATATATGTATGTAGCTCCTATAGGAACAGTCGGTTGAAAAAAAACATTTTTTTTTTGAGCTATCTCCACCAAATTTATCCTATACGCATTTACTACTAAATCCAATGTGCAAACCAAATTTTTTTTAGATCGGACCACTATATCATATTGCTGTCATAGGATTAATCGGTTGAAAATGCTTAGTACGAAATTTTCAATGTCTCTTGAACGATTTGAACCAAATTTTCGAAATATTCATTATTATTACCATATTCAGCCTGCTGACCAAATTTTATCCAGATCGGACTACTATATCTTATAGATAGTCGGTTGGAATGTTAAGTATGAAAATTTTCTGTATCTATTGATACAGACCAAGTTTGCGCAATATGCATTTTCTATCATACTCTATATTCCAACCAAGCTTTATCCAAATCGGACTATATATCATATAGCTACCGTAGGAATAATTAGTGATTAAAACAAAATTAACGCAATATGCATGACAGCAAGGGTATTTAATCTTCGGCTAGCCGAAGATAACCTTCTTTTCTTGTTTTTGTTGCTATATATTGCATAGTTATGTGGCAAATAGCCGTGAAAGACTCAATGTTTTAAAATTGAGGTCTTGCGGCCTCAAAAACAAAATTTTTATGAAAATAGTAAAAAATATGTATAATCTAGTCTTTAATTGAAGGATTTGAAAAAATGTTTAGACCCCGTACTCCAATAAGAATTTAGGCGTCTATTAAGTTTGTCAGAAGCCAAATGTGCGTAACAGGCAGAAGGAAGCTTTCCCGACCCTATAAAGTATATATACTCGTGATCAGCATCAACAGCCGAGTCAATATAGCAATTTCCGTCGGCCCGTCTGTCCGTCCGTCCGTATATAAGAGCTAGAGACACCAAATTTGTAATAAAAATTCCGTAATTTTCGCGAGCTGATCAAGTTTATTTCAAATCGGGCGCGCGCCCCCACCGTCCCCGCAATAAGAAACAAGTAAGAAAAGTACAGTCGAACGAGCCCGACCGTATAATACTCTCTGCTTCTATTCCCAATTATAGTGTTGAAATCATTATCCGGATATTACAATAGATAGTTCTTGTATTAAAACACGTTAAAACAAAAACGAATCAAACGAATCATTAATAACAATACTGCACGATAAGAACAAATGCCTAAAAAACGGCATGCAAGTTTGAAACATTTTTAATTTCTTACTGAAAAGGGGGCGTGGCAGTCCAAAATTGTAAATGGCAATGCATTTATGCTGTCTCTGGGAATCAGCGTACCAAAATTGGTATCCTAAGTACCATAGTTACTGAGATTTTCGCCGAAAACATAGATTTTTTCCGAGCTGTGTCGGGTTTTTGACTAATTGTGGGCGAATGTGGCATGGCATCGAAAAAAAAAAGATTTTTTTATTGACTGACTAAATATCGAGTCGATTGAGACCAAATTCAAAGTTGTAGCTCTTACCATCTCTGAAATCTGTGTGTTCATACGGACAGACGGACAGACAGACGGACATGGCTATATCGACTCGGCTTGTGACGCTGATCAAGAATATATATACTTTATGGGGTCTGCCACGCCTTCCTAGAAGGAGTACAGGGTCTTTTATAGCCTATCATTGCCTCCAATGCGGAAATTGTTCTTAGCTCTCCCCGCCGTGATGGCCACCGGTTGTCTTGGCGGAACCCCCGTACCAACATATTTCGATGAGCGTTGGACTAGCTTGTCTTTCACCCCTGATGAACGGGGACAGTCTTGTTCCTTCGGACTTGTTGAGGGAGTGCCGGCCTCCGTTGTTTGTTGTGTTTATACTCTCTGCAAGAGTATATTGGGCTTGTGCAAATGTATGTAACAGGCAGAAGGATCAGCATCACAAGCCGAGTCGATATAGCCATGTCCGTCTGTCTGTCCGTCTGTCTGTCCGTCTGTCTGTCCGTATGAACACACAGATTTCAGAGATGGTAAAAGCTACAAATTCGAGTTTGGTCTCTATCGACTCGATATTTAGTCAGTCAATACAAGAATCTTTTTTTTTTTTTGATGCCACGCCCCATTTGCCCACAATGAGTAAAATACTAGACATACCTCGGAAAAAATAGATGTTTAAAGCGAATATTTCAGTAACTACTGCACTTAAAAATACCAATTTTGGTATGCAGGTTCCTAGAGAGAGTATAAATGCATTCCCAATTAAAATTTTTTGGCTGCCACGCCCCCTTTTGCCTTAAGAAAAAAATAAAATTTTCAAATTTGCATGCCGTTTTAAAGGCATTTTTTCTTATCGTAGAGTATTATTATTTATGATTCCTTTGAAGACAAATTATATCAAACTATGCTGAAAGTTGCATAAAAATCCAACAATAAACAACAGAGATACCGATTATAAAGTTAATATTTAAGTTGAGCGAGCGCGACAGAAACATACAAGCATATATTTGAACTCTTTTGATGCAGGTGTGGCGGCAATAGTATACATACACACATATATACATATAAATGTGCATACATATAACGTCATTTTGTATGTGCATACAGACAAACAGATGAATGTTCGATTATAAATTGTCTTTTTTGTTGTAAGGTGTTCTAATAGAAGAACTATCTAATTGGGAATAAAAGCAGAGAGTATTATACGGTCGGACTCGTTCGACTGTACTTTTCTTACTTGTTGTTCTTGTTGTTTGTTAATAAATTTGTCCATGTTAAGTTCCACGATTGTGCGGGAAGGGAAGGTCCGCCCCGTCATAGCCTGCTCCGGCAAGTACCCAGAGTCCGCATATTAGCGATCGAGCACCCCCTTAACAATGCATCCATGGGCATATGCTGTTGCACCTTTATATTAGGGTTTGTCTAGAAGTTACTCAGGCTAAGATTATTTTGGATTCTTGACATGTCCCTTTAATACCGCAAATTGTAAAATTTCCAAGCTCAGCAACAATTTATTATTTTATTTAGATATCTTAACCAAATCTACACATTGTATTTATGATCGCAAATCAAAAAAAACTATGTTGCAAAAATTGGAAAAAATGCTTGGTTTTTTATAGTTAACTTGACCTGCTAGTTCTTCTATTAGAAATATTTTACATACCTTTTCCTTCATAGAAGTTAAGTTTGCACCCACATAGTTTTGCCCATACATCTGTGCGTTTTGTTGTTGTTCATGTAAGTGGGTCTTCCAATTAGTTCATTTTGGGTTTGTTTGAAGCTGTACAAGTTTAAAAATTATAACATTATAATACTGTATTTGATTGTTTGGTTCTCGGCTGGTTTTATTTCACAAGATAAGAGCAGGGTCAGAACAAGTCTGCATCTCATCACAGTTACCGGAAAAAGAGAAGGAATAAGATCAGTCTTATCCTAATGTCATCCTGTGAGCAGGTTCTTAACACTAGATAATCGAAATTTAGACAGCAGTGCTTAATCTATCGGCAATTACTTAACATAACACTAAGCGCCTTTTATTTCCTCCTGGTTGGTTTACAAAACTAAGAAATTATTATGCTGAAAAGCTTAAAATTAATAATATTTAGGAATTTTCAAATTCATTTCCAATTTGAAATTAACATTTTGGGAACTGACCTCGCTTTTCATTTTTTGTTTCATTTGCTCCTTGGATTCAGTATAAGTTATAAGAAGAAGATGTAACGCAGTCCATATGCAAATTGCCTATTCTGGAAAAAAATTGAATCGGCGCACGGCTTTACCAACAACATGTAAAGAACAGATATTTAACAAGAAAGAAAAGTACAGTCGAACACGCCCGACCGTATAATACTCTCTGCTTTTATTCCCAATTATAATGCTTAAATCGGTATCCGGATATAACAATAGATAGTTCTTGTATTAGAACACGTTAAAACAAAAAAAAAACAAGTAAGAAAGGCTACAGTCGAGCGCGCCGACTGTAAAAGACCCCGTACTCTCCTTGTATTCGAAATTAATATTTGAATACGGCTGTAATTTAAAATTTAAGTTTTAAAATTAAATTAAAAAAAAAAAATTGAATCAGTCACTGATGGGATTCGAACCCGCGCTTACGGACGCAAGTTCCCTACCATGCTGCAACCCTACTAGTTACATCACACCATTAATTTGGCATAAATTTGATTATTTTCATTTATATATAATAATGTAGTTATTTAAAAAATAAAAAAATAATTAAATTTATGGGTCTGTGCCGGGTTCGAACCGCAGACCATTGGCTGTTGCACCAGTTAAAATTCTTCATTTACATTTTTGTTTGAAATTTAAAAAAGTATATTAATAAAGTCCACTGTCGGGACTTAGACAGAGGTCCGATTATTTTCATTTAAATATAATAATGTTATTATATAACAAACACAAAAAAAAAACAAGAAAAAAAGGTTATCTTTGGCTAGCCGAAGATTAAATACCCTTGCAGAAACGCATATTGCGTTAATTTTATTTTTATCGGTAATTGTTCCAACAGTAGCTATATGATATAGTAGTCCGATTTGAATGAAATTTTGTGGGCATATAGGAAATAATAATAAATGCATATTTTGTGAATGTGGTTAAAATCGATCAACAGACATAGAAAATTTTCGTACTAAGTATTTCAACCGATTGTTCCTATGGCAGCCATATGATATAGTAGTCCGATTTAAATGAAATTTAGTCAACACATTGGGAATGATAACAAAATCATATTGCGTGAATTTGGATGAAATCGCTCGATAGATATCGAAAATTTTCATACCAAGCATTTCAACCGATTGTTCCTATGACAGCTATATGATATAGTAGTCCGATTTGAATGAAATTTGGTCAACACATTGGGAATGATAACAAAAGCATATTGCGTGAATTTGGATGAAATCGCTCAATAGACATAGAAAATTTTTATAGGAAGCATTTCAACCGATTGTTCCTATGGCAGCTATATGATATAGTGGTCCGATCTGTATAAAATTTGGTCAGCTGATGAAAAATGGGAAAAAAAGCATATTGCGAGAATTTGGTTCAAATCGTTCAAGAAACACTGAAAATTTTAATACTAAGCATTTTCAGCCTTTTTAACCGATTGTTCCTATGACAGCTATATGATATAGTGGTCCGATCTGTATGAAATTTGGTTTGCACGTGGGATTTAGTACAAAATACATATAGGCTGAGTTTGGTGGAGCTAGCTCAAAAAAAATTTTTTGTTGAACCGATTGTTCCTATGGGAGCTATATGATATAGTGATCCGATCTGGCCGATTTTAACATATGAACTGCGTGCAGAGAGAATACACATGTGTACCAAGTTTCATCACGATAGCTTTAAAACTGAGAGACTATTTCGCATAGAAACAGACGGACAGACGGACATGGCTATATCGACTCGGCTGTTGATGCTGATCAAGAATATATATACTTTATGGGGTCTGCCACGCCTCCTTCAATGCGTTACAAACATCGTGACAAAAACAATATACCCTCTGCAAGGGTATAAAAAATTTCATTTCTGAGTCTGTGCCGGGCTCGAACCGCAGACCATTGGTTTAGAAACAAACGACTAACCGCAACCCAACCCTGTTGCACCAGTTAATATTGTATATTTACATTTTTTTTAGACCCCGTACTCTTAAAATGAGTATAGGGGTCTATTAGGTTTGTCAGAAGCCAAATGTGCGTAACAGGCAGAAGGAAGCTTTTCTGACCCTATAAAGTATATATATTCTTGATCAGCATCAACAGCCGAGTCGATATAGCAATGTCCGTCTGTCCGTCTGTCTGTCTGTCCGTCCGTCTGTATGAACACCTGGATCTTTTAAACTACAAGAGCTAGAGACACCAAATTTTTTAATGAAAGTTCGTCTATGATGTACGCAGATCAAGTTTATTTCAAATCGGCGCCACACCCCCCACCGCCCCCGCAATAAGCAAAAAACTAGACACACATCGGAAAAAATTGATGTTTTCTGCGAATATATTTGTAACTATAGCACTTAGGAAGACCAATTCTGGTACGCAGGTTCCTAGAGACAACACAAATGCAACGTCATTCAAAATTTTGGTCTGCCACACCCCCTCTTCCCACAAGAACTAAGCAAATTTTTCAAACTTACATGCCGTTTTTAAAGCATTTGGTAATACGTACGGTATTGTAGTTCAAAATTTGTTTAAACACAAATTATATCAAACTAACCTTAAAGTTGCATAAAAATCCAACTATAAACAACTGAGCAATTAGACAACAAAGTAGCCCATGAAGCGAGTAATGAATGTAGTGGTGCAACTAGTAGGGCAGCATGATATGGAACTTGCGTCAGTAAGCGCGGGTGCAAATCCCATCAGTGACTGATTTAAAATTTTTTTTAAAATTTAATTTTAAAACTTAAATTTTAAATTACAGTCGTATTCAAATATTAATTTCGAATACAAGGAGAGTACGGGGTCTTTTACAGTCGGCGCGCTCGACTGTAGCCTTTCTTACTTGTTTAAATTTAAAAAAGTATAATAGAAAATTTCACTGTCGGGAATTGAACCTGCGAACTTATACTCAACTTATGCAGAACACGCCGCAACACTACTAATTGCACCACCACCTCCTTGTGAGACGGCTCCGCTTATATTCATTAAGATATAATAGTGCTAAATTAAAATTAAAAAAAAAAAAAAACTTTAAATTCTGAGTCTGTGCCGGGGTTCGAACCGCAGGTCTTGTGTTTAAAAACAAGTGCGTGGCCCACCCGGACTACGCTCTCTTTGCAAAGTACTGCGGCTAATGTATATATATTCCTTTTGTTATTCCTTTTCTTTTAACCACGTGCATTCACAACGCGCTTCAATTGATAATTTGTTACCTAATTGCTCAGTTGTTTATAGTTGGATTTTTATGCAACTTTCAGGGTAGTTTAATATGATTTGCCTTTAAACAAATTTTGAATTACAATACTGTACTATATTAGCAAATGCTTTAAAAACGACATGAAAGTTTTGAAAAGTTTTTTTTAATGACGTTGCATTTGTGCTGTTTCTAGGAACCTGCGTACCAGAATTGGTGTTCCTAAGTGCTATAGTTACGGAGATATTTGCCGAAAACATCAATTTTTTCCGAGGTGTGTCTAGTTTTTTGCTTATTGCGGGCGGTGGGGGGCGTGGCGCAGATTTGAAATAAACTTGATCTGCTCGAGAAAGTTACGGAATTTTTATTACAAATTTGGTGTCTCTAGCTCTTATAGTCTCTGAGATCCAAGTGTTCATACGGACGGACAGACAGACGGACATTGCTATATCGACTCGGCTGTTGATGCTGATCAAGAATATATATACTTTATGGGGTCGGAAAAGCTTCCTTCTGCCTGTTACGCACATTTGGCTTCTGACAAACCTAATAGACCCCTATACTCTTTTTAAGAGTAAAAAGAAAGCTAAGCATAATCGAACATACATGTGTTTGTCTGCATGTACATACAAATTCGTTTGACGTTAAATGTATGCACATACATATGTGTGTATCAATACTGTTGGTCGGCACGACTAGCGCTGTCTCTCTCGCACTCATTGCTTTCGAATAAAATCTATGTTGCTTCATTTCTTTCTTGTTTATGGTCGGATTCTTATGAAACTTTCTGGAGAGTTTGACATGATACGTCTTCAAACGAATCATAAATAACAACACTGTACGATAAGAATAAATGCTTTAAAAACGGCATGCAAGTTTGAAAACTTTTTTTATTTCTTGGAAAAAGGGAGCGTGGCAGCCCAAAACTTTTGATGTCATTGCATTTACGCGGTCTGTACCAAAATTGGTGATCCTAGGTGCCATAGTTACTGAGATATTCGGCGAAAACATAGATTTTTTCCGAGGTGTGACGGGTTTTTTACTCATTGTGGGCGAATGGGGCGTGGCATCGAAAAAAAAAGATTCTTGTATTGATTGACTAAATATCGAGTCGATTGAGACCAAACTCGAACTTGTAGCTCTTACCATCTCTGAAATCTGTGTGTTCATACGGACGGACAGACGGTCAGACAGATAGACGGACATGGCTATATCGACTCGGCTTGTGATGCTGAACAAGAATATATATACTTTATGGGGTCTGCCACGCCTCCTTCTGCCTGTTACATACATTTGCACAAACCAAATATACTCTTGCAGAGAGTATAAAAATCGAGCGAAAAATAAAAGAGTGTAAAATTTGACATTGAAGTTTAGCACAAAACAAGAGGATTGAAATGGTTTTTAAAATATTAAGACACGCGAAGAAAATTATCCATATTCCTTTTTAAACAATTAAGAAAGGCTACAGTCTACTTTAACAGACCCCGTACCCTTAGTGGTTTACAATTAATATTTGAATATGATTGTACTTAACTTAAAAAATTTAAATATTAAAATGGAATTTAAAAAACCGCAACTCTACCAGTTGCACCACACTCCACTTTTGAGAAACTTCTCATTATCTGAAATTTCATGAAGTGCACACACAAATTCGTTTGAAATTATATATATACACATCCATGAATGTATGTATTCTATTGGTCGGCACGGTCTGTGTCTGTCTCGCTTGTACGAATGCACTGACTTCGCACTTAAAAAACCAGTAAGAAAAGTACAGTCGAACGAACCCGACCGTATAATACTCTCTGCTTTTATTCCCAATTATAATGTTAAAATCATTATCCGGATATTTCAATAGATAGTTCTTGTATTAGAACACGTTACAACAAAAAAGACAATTTATAATCGAACATACATATGTTTGTCTGTATGCACATAGAAATTCGTTTGACGTTATATGTATGCACATATATATATAAATATGTGTGTATGCAAACTATTGCCGCCACACATGCATCAAAAGAATTCGAATATATGCTTGTATGTTTCTGTCGCGCTCGCACTCATGCATTGACTTAAATATTAACTTTATAATCGGTAGCTCTGTTGTTTATTGTTGGATTTTTATGCAACTTTTAAGATAGTTTGATATGATTTGTCTTCAAAGGAATCATAAATAACAATACTGTACGATAAGAACAAATGCCTTTAAAACGGCATGCTAGTTTAAAAAGTTTTATTTTTTCCTACGAAAAAAGAGGGCGTTGCAGCCAAAAACTTTAAATGGTAATGTATTTATGCTGTCTTTAGAAACATGCGTACCAAAATTGGTATTCCTAAGTGCCGTAGTTACTGAGATATTCGCTTTAATCATCTATTTTTTCGAGGTAAGTCTAGTTTTTTTGATCATTGTGGGCGAATAGGGCGGGGCATCAAAAAAAAAGATTCTTGTATTGCCTGACTAAATATCGAGTCGATAAAGACCAAATTCGAACTTCTAGCTCTTACCATCTCTGAAATCTGTTTGTTCATATGGGGTCTGCCACGCCTCCTTCTGCCTGTTACATACATTTGCACAAACCCAATATACTCTTGCAGAGAGTATAACAAGTAAATAAAGTACAGTCGAACGCGCCCGACCGTATAATACTCTTTGCTTTTATTCCCAATTATAATGTTAAAATCGGTATCCATAATTTTCTCACGGAAAAAGGGGGCGTGGCAGTGCAAAATTGTAAATGGCAATGCATTCATGCTGTCTCTAAGAACCTGTGTACCAAAATTGTCATAGTTACTGAGATATTCGCGAAAACATAGATTTTTTTCCGAGGTGTGTCGGGTTTTTGACTTATTGTCACTTCTGCATAATTGAATTTTCATAATTATACTTCTCGAAACGCTAATAATCTCTACAAGGTATTTTCATGATAACTATTTTACAGATTGTTTTACATTTCCTTTATCGGGATAGTTATCGTTATCTCAGCTTACTTTCAAGTTTTTATACTCTCTTCAAGAGTATATTGGGTTTGTGCAAATGTATGTAACAGGCAGAAGGAGGCGTGGCAGACCCCATAAAGTATATATATTCTTGATCAGCGTTCCAAGCCCAGTCGATATAACCATGTCCGTCTGTCTGACCGTATGAACAAACAGATTTCCGAGATGATTAGAACTACAAGATCGAATTTGGTCTCTATCGACTCGATATTTAGTCAGGCAATACAAGAATCTTTTTTTTTTATGCAACGCCCTATTCGCCCACTATGAGCAAAAAAAACTAGACAAACCTCGTAAAAATAATAGATGTTTTTGGCGAATATCTTATAAACTGTGGCACTTAGGGATACCTATTTTGGTACACCGTTTTTTAGAGACAGCATAAATGCATTGCCATTTAAAATTGTTGGATGTCACGCGGCCTTTTTCTGTAAGAAATAAAAAATATTTAAATTTGCATACCGGATACCAATATTAACATTATAATAATAAATGCAGAGAGTACTATACGGTCGGGTGCGCTCGACTGTACTTTTCTTTATTGTTACAACAGTAATTGGAAAATCAGAGCCTTTGATGAATTGACTTTTAAGCCATGTTGTCGACTTAAATTGCGTTCAATCAAGTTTTAGAAAGAACCCATTAATGTAATTCATTTTTGTTTGTACGATTTTATCGGAATATAAAAAATATAAGTACTTATAAATGGGGCGTTTGCTAATGTTATCTATACCGTCGCCTTTTTGTCTGTCAGCTGCTGTTTTTTTCCAATAAAGCAACGCTTTTGTTTTATTTTTAAGAAATTTTTCAGCAAAAGATTTATTTTTTAAAACGTTTATTTGCAGGTTTACTTGGACTCAAGATAAAAATGTTAGAATGTGAGACAACATTTTGGAACGTGATTCAACCGCCCCGCCCAGAAAAGCCGCCCAGAGCGTGAAAATCAATCATACAATACATTACAAAAGCTCCTAAAAAACAACATAAAAAACAGAAACAAAACAATCGAAAATAATGCATGCAACGCAAATGCTAATTTAAAATATCAGCAAAATTATAAAAGCTAAAAGAGAAATATTAAAAAAATTGCAATCAAAACTAAACGAATGAAATCAAAAAACCAAAGAAGAGTTACACGACCAACACGTAAAAAAACAAATACTGCAATAAAATTGACACAACAACAGCTTTAACAACAACAAACAAGCGTTTAGAAAGTAGAAAAAGAATTATGTTGCTACCACAATCCAAAGATATTAAAAAAATGAGTGGAACCATGAGCAACAACAAAATGGGACTGGGTAAATCCATTAAAATGTACCTGACCATATTCATCGCAACGACCTGTGTCTACATGGTGCTCTATCAATATCACATGTCCCGACAGCCCCTCGCCACCAACGAGGTCATCAAGGTGAGTACCCACTCTACACTGTAGTAGCACTCACTCCTCTGTAGTTAATAGATAGTGACATTCTTAGTACATTTAGTTGTCGTCTCCGAATAGTTCGGCTAGATAGCACATATTGATATAATGATAGCGTAAATTGCACAAGTTGATTGCCTTTGTATGTTAATGTTTGACCTTGACAATCCTTCAAGTTCAATATCTTGAGTAATTCATTATACTTACGAAATCATGTCATGTAAGCAATTAGTAACAGTACTTAATTAACTAAGGAAAAAAGAGAGAACGGTAAAAAGTAGGGCTCTAAATTAACTTTTCTAGAAAATTTCTTCGTAAAACTTATATTAACAATATAAGTGATTTTTTCACCAAAAACACAATTCTCAAGATATTTTTTCAGTTTTATTTTCAAGCGAAAAAAATAAAATTCTCGAAACAATCATTATTTAAAATATTTTTAAATTGTTGGTATAAGGTCTGCTTAAGCATTCGATTCAATATTTACTTAAATTAGAACATTTTCATTTTATTTCTTTGGTTACTAATATATTTATATTTATAAGTTATTAGGAAAATATCTGTGCAATTATTCATTCCACATCAATTCTGTATTGTAATTGCCTTTTGTTTTGTTCTTTCTCTATGTCTCTCCTTGCGGAAACTACTTCCACTTTATCCTATGATATAGCATACTAATAAATCGTCATTATCATTATCGACATCATCAATCGCATCGTATTTGTCAGTCAATGCAAGTACCAGCGAGGACGGGCAGGGGCCGTTCCAGGTGCAGTTACATGCGCCAAATATCACTGAAGTATCGTCTTCCCAATATGCCATGGCTGAGTCTTCTAAGTCCATCTTGTCGACGGTTTCATTACCATCATCATCAGCGTCTCCATCATCATTATTATCAATATCAGCCTTAGATGCCAAAAACAACACAAAAATAAAAACTTCATCTTCAACAACAACAACGAGAACTACAGCAGCTGCTGCTGCCATGCCAACGACAGCAGCAGCAACAACTACAACAACCACTCAAAAACTATTAACAACAACAAAAAGAGCCAGCCACGCCCACAATTCAAAGGGAAAAATCAGGGGCGTCGCTCATAAAACTCGCCCAACATTTATTGCCGTTACCGAGCCCGTAAATATTCATAAATTGAACTAATCTATAATACTTGCTTTCAACTTACTAATTAGTTAAATTACTTTATTAAGTGTCTCATTAGTTTAGCTGGCATTGTGCACGAGCATCGAAATCTCTATCTGCAGTTTGTTTTCGCCTTGATCCACCACTACAAAATTTAAAATAACTATACTAGTTTTGACAAATCACATATGTTAAATTTATTTGCACGTGGTTTAGTATGTCTCCATAGCTGTGTTTATCTTTTTTAATTGTATTTCCCAGCGCACGTATTGCTTTCTATTTCTGTTTTCCAACTTTCCTTATTGCTTTTTTAAGTTTTATTACAAGTCACAAATGCTGTAATTTCGGGGAACATGGAAATAGTTAGGTGAGTGAGTGGGGACTAAACTACAAAACCCTGTGCCTAAACAGAGTACACGGGGGCGTTGTATGATCTTCAAGAGTATTAACTGCCGGAAAATGTAAACACATTTTGAGAATTGTCTTTTTTAAAAAGTAACACAATCATTATAGTCTTCATTCATATATTCTGACTGAATCTAGTCGGGGTCGTAAATTGTATGATCATGTAAATAATGTTATTAATTAACGGCATTCACAAATAATTTTAGTTACTACTATTTAAAATTAGTAACAAAGTCTACAGTTTTAGCGAGCCGACTGTAAAGTGCTCGTAATATTAAAGTGCTCGTCCTATGAGGCTATAAGAAATACTGCTCCAATCTGGACCAAAATTTGATCAGGATATAAAGTCATGTCATACACGTAGTTTGTGATTTTGATTGTTCAATTAAGGGCTTACATACCTTGAGCGGGATCGAAAAATTGAAATTTTTTTTATTGTATATTATCAAAGTACATTATCTTGAGAGTATACATTCCAAATTTCATAAAGATCGGATCACTAGAACAAAAGTTACAGCAGTTTTTAGTACGCAACTTTCATTGGAACAAGGCTTAGCGTAAAACTTTAAAATCGATTATCTCGGAATGTGTTTATATCAAAAGTACACTTGCGGTGATCACGATAACTCAAAAAGTTGCCAGCCGATTTTCAAAATTTTTTTTTTTTATATGTTCGTATTAAAATTCTTGAGGTACTGAACGGATAACTTTGTAAAAATTATTGCACTGAGGGCTACAAATTTTTTTTGTAATATTTTTTAACCTCAAAAACCGAATTTTTTGCTCAACGGGTTTCTGTACCGAGAAAAAAATTTTTTTTGGACAAATGAACCGTTCAGTACCACTAAAATACATTTTCCTTCAATAATCATTCGACTTTTTTCATCTCGGTTGAGCTGTTCGCATGCCATCGTGATCACCGCAAGGCTCTTCCAAAAAAAGGTATTCCGGGCGAGGGGCGATAACAACAACAAATAACACAAATTTTTTGTTCCAAAATATTGAAATATTTTCTTCAAGAGTTACACTATAATGTTAACATTATATTATTATGTTAACAACATGTTGTATACCCCTCATATCAATAGAATCAATGAAACATACTTAAAAAAGACAATGAAAATCATGTACTTTGATGGGCCTTCAAGGTATGTAACCCCTTAATCAATTTTCCGCCGATTTGTCCTATAGGAGTATAGGATAAAGTGGTCCCATCCGCAAACTTGGTGACGATGGTGGTGAAATAAGAAAGATAATGGTACCATTCACATAATGTATTAATGAGATCACGATAATTCTAGAAGTTTCAAAGTTATGGGCGTTATGAAACCGGTTATTTACAATTAGCGATTTAGAATTATTTAGTTATAAATAAAAGAAAACTACATATAAACCCAATTAAAAGTTTATTATGTTATCATAATGACTTAAACAATGTTTTTTAATTTGGCCAACGAGGCATTACCAAAGCAATCTAAATGTCAACGTTTCGCACAGAGACACATAAATATACACCCCCATAGGCAGATGAATAATTTTGAGTGCATAATAAACAGATATTTGTAGTTTCTAGTTTAATCAGTTTGCTCGCATGCCAAATACTTCGTGTACCTCCCTCTCTTCTGCCAATTATAAATGATATGCAAATAAAAAGATTTTCCATACAAAGTACTGCAATGAGTCTAATTTGAAAATTGCTCATTGCGCATTGAAACCCGTAAACCGAAACCACAACAGCAACAACAAACATAACAATTGCCATTGAGTTCCACCTACTCTAGGAGGTTGCTCCAGTTTTGGATCTGGGGCTCTGTTGCTCTGGGAACAACTGCTGAGTTGTAGATCTCATTGTGATCCAAATTTTCTAAGTGCAAGCCAATTGAAAAAGATTCGCGTTGCATTTTTGAAGGCAGACTAGTTTGCTAGTTCTAGTTAGTTCTTCAAAACCTGCACCTAAGGCTGTTCTTTAGTCAATGTCATATTTATCTTAAAGATTGGAGGCCATAACAAATGGGTATATACTCGAGAAACTTTAAGAAGAACATTCTGACTTCTGCTTTTAATGGCATTGATTGGTGGTTTTCATATAAAGAATTCTAGACTAACGATAATAACACACACTTGTGCAAAAATTTGTAGTAAATCATTAAATTTATTATACTCTTTGCAAGAGTATATTGGGTTTGTGCAAATGTATGTAACAGGCAGAAGGAGGCGTGGCAGACCACATAAAGTATATATATTCTTGATCAGCGTCACAAGCCGAGTCGATATAGCCATGTCCGTCTCTGTGTCTGTCTGTCCGTCCGTATGAACAAACAGATTTAGAGATGGTAAGAGCTACAAGTTCGACTTTGGTCTCAATCGACTCGATATTTAGTCAGAATCTTTTTTTTTTGTGATGCCACGCCCCATTCGCCCACAAGGAGTAAAAAACCCGTCACACCTCGGACAAAATCTATATTTTCGGCGAATGTCTCAGTAACTATGGCACCTAGGCATACCAATTTTGGTACACGTGTTCCTAGAGACCGCATAACTGCAATGACATCAAAAGTTTTGTGGTGCCACGTCCCCTTTTTCCCCCCTTTTACGCCCACAAGGAGTAAAAAACCCGTCACACCTCGGACAAAATCTATGTTTTCGGCGAATATCTCAGTAACTATGGCACCTAGGAATACCAATTTTGGTACACGTGTTTCTGGAGACCGCATAAGTGCAATGACATCAAAAGTTTTGTGCTGCCACGTCTCCTTTTTCCGCAAGAAATAAAAGAAAATTTCAAACGTGCATGCCGTTCTTAAAGCATTTATTCTTATCGTACAGTGTTGTTATTTATGATTCGTTTGAAGACGTATCATGTCAAACTCTTCTGAAAGTTTCATAAGAATCCGACCATAAACAATGAAGAAATGATGCAACAAAGATTTTATTCGAGAGCAATGAGTGCGAGAGAGACAGCGCTCGTCGTACCGACCAATAGTATTGATACACACATATGTATGTGCATACATTTAACGTCAAACGAATTTGTATGTACATACAGACAAACACATGTATGCTCGATTATGCTTAGCTTTTTTTTTTTTTCTTTTAACGTGTTCTAATACAAGAACTATCTATTGTAATATCTGGATACCGATTTAAGCATTATAATTGGGAATAAAAGCAGAGAGTATTATACGGTCGGGCGTGTTCGACTGTACTTTTCTTTCTTGTTTAAACTACAAGAGCTAAAGTAACCAAATTCGGAATGAAAGTCCGTCAATAGTGTACGCAGACTAAGTTTAATTTAAATTTTTGCCACGTCTCCTAACGCCACCGCAATAAGCAGAATGTATGTTATTCGCGAATATCTCCGTAACTATAGCACTTGGGACCACCAATTTGCCAATAAAACAGCGACGCCCCCTTTTCCACAAGAAACAAAATAATTTTCAATTTCGATGCCATTTTTAAGGCATTTGTTCTTATCGTACAGTGTTGTAATTTAAGATTCGTTTAAAGACAAATCATATCAAACTACCATGAAATTTGCATAAAAATCCAACTATAAACAACTAAGCTACCATGTAACAAATTCTACATTGAAGCGCATTGACAATGCACGTGGTTGAAAGAAAAGAGATAGCTCTATGTTTGTACATTACATTATCCGCACTAATTTGTCAAAAAAGCGTGGCCCAAGTAGTAGAGATGCCTGTTATTATTTTTCGCACTTGTATGTAAACACAAGACTTGCGTTTCGAACCCGGCACAGACTCAGAAATTTCATTTTTTTTTGTATTTGTTATATAACATAACATTATATGTAAATGAAAATAATTGGGATTGGGCGTGGAGCAACTGGTAGGGATGCGGCGTGTATTAGTACGCAGGTTCAATTCCCGACAATGAAATTTATTAATATACTTTTTTTTTAAATTTCAAACAAAAATTTAAATATACAATATTAACTGGTCCAAGAGGGTAAGGTTGCGGTTAGTCGTTTGGTGTATAAATTGTTAAATTGTATTAATGCAATTTAGGTAAACGTGGTTGAAAGAAAAGAGATAACTCTATGTTTACTTATATTAGTCACTATAATTATCAAATGTAGTGTGGCCCAAGTGGTAGAGATGCCAATTTTTTGTATTTGTATGTAAACCAATGGTGTGCGGATCGATCCCGGCACAGACAGGCATTTACTTGATTTTGTTAGATAACATAATAAATTTATATGTAAAAGAAAATTTGGAACCTGAGTCTGAGAGCGCAGGTTTGAATGAAAGTCGGTCTGTCAAGCTGGTTAAGTTTATTTCAATTTTTTGCCACGACCCTTCAAATGTTCAAATGTTATGTTTTCAACACATTCATTTTTTTTGGTTTCGCCAGTTAGTTTGAATACCTGCAAATAAATAAACTCAGCTCAGTATGTATTTTTTTATGAAAGGATAATAATTTTTATTAAAATTAATATTGCCAAAATTTTTTTTTATTTTATTATAAAATGACTGACTATTACAACTCATAATTTAATTTATAGGGTAATTGCAAGTCGCTACTAGTTGTTCTTTGCATCTATTCAAGCTGTATCTCAGTGCACTTTATTTATTTGAATGCATTTGTTTTTTGCAAAAAAAAAAATTCAACAGAAAATAATTCAAATGCATTTTTGTGTGTCTACAATGAACAATTGTGTGTGTGTGCCCTGCTTAAAGTGAAACTTAGTAGTAAGCCAACTGGACACAGACACGCAGCAGAGTAAACCCGGTCAACTAGTCAACTTGTGGAATAATTTGCATAATTGCTCTTAAAGGGAAGCACACGCCGCGCGTAACGCACACTTACGTGATACACACACACACACACACACACACACTTTGAATAAATAATTCTATAGTCTTAGTTAATACTGTCCACCTATTTCTGCTCCGTCGTCCCCAGCCGCCCCTATACATCATTACGCCCACTTATCGACGACCGGAGCAGTTGGCCGAATTGACTCGACTGGGATATACCCTTAAGCATGTAGTGAACCTGCTTTGGCTTGTGATTGAGGATGCGAACAGGACGAATCAACTGGTAGCCCATACCCTAGATCGCATTGGAGTGCCCTATGAGTATCTAGTGGGTGAGTATTGGCACAAAGTAATGTGAATGAAGTGTTGTTAACAAACCCATTTTGGCTAAATCCAGCTCCCATGCCGGAGCAGTATAAGCTAACGAAGCGTGCCAAGCCCCGAGGAGTCTCGAACCGGAATCGAGGACTCGATTATCTACGCGCCAATGCCACTGAGGGCGTACTGTACTTTGCTGACGATGATAATACCTATGATATTAGCATATTCGAACAGGTGCGCTACTCCTCGCTTGATTTGAAAGCGGTAATACTGACTGAATTTTTAAATATAGATGCGATATACCAAGAAAGTGTCCATGTGGCCAGTGGGTCTAGTGACCAAGACGGGAGTCAGCAGTCCCATTATCCGAGAGGGTAAACTGGAGGGTTACTATGATGGGTGGATCGGTGGACGAAAGTACCCAGTGGACATGGCTGGGTTTGCAGTCAGTATTAAGTTTCTGCGCGAGAGACCGCAGGCCAAGATGCCGTTTAAACCGGGCTACGAGGAAGATGGCTTCCTGCGGAGTTTGGCGCCCTTGGACAACTCCGAGATCGAGTTGCTCGCCGATGAGTGCAAAGAGGTAGTAACTTCTAGACTAAACGTTCATATAATAAATTGCATCCCAACCTAAACCTGTTGCAGATACTCACTTGGCACACGCAGACGAAGAAGAATCCTGCTGCACTTGCCCTCAACATGACCAGGTATGGGCACACGAATCTGGCATTCATTGAAAAGCATCTGGTGCGACCATAGATTAAAGAGGCGATAGGGATTAAGAGGATTGCTGGTTTTTGTCCAACAGTAATTATCGGCAGTTAGTTACTACTGTAGAACTATACTTAGTTCTTATTTGCGAGTGAGCTCACAAAAAGTTTCCGTGACTTTATATCGACTATCATTAGTGTTGCACAACGTTAACTAAATACGAATAAAGTAAGGCTCCAAGCGCACAGGATTTATACGATTTTTGTAATCATGAATTGAGGATTAGCTTGGTTTGACCCCTAAATCAGCATCATCATCGATACTCTCACTGTGAGAAAAGGTATTTAAGCATTGTACATTAATACTATAAATATTAAATCAGTCGGAAAATTCATACACATATTATAAATAAACATGTATATATTTTGTACATACTTGGTGTATATGAAGCTAAGCCAACCCTAATTTAAGATGATTAATTTTAAAAATTTAAAGACAAAGACGTATTTAAGTGCATTACTTTACAAAAGTCAACATTTTAGTTTTATTTAAATTTAGTTATTTAAGCTGATGCGATAATGAAATCGATTTCATGTGATCATCTCATATAAACCACTCAAAACAATACACACAATTATGGTTTTCGTTCCTAATATATCAGTTGGTATTATTTCACGACTTAAACTTGATTCTTATATTAAGTACCCTAGTTTATGTAGTGTCAAATTTGTTCCACTTCCAATTTGAATTATCTAGAACGTTTTATTTAGCCACAAAATGAGTCAAACAGTTCAAGGTCGTAGCAATACACACACATTCTCGAGTATGTGATGGGCGGCGTGGCTAAAGTTTGGGAAGTGCACACATTTATTTATATACCACCAGGGCTACAAAGAAGCCTATTTGAAGTGCAAACAAGCAGCAGCTCTAATGTGTGCTGCAAACCATTTAAATAATGCATTTTGGCACACTTGTCTATCAAGGCGTTACTCCAGACAGATGGACAGAATTTTATTCGAAACAGGCGGAGGCCAATGGTTTGGTTACATGGTCTGGGCTGGGCTTGGCTTGGCTTAGCTATGAACTCGGAATCGCGTGTCAATCTGATGGCGAGGGAGTAGTTGTTACAATTGTAGCGGGGAAAAGAGGGTGATAAAAAAAAAAAGAAAAAGCAGTTTGAGAAATTACCGAAAAGCCAACAGCATGTTTAAGAGATAATAGCCTTACTGATGGAATTCAATTAAACAAAGTGGTAAAAGCCGAAAGAAAAATTCTGACAAATAGTTATTCAATCGATATTCAGTTAAAAATTTAACAAAAAATGTAAAGCTCGTTGTAAAAATTATAAATAACTCAATAAACATAAATTTCTCTAGATAACAACATAAACAATTGGGAATTAATAAATATGTCTATTTATGTATGAGTATTTAAACATAAACGATATTAGTTAGGAACTTACAAAATTGCAATCTTAAAATAAATGATTGATTCTAATAATAACTTACTAATCTCAAGGGTAAATATTTTGGGAAAAACATATAATATTCTTATTAATGATATGAAATAGACTTAAAATATTACAATTCTCAAAACATTTTCAAACTAAAGAAACAATTAAAATTATGAGTAAACGACTATTATCTTATTTCAACAAAAAGCATACTACATACATACATAAAATTAAACAAAACTTTAAAAGTGAATAAACAAGAAACTTCAATCATTTTTGTGTATTTCGAAAAACACAACGAAACTTCAATAAATATCTTACAATTTTATTACAAGAAATATTTTTGTAATTGATTCGCATTTATGCTACTTGGTGGTTTTGGATTAAAGGGTTTATCCTGCGTTGTCCTTTGTTTGTTTAAGCTGCTGAATATTTCATAACAACAACTAATAGGAAAAATGAATGCTCAACTTAACTTGCGTCATTTTATAACGATTATATATATTTATAATGACCAATTTCCATAAATATGTTTATGAAACCCTATACAACGACAATCGGACAGAACAGGATATCGATAAAAGATGATAGACGATAAGTTTTCATTATGCTTTCATAAAGCAACGATACGAGATAGACGCGAGCGAGGTACGACTTGCCTGTGTGCCTAAATTGACCAAGCTGAAGTTATCTGTGTGACTATTTGTACTAATTGTTGCTTGTGTGGCTTTTGCAATAACTTATTTTCAAATCAAATACTATTATAAAAATAAAGTAGAATCCGGTTATAACAACATTCAAGGGACAGACGATTTTACGTCGTTATACCCGGTAGACGCTTTTACCGTACATAACCCCATACAAAATTGTACAAAAGGACCAACCAAGTCATAGAATTTTCATCGCAATGACCGGACAAACGCTTTAAGCGGATTCTACTGTATAACTATCAATATATATAATAAAACATCACATATTGAGACCGTAACCAGGATTTGAATGTACAAACCCCACAAAGTTTTCATAGTTGATACTTTGACTAGATTTTGAAGTAATTCTGCTCAAACAAGAAAGAAAAGTACAGTCGATTGCTAAAATCTGAATCCGGATCTTAGAATTGAGAGTACTTGCATTAAAACACGTTGAAACAAAACAAGAAAAAAAGGTTATCTTCGGCTAGCCGAATATTAAATACCCTTGCACACACGCATATTGCGTTAATTTTGTTTTAATCTCTCATTTTTCCAATGGTAGCTATATGATATAGTAGTCCGATTGGAATAAGCATGAAATTGTGAGCATATAGGGAATGATAATAAATGCACATTGTGTGAATTTGGTTAAAATCGATCAATAGCCATTGAAAGTTTGCATATTAAGTATTTCAACCGATATAGCACAATATGATATAGTGCTCCGATCTGAAATTGAAATTTGGTTTGCACATGGGATTTAGTACTAAATGCAAATAGAATAAATTTGGTGGAGATGGCTAAAAAAAAATTTTTTTTTTGGACCGATTGTTTCTTTGTGAATTTTATGATATAGTGATCAGATTTTAACATATGAACTGCATGCAGAGAAAATACGCATCTCTCACATCATCTCGATAACTTTAAAACTGATAGACTAGTTCGCAAAGAAACAGACGGACAGACGGTGATGGCTATATCGACTTGGCTGTTGATGCTGATCAAGAATATATATACTTTATGGGGTCGGAAACGCCTTCTTCAATGCGGTACAAACATCGTGTCAAAAACAATATACCCTCTGCAAGGGTATAAAAATACAAGGCATAATCGAACACATGTATATACAAACGTAAGTTTGTATGTGTGCACATACATATACGTTTAACATTACATGTATGCACAATGTGCATTGCACATATATACGTATATGTTTAGGATGAATTTGTATGAAAATATTTTGTTTTACCAAGCTATAACAATACTAAACGATAAGAATAAATGCCTCAAAAACGGCATGCAAGTTTGAAAAGTTTTTTTATTTCGTAAGGGGGCGTGGCAGCCCCAAATGTCATTGCATTTATCATGTCTCTAGGAACATGTATACGAAAATTGGTATTCCTAAGTGTCATAATTACTGAGATATTCGCTTTGAACATCTATTTATTCCGTATGTGACATCAAAAAAAAAAGATTTTTGTATTGACTGACTAAATAAGTAGTCGATAGCGATTAAGTTCAAACTTTTAGCTCTTACCATCTCTGAAATGTACGGGTTCATACGGACAGACGGACTGACGGACATGGCTATATTGACTCGGCTTGCGATGATCAAGAATATATGTGTATACTTTATAGGGTCTGCCACGCCTACTTCTGCCTGTTACAAACATTTCCACAAACCTAATAAACTCTTGCAGAGAGTATAAAAAGATAAAGAGGTAACTATGCAATTGCGATGAAACTTAGTTAATACACTTTCCCCTTTCCTTGCTCTCGTTTTTAGGAAAGGAAAAGGGTATTCTACACAAGTTTTGGTATATACTTGTATAATGAAATATTTAAAATTAAAAATTTTAGAATATAGATTGAACATTTATTTCTCAATATTTCTAAAACGATTTTCAAAGCTTAATTTTACAACTTTTTTTTTGTAGTTCTAAGAACGGTTTGATCGTCTAGTGGCGTCCAGGCGGCAACTCAATTCAACTCAACTGAGGAAATTCCTGTAATCGCTCGTTAGATGAGAGGCCTCGGTAACAATATATCCGCAATATTTTACGTGTATTTACCATCGCTGGAATTTTGGGATTCCAAAATTCATGTATCTTTTTAAAATACCCTTAAGAGTTCAGAGACATTACAATGTTAAGGTTAAATAGGAACTGTACAGGATTATTTGTTGTCAATTCGAAAGCGTACTACTGAAGGCACTAGACATTTTTGTAATATTGTAATAACAAATAAAACTAGATCGAAGTAACTGTTAGTCAGTAACTATTTAAAGGATATAGAATATTTGATATATCTAATAGATTGCTTGAGTTTGAATAAAAATACGTGTGAACTAAGAATATTGAAATATAATGTTAACACTTTTGACCCTATGGGCACTACAAGGGGAGTAGAGGAGGGTTTTATGGATCTATAAAGCTTCGAAACAACTTACTTGGCCAAAATCTCATGAGATATAGATGTACGTACGGGTATGTACGCCGAGTATTGGAAAGTTAGGATATTGGTCATTCGCCAAGAAAGTTGATTTATATCATAGATTAAGAGACAACATAACAAGCTGACATGCTCGATTGTGTAAGTTTCCAGCTCAAATTATAACTACAGAACACTCTTTTAAACATGGTTTGACGCTATCTTTACGAGACTAAGAGAGGGTAGCAGAGAGAGGAGGTCTCGTACTACTGTGTGGTACTAAAAAGATAACTCAACATCGATGGCTGCACGTGAAAGCTTATAGTTGCCTCTTCCCACTTGGTATGAATCAAACGCAGCAATGGCGTGTTGAGCGTTGATTCCTCCTTGGCGACCACATCGTTGCCAGCGCTAGTACCACTTGCACCACCGCCGCTAGAGCTGGCGACACCAACAACGCCGGCAGCAGCACCACCGCCAGTGACAAGGGTTTCGTCCTTTCCCGACGCGGTGCTCTCCGGTGTAATTGGTTGTCGCTCCAACATGACCAATGCCTGCTCATTGTACGTCCGGTTGTCAATGGTCATCAGTATCTGATGTCCCGAACAGCTATAATAGTTCACATCAAATCGCGACTCAGCGTGGTAGTTGCGCAACAAATCCGGATTTCGATTAAAAATTACACCATAATGCCCCGTACAGCTGGTTATCCAAATCGGGTAGTTGGGTGTCTTCAAACGGGATCCTGGCTGCCGGGACTGATTGACAGCAGCCTGTAAAACAAAACAGAGGATTATGTTAACTGTACCTTCAATTAAATGTAACTCTTCGACAGACAAGTAAACAAAGCTATATGTCTACTTGAATTTAAATTTGGTCAAAATATGCAAAAATTTTATGATAAAATGTCTAGCATACTAATTAGGATTTGTAAGGAAGGAATTGTATATTAAAATTAAAATTGAAAATATTATTTCTTTCGAATTTTTAGTGACGGATAAATACTCACGCTGGCGGATTCAATATCCCAGAGCAGTAACCCGATCATACAGCGCTTAAGGACTCCGTACTGAGGCACAGCCTGGAATCGAATCGGAAATTCGTCGTCAAGATCGGTGGTTATCATTTGGTTTCTTAGGGTAATCACATAGCTGTTTTCATCGCCCACGTTAATGACACCGTTATGTATATAGGGTGTAGCACGCCCTGTCAGCAGCAAGGTGACTATCATCAAGGAGCCCTCCTCATGATTGCTCATTGTCAGCGGAGATCCCTTCGTGGAGTCCAAGTCCGTGCGAACTCTACGATGCATCGGAATATTACAAAAAGATTTGAAATCAATTAAATATTTCTTTATGTTTTATAGCACTTTTCAATAAATTTAAGACACGCTCTACTGCTGAAATCTTACTTTCCCATCGAACGTGTGAGAACGGCGCTATAAAGAAACAGCAAAGTTCCCGGAGTCCCCTCTTCTGTAAACTTTTTGCAAGCAAATCAGACAAATAGTTTATAGTTTTGCAATATTTTGAAGAAATAGATAAAATTTCTGTTATAGCATTGAGTGAATTTCTTACGAATTTGAAATTTCGCTTCATAAAGTGTTCCAGTTCTTCATTGGGTGACAGTGTGAAAACATAAAGCTACGGCGAAAGACAAAAAATAATCTTTTTATTTGAAAGTGTTCATAATATTATGAGTACGAGTTGTTAAAAGTATTTTGGTTAAAATTTTGTTTGCGTTTTGTCTTAATTCCGTTTAAAATTGCCATTAAAATAAACTGATATTAAACAAAACATTTTGTAACTTTTGAAATTTTCTCAAGAATTTTAGCATACAATTTAGCTTGACGCAGTAAGTAAAATCAATAAGTAATGGATTATGCAATTGGCAGACTTACCTTCTCGGTGACCGTGTCATGAAAGTAGCTGGCACTGTGATCCACAAAGACCTCGTCCTCTGAGGGCAACACCATGGTGACCTTACCCTTATCCGAAATGGTTCGAAGTATTTCGATTAAAGCGTTAAAAAGAGAATCACGTTGCATTTCAGCATTGGCAAGCAGTGGGCTAGAGGCAGAGGAATACTTGTGGGTTAATATTACCTGCAGATTAACTTAAATGGAAGACGCACTCAGTACAGTTGCTGCGACTGGTCTTGCGGGAAAAGAGCAGATACTTGAGGACGAAGCCCTGCACCACGGAAAGTAAGCCACGTGTAGCGTTCCGAGGACATCTAAGTCCATAGGCTAGTTCCTCCTTGGGTCCAGCTCCGAAGACAAAGGCTGTTTGCAGCCATTCGGCTCGCATTGGGATGGCTGCAGTGCCAAAGACCAGTTTTCGTAGCTCCTGGAAGAAAACTTTAGGAGTCCCGATTTGGAGATTCTACTTGAAGAATCGAAAGGTTTACCGTTGCCAGCTCGGGGGTAATGGGCGTACCGCCTTGTGTAATAAACTCCTTGTTCATTGCTACTAGGATAGCTAAATACTCGGGACTTTTGTGCTTTCCGCTATTTTCCGTTTTCTGCTTTTCCGCTCTGCTAATGCCAATTTCTGCTCAAGACCTGCGCAACGTTCCGCGGCTTGTCTTTAAATGTTTTCTGCTCCAGCTGGCCATAGACTGGCTTGTAAGCCTGTTCTTCTGCAACTTCCAAGCATTTGCCTGACAGCCCGACATTTCAGGCGTTCACACTTTAGCGTTGATTTTTAATTTCATATTTAGTTTTGCCCCAAAAAAAAATCATCAGTAACTAGAGTGACACATACAATGGCCATAAGTGCGATAAAAGCCAAACAAAAATTTAAATTCTTAAACAATTCTGAAGAAGTGTCTGTTTAAGAGGGATCGATGAAATTCTGCTGAGAGACAATTTTAATAAACACAGTCTTTGACCAACGATTAACTCAGTTTCAAATTATTTTCAATGCATTTGCCTATTTGCATATTTATAGAAATAGAACTTTTTAAATTGAAGGAACATTATGTCTCTTAAAAATAATTCAATCTCAAAGTTTTGTGAGGTTCGTGATCGGTCTTAAGAGAGTCGTTTTCTAATTGTTGGATAACTATTTTTTTATTACGTACTCAAAATGAGCACACGTGTCTATTAGGGTTGTCAGCATGGGGTTTCCGATCCCATAAACTATAAATTTTGATCATCAGTCCGCATGAACACATGAATGTTAGAGTCTTATAGTTTCTCTATCCATCAAATTTTTTAGAATATATACAAATTAAATTGTAAAAAAATTGCATAACATTTTTTTTATAAAACCATAACTTGGAAACGACTAAAGAGATCGCAATTAAACTTACACATTATGTGTATATCTTATTTTATTGGACAGCTATGTTCTATAGCTCCCATAGGGAGATATTGAAAAATCGAAATAGATTGAGTATCATGTCTTTTACAGTCAGATCGATGTACTATACACCTTCTTAATAGTTTGCAACTGTTTTTATCGCAGCTGGGACATTTACGAAGAATTATTCGATGGTGATTTTTTCCTAGGTCTGGACAAGATTTATTGGCTGACAAAAGCTAGGCCCCACGAGCATTATATAAGCTTGGATTTTCAAAACGGAACCAAAAAAATTTCCACACTATGATCAATTCGAGATTACCAACTTAAGTGAAGGTTATCATTTGCTCAACTTGGGTACTTTGAGAAAGATCTCTGCACAAGAGGAATTTCCGAGTGTATTCAAAGTATTCACACATTAATTGTTATGATATTTGCAGTAATCTGGTCGATCTAATGAATAACAAGTAAGAAAGACTACAGTCGAGCACGCCGAATGTAAGAGACCCCGTACTCTCCTTGTATTCCAATTCAATATTAATATTTAAATCTGACTGTATTTAATATAAAATTTAAATATTTAAAAAAAAATCGTTTGTCATTATATGTATGCACATGCATATGTATATATGTATGTACGTATGTATACTATGGCTTAGCACGGCTGCCAAACATGCGAAGCGTATATTTCTGTCTCTTACGTATTCATGCATTGGCATTCCGCTTAGCCGTAAAACTTTGTAACCTACTTTTGTTTATAATTTGATTTTTATGCAACTTTCAGGATAGTTTGATATAATTTGTCTTTAAACATATTTTGAATTGCAATAATGTACTATATTAGCAAATGCCTTAAAAACGGGATGTAAATTTGAAAAGTTTTTTAGTTTTTGTGGGAAAAGGGGGTGTGGCAGGCCAAAATTTTGAATGACGTTGCATTTGGGCTGTTTCTAGGAACCTGCGTACCAGAATCGATGTTCCTAATTGCTATAGTTACGGAGATATTCGCAAAAAACATCAATTTCTTCTTCTTATTGCGGGGGCGGCTTGGCACTGATTTCATATAAACTTGATCTGATCGCGAAAGTTACGGAATTTGTATTAAAAATGTGGTGGTTCTAGCTCTTGTAGTTTAAAAGATCCAGGTGTTCATACAGACGGACGGACAGACGGACATGGCTATATCGACTCCGCTATTCATGCTGTTCAAGAATATATATACTTTATGGGGTCGGAAACGCCTCCTTCCACCTGTTACGCACATTTCGCTTCTGACAAACCTAATAGACCCCTCTACTCTTTTTTAGAGAACGGGGTCTAAAAAATGTTTTGATAGAAAAAATACTGATGTTTCCGAAAATTTTTTAATAATTTGAAATTGCATGTGAATAAAACTAAAGATTACTTAATAGCAATTTTTGTATTTGAGGCCACTGTACTTTTCGACCAAGGCTTTGAGGACTCGACTCGCTTGTCTGTCAGTCAGCTAAAGCAACTTTAAATGAAATTGAATTGAAATTAGTTCTGTGTGCACCACACGATATTCTTCATATACTGGAAAGTGTTATTTAGGGGGTCTCAGTGGGCGGTAATGCCTGAAGTCCCACTACTTGCGGATATAACGTGCAATTCTATTGGACGCCAAGATTTTTGGCATGTTGATGCCTGCCATGGCGCCCCACACAACCGGATATGTGTAGTTGTGGATGCTTGTTTGTGCCTCTTTCAGGGCAGTTGAGTAATTAGATACCCTATACATTTATCGTTTTGCCTAAAACTAATACATTCAACACTAAAGCGTTTCTTATAACTAGCTATCGAACTGCAAAACACCATTTAAATGTCAGAGTCCATTTTTTTTTCAGACAAATAAGCAATTTCCAATTTACTTGGCCTATTGGCGCATAGTTGTCCAATCAAGATCAAATTTGGTAAGAATACATTAAGTCATGTGCACATGATGTGCGAATTGGCTAAGATTTCTTAATGACTACCTAAGGACTCTATATTAAATTATTAAAGCTCGTTTGATCATAATAATTGTACAGGGTGTCTCAGTAACACATATGCACACATTTAACGGTTTGCTAATTTAAATCTTCTATTGATTCATTGTGTTTTCTGCTCCTAAGTGGCTGTGAATGTTGGTTAGCAATAACGGTTTGAGTGAGCCAACCTTGGATAAGTGAAGTGCCATTTTCCTAAACTACTTTATATTATTTGTGACCTCAAGAAAGCTAAACGAAATGTTACTTTCCAAAACATTGCGACGGTTAAATTTTAACAAGCAAGATAAGTACAGTCGAACACACCGTATAATACTCTCTGCTTTTATTCCCAATTATAATGTTAAAATCGGTATCCGGATATAAAATTAGATAGTTCTTGTATTAGAACACGTTAAAACAAAAAAAAACTAAGCATAATCGAACATACAATTGCCTTTAAAGCGGCATGCAAGTTTGAAAAGTTTTTAATATCTTACGGAAAAAGGGGGCGTGGCAGTCCAAAATTGTAAATGGCAATGCATTTATGCTATCTCTAGGAACGTGTGTACCAAAATTGGTATTAATAAGTGCCATAGTTACTGAGATATTCGCCGAAAACATCGTTTTTTCCGAAGCATGTCTAGTTTTTTGCTTATTGTGGGCGAATGGGGCGTGGCATCAAAAAAAAAAAAGATTCTTGTATTGACTGACTAAATATCGAGTCGATAGAGACCAAATTCGAACTTGTAGCTCTTACCATCTCTGAAATCTGTGTGTTCATACGGACAGACAGACGGTCAGACGGACAGACGGTCAGACGGACAGACGGACATGGCTATTTCGACTCGGCTTGTGATGCTGATCAAGAATATATATATACTTTATGGGGTCTGCCACGCCTCCTTCTGCCTGTTACATACATTTGCACAAACCCAATATACTCTTGCAGAGAGTATAAAAATAGGCAATTTTAATTAACTTCCTTAGCTTATTATATATTTGCCAAATTTACTGAAAACAAGTAAGAAAGGCTACAGTCGAGCGCGATGACTGTAAAAGACCCCGTACTCTCCTTGTATTCGAAATTAATATTTGAATGCGATATAATTTAAAATTTAAGTTTTAAAATAAAACAAGTAAGAAAGGCTACAGTCGAGCGCGCCGACTGTAAAAGACCCCGTACTCTCCTTGTATTCGAAATTAATATTTGAATACGGCTGTATTTTAAAATTTAAGTTTTAAAATTAAATTTTTAAAAAAAATTTGAATCAGTCACTGATGGGATTTGAACCAGCGCTTACTGACGCAAGTTCCATACCACGCTGCAACCCTACTAGTTACACCACACCATTCATTTGGCGGAAATTTGATTATTTTCATTTATATATAATAATGTAGTTAATTTAAAAATAAAAAAATAATTAAATTTCTGGGTCTGTGCCGGGTTCGAACCGCAGACCATTGGCTGTTGCACCAGTTAAAATTCTTCATTTACATTTTTGTTTGAAATTTAAAAAAGTATATTTATAAACTCCACTGTCGGGACTTGAACCTGCGCAAGATGCATAACGCGCCGCAACCCTATCAGTCGCACCACGCCCCACATTAGACAGAGATTCGATTATTTTCATTTACATATAATAATGTTATTATATAACAAGCACAAAAAAAAAAATTTAATTTCTGAGTCTGTGCCGGGCTCGAACCGCAGACCATTGGTTTAGAAACAAACGACTAACCGCAACACAACCCTGTTGCACCAGTTAATATTGTATATTTACATTTTTTTTTTAAATTTAAAAAAGTATATTATAAAATTTCACTGTCGGGAATTGAACCTGCCAACTTATACTCAACGTATGCAGAACACGCCGCAACACTACTAATTGCACCACCACCTCCTTGTGAGACGGCTCCGATTATTTTCATTAAGATATAATAGTGCTAAATTAAAATTAAAAAAAAAAAAGCTTTAATTTTTGAGTCTGTGCCGGGGTTCGAACCGCAGGTCTTGTGTTTACAAATAAGTGCGTGGCCCATCCGGACCACGCTCTCTTTGCAAAGCACTGCGGCTAATGTATATATAAGCATAGTGTTATTCCTTTTCTTTCAACCACGTGCATTCACAACGCGCTGCAATTGATAATTTGTTACCTAATTGCTCAGTTGTTTATAGTTGGATTTTTATGCAACTTTCAGGGTAGTTTAATATTATTTGTCTTTAAACAAATTTTGAATTACAATACTGTACTATATTAGCAAATGCTTTAAAAACGACAAGTAAGTTTTGAAAAGTTTTTTAGTTCGTGTGGGAAAAGGAGGCGTGGCAGACCAAAATTTTTAATGACGTTGCATTTGTGCTGTTTCTAGGAACCTGCGTACCAGAATTGGTGTTCCTAAGTGCTATAGTTACAGAGATATTTGCCGAAAACATAAATTTTTTCCGAGGTGTGTCTAGTTTTTTTGCTTATTGCGGGGGCGGTGGGGGGCGTGACCCTGATTTGAAATAAACTTGATCTGCTCGAAAAGTTACGGAATTTTTATTACAAATTTGGTGTCTCTAGCTCTTATAGTCTCTGAGATCCAGGTGTTCATACGGACGGACGGACAGACGGACGGACGGACAGACGGACATTTCTATATCGACTCGGCTGTTGATGCTGATCAAGAATATATATACTTTATGGGGTCGGAAAAGCTTCCTTCTGCCTGTTACGCACATTTGGCTTCTGACAAACCTAATAGACCCCTATACTCTTTTTAAGAGTACGGGGTCTAAAAAAAAATGTTAAATCAAGCCAATGATGGGATTCGAACCCGCGCTAACTGACGCAAGTTCCATAACACGCTGCAACCCTACTAATTGCATCACACCATTCATTTTGCACAAATACGATTATTTTCATTTATATATATTAATGAATTTAAATAAAAAAAAAAATAATAAAATAAATAAATGGGTTAGTTCCGGGCTTGAACCGAAGACCATTGGTTTAGAAAGAAATACCACCTTCACCTAGGCCACACTGCGTTTGGTTACTGTCTTGACTAATATAAGTGAACATAGAGTTATCTCTTTACTTTCAACCACGTGCACATAAATTACATTTATTAAATTTTACAAAGTAAACGCCAAACGACTAACCGTAACCCTACACTGTTGCACCAGTTAATATTGTATATTTACAATTTTGTTTAAAATTTAAAAAATTACATTAACAAATTCCACTTCCGGGAATTGAACCTGCGAACTTATACGCAACTTGCAGAACACGTCGCAACCCTATCAGTAGCACCACGCCCCACATTTGACACATGTCCGATTATTTTCATTTACATATAATAATGTTGTTATATAACAAGTAAAAAAAAAATTAAATTTCCGAGTCTGTGCCGGGGTTCGAACCGCAGGTCTTGTGTTTACATACAAGGAGTCTCTACTATCTGGGCCACGCCTCCTTTGCAAACTTCTGCGGCTAATGTATATATAAACATAGTGTTATTTCTTTTCTTTCAACAACGTGCATTCACAATGCACTTCAATTGATAATTTGTTACCTAATTGCTCAGTTGTTTATAGTTGGATTTTTATGCAACTTTCAGGGTAGTTTGATATGTGTCGAGGTGTGTCTAGTTTTTTGCTTATTGCGGGGGCGGTAGGGGGCGTGGCCCTGATTTGAAATAAACTTGATCTGCGTACATCATAGACGGACTTTCATTTAAAAATTTGGTGTCTCTAGCCCTTGTAGCTTAAAAGATCCAGGTGTTCATACAGACGGACAGACGGACATTGCTATATCGACTCGGCTGTTGATGCTGATCAAGAATATATATACTTTATAGGGTCGGAAAAGCTTCCTTCTGCCTGTTACGCACATTTCGCTGCTGACAAACCTAATAGACCCCTATACTCTTTTTTAAAGAGTACGGGGTCTAATAATGAAAAACGTATCAAGAATAATTAGTAATTAGTTTTCGAAACATTCATGCTGTGGGTGGGCTATTTTTAAAAACTCAGGTATTCCTACCTATCGATATTAGAATATAACATAATTAATCGAGAACTTAGTCGTGAATCAAAAAATTATGATTTTGTGGTGCCAGATCACGATATAATCTTAATATTCTGGAGCACATCCCACAAGATACTGGGTATTAAGGTAATTATGCAATAAAATTGGTCGCAATGAAGCTATTCACAGGCAGCATTCAAAATTACACCAAAGTATGGACTGAATGTGTGATCTCAGGGCTCGATGGTATAGACATAGTTAGTCATAGCGTGCCATGGCATGCTGACGATTCACCACATCGCCGTGCATATCAGCATTGGAACACTCAATATTCAAATTTTGACTTCAAATAAATGGGACAGTTATAAATTTTTGAGTAATAAAAATAATACTATGGACTTTAGTGCCTTTTTGACAATTTCCACTTAAGGCCTGTTGAACGTTCTACGTCTTTACTGTAAATGTTCGAACATTTGGAACTTGCTGGAGCAAGCCAATTTTGAAATTGTTTCTTGATACGACCAACAAGTGCGTTCCATATACAATGTAAATTATACATATATGCTAACGTAAAAGTAGGAAATATTATATGTTTTAGAATGTTTGATAATGTGGACAGGCGTGGACCACCGGCAGACGAAAACCAAATTGAATATTTATTAACTTTGGATAAGTATTCGGAGCTTTTTAACTTTTAACTTCGTGCTGTTCAGGGCATTGGCGCTATCGATTTCATCGCAGAGGTTTTCACGCTTTTCGTAATTTCCGTGATTTGGCGTTACATTTTCGCTGCTATTTGTCAGGTAAATATGCAATATGATATTTTACAATTTTACCTTCAGGATGCCAAGTGTCTTTTTCTCATTATTTATATTGTATTTTTGTGGTAAAAATGTGTAAAAAATGGCGCTTGTCGACAGAAGAAGACCACTATTTGTGGAAAAATGTGGATGTCAGCTATGCTATCTTAAACTTATAATTTAAGTACATGGAAAACTATTTTTAAACCCCGTCAGACGCCAAATGTGAGTAGCAGGTAGAAAAAGGCTAGATATCCTTGATCAGCATGAATAGCCGAGACGATATACTTGTTTTAAACAGAATCAGTCTAAAATTAACAAATTAAATTAGCAAAAACAAGTAAGAAAGGCTACAGTCGAGCGTGTCAGCTGTAATAGACCCTGTACTAGTGTGCGTTTTCTTTAATTTTCGACCGATTTGTCCTATGGGAGCTATAGGCTATATTTGTCCTATCCGAATCAAATTTGGTAAGGATAGTTACAATGGTACCATACACATAATGTATGAGTTTTTGTTGCGGTAACTATAGTTATTCGATCAAACGTGGTGGGAATAGTTATCATGGCTTTTATCGTTTCCTAGCTAAGACTTTTTTTTTTAATTTTCGGGAGCGGTAGTGGGCGTGGAACTAAGTTAAAGTAAACTTGATCTGCTTGGGAGATATACGGACTTGCATTCCAGATATACGGACGGACAGACGGACAGACGGACAGACGGACACATAGATTCAGAGATGGTAAGAGCTACAAGTTCGAATGTGGTCAGTATCGACCCCATATTTAGTCAGTCAATGCAAGAATCTTTTTTCGATGCCACGCCCCAATTGCCCACGATGAGGAAAATACTAGACACACCTCGGAAAAAATCTATGTTATCACTAACTATGATCCTTAGGAATACCAATTATGATACGCAAGCGCCTTTTCCCACATTAAATAAAATAATTATTAAACTTGAATGCAGTTTTTAGGGCAATTGTTCTTATCGTACAGTATTGTTATTAATGATTCGATTTGAAAACAAATTATATGCTAACACATGAACTATCCATTAAAATACCTGTCTATCGATTTTAATATTACAACCGCGAATAAAAGCAGGGAGTTTTATACTGTCAGGCGCGCTCGACTGTACTTTTTATACCCTTGCAGAGGGTATATTGTTTTTGTCACGATGTTTGTAACGCATTGAAGGAGGCGTTTCCGAAAGTATATATATTCTTGATCAGCATCAACAGCCGAGTCGATATAGCCATGTCCATTTGTCCGTCTGTTTCTATGCGAAATATGTAGTCTCTCAGTTTTAAAGCTATCGAGATGATGTGAGAGATGTGTATTGTCTCTGCACGCAGTTCATATGTTAAAATTTGATCACTATATCATAAAGCTCAGAAAGAAAAAATCGGTCCAAAAAAAATTTTTTTTTAGCTATCTACACCAAATTTATTCTATTTGCATTTACTACTACATCTCATGTGCAAACCAAATTTCAATTTCAGATCGGAGCACTATATCATATAGCCGTCTTAGGAACAATCGGTTAAAATCGGAACAATCGGTTTAAATACTTATTATGAAAATTTTCTATGTCTGTTGATCGATTTAACCAAATTCACAAAATATGCATTTATTATCATTTCCTATATGCTCAAAAAATTTCATTTAAATCGGACTACTATATCATATAGCTACTGTTGGAACAATTACCGATAAAAATAAAATGAACGCAATATGCGTGTCTGCAAGGGTATTTAATCTTCGGCTAGCCGAAGATAACCTTTTTTTCTTGTTTTAGAATACGGGGTCTAAAAAAAAACAGTCAGACTCCGATACCCTGAGATACATACAATAGTAATAATAATTTAAAAAAAAACCTTAAAAAAAGCTAAAACAAAAAGATTGACTGTGCTCAAGACTCGAACCTTGTACCAACACCGTACACTATGCGATGCGATAAATCGATCTTTGGATAAATTTTCTGTATCTTATAAATAAGTAGTTCTCGACCTGTTTAGGACATGTTACGGTCCGGAATTTGGTAGGAATAAATAGGTAGAATTATCATATCATTGTCCATAGTCACATATACAAAATATAAAAATCGATGCAAAGCTGCTGGTCGCCGCACATCGTCACTTGTATCAGCCAGTATGATTTCAGTATCATTTCCGAGTATCATTTCCATGTTCAAGCCTGAAAAACTGATTAACAACGGTAAACGTGCATTGTTGTAAAGAACGCAAAAAGTAGTGAACAACAAAACACGAAACTTTGCAAAATGTTCGACATCTAAACCATATAGTACATATATATACAGAATTTTATTTGAATCAGTTACTAGGAAGTCAAACTATTTTTTAGATAAATAACGAATGAACCAAATTAAAGCGGGGTATCCACATACGAATTTGTTACACGAACATGTTCGCCGAACACAAATAAGTTTGCCTATTAACTATGCGAACATTTTATCGAACATCATTTTAAAAAAACATTTTGTATTGTCAACGTGCTTCTCAGCCTGAACAGGGTATTTACGATCTGGAGCCTGCAAGAGGAAATTCAACGAATGCCAAAATTCGTAATAAATTTTGCGAATATTTTAATAGGAGTGGAGCAGTCTGTTTGCAAAATGATATGTTTTAATACGAATTGAATTACAAAATTAATAAATAAATTAAAACACGTAATACATTTTCAATTTTGTTTAATTGTGGACAGTTCGCGCCTGCAAGAATCGTGCAGAGAATTTACTTTGTTTTTACCGCCTAAATTGTGGGGTTCTCTTCAATTTCCTTATATTTAATTAGCAAATTCTCCCAAGATTCATTGCGCTAATGTTTATTTTTATAGTTTTAGCTTTTCTGACACAAATCTGACACAAATTTTCTATTTATTTTGGAAGATGTTGACAGTTCGAAATTTTTATAGAAATGATGTTCGTGCGAACACTAGAATCCATTGTGGAACATGTTCGCACGAACACTCGTAAGATAGAAACGTTTCTATTTTTCGACGAACAAGGTCGGCGAACAAAATGTTCGTACAAACACCTCTATCCACATTCGAATATTTGACGAACACAACATGTTCGTGTAACAAATTCGTATGTGGATAGTCCTCTTAACGTTCAACCAAACATCCTTGGAAGATGAACGCGATTTCTATAAAAACATTGAACCGAGATTTGGAAAGAGTTCTGAAGATTCATATAAGAACAGAGGTATTGGAAAATAAACCATTAACCCACCAAATGAATGTATTTAATGCTCCAAGTCAGAAAAACTTGGAAGACAAACTTGAAATAAGAACGAGTTCTCACGATTTTTATAAGAGACTTGATGAGATATTAAACGAAATAGCAAAAAATTAAATTGCTATGCAAACACTGCAGGTGCTTACACTATGCAATCCCCGGAGTTTAAAGCTTTTGAAGTTTTCTGTGACAATGGACAATGATCCAACTGCGAATCAATAAAACCACAAGGTTTGATCGCAATTGGGACAGCTGCAAAGAAGGATTTGGAAGCTTGGGTGGTGACTATTTTCTAGGTCTGGAGCAGATTTATTGGCTGACAAAAGCCAAACCCCATGAGCTTTATATAAGCTTGGATTTTCAAAACGGAACCAAAAAATTCGCTCACTGTGATCAGTGATTTAGTGATTGTTATAATTTGCTCAACTTGGGAGCTTTGACTGGTAACGTTACCAACGACGTTTTGAGAGATTTTCAAAGCGCACAGGTATCGGGAAAAGATTGCAGCTGGTGGTGAGTGTAGCGGTTACGAGCGTACTCCAAGTATTCACAATAATCGTTATTATATTTGCAGTAATTTGACCGATCCAAAGTATAAAGATGTTGCGAAAGAAAAAATGCTGATGCGTCCGATAATTGTTTGATAGTTCTACATTATTTGTGAATAGAACTTATTTATAATGCAAATTTTTATATTTGAGTAAACTGAACATTTCAACTAATGCTTTAAGGAGCCGTTATCGTTACATAGTTTAAATCAAATTTAGTTAGTTTAGTCCTGGGTGCACCAGACAATTTTACTCCATTTAATGTTATTTGGAGGTCTTCGGTAGGGATTTGGCATTCCTTTGGGCATCAAGATTTTTGCATGTTGATGTCGTTGACGCTCATTTGTGCATACCTCTGGTTTTGATATTGATGTTGATAAAATCATTTAATACTTCAAAGACATAACGGACGGTAAGTATAACAATTAGACGTTTTTAATCAATCTAACTATCATTATTTTCTGTAAACCAATCACAACAACTTAAAGTCACTAGCTTAAATTTACATATACAAAACTTTTCCAATATTATTTAACATAATAAATTTTATAAGTTTTATACTAGTGCAATTCTTCCAGTTTGTCCTGTTGCGTAATGTCGCGCATTAAGGTTCTGGCAGATTCCGGCGCACGCCCAACAAAATACAGAAAATTAAGGTAATAATTAATTAAAATTGGTCGCAATGAATCTATCCACAGGCAGTATTCAAAATGAATGCGTCGAAACAACCAACGTACGCACTGAATGGGTGATCTCAGGTTACGAGCATAAAGACATTGCTGAGCATAGCGAGCCATGACTTGCGGACGATTTACTACATTGCCGTGCATATCCCCAATAGATCGTACAATATTAAGGTTTCGACTGCAATTAAATTTAATATTTTTGTTTAACTATAATAACAAAAATAGATTAAAGTTCACTCACATAACGAAGAGCATGCTGCGTGGCATTTCCTTCAATGTGCTCATGATGACATCAAAGTTTTCCTTGGCTATTTTTCGTATATGCTCGAGCTCCTCGTGGGTCAGTTTGCTCTTCATTGGTCCACTCCGCATACGGATCGGTTGCTGAAATAGCACCTCGGCAAATTTAATGTGCTCAACAATGTCAATCTTTTTTGCTGCCGCTTTCATTTTTGCCTCGTCCCGTAGCACTGTTGCCTCCCAAAACTCACAGAGTGGACCACGCACGTCAGCTGGTAGCTCTTCGTAAAGTCCATGATCTAACAATATAATCTCTGATCTTCCATTTTGAGAGTTTTTACGAACAAAAACTATGAAGCAATTATGTTCATTACTTTCTTGAGAACTTTTACACATTATGTTTGATTACCCACTGTTGCCAGGATGAGGATCTGCGTGCACGAATCCAGTGTGAAAAATTTGCTCGCCAAAAATAGTATATAACTTGTTGTCAATATCAGCCACACTTAATTTAAGCTTCCTCATGCCTTCAACATCACTGATTTTCAAGCCATCCATCCATTCCATTGTTAGTACACGCTGTAGAACACAATATTGAGTTTGGAGTGAACATTTGACAAGGATGCACCTACCGTTTTCGTTTGTGGCCAGTAGATCTTGGGTACCACGACATACTTCAGCTTTTCCAGTCCCTTAGAGCATCGTTCTGCATTCTGGCCTTCCTGTACGAAGTTCAGTTCATGCACCAGATTTTTTCGCAGATCATTTAAGATCCAACCAAAATTATAATTCTTAAAAACAAGCTCGATCATGTCCTGCAGAAAGATAATGGTGGCCACGTCGCTGATGAAACGCTTCTGCAAGTCGCTATACTGGACTTTGACTGCCACCTGCTCCCCGCTATGTAGGCGAGCCTTAAAAACCTGGGCCAAGCTGGCGGCCGCTATCGGCTCGTAATCGAACTCTTTGTACATCTCTTCGGGCAGCTGACCAAAATCCGAACGGAATACTTTTTGTATATCAGCCTTTGAGGTCGTTAGGCATTCATCCTGCAGCCTTGCTAGCGTGCTGGTGTACTCAATGGGCAATATGTGATTAATGGCCGCAAAGCCTTGACCCACTTTTATGTATAGTCCCCCATTAAGCAGACAGGTTTCCAGTAGTCGGTCAGCGCTCTTTTGATGCAGCATCTTTATCTTGGTCTTGTAATCAGGATCATTCTCGCCCAATCGCAGGTAATCGAATCCTATTAAAACGGCTGTTTTTACCGAGCGCACAAAACGTACCAACGATCCAGAATAGGTGAAATCGTTAACAATGCCATCGTATGCAAATGCTCCAGCTCCAATCAGGCCAAAGCCTACGCGTCCAAAAGGGAAATTCTTCCAACTGTAATTAGATTTGCTTTGATGCGCTGCTAGCCTCCTGCTATGAAATTGTCTTATTCCGAAAGTTGAGCGTCTGGCAGTGCCAAGAAAATGTGAAAGATACTAAAAAACTTATACAGGTAATAGGTTTGATTAAAAAAGGCATGGAAATTACTTACCAAAAAACGCTGCATGTTTACGCACATTGTATCCAAACAATGGAAATCAGCTGTTTAGTTTTCCGCAAGGTCAACTGCAAATAGGTGCATTATTAGCTTCTTAAAGCGACTTAAAAATTTTGATCACTATTTTAATAAACAAAAGTAATCAATCCATAAAATTTTAGAATTGGCAACAGGTAATTTATATGATTCGGAATTTGCAATAAAGTCGTCAGCAATCTGGCAGCTTTGGCCTCTTCATCGATACTCGATAGACAACAGCAATGAGTACATTGCCTTCGAAAGAAATATAGAGATGCCAGTTCATTAATAATCTATACAAATAAAGTACCCACTATTACTTTTCAATCTGTTAGTTCTACTTATTTAACTTTGAAGTAAAATACTCTTTAATTGTGAGCTAACAATTGGCGTGTTAATGTAAGCAACAGCTGTTTGTTTTCCTTTCCGAATATTGGGTGACAACCCTAACATTCTGTATACGAACGCCGCTTTGTTTGTGTTTCGCCGACAGACGTCAGTCGAGCGCATTTTGAGTTCTTTTTATAGCGTGCAAGTAAAACAAACTAAAGTTGTGTACCCTTACGTGGGATTTGTGTGGATAAAGAGGAAGGGCCTGCCCCGTTTAATAACCGAAATAGTGATTGCCGCACCTTAGCCAAAATGTCAGGGACTATTTTGGAGAATCTTAGTGGACGAAAGTTGTCCATATTGGTTAGCAGCCTACTGCTTTGTCAAGTGGCCTGCTTCCTGCTGGGTGGTCTTTACGCACCACTTCCCGCCGGCCATCAAACCGTGCTGGGAACCAAATGCCGCGATAAGCTTGATCGTCAGAATGACACCAACTTCTTTTTATACTCCAGAGGAGCTGGTGCCTGTAACCCGGTTCCGACAGAAGAGATTGAAGACGATTTACTTAAGATGGCTAATAAGTTGGTTTATGTCTTTCAAATGCCGCTACCCCGGGATAATCGAGTACTGGACTACAGCCGTTGGCAACAGAATCTCATTGGAGTGTTACAGGTGAACATCGCGTACCTGTCAACATCAGAGCTACGGGAACCACCCAAGGACTTACAACTGACTATTGACACACGTCTCGCGTATCGTAACAATGACGATGCGGATCAAGACTGGAAGCTGTACGCACACAGCGTGGAGCAGCGCTATTTGGACTGCCATCCAGAGCATGTACATACCAAGGAAACGCTTTATTCCTGTGATATCATTCCATTGTTTGAGTTGGGTGCACTGCATCATAGCTTCTATCTATTAAATCTGCGGTTTCCAATGGACACGCCGATGAACATAAATCTACAGGTTGGACATATGCACGATCTCACCCTGACGGCAATATACCAAAACGGCGGATTCACTCAGATTTGGCTACTGCTCAAGACACTGCTTTTTCCATTTGTGGTTGGCATCATGATCTGGTTCTGGCGACGTGTACACATACTTCAGCGTTCTCCGGCTCTGCTGGAATATATGCTGCTCTATTTGGGTGGAGCTTTAAGTTTCTTGAATCTACCTCTGGAGTATCTCTCTTTGGGTATGGAAATGCCCTATATGCTGCTATTGAGTGATGTGCGCCAAGGCATCTTCTATGCCATGTTGCTCTCATTCTGGCTGGTCTTCGCTGGCGAGCATATGCTTATCCAGGATTCACCCAACAAATCAACCATAAGATCGCGCTACTGGAAACATCTCTCTGCCGTCGTCGTTGGCTGCATTTCTCTGTTTGTCTTCGACATCTGTGAGCGTGGCGTTCAGATGCGTAATCCTTTCTATTCGATATGGACTACTCCGCTGGGCGCCAAAGTGGCCATGAGCTTCATTTTGCTCGCAGGCTTATCGGCTGCCATATACTTCCTCTTTTTGTGCTTCATGGTGTGGAAGGTGTTCAAAGACATTGGGGACAAGCGCACTTCTTTGCCATCAATGTCGCAGGCGCGTCGCCTGCACTATGAAGGTAAGTTTCACATTTTTGAATCTGGTCTAGACGCACAACTTTTAGATGGTAGGCCGATATTCTACTTTCCTATATTCTTATAAAGGAACCTAAAATCAAAAAATATAATATATTTTAAAAATGTCTAATGTAATATCGGAGGCGACAATGGATGAGCCGCAATCAGCGTGCTTCTTCTGTGTCATGGGTGTCACATCAGCGATTGTTTTCACGGCGATTGGCGCTGCCTATGGAACGGCCAGGTCTGGTATGGGTATAGCATCGATGTCCATTAAGCATCCTGAGCTAATTATGAGATCCATTATACCCGTTGTTATGGCTGGCATCATTGCCATCTATGGTCTGGTGGTATCCGTGCTCCTGGCGGGTCAACTATCAGAGCGTTACGATAGTTTCCGAGCATTTCTCAACCTTGGTGCTGGAATCGCTGTGGGTCTGTCCGGTATGGCGTCCGGCTTTGCCATTGGAGTTGTGGGTGATGCCGGAGTGAGGGCGTCTGCGCTGCAGCCCAAGCTGTTTGTCGGAATCGTTTTAATTTTGATATTTGCCGAAGTTCTGGGCCTCTATGGCCTAATTGTGGCCATATATCTTTTTACCAAGTGAAAGCAACATATTTCAAGATTGACTATTTATTATTTTTTTCTCCACTTACCACATGAATTAAATATAAAGGATTTTATGATATTTATTTCTTTTTTTATTGTTTTGTTTTTTAAGGTCTCATCTATCGCTTTAAATTCCTTATGCTGGCCACTCTACTGTGTGCAGGATTGACCGTCGCTGGCTTCATCATGGGCCAAATGGCCGAGGGACGTTGGCAATGGAATGACAATATTGAAATTCATCTGACCTCAGCCTTTCTTACCGGTGTTTATGGAATGTGGAACATCTACATCTTTGCTTTACTCATACTGTATGCACCCAGTCATAAGCAGTGGCCCACAATGCACCAGAGGGATGAGACGACGCAATCCAATGAGAACATTATTGCTTCTGCCGAAGAGATTGAATTTAGCAATCTTCCATCCGACTCCAACCCCAGCGAAATCTCATCCCTTACATCCTTTGCCCGTAAGGTGGCCTTTGATTAAACCAAAGATTCCCTTCCGAAAACGAACAGATTTTGAAACACAAAGTAATATTGATAGTATGTGGAAAACTGATTCAAGAATTAGATAGAGGTGGCCAGGAACCCAATGCTATACAGTACAACTCAAAGCTCACTGTTTAAGCGACGTTTGGATTAGTTTTACATACATTAAACCAAACTTTTCTTGCCTAGTTTTTCGTATTTTACTTACAAAAACAAAAACGAAAACAGAATCATATATATATTTACACCTAGCGTTTAGAAAATAGTTTAAATTCTATGTATTTCAATATCCGCATTTATAAGTGTACTTTATTAAAAGATTTCTTTCCATTTATTTGTAACTTGTATTTGTAGTGTATGTGTGTAATTCTTCGCCTCGGCAGTATTATATATCTGAAAATCTTTTTAACTAGCCGATAAGAATCTTTTTCAAACATTTTAAAAAACTATATTGAGATATCAATGCATAATTTTTGTAAATGGCAAAGGTAGAGCAATTTTTGACTCCAGTAGCAATGCAATGAATAAACAAAAGCAATATTCAATCAGAAAGGATTAAAGGTTTATTTTTATACTCTCTGCAAGAGTATATTGGGTTTGTGCAAATGTATGTAACAGGCAGAAGGAGGCGTGGCAGACCCCATAAAGTATATATATTCTTGATCAGCATCACAAGCCGAGTCGATATAGCCATGTCCGTCTGTCTGTCTGTCTGTCTGTCCGTCCGTATGAACAAACAGATTTCAGAGATGGTAAGAGCTACAAGTTCGAGTTTGGTCTCAATCGACTCGATATTTAGTCAGTCAATACAAGAATCTTTTTTTTTTTTCGATGCCACGCCCCATTCGCCCACAATGACCAAAAAACTAGACATACCTCGAAAAAAATCTATGTTTTCGGCTAATATCTCAGTAACTATGGCACTTAGGAATACCAATTTTGGTACACGTGTTCCTAGAAATAAATGAAATGGCATCAAAAGTTTTGGGCTGCCACGCCCCTTTTTTCCGCAAGGAATAAAAGAAAATTTCAAACTTGCATGCCGTTTTTAAAGCATTTATTCTTATTGTACAGTGTTGTTATTTATGATTCGTTTGAAGACGTATCATGTCAAACTCTTCTGAAAGTTTCATAAGAATCCGACCATAAACAAGGAAGAAATGAAGCAACAAAGATTTTATTCGAGAGCAATGAGTGCGAGAGAGACAGCGCTAGTCATGCCGACCAATAGTATTCATACACACATATGTATGTGCATACATTAACATCAAACGAATTTGTATGTACATACAGACAAACACATGTATGCTCGATTATGCTTAGCTTTTTTTTGTTTTAACGTGTTCTAATACAAGAACTATCTATTGTAATATCTGGATACCGATTTTAACATTATAATTGGGAATAAAAGCAGAGAGTATTATACGGTCGGGCTCGTTCGACTGTACTTTTCTTACTTGTTTATACTAAAATGTAGGAATGTAAGCATTACCAAATGATTCGCTGCGGCGTGCGATAGTTTTTCCAATAGAACTCTTTGGTGAAGTAAATATAAAATGTGGTCACGTTTAGAAGTAGATGTACGCCCAGTTCCAGCCATTCGGCGAACCCTTTACGTGTTGGCCGGGTATTCAGCCGGAAGAGCACGTACGGCACCAGGAAGTAACGTAATTCGAGCAGACGCTGGAAGCACAAAACCAGCAGCAACGCCACTGGAAACATCACTTTGAAACTATCGTGCATATGTCGAAGTCCACAGCAGAGCAGCGCCAGCGCAACGACGTACAATGGAGTCATGGCATAGCGAAACCACCAGAAACGGCCATAAAGCCGACTCCACACATAGAATGTGTAATGACGGTTGTCTGCCAAAAGATACGGATGCACAACAGTATTGAAATAAACCACTAGAGTTATAACCAATGTGGCAGTCAAGGTGAGCCACGGATGTCGTCGCAGCATCGTCAAAGATGTTTTTAACTGGCGCATAGTATTAGAGATGCCAAAGCCAGCTACAAATATTGCAAAATAGAATATCTGAGGCAAGTGTATTGTGGCCTCGTGGGCATTTTTATCGCCCACGACAATCGATCCATTTATACAGATGAATCCAATGAAAGGCAATATAATCGACACATAAAAGCAGCATTTGGCCAATATACTCAAAATGCAATTGCAAACCAGTTGCGGACTGTCGAGTAGCTGCAGCCAAAGCTACGTGTACATGAAGAAAAGTTAACATTGATTAAAAAACAGAATATTTATGTGCTTACCTCGCTTCCAAATATTTGTATTTGTTTGTTACGACCAGGATGCATTTTGCCGCACTGCTGTACGATTGTGTCTAATATGGTGATGCCGCAACACATGCACACCCAGACGATGTTTGTCTGACGCATGAGCACACTTGCCGCTCCGAAAACTGCAGCCGGCAGATGGGCCTCCTGCTGCCAATAGTTGTAGAAAAACAGTACCATGGTCAATGCCAACGTGTCCGTATAGTAAAGATGGCTGAAAAAATACAATGGAGGCAGCACAGACATCGTTATGGCCTCATGTGCAGCATAAGCATTGCCCCCAATTCCAGCCAAATTGCGACGTCGTATTTTGTATAGCAACAGAATGTTGATTCCAGCGCCGGCCAAGCTCAGGAGACGTAGTCCAGTAACTGTACAGGCATTCAACGGCTCTAGCACAAGTGCTAGGAAATACAAGCCTGGAAATGTGGTGATTTTTGAGTTCCACTAAAAGATTTACAGATGACATTAAGGTTGCCATGGTTACTATCGAACAATTAATACCACATCGAATTGTTTACGGCAAAATGCTAAGCCCTGCGGAATGTGAAACTCCTCATCGATTATGTAGTCCGAGGTGCTGTTGACCCGCAGGAATAATGGTAGTGAGTACAACACAAAGCCAACGGGTAGCACTATTTTCCATGATCCGTGCATCATCACCTTTCCATTGATCGAAGACCTATCACCTTCTTTTTCCGTTTGGCAAACTCTTGTTTTTTGGATACCGACACCGGGCTCTGCTATCGAAAGTTATCGTCTGAACGCGTACCGATTTTTGGTATTTTTCATTAGTATGCAGAAAAATTAACACGAATCTCCGGTCACACACAATGTGGAAAGGCCGGGGAATGAAATAAACAAGCAAAAAACAATGGCTAATAAAGCAGTGTTTACAAATGAAATAACCGACTATATTATTGATAGCGTCCGTGCTGCTGAATATGTGTGGAATCACGCTAGTCCACTGTACAAACTAAAAAGCATGAAAGGTGATTTTTGGCTGAGATTAACCAAAGAAATTAACATTAAATTTCAACCATCTGTCCCGCTTTCTCATGGTAAGTTAAAATATTATTTCTTTTATTAAATTGGTCATTAAATTATTAAACACTATCATTTTTATCAGGTGATGTATCTAGAAAATGGAACAACCTTAAGTCCTACTATAACTACGAGTGTCAGAGAGTTATGAAGGCCAAGCAATGCGAGTATGTTCCCAACATGGTAGATGTTGATTGGAAAAATAAGTCCAAGATGGACTTCTTGGTGAAGCCAATTAGCTCAACAAATTGCAAAAGAATCAATGTATGTATTAAGCTGTTTATTTCTTCGCTAAATAAGAATGCACATGCTCAACAACTCACATTATTTTAATATTTATTACGTTACGACACAACATTGTTTCGTACATTGTCATCATCATTAATTTCATTGCACCAAATTTTGTCGTGAGAGCGAGAAAGCTATATTGACACTCAAAAGAGGTGCATCGATGTAAATGAATGAAAAATACTAGATTTAATAAGTAGTCGAAAAATACTATCGAAAACGGTTCATTCTTTTGAATTTGTACAGGATATGCATACAAGATCACACACTGCGGACGATGAATTCTTTAATCAAAGTAATTTCGAATTACAAGACGAGTCCTGGTCTGGTGACACTGGAACACCATCCTCATTTCAAGTGCCGGAACTTTCAATTGAAGCGGAAGAAGAAAAATTTAGCAACATTTTAAAGGTAAACACACTTCAAAGGTTATTCAATACGTTTAATATATATTTTATTAAAAACAGAAAACAGAATTACAACAAGCAACGAGTACTCCAAAATCGGATGACCAGCGTTCAAGGAGTTTACTAGATGCACATTCGTCAAATCAACTGCCGATTTCAACTTCTGATGAGGACGACCAAACTTTGAGTATCAAAACCTATGTAAATAAATTACACGTATACTGAATTTGATATATATATATATATATAGCATAAAAATGTATTCTTTAGAAGAGGCCCCGTGAAAGCACTGAACGGCTTACATCTATGATGGCAAACTTGATTGAACAGCAAACTACCCTGTTTGCAAGGCCTGCGCATACTCTGGAGCATGCAGAAATGTACGCTTTTTGGGATAGTATAATTAAAGAGATACCTGCTGAAGCGCTGCCAGAAATCAAATTTGAAGTCACGGCTGTATTGCACACAATTTATAAGAAATATAAGAAATAACTTAAGAAAATCTACATCTTAAGACTATTAAATTTTAAATTGGATGCATCAGCTTTGTATGGTGTGCTTGTACTACTTTTTTTTAAAAACAGTTTATTACATTCAGTTAAAAATACTTATATTAAATGGTACTAAAAAATCCCAAAACTACTCAATAAACAGATGTTTTTTACGGTTGTTTTTACATGAGTTGCAGTTTAAACTCAACGAGCAACCAAATCAAACTGTGACAATGTATTAATACACATAATGACAAACAATATTGTAGATCTGAATGATGATTGCATCGCAAATATATTACAATATCTGCCGATTGACAATCACATGAAATTTGCCCAGGTATGTCAGCGATTCCTCCACGTTTGGAAGGATTACAGAATGTTAGTCTACAAACGCCTGGAACTTGGAGCTACAACTTCGAATGGATTTGACACTGAATTGCTCCTCCTGCGCCAAATAGCACCTCATGTAAAGCACTTGACGATAAATTTGAACAGGAACTTTGAGTGGGATAAAAAATGCAGGACAAAAGTCGTAAATATACTGAAACGAATGTTTGATCTAGAGCGAGTTATATTGTGGATTAACGACAACGAGCCTTATCAGACCTTTGAGCCAATTCTCCGGTCACTCGAACATTTGCCAAACCTAAAAGGAATAGCTACCTATCAGGACAGTGAGTAAAATGTTGAATACTTCATGGCCATTAAGCAATTCGAAATTTATTTATGCAGATGAGATCGTGGATATTTTGTACCAGTTCACCGACTTCAATGACTTTCTAATAGAATCCGAAATGAGTAGAAACCCATTAATAGAAACCATCGAATCCCATACAAAGATACGTGTACTGTCTTTAAACAATGCTCCCATTCATGCAACTTTAGCTGATCTTGTCCAGCACACAGCGTGCATCAAGGAACTTAACATTCGATTGACTCAAAGGCCGGAGGAATACACTCCTCTTGCCAAACTCCCCAACTTGAATAAGCTGCAAGTAGTTGAGTCGTGTTGATTGCCCAGATATAATGCCTTTGGTTACGGCAGTCTCCTCTAATCTGTCAAATAAGCTACACACTTTGACCATCCATGTGCCGATTCTAGGATACGCCGAAACATTGCAAATCGTGCGCTTCAAGGGATTGCAGCAACTGGATTGCTCTTTTACTGATAGCAAATGTCTGGAATTGTTGGTGCAGCTCAAGCAGCTCACCCATCTCTTTGCACTGCTTCCCGCTTCCCAAAACATTGACAATCTCTTCTTGGGTTTACTTGAAAACTGTCTTAATCTTGAGTGTGTACAAATAGATTCACTTTATCTGAGTCAGAATATTATTGCCAAGGCATACGGTGTACTGCAAAAGATTCGTGACACAAAGAAGAAGAGCCCACTAATACTGATGCTAGGTAATAGAACTGTGACATTAGATCAAGTAAGTAATTTCTAGTAGAATTTCTTCTTCTTTACCGTATGATCTCAGACACATAAACAGCTAGATCCACTACGTTTAGAAACCAAGTCCATGATATGCATTCGCAACATTCCACAGCATGTTTTGTGCTTTCTCATTCGAAGTACCCCATTATATTCATGTACATAAATAGCTGCCATAGGACAACTCGGTGTGTGAAAAAATTTACCATAGAACGATTAACGCTTCATTCACCGTCGGCTCGCTCGATTGTATTCTTTTACTACTACAACTACTAGCTAACTTTATAAAATTATTTCCTTTTTTTTTCAGCAAACCGGCAAGTATCTAACAGTATTCTGGTGACGTTTGTTTCTGATTTGAATGAACACTTAAACTTAATAAATAAATAAGAAAAAATATTTTGATTATTCTCTTTATTAAGTGAATTTACATGTTTTGATTTTCACATACATACATAATGATACATTTATAAATTGTAACAAACAATACAACTTAATGACTACCAAAAATCTTTGTCCCAACGGCAATTGGAATTGGGCAATCAAGACTAGAGGTCTTTGTGTGATCAATCCTCCAAATCCAGTTCCAGTTCTGGTCATGCGTTAATGATCATTAATAAACTCTAGCTTCAAGCTCTAAGATAAGTATTATTATAAATGTTTATAAAGTGTAGTACATATTTAAAATTGTATGTATTTTGGAATTTAGGTTCTTTTAAAATGGGCCCGTTAAAACGATGGATCAGAGTAGAAAGTCCACCTTACGCTGTCGTTGCTACTTATTGACACTCCGATAGATCATCGGAGCTGATCGATCGTTTGTCTTTGTATGCCTTAACTTGATGGTTGCAAATTGTGAAGCACTGTAAAACAATGGCGAACTTTTCGTAATGAACTGCAGATACATAGGTGTTACCTTTTCCTACTTGCTTCGTGTGGATTGAGGCTTGAATTAGCTTACAACGGGCTACTACGACTTATTACATACGCTTTTGGATTAGTGAAATTTGGGATACGTGGAGTCCTACCCAAGGAGTTATCATTTTATCAATAGCCTATGGAATAATAGCGGTAAATACCGCGCCTGCTGCAAATACAAAACATACGTAAACGTAATATTCCGTAATTTGTGTTGTGTGTGTGTTTGTGTGTTTGTGGAATAAAAAGAGTGACTTAAGCCTAAAGAGAAAAATAATAGATAATGGATATGGTAGATGTTTGTGCTAATCCTAGAACTGTGCGTTTGTCAAGGCACCAACAATGGATGATTAAAAAAAGTATTCAGTTAAGGTCTCTCAAATAAATACTGGACAAAAACAATATTCCGTAAATATCGGATGTTGGTAGCTCTACTAGTAGTTCTATCCCAAATTTTGGCACACTGTTTCTTGATAAAACTAATTAATTTTGATTTTAAAATGTGGATAATAAAATTAAAAGCATTTCCACTTTCCTCAAACCCCCCCCGCCGCATGCTTCACTTTTCTATCGCCGTCACTCTCGGCGCATTTTCTTCTCTGGTAAGAAAACGGCGAAACAACCACTCTTTTTTCTACCCTCTTTTCCCCTTGCCAGTTTCCGTTCGCTTTCCTGTTATTTCAGTTTGGCTCCTGAGGACTTGGTAGTCGTCATGCTATGCTGCTCCTGATCCCAGAAGTCATACCACGGACCATAGCTCTTGTTGCCAATATGAGCTTTCAGATTTCGCTCCAAGGTGGCGCTGCCGTGACTGTTGTTGTTGCCGCTGGATGAGGATTTAAGAAGACGCGTGCGTGGCAGGATTGTGGCAGTGGGTGCACCTGTATTCGATGTGGAATTGCGAGTCAATGTGCTGTCCTGGTCCTTTGAATTGGATTTCTTTAGCGTATTCGTTGCCGTCGTCGATGTGGACGAGCGAAAGGTATGAAACTCCATTTGTGGCTGTTGCTGATGCTGCTGGTGGTGTTGACGCCTAAGTTTGTCGTCCTTCCGCACCAAGTGGTCGTTGATGACGATGCAGTCATAGGGATCCGAGCTGGTTGACTTAAGCTCCGCTTCGGACTCGTCCTCGCTGGTGTAGTACTGCTTGAGTATATCCTTGCGCTTGAGTGTTTTCATGACCTGGCCGTGATTGTCACCGACTACATTTCCGGGATTTCCATTGCCATCATGCTGCATATCATCAAAAAAGTTATTCACATCACTCAATTTCAAGGTTCCATGGTCATCGCTCTCTCCTTCATCCGTGGAATGTGGAAACTCTTCTTGCTTTTGATTTTGCTGCTGTTGATGGAGATGGTGTCCTGGTTTGGAGCGACTGATTGTTTGGGATTTGTGCTGCGGTGTTGAGGACGATAGGGTTGCTGATGCTGATCCTGATCCTTGCTTGTCCAATTTGCGATGGCCATTTCCATATTCCATCTGCTGTTGGTTCCGACGTATTGTGGTCAATCTTTCGTTCTCCGAGGGTTCTTCGATGTCAATTTCTATGGTTTTCATGATCTTCATTCTCGATTTGGGAGTGTACCCGCTGCTCCTCTGGTGCTGCTGTTGCTGGTGTGGCTGTTGTTGGTGTGGTTGTTGCTGGTGTGGTTGTTGTTGTTGTGATGGTGGCGCCGCTGGCCTGATTCCGTAGATGTTCTCATCCTCATCACCATATATTTCTGTGCTCGTAATGCTGTCCTTGCGATGTTGTCCCTGTTTCTCCATTGACGAGTTGGAGTTATTCGATTTGGTCAACGTCCCGTTGACGTTCCCATTTCCACTCTGATCTCGGTTCTCGTCCGATCGTGGCTCATCGCGCATCTCCTTCATATTGGGAGCTGCGACCAGATCTCGATGCTGCCAGAGTGACATGCCTGCCAATATATCCTCCCCACTGCGACCACCGCCAAACTTCCAGAACGACTTTGTCCGCTTTAACCCGGCATTCGACGCCTGCAATATCTCGTCATCGGAGGCAATCAAGTCGTACCTCATTTTACCTCCAATGCCACCGCTCTGCCTGCTTAGTCGGTGAAGACTCTTGTCGTCGATCTGACTGTCGACGCTGTTCCGGAAGTTGCGGCTTAGAGTCCAGGAAGCCACATCCCGTGGCACCGTGTGAGTATTTGTATCCGCGCGAAGTCTTTTAAATTATTTTATTGTGTTGGATTTTAGGTGGTTATTGGGTGGAGTGTGTGTGTGTGTGTGTGTGTGTGTGTGTGTGTGTGTGTGTGTGTGTGTGTGTGTTGGCGAGTAACAGTAAGCCGGTGGTTAACACAGGGGATGCAGCGATGATGGTGGGGCAACCAATTTTACATATACGTATACATATATGCATATAATGATGGTATACATGAAATCAAAAGAACAGTAAATATAACAAAACGAAAACAAATCAAACAAACAAATTTAATATGGGTGCGGATTAGCAACTACAGCAGTGGTTGACAAAGTGCTGGGTGACAGATTTTCTTTATTTGCTGTTGTTGTTGCTGTTGTGGCTTATAAAAAATCTGAGCTATGAGGCATATCTTAGTCGAGCCAAATTGACTAACTTAATTTATTTAATTCAATTCTAAGCAAATTTGTTTGTTCTTCTTATTCTCATCTCATTATTCGAATTTCGAAATATTGATTATTAAATAAAATGAGATAAACAATGATAATACCCTTTACAGTCATACATTTTGCATTAATTTGGTTTCAATTACTAAATGAAATAAAAGCCTTTCTTACTAATAATTATATCCAACCGATTGTTCCTAAGATAGCTATATGACATTGCCATTTAATCTGGCCGAGCAGATGTTCAGAAAAAATACACATATGTACCTCATTTCATGAAGATATCATTAAACTAATTGAACTTATTAAACTAATCGCATAGAAACAGACGGACTGATATACACGCATCTTTCAATGCGTACAAACATTGTGTCAAAAAAAAAATACCCTCTGCAAGGGTATAAAAATCTAACTATTGATTTCACATCACATCTTAAAAATTATTTTGTCATTTATATGTTTAAAATTAAGTTTTTATATGTATAGCTATTTTCAAATTGATATTTTTACATAGAAGAAATCCCTACACAAATATATTTTTCTAAAATGATTCTGAGTCTTGGCAGCTTAAGGTGACAAATAGGATCAATACTTCCTACAGTGTCGGTACTTTATATACTATATTTAAGCATATTTGTTGAAGCAGATTATTTAAAACTACTTGTACTAACCAACATCGCTTTAAATCCATCTAACGATTTTGCTTAGTCAGTACAACTAAAATTCAAATTTATTAAAATCAAGTTTTCAAGCCTTCTAGATTTGGAAGTTCAACAACAACAGGCAGACAACAAGAAAATGTTATCGATAACTCACCGTATAGGCACACGTTGTGTGGTTGGTTCCTCGTCCGAGTAGTCCACCTCTGGCTGTGGCGGTGGTTCGTTGGCAAATCCGCTGTCATTGCTACTATGCAATGATGTCTTTGCTGCCGCAGCGGACTTTGAGGTCGATGGAGTTGTCATGGAGTTCTTCGTAAAGAGTTTATAGAGTAGTTTAAGCAATTGCTGGACTTCACTGATAAGGATTATCTGCTCTTACCTTTGCTCCGTTCAGCAACTTCTGCTTGCGTCTCTCTACAGCAGCGGGAACTCCGTTTGGTGCACAGAAACTCTGCGAAGTATTCAGCATACGTGTACTTTGACCTTGACCCTGACCCTGGCCGTTGGGCACGGGTGCGGGTAAAGTTGGAGGTGGACCTGGCCGGGGATTGACCGCTGAGCCGGACCTATACTTCTTTTGCTGCTTGATGGTGTCCCCAAACATGCGCGTGGGCGACGACTCCTCGGTGCTGTGATTGCGGCGTCTCCGGTATGTGGCATCTCTGTCCATAATCTCCAGCTGCGTCTCGTATTGTAGTTGTTGTTGGTGCTGCTGATCGTGATAGCTGCGCAGTCCGTTGACGGCGTTGTCACTGCGTTCGTAGCTCATGTGCATATTTTCGTAGCGACGACCGCTAGATGGCGCCAGATCAGAGCTCTCGGCATTTGTGTAGGCCACAGGGAACCAACCAAAGTGCTGTGTCTGCAAATTTTCTCCAAACTGCCAGCCCTTGGAATTGCTGCCCACGAGAGCAATGCGATCTCCCTCTTCAAAGGACAATTGGTTCTCCCCGGAGGGCATGTAGGCATACAGAGCCTTTACCAAGGGTCGCTGATCCCCGCGCTCTAACTCGCCGTGAGTCAATTGCTCCTCTATGATCTTGTGTTTATTACCTGGCGAAGAAGAGTTTATCACGGAATTCCTCACAAGTAACCTATGAGACAATTCACCTGTGAGCGGTGCTGTACCAATCATGGCCAAATTAAAATCGGACTTGGCACGCGGCAACGAGTTCTGTGCGAAGTGCGTCGATCCGGAGCCACCTGCTCCCAGACTATCGCGCTCATGGAGCGTGTGCATGTCTCCATAGGGAGCATCGATGCTGCGCGATTTCTTCAATTGGGCCCCATGTCCGGGTAGCTGCTCGTCATCCACATCTTTGATGCGCTCCTAAAAAAAAGAAATATCGTTACAAGCGATTTACATAATAGCCCTCGGAACGTTTATGACAAATGTGGTAGTCAAAAATTGTACTTTCTCAGAACTTCTGACTATTTCCCACAATTATAAATACTTGAAACGGCCTAAAGAAATTCTGTATTTAGTCAGACATAAAGACTTTTTTAGGGTGTCTTTTTATTTCGTTTCTTGGTATACAGCTAAAAAAGCGGAAAAGACTGTGCTTATTTTTCTTTACGTGGAGAGGTCCGGATGCTAGTGGTAGGTAAGATAAAGGGGGAAGAAAGAAAGCATAACTCACCAGGCGACGTGTATTGCTATTGCTGCTGCTGTACCCACTTTCATACGCGGTTGGCGGAATAATCTCACGAGAAGCAGCAATTTCTTGCCAATTTTCGAAATTATTATCAATTACTGTTTTTCCAGTGGTGTGGTAAGCCATCCAGTGCTTGGCAATCGAGCATGTGCGCTCCAGAACGAAGCCATAACGACGTCGCTCCTGTGTCATGGCCTGAGAGTCATGGAGTACCGGAAATTTCATAATCTCTTATTCGAACGACTTTTTCAACGGACTTACATTTTTATAGCTCTGATCACAGAAGACATCAAGCTTTTTTTTTTGGTCCTCCAAGAGCTGCAAACTCTGTAGAATTAGACAAGTTTAGTAATTAAAGCCAAGTTGATTATTTTAGTAATTCTTTTAAGGACGCACTCTTAGCTCCTTTTCGGTATTTTCGGGTGTGGCCTTTTTCTTGCGCTGCTTTTTCATTGTGGAAACGGCTTTCTGGTAGCTCTCCATGCGCACCTTATGCTGCTGCAGAAACTTCTTTTGCTCGTGCTGCACTACTTTCGTGTCCTTCTCAAGGTTTGTCTCCAATGGCACCAGCAGATCCACATAGAACGCCTTCAGCTGAAAGCAAAGGCATAAAGGTCAGAAAGACTTTCGGGTCTATTGACTTGATTCAATTACAATATTCATCTGCTGCTCCTGAATCTCCTTGTTCACATTGACAGCGCTCATTAAAGCCGAACCTGTTTAGAAATAAAATTTTTGATTTAAGCCCCTTTAAGCTCTTTTCTTAAAACCTCCAGTACTACTCTCACTATCACTTGAGTCTTACCAATATCGCTCGTTCCGCTTTGTTGCGCGTTCATTGCAATCTTGGCCAATGCTTCATTGAATAGACGCGAGGCAGTTGCAGCACCTTTTTCACGGAATGCAGTGCAAATCAGTTAACGCTAAAGCTATATTAAAGTAGAGTAAGTATATGATTCTCACCATGCAACGCCTTAAGGTAACTTTTGCCCGCTGCAATTAGCTGTCGCGCACCTGGATTGAATCGATCGAGTATATTCTGGAATAGTATAAAAAAATAAACAATTATTTATGTATGATCATTAGAAATAATTTATGAGCTGACAGCGACAACATTTAACTCAATAATACAAATATAATTATACTCTCTGCAAGAGTATATTGGGTTTGTGCAAATGTATGTAATAGGCAGAAGGAGGCGTGGCAGACCCCATAAAGTATATATATTCTTGATCAGCATCACAAGCCGAGTCGATATAGCCATGTCCGTCTGTCCGTCTGTCCGTCTGTCTGTCTGTCCGTCTGTCCGTCCGTATGAACAAACAGATTTCAGAGATGGTAAGAGCTACAAATTCGAGTTAGGTCTCTATCGACTCGATATTTAGTCAGTCAATACAAGAATCTTTTTTTTTTTTGATGCCACGCCCCATTCGCCCACAATGAGCAAAAAACTGGGCACACCTCGGAAAAAATAGATGTTTAAAGCGAATATCTCAGTAACTACGACACTTAGGAATACCAATTTTGGTACGCATTTTTCTAAAGACAGCATAAAAACATTGCCACTTAAAATTTTGGACTGCCACGCCTCCTTTTTCCGTAAGAAAAAAAAAACTTTTTAAACTTGCATGACGTTTTAAAGGCATTTGTTGTTATCGGAGAGTATTGTTATTTATGATTCCTTTGAAGAAAAATAATATCAAACTATGCTGAAAGTTGCATAAAAATCCAACAACAAACAACAGAGCTACCGATTACAAAGTTAATATTTAGGTCAATGCGTGAGTGCGAGCGCGACAGAAACATACAAGCATATACTCGAACTCTTTTGATGCATGTCTGGCGGCAATAGTATACATACACACATATATACATATATATGTGCATACATATAACATCAAACGAATTTGTATGTGCAAACATATGTTTGCTCGATTATAAATTGTCTTTTTTGTTGTAACGTGTTCTAATACAATAACTATCTATTGTAATATCCGGATATTGATTTAAACATTATAATTGGGAATAGAAGCAGAGAGTATTATACGGTCGGGCGCGTTCGACTGTACTTTTCTTACTTGTTTGTTTTAACGAGTTCTAATACAAGAACTATCTATTGTAATATCTGGATACCGATTTAAGCATTGTAATTGGGAATAAAAGCAGAGAGTATTATACGGTCGGGCGTGTTCGACTGTACTTTTCTTTCTTGTTTTTTTTCCTTTTCTTTTCTCAATTTCATTATATGGTAAAAAGCATCTATGTATGTCTGTCGTTATGCATTTTTCACAATTTGCTCCGAGCTTTTAAACTCCGTTGTATAAGTCGCAGCTAGAGCCAAATCATGTTGTGATCAACAAAGACCCAGAGTACGACTACGAAATCGAAGTCGAGTCGACATCATTAGTTCCGCGTAAAACGGTCATTAGAGATCTACTGAGACAGAGGGACTTCCAAGAGATCGTAATACCCGCTACACCTGCACCTGCTCATTTCCCCGAGCTGTTAAATGGTGAATGGAATACTTAATTTTAAAACATTGAGTAGACATTCATCAGATACGACACCTATACGACTCCCATTAGGTAATCTTTCAAAGAAAGTGGATTCGAGCTTAGATAGTGTAATCGCTTAAGTATCGGGCGGAATTCTCCATAATAAATTCGTTATTAAAAACAATCACAGCAAAATTAATTAATGAATAAAGTGACAGAATTGTGGTAAGAAAAGACTCTAATAATATAATATATTTACATAAGATCAACAATTTAATAAATAATTGTTTTTTATTATTTCTTTTAAAATATCCCTTTGGTCTACCTTGCGTTTTATAAACAAGTAAGAAAAGTACAGTCGAACACGCCCGACCGTATAATACTCTCTGCTTTTATTCCCAATTATAATGCTTAAATCGGTATCCAGATATTACAATAGATAGTTCTTGTATTAGAACTCGTTAAAACAAACAAGTAAGAAAAGTACAGTCGAACACGCCCGACCGTATAATACTCTCTGCTTTTATTCCCAATTATAATGCTTAAATCGGTATCCAGATATTACAATAGATAGTTCTTGTATTAGAACACGTTAAAACAAAAAAAAAAGCTAAGCATAATCGAACATACATGTGTTTGTCTGTATGTACATACAAATTCGTTTGACGTTAAATGTATGCACATACATATTTGTGTATGAATACTATTGGTCGGCATGACTAGCGCTGTCTCTCTCGCACTCATTGCTCTCGAAAAAAATCTTTGTTGCTTCATTTATTTCTTGTTTATGGTCGGATTCTTATAAAACTTTACGAAGAGTTTGACATGATATGTCTTCAAACGAATCATAAATAACAACACTGTACGATAAGAATAAATGCTTTAAAAACGGCATGCAAGTTTGAAATTTTCTTTTATTTCTTGCGGAAAAAGGGGGCGTGGCAGCCCAAAACTTTGATGTCATTGCATTAATGCGGTCTCTAAAAACACGTATACCAAAATTGGTATTCCTAGGTGCCATAGTTACTGAGATATTCGCCGAAAACATAGATTTTTTCCGAGGTGTGACGGGTTGTTTACTCATTGTGGGCGAATGGGGCGTGGCATCGAAAAAAAAAAAAGATCCTTGTATTGACTGACTAAATATCGAGTCGATTGAGACCAAACTCGAACTTGTAGCTCTTACCATCTCTGAAATCTGTTTGTTCATACGGACAGACAGACAGACGGACAGACAGACAGACAGACGGACGGACGGACGGACATGGCTATATCGACTCGGCTCGTGACGCTGATCAAGAATATATATACTTTATGCGGTCTGCCACGCCTCCTTCTGCCTGTTACATACATTTGCACAAACGCAATATACTCTTGCAGAGAGTATAAAAAATAAAAACTAAGTATAATCGAAAATACATGTGTTTGTCTGTATGCACATACAAATTCGTTTGACGTTAAATGTATGAACATACATATATGCGAATGTATACTTTTGTTCGGCACTGCCGGTGCTGTCTCTCTCGCACTCATGGACTGGTATTAGCCGCAAATATATAAAATTTGTTGCGTGTTTTCTTTATTGTTAATGGTCGGATTCTTATGAAACTTTCAGGGCAGTTTGATATAATTACTCTTCAAACACATTTTAAATAACAATACTGTACGATAAGAAACAATGATCTTAAAATGACATGCAAATTTGAAAAGTTGTTTTATTTCTAACGGAAAAGGGGGGCGTCGCAGTCCAAAATTTCAAATGGAAATGCATTTATGCTGTCTCTGGGAACTGGCGTATCAAAATTGGTATTCTTAAGTAGCATACTTACTGAGATATTTGCTTTAAACATCTATTTTTTCCGAGGTATGTCTAGTTTTTTGGTCATTGTGGGCAAATGGGGCGTGGCATCGAAAAAAAAAGATTCCTGTATTGACTGACTAAATATCGAGTCGATAGAGACCAAATTCGAACTTGTAGCTCTTACCATCTCTGAAATCTGTGTGTTCATACGGACGGACGGACGGACGGACGGACGGACAGACGGTCAGAAGGACAGACGGACATGGCTATATCGACTCGCCTTGTGATGCTGAACAATTGTAGCTCTTACCATCTCCGAAATCTGTGTGTTTTCATACGGACAGACAGACAGACCCGGACAGACAGACAGATCAAGAATATATATACTTTATGGGGTCTGCCACGCCTCCTTCTGCCTGTTGCACAACCCAATATACTCTTGCAGACTTGCAAAACGTAATAACAATTACAGAAAGTGTTGTTAAAACAAGTTAAAACACACATATAGAAACAAGAAAGAAAAGTACAGTCGAACACGCCCGACCGTATAATACTCTCTTCTTTTATTCCCAATTATAATGTTTAAATCGGTATTCGGATATTACTATAGATAGTTCTTGTATTAGAACACGTTAAAACAAAAAAAGAAGCTAAGCATAATCGAACATACATGTGTTTGTCTGTATGTACATACAAAGTCGTTTGACGTTAAATGTATGCACATTCATATGTGTGTATGAATACTATTGGTCGGCACGACTAGCGCTTTCTCTCTCGCACTCATTGCTCTCGAATAAAATCTTTGTTGCTTCATTTCTTTCTTGTTTATGGTCGGATTCTTACAAAACTTTTAGGAGAGTTTGACATGATTCGTCTTCAAACGAATCATAAATAACAACACTGTACGATATGAATAAATGCTTTAAAAACGGCATGCAAGTTTGAAATTTTCTTTTATTTCTTGCGGAAAAAGGCGTCGTAGCAGCCCAAAACTTTTAATGTCATTGGATTTATGCGGTCTCTAGTAACAAGTGTACCAAAATTGGTATTCCTAGGTGCCATAGTTACTGAGATATTCGCCGAAAACATTGCTTTTTTCCGAGGTGTGACGGGTTGTTTACTCATTGTGGGCGAATAGGGCGTGGCATCAAAAAAAAAAAAGATTCTTGTATTGACTGACTAAATATCGAGCCGATTGAGACCAAACTCGAACTTGTAGCTCTTACCATCTTTGAAATCTGTTTGTTCATACGGACAGACAGACAGACAGACAGACGGACGGACAGACGGACGGACAGACGGACATGGCTATATCGACTCGGCTTGTGATGCTGATCAAGAATATATATACTTTATGAGGTCTGCCACGCCTCCTTCTGCCTGTTACATACATTTGCACAAACCCAATATACTCTTGCAGAGAGTATAAAAATAAATTGCTGAGGCTATCAAAATAGACATTTCGTCTATATTTATATTATTAGCTTTGTATTTAAAATTTATGAGTATAAAATTGTAATTAAATATTTATTGATTCGTTATTTATTGTTTAACAGTGTTCGGGTTTAAAAAAATCGATTTTTTTTTCTTACATATTTCGAAAGGAATATATATTGAGATTATACTGTAAAAATTTCAAACCGAAATTCGAACTATTTAAGATGTTATAGCAGAAATACGAGAGCGAATCGTAGTTGTGCTCGACTAGCTTTTAAAACTTTAAACGCGTTTTTTCGAAACGATGTTTTTTTGGTCGGCCCGAGTCATTCAGAAAATTGTACTGAACTAATTGGTCTGAAATTTTTACCACTTATTCTACACATCAGTAATTCTGGCAGGTGACGGAATTAGGTATTTTCATCCATAATTTCCCATAAATTTTCACAATTCTCCGAAAAAAAAGATGTTTGTTTTTTAAAAAATTTTAGTATTCCGCCATTTTGTTATTTTTGTGCAAAAATGTTTATTTCCGTCACCTGCCAGAATGACAAACATACTGAATAATAAACAATTTAATTTTTTAGTTTCGGACCTATACAAGTCTCGAAATCACTCGGGCCAGCCTCACAAAGGATTTTGTTGTCTTTCAGAATACCGTGAGTACAACAATTTTGTCAATGGGGTTTTATGAGTCTGCAATGTGCGACATTATTTCATTTCCGCTTGCCATAGAGACACTTGACACTGAGTACTAGGCACAAAAGCGCAGCACTCATGACTGTGAATACAATCAGCTTACAAAACTTACCCGTGGCCAGGCACCAAACTACAATAGCAAACAACAATTAGCAACAAACTGTCAAAAGTTTTAGCAGCCATAAAGAAATATTTCATTTATTTATACAGTTCCAGTTTCTGTATAGTCAAAAACTTCAAGCACAATATATTACTCCTGAGCCAGCAAATACTTATTTTTTTAATAAACATGAACTCTAAATAGTTGTGAGACATAAATTCTTCAAGCACTACTTATCTTATTTGAGCTCTTTGCAAAATATTCTAGTAAAACAAGCAATGAATTACTCTGCCTTTGATTTTTTTGAAAACAAATTTTTATTCAGCAACATCTTTAATATTTCACAATTTGTTTATTTGTTGCTTTATTTTTATTTTTATTAGTTGGAAGCAAAGCGTGTTCACTCTAAAAAAGCTTATAAAACATCGTCAAGGTCATAAGTCGGGTTATATTACTATTGCTATTACCACTACTTTTGTTATTGCCTCTACGGTACCCCTGTCGAGTTGTGCGCCGAGTGTTTGCTTTAATGATTTATTTAAAAAGCGATATTATTGCTAGATATATCTGACGAGACATGGACACTTGATTTTGTAATAAAAATGCTTAATATACATATATACTACTCGGACTGTTCAGATAAGATTGAATGTGTGAGTGCATGACTAGTGCACTGAATTAGACTACTAATTTTCCTCTGAAATACATTTTATTTACCTTTATGAGACACATTGGGGTTATCAATGCTGTGAGTGCGAGTGCTTTCTGCGGTTATTTGTGGCGTATGATCATTAGCTAAGATTGAAATTACCAACCTTGGTATTACTTAGTTGTTAATAGTAGGCTCGGTTGAAGGCAGTTTAAATAAATTGATTTATTTTCAGAATTGAATGGTTGGCTTTAATTCCAAAGTTTGCAAAAGATTACTAGCGACTACTCTGAAGTATTAATTTAATTTAATTCGTCTTAGTAGTAGCTTTTTATACTCTCTGCAAGAGTATATTGGGCTTGTGCAAATGTTTGTAACTGGCAGAAGGAGGCGTGGCAGACCTCATAAAGTATATATATTCTTAATCAGCATCACAAGTAGAGCCGATATAGCCATGTCCGTCTGTCTGTCCGTATGAACAAACAGATTTCAGAGATGGTAAGAGCTACAAGTTCGAATTTGATCTCTAACGACTCGATATTTAGTCAGTCAATACAAGTATCTTTTTTATTTTTTTTTTGATGCCACGACCCATTCGCCTACAATGAACAGAAAACTCGACATACCTTGGAAAAAATAGATGTTTAAAGCGAATATCTAAGTAACTATGGCACTCAGGAATACCACACATAATATGTATGTGCATTCATTTAACCTCAAACGAATTTGTATATGCATACAGACAAACGCATGTTCGATAATAATACAGAACTATTGTAATATCCGGATACCGATTTTAACAATATAATTAAGAATAAATGCAGAGAGTATTATACGGTCGGGCTCGTTCGACTGTACTTTTCTTGCTTGTTTATAATAAATAATATGTTTATATAATGTATCTTTAAACAGTTCAACTCTTTCGTATATTTGATTAACCAAATTAATTCACTTGAATTAAATCGGTAAGTTACTGGCTATTTGGCTTATCATGTTTCTGTTACACTTTCCAGGCGATTTTCCCAACCTACCCTAGTTTTTTTTCTCAGTGACTGATGGAGAAATAGTTTATCACACTTGCAAATCGGTTTTGGCCAACATTTAAGGCAAAATAAATTGGGGCTGCCCCAGTGTGGCAGCCGCCTCTAATCGCCGCTTAACATAAATCACCAAGTGAGCTCAGCATATGTAATTTTTTTAATTAAAAACTAAAACGCAAACTAACAAAATGATAAAAAAAAATTTGTTAACTGTTTTCATTCTGTGCGCTGCAAGGTGGCGTCAGGTGTCTCCATGTGTGAGTGTGTGTTCAAGTATTTGGGAGTGTGGCCACACCTATCTCGAGGCATGCGAGAATGCAATCTTACTACAACAGCACGAATAACCGCAAATATGCCAATAAGAAAATGAAACTTGCAAAGCGTAGAGAAAAAAAGAAAATAAAAGCAAACACGCAACAAGTACAACAATAAACATAAATTGTTGACAAAACTTTAACAGAGGCGTCAAGGCGCAACCATGTCTCCTTCACCTCCTCCACTTTTAGCACCACGCCCTACCCCTTTACCAGCAGAGCAGCGTGCGTGAAAAATCGTTGCAAAAGAGTGTATGTGTGTGTCAGTTGTAGGGTTTCCACTATTACCACTTTTCTGCTTCTGCTTTTGCCCGCGTACGTTGACCCAGTTCCGTGAGGTCTCTGTTCATGTGACATGATTCTCTCTATGAACCGCCAGCCCTCTCAGGCTCCTTAGCCTTTTCACTCTAATGCTGCAGCCTTAGAAATGCCGGCAGCTACTTCGCCCCATCTCTTTTCCACTATGTGAATTGTCTCCACCGTGAAGTGCCTGCAATTTTCATTTAATTGAATTGCTTTCTCGATTTTCTTTTATTTCTTAACTTGCCACTTGGGGATCAGAAGACTCTTGAGCGGCTTCCATTATACTGTGCTCCACCTGCCCACATAACCCTCACAGCCCAACTCGAGTTCATGAGAACTGTTCATGGTATGTTATATTAAAAACCTATCTTTTAAGCTGTAACTAAGAAAACTCCTAGACTTTCAAAAATAACCAACTTCATAAATGGACAGCAAATTATTTGTATTTCCAAAATTTTAATTTTAAGCTCTTATATTAATTCATCGATCAAAGCGAAACATTCAATTATGCTATGCAGGACAAATATAATTAATTTACTAAAGAGCCACACTTTACTAATATAAAAACCATTTATAATTAAAAATGTATACATCAAATTTAAAGTTAGTTTAGAGCTTTTCTAAAAACAAATTTGTAGAAGGCCAAATCCGCAAAAAAAAAAAGAAGAAGATGAACTACTTTAAAAACAAGAATAAAGTAATCAATTAATTAATTTAAAATACAGCATTAATTGATTGATGTATCACAATTAAGCTAGAAAGCAGTACAAAAACTGGGGAAGGAAGAAGGGGGAAAGGAATGTGACATAATGTCGAGTTGAATGTATAAATCATGGGAATTAAATATAATCATATATATGTTTGTTTATAAGGAAGTGGTTTGATTAATAAACAGTTATTTATTTACATCAACTTGATCAACATCATGATAGCTTTAATTTTATAATCATTATCATCATCATTTGAGATGTTAAGCGAGTCCCAAAAACGTTAGTTTCCTGAGTCTTTTTACGAATTTGTCACCATAATTAAATAATATTTGTATACCCTTGCAGAGGGTATATTGTTTTTGTCACGATGTTTGCAACGCATTGAAGGAGGCGTTTCCGACCCTATAAAGTACGCGGGAATAACAAAATATTAATTTATATATTCTTGATCAGCATCAACAGACAAGTCGAAATAGCCCTGTCCGTCTGTCTGTCCGTCTGTTTCTATGCAAACAAGTCTCTCAGTTTTGAATCTGTCTTGATGAAACTTTGTACATATGTGCATTCTCTCTGCACGCAGATCATATGTTAAAATCGGCCAGATCGGATTACTATATCATATAACTGTATTACTATATCACTATAACTATCGCCACAAAATTCATCCTATAAATCTACTGCTAAATCCCATGTGCAAACCAAATTTCATCCAGATCGGACCACTACATCATTGACCTGTCATAGGAACAATCGGTTGAAAATGCTTAAAATGCTTAGTACGAAAATTCTCAGTGTCTCTTGAACGATTTGAACCAAATTTTCGCAATATGCATTCTTTACCATATTCCACCTGCTGAACAAATTTGATTCATATCGGACCATTATATCATATAGCTACCATAGGAACAATTGCTTGGAATGTTTAGTATGAAAATTTTATCCAAATCGGACTATTATATCATATAGCTACCGTAGGAACAATAAGTGATTAAAACAAAATTACCGCAATATACATGACTGCAAGGGTATTTTATTTTCGGCTAGCCGAATATAACAGTTTTTCTTGTTTTTTCTTGTGCTTTCTTTTAGTGTGTAAAAAAAAACAAATAAAAATGCAAATGTTGCTCAACGCGGGAAAGTGCAATAAAAACTGAAAAACCGCAAGGAAAATAATATTCAAAAAAAAAGACAAAAAATAAAAAATAACGGAAGAAAACAGCTGCAAGTTGTTAAAACTAAAAGTTGCATAATGCAATAGATGTGCGAAATGTGCAACGCCCGTGGTGCAGACCCGCCCCTCCCACGTGCCCCAGCCGCAGGTCTTTTCTTCATGCAATTCCAACGGGCTGCCTGTTGAGGCAGATGCCACACTAGAGAGACTTACCAAACTCTCCAGACATTTTCGTTGTTTTCGTAGTCTCGCTGTTGTCGTCGTTTGAGTTTTTGTACTCTTTGCAAGAGTATATTGGTTTTGGGCTAAGTATGTAACAGGCAGAAGGAGACGTGACAGCCCCATAAAGTAGATTCTTGATCAGCATCACAAGCTGAGTCGATATTGCCATATCCGTTTGTCTGTCTGTCTGCCCGTCCGTCTGTCCGTCTGTCCGTCCGTTCTCAGAGATAGTCAGAGCTACAAGTTCCCTCCACATTTAGACAGTCAATATAAGAACCCTCCTTTTTTGATGCCTCGGCCACAATAAGCCAAAAAACAAAAACACCTCGGAAAAAATCGATGTTTTTTCCGAATATCTCCGTAACTTGGGCACTATGCCTACTTAACCAATTTTGGTCGACAGGCATCACAAATGCAATGTCATTAGTTAATTTTGTGCTGCCAACTTTCTGAAACTTTCAAATGTATGAATAATCGTTGACGATGCTAAGAGCTATAAGTTCGAATTTGATATCTAACGACTCGATATTTAGTCAGTCAATACAAGAATCTTTTTTTTTTTTTTTTTTGATGCCACGCCCCATTCGCCTACAATGAACAGAAAACTCGACATATCTCGGAAAAAATAGATGTTTAAAGCGAATATCTAAGTAACTAAGGCACTCAGGAATACACACATATTATGTATGTGCATACATTTAACCTCAAACGAATTTGTATATGCATATAGGCAAACGTATGTTCGATAATAATACAAGAACTATTGTAATATCCGGATACCGATTTTAACAATATAATTGGGAATAAATGCAGAGAGTATTATGCGGTCGAGCGTGTTCGACTGTAATTTTCTTACTTGTTTTTCTTGTTTTGTTTGAGTTGTTACAATGGAACTTGTTTGTGTGGTTTCGAAAACAATGTGACCGGCAGCAAAACAAATCAAGTAAGAAAGGCTACAGTCTATCGACCCGACTGTTAAAAACCCTGCACTCACTCATTTTGTTCTATGGCAACTAAAAAAATGGTCCGATCTAAGCCGAAATTCGAACCACTTCAAAATCAGTAAATTAAATTTTAAAATATTTTGATGCCCTTAAAAGGAAGTCTTTAATCCCTATTAAACAGTTTTAGCGAACAAAGACAATGCACTATTGGACATTACTTACAATTTAAGACACCGCTTATAATATATATTTTATTATATAGTAAATATTTTACTTAACTTAAAATAGGCGCTTAGATCACAATATATTTCTTTTAAGACTTATTAATCTTTTAAATATTTTTATGATAACATTTGCGTGTTATGAAGAAAAGGTTTGTGTAAATCTTTCATTTATTTTGTTTGCCAAAACAAGGGCTTTATGGTAACATAAGCTATAATATTGATAAGACTATAATAACATCAATATATAAATTTTGCTCAATTTTTTTTTTTTTTTTTTTTTTTTGTAAATTAACTAAAATTCATTTCCTTTGCGAAAAGTTGTTTCCATATGAAGACCAAGTTAAGTTTTTTTGTAATTCACTTCACCATGCTTTTTAAAACCACCCAAGTTTTTTAAAACCAACTTAAATAAATTTAAGCCATTTTTAATTAAAAAAAATAACTTTTTTCTATCTAGTATAGACCAATAAAATTCATATTGAAATTGTCAAATATAACGCAAATAGCATAGCTTAAAATCTGAATATAACAAGTAAGAAAAGTACAGTCGAACGAGTCCGACCGTATAATACTCTCTGCTTTTATTCCCAATTAGATAGTTCTTCTATTAGAACACCTTACAACAAAAAAGACAATTTATAATCGAACATTCATATGTTTGTCTGCATGCACACACAAAATGACGTTATATGTATGCACATATGTATATATGTGTGTATGTATACTATTGCCGCCACACATGCATCAAAAGAGTTCAAATATATGCTTGTATATTTCTGTCGCGCTCGCACTCATGCATTGACTTAAATATTAACTTTATAATCGGTATCTCTGTTGTTTATTGTTGGATTTTTATGCAACTTTCATCATAGTTTGATATAATTTGTCTTCAAAGGAATCATAAATAATAATACTCTACGATAAGAAAATATGCCTTTAAAACGGCATGCAAATTTGAAAATTTTATTTTTTTCTTAAGGCATGAGGGGGCGTGGCAGCCAAAAATTTTGGCAATGCATTTCTACTGTCTCTAGGAACCTGCATACCAAAATTGGTATTTTTAAGTGCCGTAGTTACTGAGATATTCGCTTTAAACATCTATTTTTTCCGAGGTAAGTTTAGTTTTTTGCTCATTGTGGGCAAATGGGGCGTGGCATCAAAAAAAAAAAAGATTCTTGTATTGACTGACTAAATATCGAGTCGATTGAGACCAAACTCGAATTTGTAGCTCTTACCATCTCTGAAATCTGTGTGTTCATACGGACAGACAGACGGACAGACAGACAGACAGACAGACAGACAGACAGACAGACAGACAGACGGACAGACGGACATGGCTATATCGACTCGGCTTGTGACGCTGATCAAGAATATATATACTTTATGGGGTCTGCCACGCCTCCTTCTGCCTGTTACATACATTTGCACAAACCCAATATACTCTTGCAGAGAGTATAAAAATATGAAATTTCATTGTAAAACTCAGAGCTGCAAATAGTCTTTACTTATATGAGATCATTATTTACGAGATCATTATGTACGCTGTCAGTATGAAATTAGTGATAAAAAAAATAAACGGTTCATAGGAATAGCTTCCACGCGATTAGCTGTCGTGTCTCGAGTGCTTGACTTGAAAAATAACGTAAGTGGATTTCATAACAAAAATTTGTACTACGATTGAACTAGCAGCCAAATTGTGTAAAACAAAAAATAAATTATTTTTTTTAGGTTTATTTGTAAGATTAAATTTGGATTAAGACAAATGTAATGTTAGATCTGACCGAACTCTTTTTGAATTGCGAGGGCAGCTCTATTATATTGAATAAAACAACCAAACAGATATGAAACTACAGTAGAATCCGGTTATACCGGCTCCGCTTAAAGCGTTTGTCCGGGCATTGCGACTAATGTTCTAAAGGGGATAGCGACGTAAAATCGTCGGTCTCTTTATTGTCGTTATAACCGGATTCTACTGTTATATCATTTTTCGAATTTTCAGCATTTTTTGTTTTTTAATTTATTTGAATTATTAGGTAGTTTCATAGTATTTACATAAGAGCATTCATAATTTTTCTTTTCCAATTAAACTTATCCCGTTTAAAATATATTGTGATTTTCTATAATTGCGAGGTATCCCCGTACTTTTAGGAGAACAGTCTCTAAAAGAATTCAGAAGAGAAACCACTAATTGCTAAATCGTTTCACAGCTTTTGAGTAAATATATTTTATTTTTGCTTTAGTCAAGTCGTAGTATACACACGAAAGGTCCGTAAAAAGCTCATTTCTTTATTACCTTTTAACCCAAATTAGCACACTAATCCAAACGTGGGGGATTTACTCACAGATAGACAAATAGGCAGAAGGCCGGCAATGGGAAAGAAAGAGCGTGAAGTACTTACCCTGTAAACGCCATCAACAAGTTTAGTTATTTCTTCGGCCTCCATTGTTGAACTTTTATTTGGCTGCCTTATTAATGAGTGGCTAGAACCGGTGAGTAGTGTCTACAGGTAGCCACTGATAAAGGTACCTCAACTAGATTCACTTTCAGTTGAAGCGCCCAGGGGACAACTTTGATTCGAATTGAAATTGCGCTCTTTTTTCACTTTCTAAACTGGCACACAAAGCGCACACACACTTAACTGTGCACAGACACACTAGTTTAAAAGCCGTTGAACCGGGCCAAAATGTAAACCTGTAACTTTGACTTTCCGCGCAGAATCTTGGAAATCTTGTTTTTGAGCCACTATGGACAAAGTCGTAACTTTCTTTTCGTCGTCCACACGAGTCGCTAGCCACATAACCCAACCAAAATTAAATGCCAAACGAACCCGCTAAACAGGCCAACTGTTTTGAAGGCTTTTCGGCTTCTCGAATTTTTGTATTTTATTTTACTTTTTTTTTTTTTGATCATGTACCGAGTTACACGAGCTTCAGTTTTCGATATGTGATTGAGTTATTATCGCAAGCACTGCAACGAGAAGATATTAAAGAAGTATTAGTGTTCGTTTCTTGAAAGGAATTCAGAGTATGTTCAAGTACTATAAGATATGAAAATTATTTACTATAATAATTATTATAAATATATAAACTAGTGAACAAATCAATAAAAGACGATATTGGTGGCCATAATACTTTTACCATAGACTAATCCAATATTGGTTCATACACTCCATGGCACCTATATGATGTCCGGATTTCACAGAGGAGTTACTATAAAAGTCAAGCTCGCCTATACCCTAATAGACCTTTAAATCTCTTGATTAGATGACATAAAAACTAAAGTAAAGAGACTGTTAAGCATAAGAAGTTATCTCTATACAGAATTATCTGTTAATACTGGTAAAAAATATACATGCTACATAGGCTATGGCACGCCCATCCAATACATTACAATAGTCTTCTAATTAAAAAACCGAATTGCAGTATATACTAACTAAATTTACTAAAAAATACCATAGCAACCCGAACAAACGTTCATAAATTTTTCTGCAAAGCTGTTGCTGGATCAATAATCGAAGTTGAAAAAGTTTGAAATAAAAATATTGTCGAAACAAAATGAGTAAATTGGATGATTTATTGGCCAAAAAGAAGACCGTAGTGCCAGTTTTGGACCTAAGCCGCAGTAATATCCAATCATCGGAGGAATTTAAGCGGCTAATGGAAAAGGTACCCGATTATAAAATGCGACCGATTAAAGTTCGAGCCGATGAGATCAAGATAAGGGAGAAGGACTACGGATTCAAGATGCCCAAGAAGGAGATGCGAAAACTTCTTAAGAGCAACGGAGAAAGGGAGACGCACTTCACCTATGCGGACCCCGTACCCGGGGAAATGAAGGATGTAGTGCTAATGGAGCTCTGTGCGGTGCCCATTGACTGGAAGATGCTGACCACTCTGAGGCCCAAGTCCAAGCAGGAGGAGGAGTATTTCAGCCGTATGGTCGAGATGGGAAAACTGGAACTGAAGACCGAGGCAAAGGACCGAAGGGAGTTTGCACACAACAATTGCATCAAGAAAATTAAAAACAAATCGGGAATTGTCGAAACACGACTCATTACATGCGAATCGTGTGGCGATGAAATGTGTTGGGGTAAAAAACTAAGTGTATTACAAATATATCAATTTCACACTTACTTGTATACTTTATTAGGAAAATTCTGTGGCGACTTCAACTACGATTTGTATATCCGCATAGAGACTAAAGTCCTCAAGCCGAAACCACTGGCTATATCGTCCAACAAAACCAAACTTAATGGACGTAAGAAATCTACTGTAGGTGGCGCCAAAGTAAAAGGCAAGAAATCACTAAATAGCAAATAGATTTCGAGTCAAAATTAACTCTACTACAAGTTAAAGATTGTTTCATTTTTATATTATAGTATTGCTTCGAGCTTTAAAAACGCGAGATATTTGTTCAATAAATCGAAACATAAGTCGTGCATGAGTAAAGGTAAACAGTTTTTAATTGGATTCCAGTCAATTTTTTGTTGAAGACGCCTTCAACCATTTGTCATTAAAGTTCTTTAAGCTCTGAAATCAAAGAGATCAGATATAAGATTTGTTAGAAACGAAATGTGAATAGAGAAAGAGTCGTTTCTTATCCGATAAAGTAGGTGTATCCTTATTCAGTTTAACAGCCGTCCGTCCGTAAGAATACATAGATGAACACCCAGATCCAAGAGACTATAAGACCTAGAGGGTCAAATTGTTGGCACTCAAACTATAAAATGAGAATTTTTTCATACAAATATGCAATTTTCGACCGATTTGCCCTATTGGTGCTATAGACTATAATTGTCCGATCCAGATCAAAATTGGCAGAGATAGTTGTAATGGTATCATTCCAAAATTGGTGGCTCTAGCTCTTATATATAGTCTCTGAGATTGAGGTGTTTATACGGACGGACAGACAGACAGACAGACGGACGGCTATATCGACTCGGCTGTTAATGCTGATGAACAATATAGATATTAAATGGGGTCAAAACAGCTTTCTTCTGCCTGTTACGCACATCTCGCTTCTCAAAAACATAATAGACCCCTCTACTCTTTTTTACATTTTTATAACTCAGTGACTTGAAAACTACTAGAGACATTGTGAGTCTTGAAGCAAATTTTTAGTCTGTTATTTTTTTAACCGTCGAGTTAGTTTAACTTAATTAGTAATTATATAGATTTCAGACTTTAGATTTGTTTCGATTTTTATACTTTCTGCAAGAGTAAATTGGGGTTTTTGTTGTTAAGGACAAGTTTGAGTCAAAAAAAAAACAGCGACGATTTTCTCATACAAGCCACGTCAATATTATGGTGTTATTATTAGTATAATTGGCAAGCAAAATGTCACAAAAATTCCACAAATGCAAATGTAATACAGTAGAAATTTTTTCAGATATTTTCTACGGCTATTAACAGTCGAAAGAAACAACTTTTGCCGACTCACAGGTCAAGAAACCAATGAATGGCTAAAGCCAACTTCCAAACACACTTACAGATGATGAAAATTTGAATCTTTCGGAATATTGTCTATTAAAATTATTACATTTTATTATACTCTCTGCAAGAGTATATTGGGTTTGTGCAAATGTATGTAACAGGCAGAAGGAGGTGTGGCAGACCCCATAAAGTATATATATTCTTAATCAGCATCTCAATCCGAGTCGATATAGCCATGTCCGTCTGTCCGTCTGTCTGTCCGTATGAACACACAGATTTCAGAGATGTTAAGAGCTACAAGTTCGCATTGGTCTCTATCGACTCGATATTTAGTCAGTCAATACAAGAATCTTTTTTTTAGACCCCGTACTCTTAAAAAGAGTATAGGGGTCTATTAGGTTTGTCAGAAGCCAAATGTGCGTAACAGGCAGAAGGAAGCTTTTCCGACCCCATAAAGTATATATATTCTTGATCAGCATCAACAGCCGAGTCGATATAGCCATGTCCGTCTGTCCGTCTGTCCGTCCGTCTGTATGAACACCTGGATCTTTTAAACTACAAGAGCTAGAACCACCAAATTTGTAATAAAAATTCAGTAACTTTCGCGAGCAGATCAAGTTTATTTCAAGTCAGTGCCACGCCCCCTTCCGCCCCCGCAATAAGCAAAAAACCAAAGACACCTCGAAAAAAATTGATGTTTTCCGCGAATATCTCCGTAACTATGGCACTTACGACCACCAATTTGGGTACGCAGGTTCCTAGGGACAGCATAAATGCAATGCCATTAAAATTTTGGTCTTGCACGCCCCCTCTTCCCACAAGAACTAAGCAAATTTTTCAAACTTACATGCCGTTTTTAAAGAATTTGGTAATATAGTACGGTATTTTAGTTCAAAATTTGTTTAAAGACAAATTATATTAAACTAACCTGAAAGTTGCATAAAATCCAACTATAAACAACTGAGCAATTAGACAACAAAGTAGCCCATGAAGCGCGTAATGAATGTAGTGGTGCAACTAGTAGGGCAGCATGATATGGAACTTGCGTCAGTAAGCGCGAGTTCAAATCCCATCAGTGACTGATTTAAAATTTTTTTTAAAATTTAATTTTAAAACTTAAATTTTAAATTACAGTCGTATTCAAATATTAATTTCGAATACAAGGAGAGTACGGGGTCTTTTACAGTTGGCGCGCTCGACTGTAGCCTTTCTTACTTGTTTTTTTTTAATTTTATAATTTAGCACTTTTATATCTTAATGAAAATAATCGGAGCCGTCTCACAAGGAGCGGTTGGTGCAATTAGTAGTGTTGCGGCGTGTTCTGCAACTTGCGTATAAGTTCGCAGGTTCAATTCCCGACAGTGGAATTTATTAATATACTTTTTTAAATTTCAAACAAAAATGTAAATAAACAATTTTAACTGGTGCAACAGCCAATGGTCTGCGGTTCGAACACGGCACAGACCCAGAAATTTAATTATTTTTTATTTTTTAAATAATTACATTATTATATATAAATGAAAATAATAAAATTTCCGCCAAATGAATGGTGTGGTGTAACTAGTAGGGTTGCAGCATGATATGGAACTTGCGTCAGTAAGCGCGGGTTCGAATCTCGTCAGTGACCGAATCAAATTTTTTTTTTAAATTTAATTTTAAAACTTAAATTTTAAATTACAACCGTATTCAAATATTAATTTCGAATACAAGGAGAGTACGGGGTCTTTTACAGTCGGCGCGCTCGACTGTAGCCTTTCTTACTTGTTTTTTTTTGATGCCACGCCCCATTCGCCCACAATGAGCAAAAAACTAGACATACACATGTATATGCGATTATGCTAAGTTTTATTTTTGTTTTAATGTTTTCTAATACAAGAACTATTTATTGTTATATCCGAATACCGATTTTAAAATTATAATTGGGAATAAAAGTAAAGAGTATCATACGGTCGGGCGCGTTCGACTGTACTTTACTTACTTGTTTTTTTTTTGAAAATCTTCTATTTTTTAAGTAAAAGGCTTGCATACGTCATAGCTAAACAATCCATGGGCCAGAGTATAAAAAACGAAGTCCAAACAAGACACTGCTCAAAAATGACTAAAATATTTAAATTGCCACTGAACAACAGAGACAAATGGACATTAAGGTGAAATAAACAACAAGCCGCTGACGGCCGACTGCGGCAGTTGCAGGGACTGCGTTGGAGACAACATTCTCAGAGCCAGGCCACTCGCCCTAAGCTTACCCTTCCCTGCTCTAACTTGCATTTACTTACTGGCATACACTCTCAGCTCACATAAGTGGCTTGAAGCTTGTAAAACTATTTATACCCGTTACTCGTAGAGTACAAGGGTATATTGTAGTCGTTGGAATGTATGTAACAGGCAGAAAGAGGCGTGGCAGACCCCATAAAGTATATATATTCTTGATCATCATCAACAGCCGAGTCGATATAGCCATGTCCGTCTGTCCGTCTGTATGAACAAAAGGATATCAGCAACTATAAGAGCTAGAAAGACTCGAGAGGTCGCAAATGAAAGAAAAAATGCCCAAGCAGTAAAAGTTTGTTTTTGTTTTTGTTTTTGGACACGCCCACTTTAGGTCGTTCTATGTTTATATAAAGGTTAAAGGAGGTAAAAATAGCATGTTTTAGTATAGAAAACTTTTTGTTAGTAACGTTATCCGAACCAAATTAACATGAAATGTTCATATCTATGGCGTACATAATCATAAATTTGTGTGAAAATTTTCTGTGTTTTCCCAGCTATCTTAGCCATCCCCCAACTATTGCACTAATATTATTATCACTACCCATTTTTAATTACATTTTGAAACTGAGTAACGGGTATCCTAAAGTCGCGAGGCGACTATAGCATTCTTTCTTGTTTTTTCCTCTAAATCTCTCTTACCCTCAGTCTCCCCCTTGTACTCCCTCTAGCTGAAGCTGGAGAAGGAGTTGGAGCTCGACTTGGTTTGGGCCCAGTTCTGGTTTGAATTTGATTTGGACTGTGGGTACGGTTTTGGTAAGTCGATAGCTCTGATTTATGTAGTTTATTTATAGAAATTGTATTTTCGTGCTGAAATTGAAAACTAACTTTGAATATCTAATTCATAGCACCGCACTGCAATACAACACACATCACCGCACACCACATGGGGCCACTACAACAGTGGAATTTCAATTGGATCTCCGCGGTTCTGTAATGAAACCAAATCTTATCCAAATAGATGTAAGTGCTGCGGGTTACAGGCTGGCTAGACTGGAGAAGAAAACAGAGGCAACAATATTGCCAAATAAGAGTATTAAGCAAATAATTGTCCCATGTTAAAACTACTATCCATTTATCTGTCTATTTCTATTTCAGAAAATTATTTTAAATGTTTCCCTTAAATAAATTTACCTATCACTAATAAATGCCAATAACTAATATTTTTCCTGTTCGATATAAGTTCTGAAATCTTTTGCGAATAATGCAATCAAGACTTTTAGGCACACTAACGTACGGTTCTCTTTTCTAAGTCGTGTAAGGAAAAGAGTTACAGGGTATGAAAATTCACAAAACTTGTATGAAATTAACACGTCAACAACGGGGTTTCACTTCTCAGCAGAGAAAAAGAAAACAAAAAACAATAAAAGAAGTGGTAATAATAATAAAGGCACGATGAAACCGATTTTGTCTGTAGAAAATCGAGTGAAATCTTAGTCGCAGTATTTTAATATTTGGAGATAAGAGATAAACAAAACTGTGGGTATACATATGAGAGTGAGAGTGATTTGATGTATCTCGGAAATAAGAAAGAAAGCTGCCGCTTCTATGTATTTTTGTATTTTGTTATATTTTTTGTTTTTACGTTCCACGTAGAATATCCAATGTTGAAGTGCTTTAACAAAAGACTTGGGCAACGAACTGACGAGGCATACAGCATTCCACAAAGAAATGCACAAGGTTACAACTGGCCCACACACTCAATTGTTCTGCGATCAGCACAGTTAGCTGATACCCTGTGAAGTTGTCGCTCTTGACGTAGCGAGATACAAACTGCTTGTATCAACAAGTACCTGTATCTTGCAGATGCACATGCACACGTTCTTAAGGCTGCAGTTTATAAAATACCGCGAGTTGTTTCAGCGATTAATTACCTGTCGAGCTATGCAAAAAGCAATATTTAACTATTAAGAACAAGGCCAACATGACACTAACTATCAAAGTCAATTGTCATCGATTACAGCATTATTCACGAGTAAATAATTCAACATATGTATAAAAACAAAATTACTTCAAGTCACTAAATAAACTTTATTACAAGAAATCAAGAATCAAAGTACAGTCGGGCTCTCCCGATCGTAAGATACCTTGTTAGAAAGCCGGTCCCGACTTGAGACACTTTGCGTGAAATCCAATCGATTTTAGTAAACGCAACTCGAACGATACAGCTGAAAAGCTGATAAAAGTCAAAGAAAAATGAAAAAAACTGGTAACGATAGATAAGTCAAAACTAAAAGCTGCAAAGCAAGAAGAAGCATACTCTGTCTCTTTTAGCGATAGTTTTATTAGTTTTTAACTTGTCGTCTTAATAAAAGGTTTTTTACATCTTGCGGGGGCGGTGGCACAAATTTAAATTAAGCTTGAAATACCTGCACATTACTGAAGTCTATGTACCAAATTTTCCAGGAATTAAAGTCTTTGTTGAACAAAGGCAATAAACCGTCTCAGGTATAACTAAAGAAAATAATTTTAATATGTATTATAATAAAATTTAAATAAAATAAATTCGACCTCTAAACAAGAGTATAGGGGTCAGAAACGAAATGTGCATAACAAGCAGAAGGAAGCTTTTCCCACCCTATAAAGTATATGTATTCTTGATCAGCATCAATAGCCGAGTCGATACAGCAATGTCCGTCTGTCCGTCTCTCTGTCTGTCCGTCCGTCTGTATGAACACCTGGATATTTTAAGCTACAAGACCTAGGGACACCAAATTTGAAATGAAAGTCCGTCTATGATGTATGCAGATCAAGTTTATTTCAAATTTTTGCCACGCGCCCGCAATGATCAAAAAACTAAAGACACCTCGGAAAAATTGACGTTTTCCGAGAATATCTACGGAATTATGGCCCTTAGGACCACCAATTTGATACGCAGGTTCATAGGGACAGCATTAATGCAATGTCAATAAAACTTCAGGGCTGCCACGCCCTCTTTTTCCACAAGAAACAAAATAATTCTAAATTTTCTATGCCATTTTTAATTCATTTGTCATTATCGTACAGTGATGTAATTTAAGATTCGTTAAAAGACAAAGCATATCAAACTATCCTGAAAGTTGCATAAAAATCCATCTATAAACAAATAAAAAAAGTACAGTCCAACGCGCCCGACCGTATTATACTCTCTGCTTATATTCCCAATTATAATGTTAAAATCAGTATCCGGATATTACAATAGATAGTTCTTCTATTAGAACACGTTACAACAAAAAACAAGTAAGAAAAGTACAGTCGAACGCGCCCGACCGTATAATACTCTCTGCTTCTATTCCCAATTATAATGTTAAAATCAGTATCTCTGTTGTTTATTGTTGGATTTTTATGCAACTTTCAGCATAGTTTGATAGGATTTGTCTTCAAAGGAATCATAAATAACAATACTCTACGATAACACAAATGCCTTTAAAACGGCCTGCAAGTTTAAAAAGTTTTTTTTTTTCTTACGGAAAAAGGGGGCGTGGCAGTCCAAAATTTTAAGTGGCAATGTATTTATGCTGTCTTTAGGAAAATGCGTACCAAAATTGGTATTCCTAAGTGCCGTAGTTACTGAGATATTCGCTTTAAACATCTATTTTTTCCGAGGTGTGCCCAGTTTTTTGCTCATTGTGGGCGAATGGGGCGTGGCATTAAAAAAAAAAGATTCTTGTATTGACTGACTAAATATCGAGTCGATTGAGACCAAACTCGAATTTGTAGCTCTTACCATCTCTGAAATCTGTTTGTTCATACGGACGGACAGACAGACGGACAGACAGACGGACAGACAGACAGACGGACAGACAGACGGACAGACAGACGGACAGACAGACGGACAGACGGACATGGCTATATCGACTCGGCTTGTGATGCTGATCAAGAATATATATACTTTATGGGGTCTGCCACGCCTCCTTCTGCCTGTTACATACATTTGCACAAACCCAATATACTCTTGCAGAGAGTATAAAAACAATTTATAATCAAACATTTATATACAAACATATGTATGCAGATACAAATTCCTTTGACGTTAAATGTATACACATATACATGTATATATGTGTGTATGTATATTATTTCCGCCACACATGTATCAAAAGAGTTCGAATATATGCTTGTATGTTTCTGTCGCGCTCGCACTCATGCATTGACTTAAATATTAACTTTATAATCGGTAGCTCTGTTGTTTATTGTTGGATTTTTATGCAACTTTCAGCATAGTTTCGCATAATTTGTCTTCAAAGGAATCATAAATAACAATACTGTACGAAAAGAACAAATGCCTTTAAAACGGCATGCAAATTTGAAAATTTTATTTTTTTCTTAAGGCATAAGGGGGTATGCCATCCAAAAATTTTAAATGGTAATGTAATTATGCTGTCCTTAGAAACATGTGTACCAAATTTGGTATTCCTAAGTGCCGTAGTTACTGAGATATTCGCTTTAAACATCTATTTTTTCCGAGGTATGTCTAGTTTTTTGCTCATTGTGGGCAAATGGGGCGTGGCATCAAGAAAAAAAGATTCTTGTATTGACTGACTAAATATCGAGACCAAACTCGAACTTGTAGCTCTTACCATCTCTGAAATCTGTGTGTTTATACGGACAGACAGACAGACAGACAGACGGACAGACGGGCATGGCTATATCGACTCGGATTGTGACGCTGATCAAGAATATATATACTTTATGGGGTCTGCCACGCCTCCTTCTGCCTGTTACATACATTTGCACAAACCCAATATACTCTTGCAGAGAGTATAAACAAGTAAGAAAGGCTACAGTCGAGCGCGATGACTGTAAAAGACCCCGTTCTCTCCTTGTATTCGAAATTAATATTTGAATACGACTGTAATTTAAAATTTAAGTTTTAAAATTAAATTTTAAAAACAAATTTATATCAGTCACTGATGGGATTTGAACCCGCGCTTACTGACGCAAGTTCCATATCATGCTGCCCTACTAGTTGCACCATTACATTCATTATGCGCTTCATGGGCTACTTTGTTGTCTAATTGCTCAGTTGTTTATAGTTGGATTTTATGCAACTTTCAGGTTAGTTTAATATAATTTGTCTTTAAACAAATTTTGAACTAAAATACCGTACTATATTACCAAATGCTTTAAAAACGGCATGTAAGTTTTGAAAAATTTGCTTAGTTCTTGTGGGAAGAGGGGGTGTGGCAGACCAAAATTTTGAATGACGTTGCATTTGTGTTGTCTCTAGGAACCTGCGTACCAGAATTGGTGTTCCTAAGTGCTATAGTTACAAAGATATTCGCAGAAAACATCAATTTTTCCCGAGGTGTGTCTAGTTTTTTGCTAATTGCGGGGGCGGTGGGGGGCGTGGCGCCGATTTGAAATAAACTTGATCTGCGTACATCATAGACGGACTTTCATTAAAAAATTTGGTGTCTCTAGCTCTTGTAGTTTAAAAGATCCAGGTGTTCATACAGACGGACGGACAGACAGACAGACGGACAGACGGACATTGCTATATCGACTCGGCTGTTGATGCTGATCAAGAATATATATACTTTATAGGGTCGGAAAAGCTTCCTTCTGCCTGTTACGCACATTTGGCTTCTGACAAACCTAATAGACCCCTCTATTTTTTTTTAGAGTACGGGATCTAAAAAGTCATTAGCTTTAATGGATCACTTTCGTTTGTAGAATCAACAACTTTCGGCCAAATCAAACTATAACAATTTTGCAACATCAAATAGACAGCATCAATAGTCGGATGTCTGACTACAATTGTAATAGCAACAACAACAACATCTTCAAAAGAAGATGCAAAGAATCAAAGCTGTTATTATCAAATGCTGACCATTAAGAGTCCGCTAAAACGCAGAAAACTGAATAGATCGCGGCGTGACGATAAAATTGCAGCTCATGTGAGCATGTGTGACGACAAAGAAAAAAAAAACAAAATAATAAAATTAAACTAAAGACTCGACAATGAACAGCTTCAAATTAAAGACAGACAATGAACAGATATGAGCAGAGAAACTAGTGGGAAGGTGAAGTGGTTTTTAGAGGGGGAAGTAACTAAATTGCATATTATATGTTTGCATATAAGTCTTAGACTTAACAGCAAAAAAACAATAACAGTAACATTGTACAATGTTCGGCAATGCAAATTGAGAGCCAAAGAGTCTGTGGCCCTCATTGAGCCATTGCCCTCCTCTTTACTACGCCCCTTTACTTTCCTTCCTCTCCATACCGGTCTATTGCTCCCGCATTACCTTCAGGTAAATTATTGACAGTGAAAGTAAAAGTTAGTCATTTTTTTTGGGCTGTCGAACTGAACTCATAAGCAGAGGGAGCAACGCTGAAAATATAAAAATAAAGGCAATCTTTACATATAGACCCAGTATTCAAAAAGAGCACAAAGGTATATTTGCTTTGTGGAAGAGAAATGTGTGTAACAGGCAGAAGCAGGCGTATAGGACCCCATTAAGTATATATAATCTTGATCAGCATCAACAGCTGAGACGATATAGCAATGTCCGTCTTTCCGTCCGTATAACCACCTTGATCTCAGCGATTATAGGAGCTAGGGTAATAAAAATTGAAATAAAAGTTTATTTGTCGATCCTCTCCGCCGCAAATAAAAATTAAAAAAAAAACTATTATCAATTCACCATAATGACACATTATGAATATGGTACCCTTAAAACTAGTTTTCCCACATATCTTGTAGCTCCCTAAGGCCTCACTTGCGAAAAATATTAATTTGTATGAAAAAATTTAGTTTTTTAACTGATCTCAATTAAACTCAGACAATATGGTATATGTAGATCGTGAATTGACATACCCTCCCTAAAATTTATCCGGGTAGGACAACTATACTCTAAAGCTCCCATACGAAAAATTGGTCGAAAGCTGAAAAAACGCTCACTTGAATGAGTAAGGGTCTTTTACTCGACTGTTGCCTTACTCGATTGTTGCCTTTCCTATTAGTTTTATCTAGCTTTTTTCATTTTCTCATTTATTTTCAAGTTTTTGCTTTGCAGAAAACTCGATTTGAAATCACTATTAACTCAACTGCTTGATTTCAGTTGCATTTTTTAAATGTTTTTCTGCACATACAAACATCGCCTAGAAATATTCAAATAAGCAACAAAGAGTTGCGATATGACACAAATATAATATGTTTTCTATATAGATACTAATTTAATAAATGTGAATATAGGTAACTTAGAAACATTTGTTAGGTCATTTGAAGTATGACATAACTATGTCCCCTTTAATCTTAGGTTCAGAGAAAACTGAAACACGCTATTTATTTATTTATTAACGCAAACTAAAAAAAAAACGGAACCAGATCAATACAAAGCTATGCCAAAATTTACACGAAAGGGCTCTGATTTTAGGTGAAGCATAAATGGCAGAGATTCCAAACTTACTGCCCCTGGGAATCAGAGATACTGCGGTGTTGGCTGTAAAGTGAAGCTTGAATGTGGGAAAGTGTTCATTTTAATTAACGCATAAAACTCGAAATCGATTGTGCAAAGCGTAGTCTGCAGTGAATGTAGGAAGAAATATTGGGATGTAGTACCTGGTTGCACTGGTTGGAATATTAAAATTAAGGCGTTCTAAAAGAGGTGGCGAAATATAACTCTCCTGCGATTTATAAGAGAACATAGATTCAAGAGCAAGAGTCTGTTGTCATAAAAATGAAGGCGTAGATTATGGTCCCAATTAATACCTCTAAGTGTGAAGATTAAAAACTGCTGATCCGAGGGAATCTTATAAGATAATATTAATTTCAAATCATCTGCATACATAAATATGCGACAATGGTATAGCAAAGAGGACGTTTATAAAAAGGTTAAAAAGTGAGGGTCCTAGGTGACTACCCTGGGAGCCCCAGAAGTAACGAAAACAGATTTAGAGGTGGCTAATCTAAGCGAAACTTGTTGGGTCCTAGCTGTAAGATGTAAGGATATTCACAGATGAAGTGAGGGTGTGAAACCTAAAATGCTAAGTTTTCATAGGAGGAGGTTATGATTTACAGAGTCAAACGCTTTACTGAAATCAATATAGATGACATCAGTTTGCATTTTAGTAAGGAATGTCTCATTTACAAAAGAGGTAAATTCCAATAGATTGGTCGAAGTCGACCGACTTTTAACAAACCTGTGTTGAGAAGGGGAGAGAATTGACTCGCGAAGTCGATGTGATTATCTTTTCTATGCTGTGTGATAATGTATGATTCTTTCATAAGGTGGGAAAGACAGAGTTAAAAAGAAATAGGAGAGGTTTTATTATAGAAGAACACACAGTGCTGTCAGCACTCCTTAAGCACACGACCAGGAATTGTCAGAGTTGTCAGTGATTTAAGGGTATATGTATGCCCGATTTGAATGACATTTGGTCAGCATAGCAAAAGCATATTGCGTAAATTTGGTTGAGATAACTCAATAAAAGGTTTATTAACACATAAACTGCAATACAGTTTCATCAAGATAGCTTTAAAACTGTAGACTAGTCCGCATAGAAACAAACGAACATGGCTATATCGATTCGGCTTTGGATGCTGATCAGAAATATAGTCGTATATAGTTCAATGCGTTACAAACTTCGTCTCAAAAACATAACACCCTATGCCAGGGTAAAATAAAATTTTAGTGTCGATGTTCTAAAATATTATTTGAAAGTACTTTTAACAGCGTATCTGCTAGTTGAGTTGTCGACCTCCTCTTGTCAGTTGTCTGGCGTTCTATTAACCCACTAGTTTTGCTTGGTGCTGCCGCAGTTGTGTTTCCTCGCATACGACCACACCTACATAACAAGTACTGCCTTTTCATGGGCGACTTGGACCCGGACCCGTACCAGAACCCGATCGTGACTTCATTTGGTAGCGTTGCGCAGCTACGTGCCGCATTTCTGGAATCTCTCAACGTTGTTATCGAAGAGCAGAGCGAAGCCGTCATAAATTAGGTGTAAATGGCATCTCAAAGACCCGTCCCGGCATCTACTCTCTCTCCTGTCTGTCTTTGTTTCTATCTTTGTTTCTCTCTGTCGTCTTTACTACGCAATTTTATTGCAACACAATATTCCCTTTAATAACAACATCCAGTAGGTGTGTCACCGTCTCCGCTGCTTTCTTTCAGAATTGCTTAAATTGTTTAAAAAAAATTACAATTCGCTATAAAGTATATATATTCTTGATCAGCATCACAAGCCGAGTCGATGTAGCTATGTCCGTCCGTCTGTCTGTCCGTATGAACAAACAGATTTCAGAGATGGTAAGAGCTACAATTTCGAGTTTGGTCTCAATCGACTTTAGTCAGTCAATACAAGAATCTTTTTTTTTTTTGATGCCACGCCCCATTCGACCACAATGAGCAAAAAACTAGACATACCTCGTAAAAACCCGATGATTAAAGCGAATATCTAAGTAACTACGGCACTTAGGAATACCAACTTTGGTACGCATTTTCCTAAAGACAGCATAAATACATTACGATTTAAAATTTTTGGCTCCAACGCCCCCTTTTTCCGTAAGAAAAAAAAAAACTTTTTAAAGTTGCATGCCGTTTTAAAGGCATTTTTTCTTATCGTACAGTCTTGTTATTTATGTTTCCTTTGAAGTCAAATCATATCAAACTATCCTGAAAGTTGCAAAAAAATCCAACGATAAACAACAGAGCTACCAGGTTATAAAGTTAATATTTAAGTCAATGCACGAGTGCGAGCGTGACAGAAACATACAAGCATATATTCGAACTCTTTTGATGCATGTGTGGCGGCTATAGTATACATGCACACATATGTACATATATATGTTCATACATGTAACGTCAAACGAATTTGTATTTGCATACAGGCAAACATATGTATGTTCGATTATAAATTGTCTTTTTTGTTGTAACGTGTTCTAATACAATACCTATCTAATGCAATTTCCGGCTACTGACATTGACATTATAATTGGGAATAAAAGCAGAGAGTATTATACGGTCGGGCTCGTTCGACTGTACTTTTCTTACTTGTTTATATTATGCATTTCAGCTGACTATAAACACAGATGAATTTATATTTACATCATAATGTTATATAAAGAATAAATGTATATATCTATGTTATCTAATACTACAATATGAATATAACTGCATAATTATCACTTAACAAAATTAATTATATTTGTACATATTTGAATTTTATTTTTGAAAGGTTTTTCGATAACTGGCTGTTTAGCATGAAAGTCTGATTTGTAAAGGAAATTGGTTCGAACTGAATTCGCAAAAAAGTTTTAGTTTCTTGTTTATCGACTCTTGAGAATGGATTTGCCCTTGCAAATATATTGTATCGACTTTTGATGCTGATCAAGAAGATAAATACCGCATGGCTTTAAAATTCTCAGTCTTTGTATAACTATATATAAATTACACAGACAATTGTACGTTTAAAGTAATAAGTAAATCTATGTGTATCACTTAAGTCCAAGTTTAGAACAATTCAAATAAGACAAGAATTATTTAATGACTGCGTCAGTACCACTGGAATGCGACCTTGTTGTTGTCGTCATCGTCGTCGGTCTGAGACTAACTTGAATTCAAACTCCAGTCGCTGGTTTGTTTAGGTTTTTTAGCTGATGCTGGTAGTGTGGCGAATAACAAGTACAAACAAGCGCAAATGATTTTGATTTTGTTTTCTCAAAAGGTGTACTGACAATAAATACTATAAATCGATTAATCAGAGGGAGAAAGAAATCAAAGATCAGAAATCTAGAAAACAGCGGAATTGCTCAAGACTCTCCACACAATAAAACACGTTTGATGAAGATGAAGATTGAAAATCTGTCAGATACATGTATTGCTACAAACGGCAATGTGGCAACTAACCGCAGCAACAACAACAGCAAGAGCAACAACAACGTTCACTTTTATTTTCAGAATTGCAACCGCAACAAAAAGAAACAGACGAAGACGAACAAGAATCAAAAAAAGTCAAAACCAAAAACAAAAACAAAGCAAATGACACAATAAGCCAAATAACAAAGATCAAATGTTGAAGTTAATGCTGTGGCGCAAAAGAGAACAAGCGCAACAACTACAATAGCAACAAATTTATTTACAAGTCTATTGTAATCATTTTTGTTGTTTAATAATAATGGAATAATTTCAATGGAATTAATTAAAAAAAAAAATTAATCGAGTATTTAAAGGTTAACCATCTGAATTATTTACTTTAAAAATTTTCTAACTTAATATTTCCTAATTTAATAACTGCAGGCTTACATGTTATGGAAGACACTCTAGAAATTCCAAAAATGTATTACAATTAAAAATTTTAATAAATTTTAACCAATTTGTTTATTTGTTTGTTATTATTAATGGCGAACTAATAATTTATTTATTTATTCTGTTGAATTTTCTCGAACTTTAGTGAGTAACGAAGAGAGATAACAAAGACACAGAATGTCAATGAACTGTAAAACAGGTTAAAATTGATTTATGCAGACTGAGACCCAATTACATACATTTACTTAGTAGAGAACCATTGGCCAAACTAGATTGAGATTGTTATCCACAGCCTGCATAGAAACAAATCTGTGGCTTATGTAATTCTTTCAGCAATAACTATCAAAAATATAGCAAAGTTTTAACAGAATTGAACAAAAAACCAGTTTTCTAAATTGATCCGTGCAGTTTAAATCCAATGAACTTCGAAATATTTCTGAGGCAAAAACCAGTTTTTTCTTTTTTTTGTTTTGGAATAAATCGTTTAGTATTGAAATATGCGAATTCCCCCTAGAGAGTTCAAATGTTAATTGTTCCTTTATTGTTGTTGGAAATTAATTATTGCCGCTTAAAATTTCGAAGAGTTCAACTGGCTTCATGTTTTTTTAGACCCCGTACTCTTAAAAAGAGTATAGGGGTCTATTAGGTTTGTCAGAAGCCAAATATGCGTAACAGGCAGAAGGAAGCTTTTCCGACCCCATAAAGTATATGTATTCTTGATCAGCATCAACAGCCGAGTCGATATAGCCATGTCCGTCTGTCCGTCTGTCTGTATGAACACCTGGATCTTTTAAACTACAAGAGCTAGAACCACCAAATTTGTAACCAAAATTCAGTAACTTTCGCAAGCAGATCAAGTTTATTTCAAATCAGTGCCACGCCTCCTACCGCCCCCGCAATAAGCAAAAAACCAAAGACACCTCGAAAAAATTGATGTTTTCCGCGAATATCTTCGTAACTATGGCACTTACGACCACCAATTTGGGTACACAGGTTCCTAGGGACAGCATTAAAATTTTTTTGCTGCCACGCCTTCTTTTTCCAAAAAAAAAAAAATTAAATTTTCAATTTCGATGCCGTTTTTAAGGCATTTGTCCTCATCGTACAGTGTTGTAATTTAAGATTCGTTTAAAGACAAATCATATCAAACTACCCTGAAAGTTGCATAAAAATCCAACCATAAACAACACAGCAATTAGGTAACAAAGTGTCCCTTGAATCGCAGTGTCAATGCACCTGGTTGAAAGAAAAGAGATAACTGTATGTTTATGTATACATTAGCCGCAGCAGTTTGCAAGGAGAGCGGGGTCCAGGTAGTAGGTATGCTCGTCATTATTTTTCGCACTATGTAAACACAAGGCCTGCGGTTCAGAAATTACATTTTTTTAGACCCCGTACTCTTAAAAAGAGTATAGGGGTCTATTAGGTTTGTCAGAAGCCAAATGTGCGTAACAGGCAGAAGGAAGCTTTTCCGACCCCATAAAGTATATATATTCTTGATCAGCATCAACAGCCGAGTCGATATAGCCATGTCCGTCTGTCCGTCTGTCTGTATGAACACCTGGATCTTTTAAACTACAAGAGCTAGAACCACCAAATTTGTAATAAAAATTCAGTAACTTTCGCAAGCAGATCAAGTTTATTTCAAATCAGTGCCACGCCCCCTACCGCCCCCGCAATAAGCAAAAAACCAAAGACACCTCGAAAAAAATTGATGTTTCCGCGAATATCTCCGTAACTATGGCACTTACGACCACCAATTTGGGTACGCAGGTTCCTAGGGACAGCATAAATGCAGTGCCATTAAACTTTTTTTGCTGCCACGCCCCCTTTTTCTACAAGAAAAAAAATAAAATTTTCAATTTCGATGCCGTTTTTAAGGCATTTGTCCTCATCGTACAGTGTTGTAATTTAAGATTCGTTTAAAGACAAATCATATCAAACTACCCTGAAAGTTGCATAAAAATCCAACTATAAACAACTGAGCAATTAGGTAACAAAGTGTCCCTTGAAGCGCATTGTCAATGCACGTGGTTGAAAGAAAAGAGATAACTGTATGTTTATACATACATTAGCCGCAGTAGTTTGCAAAGAGAGCGTGGTCCGGGTGGGCCACGCACTTGTTTGTAAACACAAGACCTGCGGTTCGAGCCCCGGCACAGACTCAGAAATTAAATTTTTTTTTTTTTTAATTTTATAATTTAGCACTATTATATCTTAATGAAAATAATCGGAGCCGTCTCACAAAGAGGGGTTGGTGCAATTAGTAGTGTTGCGGCGTGTTCTGCAACTTGCGTATAAGTTCGCAGGTTCAATTCCCGACAGTGGAATTTATTAATATACTTTTTTAAATTTCAAACAAAAATGTAAATAAACAATTTTAACTGGTGCAACAGCCAATGGTCTGCGGCTCGAACCCGGAACAGACCCAGAAATTTAATTATTTTTTATTTTTTAAATAACTACAATTTTATATATAAATGAAAATAATCAAATTTTGCCAAATAAATGGTGTGGTGTAACTAGTAGGGTTGCAGCATGATATGGAACTTGCGTCAGTAAGCGCGGGTTCGAATCTCATCAGTGACCGAATCAAATTTTTTTTTTTTTAATTAATTTTAAAACTTAAATTTTAAATTACAACCGTATTCAAATATTAATTTCGAATACAAGAAGAGTACGGGGTCTTTTACAGTCGGCCCGCTCGACTGTAGCCTTTCTTACTTGTTTTTTTTTAATTTAGCACAATTATATCTTAGTGAAAATAATCGGAGCCGTCTCACAAGGAGGGGGTGGTGCAATTAGTAGTGTTGCCGCGTTAGTCGTTTGTTTCTAAGCCAATGGTTTGCGGTACGAACCCGGCACAGACTCAGAAATTAAAATTTTTTTTTTAATATTTTATATATATTTTTTTTATATGTAAATGAAAATAATCGGGTTGATGTCAAATGCATGGAGTGGCGCAACTAGTAGGATTGCAGCATGTTCTGGAACCTGAGTCTGATAGCGTGGGTTCGATTCCCATCAGTGACTTGATTTAAAATTTTTTTTAAATTTAATTTTAAAACATAAATTTTAAATTACAGTCGTATTTAAATATTAATTTGGAATACAAGGAGAGTACGGGGTCTTTTACAATCGGCGCGCTCGACTGTAGCCTTTCTTACTTGTTTTATTTTTCACTTGGCCAAAGTTCAAAGAATTTCCGATGAAACTGGATTTGAAATAATAATTAATATACCACATATTTGGATGTTAATGTTGTAAAATGGCTTACAACTACATGCCAATTTAGGTGAACAATAAAACAATAAAATAAACATTTATTTAACCTCATAATCATGCGCTAAAATAAAAGACTTAGGCAACAAACTTAAGCCGCAATTACTACGTGATGCATTTTGTGTTAAAAACATTAACAAATTGTGGCAGTGGTGGAAGTGTGCTGGAAAGGGTGAGCGTGAACTAAGAGAACAAATGGAGTTTCATGTGGTTTGCAATGTGTAAATTCTTAAATTATTTGAATAAAAAGAGAAAAAAGTTTAAAAACAGTTGAAATGTTAATGATATTGAATGGCGTAGATTACAAATATTTTTGTCTCTATCCGATTATAAGAATTTCTTTATAAGGATTTCTTTAAAAGAATCATATTTAGACACTTTATGGATATATTGATAAATGAATGAATAATAATAATCTCCTAAAAATAAATTAAATTGAATTTAAAGTCTGGTCATTTTATGACATTTTTAAGTGTAAGGCCATGAAAAACTCTGGAACCGTCGGGGTAAAACATAAACGATCGAAAGCGTGAAACCGAAACTGAATATCTCATAATTAGCAAGCGAACGAGAGAAAATTTTAGAGTCTTCGAGAGCTATTGATGCCGCTGTTGTCCATAGAGTTTTTTAGAGTTGAAGTTGAAGTTTTGAAGGTTGTACTGATGTTATCTGAGCATTTAATTAGCTATTTTCACACATTTCACTTTCAACAAGCTGCCAAATTGTCCGAAATACATAAGCATGGCCGACGATTTCTTCAATGAAACGCAAAAAAAACCTCTAATGATGAAGCGTAGGTTGTGAGTATGACTGAGACTGGGGTTTAACTAAGACTGACACTGGTACTGGTACTAGTACTGTGGCTGCGACTGAGTTTGAGACTGACAATACTCTTCAGCCGCACTCTTTGCATTTATATCTATATCTTTATATACATATATCCAAATATATCTTATACTCTCTGCAAGAGTATATTGGGCTTGTGCAAATGTATGTAACAGGCCGAAGGAGGCGTGGCAGATCCCATAAAGTATATATATTCTTGATCAGCGTCACAAACCGAGTCGATATTGCCATGTCCGTCTGCCTATCTGTCTGTCCGTATACACACACAGTTTTTTAGAGATGGTAAAAGCTAATTAGGTCTCTATCGACTCGATATTTAGTCCGTCAATACAAGAATTTTTTTTTTCGATGTCACGCCTACAGTGAGTCCAAAATCCGACACACCTCGGAAAAAATCTATATTTACGGCGAATATCTCAGTAACTATGGCACTTAGGAACACCAATTTTGTTACGCAGGTTTCTAACGACAGCATAAATGCACTGTCAATTAAATTTTTTTGCTGCCCCGCCCTCTTTTTCCGTAAGAAATAAAAATTTTAAATTTGAATACCGTTTTTAAGCCATTTGTTCCTATCGTATAGTATTGTTATTTAAAATTTGTTTGAAGACTAATTATATCGAACTTTTCTACATCTATTTTTTCCGAGGTATATCTAGTTTATTGCTCATTGTGGGCGAATGGGGCGTGGCATCAAAAAAAAAAAAGATTCTTGTATTGACTGACTAAATATCGAGTCGATAGAGACCAAACTCGAATTTGTAGCTCTTACCATCTCTGAAATCTGTTTGTTCATACGGACGGACCGACAGACAGACAGACAGACAGACGGACAGACAGACGGACATGGCTATATCGACTCAGCTTGTGATGCTGATCAAGAATATATATACTTTATGGGGTCTGCCACGCCTCCTTCTGCCTGTTAAATACATTTGCGCAAACCCAATATACTCTTGCAGAGAGTATAAAAATAACGAAACACTTAAGTGTCGAGTACCTCGATAAGCTGTGCCTAATGATGAGCTCATACTCGATATTATTGTCTTATTGTGGCTATAATCATTTGAATGGAATAGACAGAATGAGTGACTACGAAACAAAAATATATTAGCTGTTTTATTTATAGCTATTAGCACACACATTGCTAGTCGGTCAAACAGCAAAAAATTAAATAAGTATTTAAAATTAGAAGCATAAGAGATAAATTTGAGAATAAGTTATAGCATAAAAATTTATGAAAATATTATTGAATAAAGTAAAGAAATATTTTTTAAGCTTTTAAAATATTCAGATTTCAAATGATGTCGAATGTACTTAAAGTTTTCTTTAACTGTAGTCACTATCGGTAATCCACTTTCGGTTAATTTGACCGTGAAAGTTTTCCCACTGCTCAAAAGTTGTCACGACGTTTTGGTATCATTAGAGTTTCATAAAATTCTAAAAAACAATGGATATTATTTCTTCACTTTATATTTTTTGCACACGCATAAACCAAAACAAAGTGTCGAACGTTTAAACTTTTACTTTTTTATACCCTTGCAGAGGGTATTATGTTTATGTCACGGTGTTTGTAACGAATTGAAGGATGCGTTTCCTACCCTATAAAGTAATATATATTCTTGAAGAGCACCAACAGCCGACTCGAAATGGACATGTCCGTATGTCCGTCTATTTCTGTGCGAACTAGTCTCTCAGTTTTTAAGCTATCTTGATGAAACTTGGTACACATGTGTACTCTCTCTGCACGCAGCTCATATGTTAAAAACGGCCAAATCAGACCACTATATCATATAGCAGTCATAGTAACAATCGGTTAAAAATGCATAGTATGAAAATTTTTAATATCTTTTGATCGATTTTAATCAAATTCACACAATATGCATTCGTTGTCAATCCCTATATGCTCACAAAACTTTTTTCAAATCGAACTACTATATCATATAGCTACCATAGGAACAATTAGTGATTAAAACAAAATTAACGCAACATGCATGACTGCAAGGGTATTTAATTTTCGGCTAGCCGACTACTATTATTATTATTTGAAGTGAATGCTGGCCAAAACGATGCTTTAAAGTTTTCTCAAAAGACAAGCTAACAGATAAACATATTACAATCAGGCAACCAAAACCTTACTTGCCATTTTCAGCTTGCTGCTTGCCACAATTGATGGCGAGCTGTGCCATAAAAAGAGTCAACGACCGGAGCTTTTTACCCGCCGTTCATTCAATTGCAACGAATGCAAAGCAAATGGGCCATTATCAGCAATATCGTCTTAACTAAACGATTTGCCAGGTTATTAGCCTTTTTATAGAGCAGATTCCAATTAGCATATTGAATGTTTTACAATGCAATCAATGAAACTCGAGTAAGACAAATTTCAGGTGAGCTTATTTTATTTGTATACACTGGTTGCTATTCATTCTGCTGGTCAAACAGTCTATACTCAGGGAATTTAAAAAAAAAAACCTAATTAATAAAAGCTAAAAAGTGCCTAAAACTATACTTAATATAGTTTCATAAAGCCCATTATAATAATAATTAAAACAATTGTTGATCGACGTGAATCCATAAAAATAAACACAGATTGCTAATGGAGTCATTCAAGGTTGTTGTTGTTGTAGTCTAGGGTTTGAAAAATTGAAAATAAGTTTTATTACTGCCTTGAAAAGTTATCCAGCGACATAAATGTGTTTACAAAAGATCCAAGTCTCAGGTTTATCAGGGTAGTTCTGAATTTTATTTTGTAATCGAACGTTTTTTCGGCTCTATAGAAATCGAAAGAATGTGCCAATGAATACCAGCAGCTATGATTCAAATATGCCAATTACTTAAAGGCGTGTCACACTTGTTGTTGTTGTTATTGTAAAAAAGTTTCAAACACTTTCATTATTTTATTTCCATAAAAATTCGAACAAAATCTTTCGATACGCTCGACACTAGGCTCTCCAAATGGTTTCATTAAAAACAAAAAATAAACAAGAAAAACAAGTAAGAAAGGCTACAGTCGAGCGCGCCGACTGTAAAAGACCCCGTACTTTCCTTGTATTCGAAATTAATATTTGAATGCGATATAATTTAAAATTTAAGTTTTAAAATAAAAAAAAAAAAAAAATTTTAAGTCAAGTCAATGATGGGATTCGAACCCGCGCTAACTGACGCAAGTTCCATAACACGCTGCAACCCTACTAATTGCAACACACCATTCATTTTGCACAAATACGATTATTTTCATTTATATATTTTAATGTAGTTATATATAAAAAAAAAAAAAAATAAATAAAATAAATAAATGGGTTAGTTCCGGGTTTGAACCGCAGACCATTGGTTTAGAAAGAAATACCACCTTCACCTAGGCCACACTCCGTTTGGTAACTGTCTTGACTAATATAAGTGAACATAGAGTTATCTCTTTACTTTCAACCAAGTGCACATAAATTACATTTATTCAATTTTACAAAGTAAACGCCAAACGACTAACTGTTACCCTACACTGTTGCACCAGTTAATATTGTATATTTACATTTTTGTTTAAAATTTAAAAAAGTACATTAACAAATTCCACTTTCGGGAATTGAACCTGCGAACTTATACGCAACTTGCAGAACACGTCTCAACCCTATCAGTAGCACCACGCCCCACATTTGATACATGTCCGATTATTTTCATTTAAATATAATAATGTTGTTAATAACAAATAAAAAAAAAAAACTTAATTTCCGAGTCTGTGCCGGGGTTCGAACCGCAGGTCTTGTGTTTACATACAAGGAGTCTCTACTACCTGGGCCACGCTTCCTTTGCAAGCTTCTCCGGCTAATGTATAGATAAACATAGTGTTATCTCTTTTCTTTAAACCACGTGCATTCACAATGCGCTTCAATTGATAATTTGTTACCTAATTGCTCAGTTGTTTATAGTTGGATTTTTATGCAACTTTCAGGGTAGTTTGATATAATTAGTCTTTAAACAAATTTTTTAATTACAATACTGTAATATATTAGCAAGTGCTTTAAAAACGGCATGTAAATTTTAAAAAAGTTTTTTAGTTCTTGTGGGAAAAGGGGGCGTGGCAGGCCAAAACTTTTAATGACGTTGCATTTGTGCTGTTTCTAGGAACCTGCGTACCAGAATTGGTGTTCCTAAGTGCCATGGTTACGGAGATATTCGCAGAAAACATCGATTATTTCCGAGGTGTGTCTAGTTTTTTGCTTATTGCGGGGGCGGTAGGGGGCGTGGCCCTGATTTGACGGACTTTTATTTACAAATTTGGTGTCTCTAGCTCTTGTAGTTTAAAAGATCCAGGTGTTCATACAGACGGACAGACAGACGGACAGACGGACATTGCTATATCGACTCGGCTGTTGATGCTGATCAAGAATATATATACTTTATAGGGTCGGAAAAGCTTCCTTCTGCCTGTTACGCACATTTCGCTTCTGACAAACCTAATAGACCCCTATACTCTTTTTTAAAGAGTACGGGGTCTAAAAATGTTATCTTCGGCTAGCCGATATTGCGCATATTGCGTTAATTTTATTTTTATCGGTAATTGTTCCAACAGTAGCTATATGATATAGTAGTCCGATTTGAATGAAAATTTGTGAGCATATAATAAATGCATATTTAGTGAATTTGGTTAAAATCGATCAACAGACATAGAAAATTTTCATACTAAGTATTTCAACCGGTTGTTCCTATGGCAGCTATATGATATAGTAGTCCGATTTAAATGAAATTTGGTCAACACATTGGGAATGGTAACAAATTCATATTGCGTGAATTTGGTTGAAATCGCTCAATAGACATCGAACATTTTCATACTAAGCATTTCAACCGATTGTTCCTATGGCAGCTATATGATATAGTGGTCCGATCTGGATAAAATTTGGTCATCTGATGGAAAATAGTAAGAAATGCATATTGCGAGAATTTGGTTTAAATCGTTCAAGAGACACTGAAAATTTTCATACTAAGCATTTTCAGCATTTTTGAACCGATTGTTCCTATGGGAGCTATATGATATAGTGATCCGATCTGGACGATTTTAACATATGAACTTCATCACTAGAGATGGGCATGGGCCTTTTTTTTGAGGCACGGCACGGCCCAAGCACGGCTGCTAAAAACAGAGGCCCAACACGGCCCAACACGGAATTTTTTTTTAGAGGCACGGCACGGCCCAGACACGGCACGGTCAAACACGGGCGCTGTCAAAAAACCCAATTTTTTTTGTATTTTCAAGTATATTTTATCAATAAAAATTGACAAAATTTTTACAGTTTTCAAGAAGATTTTGTTTATAAAATAAAATTAATTTAAGCAATTTTAAAGAACATTTTATTTAGAAACTAAAATGAATTTTAACAGTTTTCTAGAATATTTTATTAATGTCACTTAATAAATTTAAAATTTTTAGTTAAAGTTTTTGTGTAAAAATAAGTTGTACAATTCAACCTGACAAATGAGCAATTAAACTAGGTCAACTTATCGATCATACAGTGCCTACCGTGCCCAACCGTGCCTACCGTGCCAAACCGTGCCTACCGTGCCTGCCGTGCCTAAAGACTTTAGCACGGTAAAACACGGCAATTTTTTGGAAGGGGCCCAACACGGCCCAACACGGTTTTTTTTTGAAAAGGCACGGCACGGCCCGGACACGGCACGGCCCATGCCCATCTCTATTCATCACGATAGCTTTAAAACTGAGAGACTAGTTCGCATAAAAACAGACGGACTGACTGACATGGCTATATCGACTTGGCTGTTGATGCTGATCAAGAATATATATACTTTATGGGGTCGGAAAAGTTTCTTTCTGCCTGTTACGCACATTTGGCTTCTGACAAACCTAATAGACCCCTATACTCTTGTTAAGATTTTGTTTTAAATTCCTAAATGTTCCTACGGTAGCTATATGATATAGTAAAGCGATTTGGATAAAATTTGGGTGGTATATGAGTATTGCGCGAACTTGGCTAAAATCGCTTAATAAATTCAGAAAATTTTCATACTAAACAGTTCAACCGATTGTTCCTATGGTAGCTATATGATATAGTAGTCCGATCTGGGAAAAATTTGATCGGCAGGTTGAATATGGTAAAGAATGCATATTTCGAACATTTGGTTCAAATCGTTCAAGAGACATTTTCACCATTTTGATTGTTACTATGACGATTGTTACTATGACAGCTATATGATATAGTGGTCTGATTTGGCCGTTTTTAACATATGAGCTGCGTGCAGAGAGAGTACACGTGTGTACCAAGTTTCATCATGATAGCTTCAAAACTGAGAGACTAGTTCGCATAGAAACAGACGGACATACGGATATGGCTATATCGAGTCGGCTGTTGATGTTGATCAAGAATGACAAAAACATTATACCCTCTGCAAGGGTATAAAAATACTTAAAAATTGTAATTTGACTGTAATTAAATAGTTTGATTGGAAAACATTTCAATACATTCAAAACATTTTTTAAAAAATCAAATTGTATAATTAAAAAGAAAAAGTTGAGAATTGAAAATAAAATACATAAATTGTAGATTTTCTTCAAATCTTTTAAATTTATGATTCGCTATTTACAGTTTAAGCCCAATTTTAGTGATCATGCACATAACTAACACTTGTCGACCCAAATTGTGAGCTTCCATCTCAGTTTTGAGCCTTGAGATTGTATGATCCAAGTGAACCAAATGACCTGAAAATGATATCAAAACAAATGGAACGAAAACAAGAGACTTTAAAGCAAAAGAAATACTGTATTGGAAACGAGAGCGTTCACACCTAAAAGGCTTTGCTGCAAATTGCAAACTGATCTATTTAGGGCGACTGTAGCTAACGCTGACCGTACAGGTGAGCCCCCAACATCTACACAGACCATACAGACCGACAAGACAATACTCCAAACCCAACCCTCAATAATCTGTGCCAAATTCACTGCAAATCGCATTAAAGAAAATATTGCAAAACGACAGCAAAACAGTAATAAAAAGTAAAAAGGTCTGCCTGACTACAAGATACCCTCCACAAAGCAAACTATGCTGTTAATGCTAATTAGGTGCAAATATAAATTCTAATTTGACCACGCCTTTTACATTTTACCTATTACTCAATTTTTAGACCCCGTACTCTTAAAAAGAGTATAGGGGTCTATTAGGTTTGTCAGAAGCCAAATGTGCGTAACAGGCAGAAGGAAGCTTTTCCGACCCCATAAAGTATATATATTCTTGATCAGCATCAACAGCCGAGTCGATATAGCCATGTCCGTCTGTCCGTCTGTCCGTCCGTCTGTATGAACACCTGGATCTTTTAAACTACAAGAGCTAGAACCACCAAATTTGTAATAAAAATTCAGTAACTTTCGCGAGCAGATCAAGTTTATTTCAAATCAGTGCCACGCCCCCTTCCGCCCCCGCAATAAGCAAAAAACCAAAGACACCTCGATAAAAATTGATGTTTCCGCGAATATCTCCGTAACTATGGCACTTACGACCACCAATTTGGGTACGCAGGTTCCTAGGGACAGCATAAATGCAGTGCCCTTAAATTTTTTTTGCTGCCACGCCCCCTTTTTCCACAAGAAAAAAAATAAAATTTTCAATTTCGATGCCGTTTTTAAGGCATTTGTCCTCATCGTACAGTGTTGTAATTTAAGATTCGTTTAAAGACAAATCATATCAAACTACCCTGAAAGTTGCATAAAAATCCAACTATAAACAACTGAGCAATTAGGTAACAAAGTGTCCCTTGAAGCGCATTGTCAATGCACGTGGTTGAAAGAAAAGAGATAACTGTATGTTTATACATACATTAGCCGCAGTAGTTTGCAAAGAGAGCGTGGTCCGGGTGGGCCACGCACTTGTTTGTAAACACAAGACCTGCGGTTCGAACCCCGGCACAGACTCAGACATAAAATTTTTTTTTTTTTTTTAATTTTATAATTTAGCACTTTTATATCTTAATGAAAATAATCGGAGCCGTCTCACAAGGAGCGGTTGGTGCAATTAGTAGTGTTGCGGCGTGCTCTGCAAGTTGCGTATAAGTTCGCAGGTTCAATTCCCGAAAGTGGAATTTATTAATATACTTTTTATACTCTCTGCAAGAGTATATTGGGTTTGTGCAAATGTATGTAACAGGCAGAAGGAGGCGTGGCAGACCCCATAAAGTATATATATTCTTGATCAGAATCACAAGCCGAGTCGATATAGCCATGTCCGTCTGTCCGTCTGTCCGTCTGACCGTCTGTCCGTCTGACCGTCTGACCGTCTGTCCGTCTGTCCGTCCGTATGAACACACAGATTTCAGAGATGGTAAGAGCTACAAGTTCGAATTTGGTCTCTATCGACTCGATATTTAGTCAGTCAATACAAGAATCTTTTTTTTTTTCGATGCCACGCCCCATTCGCCCACAATGAGCAAAAAACTAGACATACCTCGGAAAAAATAGATGTTTTCGGTTAATATCTCAGTAACTATGGCACTTAGGAATACCAATTTTGGTACACGTGTTCCTAAAGGCCGCATAAATCCAATGACATCAAAAGTTTTGGGCTGCCACGCCCCCTTTTTCCGCAAGAAATAAAAGTAAATTTCAAACTTGCATGCCGTTTTTAAAGCATTTATTCTCATCGTACAGTGTTGTTATTTATGATTCGTTTGAAGACGTATCATGTCAAACTCTCCAGAAAGTTTCATAAGAATCCGACCATAAACAAGAAAGCAATGCAGCAACAAAGATTTTATTCTAAAGCAATGAGCGCGAGAGAGACAGCGCTAGTCGTGCCGACCAATAGTATTCATACACACATATGTATGTGCATACATTTAACGTCAAACGAATTTGTATGTACATACAGACAAACACATGTATGCTTGATTATGCTTATCTGTTTTTTGTTTTAACGTATTCTAATACAAGAACTATCTATTGTAATGTCTGAATACCGATTTAAGTATTATAATTGGGAATAAACGCAGAGAGTATTATACGGTCGGGCGTGTTCGACTGTACTTTTCTTTCTTGTTTAAATTTCAAACAAAAATGTAAATAAACAATTTTAACTGGTGCAACAGCCAATGGTCTGCGGTTCGAACCCGGCACAGACCCAGAAATTTAATTATTTTTTATTTTTTAAATAATTACATTATTATATATAAATGAAAATAATAAAATTTCCGCCAAATGAATGGTGTGGTGTAACTAGTAGGGTTGCAGCATGATATGGAACTTGCGTCAGTAAGCGCGGGTTCGAATCTCGTCAGTGACCGAATCAAATTTTTTTTTTAAATTTAATTTTAAAACTTAAATTTTAAATTACAACCGTATTCAAATATTAATTTCGAATACAAGGAGAGTACGGGGTCTTTTACAGTCGGCGCGCTCGACTGTAGCCTTTCTTACTTGTTTTTTGCTAGCATTAAATATCATAAGAGATGTGGGTACCATTCGATTTTCGATTTCAGTGGCCGATAAGTCGATAGGTGAATTGCTTTGCAGGTTGAATGCTCTGACAACTTTCAATGCAAATGGAGTTGGCTCAAAGACTGGATACCGTTAGTCAGTTAAGCCAATTTTAGCAATTGTGAAGGTAGGAGGGCGGTGGATGGTGGCAGTTAACTTGTTGGAGAACCAAGTATCATTCAGTTAGATGCTTGAATAACAGCATGCAACAAAAATGTGGTTAATGTGGTTTATTATTTGTTCGACTCGATTCTACTCGATTGGATTTGTTGTTCGATTAAGTTGAATTATGCACCTGTGCACAAACCCAATTAAATAAATTTATGTTTATGTATAAATGTAAGTTTTCCTTATGAACAAATACATATATTTAGCTGTTTGTTTATGTATTTAAGATGGAATTTGTGCAGTGAACTAGAAGTGAATGTAGAATTCCAACTATTTTACCTTGAAAAAGGTTTTTTCACAATTTGAATATATTTGCTTTATACTATATTAGCCAAATGAGTAAACAAAATTCAAGGAAAATGCTTGTTTAAAGCCGGTTTCAGCAATTTTAATTATCATTTCTATTTTCATTGCTAACACTTTCAATTACAGCAACAATAAAAAAACCCGTCAACTGGCAGTTTGTTTTGGCCAAGCTGATGCCGCATAAGAAACTTGCCCCAAATGCTGATGAACTTGTTTGCAGCGCCTTCAGCGACCATAAGCGCGAAAAGTGAATGGGCAGCTAGAGCAGCGGGGAGGAATAAAAGTGGGGAGAGATGTTAAAGTTTAATAAACTTTATGAAATGTTGTCTCGAGTGGGAATTGCAGTGGAGCCACACTGCGACTTCAAATTAACGACTTAAAATTTTAGTGACAATGACGTCGACATCATGGACACATGGACAGAGTTTAAGACACAGACATAGTACAAACAGGGGGTCCACCGACCCGTTGCCTGAATTGAGGAAATTTCTCAAAAGGAAAAACACACAAATAAATAGGAAGCCGACCGATTCCAAACGCGTTAGAAAGTTGCTGCACAAAACCAACAAACAAACCCAAAACCGGAAAACACATTTTAAAGTTTTTTTGGCATTTCATAATATCTATTATGCTCGATACCCTCACCAGCTGAGTAACCAAAAGATACTTGTCCAAAGTCCTTAAAAATATATTTAAAATTTGAAGAAATAAATAGAGAAATCAACACACACACGAATTCAGATGGGCGGAACTGTGGCAACAATAAAATGTTTGGCAGCAGCTCGAAGTTGTATCGGAACCGAATGGATACGGTTCGAAATTGAGATTCTAGTTCTGATTAATTGAGCCAGATTTTTGTTGATTGATCTGTAGAAGCAAGTAATGAACTAATAACTGTACAATAAAGAGCCAACAGACGCTGTGGCTATGGAACAAGTGCCAACTCAAATTCGGATAGGAGCGAAGAGAAGACCAAAGAATTTTGCGATTTGTATTCGAGCTGCTCAGTCTAGAAGTCTTGAAGTAACCAAAAAATTTTATTCTCACTTGAAAAATGTTTAAGGCGTGTTTATATTTGCTCAATAGATTCTGTTGTCTATAATGACTTTTTAGCCACGAGTGCGAAGTTAGCCAAGCTGGCCAAGCTAATGGCTTTACCTGCCTTTTGTACCACCAAAGAATTGGCTTTCAAAACTTCTGTCGTTAACTTTTTTCAATGTTCTGCATTCGATTTTGGTAATTTAGTAAAACACCGCTAGACTTGGCACAAAAGGTAACAATAATGAACCTGAGTTACCTGGCAAAGCAGTCGTAGTAGATCTAACACCTGGATGGGGTCCATGCAAAATCTTTGCGCCTGTCCAATAACCCTAAATGGGTTAAGCGTGGCCAACTGAACAATCTGATTAATTAGCCTCAATTTCACAAAATTAACTTAAAGAAAAGATATCAATTCAATAGAAAAAAGAGTAGAGGGGTCTATTAAGTCGTTTGTCAAAAGCGAGATCCGCGTAATACGCAGATGGAAGCTGTTCTTACCCCATAAAGTATACATATTTTTGATCAGCATCAACAGCCGAGTCGATATAGCGATGTCCGTCTGTCTGCCTTTCTGTCCGTCCGTCAGTATAACCCTTTAAATGACACAAAGACCGATTTTGAAGCGGTTTTTTTTATTATATAGAAGAGTTAAAATAAAAAATATACTTTTCTTTCATTTTCTCAAGTTTTTGATTATTAACGTTTTTATGAAGGATAAAGGATATTTTGAGTAAACCTGCAACATGACGATACACAAGAACTACTCGCAATGCAGAACAGTTAACACAACAAGAAAGAAAAGTACAGTCCAGCGCGCCCGACCGTATTATACTATCTGCATTTATTTCCGATTATAATGTTAAAATTGGTATCCGGTATGCAAGTTTAAAAAGTTTTTTATTTCTTACGGAAAAAGAGGGCGTGGCAACCAAAAGTTTTAAATGGCAATACATTTATGCTGTCTCTGGGAACCTGTATACCAAAATTGGCATTTCTAAGTGCCATAGCTAAGGAGATATTCGCCGAAAACATCAATTTTTTACGAGGTATGTCTAGTTTTATGCTCATAGTGGGCGAATGGGGCGTGGCATCAAAAAAAGAAAGATTCTTGTATTGACTGACTAAATATCGAGTCGATTGAGACCAAATTCGAACTTGTAGCTCTTACCATCTCTGAAATCTATTTGTTCATACGGACGGACAGACAGACAGACGGACATGGCTATATCGACTCGGCTTGTGACGCTGATCAAGAATATGTATACTTTATGGGGTCTGCCAGGCCTCCTTCTGCCTGTTACATACATTTGCACAAACCCAATATACTCTTGTAGAGAGTATAAAAATTTGATTACACACACATTATAGTTATTGTTACATTTGCTATGAACTTATTTTGATTTCAAATAAAAAAATATATTTTAAAAAAAATCTGTTATTTCAAAATTGGTGTAGACACATTTGCCCAATTCACAAAATTGTCGGAAAAACCCTAAACTCAATGAGTAGTGTAACCAACTACAAAAATCAAAGAAACTGGTTGCTACGCGCCCTCAAATTATGAATAAACTATTTGCATAACACCACAACTTGGAAACTATTAGAGTAACCCTGATCAAATTTACAAAATATGAAACTATCCACAACAATTTTGATCCGGATCAGACAATTATAGCCTATAGTTTCGATAGGATAAATCGGTCCAAAATTGCGCATTTGTAGTACTGGGTCTTTTACAGCCGGCTCTCGTTACTTTAGTCTTTCATACTTGTTTAAGTCTAAAGCTTACAATTTAATTATATTTCAGATATGTGGTTAGAGAAATGCAAACTATCAAATGTTTTGCTTATTTATTTTAACATTTTTATTTATTATCTACAAATTTGGAATATTCGGGATTTTCGTGAATTGTAAACATATATAAAATTATTTGAAATAAATTATTGCACTTCAGTCATGATAAATTAACATCAATTGCTGCAACGCAATTAACAAAAATAAAAAAACATGGAAACGAAGCATTAAATAAACGTTTTAAGAAAGAAAGGAGAACACGAAAACAATAAAGTACACAATTTAAAAAACAATCGGCAAGAAAGACAAGGAAAATAACACTTATAAGTCTGTGATTGTAGCCCTAGAAATTGAGCGGCAAAAACACACCTTTGAGATGATAAAAAACTGGTAAGAGAACAAAATAAAAGGTTCAATGTACGCAAATCGGATTAAGCAAAGAAATTAAATAATATATACATAGATACAAAGAAAGAAAGATAATAGATAGAGGCAGCTGTGCCAGTGGAGAAATGTAAAAAATAAACGGAAAGTATTAAATCGAATCGAGTCGAATCTAGAACTGACAACGGTCGTTAGAAATACCACACCAAAAGGAAGTGGCGCCAGGAAGAATACAGAAAGATGAAGAGAGAAGGGGAACATTTGGAGTAGGAGAGACTAGCAAAACATTTAGAATTAAATAATTTAGTTAGGGATATGAGAAAAGTGCCAACTTGATTGACTTCATTGTAACTTTTAATTGGATTTTCAATAAATAATTGCTCACCTTTCTTAACACTTTTATTTAATATTGCGTAAATCCGACATTCACTTATGGTTTTGTAATAGTTGTCCACACTAAACACCATATTTACACAAACAGTTACATATTTAACAACGTTTGATGTAATTGTTAAACTTTGTTACATTTGGTAGCGATTGGATTTTGGTTTTTAACAGTTCAGAACACGCACAGGCGTTACTAGCTTAATTTTTGAACAATTCGTGGTGGGCAGAGCAGCTTGCTCAAGCGACAGCCATTAATATTGCCAACCGAACGCATTGAAGCACAAAACTCAACTGAACACGGCCACGAACACGAACTCAACACAGCTCGTCTCAACCACGCTCAAAAGCTCGCGGGGGACGCTCCCAGTCCAAGTGGGCAAAAGCTCTACGAGCATAACTAGCATGCCTTCAGTTCAGAGACTTGAGCGCGCTCAAAGTTCAAAGCGCGCTTGACTACAAATTAAAAAGCTTCCTTGTCAAATAGGAAAAGCTTTTTTGTGTGTGCTTCATTTGTATTAGTTTGTATTTATTCATAAGTTCTGGTCTATTGCAGTGATATTGCTCGAATTTAAAAACTCTAAAATGAAATTTTAACATTATTTTCTTAATTTGTGTGTGTTAAACAATTGCACTGGATATCATAAGGTTTATAAGTTTTAAGATCTTTCATTTGTGGCCCAAAACAATAGGTAAACAAAGGGAATTTTGAAGGGCTTGTGGATACAGATACATATACAGAATACATATACATATTATAATACAATAAACAATATCTAAGTAATACCAATAATATCAGTTATGATCAGACGTTCTAGACGTTAAGTAAAATGCTCCATTATCTTTTCTTTTTTTAACTTTTTGTGAGTAATTTAATTAAGTTAAAATTTGTTATTTGCAATGTTTTTCGTTTCCTGGAATAGTTTTCTCATTTTACCTTTTTTGTTTTTAGAATGGCGTTTCTTTTTTTTTTTTTTTTAACTTGTACAATTATTAAACATAAATTAGCGATTACACATAATAATTGAGTGGAATTTTAGGCAGAACCCATTTCATTCACAGCTACAGCACAGAGCACATACATCATCCCAGCACTAAGTAAAGCAGTGACCGGAACAGTGACTATCCAGGCATACGCAATGTTCCGGAATAGGTGCCAATCGACACTACCATCCTCCATTGGATGCGCATCATCTACACCGTCGGCAACGGATACTGCATCTGATCTTGTTCTCTCCTTCTGCTGGTGATGATGTTTTTTCTCGCGTCCCGAAGCGCTCACGTGACCCACGAAGACTACCGAGCCTACTTTACAGTGTGTTGTCGAAATGGGTAGCCCAATCTTGCTGGCCAGCAGTACAGTGATGGCGGCGCCAATTTCGATGGTGAAGCCACTGAAGATCAGAAGATAAAAATGGATTAGTTGGTACTCGATTAACCAATATTATTTGAAACTAAAACTCACGTCGACGAGGTAATCTTGGTCAGATCATTGCCAATGGTCTCAATAACACGCCGTCCCCACAACCAAAGACCCACGGAGATTCCAATGCCGCCATAGATCAATATATAAATAGGACTATCCGCTTTTTGCATAACCGAACCCTCGCGGTAGATCATAAAGAGGGCGATAAGTGGTCCAATCGCATTACTCACATCGTTACCGCCGTGTGCAAAGCTGCCAAAAGTGGCTGTAAGAATCTGAAGGAATGAGAAAAGCATCGAGACTTCCTGGGTCTCTTCCCCACTGCTAGCGCGTCTTCCGGTATCTTTTTTGAACTCCTCCTCCTGTTCATTGATCGCATCCTTGCTCTCGATCAATGGCACTTTACTTGAGTTGGGTGACAACGTTGAGCTTATCATCAGATCCAAGCTACCTGCACTTTCCACCACCTGTAGATTGTTATTCGTCAGGGCTTGCGGATTTCCGGCTACTTCGACTGTGACCATCTGCTGCTGCGGCTGCTTGTGCTCCTCCTTGGGGGACTGGACGCGCTTGAAACATTCCTGTAGCTTACGTGCGTTCTGGTGTTGCTGCAGCTGTTGTTGCTCATCGATGTAGTTCAAGCTGGTGACAGTCAGATCAGTATTGTCCAGACTAGCCTTGCCCAACAAGTCCTCAGCCTTGCGAATAAGTTTCGGATCGATTTTATAATCCTCGCCAGGAGCATTATTGTTCTTAGCCGTCAGACCAAACGGTGCGAGCTTAAAGGTCTTCGGAGAATTATCGCTGAGGGAGACGAGCTCGGTGATTTCGGCAATAGCCGGCAATGGTTTGCCCTCGCTAACCAGCGAAAGCGGACGGCGTTGTTTTTTGGGGCTGCCCGAAGGTGATGATTCTAGTACAGAGGATAGAACCAAGATTACACATAACCGAAGGATTTAACAATGTTCTGGACATACCTACTGAGTCCTCAAACTGGAACTTAACCGGATTCTGAACACGTAGCTTCTTGGAAATCGAACGGCGCTGCAAAGGCACCACCAGCAATTGTGTCAACAGAGCCACTACTAGGGATAGACCCACACTAGCCGTCAGTGCTACCCATGTTGGTATGTTGTCCATGTAAAGCACTAAAGAAAAAGTTTAAGAGCTTGATTATAAACTGAGTTCTTGAGCCAAGTCAGACCCCACATACACTTGGGTCCATCAAGCACTACACTGATCACATTGATGAAGAACGTGACACCGTAGAAGATGGGCAGCGAACGGAATCCAGCCTTTAGAGGCTCCTTAGCCCTTAATATAAATCGGCGAATAGCCAGAAAGAGTAGAATGCTAACCAGACCGCTCATCACCGGCGAAATGAACCAAGAGCCAACAATGGTGCCCAGCGTGGACCACTTTAATCCCTGCAAACCACGTGCTACCAGCGAGAAGCCAATTGTGGAGCCCACAATGCTATGAGTTCCCGAAATGGGAAGCTTGAGAAACGTGGCTACCAGCAGCCAAACGGCACTACTCGCCAGTGCGGCTACACAGCCCAACATGAGCACGTCCTCGGAGCCCTCGTAGAGACCCACCTCAAGAATTCCCTTGCGCATTGTATCCGACACTTTGTATCCTGTAAAATTATATTATAAAAGCGATTAAGTAAAATAAGTGTAATACTTTAAAATCAAAACGAGTGAAAAGGTTCTTTATTAAGAAATTGAATTTTAAACTGTAGAAATTGAAGAAATATAACACTTTTGGTAGTTACCAATTAAAACAGCGCCAGAAATTTCACAGATGGTGGCCAAAACGCAAGCCTGACGAATAGTTAGAACGCCGGAACCCACGCTGGTGCCGAAAGAGTTGGCCACATCATTGGCCCCAATACCGAAGGCCAAAACAAATGCGATTAGAAAGCCGATAATGACCATCCAAAGCAAATCCCCTGAGTAAGCCTCCATAATTCTCTTTGTAAATTGTTTACACGCCACTAAAAACTATTACTTATTTCCAAAAACACAACAAAAAAAAAAAAAATCACTTTTACTACACACTCACACGCACCCCTAAACTGTCTGTTCTGAAGTCAACACAAACTATCTGGTATGGAAAGTTTCAACTTTTTTGCTTCTTTTTTGAATGAGGGAATGTAAGGAAAATAAATATGACGATTTTTTTGTGCAAGAAAACGTTAATTAAAAAAATACAACGGCTACAATAATAAACGATATATACGAAATACGAAAAATAATCTTAATTATTAATAATTGAAAATTACTATTCAAATATTCTCTAAACAGCCATATTTGCGCTTAGACTTCATTGTTGTTATTTTCATAATGAAAATTGAATTTCACTCGCGTTGTGGGTGAACACACACACACAGACACCCCTGTAGACAGAGAGACTCTTTTTGAGAGAAGGTTGAGCCACTCCGCGTAGAAAGCTAAGCTCTAAAACTTATTCACAAGCCTAAAAGTATGCAATAAATTAATTAAGACACAAACTAGACATAAAGATAGCAAAAGTGGACACTGAACTTCTGATAAGAAAAAATATTTCTAATGAGAAACTTTCACTGTTCTGTCGAAAGCTCGCTACAAATAACTTCCTACTAAACTCCAAACTTATTTTTACCCCTTCGATGGCCAGCAAAAATTTCAACTCTTGTAATTGGGACTGAACGTTCTTGCTTTTTGTTGTCGATTAAGTGGAGTTAGTGTTGTTCCTGTGTTGTTGTTGTTGTTTCTTCGAAGTTTCTTGTTATGTTGAATTACAGCTGATGGTAGTCGTGTTGATTAACTGCAACAAAATCCAATAAAAAATTTCAGCCATCTGAACTTAAAGCTGCGTTCAGCTGTTTACCTGACGTTTAGGACAGCATAATTGTTTCCACGTCAGAGAGATATTCACCATGTCTGTAATAAGGTTGAGACAAAATTAATGTACCATTTATTTAGAATACAGTATAACTATATTAAACAATTTAATTAGTTTTCATTTGTTTCTAATTCGAAAGATTTTCGATGCGTAGTAGATCCACATCGAACCAGTTCCGGACTTTGTTCCTATTGTAGAATCGTGCGCTCTTCAATTAAGAAATCAAATGAAATTGAAAAATTACACATTGTTCAAATTGTTGCAATTTATTTTGTTTATATTTTTGATTGTTTGACCTGACTTTTTATAGGTTGCGCGCGGCTGATCACGTGGTTGACTAAAAATACTCATTTAGAAACGTAATTGTTCCGTGTTCCCAGTTCCCTGTTCCCTCTTCATGGTTAATGTTAATAAATGTTCATTGACAGTCTTCTTTTGTCTCAATTCCGACCATTGGGCCAATAGATTATAGATTTGGCTCAATTGCATTCATGTTTAAAAGTATTTTATTTTAATATGGGACAAATTTGTACCATGCAAATGTGTCTCTCACGTTTTTCCAGATTATCAAATTCTTTAGCTACACAAAATGAGGATTCTCCGTTTTAACAATCTTAACTTGAACTAATGCAGTTATTCTCGTGGTTTACGAAACATTATCGCCGTATCGAATGTCATTAAAAACTTGCTTCTAGGATTGGGTATAAAAGGCACATCGTTTCTGTAAGTTTTATTAAAATCAATTTCAAAATGAAGTTTTATCTTACAACAGGAGTACTGCTTTTAGCACTTATTAATCTGTCCAGTGGACAACCAAAAACAACGAACTATCGTGGTAAGTTATACAAGTTCAGATCGGGATTGATCGGGAATTCAATCTTGTATTCTCGTTTTAGGTGCCCCCAATAGATGGTGCGCCCTCAATTTGGGCCCGAGTCATGGAGGAAGATGTTAAGTCGAAGGAAATGAGTTGGAGTAAATTATTTCATTGAATTTTCCATTCTTCTGTACCGAAAAAACAGATTTGCATTCAATTATAGTTGAGAATTAGGAGAATACATGAATTTGATACCTTTCATGGACAATGGTCACAACAAATGAAACTAAAAACACACACACACACATACACACACAATCTAGGGGGTAAAGGGTGTGGTCCTGTATGTTACTATCTGGGACATTGGACAATGGTTGTTTGTACTTCAATGCCGCAAAACAAACGCTCACATCACGCTGACATATGGTCGCAAATTTTCCATAAGTGCCTCGCCCTCTCTTCCCCTTTTTCCACATTTTCATATTTACACGTCCGCTCCCCATTCAGCTTCGCAGTAATAAATAATCAGAGCCCAATTTATAGCGTTTTGTGAACAGTTCTAAAAATAAACTCGAAGCACGCAACATTCGCTGCAACATCACTGCAGTGCCGCTAAAACTTTTACAGCTGTGCCGATTCACAAGGGCTCTTAAACCTAATCCTCATAGTGTGCAGCAGCGTGACGTCATGGACTTTTGACTTATAAACTATTATCCAAAATAACAGTCGAAGTTAATTATGCTTCAAAAGGTTAAAAAACGCAGGGTATGCCTGTTTTGTGACGATTTGGAAAAGGAATATAAAATGTTAATTGTTGTTAAATTAAATTACCATTACAAATGTATGCAGTATGGAAGGAAAAGGAGTTCGAATCTTACAGGGTATCAGTTGGTAGCAACTAGCGAGGGGTTGAAGCAGTACACCCCCTGTCATAGACAACCTTGACAGTGCAAAATTGTGTTTAATTCGAGTCTATTGATTTAATTTTCCGCAACCGACAAGTTCAAGGTCAAATGGGTGCAGTTGCGTAACATTCTTTTAATCAAAGCTGGTTAACTAGACACAACCAGTGGCAGTCAAACTAAGGAATCCGAAGCCGATGGCGGTGCCAGCCCGGTGCCTCACAAACTGGGGTCAGTGAAGCGTCACTTCGAATCAAAATCAATAATATGGAATTGGAAATTCTTTCATGTATGGACAGTGCAGAGTGTGTCGCAGCAATGCAAGTAATTAACAGACACGTGCAACATAAAGTGCAAAACAACTCGACACTCAGAAAGAATTAATTGGATGGAAATTTACAGAAAGAGCATTGTGTAAAAGTTCAAAGTGATTGAAAAATCTCTTAAAATAAGTATTTATTGGGCATTTAATCACAACTCAGCAGGAAAATCGATTGTCTAACGGGACACTTAGGTGGCTAATAAATCTACAAACTGCACAGTGGACACACAATAATTAAGATTAAGTAGGTAAGAGTGTTCATCAATAAATCGATTGATATATCCTTTTTAAATATCTAAAATTTTTAACAAGGCTGAACTTTATCATATTTATTATCATGGAAATTATCATATTTTTCGAGAAAACACTGTGATATGAACAGAATCCTACAATAAATAAAAAACAAGAAAGAAAAGTACAGTCGAACACGCCCGACCGTATAGTACTCTCTGCATTTATTCCCAGTTATAATGTTAAAATCGGTATCCGGTATCAGTATCGGTTAAAACAGCATGCAAGTTTAAAAAATTTGTTTATTTCTTACGGAAAAAGGGGGCGTGGCAGCCATGCATTTATACTGTCTCTAGTAACCTGCATAGCAAAGTTGGTATTCCTAAGTACCGTGGTTACTGAGATATTCGCTTAAGGGGTTAAGTGGTGTTCAGAGGCTGAATTAAAACACTTTTTCGAAAATTTTTTTTGTGTGTTTGCAGTGAAATTTTTTATTGAAATAAAAAAAACCGATCACAAGATTGATAATTCGTTTGTATTTTAAAATTTGTTTCATAAAAAAATGTTCAAAATTGGGCCAACAGGAGCTAATATCCTAGGACACTAGAGAAAAAAAAGGACCTTCGCATTTGACACGATATCATGTAATCGGTTCATCCAAAATCGAAAATCAAAAAATGTTCTTTTAGTAGATACTTGAGCCCTGAATTTGAACGAAGGAAAATACAAAATATTGAAATTTGAATTTTTGACAGCGTTTTGCATTTTTTTGGACAAAAATTTGAACTTCAAATGTCCTTAAAAAATAGTAAATGTTGAAAAAAAAAAAAGAAATCTTTCGTTCAGATTAGTGACTAGATCATGTTGAACTAGTGTTCAAAAATTGAAAACAATCGGTTCAAAACTGTTCGAGAAATTATGTCAAATAACTTCAAAAACACGTTTTCGAGAAAAACGTGATTTACTGTCACGCGTCAGGAGGAAATGCTCTAATGAGCTAAACTTTCCAAAGCTCTATCCCTTTCAATTTTACTCGGATCGGCTCCAAATTTTGGGAGAATATAGTAAACATATTTGATTAATTTATAAGCAAATAAAAAAAATCCAATTTCAAAAATTCTGAACACCACTTAACCCCTTAAAACATCTACTTTTTCCGATGTATGTCTAGTTTTTTGCTCATTGTGGGCGAATGGGGCGTGGCATCGAGATAAAAAAAGATTCCTGTATTGATTGACTAAATATCGAATCGATAGAGACCAAATTCGAACATGTAGATCTTACCATCTCTGAAATCTGTTTGTTCATACGGACAGACAGACGAACATGGCTATATCGACTCGGCTTGTGATGCTGATCAAGAATATATATACTTTACGGGGTTTGCTACGCCTCTTTCTGCCTGTTACATACATTTTCACAAGCCCAATATACTCTTGCAGAGAGTAGAACAACGGAACTTTATAAGAACTGAAACAACTTCAAAGACCTTAATAAAAAATGTTCTATTAATGGGTAAAAAAGCGATATAGAGCAAAACAGCTAAAGCTTTTAATTCTAATTTAAGTTTAACAAGAAAGAAAAGTACAGTCGAACACGCCCGACCGTATAATACTCTCTGCTTTTATTCCCAATTATAATGCTTAAATCGGTATCCGGATATTACAATAGATAGTTCTTGTATTAGAACACGTTACAACAAAAAAGATAATTTATAATCGAACATACATATGTTTGTCTGTATGCACATACAAATTCTTTTGACGTTATATGCATGCACATGTACATATATGTATATGTGTGTATGTATACTATTGCCGCCACACATGCATCAAAAGAGTTCGAGTATATGCTTGTATGTTTCTGTCGCGCTCGCACTCATGCATTGACTTAAATATTAACTTTATAATCGGTAGCTCTGTTGTTTATTGTTGGATTTTTATGCAACTTTCAGGATAGTTTGATCTGATTTGTCTTCAAAGGAATCATAAATAACAATACTGTACGATAAGAACAAACGGCATGCAAGTTTAAAAATTTTTTTTTTCATATGGAAAAAGGGGGCGTGGCCGCCAAAAATTTTAAATGGCAATGCATTTATACTGTCTCTAGGAACCTGCATACCAAAATTGGTGTTCCTAAGTGCCGTAGTTACTGAGATATTCGCTTTAAACATCTATTTTTTCCGAGGTGTGCCCAGTTTTTTGCTCAATGAGGGCGAATGGGGCGTGGCATCAAAAAAAAAAAAAAGATTCTTGTAATGACTGACTAAATATCGAGTCGATTGAGACCAAACTCGAATTTGTAGCTCTTACCATCTCTGAAATCTGTGTGTTCATACGGACAGACAGACGGACAGACAGACGGACAGACAGACAGACAGACGGACAGACGGACATGGCTATATCGACTCGGCTTGTGACGCTGATCAAGAATATATATACTTTATGGAGTCTGCCACGCCTCCTTCTGCCTGTTACATACATTTGCACAAACCCAATATACTCTTGCAGAGAGTATAATAAACTTACAACTAAACTACATAAAACTACATAGAAAAAACAAGTAAGAAAGGCTACAGTCGAGCGCGCCGACTGTAAAAGACCCCGTACTCTCCTTGTATTCGAAATTAATATTTGAATATGGTTGTAATTTAAAATTTAAGTTTTAAAATTAAATTTAAAAAAAAAATTTGATTCGGTCACTGACGAGATTCGAACCCGCGCTTAATGACGCAAGTTCCATATCATGCTGCAACCCTACTAGTTACACCACACCCTTTATTTGGCGGAAATTTTATTATTTTCATTTATATATAATAATGTAATTATTTAAAAAATAAAAAAGAATTAAATTTCTGGGTCTGTGCCGGGTTCGAACCGCAGACCATTGGCTGTTGCACCAGTTAAAATTGATTATTTATTTTTGTTTGAAATTTAAAAAAGTGTATTAATAAATTCCACTGTCGGGAATTGAACCTGCGAACTTATACGCAAGTTGCAGAACACGCCGCAACACTACTAATTGCACCAACCGCTCCTTGTGAGACGGCTCCGATTATTTTCATTAAGATATAAAAGTGCTAAATTATAAAATTAAAAAAAAAAAAAAAATTTTATGTCCGAGTCTGTGCCGGGGTTCGAACCGCAGGTCTTGTGTTTACAAACAAGTGCGTGGCCCACCCGGACTACGCTCCCTTTGCAAACTACTGCGGCTAATGTATGTACATATAAACATACAGGTATCTCTTCTTTCAACCACGTGCATTGACAATGCGCTTCAAGGGACACTTTGTTACTTAATTGCTCAGTTGTTTATAGTTGGATTTTTAAGCAACTTTCAGAGTAGTTTGATATAATTTGTCTTTAAACGAATCTTAAATTACAACACTGTACGATGAGGACAAATGCCTTAAAAACGGCATCGAAATTGAAAATTTTATTTTTTTTCTTGTGGAAAAAGGGGGCGTGGCAGCAAAATTTTAATGGCATTGCATTTATGCTGTCCCTAGGAACCTGCGTACCCAAATTGGTGGTCGTAAGTGCCATAGTTACGGAGATATTCGCGGAAAACATCAATTTTTTTCGAGGTGTCTTTGGTTTTTTGCTTATTGCGGGGGCGGTAGGGGGCGTGGCACTGATTTGAAATAAACTTGATCTGCTTGCGAAAGTTACTGAATTTTTATTACAAATTTGGTGGTTCTAGCTCTTGTAGTTTAAAAGATCCAGGTGTTCATACAGACGGACGGACAGACGGACAGACGGACATGGCTATATCGACTCGGCTGTTGATGCTGATCAAGAATATATATACTTTATGGGGTCGGAAAAGCTTCCTTCTGCCTGTTACGCACATTTGGCTTCTGACAAACCTAATAGACCCCTATACTCTTTTTAAGAGTACGGGGTCTAACAAGTAAGAAAAGTACAGTCGAACGAGCCCGGCCGTATAATACTCTTTGCTTTTATTCCCAATTCTAATGTTAAAATCAGTATCCGGATATTACAATAGATAGTTCTTGTATTAGCACACGTTACAACAAAAAAGACAATTTATAATCAAACATTAATATGTTTGTCTGTATGTACATACAAATTTGTTTGACGTTGTATGTATGCACATATATATGTATATATGTGTGTATGTACATTTTAAATGGTATTTATTCAGTCCTTAGGAACATGCGTACCAAAATTGATATTCCTAAGTGCCGTAGTTACTGAGATATTCGCTTTAAACATCTATTTTTGGCATCAAAAAAAAAAAAGATTCTTGTATTGACTGACTAAATATCGAATCGATATACACCAAACTAGTGTTGCCAACTTTTCTTAAGCAAAAAAGCTGTTTTTAGTGGGAAGTCATTAGGAAAAAAGCTGAAAACTTAAAGAAAAAAGCTGGAAAAAAAGCTGATGTTTTAGGCCTATTAAGGGTTTGTTTTTACAATTGGAGAAACAACAAATAAACAAAGCGCCGCCTTCTGCTACTTGGTTTTGGTTGTGAGTACAGAAAAGGTTATATGGTTTTTCTTTTCACTCAATTTAGCACCTATACTACCTTTGCAATAACTGCAGTATACTCTTGTGGAATCATTGATGTCTTTCCGCAGCTAGCTTTTGAATTCGATACGAATAAGCCACACATCACGGCATTTTTGCTTGTATTCTTTTGGCATTTTCACTCTTTAAGCTTCAACATACAATTAACAATTTAAAAAAAATTTGTTATCGCAATCGAACTCTAAACTAAAGTTTAATCGATCCGTTCACAAGAAGTTAAAGGGAACAAACTAGTTCAGTCATCATCTGTACTGAACTGTTTCTTTTTAATTCAACCACAATGAACAACTCAACACTGGATTAATTGAAAAAAGTGATAAATTGTTCAGCATATAAAAAAGCGGAAAAAAAGCAATTTATATTTTATAAAATGCCAGAATTCCCTCTGCCCGCTGATTTGGAATTTTTCCCGCAAATGGACTTTCAAAAAAGCCAGATTTGACGGGAAAAAAAGCTGATTTGGCAACACTGGACCAAACTCGAATTTTTAGCTTTTACCATCTCTGGACAGACAGACGGACAGACAGACAGACGGACATGGCTATATCGACTCGGCTTGTGATGCTGATCAAGAATATATATACTTTAAGGGGTCTGCCACGCCTCCTTCTGCCTGTTACATACATTTGCACAAACCCAATATACTCTTGCAGAGAGTATAAAAAGAGAGCGAGAGAGATGAAGATAAAGAGAGAGTGGCACAGAACAGCAACCTGGCAGCAGCGAAGATATACCGAAAGAAGAGCAAAGAGCGCGAATGTAAATATGAAAAATTAGACTAAATGAGTAAGAAATTATAGATGGAGCCAGCGATATCCAGATAGATCCAAAGTCTGATTTGTTAGGTACTAAGAATCACAGCAAAGCAAAGCTTCTGAGGCAGAGGACCGGAAAGGAGTTTTTTTTTTTAAAGGAGAGTTAGATTTGAGGACTGTACTTCGTCAACAGCTTGAGCTGCCTTTCCATCTCCATCTTCTTACACCTTTTTCTCCCTTGCCTTTTGGCAATCGTTCTATTTACTTATTATGTCATAAAAGTACATATGTACGTGCAAAAATTATTGCTTGTTTGCAACCAAGCAACATACACATGTATTTATTTTTATACTCTCTGCAAGAGTATATTGGGTTTGTGCAAATGTATGTAACTGGCAGAAGGAGGCGTGGCAGACCCCATAAAGTATATATATTCTTGATCAGCGTCACAAGCCGAGTCGATATAGCCATGTCCGTCTGTCTGTCTGTCTGTCTGTCCGTCTGTCTGTCCGTATGAACAAACAGATTTCGGAGATGGTAAGAGCTACAAGTTCGAGTTTGGTCTCAATCGACTCGATATTTAGTCAGTCAATACAAGAATCTTTTTTTTTTTCGATGTCACGCCCCATTCGCCCACAATGAGCAAAAAACTAGACATACCTCGGAAAAATCTATGTTTTCGGCTAATATCTCAGTAACTATGGCACTTAGGAATACCAATTTTGGTACACGTGTTCCTAGAGACGGCATAAATGCAATGACATCAAAAGTTTTGGGCTGCCACGCCCCCTTTTTCCCCAAGAAATAAAAGAAAATTTCAAACTTGCATGCCGCTTTTAAAGCATTTATTCTTATCGTACAGTGTTATTATAATGATTCGTTTGAAGACGTATCATGTCAAACTCTCCTGAAAGTTTCATAAGAATCCGACCATAAACAAGAAAGAAGTGAAGCAACAAAGATATTATTCGAGAGCAATGAGTGCGAGAGAGATAGCACTAGTCATGCCGACCAATAGTATTCATACACACATATGTATGTGCATACATTTAACGTTAAACGAATTTGTATGTACATACAGACAAACACATGTATGTTCGATTATACGTAGTTTTTTTTTTTTTTTTGTTTTAACGTGTTTTAATACAAGAACTATCTATTGGAATATCCGGATACCGATTTTAACATTATAATTGGGAATAAAAGCGAGAGAGTATTATACGGTCGGGCTCGTTCGACTGTACTTTTCTTACTTGTTATTTCTGTATGTTTGTATGTATGCGTGTGTTTATTCGCACGTGTTGCACTGGCTGTGTCCGTGGGTGTGTCATATAAGCATGAAAATCAGAGGGCTGAAGCATCCCCTTACATTTTAAATAAGCTTGCTTAATCATTAGAGATTTTAAATATATGTATATGTGTTTTAGTTCTTGTATTAAGTGTTTTGCCGATTAGGTGTCCATATGACATTTCACTTTTCTAATTCCAATAAGAATTGTTCACCATTTAAGTTGCAAAAAGTCGAAATGGCGAGACGATTGTGAATCATACATTGTAATGAGATGAAGGAGTGGGGGTAGGGCGTAAGTTGGGTAAGCTCTTTAAGGATGACAAAGAAATTTCGCAATCAAATGAAATTTGTCTACTTGATTTTCCATGTGCAAAGCAAAAAGAGCTAGAAACAGCTAGAGCAGGACAGGGTTGTGCGCGTTGTTCTTCTTGTTCTTGCTTTTGCACAGCAGCTGCGACGCAACAATGAAGACACAACAACAACAAACTTGAAAACAGCTGCAGATTGGCATACAGCGCATGCTAAACTGTAAGCCTTTTTGTGTGATGTCTGAAAGGACTTTACTCATATTCATAACTGTACCAGCAAGTATTTAAGCAATTAACTCAGGCGATTTTACTTCCGGGTCCATCGCCCATCATTTGCAATAAATTATTGATTTTTCTAGACAACCGAAATGCTTTTGTTGTTATAGGAGGAAAAGGTTTTGAACAATTTCAACGACTGCATTAAAATATTGGTAAAAATACGTAAAAGCACGCAGACTCCAGTACATACAAACACCACACTTATTTGCAGACCGAGACACGCGGACTGTCGAAAAAAAACACGCGGCGCCAGAAGGACTACACAAGGATACATAGAAGATTTTGGACACATACCCCACATCAAGACACACACACATACAAGCGTGCACTTATTAAACGGAATGCAGAGTGACTTATGCGGCATTTAAACGAAAAAAGTATGTGGTTGTTTACTTCTTAGTGTACTCACTTGAACAGCAGCACTTATTCAAATCACAATTTATTTATTGAAAACTTGAAGCGTAATGAACGCGCGCGCACTAATACGACCACCGGCTTGCTGGGCATAAACGATGTCACTAATTATCGATATGACTTTTGCAAAAAATTATCGCTATCGAAAACCAATGTAATGTAACTACACAGAATTGCTCCACAATTGAATTTGTTTTCTCGATAACGATTGGAATGTATTGCTTTGGCCACTGTTAAGTAAAACTTTATTTCACTTTGTTTAATCACAACAAAAACAATCGTGACATTACAAAAGCGTTAAAGAAAATTTTAAACAAATTTCCCAGTTGTGTGTGTGCGTCTGTGTGTGTGTGCCCAGCCAATCAAGTCGCAATGTTTCAATTCAGTGGCTTCAACATGATGTTCCCAGACGGCGGTCGCAGCTTCCAGGCCACCTACAAATGTTTCTCTGTCTCAATGCTTCCGGGTAACGAGCGCTCCGACGTGGAGAAGGGAGGAAAAAGTGCGTAAGCCAATTTAAATTTTATGAAAATATTTTTCTAATATTATTGTTATAATTAATAGTAATCATGCCACCATCGGCACTGGACACGCTCACGCGACTGAACGTCGAATACCCGATGCTCTTCAAGCTAATCAACAAGAAAAAGTCACGGACTTCGCACGCCGGTGTCCTGGAGTTTGTGGCGGATGAGGGCAAATGCTATCTGCCATATTGGATGATGGACAACCTGCTGCTGGAAGAGGGCGACATTTTGAACATTGAGAGCGTCTCGCTACCTGTCGCCACTTTCTCCAAATTCCAACCGCATAGCACTGATTTCCTGGATATAACCAATCCCAAGGCGGTGCTGGAGAACGCTCTGCGGAACTTTGCCTGTCTTACAAAGGGCGATGTCATTGCCATCAAGTACAATAAAAAGATTTACGAACTGTGTGTCCTGGAGACTCGTCCCGGCAATGCCGTCACCATCATCGAGTGCGACATGAACGTGGAGTTCGAGGCTCCGGTGGGCTACAAGGAGCATAGCGAGCAGCCACAGACCTCCAAGCCTGGTGGTGGCCAGGCAGCTGGCGCCGGCACCGAGCCCACTGACAATGGCACCGTGCTGGAAGAGGTGGTTGAGACCTTTCAGGGATCTGGAGTCCGTCTCGATGGCAAAAAGAAGAAGGAGAGCCAAATGGAGACGCCGGTGCTTAAAAAGGCCCTGCCACGTGGTGTCCCAGACTACGATTTCCAATTCGGTCTGCTACGCTTTGATCGGAGCATCAAACCCATTTGTGATCGTGCCCAGGACGAGGCAGAAACAGCTGGCGAGACCGGAAGCGATGCGGATAGCTTTCATGGCACTGGATTCTCCATGAAGAAGACACGCAAATAGCTTGTAAATCTCTAGTTGTTTAATGTTGCACACGGCTCATAGGATATAGAAAATAGATCGGAAAAACAAAAACAGATTCTTAAATTACAAATGAAGCGTTAGTTTTAGCTCCTGCTCCTTGGGGACGGGAGGAGGCGTAATTGTTGTCATCGGCGGCAGTTTGCGTATCTTGCGTCCATGCTTGCCCTCTTTTCGCTTCCACAGACCCGACCGCGGTCGATTTCCCATTTCCCGCATCCGCTGGGCGCTACCCACGTGCTCCTTGTTGTGCTCAATGTTAGAGAGGCGCCCAACGGTGGCCATGCATGTGCGATCGAAGGCAAATTCCCGCTTCGAGGGCAGCTGCACCACAACCTTGTCGTCGAATTTGCGTAAAATGGTGCCAAAGGTGCCAGCGGCATGGATTAAATGACACGGCTGTCCGGGATTTTTCTCCAGGCAATGTATCCGCGTTCCCACGGGCAGAGCCCCCAATGGATAGGCATCACCCTCATTAGGACGCACTACAGAAAAACGAGCATCAGTAACAAGCTATGAATAAACACTCTCTGAACTCACCCGGTATGCGTGGAATCAGCCGTGACGTCTTAAGTATGTCTCCTTCGCGCATATTCTCGGTGGCCAATATATACTTGAGCTCATCCCTTACGGCGACCAGGGCCACCTTAGCAGTGCGACAACCATCCCCGAGCAACTCCACCACCCGCTCTTCCTGCGGTGCTCCCTCATGAGGTCCATCCCGAACCCATTTAATCCAGCGATATTGCTGTTTGATGCCACCGCCAATGCCCTTGGCGACCATGCGACCTGTGACGGGATCTCGGCCAGCGAGATGTGTGATTTTAAGGGGCTCCACCGTGTACTCTTCCGGAAAGTGCACAATACGCCGGAATTGTTGACCAGCGCCGGGTTTCGGTTTTTCAACATATTTCGTTTTAAAGCGAAACTGCTGGATCACTCCAACTCCACCGCGTTGTTGCGACTGCAGCGTTAGTGTGCAATTTGCAAGCATGCGTGTTAGGCTTTGCATTTTCACAGAAAAATCGTATAAAAATTAATTTATTAAAAATCTCATGCAAACTTGTTACGAAAACCAATGGTTAACAGATTCACCAGACTGTTAAAATCAGCTGAGAACTGTATGCAGGGTGAGTGTGTGACCAGCTTTGTTTTTAAAAGCGAAAAAATTTGGGTGAAAAATAAGGGCTTGCTCCAGGGCTGCATAGTTTGTTCTTCTTCTTAATCGTCACGTCGTGTGGGCAGCTGCTGCGGAGCGCGCTGCAAGCAAATAAGAATTGAAAAAACCGCATTAAAATTTAAAGTATTCAAATTACATATAAAGGAAGCATAAATTAGCGGTGTAAAAAGTTTTGATAAAGAATACGGGTAAAGTTCTAAGCAAAAACGACTGAAGAGAAAGGTACGAAAAAATAATAATAAACAAGGCAGGCGAACGAGGCGAAAAAGAAAAAAAATATACACACGCAAACATGATGTTGATACACACATACTATATATATATATATTTGTACTTACATATATATAAGCACGCACACAAACACACAAACGCTCAGTAGCGAACGACGAACTGCACGAAAAAACGTGTTGTGTGCTAAATTTTCTGTGCAAAAAATAGAAAACGCAAAAACAATAAACTAGCCAAAGAAAAATAATAATAAAAAAACGAAAACAAAAACATTTCAGTTTGATAACCAAATGTAACCAATACTTAATAATTTTTCGCATTAATTAATACTTGAAGAATAGAAATCCGAGCTATAAACAAAATATGAATATTTGTTATTTTGGACCATGTTCCAAGTGATGTTTGTATGTATGTAAATACATATATTTTTAAATGAGTGTGCGTGTATGTGTGTGTGACCCTTAACTGTGTGTACATATTTTGGTGTTGGATTGAAAAAAAGCGGGCGGCAAGTTTACGCAATCGCCAACCAACGAGCAACGCAACGTACATGCATGTATGTATATATGATGTACATATAGCGTACGTTGTGAAAAGTGTGCTTTTTGTATGTTTACGCTTTCCGCCTGTCCTTTTGTCCGCAGTGAGAGACAAACAAGAAATACATTCACACAAACATCCAATGTATATGTATATTCATATTGGTGTATGTATGTGTAAACGTATGTGCAAGCAGGTGGAGTCGTGCCGATGTCGTTTGTTTTTTATTTTTTTCTTTTCGGCTCCGTTGCTAGCTGAAAAATCAACGAGCGGCATTTTTACGCATTTTCAATATGTCTATGTATATAAATTTGTAAGTGTGTGAGTGACTTGTTTATATGTGTACATGCGCGCGCGCTTCTTTGTATGTATAATGTAGGTGTGCGAGTGTGTGTATTTTGGTGTTTTTATTTATTTATTGTGTTTCTGTTTTGCTGATGGCGAAGAAGCGGCCTAGCAGTGACCTAACAACACACGAGCGTATGTGTTTGTGTGTGATACGTTAACTTGCATGGGTGTTTGTTTCTACTCTTTTTGTTGTATTTATTTTTATAGCATTTTATTTACGTTGTTTTCGTTAATTCTTTTAATTTGGTTTCAATTTGCATGTTGGCGCATGCAATCACGATCGATTGAATGGGAGCCATGTGCAGTCTAGGCTCCCTTCTCTGACATATAAATGTAGGTACATTTGCATGTGCAGATATACGCACGTACAAATGATAATTGTCTGTGCAATCCAAAAGCAAATAGAGCCCAAAGAACACGCTGTGTCGCCAGTGTTACCATAAGCTCATTGGAAAATAATACTCGTTATAGTTGACTATTGAACAACTGCAACTTCTGGTAAAAAAAACCGCTAAATAATTATATGATATTAATAATTTATTTATTAAAAAATTTAACAAAAGTTAATCCGGCATGTTGGAATTTATTGTAAAAAATCAGAAATGTAAAATTTTTAATTGATTTGTGTTAACAAATTTCTAAAAAGAAAACAAGAAAAAGGTTATCTTCGGCTAGCCGAAGATTAAATACCCTTGCAGATACGCATATTGCGTTAATTTTATTTTTATCACTAATTGTTCCAACAGTAGCTATATGATGTAGTAGTCCGATTTGAATGTGAGCATATAGAGAATGATAATAAATGCAAATTTTGTGTGAATTTGGTTAAAATCGAGCAATAGACATCCAAAATTTTCATACTAAGCATTTCAACCTATTGTTCTTATGGCAGCTATATGATATAGTGGTTTAGTACTAAATGCATATAGGATGAATTTGGTGAAGCTAACTCAAAAAAAATTTTTTTGAACCGATTGTTATAGTGATCCGATCTGTCCGATTTTAACATATGAACTGCGAGCAGAATACATGTGTACCAAGTTTCATTACGATAGCTTTAAAACTAAGAGACTAGTTCGCATAGAAATAGACTGACATGGCTATATCGAATCTGTTTTTGATGCTGATCAAGAATATATATACTTTATGAGGTCGGAAACGCCTCCTTCAATGCGTTACAAACATCGTGACAAAAACAATATACCGTCTGCAAGGGTATAATAATCATGGTTATATTCATTTGCACTGCTGGCAACACTGGCTTAACAAAAGCGCAAACAGAGAACTTGACAGGCTTACGCAGAATGTAATAAAAGCGATGCTCGCGCGTTGCACAATAGAATACAAGAAAATGTATAATTTTTAAGATGAAGTCCAATTTTTTTGGCACGGCAGCTGCTCCAACTGAGAACTGTTGGGGGTTCTCTTTGCTTTCAATGCCCTGGTAAAACTGATGCCGCATTGCGAGAGAGCGCACGCGCGCGCAATGCCTCTCAAAGCACTGTGTTTTGCCAAGTATGTGTATTTGTGTGTCCATTCGTTTACTCCTGTAGAGCCGCTCCGTAGTAGTAGTAGTGTTATTTTTATTTTTATTGTTGTTGTGTCAGTTGTTTTTGTTTTTGCTTGTTGCCGAGTGCGCGTACGGGTTGATTTGCACGAGTGTGTGTGTATAAATATATGGTAGCAAAACATGAGCAAAGCAAAAACTGAAAAAAGAAACGAAATGTAAGTACATGTGTTTTTATGTATGCATGTGTGTGTGTTTTGCTCTCTGCAAAGTGGGAGATGGAGCCAAACTGCCTGCAAAGTGTGTCTGTATATATTTGGAAAATCATATATGTATGTATTTTCAGTGTGAGCGTGTGCGTCCTCTTTTTTTGGCTGTTTTGGCTGACGAAAAACCTTGAGCATAGAAGTCTAAAACCACGCGTGAAAATCTGCACAAATAAAATAATTACCTCCATTTTTAGTGTTTTATTATGATGGTGAGCAACACACGCTTGGTTAATTCTATTTGCGATAAATTTTAACGCGTCGCGTACAGAAAAATGTATGGCAAGAGCGAGCATAAAGAAAAAGCAAGAGGTAAAAAGAAAGAAATAAATAAACAATAACAATGATATGAGTTTATTTGTGTATTTGCGTGTATAAGTTTCTTATTGATTGGCACAAAATTTATTAAAACGAAAACAACAATAATATTAAAAATAATAACTTCGGTTATTTGCAGTTTACCTAAACAATAACAAGAGCAGTCAGGGATAACTTTCAATGGCCGTGCCTACAACAACCACAACCACAACACTAGCAACAACCACCAATATAATCAACAACAATAACAACGGCACTAGCAGCAGCAGTAATAATAATAATAACAACAATCATATTGTAACGGTGCATACCGTTTTAAACGCACCCCCCACCTCCGCAGCCACAGCAGCAGCCGCCGCCGCTGCCGCCGACGCGGCAACTGTTGCCATAGCTAAGGACATGCTGCAGCTGCATCATGGCGCCGCCGCAGCTTTAAATAATAATAATAATACGAACAATAATAGCAGCAGCGACGAATTGGCCAACAATCAAATCAATAACAACTCAGCAAACCACCCACCTGCCCATGTAGTCCATGTAACCAGTGGCATCACTTCAAACTCACCGCCAGCAAATGCTTTTGGTGTTCTACGCTTCAATGAGGATCTGCTCCACATAACTGATGAAGTGACTGTGATTGGTCGAAACTCGTCCACGTCACTGGTGCACTTTAATGTTGCTGAGAACAATTTAGTGTCGCGTAAACATTTCCAGGTGCTTTACGACCCGGAGCGTCGCGCCTTTTTTGTCCAGTGCCTCAGCAAGAATGGCATTTTCGTTGAAGATTTTCTTCAACGACGAAATGTGGATCCACTGCGCTTACCCCAACGGTATGTTCAGTTTTGTCGACTGCCTTCGAGCAAATACTAACCTTTTCTACCTTTCTCCGTATGATGCAGTTGCTTCTTTCGATTTCCGAGCACCGAAATCCGTATCGAATTTGAGAGTTTTGTGACATCGCCAGCTGATATTGTATCAGACGCATCACCAGCAATTTTAGGCAGTCCAGCTGCTGTTGGAGCAGCGGGTGCTGGATCAGGTGCTCATGTTATTATAACGCCACCGCCTCGGGATGAACTGCATGCGGCGCAAACAACACATCATCACAGCCAGCAGCAACAACAACAGCAGCAGCCAGCGCATCACATGCAGCAGCAATCGCAGCAGAAATCTCTGCCGTCGCACCACCCATTCCCATATGCACCACACCCGCTTCACCAAACATCTCTGCCGCAGCAGCAACGATTGCCAGGAGCGCCAACACCCGCTGCGTCGCATTTGTTATCCGCTGGAAGCGATGGAATCTACTCACCGCTCAAAATTTCAATACCCAAAAAAGAGCAGAAGAGCCCTTATTTATCACCAACCGGCAAGTGAAATTTACTAATTTCAAATCATTCCAGTGTCACACTCGTCCAATTGGACTGGCTTTTATTTGTACAGTAGTAGGAATTCAGATTCAACAGTTCAATACTCAACTTGTAACTGCTGTGCAAACTAAAATACATTTGTTGTTTATTTAACACTCCAAAATTATACAGTTACGAGTTTCGCGCAAAACATACTTTTTGCTAGGAAATAAGAAGCAAAGGAAATTAACAAACTAAAAGGTCTCTATTCAGGAGCAATCTGGTGCTGCTGACCTGCGTACCATTCCTTCCAAAAGCTCTGATGCCCTTGAGACAGCATTCACGGATTTATAGAAAATTTATTCAATATAAGTCTCCCTTGTACACCAACAAGCCGAATTCAAAATTATCAAATCAAATATTTGTTAAATTGTTGTACACCTTTTTTCACTAAAATTGTTGACTTTAAACTTTGCCAAAACTTATCTCTGTATTAAAAGCTTTTTTATATATAAAGTCCTGAAATCGTAACACATATTAGCTTGAATAGTTCTAAAGTTGAGAGTGAAACTTAAATAGTTTAATGAAATATTCGTATTTGCAGGTACAATAAGCGCTGCCAACAGCTGTCCGGCTAGTCCACGCCAGGGCTTTCATCAGAATCAGACAAACAGTTACAACAACTACAGCAATAATAATACGGTAAGTATAAGCATTTGTTTACACTTTGGATAATTTGGGTATAATTGATATGTACTATTGCAGCAGGATTTATTTCAAACGCCGTCGACAGCGAGCTATAATCACAACGAGAAACCGCCATATAGCTACGCCCAGTTGATTGTGCAGGCCATTTCTGCCGCGCCGGACAAACAGCTGACACTCTCGGGCATTTATTCATTCATTGTCAAGCATTATCCGTACTATCGGAAGGAGACTAACAAGGGCTGGCAGAATTCCATACGTCACAATCTCAGTTTGAATAGGTAGCTATAACTCTTAATTTTTCTGTAAGTATGCTATTGTATTGTATTCGCTTGCAGGTATTTTATCAAGGTGGCTCGCTCCCAAGATGAGCCCGGCAAGGGTTCCTTCTGGCGCATTGACCCGGACAGCGGCGCCAAGCTGATCGATCACAGCTATAAGAAACGACGCCAACGCAGCAGCCAGGGCTTCCGCCCGCCCTACGGTATGCCCCGATCAGCGCCTGTGTCGCCCAGTCATGTTGGTAAGTCGTAAATAGTTGGAGTCTTTTTTCCAACCTTTTTTATACCAGTTACAATGTAAATCCCGTAGACAACTCACGAGAGAGCTCCCCGCTTCAGGATATTGTGCTGCAATCTGCACCGGGATCACCTGGCATGTCTCTTGAACAACGTGCTGCCGATGCTGGTGAGTATACAATAAATTCTCTACATCCGCAGTTTTCTATACAAGAACGAACATTTTGCAGAAATAATTTACACCTCTCAGAATGCACACCAGCAACAACAACAGACGCCACAAGCTCTGCCCAATAATTCCAATCAATACAAGTGAGTATTAAACGATAAATAATATGTTTATAAAATATCTTTATCCATTGTTTCAAAGCAGCGGCAGTTCGTACTATGTAACCAGTCAAAATGCTGGTGCCAGTGTGCAACAGGCTCACATAGATGGCGGTGGTGGAGGTGGCAGTGTTGGAGCCTTGATTGCTCTCAAACGGAATCATGTAATGACTGTTTCGCATACGGCTTCAACGACGCTACATCAACAGCCACAACAACAGCAGCAGCCGCATACTGAGATTATATATGAAGAGCTACCAACTGATTATAGTGGTCATATGGAGGCCGGGGAAGAGGAGTGCGTTACCACGGCAGAGGCCACTGCGGCCAAGCGTCCCAAATATGTGTCCGAGGTACTCTGATGCGTACGCATACAGAAGCCGAAACATAAACATAACAAAGGCAAACAATAATAAACATGAATTCAAAGAAAAAATACAGAGAATGAATTTGCTGTTAGAAGCAACTGAGGAAGTTGCAGCAGAAACAGCATCAGCGTTAACAGCAGTGACAACGACGGTGAGAAATTATGCTAACAGAGAGAAATACCACTCAGAATTCAGATACCGTTAAACCGTTAAAGAAAGCAAGCAAAGCAAAACAAGTCCACTTAAAGAATGAACTCTCTTTCAAGAATGCAAGAAAAACAACAACACAAATAACAAGTATCTCCATCTTGTATATTGAATTTGCCAATCCCCTCTAAAAAATTTCGAAAAAACCCATAAGAAAAGAACTCTACAATACTGATCGAAATGTTTTGTTCATAAATTGAAACTGTGAAATCGTGTGTGAGTGTGGGTGTATTTTACTGATGGCCGTACAACGGCCAGGAGGTAATTGCAAAGCACTTCCTATCTCCCCTCCTTACCGGCAACCAATCACTCCCTTCACTCCTACATACTAACCATTTAGAACCCCTTTGATCTGACGAATTCAATATGCTCGATGACGCTACTCTCTAAGTACATTTAATAAATCTTAAGATATAAAAATCGATACAAGAATATTGTAATGATGTTTAAGATGTTATAGCTATGATGTGACCGAATGCGCGATAAGTGAGAAAAATGATGGGTTCAACTTAAACCAATGAAACACAAATAGAAAGAAATAACAAACAGACAAATGAATATTATTACCTATCTACATACCTTACCTATATCGATTTAAATATAACAAAAAAAAAATATATATACATGCATATATATATGTTCATATATAAAGTATATACAAAATATTAAAAACTAAACAAAACTATAAATATCTACAAATTTACGGATACAAATACAAGTATAAATCATAATAATAATGCAAAAGAAAGAAAAACAAAACAATTGCACTTTATTTCTTAATATTGAAGAAATTCCCATTTAAGTGTTTGGACAAATTGTGTATTAAAACAAAAAAAGAAAAAAAAAAAAACAAATCTCAATTTATTGTTTTACTTCTTATTTTATTTATTGTTTATACATCGCAAAAATGGAAATATATAGATTGCAACAACAAAGGTCGTGGATTAGAATATTAATAAAAATTTATTTATCTTTTACTACATTTTTACAAGCAAATTGTTCCAATTTATGAAAACGAAAACCACTACTACTACATTTGAAAATGAAATTTGTGCGATCGTGAAATTAATTCATTCCTAGCGTCTTTGACTATTGATTTTGTTTGCGATAACCACGCTTATTGAAATATAAGCGCAGTTACATTTTGCAAAACGATCTTTTGATAAGAGGATTCTTTAAAGTCGGACTGAAACATGCCACGGAAGAACTCTGAGTCTAAAATTCACAAATTTGTGGGGCACTCGAATTTTACCGAATTCACTACGATAGTACAATTCGTTCGCATACGTTCAAATTAAAATTCGAGTTAATAAATTCACGTAGTCCCCATGGTTACTTGTTCAAATAAAGTTTTCCTTGTGTGATTCATTAACAATTTTTTTCTGATCGATTTATGTCAAATATAATTTATCGAAGCACGCACAAGATCCGCTTCAATGCAACTGTGATTCAAAAACTCAACATTCCACTCCAATTTATCATCCAAATTGAGTTAAGTCCCACGATAGAATTGTAGGGCGAACACTTATTCAAACTGAATGTCTTCGTAATTGAATTTTATTAATGCGTAAGATCTAACAATTGAATGATAACGCACAGCTTACATAAATGATAAGTAATTAAATGGCTTGGGTTTCTTTTTTAAGCCATTCCAGAGTGAAAGCGTCCTGCAATAAGAGCGGAGACAAGGTTTCCCAAACCAACTGATGATATTCGTTAAGTATCTTGATTTCCTGTTCGCTGAGAAGCTCCTTGATAATCATTTTAGTTTGCTTAGGGCACATGGTGATAGTTTTAAAGGTAAGAGCACCACGAGAAGCGAAATTGTGCTTTACTTTAGCTGGGACAATTTGCACAATATCCTCAATACGGATACCAAATTCGCCGTCCTTATAGAAACCGGGTTCGTTTGAAATGAACATATTCGACTGAAGACCGGGATCGTCGGGCATGAGCCGAAAGCCGACACCCATTGGCCCTTCATGGACATTCAGGAAATGGCCAACGCCGTGGCCAGTTCCATGACCGTAGTCCAAGCCTACATCCCAAAGTGACTTTCTGGCCAGAACATCTAAGACTTGGCCCTTGATCTTGGCTGGGAACACTGTGGAACCCAACGTCAACTGACCCTTGAGAACTCGTGTGTACGTTTCCTTCTGAAAATCTGTGGGATTACCAAAATGAAAAGTCCTGGTAACATCGGTTGTGCCATCTAAATACTGAGCTCCAGAATCGCAAAGATAAATCTCTTGATCATTAATGGATCGGTTCGTCTCCTTCGCCGGATGGTAGTGGATAACTGAACCATTTGGTCCAGACGAACTGATAGTGGTAAAACTGAGACCCATGTAATTGTCCTTGGCTTTTCGGAATGATTCCAGCTTGTCAGCACCAGATATTTCATCAACCTGCTCTCCTTTTTGTACGGCATCCTGCAACCAGGCAAAATACTGACATAAAGCGACGCCGTCTCGTATATGGCTGTTTATGAATCCCTGAATCTCGGTATCATTTTTGACGGCCTTTAGTAAGGCGATTGGGGTTATTTCCTGGTGTCTTGCTGACTTTGGTACCAATGAATTTAAATACAAGCTGCTTGTGGATGATATCCAAACCTTTCCCTTCAACTTCTCAGCAATTTGGCAAACGCCATCGCCAATGGATTCATAAGGCTGGATTGTGATTTGAACACAGTTTTCAGTTTTATGATCCTTGAAGTTTTCTGGCATTTTGTCAGCATCGGCATACAGAACAATTTGCTCGTTAGTAATTATCAGAAATGCGAAAAACACAGGATTGTAGTCAATATCTGAGCCACGTAGGTTTAAAAACCAAGCGATCTCATCCAAAGCACTAACGATAACAGCACTTGTGTTTTGCAATGCCATCTGTTGGCGCACTTGCTCCCATTTCTTGGCAATTGTCTGACCGGCAAAGATAAGGTTGAGCGTAATGATTTTGTTGGAGGTACGTGGTGGCTGGTCAGCACCCCAGACATCATCAATCAAGTTTTTCTCAATGCCAACCAAGTTGCACTCAGCTGCATTCAGATCTTTTTCAATGGTCTTCGCCATGCGATAGGAAAATAAACGTGGATCAACGCCGACCGAACTGCCCTTGGGAAGATGCTTTCCCAGCCAGGAGCCAATCGAAGGTGTTGTTGCGAGGCCATCCTTCATCAGAGTCCAGTTCGCATCCAACTCCTTCTCAGCCTGTTGATAATAGCGTCCATCTGTCCACAGCAGCGCTTTATCACTCGTGATAACAGCAGTTCCTGCAGATCCGGTAAAGCCGCTTATAAAAGCACGTCTTTCGTCGTGCGCACACTGGTATTCACTCTGATGGGCGTCATCGGAGGGAACCACATAGGCGCTTATTCTGGGAGCTCCTGGTGCACACGCATGCTGCATCAGCTCTCGTAACTTTGACAATTTTTGCGTGGTGGCTTTCATCATGCCGTTAATAGCTGTACTGAAAAAGTTAGCCACTTTTGATTAATCTTAATGCTGTTCAAAAAAATAATAGATAAGCAATCGCTCCCGATAAGTAACGCAATCACTTCAAATAAATTATAGCTTTGTGTTATCAAACCTGATTATAAACACAGTGGTGTAGTCATAAAACAAATTCAACTTTTCTCCCTCCAGGTGTTGCTTTTTTTTCGCTTAGTGCCAAAACAGTGCTGAAAGCGGCAGAACACAAATATTATCGATAAGTGGAAAATATTAAATTGGAAAAATATATATACTTTCGTAAATACTTTGTTTTGCAACTTAATACTATCTATTGCCTAATTTGAATAGTATTTAACAAACTAAAGCGGTGTTTCAATTATAAAAAAATCCGTTAAAAACTATCGATTAACCAAACATCTACGATAGGTTATTATTAAAATAGCTTTAGAACTATAATTATCGATAGAATTATTATAATTTCATCGCAATCGACCATTCCAGAACATAGTTCGATCGTGAAAAGTCTGTATCAAAGTTTCTTTTTGTAATTAACGGTTAATTAATAAATTTGCAAACTAAAAAAACACAAAATGGTAGTAAAAGCTGTTTGCGTTATTAATGGTGATGCCAAAGGTACCGTTTTCTTCGAACAGGAGGTAGGTTATCGTTCATGTACCCAAGCTGAAAAAAAATATGGCAGACAAGGGATACTAAGGTCAAAGAGCCGGGCACACCGCACCACACCGTACTATCCATACACACATGCATTTGAATGCGTGTGCCTATGTATATACATATGTATATGTGTGCAAATGTGATTGTGCATTGTTGTTGCGGCGCAGCGAGAACCGCGACTTGAATTTTAATTAGCTGTTTAGTACTTCGTGCTGTGTCATTTAATAAGGCAGAATTATATAATCACAACAACATTGTGCACTAGTTGTATGTAAACATAGTATAAGTAAAAGGATTTCTTAAAATCTTGTCTTAAAGTATTCTTTCAGTCTACATACAATTAAGGTATGTATGGAAGTGTGTGTGTAGGTGTGAACATTTTGCTGAGGTCTTATTGCTTTTCAGTCTAGTATAACAAATTTCTGACATATCCCTTATCTTTTACTTTTAAAATTTATCGAGTGCTGTCTTAATTATGTTTCACCATATTGAGTTGTAATAATTGAACCGCTTATCACGTTTCTCTAAATGATCCAGTATTTTTTTTATTATTTAAATAGACCGAGGGTAGTCCCGTAAGAGTGACCGGTGAAGTGACTGGTCTGGCACAAGGTCTTCACGGCTTTCATGTGCATGAGTTTGGCGATAACACAAATGGATGCATGTCGTCTGGACCCCATTTCAATCCGTATAAGAAAGAGCATGGAGCACCCACTGACGGTGACCGCCATCTGGGCGATTTGGGCAACATAACTGCCTCTGGTGATGGTCCCACACAAGTAGACATTAGTGACAGCCAGATAACGCTCTTCGGCGAGAATAGCATTATTGGACGCACTGTTGTGGTCCATGCCGATCCCGATGATCTTGGCAAAGGCGGCCATGAGCTGAGCAAATCAACAGGTAATGCAGGTGCTCGCATTGGCTGCGGTGTCATTGGCATTGCTAAAATCTAAAGGATCAATACAGCTAAACGCATTTGTTTAACAAATGGTTATATTAACCCGTATCCATATATACACCTATTATATATTTGAAATATTGCTAAAACGCAGCACATTACTTTCATTTTAAAATTCTATTGTTTATATAAAATGTTGTATTTGGTCTGTCTAATGTTTACAGACAACCTTTGAGTTTAAATAAATAAATGGCGTAAGTTGGAAAATTATTCTAAAAAGACTTTTTTGTGATTTAAAAAGTTTACTAACTTTGTATGCAATAGTTAATATATAAAGTAGCGTTATTTACAAAACATAATAAAACCAAATAGTTGGCTTGACTATCAAAAACAATATCAACGATTTTAGAAGAACACATGAATTCTAGTTTCATTTAATGGGTGGTGATTTTTTTTGGTGCCGAGTGTAGAGAACTTCAGTAGATTAATGCAAGTGTGTATTTGTGTGTTGAGATAGTTTTATTTATGTCTTACTGAAGTAAGACTGGTAGACGATTCCCAGCGATGAAGTTGCAAAGAGGATAAAATAGCTCCACCAAGTAGCGAAACCCAGGAATCCCTTGTAAACTTCCGTGGAGAACACCTGAATTATAAGTTATCAATTAGTTGATAATCTTAAATAACCCAATGAAGTGGACCTTACATTTTTTAGACTAGCGAATGAAGCCTGTAGGGATTGTGCGGACTCCAAAATATTAAATTCCCTGTCAGGATTCGAGTCAACTGCAGCATCTGGCGTTGACGATAACATGCCCAAGTCGGCAGAACATTCATGTTGAAGAACAACGCTCTCCTTGAAAATGCCAACCCAGCTGAAGCCACCCAGGCTCTTGTACATGAGTGTCAGATAGAGGCACAAGATGAGTGGAGCAGCAAACTGCAGGGTCACAACACAAAGATAGTAAAATATTGAAGATATCTGCAATAAAAAAAAAAAAAATCAATTTTAGTTTATTATCAATGGTATGATGTAAGAGAATATCGAGTCTTGCCTTCTTTTGAAATTCGACGTTGGTAATGCGACCAGCTTCTTTGCGGAGATCAAGAATTTTGTCGTAGGCCAAATTCAGATAGGACTGTAGATAGATAGGCATCAGGGCGAATCGCATGACCACCACAAAGATCACAAGCAGCAGACGCAATGTTTCAAAAACGTGTGGCTTCAATCTGTTTTCGGAATTAAGTTCATTAATTTGTTCTGATTTAGATTAGCGTCACTTACAGGGGCTGTTGCATGCCCTCAAATACGCGGACCGTCAAATAGTCCCGACTAATGGGCCTGATCCACAGAATGACCAATATAAACGGCAGCACAAAGCTAAGATTCAATAGAATTTGTAAGATGCGATTACCGCGACAGTATTTGAGGGAGTCCCAATGCATTTTTGCCATACGCAGACCAGGAAAGGTGAACAGCGAGCCCAGCAGACCACAACTTAAAGCCAAAAAGAATTTGACAACAATTTTCGAAGCCGGGCCGCTAAAAATTAACTAATTTTCATTTTAAGCTTTAGTGAAATTTTGGTTTTAGCTAACTTACGACGACTGCAGACCCTGATCGGTAAGGAACTTGGAGGCGCTGGTATTGAAGCATGTGTAGGCATCTTCGAGGCCCGTTTCCAGTATCCGCTCATCAATGATGAGCACAATCATGGCAATTAACAAGTAGACAAGACAGGCGACAATTACCATGGAACGCTCTCCAATCGATTCCTCACTTTGAAAATACAAGACGGTGAGTGAGGACAAGAGCTTTAAAGCAAAAAATATGACCAGGAGACACCACACCATGCTCAAATTGATCTCCTGCTTCAACGGATAAAAATAGTGAAATATTTCAGAGCATATATAAACGATGCCTGCATAAACGCTAAAGTCCACCAGCCATTGGTATTCCGTAAAGTAACGCAAATGGATCACATCACTCTCTAGGACTGGCAATGTCTCAAGCTCCACTTCTATACTTCGCGGGATGTGGAACTGGTTTGAGCCAGTTCCATTGACAAAACCATTTTGTTGCTTGTGTTTGCTCTTTGCAGGGCGCTCCTTTGGAACGCCGCCTTTTGTGCGAAGTTCCTCGTCCGTGGGATGTAGATAGCGAAAGAGTCCGGTGCGGCACAATATCCATTTGGCAAAGGAATAATGAGGACTCAGTTTCTGGATGACACTGACCATCACCAGTGTGATGACCAGCTGGGCTCCCAGTACTGCCTGCAAAAATTACATGTACGTTTATTATAATTGACAAAAACGTGTGATTTCAATATGTGTGTAACCATTTTGGGTCAGTTCTATTTTTGGTCCAATTATTATGCACGCAGCACTGGCTGCGACCTCCCATTTTCTTAATTTACGCGTTCACTTACCATTTTTTGGATACGTAAACTATTTTATTATAAACTGTAAATGGGCTATTAATTGAAATTTTCTAATTAGTGGGTTAATTAATTCATGTTTCCGGATTAACTAAATTTATGAAAATCTTAAACGATTGTGTCAAATTGTCAGGTCGATAAAAGTATTAGTATATCGATCATTTTCTGCCCTAACATGTATCGAAAATAATTTATTTTTTGCACATTCCTGATTGTAGCGCGCTCAACAGCTGTTCATAGTGGGGTGTCCAAAATTCACTTTTTTAATTAAGACAAATCGCTTTTTTTTTTTAAAACTCATATTTTATTGAAAATCAGTTAGGAGAAAAGATAAGAAAACGTAATATTAGTTAGTCTGCCTCATCTTCTTTATTATTATTTTTATACTCTCTATAAGAGTATATTGGGTTTGTGCCAATGTTTGTAAAAGGCAGAAGGAGGCGTGGCAGACCCTATAAAGTATATATATTCTTGATCAGCATCACAAGCCGAGTCGATATAGCCATGTCCGTCTGTCCGTCCGTATGAACAAACAGATTTCAGAGATGGTAAGAGCTACAAGTTCGAAATGGTCTCAATCGACTCGATATTTAGTCAGTCAGTACAAGAATCTTTTTTTTTGTATGCCACGCCCCATTCGCCCACTATGAGCAAAAAACTAAACATACCTCGTAAAAATTAGATGTTTTTTTGGCGAATATCTCTTTAACTTTTGCATTTAGGAATACCAATTTTGGTATACAGGTTCCTAGAGACAGCATAAATGTATTGCCATTTAAAACTTTTGGATGCCACGCCCCCTTTTTCCGTAAGAAATTGAAAACTTTTCAAACTTGCATACCGGATACCAATTTTAAGATTATAATCGGGAATAAATGCAGAGAGTACTATACGGTCGGGCGCGCTCGACTGTACTTTACTTTCTTTTTTTTTTTAAATTAATTTTCTTATTTGAAATATTTTATTAATAGCAGTCGACTGTTTGGATAAGCTGAAAAAATTAAACGTAATCAATTTTATTCGGTAAGTATTTATCATTTAAACCATGATACAATAATATACGATATATTTGTACGATTTGACGAAGAGGCTACCTATATTATTGCATCATGATTTAAACTATCGATGTTACTATCGCAACAAATTAATATCGGTTTCGAAGAGAAATCGCATGGTTGCTAATATTAAAAGCGCACACTTCAACTGAACCTAAAAAATACAAATCAAAACAAAATATAAAGACAATAATGCATATGAATGCAAATCTCTTTGAACCGGGTAAATCCAAGCCGGAACGGGCTTTTATACAGGGTGCCGCAAAACAGAGTACGCGCTTCGATGGACGCAAGTCAAACGAGTTTCGAAATGTGATGTTAACCTTCGGTGCCGATTGGGGCACTGTGACTGTCACAATGGGAGAAACCAAGGTATTGGCTCAAGTGAGTTGTGACGTTGGTACGCCAACGAGTTCGCGCGCCAATGAGGGTACCCTTCATTTGAACGTGGACATTAAGGGTGTAGCATTCCTAGACGAAGTGCAGGCGACACATGATCAACGCGCCTTACAACTTAACTCTTTGCTGGAACGAACATTTCGCAGCTCACGCTGCTTGGACCTGGAGTCCTTGTGCATTGCCGTGGAGCAGCATGTGTGGTGTGTACGTGTCGACATCAATGTGCTCAATCATGATGGCAATCTCTATGGTGTGTATTCGAATTTATAATGAAGTCATAACTCCTTTCCATTGGTTTGACTTTAGATGCGAGTACAATTGCAACGCTGGCAGCGCTTATGCATTTTCGCCGTCCAGAGGTTTCCTACATTGATAACCAAATCCGCACGTATAGCGAACGGGAGCGAGAACTAATGCCGCTTCTTTTCCTCCACTATCCAGTTAGCGTCACGTACTGCATTTACAAAAGCACACCACAGCCTTTGGTGGATCCCACACTGTTAGAGGAGAATGCTGCAGACTCGATTATTGTATTGAGCTTTAATTCATACCAGGAACTATGCACTCTCAACGCTGGGGGAACTGCACCGACTAATGTCCACACCATTATGCAGTGCGCACGCAGCGCAGCCAGACGCTCCAAGGCTCTGGTGCAGTTTGTACGTAAAGTTTTGCAACTAGATATGGAGAGTCGACAGCAACCAAGTAAGCTGTCAGGTTTAGTAGATCTCTTCAGTGATCAAGCACCCCAGTTAAGCTTCAAACATGTAATGGAGGAGCAGAGGGAAGTGCACGTTCAGGAAACCACTCAACGTAGCAAAATTGAGCCTGTGCTGGTGCAACCTGAGCAGACTGTTGAAGAAGATCAGACTCAAGCTTCCAAGCAGTCTGAGGGTAATTTGAATATCGTTATGACTAGATTATAGCCCATTAATTGTCGTTTTACCCATATTTGTAGGAAAGCCAATGGATGAATGTAGCTGGTTGCCTCAGGAGGATAATATTGCGCATGAAAAGAGTGAGGCGAACGCCGAAGTGAGTGGAACGCAGGTTATACCTACAATCACCAAGGCGGCTAAGTCCAAGTCCAATCGTGGAAAAAACAAAGGTGTCAGGAAGCAACAGCAAATGCCGAAAAAACAAAGTAAAAATGAAAAAATTTCTTATTTAATTGTATTTCATGTTCATGTATTTGCAGATCAGAGCGACTCGGAGGAGGAAGTTACACAGATCATATAAAAAACATTATATAATTTTATAAATTTGTGTGGATGAGTGTATAGTTTAAGTAAAAGTTTAAAATTATAAGTATACAAACAATACAATTTTTAATTGAGTTCTGAGGTCGCTTAAGCAGAGGAGAAAACGAATCCTGTGTACCTTGAATTTAATGAAACAATCAATTTTAATTAAAGTGTTTATACATTTATGAATTTCGATAAGAAAGATTCAAGTTTAGCAAATCCTCTAAACGGTCATGATTTCTAAAAGCACTTTAAGACGCCAAAGAATCTTTTGCATCTTTGATTTCTAGCTGGGACGCCCAGATTGCACCAGTTGTTGCCTCTCCAGCAAAGTTTCCATTTGATAGGTGCCTTCGTTGATGTCGGCAACAGTGTTCCATCAGTTGTCGATGAAGCAGAAGCGTCTGTAGTTGTAAGTGGCAGCTCTGTTACCATCACTACTTTTATAAACTTTGCAGAAGACAGTGCTACAAGGACCAATAGTGTTACTAGGACGATGGCTGCGGGATGTTTCATATTGAATTACAGTGGGTAAACTTTACAATCGATTGTAATAAAGCAATTGTAATATAATATTTTAAAATGAAACGAGTCTGTTTTATAGTGATTTGGATCATAACTTGTTGTTTGTCCAACGACAAGTGTTCGGAACAAACAAAAGACCAACTCAAGGTACATGTATTTTAAACGAAATAATTGTATGCTAACATGATATTTACCAAGTTAGCAGACTTTGGAAATATTTGAAATAGTTTACTTGTTTTTTTGTCATCGTTGATTCAAAATTCAATTCGATTCATATTGAGAACTATTAAAAGCCAGTAAACTAAAAAAATTTAAAACGAAATTAAAAAATTGAAAATTTTAATAATAACAGCTGAAAATGCAACAAACGAATAAATGTCAGTCATCCAAGATTTTGGATCTGGGTAAATGGGATACCCATGCAATAAGGCATTACAGTAACTTACCACGCATACAAAAACAAATGCGCAAGGGCAACTGGAACTATTTGAGTGATCATCCAGAGGTGAGCACAGAACGGGAGAGCAGAATACAACAGACGTCTACATATGTACATGTTATTCAGTTGCATTTATGGAATGTATGTTAATAACATACATGGCTAGCAATGTGTGGACCTACTGATACATCGCAAAATGAAAGGACAATAACATTTTCTGTTTCAGACATTTAAAATCTGTTTAAATTAAAACTAATTAATTTAATTTTTAGATACGAGCAATTGTTCGCGTCATAATGCATCAAGTGGTTAACGCAAAGCCCGATAACGTTCGACAATTTATTGCCGATTTCTTTAATTGCTGCCGTACTCCGTTACTTGTGCCCATGGTGGGTTGTACATTCTTGAAATTATTTTAAACTTGTAATTTTTTGTATAATTTTTCCATTAGATAAATACACAACTAAAGTATGTGAAAGAGCAGCTGAAGCGTGGTCGCTGGAGCAAATTCGATGGGGAAATGTTGTTCATGGAAAGCCCTTCTACTCATTCGCTTTTATCCACAGCATCTACAGAGGGGAATATTCATCCCATTCTCACCTACGCGCTGGTCCTTAAGAAACCCGACGAGTGTGGTATTGACAGGCCGCCCCACTAAATTTCAGTCAATTCACATAAATAAAAACTATATTTGATATTTATTTATTTAAAAATCGATTCTAAAATATACCACCGGTTTTCTATGTATATGATACACCGCTTTTAAATAAAGCCCACTGACTTATTTTTTATACTCTTTGCAAGAGTATATTGGGTTTGTGCAAATGGATGCCACGGCCCCTTCCGCCCACTATGAGCAAAAAACTAAACATACCTCGTAAAAAAAAGATGTTTTCGGCGAATGTCTCCCTAACTATGGCACTTAGGAATACCAATCTTGGTATATAGTTTTCCAGAGACAGCATAAATGTATTGCCATTAAAAACTTTTGGATGCCACGCCCCCTTTTTCCGTAAGAAATAAAACACTTTTCAAAGTTGCATACCGGATACCAATTTTAACATTATAATCGGGAATAAATGCCTGGAGTACTATACGGTCGGGCGCGCTCGACTTTACTTTTCTTTCTTGCTATAGAATAGACCAGTCTTGGTAGCATTGTGTCGAATTTTCAATTGTGGCTATGCACTATGTCTAACATAATTAGTTTAACAGTGTAATGTTAACGGTGTAATTCATGCAGCGCTGTTAAACGGCATCGATTGCAATTAGCAATAAGCTTTGCAGTTTTATTTAGACTTTCGCGGCGATTGCATGTTCAATATATATGTGATCAGACTTTGATCAAATGGTTTAGTGAGTGCTCTAATTTCTCATTCTGGCAACGTAATAATAAACAGAAGACGCTGTGGAGCTGCACAGAGAAAAAACGCTCGAATTCCTGCGAATTTTGACATTCGTCCTATTATTTTTGATTATATCCCTGTATTTATATCGTTTTGCATTTTAAAATAATTGCCCGATTGATTGTCGAAACTCAGCCAGAGGCGTAGAGTAAGTTTCAAATGAGATATTGTTGTGTAATCTAGACAACATTGATTTATATATAATTTCTCTCCCTCTCAATCTGCCTCTCTCTGGGGTTTTCTCTGAACTCGTGGATAACCTTGAATTGGTGCATTGATATTCTTGGTGTGGTCTAATTAAAGCCTCAATGAGTGAGGATAATGCCCAAATTACCAGCGGTTGGCATTGATCTTGGTACAACATATTCTTGTGTTGCGGTCTTTCAACATGGCAAAGTTGAGATCATTGCCAATGATCAGGGCAATCGGACTACGCCCAGTTATGTCGCTTTTACGGAGTCGGAGCGTCTCATTGGCGATGCGGCCAAAAATCAAGTGGCCATGAATCCGAATAACACAATTTTCGGTAAGTTCGCCAATCCAAAAATCCCTTGCAACATTTTCATTTTCATGAATGAAAAACGCGCACAATTTCCATTTCTTTTTTTTCTCTTATTTTTTCGACCATCTCAACTATTTATTAAAATTTATTTTAGGAAAACTTGCTGTATTCTATGTAGTATAGTCATTTGCTCATTTTTCTCTTCGGGCAGCTAAAAGTACTTGACTAAAAGTATTTTCGCATTTGCCTCAAGTCACATAAACTCAACTTTTTCTTACTTCCCCTTCGCTTTCGTTGCCGCACCTCCCCCACCCCCCATCCATTCCTCTCACCACAACTCACCACCATATCTTACTTGCCTCCTACCGTGCCGTGTCTGAGATTCTCAGATTCCGAGACTCTGCACTATTTGTTTATTAGCATAATTTGTGTCAGCTCATTTCTGTTTCCGATACTAAGAGCTAAACAAAAAATATTTGCATTTGCAATTTGACAGAATTTTTATGTAGTCCTCACAGTTCGGAAGTAAGAGCATTTTTGGACTCTTCTTCCGAATTAGGAAGAGAGGGCACAGTTTGCTTGTGTATTAAAAATCTTTTGCATTTCCACCGCTTAATATGGAATGAATCGCTCATGTGCTTCAAAGGTTTTTTCAAATGAGGTTCTCTAATAAGTCCCTGTAAAGAATAATTTGAATTTTTTATTAGAACTATTCAATTCTTATGGGAAAGCATTGGTTCGTTGAATTATTAAACTTGATTATCCTTTAAAGAGTAAGCTATACAGACTGTATATATATATATCGGCTTAAAATGATCATTTCATATTTTTCACTCTCCTATGTGACTCTCCCATTGTCTTTTTTTCGCTGTCTCTTCAACTATTTTAAGACATTCTTAAGAGTACTTTTGACTTAAGAGATCACTTCCACTTTAATCTCTTAATTTTTACTCCCATGAGATTTGTGCAGGTCTAATGTAAAGACTTCTTTCTTTTCTTTTTTTTGTATTTTCATTTCAGTCTTAGAGTCCACATAAATCAGCCCCGTACCCCGTCCCGCCTAGACCTGCGAAACGAATCGAAATCTTTATAGTACAATCTGTGAAAATCCCTGTCCATTTATTTGTGTTCTTAAATAATAAAGACAGTCTTTGGTTTATTGTGTGTTTGTTTTTTTGCGATTCTTTTATCATTCGCAGACGCGAAACGATTGATTGGACGCAAATTCGATGATTCGACGGTACAGAGCGACCTCAAGCACTGGCCTTTTGAAGTCATCTCTGAGAACGGAAAGCCGCGAATTTGTGTAGAGTACAAGGGCGAGAGGAAGAACTTCTATCCGGAGGAGGTCTCCTCCATGGTGCTCACAAAAATGAAGGAGACAGCCGAGGCATACCTAGGCGGAACCGTTACCGATGCCGTTATCACTGTTCCAGCCTACTTTAATGACTCCCAGCGGCAGGCCACCAAGGATGCGGGCACCATAGCCGGACTCAATGTCCTTCGGATCATCAATGAACCGACGGCGGCGGCAATAGCTTATGGATTGGATAAGCTGGGTACCACCGGGGAGCGAAATGTGCTTATCTTTGATCTGGGCGGAGGTACCTTCGATGTCTCCATTCTAACTATTGAAGATGGCATCTTTGAGGTGAAGGCAACGGCGGGTGATACCCATCTGGGTGGCGAGGATATCGACAATCGGATGGTCAATCATTTTGTGCAGGAGTTTCAGCGAAAACACAAAAGAGATCTAGGCCAAAGTAAACGTGCCGTGAGGAGACTCCGGACTGCCTGTGAGCGTGCCAAACGAACGCTCTCCTCATCCACGCAGGCCAGCATCGAGATTGATTCCCTCTTTGAGGGAATTGACTTTTACACATCCTTAACGAGAGCTCGGTTTGAGGAGATAAACGGAGATCTATTTCGTGACACCATGGAGCCGGTGGCAAAGGCGTTGCGTGACGCCAAGATGGACAAAGGACAGATGCATGACATTGTACTAGTCGGCGGCTCCACCAGGATACCCAAGGTACAGCGTCTGTTGCAGGACTTCTTCAATGGCAAGGAGCTAAACAAGTCTATCAATCCTGATGAGGCAGTCGCCCATGGAGCGGCGGTTCAGGCAGCCATCCTCAACGGCGATACCTCTGAGGCTGTCCAAGATCTGCTCCTGCTTGATGTTACGCCCCTCTCCCTAGGTATTGAGACTGCTGGCGGTGTGATGACGTCACTAATCAAGCGAAATTCTACGATACCCACCAAACAAACGCAGATCTTCACCACTTACGCGGACAATCAGCCCGGAGTCCTTATACAGGTGTACGAGGGAGAACGGGCCATGACCAAGGACAACAACATTCTCGGAAAATTCGAGCTGACAGCCATACCTCCAGCACCGCGGGGTGTACCTCAAATTGAAGTGACTTTTGACATCGACGCCAATGGAATATTAAATGTGACTGCAGCTGAAAAGTCAACCGGAAAGGTGAACACGATCACCATCACCAACGACAAGGGTCGTCTGACTAAGGAGGACATGGAAAGGATGGTCAACGATGCCGAATCCTTCCGTCAGGCTGATGAACAGCAGCGCCAACGGATCGACACCAAAAACCAACTGGAATCCTACTGCTTCCACATGAGATCTACGGTCGAAGACGAGCAACTTCGCAGTCGTATGAGTGATTCCGAAAGGGGAATGATACTTCAAAAGTGCAACGAGATCATCAGCTGGCTTGATGCCAACCAGTTGGCCGAACAGCAGGAGTTTCAGCATAGACAACAGGAGCTGGAGCGCATCTGTAATCCTATCATGACCAGGATTTATCAAGGCTCTGGCCCTCCACCGGGACCGAATGGAGGCTCTGGAGCTGGCGGCGTCGGTGGACCTACCATTGAAGAGGTTGACTAAGCTCTTTCCCCCGATTTCCGACTCCGACTAGTTAAGGCCAATCTATTTCCGCTTGTGAAAACTCCCTGAAAATTAATAGCTTTGTGATTGTAATAAATCGAGAGATCTACGGATAATGCAGAATCAAGTACTAAACATCGCAATATCAGCTATTGGGCTGGAGATGTTTTCTCCACTCCAATTATAGCAAGAAGCAGCAGAATGGTGGGGACCTTAGGCTTATAAATTGATTATAGCCAAGCAACCTATCACTGTAAAATACTCATTCTAGTGCAAAAAAAGGAATTATTGACCTATTTGTGTTCTGAGAGCTACATATATGCTATAGTTTTCCGATCGGTATCAAACTTTGTAAGTATAGTTATAATGGGTAAAATTGAACACCTTAGGAACCACCTACGACAAACTGCTTTTCATAAGTTACGGGGGAAATAATGAAGCTTGGTATAGGGATTGTCGTATTAACAAATCTAAGCTACATGAACGGAGACCAACACGCAAAAGCAGCAACAAACATGCAACTATCAGCAATTTGTCCCGTCGTCTGTTCTACCTATGCTGACACTCTGCCCGAGACTTAAAGGGTTTGAGACATCCAATCAGTACCTAAAGATTTTATGCCCAAATCTTCTCGATGTCCGTGAGAAATATCTCGAATGCTACGCCCTGGTTTGGGGAGTTCGGGTGGAGGTTCTAGATACTTTAATGAACTGAAGCACTTTCTTAGTATGATTTAAATTGACATCATGCTCATTCTTGAAATGGGGATTTAGTCGAGTGTGCAAATTGAAATTAAAATTATAATAATTAAACACAATAAACATTGTATCCAGACGAAGCAAATAAATAAAACGGCACTTTGCTTGTTTCTTTTAAATTGTAAACCACGTACTCATGAGTGGCAACATTGAACTATTGAAATACCGATAATTCAATTCAATTGTTTGTGTATGTTACTTTTGAATATTTTCAACAGCAATTTTATATAACGGACACCTTCTGTCACAAAGATGGCTATTTAATTAACAGACAAAAAGTGGAGCAGAAATTTTTCTCAACAAAGAAATTGTATATTCTTAAGTGAAATCGGTAAGGACTTCACAACTTTAAATATCAATAATCGAGATCGCTTGGTGTATAGATGAATTACAAGTATGCGAAAAGTAGACTGTAAGGCTCTTCCAGAGTAGATACAAGGGGCACTTGCTTACAAAATGTCGTCCTTAAATCATCAGTCCAAATCCTGGGGACGCAACATATTTTTCTGACCTTTTCATATATAATTCGAGCTTAGTGTAGGCTCGGAATGTCCAACTTTAGTTGCCATATTGGACTTAAAGACTTAAAGGACTTGAAGACAATTGATAAAATGGGATGATTGCTATATCCTCAGGTTAACGTAGAAGTGATAGACTCTGCTGCTCTCATTCGTTTTGCTAACTAGCTGGAATAAATAAGAAACAGGTTTCTCCGAAGTTTCCAATCAGAAAATCAGAAGGATTTGAATCTAAGGATTACGTAATGGCTGCCTATATCGATATTGAGCAGACTTTTGATCGGGAATAGCACGATGGGCTATTGAGCAAATTAAAGAGACTTCTACCACCGCAACAATGACAGTGATGCGTTGCTTTCTAAGCAACAGGACCTTCTCGGTGTCCAACTCTTGACCAAATTAGTGGTTATGTCCCACAAGACAGTGTTCTGGACCGACACAGCTCAACATATTCACCCTTGACGAGCCCCGCGTCAGTACGGTATCCTTTCTAGTAGGCTTAGCATCTGTGTTTTACTTTGTCACTATCGTGGAAGTGTTAAAGTTGAAGAAAATAAAAACATTGCTTTTCTCTTTTTAGTGTTCTTTATTAAGATCATAGCACTAATTCACAAACATACACAACTAGTCTGTGTCTATACATATACATATGTATCATGCTTTATTACTGCTTTACACTGTAGTCCTTACCCATGGGAATTTAACTGTACGAACAATAAACTAAATATTATTTACAGACAGAAAACTCTTAAAATAGCGAATCGAAACTAATACGAGAATAACACATTTTTTGTTATTATTATTTTGAATGAGAGTGCCAATGTGTAACGATTTCAACAAAAACTGAATACTCTTGATATCCTCTTTAATTCTCGTTGTAGAAGTCTTTGAAGACTAGTGAAAAGTTTTCGGATTATTGCTTATAGAACTTGGATATGTTTTATTACTTCTTAAACGATTTTATAATACTATTTGTAATCAAACAATTTATAAGGTATGATTATAGTTGTATATAGTGTAATGAAACTCCAGTCTCGAAAATGCATTTATCGAAATCGATCGATGATTCGCTTTGTATTTAATTAACTAATTTATTTATGTATTGGATTTCAAGCCAAAGTCGGTGTTAAGATGAATAGATCTGTCTAATAAACAAAGTCCTCCATCGAGATTTACAACTTTACGTACCGTAACTCTCAATTTATGTCTAGGTTCATGCATTTCTCGAAGGGGGAAAGGTGAAAGCTGAAATCAAAATTTGATTGGAACATTATTTTGGAACATCTTTTAAACAGATATTTCAGACAGTGTTAACATAATTTGACATGCATGAACAAATACACTTAAGTAAGAGTACTAATTTGCGAAACACTTAATACTAAATACTAAATATATTATTATTTTCATCGCACACGCTAGATATTAGTATATATGTTGTTTGTATAAACTGTATATAAACCGATTTTATAAATTCTTTTGCGTATATTTAATCAGTACTAAACTTTAGGGTCTTTGCATTCCTAAACTCGCAATAACAATTAACTTTAAATTAATTCATTGGATTAACTATTTTATATAATACTTATTTTCAAATCGAGCGTACAAATTTGTGTCTGAATGTTTGTGTTCTTGGATGAGTACTACAAGCTAGAGATGGGCATGGACTGCAATTTTTAGGTCCAGCCCAACACGGTCCAAAATTGAAAATCCCAAACACGCACACACACGCACGCTCCAAAATTTTGGAAACACGACCCAACACGAAATTTTTTACTTGATTTTTGTTTATACTTTTTTTTGTATATTTTATTAAATTTCCACGTTTTTGCGTTCAATTTTCAATATGTATAACAATCAAATATTATAATTTACAAGTTTTTGTACAAAAATAATAGTTTGTCAAGGTTGGAGCTCGAAAGTCGAGTACGTCGCTCATTTAAAATTTGCCCCGAGGTTGAAAACACCCTTTCGCTCGTAGCTGAGCTAGCTGGAATACTTAATACTCTTCGGGTTAGTACCCGTAGCCCTTTATTACTCGAGTTTTTCCAGAAACTTAATACATCCACATTGGACGGTGATTCAGTGGCATTGTAGTTTTCTAATTCTTGTTCGACTACGGGTTAAAAAAAAAATGTTCGTGTTTTTTCGTGTTCATGTTGTTCTGAACGAACACGCACGCCCATGGACAAAATTCAACTTTTCAACACGCGCACGCGGGCGCCCGTTCGTGTCACGACGTGACACGATAAAACCCAGCCCATGCCCAACTCTACTACAAGCATATTTCATGTCAAACTTGGGAATAAAGTTTTGGGAGACAGGAAAATATAAGAAACTCTATTAATTAATTTGATATATCAAAAATTTATTATTGAGTATAAAAACCAATTTACGTAAGTACCTCTCATTAAAATGGACTGTCAGTTTTAAGACTCGAAAGTATTTCCATTTTAGCGACTTATTTGCAGTATTCACAACTATTTGAAACTATTCGGAATGAGCGATAAACTTTAATTGTGCACACCGTTCAGCATATGCGACTGTTACTTAAGAAAATTTCATGCCAACTGATAGTGAATAAACAGTTTTTGATTTTTTTTGTCGGTTGCGAGCTATATAAGCTTTGCTCGGAAAAAACTTTTGTTTAAACTGGGATATCTTTTCCAGACGGGAGATGTTTTCACATTCGTTGACCTGTGTGGCTTTGCCAATCGTTTTTGTTATCCTTTGTGGCAGTTGCATTGCACAGGTTTGTTTTTCTAGACTATGTAATTGCTAAGGCTCGCAGGATTAAATCCTGGAAACGCCTGAAGAAGGTGTGGCAGACTCCATTATTGATCAACATTACCAGACAAGTTGATAATGCGAAGTCTGAAATAAAGTTGACCTGCATTTCAGATACTTTATAAGCTGAAGTAAGCCAAGCAAGTTTGTGTTGGATTTATGTCACGTCTCCTAAACGGCATTATTAGGGAGCTACTTGAGATATTTCCCGTCAACTCTCAAATAATATTCCTAGCCAATTTTGATCAGGATTGAACACCAATATTATATAGCAACCACCTTAGAATCGATTTAGTAAATCCATTCCTATTTCGTTTTTAGAAACAAAACTATTTCTACATCTTACATCTTCTTTTCTAGCAAAAATGGGAATTTGAACTATTGGAACTTCATTACTGGTCGAACGATGAAAGTCGTTTGAGTAGCAATTTGGAACGCAAAAGATTAAATCGCACGACGACAGTTATTGATGGAGAAGTCGAGTGGAAATTTGATGCTGACGATAGCACCACTGTAAGTAGAAAGACAAATGTTATATTCAGATCAATTAGTAACTTTCCTATTTTCGTGGGGAAAATAGTTTGAAATGCAGGTTTATAGCAGTCCCAATAACAGGGAATACAAGCTGGAGCCTTATGAAGTACCACAACAATCTCTTTTTGACTTCCTCAGTGGTCCGGTTTACAAAGAAATTCTGTATCCGACCGTCGCACACTGCAGTAACCTTCCTAAGGTTGAAAAGGATGACAAGTTTGTTCCTCCTCTGGAGCAGCAAACCTTTAAATTCGACAACTGCTATCCCAACATTGAGACTTTACCCAACATTGTTAAGCTGGACTTCTTGTATAAAGTGATATTTTTGTTTGGTGGCCAGGTCCACGCGAACTTTACAATCGTTTACCAGGCCGTGGCCCTTCACAGATAAGCAGCTTTAAATGTTGGATAAACATTTTTTGTGACGTTCTTATTTTCTTTGTAACAATGGATAAAAAAACAGAAAACATTGCGCACAATTTATGAATATAAACTGAGATACTAACAAAGATTGTATCCCCTAATTCCATTTTCGAAGCTTAGTATTGTCATTTTTGCCAGGTATTTAAAATTCGTTTTGCCTTAAATCTAAGTTAAATACTGCACAAAATAGGACTTTCTTTAAGATATCAATTCAATTAACTTATTTCCAAAACAGCAACATGTCAACAATGTCAGTGTCGGCAGACTACTTTGAACAACACTGACATACAAATAATCTAACAAAAGGATCAGTTGTTATGTGAACGACAACGAAGAAGCAGTATAATCATCCGAAATCCACCGAGAAGGTGGAGGTGGCTTATATTCACACTTATAGACAAATTTAATGGTACCAATACATGGAAAATATATGATCAGCGTGAACGTAGAAATAGTAGAAACAGCAATATCCAACAAATTCGATAGTAAAAAACTCCGAACCTAAAATGATCCTTCGTTTATGTTTAAATGAATGTGGCTCTTATCACTCGACAACACGGGCAGCATTGTAAGCATATGTGCTGACTAAGAGAAGCTAATACCTCTGGACATGACTGTCTTTTTCTTTCGTTTTTGAGAAATCGAGAACTCTTGTTTTGTTGGAAAAAATTTAAATAAAGAGCAGAAGCCATTTAACAATCAAAACAATATGAAGCATTAAGTCCGCCAATAACCACAGTAGTTTTTCTTTCAAACAACATAAATGGTTTTTGACCGATTCGTTATGATCTGGCTTTGGCTGAGAAAGATACAACCACTCCAAAATATAAGGATTAATACAATTTGCAGCGTAGAGAGCGAGTTAGTGTCAAGAACCCAACGAGAAAAGCTTCTGAAGAACTTTCATTGCAAATTTTGTTGCATTTGCTCTTCAAATTTGCTCTAAAACGGTCATCGTTGTACCGACTCAGCTGTTAACGCTAATCAATAAATACGTTTTGGTTTGCACCCATTCATCTAACTATTACGGTCACTATATGGTTAGTAACTACTCTTTGTTTTAAAAATAAAGTAAACTCAAACAACTTTGGGACACCAAAAGAACGTAATGCTAATATTCTGAAAGCTTGGCAATCGGTGCTTGTTTTTGGTTGTATAAATTCTACAATATTGTATATTAATCAAGAACAAATAATTACTATGTATGCATATTTGGATATTGAGAACGCTTTATAGATTTGCTCCTGCCCTTGAATAGGAGACGCTTACTATGTTACACATAATCTAATTGGCTAAAACTAAACACGTTTGACGCTTAATTTAATACAAACTAGCAATAATCTGTAAGTCAACATCGATTACTTCGATAGGCTTCGGTAGGTTTCGATACACCTACATACATACATACATACATACATTTATACATTCATGTAGATATACAGGTCTAAAGGGTTAGCTTAGCTTAGTTTATGAGGAGCAGGGCCCGCTGTAGCCATTAATTGCAGTCGATGATGTTGTTGCTGCTGCTGTGACTGTTGCTGCTGCTGCTGTTGCTGCTGCAGTTACTGGCGGTTGTACAAACTGTTTGTATGTCGATTCCAGCCTGGGTGGATACTAAAGCGTCAAGTGTTTTAAAGCCTTAAACTGACTTCGTCTACTGCGACTGTTGGCTTTGCACTCACCTCTTGGTTCTCATCCAGAGACGGCAGCAGTTCATCCAACGAATTGGGCGTTAACGGACTAGGCGTGGCCATGGTCACACGACTGATTGGCCCATGGTGCAGCAGCGCCTCACCAATGATTATCTGCGGCTTGTTTTGCGTGAGATGCTGCTGCTGCTGCAGTCGTGCCAGTCTCAGTTTCATCTCCTGGCGAATCTCCTTCTGTTGTACCTCCTTTTCGAACCGCATCATGCTGTAGCTACGCACAGAGGAGCTTGTGCTGTGCACAGACGCTAGACTTGGTCTTCGAGAACCTGCAAGAGGGGACACAAGAGGATTGCAGGTTATAAAAATAGTCTGGATGAGATTAAGCATAAACATTGATAAACTTAAATCTAAGCGAGGCAGAGGCAAACACTGTCAGAAAGAGAGAGAAATTGAAAGAGGAAAAGGGGAGGATAGATAGATAGAAAAGTGGAAGAACCAGCGTAAGAAAGAGATTGTTGGGGGAAAGAGAGCAAAACGCCAGCCGAAAATTGAGATTGAGAGTCGGATTGGCCGTAAATTAAAAAAGCAAGCAATAAATTTCAGATACATTACACTTTCTAGACTAGCGAAATGTTGAAATGGTGTGTCCAATATGTGCCTTATAATGCAGAATTATTTGATAACCTAACCGCATATCATATTTTTAGAGCCCGTAGTCTAAAAAAGAGTAGAGGGGTCTATTAAGTTTGTCTTAAGCAAAATGTGCTCAACAAGCAAAAGGAGGCGTAGCTGACCCAATAAAGGGTATATATATAGTAAAAAAAATGTTCGTATCATTATAACTTTAAAACCGAGCTACCAAATTTATACATTATGTGAATAGTACCATTGAGCTATCCCAACCAAATTTACATATTATGTGTATATCATAATTATAACTTTTCTCAACAAGTTTGGTTAAGATTACACAACTATAGCACCCGCGGACAGCGCTGCCGCCACACGTTTGCATGTTTCTGTCTCGCTTGCACCCATGCGTTGACATTGCGTTCAAATACAAGTTAACATTGTTACGTGTTCTCTTTCTTCATTATAGTTGGATTTTTATGCAACTTTCAGGACAGTTTGATATATTTTGTTTTCGAACAAATTTTAAAACACCAATACTGTACGATAATGACAAAAGCCTTAAAATTGGCATGCAAATTTTAAAATTATTTTATTTCTTATGTAAAAAGGGGGCGTGGCAGTGAACAAGTTTTAATGGCATTCCATTTTTACTATCTTTAAGAATCTGTATACCAAAATTGTAACTAAGTGCCATAGTTACTGTAATATTCTCCGAAAACATCGAGGTAAACGTCTGAGGTATGTCCGGTTTGTGCTCATTGTGGGTAAATAGTGCGTGGCATCAAAAAAAAAAAAAGATTCTTGTGTTCACTGACTAAATATGGAGTCGATACTGAAATCTGTTTCTTCATACGGACAGACGGACAGACGGATATGGCTATAACGACTCGGCTTGTGGTGCTGATCAAGAATATATATACTGTCACGCATCCTTCTGCCTGTTGCATACTTTGCACAAACCCAATATACTCTTGCAGAGGGTATAGAATCAAATAGTGTTAAATAAGTCCTGAACTTACAAGACTTGCATGTTTGGTTGTGCAAATGAACCGCATAATTTGTTGGGCTTGTAAAGAAAGGAATTCAAAATAGTATTGTTGGGGCACCTCTAATGTCTGTACTGTAATTTCTTCTGAGCATTAGGCAATAAAAACATTAACACAAATATTAGTCTTAATAATTCGGAGTACTTGAATCTGAAAATTAATGAATGCTTCAAATTTTCTCTACTTCTAGTAATATGTAATAGTTTTAAAGAGAGAACTGTAAAAAGACATTCTTAACGATTCGATAAACACTGCGGTAATCTCAACGGAAATTTTTGTGATCTCTAATTTACAGGATGCATGCAATTATTAAATTCATAGTGTGTTCGTGTGATGTGTGTGTATTAAAATATAGTGTGTTGTATATTTTCTTAAAACAGGAATATAATCACCGCCATATTGCTTCAATATCACCTTGTCAAGCTTATAACGAGTACATATTTGGGTAATTAAATATGTAAATATGTATATACTTCATTATTTCTCAAAAGTTGTAAATCATTTGGTCTGTTCTAACGTGTGTTGTAATTTCTTTGAAATCAATTTGATGGAACTACCCAAGTTTATTTTCAAATACTATTTTTTTTTTTTTTGTAGCGATCTCTAGTTAAATCAGATCTGTGGTGTGTGTATATCTGTGTCGTGAGTGTTTTCATGTATTTTCTCTTTTTTTCAACCAAAGATTTTAAAAATCAAAAACACAAAGATTTAATTTGAAACAGAGATTTGAAAGCACATTTAACATCGATCATTTTGAACACAAGACTTTTTTTTACAATTAATATTTTCAACGGATTTTTATCAATTTAATCTAAATTATATGCAGATGTATCAAATGTTTAAAGTATGATGATGGATTTGAGCCAATATACACAATAAACAGAGCCAATGAAATGATGATAAGCATTCAAAGATTGCTTAAGATGTGGTTCAGAAAGTATCTAACTGATGCCATGATCATTTTGACACTCGATTTTCATTTTAAAAAGCGTCCTTTTACTTATTTTCGATTCACATTTTAAAAAATCTTTGCTGCTTTAAGTGCTTCGAATGTGAAGTGTTTCTGGATGAAAAGGATTAGAAGCATTGGAAATGTTTCTTTCAATCAAAACACAGAGCAAACTAGGAAATAGATATCACACACTCGCATACTCGCACACACGCATAAAGAGTTTGTAGGGAATCAATCAGTTGATGGGGTAATTGACGCTGATTGATGTACGATTCTATTGATGATTCGATGTTTGATGACTGAGTTGATTTACCGCAAATCTGGGCGTTTCACTCGCCGGCGTAGGCAGGGCGCCAATATGCAAATGATGCAGCTCGGCAACACCATCAGTACCACAGCCATAGTTGTAAAGAGTACCAGCACCACCAACACCACTACAATAACCAACATAATCACCACCACTGCCACTACCATCGGCACCGCCACCGCCTCCACCATAGGCACCCAGTGGATCTATGCTATTGATATTGAACCCAACGTTATCATTCTCATTATCAATATCGTTATTATCATTATCAATGTCATTATCGTTAATGCCATTCATGCCCAAGAGAGTCCTAAATCTATCCTGATTAATCTTTGTCTTTGCCGACATCAACTCAAAACTGAGCAGATGCCGTTGATGATTGAGTTGCTTCTGCAGTTGGCGATTCATAGAGATCGTGCTCTCGCAACTGCGACAGCCACCTTCACCAGAGCCGGACCCGTTGTTATCGTCAAGGTTATCGCGTGAATGCTGGCTGCACCCAGCGCCCGATGTTTGGCGCGATGAAGCGCGTGAATTTTGTTTGGACACCGCCGTTATGTGACACGATATTAGCAATATGGCGGCCGATCTAGCCGCACCTGTACGAGATGTCGACACAAGTATGCCCTTTGAGCCCACGCCACCGCCACCGGCACCGCCACCGGCACCGCCACTGTAGTTGCCACCGCCAGCAGCAACATTGCCACCAGATGAGGCTCGTCGATTTCCGAAGGAGCCTACCGAACCCGTCGAACGAATGCTGGAGCGCGACGAGGGACGTCCCGAGTGTACTGTCAACGGTATTCCTGCAAATAGATTAGCAAATTATCGATTTGAGTCGATCACTTGAATATATTTCAAAAAATAACATTTTTAATCGAAAAGAGCAATAATTTATGACAAGAAAATATTTATTAATATATAGTCAATTCATTAATTTGGGATACTCATAATATTATTTCAATCCTTTATACAGTACATTTTCGAATGATTTTCTAAGACGTTATAGTAATCGGATAACTGTACCTTATATGAATCAAATTATCACTTTACGACTGATTTGTCCAAAGGGAGCTAGTGGCTATAGCGGTCGGATACAGACGAAATTTAGATTGTAGACATAAGGTTTGGGTAAATGTCTAATATAAGGGCCTCAACCCCAAAAATTATGAAAAAAAAATCCTCCATGGACAGCGAATTTTGCAGACGAACGTAATTAAAAACTTTTGGCGGTCTCTTATGGTTTTTTTTAAACGCGGTTTAAAAGTTCTTGAAATTGCAGTGTTTTTTAATCTAGTTACATTTTGAAAATATATCATAATAACCTTTTAAATCAAGTACTCATTGAATTGTTTGCCAAAAAAAAACAATATTAATCTAGTATTCATGGCATTGCACGTCAAAAAAGTACAAATTAATCTAGTATTCATAGTACTACACGTAAAAAAAACAAGTAAGAAAGGCTACAGTCGAGCGCGCCGACTGTAAAAGACCCCGTACTCTCCTTGTATTCGAAATTAATATTTGAATACGGTTGTAATTTAAAATTTAAGTTTTAAAATTAAATTAAAAAAAAAAATTTGATTCGGTCACTGATGAGATTCGAACCCGCGCTTACTGAAGCAAGTTCCATATCATGCTGCAACCCTACTAGTTACACCACACCATGCAGAAATTTGATTATTTTCATTTATATATAATAATGTAGTTATTTAAAAATTAAAAAAATAATTAAATTTCTGGGTCTGTGCCGGGTTCGAACCGCAGACCATTGACCAGTTAAAATTTCTTGATTTACATTTTTGTTTGAAATTTAAAAAAGTATATTAATAAATTCCACTGTCGGGAATTGAACCTGCGAACTTATACGCAAGTTGCAGAACACGCCGCAACACTACTAATTGCACAAATCCCTCCTTGTGGGACGGCTCCGATTATTTTCATTAAGATATAATAGTGCTAAATTATAAAATTAAAAAAAAAAGAATTTAATTTCTGAGTCTGTGCCGGGGTTCGAACCGCAGGTCTTGTGTTTACAAGCAAATGCGTGGCCCACCCGGACCACGCTCTCTTTGCAAACTACTGCGGCTAATGTATGTATAAACATACAGTTATCTCTTTTCTTTCAACCACGTGCATTGACAATGCGCTTCAAGTGACACTTTGTTGCCTAATTGCTCAGTTGTTTATAGTTGGATTTTTATGCAACTTTCATGGTAGTTTGATATAATTTGTCTTTAAACGAATCTTAAATTACAACACTGTACGATGAGGACAAATGCCTTAAAAACGGCATCGAAATTGAAAATTTTATTTTTTTTCTTGTGGAAAAAGGGGGCGTGACTCGGCTGTTGATGCTGATCAAGAATATATATACTTTATGGGGTCGGAAAAGCTTCCTTCTGCCTGTTACGCACATTTGGCTTCTGACAAACCTAATAGACCCCTATACTCTTTTTAAGAGTACGGGGTCTAAAACTGAATCTAGTATTCCTTTAAAAATTAAAAAAAAAATTGTAATCTAGTGGGCTGTTTAAAATATAGCCGAATGCAATTGATTGCAATTATTGAAGAAGTGTATTCGCGAAACTTGTTTGCAACAATGTGCATCTTTTAGAAAGGCTTCTAGATTAAAAAATTTTTATTTTATTTGTTTATAATAGATAATGAAAGGTTGTTACCTCCACTAAGAAGAAGTGCATTCACAAAACTCCTCCATCTCCTTATCCTCATCCTCCTTCTTCTCCTCCATTACAATTTTTTCTTGGGAACACTGAGTGAAAGACAAAACGATGATCTATTGATTGGTGAATAATAATACCACTACTATTAAATTACTTCTTAATATGAAATACGTGGTAAGGGGGTAATTGGTCCAGGGCCTCCACCCGTTCCTTCTTACTCTTCGTCGGAACTCTGCGGAATTGAATGCAATGCGCGTAATTTGGGGAAAGTGAAACAAAAATGCGACGCAGGCAAAAATTTTTTTAAAAAAATGGCGCGATTTGACAACTGCATTATTGCAGGTGCATTTTTTTCAAAAGCTTACTAGATTCAAAGCGTTTTCTCATAATTTTAAAAGGTAACTAGATTAAAAAAAAGTTTTTTTCAAGAACTTTTAAACTGCTTTTAAAAAATAACCATAAGAGACCGCCAAAAGTTTTTAATGACGTTCGTCTGGAAAAGTCGCGGTCCATGGAGGATTTTTTTTTCATAATTTTTGGGGTTGAGGCCCTTATATTAGACAATTACCAAGGTTAGTATTTGGTAAAGATAGTTATAGTAGTTTCCAAGGTGTTATGAAAATGGTTTTTCACAATTTGCGGAGGCGTTCTGGAACGTGACAACAATTTGAAATAAACTTCATCTGAGTAGTATGTAAGAAATGCTTATAGTAATATAGTAGCATAAGATATTATACCAGGTAACCCTTGCCTTACATACGTGGTGTAACTACGTTTGCTCATGCGGCGTGCAAGATACAGTACAGCACTGGAGTACATGGTGTACAGGGTGTACAAAAACGCAGCCCCCGAATACCGAACGACTTCGCCGCGCTGGCACAACTGACGCAGATGGCCACCGAGTTCAAAAACAGGAAGGCAAGCATGCAGACTTTTTGCAAGAAAGTGCAAGTGTTTTTCTGTCAGTCCTGCGGCAGCAGGTCGCGCCTCGAACCCCAACTCCAGGCGATAAGCGGCCCAATGGTGGTAAAGGAAGTCAAAATGTGGCCCAGGGTGACGGTCAGTGGCCAGGTAACGACGGCGACGCTCGATACGGGAGTGGCGTTCAGCTTTTTAAGCGAACACTGGTTGCTTAAGATCAGTGGCAAGCGGCTCAAAGCGAATACCAGGATCCACTTGCCAGACGGGTCTTCCGTAGAACTGAAGAGAGCGTTCCTGATCGACATAAGCCTCGCAGGAGAGACCACGAAGGTGGTAGTGCTTGGTATGCCCACCATGGTCGACAATGTCATCCTAGGGATGGATTTCCTGTGCAGGATGGGCACCACGATCCGCTTCGGATGCGCAAAATTACCCATGGAACTAGTACCCAACGACGATAGTGAGCCTGTCACGAAGACCATTACTCTAACGAGGGTAGTCTCGCACCCCCGAGGGGAAACCTGAGTCTCAGCGGCGTGCGAAGAGCGCGAGGAACCATGCAGACCGAATCGACCCAACGTATTGAACAAACACGAGTGCTACGGGGCAGTCCAAAATAAAACTCGAAGACAAAACAGTTAATAGAAGTAATAGAAGCAGAAGAGAAGCCGTCCCAGGCTGAGAAGGCGGAATGGCCGGCCAAGCTCGAACCTAAGGTGAGCGAGTTCTTGGAGAGGGAACTAAATTCGAAAAGCTGTCGGGAGTCTCACACATTGCGGAGCACAGCATCCGGATTAGAGACGACAAGCCGCTGAAGCAGCGGTACTACCCAAAGAACCCGGCGATGCAGAGGGTGATTGACGAGCAGGTAGACGAGCTCATCCGAGCAGGTGCCACCGAGAGGTCCCGTAGTCCCCACAGTGCTCCGATAGTCTTGGTCGGGAAAAATAATAGCGAGTGGCGAATGTGCTTGGATTACTGGCTGCTCAACGCGCCCTCCATCCCGGATGCTTATCCAGTCCCTCGGATAAATCATATCCTCGCTTTTACCGTGCCAGGTAGAGAACTGTTCCAATCGCGAGTCGCAATCCCATTCTGTCTGCATTCGGCGGGACCCACATTCCAGAGAGCTTTAGACACCGTGATACAACCAGTGATGGAGCCTTACGCCTTCGCATACCTCGACGACATCGTGGACGACAGGAGGCACGAAGGAGCAGCCCGTCGCGAACCTGAAGGAGGTATTTCGGCGAGTTAGGGCTGCTAACCTGAGGCTAAACAGGAAAAAATGGCGTAGCGTACGCCAGCCAGAAGCTGTTGGCTGCGTAGAAAAATTACTCGGCGACGGATAAGGAGGGCCTGACGATAGAATGGGCCATCAGGGAGATACAATTTTACCTGAAGGGCTATCGTTTCGAAACCCAAAAATGGGTCAACTCTATCGATAGTCCATCCAGAAGAATAGCGAGGTGGGCCCTGGAGTTGCAACAGTTCCAGTTCGACGTCACGTACCGTAAGGGTAAGCAGAACGATGTGGCAGATGCACTTTCAATGCAGCCCCTGGAGTCGTGCCAACGACCGGCAGCTGAGCAGCCGCAGTGCGACTGTATAAAGAAGATGCGTGAGAAGATCAAGATTCAACCAGAAAAATTCCCGGACTACGTTGGGGAGAGCAGTCAGTTGTATAGGAACCTTGGGCAAAGGATCGACGATGAAGAGTTCATTTCCTGAAAGCTGTGTGTGGCAAAGGACCAAAGGAAGAGAGTGTTGGAAGAATGTCACGGCGGCTCTACCGCCGGACACCAAGGGGTGAGAAAGACAGCGTCAAGATTGGCACAACGATACTACTGGCCTGTCATGTTCAGAGAGGCGATCACGTATGTAAAATGTTGTGAATTTTGTCAAACGTGTGAAGACAATAATCGCGGAGTTCATCGAAGGGCATGACGGCTTGGGGGACGAGCAACTACCAGAGATAGCGCTTGCGATCAATTGCAGTGTGGCGGATTTAACCGGATTAAGCCCGTCTTTCCTCGTGTAAGGCTAAGAACCTCGCTTACCTATATGAATAAGTGACCCCCTTGAGCCCGCAGGATAAAGAGATGAAGCTGAGGGAAATCTTTGAAGTCGTTCGGATTAATTTGCAGAAAGTGTCGGTGGACAAGTGCGACATTACAATTTCCGGAGACGGGAATGGCGACCAACTGTCGGAGCGGAAGTCATGATGAGCCGTCAAGTAGTAATGTAAAAGACCCGGAGTATCTTAGGTCCGATCCCGACTATAAGGGGTATGAGGAGACGCGTTTCCAGCAAACCGTCATGCAGACGACGTCGTATATTTGCGTTTCTCTGCCGAACGCAATGCAGATGGTGGAAACGAGGACGACGACGATCCTAGTGCATATGCCTGGGATGCAACCGTCCCCCACCGTACACCACGCCAGACGAGCAGGTCAGCGAGATGGAAGGGGTAGAGGACGCGGCCGAGGTCGAGACGAGCCTAGAACACAACAGCACGCGTAGGGAGCCCCAGGCCCGCGGAGACGATTAGCCGCTTGTCCTACGTCACTAACAACAAGAGGTGGAAGCTGGACGCCGAGACCCCGTTCTCGAACACCAGGATCAGGTTCACATCAAGTGTGGAGGATAGACGGAAGTGGAGCAACCTGGTAGACAGAAACAGCGAAGTCGCTTTCGAGTCGTCAGCGGGGATCGGGCGTTCTCCGTCACAGTTACGGCCGCAGGAGCCGTAAAAGTAACCCTGGTGAGAAAGTGTGGCGGGTTGGTGTAAGGCGGGGCCCCAATTCCACCTTACATTTTTTTAAAGTATATAAGAAATATTTGTAGTATATAAAAAACCATTTGTAGTATGTAAGGAATTACAATGAACTTATCTGATAAGTTATCGATTCTAAAAAGTATTTTTGTTTGTTTCTTCGATAGGAGTTAGGCTGGCGGCGCCCTCGCGCTACTCGATCGAGAGCTTCGTCACCACTTTTGGCATCGGCTCAAAAAGACAACAGACGTGTGTTTAAGGGGGTAGTAAAGTTAATTCGGTGCAAATTAGGCCTGTTTTTTGGAATTTTTTTAGCCGACACAGTTGATTTATTTAAAATTTTAAGTTTACTAAATTATAATGTAATGTTTAAAGAATATTATGCTAAATATTTTATTAATTTTGATGACGTCATGAGTCGGTGGCAGCGAATCTGCGCGGGCGCTTTAACAAAAAGGTCGTTTGCGGTGTCCCTCATAGCGCAACATTGGATCAACAAAAATTTTAAAATCAAATTGATTTCAATAGTTAATGAATTTTCGCAGGTAATGACCTCGACTTTTTTTTCTTTTTAACTTTTTAATTTTTTTACAGCCTTTTAAAGTCAAAACAGCGATTTTTTATCAAAAAAAATCGCAAATTTTAATTTTTTTAAATATGTTAAAAATAAAAAATAAAAAAAACTCGACGTCATTACCTGGTCAATAAAGTTGAGAATTTTTGTAAAAAATTTGAAAAGAATCGGTTCAGTAGATTTTAAGCTAGAGTGGACACCGACCTTGAAAAGGGCAAGTGTGGGAAAACGAGTTTAAAGATTTTCGGCAGCGTGTAATCCGACTGCAGAGGAGCAAACTAAACCATTTGTATCTTTGTCAATTTAACTCCGATCGACTTCAAATTTTCACACAATAATCTTAAGACATTCCTGAGTAATATAAAAAAATAAAAATAAAATGACAAAAGAAAAATTTAAATACTTTACTACCCCCTTAAGTGCGGGCAGAAGTAAAACGAAATAACTGTAAGTAGCACCGTTATGTAACACATGCCGTAACACATGCATCAAAAGTGTTTGAATTAGAGATGGGCATGGGCCGTGCGTTTAAAAAAAACAAGTAAGAAAGGCTACGGTCGAGCGCGCCGACTGTAAAAGACCCCGTACTCTCCTTGTATTCGAAATTAATATTTGAATACGACTGTAATTTCAAATTTAAGTTTTAAATTTAAATTAAAAAAAAAAAAGTCACTGATGAGAATCGAACCTGCGCTATCAGACTCAGGTTCCAGAACATGCAGCAACCCTACTAGTTGCGCCACTCCATACACTCGACATCAACCACAACCCAACCCTGTTGCACTAGTTAATATTTTATATTTACTTTTTTTTTATACCCTTGCAGAGGGTATATTGTTTTTGTCACGATGTTTGTAACGCATTGAAGGAGGCGTGGCAGACCCCATAAAGTATATATATTCTTGATCAGCATCAACAGCCGAGTCGATATAGCCATGTCCGTCTGTCCGTCTGTTTCTATGCGAACTAGTCTCTCAGTTTTAAAGCTATCGTGATGAAACTTGGTACACATGTGTATTCTCTCTGCACGCAGTTCATATGTTAAAATCGGCCAGATCGGATCACTATATCATATAGCTCCCATAGGAACAATCGGTTAAAAAAAAAATTTTTTTTGAGCTAGCTCCACCAAACTCAGCCTATATGCATTTAGTACTAAATCCCACGTGCAAACCAAATTTCATCCAGATCGGACCACTATATCATATAGCTGTCATAGGAACAATCGGTTAAAAATGCCAAAAATGCTTAGTATGAAAATTTTCAGTGTCTCTTGAACGATTTGAACCAAATTCTCGCAATATGCATTCTTTACCATTTTCCATCAGCTGACCAAATTTTATCCAGATCGGACCACTATATCATATAGCTGCCATAGGAACAATCGGTTGAAATGCTTAGTATGAAAATTTTCTATGTCTATTGAGCGATTTCATCCAAATTCACGCAATATGCATTTGGTATCATTCCCAATGTGTTGACCAAATTTCATTCAAATCGGACTACTATATCATATAGCTGCCATAGGAACAATCGGTTGAAATGCTTAGTATGAAAATTTTCTATGTCTATTGACCGATTTTAACCAAATTCGCACAATGTGCATTTATTATCATTCCCTATATGCTCGAAAAAGTTCATTCAAATCGGACTACTATATCATATAGCTACTGTTGGAACAATTAGCAATTAAAACAAAATATGCGTGTCTGCAAGGGTATTTAATCTTCGGCACGCATATTGCGTTAATTTTATTTTTATCGGTAATTGTTCCAACAGTAGCTATATGATATAGTAGTCCGATTTGAATGCAATTTTGTGAGCATATAGGAAATAATAATAAATGCATATTTTGTGAATTTGGTTAAAATCGATCAACAGACATAGAAAATTTTCATACTAGGTATTTCAACCGATTGTTCCTATGGCAGCTGTATGATATAGTAGTCCGATTTAAATGAAATTTAGTCAACACATTGGGAATGATAACAAAAGCATATTGCGTGAATTTGGATGAAATCGCTCAATAGACATAGAAAATTTTTACAGGAAGCATTTCAACCGATTGTTCCTATGGCAGCTATATGATATAGTGGTCCGATCTGGATAAAATTTGGTCAGCTGATGAAAAATGGGAAAAAAAAAGCATATTGCGAGAATTTGGTTCAAATCGTTTAAGAAACACTGAAAATTTTAATACTAAGCATTTTCAGCCTTTTTAACCGATTGTTCCTATGACAGATATATGATATAGTGGTCCGATCTGGATGAAATTTGATTTGCACGTGGGATTTAGTACTAAATACATATAGGCTGAGTTTGGTGGAGTTAGCTCAAAAAAAAATTTTTTTTGAACCGATTGTTCCTATGGGAGCTATATGATATAGTGATCCGATCTGGCCGATTTTAACATATGAACTGCGTGCAGAGAGAATACACATGTGTACCAAGTTTCATCACGATAGCTTTAAAACTGAGAGACTAGTTCGCATAGAAACAGACGGACATGGCTATATCGACTCGGCTGTTGATACTGATCAAGAATATATATACTTTATGGGGTCTGCCACGCCTCCTTCAATGCGTTACAAACATCGTGACAAAAACAATATACCCTCTGCAAGGGTATAAAAAGTATATTAGAAAATTTCACTGTCGGGAACTGAACGTGCGAACTTATACTTAACTTGCTAAAAACGCCGCAGCACTACTAATTGCACCACCACCTTTAAGATATAATAGTGCTAAATTAAAAATTAAAAAAAAGAAAACAAGAAAAAAATGTTATCTTCGGCACGCCGAAGATTAAATACCCTTGCAGCGTAAAAAATAATATTAGAAAATTTTTACAAATTCGTTGAGTTGGATCGGTATTTACTAATACCTTATACCTGGTTGTAAATTTTAAAAGTGGTCATCCCTCCAATATTTTTATTGGCTTAATATACAAAGTCTATTAATGCATGAATATGGAATTACCTAGTAAAATCATATAGGTTTAATTGATTTAAGTTTGTTTAATTAACTCACAAAATTTATTAATACTAAATAAAATAAAAATATGTGACATAGTAGTCCGTTTAAAATCGATCAACAGACAGAAAATATTCATACTAAGTATTTCAACCGATTGTTCCTATGGCAGCTGATGGAGCGATTTCAACCAAATTCACGCAATATGCATTTGTTATCATTTCCAATGTGTTGACCAAATTTCATTCAAATCGGACTGCTATATAATTTATTATAATTCTCCATATGCTCACAAAATTTCATTCAAATCGGACTACTAGATCATATAGCTACCGATGGAACAATTAGTGATTAAAATAAAACAAGAAAGAATGCTATAGTCGCCCCGCGACTTTAGGATACCCGTTACTCAGTTTCAATATGTAATTAAAAATGGGTAATGATAATAATATTAGTGCAATAGTTTAGGGGATGGCTAAGATAGCTGGGAAAACACAAAAAATTTTCACACAAATTTATGATCAGAGCATATTTTTGACCGACTGTTCCTATGGGAGCTATACGATATAGTTGTCCGATTTGATAGAAACTCAGTCAGTATGTTTATTTTATTGATAAATATATTCTGTGTCAGTTTCATTAAGATAGTTTGGTAAATACAAAAAGTGTTCATACAAACTAATACTAGGAGTGAACTTTTGACCGATTGTCTCTATGGGAGCTATACGATATAGTAGTCCGATTTGGATCAAACTTGGTCAGATTATGTACGCCATCCCATGTGAATTTGGTTCGGATAACGTAACTAACAAAAAAAATTTCTATACTAAAACATGCTACTTTTAGCTGCTTTTACCTTTATATGAACATAGAACGCCCTAAAGTCGGCGTGTCCAAAAACAAAAACAAACTTGTACTGCTTGCAAATTGTATCTTTCATTTGCGACCTCTCGGGTCTTTCTAGCTCTTATAGTTGCTGAGATCCTTTTGTTCATACAGACGGACGGACGGTCAGACGGACGGACGGACAGACGGACGGACGGACAGACGGACATGGCTATATCGACTGGGCTGTTGATGCTGATCAAGAATATATATACTTTCCAACGACTACAATATACCCTTGTACTCTACGAGTAACGGGTATAATTAACGCAATATGCGAGTCTGCAAGGGTATTGAATCTTCGGCTAGCCGAGGATAACCTTTTTATACTCTGCAAGAGTATATTGGGTTTGTGCAAATGTATGTAACAGGCAGAAGGAGGCGTGGCAGACCCCATAAAGTACATATATTCTTGATCAGCGTCACAAGCCGAGTCGATATAGCCATGTCCGTCTGTCCGTCTGTCTGTCTGTCTGTCCGTCTGTCTGTCCGTATGAACACACAGATTTCAAAGATGGTAAGAGCTACAAGTTCGAATTCGGTCTCTAACGACTCGATATTTAGTCAGTCAATACAACAATCTTTTTTTTTTTTATGCCACGCCCCATTCGCCCACAATGAGCAAAAAACTAGACATACCTCGGAAAAAATTTATGTTTTCGGCTAATATCTCAGTAACTATGGCACCTAGGAATACCAATTTTGGTACACGTGTTCCTAGATAATGTATGATTCGTTTGAAGACGTATCATGTCAAACCCTCCTGAAAGTTTCAAAAAAATCCGACCATAAACAAGAAAGAAATGAAGCAACAGAGATTTTACTCGAGAGCAATAAGTGCGAGGGAGACAGCGCTAGTCGTGCCGACCAATAGTATTCATACACACATATTTATGTGCATACATTTAACGTCAAACGAATTTGTATGTACATACAGACAAACACATGTATGTTTGATGATGCTTAGCTATTTTTTTGTTTTAACGTTTTCTAATACAAGAACTATCTATTGTAATATCCGGATACCGATTTAAGCATTGTAATTGGGAATAAAAGCAGAGAGTATTATACAGTCGGGCGTGTTCGACTGTATTTTTCTTTCTTGTTATACTCTCTGCAAGAGTATATTGGGTTTGTGCAAATGTATGTAACAGGCAGAAGGAGGTGTGGCAGACCCCATAAAGTATATATATTCTTGATCAGCATCACAAGCCGAGTCGATATAGCCATGTCCGTCTGTCTGTCTGTCTGTCCGTCTGTCTGTCCGTATTAACAAACAGATTTCAGAGATGGTAAGAGCTACAAGTTCGAATTTGGTCTCTATCGAATCGATATTTAGTCAATCAATACAAAAATATTTTTTTTTTTTTGATGCCACGCCCCATTCGCCCACAATGAGCAAAAAATTAGACTTACCTCGGAAAAAATAGATGTTTTAAGCGAATATCTTAGTAACTACGGTACTTAGCAACACCAATTTTGGTATGCAGGTTCCTAGAGACAGTATAAATGCATTGCCATTTAAAATTTTTAGCTGCCACGCCCCCTTTTTCCGTAAGAAACAAATAAAACTTTTCAAACTTGCATGCTGTTTTAACCGATGACGATACCGGATACCGATTTTAACATTATAATTGGGAATAAATGCAGAGAGTACTATACGGTCGGGCGCGCTTGACTGTACTTTTCTTTCTTGTTTCTTTTTTTTTTGTTCGTTCTGGTTAGTGTTTTTCTGGGTTTTCCTAACCCTAAATTTTTGAAATACTTCAACTAATAAAACTTAACTTAAAACTTTTTTGTTTTTAAATTTAATTTTAATCTTATTTTTCAAATTTTTTGTTTATTTTAAATTACATTAATTTAATTTATTTTTGGTGTTGTGTCGACTGCTCATAGTCTGACAATAAATAAATAAAAATCAATGTTGTTGAAAGAAATCAATAGCAATTTTAAAATGATAGAATTAAAGAAAAGGGGTTAGTTTGAATAAAAACTGACAAATAAACAAACTTATGGACCTTGCGTTATCGACTCAGCTGTTGAGGGTGATCCCAAATATATGTAACAATGAATCTTTATTTATTATATGTAAAGATAATGTGTTAAACAGAATAATAATAATATTGATTGAAAATAAGAATCGTCTTTTACAACTTTTAAACGCATTGGCTACTTTTCCACTCTTGGCCCTGCTGCGTACGTCTTGCTTCTTCGCTTATTATTTCCAACTAACTCTTGACTCCCTTGTGTTGCCACATCGCTTGCTTATTCCTTTAGGGATGCCATTGCTTAGTGCATGCCACAGTGACATTCTACATATATACTCTTCCATAAATAACTGACTAAGTTGACGGACAGCTAGTTCTTTCATGTAAATGGCTCACCTGTATCACTTGAGTAGAGTATGGGCGGCGGTATATTGGCATCCCCGAAATTTCGGTGTCTCGGGTACTTGGTTTTACTAAAGAGATGTAATACCATGCAGATCAGACCCGCCAGCACCGCAATTCCTGTTGAAACGCCCAATAAGGTTGGCAAATCAGAGCTAAGCTCACTCAGATCTGCAATGAATCCAAATGAAAGCTATGATTAATGATAAATCGAAGTGACCCAACTCACCTGGTGTACAGAATATACGTCTTGTGGGCTTCGTATAGCTAACCGAGTGGAATCCGTTGGCACATTGGCAAATCGCATTATGCCGCACCTGAACACAAAGAGAATTCTCATCGTTGTAGAGGCATGTCTCATCGTAGAAACATTGATCGCCAAGTTTTTTAGCTGTAATTGTTATTACCAAAGAATTTATTTAGATAATTTTTTGAACCTAATGTTAAGTTTTAGCTAAAACAACCGGCCTTAAAAATAAACAAGTACTGCGCAAAGGGTTATTGAGAAACTAAAGTAAAATTTAGTGGTGCTATACTACGATTTGTCTAAAGATAAGTGGTTTCGTTTGTTCCAAAATAAGAACTTACGTTTGGCACAACCCTTTAATAGTCCCAATTGCACCGGGTAATTGCGCTCACAGCTGCAGGTTTGCGTCTCTTTTTCACAGGTAACGTGCAACAGTTTCGCGTCACACTTCAGCTCATTGCAAGGTGCTCCAATGTATTTACCTTTAGCTGAAACCAAATAAAATTTTTAAACTAAATTCAAATATTGGTGGCTAAATTCAGTAAATAAACCTAATCGATTAATTATTGTTATACTGTCTGCAAGAGTATATTGGGTTTGTGCAAATGTATGTAACATGCAGAAGGACGCGTGGCAGACCCCATAAAGTATATATATTCTTGATCAACGTCACAAGCCGAGTCGATATAGCCGTGTCCGTTTGTCTGTCCGTCTGCTGTCTCTCTGTCCGTATGAACAAGCAGATTTCGGAGATGGTAAGAGCTACAAGTTCGAATTTGGTCTCTATCGAATCGATATTTAGTCAGTCAATACAAAAATCTTTTTTTTTTCGATGCCACGCCCCGTTCGCACACAATGAGTAAAAAACTGGACACACCTCGGGAAAAATAAATGTTTTCGGCGAATATCTCAGTAACTATGGCACTTAGGAATACCAACGCAGGTATGCAGGTTTCTGTAGACAGCATAAAAGCAATGACATTAAAAATTTTGGGCTGCCACGCCCCCTTTTTCCGTAAGAAATAAAAACAAGTAAGAAAGGCTACAGTCGAGCGCACCGACTGTAAAAGACCCCGTACTCTCCTTGTACTCAAAATTAATATTTGAATGCGACTGTAATTTAAAATTTAAGTTTTAAAATAAAATTTAAAAAAAAATTAAGTTAGTGATGGGATTCGAACCCGCGCTATCTGAAGCAGCATAACATCTTTCAACCCTACTAGTTACACCACACCATTCATTTTGTACAAATACGATTATTTTCATTTATATATAAAAAAGCAGTTAAATAAAAAAAACAAGTAAGAAAGGCTACAGTCGAGCGCGCCGACTGTAAAAGACCCCGTACTCTCCTTGTATTCGAAATTAATATTTGAATACGATATAATTTAAAATTTAAGTTTTAAAATAAAATAAAAAAAAAAATTTTAAATCAAGCCAATGATGGGATTCGAACCCGCGCTAACTGACGCAAGTTCCATAACACGCTGCAACCCTACTAATTGCATCACACCATTCATTTTGCACAAATACGATTATTTTCATTTATATATATTAATGTAGTTATATATATAAAAAAAAAAATTAATAAATAAATAAATTAGTTACGGGTTTGAACCGAAGACCATTGGTTTAGAAAGAAATACCCCCTTCACCTAGGCCACACTCCGTTCGGTAACTGTCTTGACTAATAAAGGTGAACATAGAGTTATCTCTTTACTTTCAACCACGTGCACATAAATTACATTTATTAAATTTTACAAAGTAAACGCCAAACGACTAACCGTAACCCTACACTGTTGCACCAGTTAATATTGTATATTTACATTTTTGTTTAAAATTTAAAAAAGTACATTAACAAATTCCACTTTCGGGAATTGAACCTGCGAACTTATACGCAACTTGCAGAACACGTTGCAACCCCATCAGTAGCACCACGCCCCACATTTGACACATGTCCGATTATTTTCATTTACATATAATAATGTTGTTATATAACAAGTAAAAAAAAAAAAATTAAATTTCCCCGAGTCTGTGCCGGGGTTCGAACCGCAGGTCTTGTGTTTACATACAAGGAGCCTCTACTACCTGGGCCACGCTTCCTTTGCAAACTTCTGCGGCTAATGTATATATAAACATAGTGTAATTTCTTTTCTTTGCATTTCTTTGTGCATTCACAATGCACTTCAAGTGATAATTTGTTACCTAATTGCTCAGTTGTTTATAGTTGGATTTTTATGCAACTTTCAGGGTAGTTTAATATAATTAGTCTTTAAACAAATTTTTAAATTACAATACTGTAATATATTAGCAAATGCTTTAAAAACGGCATGTAAATTTTGAAAAGTTTTTTAGTTCTTGTGGGAAAAGGGGGCGTGGCAGACCAAAACTTTTAATGACGTTGCATTTGTGCTGTTTCTAGGAACCTGCGTACCAGAATTGGTGTTCCTAAGTGCCATGGTTACGGAGATATTCGCAGAAAACATCAATTTTTTCCGTGTGGCCCTGATTTGAAATAAACTTGATCTGCGTACATCATAGACGGACTTTCATTTAAAAATTTGGTGTCTCTAGCTCTTGTAGTTTAAAAGATCCAGGTGTTCATACAGACGGACAGACAGACGGACGGACGGACAGTCAGACATTGCTATATCGACTCGGCTGTTGATGCTGATCAAGAATATATATATTTTATAGGGTCGGAAAAGCTTCCTTCTGCCTGTTACGCACATTTCGCTTCTGACAAACCTAATAGACCCCTATACTCTTTTTTAGAGTACGGGGTCTAAAAATTTCATACTTGCATTCCGTTTTAAAGGCATTTGTTCTTATCGTACAGTATTATTATTTAAAATTCTTTTGACGACTAATTATATCAAACGAAAGTTTCATAAGAAACTGACCATAAACAAAATAGAAAACAAGAAAGAAAAGTACAGTCGAACACGCCCGACCGTATAATACTCTCTGCTTTTATTCCCAATTATAATGCTTAAATCGGTATCCAGATATTACAATAGATAATTCTTATATTAGAACACGTAAAAACAAAAAAAAAAGCTAAGCATAATCGAGCATACATGTGTTTGTCTGTATGTACATACAAATTCGTTTGACGTTAAATGTATGCACATACATACATATGTGTGTAGAATACTATTGGTCGGCACGACTAGCGCTGTCTCTCTCGCACTCATTGCTCTCGAATAAAATCTTTGTTGCTTCATTTATTTCTTGTTTATGGCCGGATTCTTATGAAACTTTCTGGAGAGTTTGACATGATACGTCTTCAAACGAATCATAAATAACAACACTGTACGATAAGAATAAATGCTTTATAAACGGCATGCAAGTTTTAAATTTTCTTTTAATTCTTGCAGAAAAAGGGGGCGTGGCTGCCCAAAATTTTTGATGTCATTGCATTTATGCGGTCTCTTGGAACACGTGTACCAAAATTGGTATTCCTAGGTGCCATAGTTACTGAGATATAAGATAACAAGCAATTTAGTTTATATTTGAGCGCAATGAGTGCGAGATAGGCAGCGCGCCAATTGTATACACAAATGTATGTGCATACATTTAACGTCAAACGAATTTGTATGTGCATAGAGACAAACAGATGTATTCTCTATTACGCTTAATTATTGTTTCTTTTAACGTTTTCTAATAGCTATTGCAATATCCGGATACCAATTTTAACATTATATTGGGAATAAAAGCAGAGAGTATTACTATACTTTTCCTACTTATTGTGTTAATAGAATAAAGATTGTTTGGTTAAAACTCACCTGACTTATTATTAATCAAGGCCTCTATATCGTCTATATCATCTGGATAACTGGCATCGTAGTCATCTTCAGGCAGTTGGGTGACATCGCGTTTCTCATTTTGTGCGTTTTGTTGTTGGGATTGACTTAGAGTTAAAGATGTTGTTAGATTAGACATGGCTGTGGTTGTGCTTGTTGTTGTTTTTGTTGTAATTACTGTTCCTGTTACTGCAAGCCCGGTAGCAGCTGAGGCATGCAACATTAGGTAGCCATAGATGAGCACAGCCAGTGTTAGATAATGTCCATTGCCTTGGCACAGTTGCAGCCACCCCAAAAGATCCATACGAGTTCTATTGATGTTGCTGCTGAAAGTCTGTTGTAGCTTATTGCTGTTGTTGTTGTTGCTGGAAGTGGGTGTGTCTATGGCCAGCTGCAGCGCCGTCAGTTGCAAATGCTGCAGTAGACGGTGCAATGTTAACTTCGCCATTTTGTCATTTTGTGGCAGTTGCCTCAATACGTTCCAATTTCTATTTCAATTTAAATAAAATTTCTCCATTTTCAGCTTATTTAACGATATGTGATATGTTTTTTGGGGTTTCTTTCTGGTTAGAATTTATAGTATATTTAATATGTTATAATGTAGCTTTTATTTGCTTGTTTTTGTTGCGGTTCTCATCGAATTTCTTTCCTTTTTTCCGATTTGATTGTGTGCTTGGCAAATGGCCATAAAGTATCACACATTACGTATACGTAAAACACAAATTACGTACGAGTCATGAAGGCTGCACGCAGCGTTGCTGTTGCTATTGCAAAACAAGTTTTTCCTGGATGACGTTGTTGTTTGCCGTTATTGTTGTTGTTGTTGCCGTTGTTCGCCTCCTGCGCTGCATGATAATTTTATGGAATTTGCTCTTACGGCAAAATCGTTCGTGTTGCGGTTATCATCGTTAGAGCTTTAGCTCTTTTTTAGATTTTCAACTTTGGGCGAGTTTTACGATTAGTCCCTTTCTACTGCATGACCCAAAAATGTAAAACATCTAATAAAAACACACACTCAAAACGCGTAGCATGCAACTTTAAGTTCTTGTTACTTTTATTTTGGATTTGAATTTAAATTTCACGTTTGTTTTACATTGTAACACGAAATTTCCGAAGTCTCTGTGTATTGGAATCAAAAACTGAAAATATAACATTAAAAAATAGTTTTAAGGATGAGCTAAATACGCAATACTGCATCGAGATTATAATTGACGTTTTAGAAAAAGAATCCTGGATAAATATCAAAGATTAAAAAACATTTTATCGTCTGTTAAAAACACAATTCATGTTACACATTATACAAATATTCACTCAAAAGGCTATTGAACCTTTATTTATAACAATATGCGGGTTGTTTCTGCTTAACAATTTAGCAATGAGTTGGATATCTACGATTAGTAAACGTACATGAAAGCGCTTTGAGTAATTTTAAAATCAGTTTGCTTTAAGAAAGTGAAGCATGAAGTCAATGATTTTGCTGCTGACTGAACTGTGCTATGTCCTTGCTCAGGAGGAGCTGACTGAGGAATTGATAGTTAAAGAGATCCTTTCTGAAGAACTTTGGGAATCCTTCAAAGTAAACTATGAGAAATTCTAAGAAGAATACAATGAGGAGCTACACCGAAAGCAGGTCTTCAAAGACAACATGGTCTTGATCAATAAGCACAACCTACGATACAAAGCTGGCAAGGAGTCTTACATCATGGGTGTGAATGAATTCACAGATTTGCTACACGACGAATTCTTAGACCTGCTTACAGACAGTCAAGACAGAGCAGAATTCCGAAGTGAATACCTATATATCCCCGATTTAAGCGCCGATCTGCCGGAGAGTGTGGATTGGCGAACAAAGGGAGCTGTGAGCGGAGTAAAGCATCAGCATAACTGTTCCTCTGGATGGGCTTTTGCTGCTGTGGGCACCTTGGAAAGCCTACATTTTTGAAGACCAAGAAACTTCTAGAATTTTCCGCTCAGAATCTACTTGACTGCACCAGTCTAGTGCCCTACAACAATCATGGCTGCGAAGGCGGCACACCTGGGGAAGCCCTGCGATATGTCACGCAGATTCATGGCATAAACACATGGCTTACCTATGCCTACGAAGGTCATGCAAGTAAATGTCGATTCAAAAGTCATCGGATTGGAGTGATTATTCAGGGAAGTGTGACAGTCAAGTCAGCAAACGTGACTGCCCTGGAGCAGGCTGTGGCCAAGAAAGGTCCTATTGCCGTGACCATAGATGCCACAAATCTGCAGCATTATCAGAGCGGATTGTATAACACACCCTGCACAGAGCCACCACGGACTCATTCGGTTTTACTCGTTGGCTACGGCCAAGATCCCAAGAGAGGCAAATTCTGGATCCTTAAAAACTTCTGGGGCAGCTGGGGGAGAAGGGCTACTTCCGCATGTCACGCAGAAGCAGCAACCTATGCGGTATTGCCAACTTCGCTGTTTTTATACTCTCTGCAAGAGTATATTGGGTTTGTGCAAATGTATGCAACAGGCAGAAGGAGGCGTGGCAGACCCCATAAAGTATATATATTCTTGATCAGCATCACAAGCCGAATCGATATAGCCATGTCCGTCTGTCCGTCCGTCTGTCTGTCTGTCCGTATGAACACACAGATTTCAGAGATGGTAAGAGCTACAAATTCGAGTTTGGTCTCAATCGACTCGATATTTAGTCAGTCAATACAAAAATCTTTTTTTTTCGATGCCACACCCCATTCGCCCACAATGATTAAAAAACCCGTCACACCTCGGAAAAAATCTATGTTTTCGGCGAATATCTCAGTAACTATGGCACCTAGGAATACCAATTTTTACAATGTAAACAGAGAGTATAATACGGTCGGGCGTGTTCGACTGTACTTTTCTTTCTTGTTCTGTTTGTTGACTTAAATTTAATGAACTTAATTTAGCCTCAAAGCTCTGTTTATTGCGTTGGTACTACATATGATCAGTGAGTGGTGGGTTAGTTTCTGCATGAGGAAAAAAAGATAAATTTCCTGTTTATACATATGTTGAAATAATAAGAGAGAAGAGCACAATCGGGCACACCTGACCGTGTAATACTCTCTGCTTTTATTCCCGATTATATTATTAAAATCGTTATCCAGGTATTACAATGGATAGCATTTGTATTAGAAGACATTGAAATAAAAACAAGAAAAAAAGGTTATCTTCGGCTAGCCGAAAATTAAATACTCTTGCAGACACGCATATTGCGTTAATTTTATTTGTATCACTAATTGTTCCAGCAATAGCTATATGATACAGTAGTCCGATTTTAATGAAATGAAATGCCTCCTTTAATACGTTACAAACATCGTGACAAAAACAATATACCCTCTGCAAAGATATTATAATCAAACATTTGTTTGTCTGTATGCACATACATTTAAGTTTGATATTACATGTACATATGTACGTATGTATTCTTTTGTTCTGCATGGACTGAGTCCGCGGGCACCGCTGCCGCCACACATGCATCGCACACGTTCAATCAAATGTTTGTATGTTTTAGTCTCGCATGCACACATGCATTGACATTGCGCTTACACATAAACTTTGTTAATAGGTAGCTTTCTTGTTTATAGTTTGATTTTTATGCAACTTTCAGAATAGTTTTATATGATTTGTCTTCAAAATAATCATAAATAACAACACTGTTTGATCTTGTAGTTCTAGGCGATTTGAATATTGCAGGGACTACATGGATTTCATATCCTGACTCTGCCGTGTTGACCCCTACGACTCAGCACGATTTTCTTGATGAGTTCTTTGGAATTTCATTGTTTCAGATCAATGCTATTTCAAACTCTTTAAATAGAATGCTTGATCTGATTTTTGGTTTGGATCAATCCCGCTATTCTGTCTGCCACTCTTATCGTATCCTGAAGATCCCTATCACCCGACTTTGGAAGTGTTGATTGATTTACCTGCCCGGGTGACCCGTGCCAGTAGTAAATCTACTAAACGAACTCGTCAGTTTTGGAAAGCCGACTTTAACAAGTTAAATGTACTGTTATCCCAGACTGACTGGTCCCGTTCATGTGTAGAGATATGGATAGTGCAATCACAACCTTTTATTATACTTTGAATTCCTTGATTGATGTCCGTGTTCCGCTTTGTGTTCCAACCAGGTAAACAAGCCTTTTGGGTTTACCCGTGAGTTAACTTTGCTAAAAAATAGAAAGTCGAGATATTATAAGAGATTCAAGGAGACTGGCTCTTCCTTGTATCTCACTCGATATCTGATTGCTCGATCTGATTTCTCTTTTATAAATGACCGTTGTTATAAGGGATACCTTACTGACTGTGGTCAGCAGATCCGAAGGAATCCTAGACGGTTTTATAACTTCGTTAATTCGAAGCGTGAATCCACAACGCTCTCATCTAATGTAGTCTTTGAAAGACAAACTGCTAACTCAGTTCAGGCTATCGCCGATTTATTTGCCGATTTTTTTCAAACGACTTATAGAAAGTACGAGTATAAATCTGATTCACCTTACCCTTATCATTTAAATTCCATCAATTAAAATTTTACAAAGGTCATTATCAAAAGTTCGCTTTTATGTAATTTAAAGAATATTAAACGTGTATTTTCACCAGGACCGGACGGATTCCCAGGCTGTGTGCTGAGAAACTGTGCAGACGGCCTTTTAAAGCCCCTGTATAAATTATTTACTTTGTCCGTTGAATCATGTTGTTTCCCTGATGTTTGGAAATCATCTTATATTATTCCTCTTCACAAAAAAGGAAATAAAACCAATGTCTGCAACTATAGAGGTATTTCCAAGTTGTCTGCTATCCCCAAGGTTTTTGAGATATTAATAACTTCTCAATTACAACATTTCTGTAGATCCATAATTTCACCCTGCCCCTCCAGGTGGTGGCCCTGCCTCGGCTCCTCCAAAGATCGTTGGCGAGTTGACAATAAACTCAGCGGTGTGAGCGAGCACGTTACTCGGGTTCGAAAAACGGCAGGAAATGGCCTACTGTTGAAGTTAGACGGGAAGTGCAAAGAATCACTACAGCGGATGAAATCCGCCATTAGTGATGCGCTCGGGGATCAGTCCAAGTTCAGGGCAGTCTCGCAGGAGACTACAGTAGAGATACGTTAAATTGACTGTCTGGTCACCAGGGAGGACACTCTGGAAGCCGTTACTCCCTTTCTGAAGGCATCGTCTGATGCGATCTCGATCAGCAGGATACAAAGGCATGCAACTGGCAATTGTAAGCCTTCCGATAGATGCTGCGAACAGTGTGGTCAAGGAGGGGAAATTAAAAATCGGCTGGACCAACTGCATAGTACGAGAGAGGGCCCAACGCAAACGATGCTACAGGTGCCTCGAATTCGGTCACATCGCAAATGTTTGTAAAAACAGCATTGACCGTACGGGATGCTGCATTAGATGCGGCCAACAAGGGCACAAAGCTGCGGACTGCTCAAATGAGGCTAACTGCTTTATATGCGCAGCGGCCAATATGCGCCAAATAAAGCACCACGCTGGTAGCAGACGGTGCCCCCCGTCTGAGAACAGCGATGTTCCTCCCCAGAAGTCATGTTGAAGATCTTACAGCTCAACCTGCGCGACCGCACACAACCTTTGGTCGCAAACAGTACGCGAGCAGACTGCTGCAGACATGCTGAAGGTAGAGTCTAAAATGGCACTATTGGAGCATCCGGACACTAAGGGGTTCAGCGTATGCATCAAGAACGGCGTGTTTCCCAGTCCTTGGAAGACGCAGAACCTAGTCCTCATCCCGAAGCCCAACAGATCGCCCGGCGTACCTTCAGCATACAGACCGATCTGCCTCATCAATACGGCTGGCAAACTGCTAGAAAGTATTGTGTGCCACAGACTTGAAAGCGCAATCCGGCAGGGAGGGGACTGATATCACAAAGAGAGCTATAGAGGACAGTAGATGGCGAGGTGGCAAAAAAGAGTACTGCATCGTCGTCACCCTAGACGTTAAAAATGCCTTCAACTCGTCAAAATGGTCTAGTATTCTGGACGCCCTGAGAGATTTCCAAACTCTGAATTATCTTATGGAAATAGTCAGTGACTACTTCCGCAACCGCAAGCTCCGGTATAAAACGGACAATGGGATACGCACTTACTCCGTCTCACCAGGTGTCCCCCAGGGCTCAGTACTCGGCCCGCTTGTGTGGAATGCCATGTATGACGGAGTCCTCAGGCTTCAGCTCCAAGGTGGCCCTACCATAGTTGGTTTTGCGGATGATATCGCATTGGTAGCAACTGCTAAACACTTGCAGGAAGCGGAAGCGCTATGCAGTGTCTCCATCGCTGCTGTAGAGGACTGGTTAGCCAGTGTCGGTCTCCAGCTCGCGGACAGCAAAACAGAAGCAGTTCTTATAAGCAGCAGGAAGAAAGTCGAAGTGGCACATATCAACATTGATAATGCTTCCACCATCGTCTCTAGCAGGTCGCTACGATATCTTAGAGTCCTTATTGATACACGCCTTAGCTACAGAGAGTACCTGGAGTATGTCGGCAAGAAAGTGGCAGCAGTAACGCAGGCATTGAGCCGAATTATGCTCAATACAAGACAGGCCAAGACAGGGACGCAGATTACTCCTCCAAAATGTGGTCAAGGCGGCGATACTGTATGGAGCACCAATTTGGTCAAAAGCCATGCAAATACCAAGCTATAAGAGGGGACTCCTCTCTACATACAGGCTTGGAGCCCTGAGGGTGTGTTGCGGCTTTCGGACTATTTCAGAAGATGCGGCTTTGGTAATCGCAGGTATGGTGCCTCTCGACATCCTTGCAGCCGAGAGAGCGAAAGTCTATGAAGAACACCACTCCGTTGTTTCACCAAATAGACGACAGACGATACAAACAGCTACAAACGACAGCCTGCAGCATTGGCAGAATAAATGGGACGCACCAACAAAAGGCCGATGGAAGCATAGACTCATCCCGGTTGTTATCAAATGGACGAACTCGGTTTTGTAAATTTCCACCTGACGCAACTCCTTAGCGGACATGGTTGCTTTCGGAGTTATCTTCACAGATTTGGACACAACAGCGACCCACCTTGCCCGCAGTGTTTCCCAGAGTCTGAGGAAACGGCGGAGCACGTTATGTTCCACTGCGTTAGATTCTCATCGGAGAAAGTTGAACTGGAGTCAGTCATCGGCGCTGATCTTACGGCTGAAAACTTCACCAACAGGTTGTTGATAAGCCAACAATGCTGGTCAGCCGCATGCACATTTGCTGAACGCATAACGTCGTCACTTCGACGCCTCGAGAGGGAACGCAGGCGACCTAACAGCGTAGGGGCATAAAAGCCCACCTAGGAACCCGCGAAGCAATACCCCACAGTAGTACCGCGGGCCTCCTGGGACCAAAGGACACCTTCTTCAACGTTCTTTTATTTTTCCACAATCCTATGTACACACACTCTACTCTTCCCTACTTAATATACAAGAATAAACTAGACACACCTCGGAAAAAATTGATGTTTTTTGCGAATATCAAGTGTAAGAAAAGTACAGTCGAACAGTCGTATAATACTCTCTGCTTTTATTCCCAATTATAATCTTAAAATCAGTATCCGGATATTACAATAGATAGTTCTTGTATTAGACAAGTAAGAAAAGATACAGTCGAGCGCGCCGACTGTAAAAGACCCCGTACTCTCCTTGTATTTGAAATTAATATTTCAATACGACTGTAATTTAAAATTTAAGTTTTAAAAATAAATTTAAAAAAAATTTTTATATCAATTCACTGATGGGAATCGAACCCGCGCTATCAGACTCAGGTTTCAGAACATGCTTCAACCCTACTAGTAGCGCCACTCCATACATTTGACACTTGAGGAGGCAGACACACTACCGAAAGCAGGTATCGGTCTCTCGGACGAAAGAACCCAACATCTGCCTATCTCCCTGAGAACGCTATACAGCGTACTAGAGGAGAACACAAATAAGCTCGTCAACCTTAGGTGGTCGTAAGTGCCATAGTTACGGAGATATTCGCGGAAAACACCTATTTTTTTGATGTGTCTTTGGTTTTTTGCTTATTGCGTGGGCGGTAGGGGTCGTGGCACTGATTTGAAATAAACTTGATCTGCTTGCAAAAGTTACTGAATTTCTATTATACTCTCTGCAAGAGTATATTGGGTTTGTGCAAATGTATGTAACAGGCAGAAGGAGGCGTGGCAGACCCCATAAAGTATATATATTATTGATCAGCGTCACAAGCCGAGTCGATATAGCCATTTCCGTAAGAAAAAAAAAACTTTTTAAACTTGCATGCCGTTTTAAAGGCATTTGTTGTTATCGTAGAGTATTGTTATTTATGATTCCTTTGAAGACAAATAATATCAAACTATGCTAAAAGTTACATAAAAATCCAACAATAAACAACAATGCTACCGATTATAAAGTTAATATTTAGGTCAATACATGAGTGCGAGCGCGACAGAAGCATACAAGCATATACTCGAATTCTTTTGATGCATGTGTGGCGGCAATAGTATACATACACACATATATACATATATATGTGCATTCATATAACGTCAAACGAATTTGTATGTGCATAAACACAAACATATGTATGCTCGATTATAAATTGTCTTTTTTGTTGTAACGTGTTTTAATACAAGAACTATCTATTGTAATATCCGGATACTGATTTTAACATTATAATTGACAATAGAAGCAGAGAGTATTATACGGTCGGGCGCGTTCGACTGTACTTTTCTTACTTGTTACAAACTTGGTGGTTCTAGCTCTTGTAGTTTAAAAGATCCAGGTGTTCATACAGACGGACGGACGGACGGACGGACAGACGGACATGGCTATATCGACTCGGCTGTTGATGCTGATCAAGAATATATATACTTTATGGGGTCGGAAAAGTTTCCTTCTGCCTGTTACGCACATTTGGCTTCTGACAAACCTAATAGACCCCTATACTCTTTTTAAGAGTACGGGGTCTAAAAAAAACGGCATTATATATATATCCATACTAATCACCATATTATGTTTAAGGGGGTAGTAAACTTAATTCGGTGCAAATTGGGCCTGTTTTTGGGAATTTTTTAGCCGACACAGTTGATTTATTTAAAATTTTAAGTTTACTACATTATAATGTAATGTTTAAAGAATATTACGCTAAATATTTTATTAATTTTGATGACGTCATGAGCCGGTGGCAGCGAATTTGCGCGGGCGCTTTAACAAAAAGGTCGTTTGCGGTGTCCCTCATAGCGCAACATTAGATCAAAAAAAATTTTTAATCCAAATTGATTTCAATAGTTAATGAATTTTCGCTGGTAATGACCTCGACTTTTTTTTCTTTTTAACTTTTTAATTTTTTTACAGCGTTTTGAAGTCAAACAGCGATTTTTTATCAAAAAAAACCGCAAATTTTAATTTTTTTAAATATGTTAAAAATAAAAAAATTTAAAAAAAAACTCGACGTCATTACCTGGTCAATAAAGTTAAGAATTTTTGTAAAAAATATGAAAAGAATCGGTTCACTAGATTTTAAGCTAGAGTGGACGCCGACCTCGAAAAGGGCAAGTGTGGAAAAACGCGTTTAAAGATTTTCGGCAGCGTGTAATCCGACTGCAGAGGAGCAAACTAAACCATCTGTATCTTTGTCAATTTAACTCCGCAAATTATTAATATTAATGTTAAAAGAATTCAGGAGAATTCATACTCTAACAGGGAGGGAATTATGACATTAGCATCAACACCCAGACTTTCAGTTGACTTTAAAGGTTTACAATCAACTCTAATGTAAAAAATATACATTATGGGGTCTGCCACGCCTTCTTCTGCCTGTTACATGAATTTGCACAAACCCAATATACTCTTGCAGAGAGTATAACAAGAAAGAATGCTATAGTCGCCTCGCGACTTTAGGATACCCGTTACTCAGTTTCAATATGTAATTAAAAATGGGTAATGATAATAACATTAGTGCAATAGTTTAGGGGATGACTAAGATAGCTTGGAAAACAGAGACAATTTTCACACAAATTTATGATCAGAGCATACTTTTGACCGATTGTTCCCATGGGGACTATACGATATAGTAGTTCGATTTGAATAATACTCGGTCAGTATGTTTATTTTATTGATAAATATATTCTGTGTTAGTTTCATTAAGGGGTTATATACAAAGTTGGACGTCCCAAAATGAACTTTTTTTTTTATTATTACTGTGATAAATTTCATCCTGATCGGACCAGTAGTTTTCAAGATACAGCCGTTTTTCCAACGGCATTTGGTGACCGGCTAGTATCAAAACACAACTTTGAATGCGATTATCTCGGAATGACTTTTTTTCCAAAGTACTGTTACGGTGATCATGATAACTCAAAAACTTGTCAACCGATTTTCAACATTTTTTTTTCTAGTGTTCGTATTGAAAATTTCGTGTACTTGAACGATCGACTTTTTTCGAAAAAGGTTTGAATTTTTTTCAAAGTTTTGTTTTTTTTTTAACTTGACCCCAAAAACGTCGAGTTTTCATATGAACAATTTTTTTTAGTAAAAAAAATTATTTTTTTTTAAATCGGCTTCATTCAAGTTCACCAGAGAACCAGCTGTTTATCGTGGAGAATGATCACCGCAAACCTCTCGGGGCGTGACCTTTAACTCCGTCAGTTTTCAAAATTTTTTTTTAAATTAAAACTGTTTTTTTTTTCTTTAAATATGTTACTAAAGTATTGTGTTTTGCTTTTTTTTTATAAAGATTGCATAAACATTAAAAAAAAATTCACAAAGTTAGCTTACTTCACTGCCTCAACTTTGTATATGACCCCTTAAGATAGCTTGGTAAATACAAAAATAAAACATGCTATTTTTACCTGTTTTTATTTTTATATGAACATAGAACGCCCGAAAGGGGGTGTGTCCAGAAACAAAAACAAACTTGTACTGCTTGGGCATTTTATCTTTCATTTGCGACCGGGTCTTTCTCGGGTCTTTCTAGCTCCTATAGGTGCTGAAATCCTTTTGTTCATACAGACAGACAGACGGAAGGACGGACGCACATGGCTATATCGGCTGTTGATGCTGATCAAGAATATATATAATTTATGGCGTCTGCCACGCCTCCTTCTGCCTGTTACATACATTCCAACGACTACAATATACCCTTGTACTCTACGAGTAACGGGTAAAATAAGAAATACAGAAAGTGTCACAAGATTAGTTGACAGCTATACCGACCGCTGACCATTAACCCAAAGTGTCATAAGAATTGTTGACATTTATTAGCTCAATTAAACATCCATGTAAACAATCTCTGATAACCCAGTAAGTAAAACATAAGTAAAATTGGAAAGAAAAACATATTGCAAACATAAACATTTTGGCACAGCTCTTGCTGCATATTGTATACACTTAGAATTAAATAAGACGACATAAGAGATTTGATCGGAAACTTAGATTGTATAAGAGATCACTTTTTTTTGACACTCAAATAAAGTACATGTATTCGCCATAAAGCCGCTTTTAACCAATTTATTTGTATTCGCCGTAGATCCGCTTTATACATATTTGTATTCGCCGTAAAACCGCTTTATACAATAATACTCGTATTCGCCGTAAACCGCTTTATAAATATATATATTCTTGATCAGCAGAATATATATAATTTATGGGGTCGGTAACGTGTCGTTCAATGCGTTACAAACATCATGACAAAAACAATATACCCTCTGCAAGGGTATAAAAATACAAAGCATAATCGAACATATGACAATCTGTTTGTCTGCATGCACATGCATATACGTTTGACATTATATGTATGCACATATATACGTGTGTGTGTATGTATACTATTGTTTTGCCGCCACGCATGCATGATTCTGTCTCGCTCGCACCCATGCATTGGCATTTCCCTCACATATAAATTTTGTTTTGGGGGTTTTTTTTTTCTTATGAAACTTTGAGGATAGTTTGATATAATTTATCTTTAAACGAAACATAAATATCAATTTGGTACTATAAGAATAAATACCCTAAAAACGGCATTCAAGTTTATACATTATTATTTTATTCCTTGTGAGAATAGTGGGCGTGGCAGTCCAAAATTTTAAATGGGAATGTATTTATGCTGTTTCTAGGAACCTGCTGTACCAAAATTGGTATTCCTAAGAGCCATAGTTACTGAGATATTTGCTTTGAACATCTATTTTTTCGAGGTATGTCTAGTTTTTTGCTCATTGTGAGCGAACGGCGCGTGGCATCGAGAAAAAAAAGATTCTTGTATTGACTAACTAAATAGCGAGTCGATAGAGACCAAATTCGAACTTGTAGCTCTTACCATCTCTGAAATCTGTTTGTTCATACGGACGGACAGATAGACGGACAGAAGGACATGGCTTTATCGCCTCGGCTTGTGATGCTGATCAATAATACATAAACTTTATGGGATCTACCACGCCTCCATGCCTGTTACATACAATTCACAAACCCACTATACTCTTGCAGAGAGTATAAAAATCAACTCGAATGCCAAAGAGAAATTGGCTGTTATCGTATAGGTCAAGACAATGTTCAAGGTGTCCATAAAGAATTCCGAAAAATATTTTAGAATGTCACGCAATCCAAATACCCAGATTAACGAGATTTAACTGCCCATGTCCAACGTTATTTATAATGAACGCAGAAAGAAATATAAATTAAAAGATGAAGAAAGTAAAAATAACGAAATGAATAATTGTGTGTGTGTGTATAAGTGTAATTAATTAAATCGCTAAAATAATGAAGCTAAGGAGAAAAATAAACATTTTCGAAACCCCAAGAACACACACACTTCAAACACTTCAAAACTATTGATTCGTTGAAGGGTATACTGTAATCGTTGGAATAAGTGTAACAGGGAGACAGAGGCGTGGCTGATCAGCATCAGTAACCGATTCGCTATAGGCATGTTCAGCCGTCCCTCCGCCCATATGAAGAAAGAATCTTAGAAACTATAAGAGCTAGAAAGTCCCGTGAGGTAGAAAATGAAAGATGAAATACCCAAGCATTATAAGTTATATCTTCATGCAAAATTAAAAACAGGTAAAAGTAGCATATTTTGGTATAAAAAACTGTTCTGTTAGCTATGCTATCTAAGCCAAATTTAAACGGATACATACATAGCAAAGAAATACATGTACTGATCCTAACTACACTACTGTATCTATAGGATTTTTGCTTCACAAAAGTGCCACATAAATATGATCTAGAGGGAAAAATTTCTGTACTTTCCAAGCTATGAATGAAACTCATACACAATACATTTGTCAATAATATAAACGCACTGACCAATATTTATCGTAATCGGTCTACTATATCGTATAGCTGCTTACCCAGCAATCTTAATCAAATTCACTAGTACCCATTACCTAATCGATTGCACTAATATTATTATCATACCCAGTTGTTATATTATGTTATTATATTAAAACTTAGTAACAGAGATCTTAAAGTCGCTGAGCGACTATAGCATTCATTCTTATTATAGTTTTCATTTATGCGCAATTCAGCAGCAACTGGTAGTTATAATACTACACAGCAGGCATCAACAGTCTAACAGGAATAACATCAGCAAAAGGAAAAGCAGTGACTACAACAACAACAATTACAATTATTATTGCAATGAATCCATTGTTCTTCATTCAAATTCAACATCTTGATATTGCCAAAGCCAACAAAAAATCCACTGCGATGCGACAAACATAAATGACACTTCGTACCCAAGTATTTGTATAACATGCAGTGTTAAGACCAACTTAGTATCCACCACTTACCACCTTCGACTACCCATCACGCATCACCCGTCCAAGCCAAGCCAGCACCCACAAGTGGTGCTGGCCATTAAGCTGGCTTTTATATAAAATTACCAACAGTTCATAAATTAAAACATTTATCTGTTTTTGAAGAAGGGTATATTGGTATATGCAGAAAGAGGTGTGACCCATTCCATTTAGTATGTGTATTCCTTATATGGTAAAAATTATACAGTCATGTTAAAACTACTAATAAGGTTCGACTCCAGCAAATACAGAGAATCAGCAGAGAACATTATTTATTAACCTTTAAAATTTAATAGTCCATTATGAAATGGTATCATAAAGAGTTTAAATCTTAGAAGTATTCAATTATTCAGCTGTAGGTTTAGTATATTTTTAATTTTTCTTTAGCCATTTTTGTGTTTAATCTAGCTGTTGTACCCGATGAATCTCTGGCTAAAACACAGCCTATAATTCAGCAACCAGTCCCTCTATCCCAATCCCAATCCCACTCCATTCCCTTTCCCTTTGTCCTTGTCTGACACCCCTTGAAGGACCCAGGCAATTGCTGGGGCCCTTTCCAAATCGTCAGCTGCCAACTGTCAACCGGTCCTACCTCCCCTTCCCTTAGTTGACTTAGCTTCGTATATTCGTAGCAAAGTGTAACAACAAACTGAATCATCATTTCAGTTGCTGCTCTTTATTCCCGGTATCCTGGGTAACTTGGGTACTTCTAAGCACCAGCGACAGCAGCTGCGTCTCTGTCTCTTTTAATATCTGTGGCTGTGTACTGTGTGCTGTGTCTGATGCTTTGAAAGCAAAATGTGATAACGTGCTCTAAACACTCGATGAATGCTACAAAAATAGCCGGCTCTTGGATATGTGAAGTTCCCTTTTTTGTGTGATGCATTCAAACTGTTCTCTATAAATAACCGAGAAAGTAAATCACTACATAAACAATTCAACTTTGACCAAAACCAATTTTCTGAAAATCTGTTATCAACATTTCCAGCCGCAGCTAAGTTTTAACTTAATTTCTAAAGTTATATTAGATTTTTTTTTACATTTTATAAGTTATACTTTTAAGGCTCTTCAATGAAATATAAACAATTGCAACAACTTGTAATTTTTCTGGAGCATTCGAAAAGTAGATTGTGTAATTACGCCCACCACAAAATGGCAGAAAGAAGAAAGAAGGTTACAATTATTATAAGTACAAGAAATATTTAGCGTCTGACAAGCCATTATAAAGTGCGTTGGGTGAAAAGCGGAAAAAGGAAATTCAATGCAGAACGCCCAATAACAAACAGCTTTGGTAGAGCTGATGTCGGCAAAGGTAGGTCGCTTCTCGCGACTCACCACATTGCTTCTTAGTGAACAATGCTCTCACGGACTGAACGTGGGAGAGTAAGAGGGGAGAGGCAGAGAGGGAGAGCGTTGACGAGTAAGTTCAACTGTTTGGTAACGAAAGTACCAAACACAGCGACTCTCACGAGATTGCGCAGCGTGCCTCTGAGAGCAGGCGCTGCTCTAACGGTGTAAACGATTATATGTGATGTGAGGTATATGTGTTTTGTTTGCGTGTGTATGTTTTTTTCTGGACACTAATAAAGTAAATTTACATGTGACGGTGGATTCTACGCCAACACTATCGTTGCTGCAACCGTCTCCAAACACCACGACCACCGCTACCACCGCTTCCAGTTACTTAAACAGCGCACCACCTACGACAACCACTAACACTTCGGTCATGGATTTGACTGTTATGTGTCTATGTGTGTATGTGTGCGTGTGTTTTTATGTGTGTGTGCTGTATTTGTCGCTTAAAATGTAGGTTACACACAGCGAAATGCCTAGTTATACAAACACGTACATAAACGCACACACACTTAAAATTGTATGAAATTTGAGCTGTTTTACCTTCGAGTGCATTTTAAAATAAAGTTACAGAGTAACTTCTGTGGAGTTATTTGTATGTCCACTCTCTAGAACAATATAAAAAAAAAAGTTCTATCAATTCAAACGTATTTCTCTAGGTTCGGCACTTTAAAATTGAATTAATTGAAACTTAATTAACAAGAGAAGAAAAAAGTTTGTTTAACATTTACAAGACATAGTTTTAAAAGTAAACTTAACTTAAATGTAAATTAAGAAATAATAGTAATACATATTTTATATGTTCATGAATAACCTTAGAAAGTTCTAATAAATTTACAATATTAATGTCATTTCCTTGGTTTTTCTTCAAAAACGTGTAAAAATAACTGTGGTGAGGGACAGTAAAGGTCAAATAATTCAATTAATGTATGTATGTGATTGCTAAATGAAATGTGTACACCCTTAATGTACATATGTAAATTAGCTAACAAACAACAGCAAAAAAACAGAAATAATCGCTTACCCCTCAAAATTCTGATTCCATTTTCTTGTAGTAGACCGGAGTCTGTCTGAGTTGATAAGATTTTTCCAAAAGTAATTTCTTATTTTTTAAGGTGATTTTCTCTGATTGCTAGCATTTTTAGCATATTTTAAGCCATTGAATTTCACACACTTTTAAGCTTTAAATTAAATTAAAAACGTAATGGAATTTTGCTATTCGACGCGCACTTGCATTTTGTACAAAAAGTCGTTCGTATTTGAATTTACAATGCACATCCACGTCTTGCACATCGTGCAATTGCACTAAATCTTTTATAGCATACTTTTTGGTGCTGCACCACGATACACATATATGGATATTTGTGGGTACTGTATATTTAAAGTTGTAGTTGTGCACTTTTCATTCGTATGTGTACACTAATACGACTGGCAAAAACGACGCTGTTACTTGCTTGATGGTTGTTTGTCGTCTGTTCGGCGTCAGTGGTAGTGATGTAAAAAAACATCGATGCATCGAGCATCGATGTTTTTTTTGGCGATATTTACCGATGTTTTCCGATGCTTTTATAGATGCCGATGTTAAGCGATGCATCGATGTTTTTTGGCGATGTTTATCGAAGTGTTTCGATGGTTTTTTAGATGCCGATGTTTTGCAAAATATCGATTGATTAATTTCAAAATATTGCGTATTTTGTCGTCAGTTGCCGTCCAGAAAGTGAGTTCATAAAATTTACAGAAAAAACACTGTTTGCAATGCCAAAGTAAGTAAATTTATTTAAATTGGTCAAAAATAATACAGCTGTTCGAAGGCTTAAATATATTTAAATGTTAAGCTAACAGCAAAAAGCATTTATTTTAGAATAACAACAAAGACGAGCATTTGCTGGAAGCATTTCAGCAAAATAGATGGAAATAGTGCGAAGTGCAATGTTTGTGGCAAAACCATTAGGACTGCGGGCAACACAACTAACATGAAAGACCACCTACGGAATGTCCACAAAATTAATGACGCAAATGCCAAAGAAAACGCGGATCAAACACCATTGAATAATAGCGTGGCGCCACGGCAAGTATCGGTCTCTGAAAGCTTCCAAAATTTAAGGGAATATGGAACAGAAGGCCAAAAAGCAAAAAAAATTAACGAAGCAATTGTCTACATGATTGCAAAAGACGTGCAGCCATTTTCAATTGTAGAAAATCAAGGATTCACTTACTTAATGAATATTGTTGCACCACGTTACGAAATGCCCTCGAGGTATAAAATAACGAAATGGGTCGATGAGAAGTATATTGAAATGAAGGATTTATGGAAAGCACGCCTAAGTGGAAAAACGGTTTGTTTAACGATGGATGTATGGAGCGACCAGATGTCAATGCGCAGCTTTTTAGGCATTACAGCTCATTTTATGCTTGAGCAAGATATGACATCCTTGACTATTGGAGCACTGCATCTAAGCGAGCGTCACACAGGAGCATATATAAGCGAAATGTTGGACAGTTGTTGCTCAGATTGGGAAATAGAAAAGGAGCAAGTAACAGCTATTGTCACAGACAATGGGGCAAATATTATAAAAGCAGCTGAAATATGCTTTGGACGGAAAAAACACCTACCCTGCTTTGCGCACACGCTCAACCTTATTGCCCGATCTGCCATCCAAAGGGAATCGGTCAACGATTGTATTAATAAAATGAAAGCAATTGTTACTTTTTTTAAGCATAGTGGTGTAGCCAGCGACCAGTTAAGAAAGACAACGGACAAAGTGTTAATACAAGATGTTCCAACAAGATGGAATAGTACTTACTATATGATCGAGCGATTTTTGGAGGTCAAAACACATGTGTCCTATTGAGCATAAGAAACGACCAGGCAATGCTCACTGGAAAAGAATTTGAGTTGCTAAACAATATAATTACAATGCTGCGCCCCCTCGAGGAAGCAACCAAAATAATAAGCGGTGACAAATATTGCACGGCTAGTATGGTCATTCCTATTGTGAACATTTTAAAGGAGAAATTGAAAAAATTAAACGACAACACGCCTGAAGCACAAGATATAAAGGAATTCCTGCTTCTCGAAATTGACAGGCGTATGGGATCAATAGAGCAGGTATATTTTAAATATTATTAAATTGTTATTTCCTTAAATATAAACATATTTTGTAATGTATTATTTTAGGTATCGATTCTGGCAATGGCCACGTTGCTTGATACGAGATTCAAAAAGATACATTTCAAAGACCCTACTGCATGTGCCAATGCACTTCTGAAGATAAAATCTCTCCTAAAACCGAAGGACAACAATGAAGTCATACTACCCAATACTACTACAATAAACTCGAATTCTTTTTGGGACCACCATTACCAGCTAGCTCAGTCTCACAACCCAAATAGGGATATGGATGTAGAGATGAGCGCATATCTGCGAATGCAGCTATCTCCATTTGATAGTAACCCTCTAACAGTTTGGGAAGGTATTAAAAGTACTTATCCAAATTTATATAAAATAGCGATGCTATTTTTGCCGGTATTGGGATCTTCGGTTCCCTCTGAACGGGTGTTTTCAGCGGCTGCAAATATATTAAGTCATAAACGAAACAGACTTACTCCTGAGCGACTAAGTCGCATTTTATTTTTACAGAGCATTGAAAAAAAATACTTTTTTTAAATTATTTGTCTCCTTGAAATGTAAAAGACTGCTATGAAAGCATAAGTTTTTTGTTGTTACATACTTATTAAGTTAAAAGTGTCTTGAAATGTAAAAGACTGCTATGAAAGCATAAGTTTTTTGTTGTTACATACTTATTAAGTTAAAAGTGTCTTGAAATGTAAAAGACTGCTATGAAAGCATAAGTTTTTTGTTGTTACATACTTTTTAAGTTAAAAGTGTCTTGAAATGTAAAAGACTGCTATGAAAGCATAAGTTTTTTGTTGTTACATACTTATTAAGTTAAAAGTGTCTTGAAATGTAAAAGACTGCTATGAAAGCATAAGTTTTTTGTTGTTACATACTTTTTAAGTTAAAAGTGTCTTGAAATGTAAAAGACTGCTATGAAAGCATAAGTTTTTTGTTGTTACATACTTATTAAGTTAAAAGTCTAATGAAATTTAAAAGACTGCTCTGAAAAGCATACGTTTTTGTTTTTTTGTTCTGTTAAATACTTTTATAGTTAAAAATCGGTTTGCTATAATAACGCTAACAAATCAAACTTAACAGAAAAAATTGATTTTTAATTAATTGGGGATATTTTAAAACATCGAAAAAACATCGATGCATCGATGTTTCGACTCGATGCATCAACCAACATCGATGGTTGATTTTAAAAACATCGGTGATCATCGACATCGATGTTTTCACTCAAATTTACATCACTAGTCAGTGGTCAGCTCAGCTGCGAAATTGAGAGAGAGAGAGAGAGTGCGCCGCTGAGAGTATTATTGATAACTTTTAACCATTACAGCTGTTTTCTACAGCCCTTTTTTCTATACATTTTGACAGGTAATAAATTAATCTTTTGTTAAAACAGAAAAACATTTAACTTAATAAAATTTTACAATTTCTGATTAGATTTTATTTAATATAATTCAAATAATTATTATACTTTAATAAAAAATAATAATTGTCATAAGTTTTGGCGCAGTTTTCATATTTAAAGTTAAAATATTTGAGAAAAATGGTCACACACTTAACATAACAGAGCTATTAAAAGATCAAGTAATGCAGCTGTTAACGGCCACAGCAGTTTCACTTACTCGTTGTTTCTTTTGCCTCTCGCAGAAAACTGTTCGACTGTTCGACTCTTGCGAGCTTTTGCAGTTTGGTTTACAATTAAATTGTTCCAATTGGTGTTTGTCGTTCAACACAATAGCATTTTCACTTAATCAAAGTACAATTGCAAAAATTAATTACGACTTATCTAAAGTAATATGCGACTTTGGTTAAATTCAGTGCTGTTGACCAGCCTAATGCTGGCAGGTTAGTAATCGTATATATGCACAAAAAATAATCATTATTATAATTACGTTTTGTGTGTGCCAATGCGCCATTTAAGGTTAATATGTTTTTGTGTGAATTTCTGTTAATGTGTGTGTATGAAAGTGTGGCGTTAGAGTAATACTGCAATGGCTGCCGGTTACCGCTAAAAGTTTTTTGTTTGCATTTTCTTCAGTTTCTGGCACAAAACCGCCACGCTGGGACTCCAACTATATAGTAAAGGGCACACTGTACATACCCTATGCGGAGATTGCGGAACCCTTTTACGCCTGGTACGACAAAAACACAAAACGCTCTCGTATTGACTACTATGGTGGCATGGTCAAGACCTATCAGCTAGCTGGAGAGGGTCAATATGGCACCTCCCTTAAGCTGGCGCCGATAACCACTCGGGATGCCCTCAACAAGCTGAGCTGTCTTCAGGTGAACGGTACTATCGAAGAGTCGGTAGAAATCCAAAGTATTTTACCCGACGCAAAACCCTTTGAGCTGGTAAGCACCGAGACATTCCTGGGCTTTACCTGCGACAAGTTCCGCCTGGAGCAGACCATTGGACAGAAGAAGAACGTGTATACGTTGTGGGTCCGGTACAAGAAGTCGCCACATTATCCTGCGAGTCGAATGCCTATTCCTGTACGCTATGAGATGCGAGGCTACAACACTTTGTTGGGCTCTCATTACGATCATTACTATCTGGATTATGATAGCTACGAACATGATGACATTCCCAACGAGGTGTTTGAGATCGATGAGGGACTGACTTGTACTGGCTTCCCGGGACCCGGCACCGGACACTTTGCCACCTTCAATCCCATGAAGGAGTTTATCTCGGGCAGCGATAAGCATGTGGACACGGCTTTTCATCATTTTAAGCGAAAGCATGGCATTGACTACCGTAGCGAAGAGGAGCACGAGCATCGAAAAAACATTTTCCGGCAGAACCTTCGCTACATTTACTCCAAGAATCGGGCCAAATTGAGCTATACCTTGGCCGTTAATCACCTGGCCGACAAGAGCGAGGATGAGTTGAAGGCGCGACGTGGCTACAAGTCTTCTGGCGTTTTCAATTCCGGCAAACCTTTCCCGTACGACGTGAACAAGCTCAAGGATGACATACCCTCCCAGTACGATTGGCGTCTTTATGGTGCTGTGAGCCCCGTTAAGGGTATGTGTTCCACAAAGCCACAAGAAAATCTCTTTTATCCATCGCTTGCCCATTAACAGATCAATCCGTTTGTGGATCTTGCTGGTCCTTTGGCACAATTGGACACATTGAAGGAGCCTTTTTCCTCAAGAACGGAGGCAACTTGGTGCGTCTCTCACAGCAAGCACTGATCGATTGCTCCTGGGGTTATGGCAACAATGGCTGCGATGGCGGTGAGGACTTTCGTGTCTATCAGTGGATGATGCAGGTCGGCGGTGTGCCCACCGAGGAGGAGTACGGTCCCTACCTGGGGCAGGATGGCTACTGCCATGTTAGCAATTCTACGCTTGTGGCTCCAATCACTGGATTTGTTAATGTCACCCCAAGTGATCCCGATGCCTTCAAGCTGGCCCTGCTCAAGCATGGTCCTCTCTCGGTGGCCATCGATGCCTCTCCCAAGACATTTAGCTTTTACTCCCATGGTGTCTACTATGAGCCTGAGTGCAAAAACGATGTGGATGGACTAGATCATGCCGTCCTGGCCGTTGGCTATGGCAATATCAATGGAGAGGATTACTGGCTAGTTAAGAACTCCTGGTCCACCTATTGGGGAAACGATGGATATATTCTAATGTCCGCACGCAAAAACAACTGCGGTGTCATGACCATGCCCACCTATGTGGAAATGTAGACACCCCCAACAATCTTACACATACATGATCTAAATATAAATTTCACAAGAGCTTCAGTTAAGCAATAAACATACTCATTCTTTACAAATCTTTGACTTCTTATCTTCATCTTACACTAGCTTAGCTATTCTCAACTGCGCTGCCCAAGAGATAAGCATAGAAGACAATGACCAGTTGTTTACTGCACTTTGCTCAGCTGCAAGTAATCTCGTCTTGGTACACTCCGAGGAAAAATATTCCTATGATAGCAACTTGAGAATGGCTTACATATATCAAATACTATATATACTTGTAATTGCAATATTTTTTTTGCTTAATTATCATTATCTGGAAACGCAGTTGTTCTGAGCGAGACTTGAGTTTAGATACTTTCCAAGAAAAAGGAAACTCTATTTAATATGTCTAATGAAGAAATAAAACATAATTGGTAAAATGTTATAATTTTATTTGTGTTCCTTTGTTTATTTGTAAAGAATCTTACGAATCCAATTTTTTGCTGAATTTTACTCACGGAAGTGTTATAACGTTCGCGTATGCTTCATGAGTGTGTATTTTATTTTGTTTAGTAAATAATTAACATATTTAATATACATCAGTTAAACCAAATTTTAAGGCTAAAAACTCTATTCATATTCGCACTTATAAATAAGGTAAAAATGATTTTATTGAATTTATTTCAAAATATGTATTACGTTATTCATCTACAGCTAAATTTTTTTTCATTTTAATTCCTTAAATCTGGTTTTATCGTTACGAATTTCTTACAAATATCTTTTCTTTAGATTTAATGCTGGTACATCTATATAACTATGTTTTTATGTGTAATTATTATACAGTTCTTAAAATCGTCTTCTTCTCTTATGTACATAATGAAAAACATAACTACTTTCCACACTAAGAAAAACAACAAATTCCTTTGAAGATGCAAAATCTAAAATGTATTCTTCTAACTTTTAATTATTCCCCAATTTATCAATTCTAATTTAAAATTATATAATGAAAGTGGATTTTTTTCAAGAAAAATTATGATTTTTGCGAAAATAACCTTAATGTCGCGTTGTACTTTTCATTCAGAAATTTGTATATTTATGCAGAAAGTGATGCAGCAACAGATCTAAAAAATAACCACTTATTTGATAATTTACACTTTAGTGTTATCTTTAAACAAATAATAGAAATTTTTTTATATCTCAGAATAAAACATGCTTCCGCCGTTCTGTACTGCATAAATATACAACAAATATCTCAAATATATAAAACAAATAAAATTCTTGGTAAAATGTCCAAAACAAAAGATTAAAAGACAATTTCATGTCACTTACTCCAATGCTTAATAAAATTTTTTTTTTTGAATATTGTGATTTAAAAAACAATAGTGGAAGGGAGTATTTAGAACTCTGTCTATTAATAATTAAATCGCAACCTTGAATTGTAAATAAGCATGCAAAATAAGATAATGAAGTCTGCATCCGTCAAAACCTATGTTTCTTAGTCTTACTACAACATCAAGTTAAAATTGTCTTCGTCGAAAAAAAATTAAAGTTAAATTTTGTTTTTTAAAGGAAAGGAACATAAAACTTTTGACTAATTATTTTTTCATTTTAAATGTTTGGTTTTTCTTTTGCATATTCGTAGTTGTTAACCTTAGATATAGATATACATATTCACAGGGTCACATGCTTGATGTTTTTGTGGATTTTCTTCTTGCTTCAATACTCCTCCGCTCGCAGTGTGGAAATAATTCGTAATGAATAAAGATATAATAAAGTAAAGCAAATAAATAAAATGATTTCCGAACCCAAATTTGTGTTTTTAAGGTGGCTGGTTGCAAGAGCGCGGAGCGGTGATAGCAGCTTCTTAGTAGTTAATCCTAAAGCTAAATATGCAACGTTTTGTTAAAAACTATTTATATACAGTTTTATTTTCTTCTTCTTATTTATATATTGTTTTTCATATAGTTTGTTTTAGATATACATATGTTGTTTTTTAAGAGAAAAGCTTAAGAATAGTTTATGTTCAATTAACTCGCGTTTTGTACTTTTTTTTTCAATGTTTCAAACTTACTGACTAAAAGAAGCCTATTTTTATTTGCTGATTTTTTCTGTTTTTTTACTTTATGCGTTTTCAAGCCAACAATAAAATAATGCCTTATATACAAATATGTAACAATTGTTTATCGTTTTTTGTAATTAAATATTTACAGTATTATACATGTGTTGTTTCTTTATCTGGTTGTTATTTTGGTTTTTAGTATTGCTTGCGTTTTAAGCCTAGTTATGTTGGAGTTTTTGTTGTTTAAGAAAAAAGTTAGTCAGATTAGTTTATGCTTCGGCCTCTGGGTAAGTGTGAATATGCTTATAGTTTTTGCTCTTTTTAATCATAATTAATACAGAAAAATTTAAAGAAAATGTATAAATATAAAATTAATATTAAATTAAAGTTATTTCCTATTGCGTATTTCAGTAAATGAAAATACATTAAAGACTAAATACAATTGAAAGTATTCTTGCTTGTAACATTCATTTAAATAAAAATTAAAATATATGTATGTCAATTTATTATATACTTCAAAATAACTAAATGATTTGATTGGAAATTTATATTAATGTAGATTTTGCTGTTGTTATTGTATTTCGCTTTTCAATCTCATATCGTAAAGTATACATTAAGTATATACATATGCATATAAATATCTACATTCTATATCTGTATGTGTAAATATATTAAGTTAGATCAAGTATATTAGACAAATAATAAGGATTTCATTTTCTGACATTATTTTCGGATTTGGTTTTCTGTTTGTTAGCTACGTTTTGCAAAATAAGGAAAAGCGTTTTAAATATTTTTCATTTCTATAGTAAAAATATTATTTAGTTTGATGGTTTTAGTTTTTGCTGGTTTTTTGATTTGCAGGTCCGCATTTTGTTTTCTGTTCAAATAAGTCGATGGCATTTCTAAGACATACTTAGTTTTCTATCAAATTTTCCAAATGTTTCTGAAATATTTCAAAGACGATATTTTTATTAATAAACAAGTAAGAAAGGCTACAGTCGAGCGAGCCGATTGTAAAAGACCCCGTACTCCTTCTAGTGAGAATGTTTCCATACAAATGTCTCGTTTTCGACCGATTGGTCCCATGGGAAATAGGCTATAGTTTTCCGATCTAGATCAAACTTGATGAAGAAAGTTATAATGGTTCTATACACATAATGTGTAAATTTCGTCACGATAGCTCATCTTATACTACATGTCACCATACAAATGTCCCATTTTCGACCGATTTGTCCTATGGGAGCTATAGGCTTTAGTTGTCCGATCTGGACCAAACTTCGTAAGAATAGTAATAATAGTACCATACACGTACTGTGTAAATTTGGTCACGATAGCTCCGATAGCTTGCAAGCTTGTAGTGTAATGAAAATAGTTTGTTACAATTTGCCGGGGCGGTAGGTGGCGTGGTAAAAATTTGAAATAAACTTAACCTGCCTGACATATTGACGGACTTTAAATCCAAATTTGGTGGTTCTAGCTTTTATAGTTTAAAAGATCCAGATGTTCATACGGACGGACGGACATACAGACGGACATACAGACGGACATTGCTATATCATCTCTGCTGTTGATACTGATCAAGAATATATATACTTTATGGGGTCTACTCTTTTTTAAAGAGTACGGGGTCTAATCAAGTAAGAAAGGCTACAGTCGAGCGAGCCGATTGTAAAAGACCCCGTACTCACAGTAGTGCACATTTTTTTCATACAAACAAAAAACATAAATAAGAATATTTATAAAGATCAACAGACTAGTCGATATAGCGATGTCCGTCTGTCCGTATGAACACCTGGATCTTTTAAACTACAAGACCTAGAGACACCAAATTTGTAAGGAAAGTTCGTTATTATGTCAAGCAGATCAGGTTTATTTCAAATTAGTGCCACTCTCCTTACCGGGGAGTTTATTTACAAGTAGTTGAAAGAAATGTGATTACTCTGTGTTTACATATATTAATCACGCTAATTATGAAACGAAGTGTAGTCCAAGTAGTAGGGATGCCTGATTTTATTTTTCGTACTTGTATGTAAACCTAAGAACTCCGGTTTGAATCTCGGCACAAACAAACATAACTTAACATTATTAAATGTAAATGAAAATAATCGGAGCTTCCCCAAATGTATGGCGTTATGCAACTACTAGAGTTGTGGAACCTGCGTATGAGGCTCAAAAATTGAAACATACAATTTGAAATGGTGCAGCTGGTAGGGATGCGGTTAGTCCAGCTGTGCCAGTTAAAGTTCTAAATTTAAATTTTTAATTGAAATTTAAAAAAGTATACTATCAATTTTTTCATTGTCGAACCTGCGACCTTAGGTGCAGGTATCAGAAAGCGCAGCACCCTTACCAATTTCATCAAGCCCAACTTTTTTAAAGATTCTGATTTTTTGCATTTACATATAACAAAAACAATGGAAATGCCTGTCTGTGCTAGAATTGGAACCGCAGAACATAGGTTTACTTACAAGTACGAGAAATAATAACAGGCATCTTCAACTTGGGCCACAATTCGCTTGAAAGTTAGTGCGGCTAATGTAGGTAAACATAGGGTTATCACTTTTCTTTCAATCACATGTAAATACATTAAAATTTGTCATATTTTGTGTCCACTTAATTTGAACCAAATTTGGATACCTAAAATAATTATGTACACACACAGTTTGAGTATGTACCGGATATGTGAGTCTGCGCTGCCGCCACACATTCAGCGTAAACATTCGTTTATGTTTGTTTGATTCTTTCTCGCTTGCCCACACGTATTAACACTACGTTCATAAAGTACGTGGTCTTTAAAACAGAAATAAAGTTGTATTCCTCCTAACCTCATGCTCCATCTCGCCTAGAACCCGCCGCTGAAGTTTTCTCGGATAAACCAACGCCTCCAGCAGCTGTTGCGGTCACTCCCAAACGCTCAATGACACGCGAATCACAGGATATTGTACGTTGCAGGCAACGCGATCTCTCGCTCATCTTCTCCTGCTGCTGTTCCAGTAAAGTAGGCGCCGCATTAAAGTGTCCACCTAGAAGATAATTCATTTTAGAGGTATAATCCAAAAGAAATCTTTTAAGGTCATTGTGGTTTACCCTTAGGCTTGTCGTCGAACATGTGCAGCTTGTGTGCTGTGCTGAGGATGTTGTTGACGGTGCTCAATGTGGCAGCAGCAGAGTTCATGCGGGAGTTGTTCAAGGATTTGCTATTAAGAGCCGATGACAGCGTCAGCGGATGATGATTCGTTTGCTGTTGCTGCTGCTGATGTTGCTGGTATGGATGACTATTGCTGCTGTTGTTATCGCAACTGGTGCTATTACCGTTGCTAATGCTGTTGTTCTGATGGATGCTAATAGAATTGCGGCGTTCCCGCATTGCCGCCTGGAAGCGTTCCGGCGACTGCAACGAACATTTGTTGATGGTTTGCGGCTTAGTAAAACAACGTTCCGGTAGTGTTGATGGTGTCGTTGGCGTTACTGGTGCCGTATCCACAGACGGACGATGCCGCATTCGATACTCGCTAATTGATAACTTACGCTTGGGCATTGGCGCCGGATCAGGCACTGTAAGCATGGGATTGAGGCGCGGATCATGGCTGGCCGTTCGGGTATACAGCTTGAGTGGAGTTGTTGCTGGCGGTGGCATGCTCTCGGTAGCTGCTACAGTAGGAACATTTGTCGGTAAGGCTGACGTTGCAATAGTTGTCACAGACGCACCTGCGACGGCAGAAACCCCTGATGACGTTGCCTTAGATTTCGTAGCCTCCAAATACTCGGCCAAACTGGGCATGCTGTTATTCTGCATCTTGACAATCGGCGTGGAAATCAATGCTGCACTCACTGGCAACGTTGGTGGCTCCTGCAGTTTACCGTAAATCGTGTTATAATAGGGGAGTGGCTTAGTCGTAGAGCAGCTGTTGCTGCCAGCAACAGCAATTTGCACCGGAACGGGCACTGCTACTGCTTTCGATGCCATTGTCGGCGTTGGCTGTGTTATAAGCACAGGTATTGGTGCAGCAGATATGGGCGCTACTATGGTCGTAACTGGCTTGGACATGGTCGCGACTTTGGTTGTGACATTTAGTGTCGTCGTTGACGTTGCTTGTTGCTGTTTCGGTTGGATGTTGCCCTTTGCTTTGCTGCTTCTTGCATCATTGTCCTTATCTTTATCCTTGCCCTTTTGCTTCTTTTCGCGATCCTTTTTCTTGTTCTTCTTTTTCTCCTTCTTCTCCTTTTTGGTAAGTGCAGCTATTAATGCCACCTGTTGCCGACTCCCACACATGGACTCACGACGACGACTAATTGCTGTCAACTTTCCACTAGCAATAGCTTGCGCCAAACTCATTGATCCAGATAACTCCTGTTGCTGCTGATGTTGATTGTTTTCTTTACGATGCTGCTGTTGTGCCGTGACTATTACAGCTCCCCCTGGAGCAGAAGCTGTTGCTGGCACTGATGTCAATTGCTGCGGTGCTTTACTGCTGTTCAATAATAAACTGCTACTGAGTATTTGACTATTCGGCTTGCTTAGCTCCTGTTCAAAATTCGTTTGACGCTTCTTCGTTGTTGTCAATGGAATTGTTGGAGAAACACTTGTGAGCGTGGCCGATGTTACACAAATAGACATAGTACGACGACGCAGCGCTGACTGTTGTTGCTGCTGTTGGTCGATTGTGTTGCTGTTATGCTTGGTTTTGCCATTTGCTGTTGCAGGTGTTGCTGCCAGTGTACCTGCTCCTCCCGTAGGCGTTGCTACTACTTGATTGTGCGATTGATTTTGCTGTTGCGACTGTTTACTTTCCTTGGGCTGTTTCTTTTTGAGTTCTGATGCAGGCATCGTTACTCCCAAAGCGGCAACTACAGTTGTCTTCTGCTTATCTTTGTCTTTGGACTTCTTTTTCTCCTTTTTAGACTTCTTCAGCTGCTTCTCCCGCTCACGCTTCTCATCCTTTTCCTTGCTTGACTTCTTGCTTGTTACTTCAGCTGTGTTTTTGTTGACGGTGTTCGAAATGTTACTGGTTGTTGCGGTGCTACTGCTTGTACTGTTGCCTTTACTGGAGGCATTGCTGCTGCTGGTTGCTTTCTTGTTGCGCGATTGCAAGTACGAAATGTTTTCAGCGTGGAATGACAAAAGACGCTGGTGAATATCAAGCTCGGTTAAGTTTTTGTTTATCGCCGAAGATATTGCTGATGTTGCCGTTACTGCTGTTATTGCTGCAGTTGTCGTTGTGTGAGCAACGGACGCCGTTGTTATGGGTATTTCCACTTTTGGCTTCTTTTTTTGCGGCTCCTCGAATTCATCCTTCATAATTGCTCCACGCGATTTAATGGAAGCCTTTATGGTGTCAACTTGCAGAGGTGTTGATGTCGTAGTTAATGCACTGATTGTTACTGGTGTGCGTAGTAACGACTCTCCTGGCTTCGGCTCTGTCGTTGGTTCCATTTTACTGGGTGCCGATTCAACATCCGGTTTAGTCTCCCTCTTTGTCTCTACCTTGGTCAACTGTTGGTGCTCCACTGCCAGCAACAGCGCATCCGAAGAAGGTTCGAACTTTAATTGTTGTCGTCCTTGTTGTGGATGCAGCTCCTGTTCTTCCTGATCGCGCTTCACCTTTAGTAGCTCTTCGAACTTATCACAAGCCTGACTCTCTTCTCGCTCCACATCAATTTTGACATCCTCTGCAGCAGCACTTGTGTCTTCTGGTTCAATTTTAACCAAATTATCTTCGGCAACAATTTGCTGTGCTCCCGGACTTGGGGATCTCAAGATGTCTACATCATCGTCTTGCTCGAACTGCTGTGTTTCTACTTTCAGTGGTTCTGTCTTTGGCTCGACATCTTCCAATTTGTGGTCCTCCTCACCGGCGCTGCCAATGACATCAATATGCGGTTCTTCGACTGCTGCTGTCTCGAGTCCACCATTACTGATGACAATCAGACGTCGTTTCTTGAGCGGAGTACCAAAGCCATTTGACATCAGGGGCGGTGTCTGTGGTTTCTGCTGCAGTTGTTGCTGTGCTGTTGAAACACTCGGTGTTGCTGCCATCTGAGGTGTTTGCGGTTGACTCTCATCTGTTGTTTCCTCGCTGATCGCCTGACGCAACCATCTTTTCTTCACCGATGAATTATTTTGAACCGATGGCAACTGCATTCGTTCTGTTGTCTCCACCTGGTTTATGAAATGCTCAACTTTCAGCAACGCTGGCGCTGGTGTTTCCTGCAGCTGTTTCTGCTGGTGCTGCAACGATTCCTGTTGCAGTTGCTCTCTTGATCCATTTATTTCACTCATTGCGGCCTGAACTAGGCTGTCCAGTCCAGACGTCTGTTGTTGCTGCTGTTCACATTGCTCGGTTTGCTGAAACCAACAGGACATAAGTGTTTTCTTAGTTTTTGCACCGTTGGGCGGATACTTGAACTCCCCAATTGAAGGCGATTGCAATGGTAGAGCAATAAGTTCCTGCTGGTGCTGCTGCTCGGGTTGCACAAGCGGTCCCATTGCTGCTTCAATTAGCAGACAAGCACTGCTCACTGGTGACGCTGAAGGCGATGGCGATTTCGCTGGCGGCTTAAATGCATCACAATTGTTATTGGCCAGAGCCAGCAGCAAACCAGCAGCCTGATCCGCCGATTGATGCTGTTGTAGCAATAGGTTGGTATTGCTGTTGTGTTGCTGATGTGCTCCTGCTGGAGAAGCGAGCTCGGATTCTGTATGCGATTCGGTTTCCGATTCATTCATACTTTTGCGTCGTTTGCTGTTGTTGTTGCTGTAGGTGCGGCTCACCTTACGTTTCTTTTTGTTGCGTCGTGATGTGCAATTGTTGTTGCTAGTGGTGGGCGTGCCACAGCCCACGGCATTGGAATCAGTGGATTCACTCATGGAGTTACTGCTGGTATTTCGTTTACGTGGAGATGCTGGCGAATTGCTCGCGCGCTGCTTGCTGCCCAACTGACGGCTCTCTCCACCAACAACCGCCCCACCTGCTCCGCCACCCGCTTTTTTTCCACGCGCCTCCTGTTTTTCCATTTTATCTATGGCACGCAATATTGCTTCCAGCTTGCGTTCTTCGCGAGATTTGGGCTTTTCTTTTTTGCTCGTAGGAGTTGAAGTTGCAGGTGAACTTGTTGCAGTTGCAGATGCTGTTGGTGCTGGTGCGGCTCCAGGTATTGAGTCGTCAGCCTTGCCATCTACAATCGGACTCGCTGTGGTCGATGTTCCTGTTTTTGCAGCCGGTTTGCGCGTTGCTGACGTATTGTTGATGCTACTGCTACTACTGTTGTCGCTGGAATTGTTAACGCTGTTGCTGAGCCCTAGATCTACAGGATTACCAGGCTTCTTTGTAGGTGAATCAACTGGTGGAAAGGAGGTTGTAGATGAGGGCGCCGCTGGTTGTTGTTGCTGCTGCTGTGAGTTCAGTTGTTGCTGCACCTCTTGTTGCCCTGGCTGACTTGGTGCTGGTTGATGCTGCTTGAAGGGATATGCAGATTTAGTGGGAGCGGAATGCAACGTTTGCAGTGCACTTACAGCCATGCGTGCCTCTTCAGCCAACTGATGTTGCTGCTGCTGGAGGACATTTTGCTGTTGTGGCTGCAAATAAAACGTTGCCAATGGACGTTGTGCTGCCGCTGCAGATGCAATAACGGCAAGCGGCTCTTGTTGCTGCTGCTGTAAAAGTGATGCTTGCTGCTGCGTAGAATTGGTCAACAATCGTGGTGACAGTAACATTGGCGTTGGTAGTGCTGCCAGTATTTGCTGCTGCTGCTGAGTTGGACTGCGCTGTAGCAAAGATGGCTGCTGTTGTTGTTGGTGTTGCAATGTTGGCGATTGCAGCTGAGTAGGAGTGGGCGATGGAATGGACACCGATGGCGAAGACGACGATGTACAAATGCCCGAATCATGCAAAACACTGGACATGGAAACAGAGCACGAATTGTTGCTGTTACCGCTATTGCTGTTGCTATTGCAGATCATTGCAGCAGTAGCTGCCACCGTTACACTGACTGCTGTGTTTGGTACTAATGTTGAATTGGGCTTAAAGCCTAAATTCAGTTGACTCAACTGTGGACTATTTTGACCCATATGGCTGCAGCTCTCTCCACTCGAGGAAGTGGAACGGTTACGTGCTGTTGCTGCCGCAACTGCAGCAGCAGCCACAACACTATTACCTAGTCCCATGGTAAGTTGTATTGCTGCAGCGCTATTGGCAACAGTGGCTGCTGCAGCCGCTGCAGCAGCCGTTTTATTCCGATGACTACTGCGGGGCTGGGCTGGTGGTGCCTGCAGTTGTTGTTGTACAGCAAGAGGAAGGGCGAAAACACAATCGCTGCCCAAGTCGCAGGCACACCGTGTACTCGTTGGTTGAATAACGGCCGAATGCGATTTTTTATGATCCACGGCGGTTAAATCGTGCGGCTCATGACGTATCGTAATCTCCGTTTGTGCTCGGATATGAGTCAACGCCACAATGTATAGATGCAGTGTTCCCTTCTCGAAATAATGTTGTAACTCTGCATTGGGACGACAAGAGCGCCGCACGAATCGCGCATCATTACCGTATGTGCGTGTATCGACACATACTTCGGGTCCCTTTAGGTAAGCGGGCAGCGGAGGCGGTAGATGTTGAATGGTTAACTGTGGATGCGTTTGCATTGGTGCCTCCACGCCTGGCATCTGATAGAAAAACACAAACTGTCCGGGCGTCTTGTGAACCTTGAAGCTGTTTAAATAGTTGCTTGGCGGCGGCGTATTCATGTTCACTGTGGGATTTTGTGTGCGAAACTGTGTGGTCAGCATGTACTTGCCTCTCAGCTCATGAATGGGCGCATGTGGAGCCAGGTCTATGCTGCTGATGAGTACCTTGGCTCCTGCATACGGTATCAACTGGGCACGCTTTTCAAGTTCGCTGGCACAACCGCCAGCAATTAGACGCAACGCTTTGTTCTCCGTGTTTTGTATGCTTTGGAGCAAACTAGGCTGCTTCTGTATAGCATGTAGGCGAGCTCTCAACTCTGGAGAGTAGTGATTCGTTACCGCGTACTCATAGTGTTCAATCCATTGGCGCAAGTTAGCGGCGTGCTTTTCAGCAGCGGTGAGCGCAGAACTGCTGCCTCCGTTGCCATCTCCATTTGATTTATTCTTACGTTTGCTGCTCTTCTTTGTTGCTTTAACGTTAGTTGTGCCACTACCAACACCACCACCAGCTGCACCACCACCCACTGATAGCTTGTCGCCGCTCTTCTTACTTTTCTTCATTGTGGTTGCATTTCCTTCTTTAGTTTTCTTTGATTTCTTGCCCAAAACACCGACAGCACCAAGTGTTGCAAAGCCACCGTTCAGTCCAGATGCCAAACGTTCTTGTTGCAGGTTCTGCAGTTCTTGACTATAAGGCGTTCCTGTGGTCACACCTGCGTGTGCCAAGCCCATTGCATATCCACTGGCTGCAGCGGAAGAGGCTGCGGCAGCAGCCGCTGCTGCTACAGCTGCTCCATTAGCTGCTTGTGATGCCACCAGCATCATATGCTCCTTGCGCTTCTGTCGCTGTAGTGCACGTGCTCTGCCCTTGTCTACCGTTCGAGGCTGGCACAGTTCACACTGATACTCCTCTGGTATGTTGAGACGATCGATGCCCATGCAATCCACATGCTGCCAGGCGCTGCAGAAAGAAATGAATATTTTATTTGATATATTTCAATAATTTAATTAATGAACTTACGAGCACTTGTCACAACAGATCATATATCCATCATCGTGGGTTAGTTCACAAATGCACCGTGTCACCGAATCATCCTCAGCCTCTGCTTCAGGTGCCGTTTCAGTTTCTTCGCCAGGGTCAATGTCAGCGCTGGCCAAACGCGAGCTGCCGCTAATAGCCGAGTGGGCATCATCATCGGGCACATGTCGTCCAACTAAAAGATGTGTTGCAATTAGTCGTGATCCAATATTAAATGGCCGAGTAAATCAACTCACTTTGGTTTCCATAGTAGCTGCTACCCGGCGTTGTTACCGCGCCCGAGACCGTCACACCGATGCCACCAAGGGACCACTGCTGTGGTTGTTGTGCCGTCGAGTCAGAGGCTGTTGCCTGTTGCTGCTGTGAAGCATAGGTATGATCCTGCATAATCGCATGCAGCTGTTGCAGACGCAAATCCAGCGTATGCACAGGCACTGGGCGCACTTCTTCAATGTACAATTCCTCTTCTGTTGCCGTCATCTGCGGATGTGGTTGCAACGGAATCTGCTGCTGTTGTTGTTGATTCTTCATTATTAATGTTGCTGCGTCCACATGCACTGGCGTCAACTGCGTGGTTGTCAACGTCGTATTGTTGTTAATGCCTCGCAAACTGCTTAGATTACTTGTGCTGCTGCTGTGATTCAGGCTGCAACACAAAACATTCATGCGACTAGGTATGTTAGTATTTTTTTAAATCTTTTTCAATCTGTTCCAAAATAATCATCGTACGATAGCTTATGTTATGCATGATGTTATGATACAGCTGCATCGTACTCAAAATAATAAGCCAACTATTCCTATATCGAAACAGACAATTCTCAATTCTTTCCAATAATTTTATTGTACATTAATTTCAAATGTCACGTTGACTTATATTAAGCTTACTAGATTGGGAAACTTTTCGACCGAATTTAGTAGCTTTCAAATCTATCGATTTGTGTATGATTACTAAAATTTAGTAATTTAAAGCAATTGTTTATTAGTAAGTGCGAAAATAGACAGGAAGGAGAGGTTAAAAAAAAAACACCTATACTCAATAAAACGTAAGTAGGGTAGATCTTTAAACTCACATACTAATAAATATTGTTGACTATTACAATTTTGTTTAAATTATATTTATGTAGTCACCCATTCTATTTAATGATTTCTGAAACACTTTTCATTTCAACATTAGCTCGGCAGATATCGATTTCTTACCTGTGCTTATAATACTCCACCACATTGGGCGGTGGCTTGCGATTTGTTGCTGCTCCTGCTGCTGCTGCTCCGACTGTTTCATGTGTGAGATGCTGTTGGCTATGATGATGCTGCTTGCGTTCCAAAGATGTTGCTCGAGTGCTCGGGGCACTTACCGATTGGCGGCGTGCTGCTGTTGCTGACATGTACGAGGACATTGCTGCACTGCCGCTGGCAAATCCGTGCGAGGAGATGCTAACTGACGGCGTATTGGAGGAGCTTACCGTTAGATGTGTTGCTGATGATGATGCAGATGCAATTGACGGTGCTGATGATGATAACGAAGTTGTCGTTGATGAACTAGGGAGCATTGCAGCTGCCGGTGTTGCAGCTTGATAGTGCGACAACAGCAAATTTCCCGATGTTACTGTCGTGACATTGTTGCTGCTGCCGCTGCCATAAAGAATTTGCGTAGGTGTTGTCGTTGGCTGCGGTGGCGGCATGTTTGTTGTATTTGCTCCTGCGGCCACAGCGGCAACAGTTGGTGTTGTCGTTGTTTGCTGTTGATAGCGCTGCTGTTGCTGGCTGAACGACTTTTGTGCCATACTTTGCAATATCCTCGCGGACAGTTCATCCGTCATTTGTGTTCCATTCACAATCATTACATCGTCTGTGATTAACGACGATTGCTGCTGCTGCTGCTGCTGATGGAGGTCATTGCTGCTCTCACTGCTGCTGCTGCTGTTGTAGTGAATCCGCTTGGATTGAACCTGAATCTGAGCATGAGGCTGATGTTGTTGTATGACGGTGCCGTGGGAGTTGACAAATTTGATGGCACCCGGTGTTGATTGTTGTAACATATAACCGCCACCGGCAACTGATGCTGTTGTTTTTTGCTGCAATTGCGTGCCATGTGGCAAATTGGCGGCCAGTTGTTGCAAAGGTTGCTGCTGCACCACATACTTGTTGCTGTTTGTACTGCTACTGCTGCCGTTGCCCGCTGTCAGTTTACTAACCTTGCTGGCCGTCAGTTGTTGCTGCTTGGCGTATATGTTCTGTTGCTGCTGTGGGATAGCAGCAATCGACAGAGCAGTTCCTGTACCGCCAACGCTATTGTACTGCTTAACAAACTTTGTCTTGACGGCAGCTTTGTGCGTCGATTGTTGTGAGGAAATAAAGGCTTTGAGTTGCTGTTGCTGATGTTGTTGTTGCTGCTGTTGTAACATGTTCCCAACACTTTTGACCGTTATCTTTTGATTGGTCTTCTTAAGCAGTGCAGCAGCAGCACCGCTAGCTGCTGTTGTTATCGCCGGTCTACTTGCAACAGCATTTACATATTTCTGCTGCGCAGGTTGCACAATTATCTGCGGTGTCTGTTGCTGGGGCGGCACATAAGATTGCAGGCGTGTGACAACTCGAGACCCAATCGTCACCTTTTGCATCGTTGCCTGCGTCGGGGACTGAGCATAGCCCTGCAGTTGCTTGGTTGTGGCACCTACACCTCCAGATATCGCTTTGTATGCGCTTATGTTGCCAAACTTTTGCTGTTGTTGCTGCTTAGCAGCTGGCGTTGCCGTTGCTGTTACATACGGCAAGTTCTTTGCGCTGAGATAGTTGAGTTGCTGCTGTTGTGACTGCGAGGGCATTGCCGATGCTTGCTTTGAGAGCACCGTGAGATTACTAAGCAGCAGTTTCGAATTATGAGGTGGCGCCGCCGAGGAGGCATCAATAATGACATTGCTAGTGCTACCATCAGTGGTCACAATCTTGTAGATTTGTGGATTTAACAATTCATGCTGCTGTTGTTGTTGGGCTGCTGGTGTGGCACGCACCGAGTACTTTTGTGTCGGTTGAGCTTGAATCGACATACGCCGTTGCATTATGCGCTTTAATTGCGCCTGCGTTGACAAACTACTACCATCGATTACGATGTGCGGCTGTTGCTGCTGCTGTTGTTGTTGTTGCACACCTATGGTAATTCTGTTGTTACTGCTACTGTTGTTGCTGCTGCCGTTGCCGCTGGTAACGACGGGTTCCACAAAGACCGTGTCATGCGTGGACAAGGGCATGTTTGTTACCAAGTTATATTTATAATTTCCCACAATAATTATATATATTTATTTATTTATTGGCGTTTGTTATACAGCGACTATAAGTCGCTTTTGAAACTAAGTTGTTATGATTAAGAAGGGGCGGGGGTCTGTTTTTAAGTAGTGCTAAGTAAATGTTGCTCTTCTTTAGTAGCTGTTTCTGCAATTTGTATATATTTTTATTTTTATTTTTTTTTTTTTTTTCATTTCACAACACTACTTCACTAGTCATCTTGTTCACAAGAAGCTTTTGCCTCTGCTGCTGCCGCCGTTTTTGATGCTGTTGTTGTTTTTCTGACTTATGCCGCGCTAAGGCGCTGATGTTGCTAGTGCGTTTGCTGCTGCTATTGGTGGTGGTGCCCCCAAACTTTTGGGGGCCTAATGCATAACCAGAAATGCTTTCTTCGTTGATGTTTGCCTTACCGCTGTTGGCGGTTAATTGTGGGTGGCGCGCATTCAAATTGCAAAAACGATTTCCAACACTGTGCCACATTACATTGTTAGCCATTACAAACATAACGGTACGTACTTCGGGTTTTGCTCTCCCTCTCTCTACGGAGTCGGCGCTTGCTTTTGACGCGTCTCCTGATATTCTTATTTTCTTTTCGTCTGTCACTTCTAACTCTCGTTGTTATTGTTGTTGTTATAGTCGACGTCTCGTTGTTTTAGTTTATATTATCTCTCTCTTGTTTTTGTTATACAGCACAACTCAACTGCATTAATTATAGATAACCAAACGATGTATCGTTGTATGTTCCATATTCTAAAAGTATATAAAATAGAATAAATACATGTAATTATTTAATGTATCGTTTAAACGTATATCATTTAAATTGTATATATTGTATATATTTTCTTGATCAGCATCAACAGCCGAGTCGATATAACCATGTCCGTCTGTACGTCTGTATGAACAAAAGGATCTCAGCAACTATAAGAGCTAGAAAGACCCGAGAGGTCGCAAATGAAAGATAAAATGCCCAAGCAGTACAAGTTTCTTTTTAGACCCCGTACTCTTTAAAAAAGAGTATAGGGGTCTATTAGGTTTGTCAGAAGCCAAATGTGCGTAACAGGCAGAAGGAAGCTTTTCCGACCCCATAAAGTATATATATTCTTGATCAGCATCAACAGCCGAGTCGATATAGCAATGTCCGTCTGTCCGTCTGTCCGTATGAACACCTGGATCTCAGAGACTATAAGAGCTAGAGACACCAAATTTGTAATGAAAATTCCGTAACTTTCTCGAGCAGATCAAGTTTATTTCAAATCTGCGCCACGCCCCCCACCGCCCCCGCAATAAGCAAAAAACTAGACACACCTCGGAAAAAATTGATGTTTTCGGCGAATATCTCCGTAACTATGGCACTTAGGAACACCAATTCTGGTACGCAGGTTCCTACAAACAGCACAAATGCAACGTCATTAAAAATTTTGGTCTGCCACGCCCCCTTTTCCCACACGAACTAAAAAACTTTTCAAATCTTACATGTCGTTTTTAAAGCATTTACTAATATAGTACAGTATTGTAATTCAAAATTTGTTTAAAGACAAATCATATTAAACTACCCTGAAAGTTGCATAAAAATCCAACTATAAACAACTGAGCAATTAAACAACAAAGTAGCCCATGAAGCGCGTTGTGAATGCACGTGGTTAAAAGAAAAGAGATAACTATATGTTTATATATACATTAGCCGCAATAGTTTGCAAAGAGAGCGTGGTCCGGGTGGGCAACGCACTTCTTTGTAAACACAAGACCTGCGGTTCGAACCCCGGCACGGACTCAGAAATTAATTTTTTTTTTTTTTTTTTTTTTTTTTAATTATTTAGCACTATTATATCTTAATGAAAATAATCGGAACCGTTTCATAAGAAGGGGTTGGTGCAATTAGTAGTGTTGCTGCGTGTTCTGCAAGTTGAGTATAAGTTCGCAGGTTCAATTCCCGACAGTGGAATTTACTTTTTTAAATTTCAAACAAAAATGTAAATAAAGAATTTTAACTGGTGCAACAGCCAATGGTCTGCGGTTCGAACCCGGCACAGACCCAGAAATTTAGTTATTTTTTTATTTTTTAAATAACTACATTATTATATGTAAATGAAAATAATCAAATTTCTGCCAAATGAATGGTGTTGTGTAACTAGTAGGGGTGCAGCATGATATGGAACTAGCGTCAGTAAGCGCGGGTTCGAATCCCATCAGTGACTGATTCAAATTTTTTTTTCAATTTAATTTTAAAACTTAAATTTAAAATTACAGTCGTATTCAAATATTAATTTCGAATACAAGGAGAGTACGGGGTCTTTTACAGTCGGCGCGCTCGACTGTAGCCTTTCTTACTTGTTGTTTTTGGACACGCCCACTTTAGGACGTTCTATGTTTATATAAAGGTAAAAGGAGGTAAAAATAGCATGTTTTAGTATAGAAAAGTTTTTTGTTAGTTACGTTATCCGAACCAAATTCACATGGGATGTTCATATCTATGGCGTACATAAGCTGACCAAGTTTGATCCAAATCGGACTACTATATCGTATAGCTCCCATAGGGACGGTGAAAATTTCGCTCTTAGTATGAATTTGTATTTATTAATAAAATAAACATGCTGACCGAGTATTATTCAAATCGAACTACTATATCGTATAATCCCCATAGGAACAATCGGTCAAAAATATGCTCTGATTATAAATTTGTGTGAAAATTTTCAGTGTTTTCCAAGCAATCTTAGCCATCCCCTAAACTATTGCACTAATATTATTATCACTACCCATTTTTATACCCCGTACACTAAAAAAGAGTATAGGGGTCTATTCGGTTTGTCAAAAGCGAAATGTGCGTAACAGGCAGAAGAGAGCTTTTCCGACCCTATAAAGTATATATATTCTTGATCAGCATCAACAGCCGAGTCGATATAGCAATGTCCGTCTGTCCGTCTGTATGAACACCTGGATCTTTTAAACTAGAGACACCAAATTTTTAAATGAAAGTCCGTCTATGATGTACGCAGATCAAGTTTATTTCAAATCAGGGCCACGCCCCCGCCCCCGCAATAAGCTAAAAACTAGACACACCTCGGAACCATGGCACTTAGGAACACCAATTCTGGTACGCAGGTTCCTAGAAACAGCACAAATGCAACGTCATTAAAAGTTTTGGTCTGCCACGCCCCCTTTTCCCACAAGAACTAAAAAACTTTTCAAAATTTACATGCCGTTTTTAAAGCATTTGCTAATATATTACAGTATTGTAATTTGTTTAAAGACTAATTATATCAAACTACCCTGAAAGTTGCATAAAAATCCAACTATAAACAACTGAGTAATTAGGTAACAAAGTGTCCCTTGAAGCTCATTGTCAATGCACGTAGTTGAAAGAAAAGAGATAACACTATGTTTATATATAATTAGCCGTTGAAGTTTGCGAAGAAAGCGTGGCCCATGTAGTAGAGACTCCTTGTATGTAAACAAAAGACCTGCGGTTCAAACCCCGACACAGACTCCGAAGTTTAATTTTTTTTTGTGCTTGTTATATAACATTATTATATGTAAATGAAAATAATCGGACATGTGTTAAGTGAGGGGCGTGGTGCTACTGATAGGGTTGCGGCGTGTTCTGCAAGTTGCGCAGGTTCAATTCAAACAAAAATGTAAATATACAATATTAACTGGTGCAACAGTGTAGGGTTGCTGTTAGTCGTTTACTTTGTAAAATTGAATAAATGTAATTTATGTGCACGTGGTTGAAAGAAAGATATAACTCTATGTTCACTTATATTAGTCACGACAGTTATCAAACAGAGTGTGGCCTAGGTGAAGGTGGTATTTCTTTCTAAACCAATGGTCTGCGGTTCAAACCCGGAACTAACCCAGAAATTTATTTATTTATTTTTTTTTATATATAACTACATTATTATATATATAAATAAAAATAATCGCATTTGTGCAAAATGAATGGTGTGATGCAACTAGTAGGGTTGCAGCGTGTTATGGAACTTGCGTCAGTTAGCGCGGGTTCGAATCCCATCAGTGGCTTGATTTAAAATTTTTTTTTAAATTTTATTTTACAACTTAAATTTTAAATTATATCGCATTCAAATATTAATTTCGAATACAAGGAGAGTACTGGGTAGCCTTTCTTACTTGTTAATTACATATTGAAACTGAGTAAAGGGTATCCTAAAGTCGCGAGACGACTATAGCATTCTTTCTTGTTTGCATTTGTGTTTTTTCCGAGTGTTCTTTTCACACGCTTTTCGCAGTTGCTTCATTTGCAGCAGTACTATAAACTTTACTTAATGTAAATGCCAACTCTTTGCTGTAACTCAGTTTAAAACAATAAAAATAACATAAAAGCAAAAGCCAGTTGTAGTTTTTTCGCTATGAACTTGAATTGTTTACTTTTGTATTTGTAGTTGGAGTCCTGTGTAGGGAGGAGTGCAAGTGTGTGTAGTTCCATCCAAACGCAATGAGTAGACCAACAATATTTTGTAGTTGTTTGTTTAAAGTTTGAAGGCATACCCAATCCTGTCAATCTTGTAACAAACTTAAAACCTAATATACACCCTAGAATAATTTTCTAATTTATCAATCAATACAATAGCAAATAAAAGCTCGATCATTTGATATTTTCCCAAGTCTCGTTGTATGTCTTCGCATTCTTCCTCCTCTGCCGTATCTTTTTAGTCTGCAGCCTGCGACGATTTGACATCTTTACATTACTCCTTTAATTTTATATGTAGTATGGACAGAACACTCTGCTGTGCTGTGCGTATGCTTGTATATGAATGTGCGTGTGTTTGTGTTTACGTGCGTGTGGCTTTTGGACGTTGCCAAAGCCAAAGCAAAAAGTAAATGCATTAATTTTGCCTTGGCATCCGGCGCGGCAATCACAGCAGTCGACGACATCGTCATCGTCTTACTCGCCGCTGTTGAACTGCTGTTATTTTTGTTTCAGTATCTATTACCCGTTGATGTTGTCGTGGTTGTTGCTTTGCTCGTGTCGCGGGTATAATAGATTTCAAGTACGCTCGTTACAATGATTTGCGCCTAGCCTATTGAAATATAATTTCTAATTTAAATAGGGTAGAACACCAACCGCAATAGCACCAGCAGGCAATTGGAAGCTGTACAGTGAAAAGCCTCAAAGGCGGACACCTACCGTCAAAGCACATTGTGTTTGTTCGCTTTAGACGGGTATCCGTCTAAAGGGACTTCTGCGAAGAAGAAATTGAATACAAACTAAAGAATTATTCCATTTTGATATGATTTAATTAAATTAAATTTATAGAGACTTGTCATATTGCAATGCTGTACTCACAACTATATTGGAAATTTAAACTTATCAAATTGAGAAATATTCTTAGAATTGCACTGCGCAATTTTGTGCTTTTAAAAACATAGAAAGACTTTCCGCAGCTGTGTATTTGGGGCGTCCGCTTATTTGAGGTGTTCGTTAAGAAAGGTTTTACTGTATTTATGTACTGGCTGCTATTTGTCGCTTTTACTTTGACAATTTGAATTACAAAGCGAAGACAGAGTCAGAGACAAAGAGAAGCAAGATCCAAATCCACACAATTTAACAGAACTGCTAATTGTACACTCAATGGGCGCTTATGTAATCCAATCAAGTATTTACTTTATACATAAATAAACCTGTAAACAAAACTCTAGTTATTATTATTGCAAATGCTAGCCAAATATAAAGTATTGAATTATATAATGGCGTAGACTGTAATCGTTACAAGATAAATATTCTAAGAGTATAACATATTTTAGTCCTAACAAGAAAACATTGATAACAATGCAGAAGAGTCACATAATCATGAATTATATTTTTGTACACACATGAAATTCCTATTTTTGTTTCGCTGCCTATGGGATAGCATTGTGTAATTTTTGTGGCCTGAATACATATATAAACACACACACACATATAATCATACAGATGTGTTTGTTTTATTTCCGTTTGAGGTTATTTCTCAATAGATGCGACAAAAGATCTCGACTAGTCTCAAGATAACAAGAACAAGACCTGTTAATTCTGTGCAGCAGACTGATTTTAATGGGTGTGCGGTTAATGCTAATGAGTTTCTCATCATATTTGAAAACGCGACTTAAACGTAAAAAACCATATGGTTTAAACCATATAAAGAAGTTGCATAAATGTACAAGTTTTAGAACTGTAAATCAGTTTGTAAAAGGCAAAAGTACGTGGAAAAGCATAAACTCTACCATATACCACAACCCCAAATCGCCATATAAAAATTGCGCGCCATAAACAAATTTACAAATACATTCGTACCTTGTATGCTACACTCGACACAAATGAAAGAATGTGCGTATATGCATGTATATTGGCAAGCGAAACTGGCGATGGCATGTATTAAATGCACATTAAAATGTATAGGAAACACTCACCACTCATACAATATGGCGAGTGGCTGTCGGGCTTTCGTTAAGCTTGTGAAAGAAAGAGACCGAGAACAAGAAAAAAACTCACTCGGTTGAAATTGCAGTCGTTAAAAAATTGGCAAACATGCCGTCAGGTCAACAACGCTTCTTAATTTCAAAAGCAAGTCTAATCGGTGTCATCGATCGATATCAATGTTTTATAATCAACGACTAGTTTCACATTCGTTACATATTCAGTGGCATCTACATCAATAATGTTAATGCAATTGGTTGTTTTGCTTTACTAACATATACATACATACAAACCAGGGACAGCCCCACACCTACATTTCAATGATATACTCTAGTATCGGTTTGATTTTTACATAGGGTTTGTATTGTTGATGCTAGCTGGTGTCAACTAATTGCGTCTTAGTTATTTTATAGTTCTTAGTTATTTTTGTTGTTTCGCGCAATTTTTATTCTTTTTTGCCTTATGTTGGTGTTCATAATTTTAGCAGCTGATTTAATTAGGGAAACGTTGAACAGTCTGACATTTTTAAATTTGCTTTGCTTTATGATACTATCTGGTGGGATGCATATTGTGTTTTAAAAAAATTACTATTTGTATTACTAATTGAATAATTATTAACATATGAGCATTAATATACTAATAAATGTATTTACAAAATGCATCAAAAAATCACCTTTTAAAGAAACTTCTAGCACATTTTGTGTAACTGCATGTCTGTCAATGTATGCGTATGGATTTACTTGTGTGCAGTATATGCAAATTTTTGGCGGGAGAGCATAGCGAAAAAGTCTAAAAACCCTATTTTGAGTTATCGAATATTTTCACTTCTTCGGTATTACCCATTTCGAATATATTTAATATGTGTAGCCTTTTCCCCTATCAAGTAACATATATTAAAAACTTGCTTGTCAACTTTTGCTTTCATTTTTGCCGATACTACAACAAAGTGGCAAAAATCACGCATGAGTAAAGAGTAACACAGGCGAACAGTTAATGAGATATTTGTTGGAAAGAGACAATCAAATGTACCCACACACTAGAAAACTGACAAATGCAGCCAACTTCACGTAGTACGAGCGGGTAACGACAAGAATATGGAATGAAACGTTTGACAAAAACATAACATACTCTTGTAGGGTACAGCATGCTATATATCTTAATTGTACGGCATAATTTGTAGTTTATGGTTTCCATTTGCAAAACTAATTTTATTTTATGTGAAAATAAAGTAAGTAAACATTTATTGGGCTCACTGCGCATGTGAAAACATTGAGACATGTTTGAAATTTTCATGTACAAAATGTTTGTTATTTTAATAGGTATATACACTTATATACCATTAAAATAAAATCAAAATAACGAATGCATTTTATTTTATTTATAAAGTCATTAAAAAAAATATATCCAAAACAAAAGTGCACACTAATAATACTTTGCGGAGTTGGCAACTCTACTAAACTCAATTACGCACAACTAACTTCACGTTGCACAAAAGAAAATCGCAAGCAAAACAAACGAACGCGCAAGCTATATGCTAAACGTGTAGGTGCGAGTGAGCACAGCATATAATGCTTTGTGAATACGAAATTAAATATGGCGACCGACTGTCCGGAAAAAAATACACCATTGACATCAAAATAATTATTTTTTGACTAGGCAATATTATCGTTCGTGGCAAATGGATAGTCAATATAGAATCATTTTAATATCTATTCGGTTTTCAAGCTGATAGGAACGCTCGAAATAATTGACACGAAAATTTGTCCATTGGTACGTTTCTTTCCGCGCACTGCATGCGCAATGTATGTTTAAGCTCTTATTGATATACTTACAGTGTAAGAATTAAATTATTTATTAATTATGCACAAAACTGATTTGAATGGCAAGTTGTGATTTAATTAAAGCGTTTGGCATTTTCTGTTTCCGCACGAAATTGTGTTTTGCCTACACTTTTGTATGTTTGGGGTTGTTTCACAGATTCACAAATTCGATACGCACACACAGTTTGCTGGTTTTGTGGTTGCAAAACGCGACGTTGTATTAACGTTTGCTGCCTTCTAAAATAAACGTTTCTACTTTGATTAATCAATTTTATTATTAAAACGTATGGCATAGAAACATAGCGAAAAGTGCGCATGAGAACACATAAAGGCGTTTGTAAGAACGAGATGAATATACAGCCGTGTGCTGCGCGCGCACTTGTATCGAATTGACATCTACATATAGTGTGGCCGTTTTTGCTTATGGGCATAGGCATGCCAACTAATACCAATCCTACTTATTATCAGCTATTCTATTTTGTTCGCGCTGCTTCTCCTATATTGTCTTTCTTTAGACATTACTACTGCGCCTGCCATTCCGCTGTGTAGTTTATAGTGATGTACGTAAGTTCGTTTTGTCTTTCTGTCTGCTTTTTGATACACATATATATGCAAGCATGTACACACACGGCGGCACCGAATATGTACCTATACACATATATAAAATCTATACACGGATATTGCCGCTCATATACACAAAAATTTGGTTATATTTTTAAACTGAAATAAAACAAAAATTAATAGGGTAACCAAAATGCACTACAGCATTCGTATTCACAGATTTACTTCAGGTTCGACCATATGTAAATGATTTTCGATACTGTGCATTGACTAGAAAACAAAATAACTCAAACGCGACAAACCTATAACTAACATTTTTACAATTCTTCATTACATTTTGCACCTCGCTTCGCACTCACACACAAACACACGCTTTGAAAAAAACAATGTCTATATGTATTTAGACCGCTGCTACAACACTTTAGTGGCATCTCGCTTACACTCACGCTCTTTACGCATTTTACCTTTCACGTCCTATGTGTTTTTCATCTTTTCCAACACGCTAATAAGACGAATTATAAGACTACATTTTATGCTATAACCAACACATTTCACCATTACATTTTATAGTGTTTTGAAAAGTGCGCAACAGACAAGTGACCGGAACAATATTTGTATAATTTATTTGTTTATTTTACGCTTACGAACGCGCTTGACACTCCGCGTTACTTCGATTCTTCTTCTTCTTCTCTAAGTAGTGTCAGAGATGGAACTTAACTCGATTCCAGAATCGATGCATCGATATAGTATAACCATACATACAGATACATCGATAAGAAATGTAGAATCGAACTATTCGTACAAATTGTTGACAAGCAATTTCTGTACAAAGATAATTAAACTAAAATCTAAGCTTATTTTCATAAATAAAGAAAGAAATTTACCGTTTATAGATCTTGAATCATATGCCACTACGTGATAAATAAATTTCAGATGAAATAATTAATAACAGAAATATAAGTATAATATTAATAAAGTTTAATTATGACTTTTATTCTGAACCATTATTGTTTGTTCGAAATTTGTTTCCCAATGGTTATAGAATAAACTTAATGTTAAAATATTTGCTAAATAAAAATATGTTTCATAAACATTACGTCTTAAATGTATAAACTTAAAATAAATAAATAAAGTAAATAGTATGTGTAACTGGTGCAAGTGTAGCTAATCGGGCAGCCGCTATAAATAATCACAATATCGATTAATTGAACAAGAAAGAAAAGTACAGTCGAACACGCCCGACCGTATAATACTCTCTGCGTTTATTCCCAATTATAATACTTAAATCGGTATTCAGACATTACAATAGATAGTTCTTGTATTAGAATACGTTAAAACAAAAAAAAGATAAGCATAATCAAGCATACATGTGTTTGTCTGTATGTACATACAAATTCGTTTGACGTTAAATGTATGCACATACATATGTGTGTATGAATACTATTGGTCGGCACGACTAGCGCTGTCTCTCTCGCGCTCATTGCTTTAGAATAAAATCTTTGTTGCTGCATTGCTTTCTTGTTTATGGTCGGATTCTTATGAAACTTTCTGGAGAGTTTGACATGATACGTCTTCAAACGAATCATAAATAACAACACTGTACGATAAGAATAAATGCTTTAAAAACGGCATGCAAGTTTGAAATTTACTTTTATTTCTTGCGGAAAAAGGGGGCGTGGCAGCCCAAAACTTTTGATGTCATTGGATTTATGCGGCCTTTAGGAACACGTGTACCAAAATTGGTATTCCTAAGTGCCATAGTTACTGAGATATTAACCGAAAACATCTATTTTTTCCGAGGTATGTCTAGTTTTTTGCTCATTGTGGGCGAATGGGGCGTGGCATCGAAAAAAAAAAAGATTCTTGTATTGACTGACTAAATATCGAGTCGATAGAGACCAAATTCGAACTTGTAGCTCTTACCATCTCTGAAATCTGTGTGTTCATACGGACGGACAGACGGACAGACGGTCAGACGGTCAGACGGACAGACGGTCAGACGGACAGACGGACAGACGGACATGGCTATATCGACTCGGCTTGTGATTCTGATCAAGAATATATATACTTTATGGGGTCTGCCACGCCTCCTTCTGCCTGTTACATACATTTGCACAAACCCAATATACTCTTGCAGAGAGTATAAAAAAGATAAGCATAATCAAGCATACATGTGTTTGTCTGTATGTACATACAAATTCGTTTGACGTTAAATGTATGCACATACATATGTGTGTATGAATACTATTGGTCGGCACGACTAGCGCTGTCTCTCTCGCGCTCATTGCTTTAGAATAAAATCTTTGTTGCTGCATTGCTTTCTTGTTTATGGTCGGATTCTTATGAAACTTTCTGGAGAGTTTGACATGATACGTCTTCAAACGAATCATAAATAACAACACTGTACGATAAGAATAAATGCTTTAAAAACGGCATGCAAGTTTGAAATTTACTTTTATTTCTTGCGGAAAAAGGGGGCGTGGCAGCCCAAAACTTTTGATGTCATTGGATTTATGCGTCCTTTAGGAACACGTGTACCAAAATTGGTATTCCTAAGTGCCATAGTTACTGAGATATTAACCGAAAACATCTATTTTTTCCGAGGTATGTCTAGTTTTTTGCTCATTGTGGGCGAATGGGGCGTGGCATCGAAAAAAAAAAAGATTCTTGTATTGACTGACTAAATATCGAGTCGATAGAGACCAAATTCGAACTTGTAGCTCTTACCATCTCTGAAATCTGTGTGTTCATACGGACGGACAGACGGACAGACGGTCAGACGGTCAGACGGACAGACGGTCAGACGGACAGACGGACAGACGGACATGGCTATATCGACTCGGCTTGTGATTCTGATCAAGAATATATATACTTTATGGGGTCTGCCACGCCTCCTTCTGCCTGTTACATACATTTGCACAAACCCAATATACTCTTGCAGAGAGTATAAAAATGAATATAATTATATCCCCTTTAATTTTCACTACATCAAATAGCTCCCATTGAAACAATAGGTGGAACACAAACATTTTTCTTGAGCGATCTCCACCAAATTCATTCTATATACATTTAGTGCTAATTTCCACGTGCATGCCAAATTTCATCCAGATCGGACCACTATATCATATATGTAGCTGTCAAAGGAACAATCGGTTAAAATGATTAATATGAAAATTTGCAATGTCTATTAATCGATTCTAGCCAAATTCATACAATATGAATTCATTATCATTCACAATGTGTTGACCACATTTCCTTCAAATCGGACCATCATGTATATCATAAGTTACCATAGGAACAATCGGTTGAAAATGCTGAAAATGCTTAGTATGAAAATTTTCAGTGTCTCTTAAACGATTTAAACCAAATTGTCACAGTATGCATGCTTTACCGTTTCATATGCCGATCATAATATAGTTACCATTGGAACAATTAGTGATTAAAACAATATTAACGCAACAAGCATGACTGCATGGTATATAGTCTTAGCGTACCGTTAGTACTAACGCAAAAAAGTCCCAAATGTGTTTCCATTGAAACCTGCGTTAGCGTGACAGTTGAGTTTCACAATCTAACAAATATTATGGATAAAAATCAAATTTTATTACTAAACTCAATTGAATGCGAAAATAGTCCAAAATATTTGCGCAAGATCTGCATGTACAAATATTGTCGAGAATAATCATCCATCATGTTGTGTGCGAAGATTGGCAAAATAACCAAATTAATTACAAAATGTTCTATTCAAAGTGGAATATATTCACGATTTTAATATTTAATAGGCGACTTATGGCATTTTTTGGGACACCGATGTACGAGAAAAAGATGGAGAATTGGTCAAAAGGCTGCCCCAAAGAGCAAGGAATCAGCTGGATTTATAGTTGTTGCAGCTGCCTGAGCTCATCAGAAAACCGGTATTTCGCTGCAAAAATATTGAAGTTGATCCTAATTTAGATATCTAATTCATACAATGAATTTATATAATTATATTAAAATATCCATAACATCATCATTGTCTTTTATAATGCAACGGTATGTTGGGTTGTCTAGTTTTCTCTATCACCTTTAAATATATATGCGTATTTTTTTATTGGGACCGCCGAGTCCACCAATATTTTCATGCCACAAATCAAGAAGATAAGGGGCCGTCTCTTTGCTTGACTGTTTTTCAAATTAATTTTAACGTTACAAACGTTTTTAAATGTTATCAGCTGTTTGTTGTTTACAAATGTTTCGATACATTTTGTAAATTTACTCGATGTTTAATATTTACAAGTATATACTAGCCAAAAACGAGGTTGTAGTCAGTGTTGCCAACTTTTCTTGAGCAAAAAAAGCTGTTTTTAGTGGGAAGTCATTTGAAAAAAAAGCTGAAAATGTTAAGAAAAAAGCTGGAAAAATGGCTGATTTTTTAGGTTTTTTAAGTGCTTGTTTTTACAATTGGAGAAACAACAAATAAACAAAGCGCCGCTTCTGCTCCTTGGTTTTGGTTGTAATTCCAGAAAAGGTTATATTGTTTTTTTTTACTCAATTTAGCAGTTATACTAACTTTGCAATAACTGGTGATCAAAAAAAAAAGTTTACAAACTCTGAAAGATATTGAATGTCTCTATGGCATGAAGCAATAAAAATGAAAAAAACCTTTTTTTTTATAAAATGGCGGCTTTTGAAAAAATTAGTTCGGTTTTTTCACTACTTTTTAAACTTTTTGGAATTTTTAAAAAATTAAAATGTCCAGTTTTTGTTGGTTCATGCCATAGAGGTTTGTTTTAAGAATATTCATCCCAATTTCAAGTAAATCGGTCGATTGAAACTTGAGATATCGTGGCGACGGTATCAAATAAAGTGGTTTCGAAAAAAACGCACTTAAAGTTTTACATCCGCTCAATTCCCCCTAGCAGCTACGTCACCAAAACAGCTGAAACTTCGAAAATTATTCGTATTTCGAAAAATCCTTTTGGGGACATATTTATAAGAAATTAATCCATCGAATTATGAAAAAAAAATTTTCGATTTATTCAAATTTCTACACTAGAAGACCCCCTTTATCGAAAAAAATGATAAATTGTTCAGTATAAAACAAGAAAGAAAAGTACAGTCGAACACGCCCGACCGTATGATACTCTCTGCTTTTATTCCCAATTATAATGCTTAAATCGGTATCCGGATATTACAATAGATAGTTCTTGTATTAGAACACGTTAAAACAAAAAAAAAAGCTAAGCATAATCGAACATATATGTATTTGTCTGTATGTACATACAAATTCGTTTAACGTTAAATGTATGCACATACATATTTGTGTATGAATACTATTGGTCGGCACGTCTAGCGCTGTCTCTCGCACTCATTGCTCTCGAATAAAATCTTTGTTGCTTCATTTCTTTCTTGTTTATGGTCGGATTCTTACAAAACTTTTAGGTGAGTTTGACATGATACGTCTTCAAACGAATCATAAATAACAACACTGTACGATAAGGATAAATGCTTTAAAAACGGCATGCAAGTTTGAAATTTTCTATTATTTCTTGCGGAAAAAGGGGGCGTGGCAGACCAAAACTTTTGATGTCATTGCATTTATGCGATCTCTAGGAAAACGTGTACCAAAATTGGTATTCCTAAGTGCCATAGTTACTGAGATATTTGCTTTAAACACCTATTTTTTCTGAGGTATGTCTAGTTTCTTGCTCATTGTGGGCGAATGGGGCATGGCATCGAAAAAAAAAAAGATTCTTGTATTGACTGACTAAATATCGAGTCGATAGAGACCAAATTCGAACTTGTGGCTCTTACCATCTCTGAAATCTGTGTGTTCATACGGACAGACAGACGGTCAGACGGACATGGCTATATCGACACGGCTTGTGACGCTGATAAAGAATATATATACTTTATGGGGTCTGCCACGCCTCCTTCTGCCTGTTACATACATTTGCACAAACCCAATATACTCTTGCAGAGAGTATAAAAAGCGGAAAAAAGAAATTTATATTTTTAAAAAAGCTAGAATTCCCGCTGCACGCTGATTTGGAATTATTCCCGCAAATGGACTTTCAAAAAAGCCAGATTTGACGGGGAAAAAAAAGCTGATTTGGCAACACTAGTTGTAGTCCCGCAGAAGCTTCTAAAGGTGAAAATTTCCCTTACAAAACTGGCTTTGATTTTGTATGGTCGTTTTCAAATTTCCTCACACTAACGCTAACGCACCCCATGATGAAATTATACAAGGTGGTCCCGTCGGCAGCCGAAGTTTTACGAAGTATACACTTATTTTCAGGGCACTTACTCTCAATTTGACACTCATTATACTATGTTCGTTTCACCCGAACTTACTGTAAGCATAAAATAAGTGTATGTCATTGCCGACGGGACCATCTTGTATAATTTCATCATGACGCACCCCTAGTGAAAATCGGCTATTAGTCTAAATACGACAATGCAACTCTGAGTATCGATAAGCTACAATGAAAATAATCAGCTGATAGTATTTTTAAAGACAACGGCAATATTAATGAATAATGCTGCCATGGAAGTAAATCCGCTGGCTGTAATACTTGTTTACTTTGACAGCAAAGGAGACCGTCTGCTTTACCGTTATCCATACCAAACACTTGGTCAAACGCTTAGACAAGAGGAGACCCACGAAGAGCAGACCATCAAGAAGCGCAATCCGTTTGCCGTTGCCAACACAGACGATCTGCTGCAGACGCCCACGCACCAACACCCAAGTCATGGTCAAGGTCAGCTGCAGGGATTTGCCGATGATGTGCTCTCCGCCCTGTTTGCCGTTAAGCCGCAATTGTGCAACCAAAAATTTGAGCTAAAATTAAATGATGTACGATTTGTCAGTCATCCCACGTTAATTAGTGTCGTGCCCGCTGCTACACTCAATGCAGCTTCCAATCAGGCAACTGCCTCTGGTTTCACCGCCACGGTTGCCGTTGGTATGGTTAAAAAACAGCAAATGCTGATTAACATTGTGTTTGCATTGCACGCCCAGGCCAGTTATTCCATTGTCAAGTGCTACCACGAGCTGAGTAAGCGTCTAGGATTAGCGCTTAAATTCGAGGAGCAGCGCAGTGGCTATCTTACCGAACAGACAGCGTGCATGGCACGCACCCATGATGAGCAACAACAGCAGCCGCTGGAACGAACCTTTGAATTAATTGCGGAACGTTGTAGCTTGGCGGCGGCTCTCAAATCAATATGTAATGATCTATGCACAACTGGATTACTGAGCACCACATTAAATCAGAATCTTACATTGACCTTCTGTCTACCGGCCAAGGCACACCAGCTGCACAAAAAGGGCAGCATGGTTGACCCGGAGACCATAGATCGATGTCTGCGCGCTTTGAAGCCGTACCATGGTATGCTGCTTCTGGTGGACTTTGCCGAGCTTCTCGATTGTGTGCCACCGACAGGCGCCCGAATGCTCTGGCAGCTGGTAGATGCCTATAATCCTCTTATAAGCCTGCAGAGCATGGCGTCCAATGCGGATCTAAGCATTGAGCACGTGTACAAGCTGGTCTCCCATCTCGTATACTGGGCCAAGGCAACCATAATCTATCCTCTGTGCGAAACGAATGTCTATGTAATTGCACCAGATGCACCGCTGCATACAAAGTCACATCTCGTGGAGAAATTCTCCACTCGCTTTGCTGGCATGTCGCTGTTTGAGGTGATTTCAGACTTCTCGTTGCCCACATCGATTGGACATTTGACGACGCCGCTGCAGCAACCGGCACGCCAAGGAATACTCGCCCAAATGGTACTCTGGATGTTGCAGCATCATCTGCTAATGCAGCTTCACACGTACGTGCAGTTTATGCCCAGCGATGATGACGAATTTGCGGATTCTGCATCTTGTGCACCTGCCCAGATGCCCGGCAGCTGCGGCAACCTCGACGAGGAGGAGCGCGACGACCCTTTGCGTGGCGGCTCCATGCTGAGCATGTCGAGTCAACCACTACCGATGCCCTCAAACTCCCATCGTCGTCCCTTGATGGAGGACCAGGACTCTTTGGCCTCGGACAATTTTGTTGTGCAGCCATCCTCCAGCCACAAGTCAAACTTCAGCATGACGGCTTCTCTCAGCACCGACAATTGTGATAGCTTGGACTCTATGGAGGACGAGCAGAAGCTTAAGGAGCTGCTGCATGTCTTTAACGATGCCGATCGTGCCGCTATTCGTCGCATTCCCGCCTCCCTAAATGTCGATGACCTTTCGCTGCTCGTCAAGCTCTACCAAATGGGTTACTTTAAGAGTGAGCATCACCTAGAGGAGATCATGTACTTTGAAAATCTGCGACGATCCCAGCTCTTGCAGTTGCTGGACAAATTTCGCGACGTCTTGATAATCTATGAGACCGAGGACCCTGCCATTGCCTCCATGTACAACAACAAATAGACTTATCTAGAAATAAAAGAAAACGAGTGTTTCAAATGCGTTCCATGGTTCGTGAAGCACTTTGGGTTAAATAATAGTGAAAGTGTGGTGCCGAAGTGTTTTATGGATATAGTAGTTTGGAGAATATTAAAATTTGTAGTTAAAGTGTATTTGTCAAAAGAGTAATACCCACTTAGCATTTGGAAGACTGTTTTCATCAAAAATCACATTGCGTGTCATTTGCGAGTTCTCATCTGATTGAAATGTGCTTTATTTGAAATAGAGCAAAAAAAAAGCCAAGCAATTGGCAATTGATTATCAGGGGATTGCACTATGTGCAAAGTTGCGGCAGAACACTGTGTTCGATCTCACTCATGACTCCGAAACTTACAAAGCTTGGTTCATATCCGACAACTATAGCTCCCATAGGACAATTCGGTAAATTAATGCTAATTTGTATGGAAAAACTTGTAGCACGGGGTCTTTTAATGTCGGTAGCTCAACCGAAGTCTTTCTGACTTGTTTTATAATTTACAAGTACGATTTAATTGAATTTTTTAGAGTACCAGTTTAAAATAATGTTTTACACGATAGTAAATTTATCTTGCGAGAGTAGCACCATCCGGGGTTGAGGCTACGTAGTTATCGGACAACTCACGTATGCTGGTGATCGTGGGACTACTGTTATAATGACGTAGTCATCGCTCGTTTAGAGTTCGTAGTACTTAGCGTGTATAACATGATAACTTCATACTAAAAGTAATAGTTTTATTAATAACATTAACTTTATTCTTACAAATATGACAATAACCTAACTAACATATTCGTTTAGCAGGAACCCGGGAAAGGGGAGGATGGGAAAACTGGAAAATTTACTAAATTGGTTGGTAAATATTTTAATAGCCAGCATATTAATGTTGAAATTTCTTTGAAAAGCTTCGTATACTCTAGTCCAATATATATATATATAGATATATAGTCTTATAGTTAGGAGATAAAGGACTTATAAAAATATAACTTGCATATATACTTAGATTTGAAATATGTCGTTTTAACTATTTCTGGTTGGCTACTTTATCAACAGATTTGATAACGAATTAAGTATTCTGGTGACGTTTTGATGACTTTTGAATAGATGTGTATCCATAACAATAATATAAACTTCTTGTACAAAATCAAGCTCAAACACAGAATAGATGAGACTTTTGGTTAGGATTTGTGGATGTTGTTGCTATTGCTGTTGTTGTTGTGGCAGCTGTTATTGGAAATGTTGTTGCTGTACAAGTATGGTATCAGATTGGGTTCGATTTCCAGCTGCTGTCGCAATATGGAGCTCATCACAAACTCCGTGGAGACAATGTGACACTTGGGATTGCCATGCCGGGTGAGATCCGCACATAAATGCATATCCGTGGGACAAGTGACAATGATGTAGGAATCGGGTGCTTGAACATGTGCCTCAGCAACGGCAACACCGCTTCGTCGCTTTAGCTCCACCTTACCACCGGAGGATTCAATCATGCGTATGATTTCCTCACGCGCCGGAAACACATCCGGCGTTACATAGAAACTTTTGCCTACAAACAATGTAGATCGCGTTGGCGCACAGAGCACAGTGTCAAGATCGAAGTGTAGATTCTCGTCAACAGGTATATGCTGTATGCGATACTCATCCGGTGGAACAAATTTACCAGCCTTGGCGCTATCCACCAGCCAGCTAGACTTCAGCACATAGTCTACATGGCAACAGGCCTGAATCAATTTGCAAGTTCGACTCTCGCGAGTCATCACTAAGTGCGTTGCGTCCGCAGGACTATCCACAACTATGCCACCTAAAACACTGTTAGGAAAGAATGGTCTTATCATATCTTTATCGTCTTGGTATACTTTGGTATTACTCACAGCACTGCCTTTTTAAGGGACTCCGCATCAGCGACCTGGGAGAATATAACCTTTGGCGGCTTTGTTGTCTGCAAATACTCAATGCACACTATTTGCTCTGGCAATTGCTCCTGATAGACGCTCAATTTCTGACGCTTGAGCTTCTGTTCGTTAGCATAAGGATCACTAAGGTGACGCTTGACCCGCTCATGTGCCTCCTGTGTAAGATTAATGGGTGCCTTCCAAGCAGCTAAATGAATAAAATATGGATTATATTTAGCTCAAAAGTTATAATTATGATTTCAAGACATACTTAAGAGATGTGCCACCAGATTGCATTCTATGCGAAATGGTGCCGCCAGATTGTACTGCTGATACTTGGGATTATCATATTGATTGAGACCGCTGAGATTGCCAATGCAGACATCGCTTAGCCAGAGAGCATTCACCATTTGTATACCCCACTCTTTAGCGGCATTAAATTTATTGCCCTCTAGTTGTTTGCAGATAACCAAGGTATTCACCTTAGACAGATAAGAGGTGTAAATGGCACCACATTCCTCAGCCATTTGCTGCAATCGCACCACCTCCTCGCCCTCAAAACCCTCCGACGTGATAATGTACCGTTCCAATGGCTTCCGATAGCCAAACTGGCTGGGGAAGGGCAGATGCAATGGTTGCCACGGTGGCATCAACTGACGCTTTAGGCAGATATCACTTAACCAATAGGCCGTCACACAACGCTTAGCATCGCGCAACGCCTGCATCACCATGCCATGCCGCTGGGTACGGCAGATGACGTGCGTCACGCGTGGACAATAGACGCGTTCAATGTCGCCCCCAAATTGACGTATTGTGTCCAACCAGATGGGCAACTCATCGCTGTCCGTTTCATCGTATTCCACTATGAAGAAAGTGCAGCCAACGAGGAACAGATCCGCCGGCAGTTTCAAGTTTGGATTGTGGCCATAAAATTGGGGGCGTGGCGGTATCGGCATGGATGGTTGGCCGGGACGACCTTGCATGTAGGCATGTGGCGGACCAGCAACCTGGACCGGCATTCCCACAGATATTTGTTGCTGCTGCACGTTGGGCGGTGGTGCAACCACAATTTGCTGTTGTACTAGATGTTGTTGTGGTATCTGCTGTTGTGGCACGCCCACAACGCGGCGCAATTGCTGTGTTTGCAACATTTGCTGTTGTTGTTGCTGTTGTTGTAGCAATAAAAGCTCTTGTTGTGTTCGAGGTGGTCCAGTCACACTCACAGCTGCATTATGCTGCTGCCCCATCATACGTAAGGCGCCGGCGGCAGACGGAGGCTCTACATGTTGCTGCGGTGCAGAAGGCCCTTGTTGTTGTTGTGCTGCTACTAGTTGTTGCTGCTGTTGTTGAAGCAGCAATTGCTGTTGCTGCTGCGGTGAAGCGCCAGTAACAACCACTTGCTGCACAATTTGCTGCTGTTGTTGCGCCTCTCCCATGGCAATTAGTTGCTGCTGTTGCTGTGGCGTAGCCTGTGCTCCATTGTTGCCCAGACGATTGCTTAGCATGTTGGCCAGAGCGGTTTTGGTTTTTAAATTCATTTGTTGCGGCGTCTGCTGCTGCTGGCCCTCTTGAGCTGTGGAACCAAGTACTAAATGAATTACTAAAGTAATATGAAAAATGTCTTGACTAATTACCTGCAGACATGACCAATGTTTGTGTCATAATGCTTCCACCGTTTGGGCCACCTACAACAACAGTTGTGCCCGAAGTCGTGCCTGGTGTGGTCGGTATCTGCTGTTGTTGTTGAGGTTGTTGCACAATGGTCTGCTGCTCGATTAGTTGCCCATTTGGACAAGTTATCAGTTGGACAGTTTGTTTGCTCACCTGAGAAGACACTGTCTGCTGCATAGGAATCTGTTGAACGCGCAATTGCTGGCGTTGCAACAACATTTGCTGATTGGTATCATTGGGATTGAACGGTTGTTGTTGCTGCTGCTGCTGTGGTAGCTGTTGTGGTGCCACCCCAGGCTGTTGGGTTATCGGACTCAGACCAGGTGCACCACCAGCACGAACAACTACCTGCCGTGTGCCCTGCTGCTGCAGCCAGACCATCTGCTCCTGCTGCGTAAGGCCTGCAGGCATTTGACTCTGCACAATGATGTGTGAGGTTCCTGGACCGGGGACACTCACTGGACCAGGTGCTCGGGTTGCAACCACACTGGCAGGCGCACCAGGTCGTGGCTGATAGGCAACCTGTTGGCGCAGCATTACTCGTGGCTTGCTCTGATTTAGCTTGGTGATGTACTCTGCACGTTTGTGTGCATCTAGCGACATGAAGTGTGCATGTGTCTTCTCATCCAGATGAATAAGTTGTCGCTGTTGCTGTTGTTGTTGTGGCGGTGGCAAAACAAGCTGCTGTTGTGGCTGAGACGGAGGCGGTTGTTGTTGAGCTGGCCACGGTGTCTGTGGACGCAGACCTCGAATTGGTGCAAATTGTGGAGCGTGTTGTTGCTGCTGTGGAGTTGTTGGTGTTCCTGGCAATGGCGACTGCATTCCCATACTTGTGGTAGGCGTGCCAGGGGTTGTAAGTGGCAGTTGATTTGTCACTGGGCTCTGTGGTGACCAATGAGGCTGTTGCTGCAACTGAGTCTGGTGCTGCGGGGATTGCTGTTGAAGCATTAGCTGTTGCTGCGGAGATTGCGGCGGTGGCGTGCGCTGTGTCAGATGCTGTGGCTTTATTAACACTTGTTGCATGATTTGTTGTGATGGCTGCTGTTGTTGTTGTAGTTGCTGCTGCTGCTGTTGTGGTACTGTTTGTTGTTGTTGAATAAGAATTGGTTGCTGTTGCGGCTGTCCAAGTTGCTGTTGCGGCGGTCCAAGTTGCTGCTGCTGTTGTTTCTGCTGCAAATATTGCAAACGCTGTGGGTCGCTGATAACTTGCTGATTTATCACAATTTGTTGTTGCTGAGGCGGCTGTTGCTGTTGCATTTGCAAACGTTGCTGTTGCTGCTGCTGGGTGAGCAGTTGTTGCATTTGCGGCGGAACCTGTTGTTGTTGTGGCTGCTGTTGTGGCTGCTGTTGTGGCTGCTGTTGTGGCGATTGTTGTTGCTGCTGTAGCATCATTTGATTTGGCGGTAATTGCTGTTGCACTATTTGACGCTGTTGCACCAAGTGCTGCTGCTGTTGTTGCTGCTGTTGCGAGATGTTCGTCGAGTTTACAATAAAAACATTCTGATTTTGCTGATTTTGTGCCAGAATCTGTTGTTGCTGCTGCACGCTGAGCTGATTGAATTGCTGTTGACTAATGATAAACTTTTTGGTTTGCATTGCCGGCTGTTGTTGTTGTTGCTGCTGTTGTTGTGGTTGTAATGGCTAAAGAGATTGCAAAAATATTTAATAAATTAATTGTTTGACAGTTCAATATTAAACATACATGTTGTTGCGGTTGTTGAGTCAACACTTGCTGCTGCTGTGGTGTTTGTTGCAGCTGCTGTTGTTGATGTGTAAACTGTTGCCCCATCAGCTGCTGTTGTGGCGGTTGTATCGTCTGTTGAATAATGCGCACCTGTCCCCCTGTTCCAATTGCAATATTTTGTTGCTGTGTAAATTGTACTTGTTGTTGTTGTGGATGTTGCTGCGGAGTTATTTGTTGTTGCTGTGGTTGCTGCTGTTGTTGTTGCTGCTGTTGTTGTTGTTGCTGCTGCTGCTGAGGTATAATTTGCTGTTGTTGCAACTGCATCATCTGCTGCTGCTTTTGCTGCTGTATGCTCATCATATGACTTTGGATTATCTGTTGTCCCTGTGCAGTGGAGGTGTTAATGACGTGACGCTGTGTTATGATCTGCTGCTGGGGTTGCACCTGTTGTTGCTGCTGACCAGACACTAATTGCTGCTGTAGTGTTGCGGGTTGCTGCTGCTGTTGCTGAGGATGTTGGTGTATTTGGTGTTGTTGCTGTACGATCTGCTGTGATAATAAAAATTAGTTTAGAAATTGACAAAAATATTGTTGTATTTTGAGCTCACTCTTTCTGATTGTTGTTGTTGTGCTTGAGTGGAAGGTTGTTGCTGCTGCTGATGCAACGGAGACTGCCGCGGTGATGGCGTATGTTGTTGCGGTGGTATCTGTTGTTGTTGCTGTAACTGTTGTTGCTGTAACTGTTGTTGCTTTAACTGTTGCTGACGCATAATCAATGATTCCTGATTGCTACTTAGTGTGGAACGACTAAGAACTTGCGCCACTTGTACAGGGTCTGTCGGATCAATGGGCTGGACAAAGGATTGTTGCTGTTGTGCCTGTTGCTGATGCTGCGCTGGTTGTTGTTGCTGTTGTTTGTTTACCATTGGTGGTGTTTGCGATATCTGCGGCGATTGAGGTGCTGAAGTATGTTGAGGGCTTTGTTGTTGCTGCTGTTGTTGTGCCAGTTGTTGCTGCTGCTGCTGCAACTGCATGCGTTGTTGCTGATGTACTGGCTGTTGGAATGGCTGTTGTTGTGGCGACATCATAGATGTCGATGGCGGCTGTTGTTGTGGTGATCCCATCATGTGTTGCTGCTGCTGCTGTTGGCGACTCTGTTGCAATTGCTGCTGCTGCTGACGCAAATGCTGTGCGCTTTGAGGTGACGGTGGAGGTGGTGGCGTCATTTGTGGAGCTGGTGATTGCAGTTGTCTCGGTGACTGCGGTGGTAACATATTGCTGCCAGCCACATGTTGTTGTTGAAGCGAAGGGGACGGTGTGCCTGGTGGCATTACAGGCGAACGATTTTGCGCAAGGCGTGGTGATTGCTGTTGCTGCTGTGGTTGTTGCAGCTGTGGTTGCTGCTGCTGTTGTTGTTGCATTTGCTGCATTTGTAGTTGTAACTGCTGCTGTTGCTGCAGCAATTGTTGTTGCTGCTGCTGTATCTGACGTTGAAGAGCCTGTTGCTGTGGTGTAAGACTTTGACCATTTTGTATATGCTGTTGCAATTGCATTTGTTGCTGCTGCAACATGTGCTGTTGACGCATAATATGTTGATGTAACATTTGCGGCGAAACTGGCACCTGTTGTTGCTGTTGGTGCACTTGTTGCTGTTGTTGTGGAACCAGCTGGTGCTGCGGTGATTGGTTTGGTTGTGGAGTTGTTGCTGGCTGTGGTGTACGTGGTGTTTGTCTTCCACTTGGCATTGAAGGCGTTGCCATTGTTGGTATTGTAGGCAGACGCGGCTGTTGTTGCATTAATAATTGCTGTTGCTGCGGCTGTTGTTGCTGCTGATCCTGTTGCATAAGTTGAATTTGTTGTTGCTGTTGTTGCGTATTTTTTATTTGTCTCTGTTGCTGCAAAATATTTTTTATCTGTTGTTGCTGTTGTTGCTGCTGCTGATTGGATGGTATAATTTTTTGCTGTTGTATTATGATTTGCTGCTGTGGTGGTGGCTGCGGTGGTGGTGCCTGTGGAGCACCATGCTGCTGCAATTGTTGATGCGACTGCATATTACGCGGCCGCACGAAGACGACATGTTGCTGTGACGGTTGATGCAACTGTTGCTGCTGTTGCATTTGTTGTTGCTGCTGTTCGGCCGCAGCTCGCTCTGCCGATGCTTGTAGATGGGATTTGATGCTGGCAATACTCTTTGCAGCGCTGTCATCGCCAAATCCCAGAATACCTGTTAGTTGACCAGGACCTTGTGCCTGTTGCTGCTGCTGCTGTGGTAATTGCTGTACTAACTGTTGTTGCTGCTGCTGTTGTGACATTTGTTGTTGTAGTTGCAGCTGTTGAAATTGCTGTTGATGCTGCTTCTGTGCACGCTGTTTCTCGATTGGCTTTAGTAATCTGGGATGATATGGCTCACATGGCAACGATCCCTTGCATTTCAGACAATCGGTTACCCAATCTGGCGTAACAATATTGATGGCATTCTTTGGAAGCGCCAGCGCTTTATTGTAGATACCACCTGTGGCGGCACCGCATACCAAATGCGTATTTGTTGCTCCAAAACTGTGGGTTACAATGGCTCCATGGAAAGTTAACATGGCATAGAGACGTCTGCGATCACTAGCCACCACATTGGTGATGGCAACCCGAATGCCGCGCAAGAAACGTTGCATGCTGGGATGAAAGGCTCGAGTGGAGGCCATGCGTCCAAGTTTGGCGCTGTGCGAGATCCATTGTTCGCTAACGGGTATCACATTGTAGAGATCTAAATTCATGGACAGCTCCTCCTCCGAGAAGTTGCTGGCACATATCAAATGTGTTATTTGATCAGAGAGATAAAGCTTTGACTGCGCACCACCGTTTTTAAGCAATCTTTCGGCCTGTAAACAGAAACAAATGAATCAGTTATGATTGAACACACTTGCAAATACCCACAATTAGAGCAATCACTATTTAATATTTTAGTTTATTTAAATTTAGCCATTCGATTTACTTATTACAGTAATAATATATATGGTCCATCTCTACTTGCTCCACACACACACACACGCACAAGCATGCAAACACATGTCAAATTTGCCGGCAACATTTATGGCGCGCATTTTTTCTATTATTTGTACGAGTAGTATCACCCTGTGCTACTTAATACAATTATAGCCAATCAGTTCAGTGTTTATAAAATGTTTTAGAAGCCGGTCGACGACACCTTTTATTTTGTAGTCACATTAAATGCATTAAGTTGAAGACGTCCTGTTGCCAGTACAGCTGCACTTCATACACTCACTCGAATACACAATACAGTGCAAACGCGCACACACAGGCAAACGCACACACATGAACCTAACGTACTATGCAAACACTGAAGCCAATTTAGGCACCTCAGCCCATTGGGTCAACATTGAAAGGGACTACTTCCATTTACCTCATCATCCAAACTACCAAGCACAAAATAGATCACATCTTCGAATAGCTTTTCGCTGATTTTTAAATTTTCCATTTGGATTTGTTGACTAGCGTGCGTTATTCTACTTGCTCAGATTTCACTTTTTTTTCTTTTCGCTTTTGTTGTTGGTGTGGCTGCCGCGAACATGGATCTGGAAATGCATGCAGTTTCACTTTCACTGGGTTCCAATCGCAATCAATATTCGTCAATTCAAAAAAAATGCAACGTATAACATAAAGAGCACTTGAATTGCTAAAAATCATCGAAATAAATCCCCAGTATCGTGTATTCTCTTAAATTTTACGGGTCCTCCGTTCTGCCTTTTCTTGTAATGCTACAAAACCAATGCTAGGGATGAGTAAACATCCGATATTACTAGTGCTTCACAATCGATGCCTGTATATCGATACTATTAAAATGCACCAGCTGTTCGATAACATATTAACAACCTTCTATTCTGTTATGAATTGAAAGATTTACATGCCAATGAAAAACTTGGACATTTTCTAATTTAAAAAGTTTAAATATATTGGTTTGTGGGTTTTTATACAAATACACATTGGCTTATACATATTAGCTTATTTTTCATAATTTCTTTCCTAACACATTTAAGACAAAGATCTTGAAATGATTTTACCTGTGGTATTTTTCTGTTTCGCTTAGTTTTACGTTTTTTATTTGTTTTTTTTTTCTAAGTGTGGGATTTTTAATTTGTTGTAAAACACCTACTGGGTGTAGAAATTCTCTTCAAAAGCGTAGAAAATTTCAGTTTCTTTTGTTTTCTTGTTATTTTTTTTTAAATAAATTGTGTATTACGATTGCGTAAGCTGGCATGTATGTTTATGTTGTGTTGCTTGTTGTTGTTGGTGTAGAGAATAGCCTGCTCATATCGTGGGCTAAAACAGAAGCACTCGAAGCCGCCGCAACAACTTGTTCCGATTTCTTTTCATGCACAACGACGTTCTTCATCAGGATGAATCATGAGGCAGTGTTTGCCTCACCGTTACTCTCATGGAAGTTGGTGCCATTCACTATGAACGAGGTGCCCAGACCATACAAATGGCCAGAGTACTTGGCATGATCAATGTTATCCTCGAAGAACATCTGTAAAGCGAGTCAGAAAAATTTTGTTTTAATTTCATTTTAAAGTTTGAATTGTTATGTTGGCAAAGCAGGAGCTGGAAGGTTTGTTTCTTATCTTTTTTTTATTTTTAAGGGATATGTATGGGTGAGTAAGCATGCGGTGTAAGCGGCTTGAATGAACATGCATGATAAAAACATGAGTTTTACCATCAACAACAACAACGACAGTTACAACAAACAATAGTCATTCTGTTAGTGTGTTTGTGTTAGATTGTCTTAATTAGTTTTGTTAAAATAAATTATAAATTACATACCATGTACCAATCTTTTTTTTGTGTTTGTCTTTTGATTCAGTAGTATTATTTTTTGTTTGGATTTCTTTAATATTGAGTTAACGGGTTAAACACTTGCTATACTCAACATTCACGATGCAATGGAAACTGCACGGAAGAATATTTCCATATCGCTTAAAATTACAAAAATAAAAATATGCTTGGGCATTAGATAGAAATGTGTTAGTTGGCTAAATTAAAAATGGTAAGCAACGAGCAGCTTAAAACTAAAAAAGTTTATCTACAAAATACCTAAAATTAATATACGTCTTAACATCTGAACTTCTTTAAAATCTAATCATTGTTTTATTGGTTATAAAATAAAACCAAGGTGTTGGTAATACCATTATTAAAAATATTAAAGAATAAAATTTTTTTAATTACTTATGTTTTTTATAAAGCAAAAAGTAGTTTAAATTAAGCAATCATATAAAAGTGTAAATTGTTAAAATATAATGTGCGTTGATTATAATTGAAATACCCAAAATCCACAAATAATAATGAAAAAGAGAATTGAATTTAAATTCATTTAATTTTCTATTCAAATTCACTTTTTTTTATCTTTTTTAGTTTTTTTTTGTGTTTTGTACTTTTTAAATTAACAAAAGACATGTTTTAACATGATTAGGGCAACTTCAACTAAATAAAAAATAGAATTTTCAATCTGTGTTTCTGTGTATTAATGATTTTCCTTCATCAAGAATAACAAATGTTGTGTGTGATGGGAAAGGGGTAGGGTGAAATAAGCCAAATCACTTTCTTAACAATCAGCCGCGTCTAAACACTATTTTGATAATCGTATATAATAAGTACATAAATTCATGTGCAAATGCTGTATGTTTAGAAGGATGAAATGATATGGGAGTGGGTTTATATATAGTAGATTCACATTAAACAATAAAATTGAATTAATGAAGATAGATAGGTGAATGCGTGAGTTAATAAAAGCGAGTTAAATGTGACAACATATATAGTAGCACAGCAACATCGACAACAACAACAACTTTGTTGCAAGCATTATGAATTAAGCTTCGAGTGCTGTAGAAGATTTAATGTATTTTGTGTTGTTGTGGTTGTTGTTGTCGTTGTCGTGATTGGCACAACGGGATGTGCGTAGACTGTTATAGTAAGCCCTAAGGATTGGGAACGTAAAATGGTCTGTTCCAATGTATTAGTGTTGTTGTTCGCTGTTGTTGTTGCTGTGCTGGGATTGCTGCTGTCGCTGCTGCTGTTGTCGCTGTCATCAGAGCCCCTAGAACTGGCACTGGTGACAACGGGATTGCTACGCAAGCAGACAGTCACAACCGACTTTAGATGCATGCCGTGCTCAAGCACATATTTAAAGAATGCGATTGGCTCTTCAATGTGAATGTGTAAACCAAATGTGTGTTGTACCTCACGCATTTTGAAGAACGCCATGCCCGTAAGCAGCGCATCGGAGCCGGCCTGATGCTGTGGCCCTACACGTCGCAGTTCCAGCTGATCGGCGACTTCCTGGAGACCGCCCTTAAGATTTTTGCACGACTTCATCAGATATTTGATATCAAAGATATTCGGAAAATATATGTGCAACAGTTCAAAAAAGTCACTCTCATCGGCGGGCAGATTCTGATCCGTAAGCAGCTTCAGTAGGTATCCAAAATCGTAGCCAGAGTGAAAGCATAACCATTTAATATTGTCCATCAACACGATGCCTGAGCTCATGAGCAGCTCGGCAAACTCAATGGGATCAATGCCATCCTCCTCGTGCTTCTTGAACTGTATGCCAGAATTTTGCAGCAAGTCTATCGAATCCTGCGCGTACATATCCTCACTGCAAGTTAAATCAATATATATATTGTATGGGAAATAAGCGACTCGTGTTCTCACCTCAAATTAAATTTGAAATTGAATTGCCATGTGGAGTAGCCCGGCGGCGTTTTGCCCTCATCATCCATAAATGTGAGACCCAGTTGAATGATCCTTAACAAGTCCACATTGCAGCGCAGCAATTGATAATGATAATCGGCAGTTGAACGAAATTCACCAACGGGTCGCGCCACAACTCCTGGAAATTCTGTATCCATGGCAACAAAATTATATTTTTGCACAATCTTTCGTATGGTGCGAAATTCCTCCTCCAGATTATGCTTCCACACATCCCGAATGCCACATTCCTCATTGCTGGGTATGTGCACCTGCCCATGCACACCGCCACTGATGGCCGAGGGCATTGTCTGTGAACGGAGGGCGAAGTGGGAACCGCCAAGTTAATAAATTTTAAATTGAAAACACATAATAATATGTACCAAATTTAATATATATGTATTGGTCTCTTGGAGCCCAGAATGGTTTAAACAAATTTTTGTTAACCTTGACTAAGATTTGAATTAATTTTTTGATTTAGCTCAATTAAACTATTGTCAATTGCCCTTAAAAAAAGTATGCTTTCAATTTTATATTATCAAAACGTTTACAAGTATTTAAACAATTATAGGTTGAATTAAAATTAGTTATTGATTGCTTGGATTTTATCGGAGCTCCACTCGAGTGTCTCTTGTGTGAATATAACAACTTGTACATGGGAAGGAGATGAACAACATAAGAAAATACGAAGTAGCCATGCTAATTTGGTTACAAATATTTAGTCACAATTATAAAAATTGAATCGTTCTTGTTGAAAAGTGCGAAAATTTTTCAAAATGATTTGCCAATTTTGCAGAAAAGTGTGCTTCATCTTTTATTTGCTGCCATTACGTAAACATACATATGTAGGTAACAAAAAAATGTACAAAAAAACTAAAAATGTTTTTAAAAACGAAAAGGAAATTTATTTAATTTTTGGATTGATTTTTGAGCATTGGTTTTCTTTGTGATTGGAGTTATCGGGCGCTACTTACATCGTCGACAGTCGTTGCCTGTTGCTGCCGCGGCTGCAGAGCTGCTGCTTCAGCCACCTTCTCACCAAAGCTAACCTTAAGCTATGTACAAGTTATTTTTATTTTGTTATGATTTTATAATTTTTAGTTTAACACTCTGAACTGCTCAGGGATCTTAAAGCACTGCCTGTAAGAGAACGTTGGGTAACGTTGACTTCAAGGCTTTGAAAATACAAAAAAAAACATAAAAATCCAAAATTCATTTGAACTATTATTTAGTATACGAGCTATCAATGAATGAGTAGTCTAGAGAGCGCGGGAAAAATTATTTATTTAAAAAGATCATTAAGATTTGTATTTATCACAGATTAAATTCAGAATTTTGCAAAATAAAAAAAATTATTTATTTAAAAAGATCATTTAGATTTGTATTTATCACAGATTAAATTCAGAATTTTGATATTTATTAGAACAGTCAGTGTCATTGCATTAATAAAGTCTGTGCATATAAAATATGGGAAATTGTCTAGTATGTAGGTCCTTGAGTAAATGGGGTGTGGTCAAAGGCACAGGCAAAACCACTATTGAACTTACACGAATTGAAATCACCATAAATAAGAAAATAATAATTATAAGCTTAGATCCCAGTATACATGTCATTAATATTTGCCGCGCTTTGAAAATAGCAACAAAATTATTTTAAAAAATGCAGTAGCTCTATCCACACACATTAAAGCACATACATATACACTTAATGATTTGCATATATGCACAAATATCCATTTGTGCACACACACGAAAGCGTGTGTGTGTGTGTGTGCGATAGCCTCACACATGCTCGCTTTAATGAAAACCGAAGCCCCCAAGACGAAAAGGAAGCTCCTTCACATTTCTTGGGGGCGTAACAGTGAAAAATGGCATGTTTCAAGTACTATGTTGGAAAACTTACCCATTTCATATTATGCTTGTTAGAAAAAATGCTGTAGTTGGCTGATACTGCCGATTTAGTTTCACTTTGGAGTTTTCAGATTTCAGCTTTAGTTAGCGTTAATACTTTCGAGGTTTGATAACGGCAATATAACAATGATGACCGGTGTTTGAGCTGTGCCTATGGCGTTAAATAAATTAGTTGGCGTTTATGTTGTTTATATTAAATTGCCATTATGAAAAACATGAATCTGCGATGGTGTTAGCAACGGCTCAATGTTTTTAGTGGTGCACAACGCGAAAACGATTGACAAAACCAGGGCTGCACAACAAGATGTGGCGATCTTTTGGAATTTTGTTTTTTGTGTTTCAATGACTGTGTATTAAAATAAGCAAACAAAAATATGTGCATAATCAATGACTTACTAAGTTTATTTTTTTAATATTATTTTATCTGTTGTAAACATACTTTGTTTAAATGTTTTAAGGGATTTCATGTCAGCCAGATGGCGCTGCTGTTAATGGTCGAGGTGGCAACTCCGAACTTTCAGCTGTCGAAGTACGTGAGCGTGGTATGCAAATACCACAATTTTGCTGTATTCTATTTAGATAAAAATCTTTTGTGACAGTCCCAATTTCAATCCTAATATGCCAACAGCACTACACGTAATCAAACTTATTAATCCGGACCTATAGTTGTGTAATAAAAAAATTGCCCTGGAAACAGCTTACCGTTCCTAAAGAAAACAGGAACTCCGAAATCAGTGTTGTGCCCTTTGCCGGCAAATTGTATACCAAAGGTTTTTGTTTACAAATAAGAAAATAAAGGTGAAAATAAGTTTAACATACTTTATACATATATTCATCGGTTAAATTTTTTTTATATTTGTAGCAGTAGCGTTATCTGCCAGCGTCAGCTTATGAACAGTGATTTATTTCTGCAGCAACGTTGACGTTTGGATAATTCGTCGTTTTTAAATAATCGTTGTTTAGAAGCTTTTTTTAGTGGTAATTTGTTTGATTTTTATTTGTTTATTTGTACACTGTCACACATTTATTTGTGATTGGTATTTGTCTACTGATGGGCTACAAAAACTAGTTTACTCTTATCTTGCCAATTTCAAGCAATAAATTGCCCATTGACGTGATATAGTGAGAGCTACAACAGAAAGGCGTGCATTCCATAGACTTACATACATGCAAACAAACTAATTTACATAAATATTTGCCTTAACTGTCTTCTTCAAACATTGAACAGCTCCGAATATACCTTTGTGAGAGAGTATACTCGTATTGTGAAAATATTCGTTCACACATAAATTATATTCACGCGTTTTATTGCAAGCACTATTCATTGCATCACTTATATACCGGGATTCAAATGAAGAGAGTATTCTACGGTCGGGCATGCTTGACTGTACTTTTCTTTATTATTATTATTTTCTTAGTAACTTTGAGAAGCAAATACAATCTTTTCTTGTAATTTAAGTGTTATTGTTAAGTAATATTGTAAATTGAATGCACGCAACTTGAACACGTTTTCTATTTCTCTCTTGCTTAAGACTAATTGATACGATCCTGTAATTGTCGCATCATTTGTACGGGAACGGTCGTTTGACGACTTGTTGATCTTATTCTCTCAGTCTTCGTTCAGCTTTCGTCGGGTTCTGATCGAGGTGAATGTGAAGCGTGACATTTTGGTGTAAACATTTCATCAAATTCAGTTTGATTAAAAAAAGTAATTTATCGTGTTTATGTTGCGAGAGTCAATAAATAATAGGTAACTTTACTAAGACATTTGTGTAAATATGTAACTAAAATTAAAAAGTCGATTTAAAAAGTTCTGGTAATAATTCCACTTCGTTTGATATAAAAGAAAAAAAAAAAAAAACAAGAATGCTATAGACGCCTCGCGTCTTTAGGATACCCGTTACTCAGTTTCAATATGTAATTAAAAATGGGTAATGATAATAATATTAGTGCAATAGTTTAGAGGATGGCTAAGAAAGCTTGGAAAACACAGAAAATTTTCACACAAATTTATGATCAGAGCATATTTTTGACAGATTGTTCCTATGGTAGCTATACGATATAGTAGTTCGATTTGAATGAAACTAGGTCAGTCAGAAACTAGGTCAGTCAGAAACTAGGTCAGTCAGACGGACAGACGGACAAGGCTTTATCGACTCGGCTAATTTTAACTTTTGAAAATAACTAGATTTGTAGCTTATAGCTGGATTAAAAATTTGGTAGCGATCGGCCTTAAAATGTAGCCCGATCTATCTATAAAGTAGCTGATTTGGCATCACTGATCAGTAGCACCACCCCCTACATTTGGGACAACGTCCATTATTTTCATTAACACATAATATTTTAAGTTATAAAACAAATAAAAAAAAAAAAAATTTTTGTGTCTGTGCCGGGTCAAACTTCGAACCGCAGGTCTTAGGTTTACATTATGTAAATTACATACAAGTGCGAAAAATAATAACAGGCATCTCCACCACTTGGGCCACGCTTTGTTCGCAAGTTAGTGCGGCTAATGTATGTATAAGCAAAGAGATTTCTCTGTTCTTTCAACCACGTGCATTGACAATGCGCAATGTTACCTGGTAGCACACTTGTTTATAGTTGCATTTGTATGCAACTTTCAGAATAGTTTGATATTATTTGTCTTTAAACGAATCTTAAATTTCCACACTGTACGATAAGGAGAAATGCCTTAAAACGGCATCGAAATTTAAAATTATTTTGTTTCTGGTGGAAAAAGGAAGCTTGGCAGTCCAAAAGTCTTAATGGCACTGCATTTTTGCTGTCCCTAGATACCTGCGTACTCAAATTGGTGGTCCTAAGTGCCATAGTTACGGAGATATTTGCGGAAAACATTAATTTTCCCGACGTGTCTTTGGTTTTTTGCTCATTGCGGGTGCGGTAGGGGGCGTGGCAAACATTTGCAATAAATTTGATCTGCGTACATCATAGACAGACTTTCATTCCAAATTTGTTGTCTCTAGCTTTTGTAGTTTAAAACAGAACGACGGACGGGCATTGCTATACAAGGCTGATCAAGAATACCTGTTACGCACATTTCGCTTCTGACAAACCTAATAGACCCCTTTACTCTTTTCTAGAGTACGGGGTCTACAAAATATAAAAAGCGTTTAAAACGTGGATTAAATGATACAGTCGACTTGTATTAGAACACGTTAAAACAAAAAAAAAGCTAAGAATAATCGAACATACATACATGTGTTTGTCTGTATGTACATACAAATTTGTTTGACGTTAAATGTATGCTCATACATATGTGTGTATGAATACTATTGGTCGGCATGAATAGCGCTGTCTCTCTCGCACTCATTGCTCTCGAATAAAATCTTTGTTGTTTCATTTCTTTCTTGTTTATGGTCGGATTCTTATAAAACTTTCAGGAGAGTTTGACATGATACGTCTTCAAACGAATCATAAATAACAACACTGTACAATAAGAATAAATGCTTTAAAAACGGCATGCAAGTTTGAAATTTTCTTTTATTTCTTGAGGAAAAAGGGGGCGTGGCAGCCCAAAACTTTTTATGCGATTGCATTTATGCGTTCTCTAGAAACACGTGTACCAAAATTGGTATTCCTAAGTGCCATAGTTACTGAGATATTCGCCGAAAACATAGATTTTTTCCGAGGTATGTCTAGTTTTTTGCTCATTGTGGGCGAATGCGGCGTGGCATCGAAAAACAAAAAGATTCTTGTATTGACTGACTAAATATCGAGTAGATTGAGACCAAAGTAGCTCTTACCATCTCTGAAATCTGTGTGTTCATACGGACAGACAGACGGTCAGACGGACAGACAGACATGGCTATATTGACTCGGCTTGTGATGCTGATCAAGAATATATATACTTTATGGGGTCTGCCACGCCTCCTTCTGCCTGTTACATACATTTGCACAAACCCAATATACTTTTTTTGAGCTAGCTCCACCAAAGTCAGCCTATATGCATTTAGTACTAAATCCCACGGGCAAACCAAATTTCATCCAGATCGGACCACTATATCAAATAGCTGTCATAGGAACAATCTGTTAAAAATGCTGAAAATGCTTAGTATGAAAATTTTCAGTGTCTCTTGAACGATTTGAACCAAATTCTCGCAATTCTCTTTACTATTTTCCATAAGCTGACCAAATTTTATCCAGATCGGACCACTATATCATATATATATATAGGAACATTCGGTTGAAATGCTTAGTATGAAAATGTTCGATGTCTATAAAGCGATTTCAACCAAATTCACGCAATATGCATTTGTTATCATTCCCAATGTGTTGACCATTCAAATCGGTTTACTATATCATATGGCTGCCATAGGAACAATCGGTTGAAATACTTAGTATGAAAATTTTCTATGTCTGTTGATCGATTTTAACCAAATTCACAAAATATGCATTTATTATTAATTCCTATATGCTCACAAAATTTCATTCAAATCAGACTACTGTATCATATAGCTACTGTTGGAACAATTACCGATAATAATAAAATTAACGCAATATGCGTGTCTGCAAGGGTATTTAATCTTCGGCTAGCCGAAGATAACCTTTTTTTCTTACGGAAAAAGGGGGCGTGGCAGCCAAAAATTTTAAATGGTAATGTATTTATGCTGTCCTTAGGAACATGCGTACCAAAATTTGTATTCCTATGTGCCGTAGTTACTGAGATATTCGCTTTAAACATCTATTTTTTCCGAGGTACATATGTCTAGTTTTTTTTGCTCATTGTTGGCGAATGGGGCGTGGCATCAAAAAAAAAAAAAGATTTTTGTATTGACTGACTAAGTATCGAGTCGATAGAGACCAAACTCGAATTTGTAGCTCTTACCATCTCTGAAATCTGTTTGTTCATACGGGCAGACAGACATACAGACAGACCGACAGGCGGACATGGCTTTATCGACTCGGCTTGTGATGCTGATCAAGAATATATATACTTTATGGGGTCTGCCACGACTCCTTCTGCCTCTTACATACATTTGCACAAACCCAATATACTCTTGCAGAGAGTATAAAAAGATTCTTGTATTGACTGACGAAATATCGAGTCGATTGTAACTAAATTCGAACTTGTAGCTTTTACCATCTCTGAAATCTGTGTGTTCATACGGACAGACAGACGGGCTTGTGACGCTTATCAGTCGGGACAGCAGTCGGGAGTATTAATCAATAAAGAATTTAAAAAAAAAATGAAACTTATATTAATGACTATAATTTAATTTAAAAAATTTCATTAAAAATGTAAATGTAAATTAGTTATTTAAATTATAATTAAAGTTAAAATTAAAATTAAATTATAATCTTAGTAATCTTAATGATTTAGTACTGTACTGATAAGCTTGGTAACGTGCTTTCTTTTGTTTGCACAGTCTATTCAAAATCAAGTCTCTCTGCTTCTTATCTGTTTCATTAATCTGGAGTTTTTGTTTTTCTCAGAAACCGCGCAATGCCGCTGAAGAGGCTGAGCGTAGTGCTACCAGGTCTTAAGTGGTTCCATGGCTATACGGCCCAGGATGCGGTGGCCGATCTGATAGCTGGTATTACAGTGGGTCTCACGGTGCTGCCTCAGGGACTGGCCTATGCTACACTGGCGGGACTGGAGCCACAGTACGGACTATACTCATCATTTGTGGGTGGTTTTGTCTACGCTTTGCTGGGTAGTTGCCGCCAGGTGACAATTGGGCCTACGGCGTTGCTGGCATTGATGACAAGCCGTCATACAGGATTTGGTTTGGACTCTGGTCCGGCATATGGCATTATGTTGTGCCTGATCTCTGGAGTGGTTGAGCTGGCCATGGCCGTGCTGAAACTAGGCGCTTTGGTGGATCTTATATCGTTACCCGTGACAGTGGGCTTTACGTCTGCTACTGCTGTTATCATTGGCACCTCACAGCTCAAGGGTTTGCTCGGACTCAAAGGTGGTTCAGGGTCTGATTTCATTAATACCATGCGCTCGGTCTTTGGTAATCTGCATCAAGTGCGTCGCGGTGACCTCACTCTTGGTCTTGTAGCCATAAGTGTTCTTCTGATGCTGCGAGTGAGCTTAAACTATGATTAATCGCAGGAAATGTACTACCTGAATTTTTTTTTATTTTGCAGAAACTCAAGACTGTGAATGTGGCGAACCGTGTGAGAAATCTGCGGGCGCAACAGATGCTTAGTGGTAGTATTTGGGTTGTGTCCACCGGACGAAATGCTCTGGTGGTGCTCGTGTCGAGCGTCTTGGCTTTTAGTCAGTGCAAGACCCTGGACAGCTGTCCCTTTATATTAACGGGCACGGTGAAAAGTGGTTTGCCGAGTCTGGCGCTACCCAAATTTGAAACCACAATTCTGGGCAAGAATGACACACATGTAACACAAAACTTTGAGCAAATGGCACGTATTTGATATAATAATGCTTTGATCCTGCAACTTATAGTATTTTTTTCCCTCCTACAGCTGTCGGAACTGGGACCTTCTATGCTGATTCTTCCTATCATTGCCGTGCTCGGAAATGTGGCCATTTCGAAAGCTTTTGGTGGCGCCGGATTGAGTCCAACACGGGAGCTGGTGGCGCTTTCGTTGAGCAACATTTGTGGCGCCATCTGCAGCTCTATGCCGGTGACCGGTTCCTTCTCCCGCAGCGCAGTTAATCATGCTAGTGGCGTACGCACACCGATTGGTGGCTGCTATACCAGTGTCCTAGTCCTACTGGCGTTGGGTTTGCTAGCTCCATACTTTCAGTACATTCCAAAGGCAGCACTCAGCGCTGTCATCATCTCGGCTGTAATGTTTATGATTGAGTTTGAAGTCCTACGTCCACTTTGGCGATGCAGTCGCCGCGAACTGTTGCCGGGTGCCATTACCTTTGTCATAAGCTTGGCCATTGGCGTTGAGATCGGATTGCTGCTGGGAGTTGGGTCCGATGTCGCTTTTCTCGTTTACCGTGCTGCTCGCCCTGTATTGAGTGTGTCGAAGCTGAAGACCGCAAATGGTATGGGCTATATACTTATACGACCCAAGCACAGTTCACTCTACTTTCCGGCCATTGAATGGCTACGATCGGGCATCTCTAAAGCGCTCTCCACTCACGGCACAGCAACGGTTGTTCTGGATTGCTCTCATGTTCATGGTGAGTAGCGAAGACATATGTTGTAACATAATTTAATCCTTCGGTTGCTTAAAAGATTTTGATTTTACCGCTGCACGTGGCATGGGTTCGCTGCACAAGGAGCTGACCAAGGCAAATATTCCGTTGTTTTTAATGAGCGCGCACAAGGATATCACTGTTATCCTGAAGGAGTCCACAAACATAGATTTCCCTACTATAGATAGCCCCAATGATTTGGAGTGTATCCTGGAACACGGTAAGACATGAAAAATATTCTTAAAACCTTTTTGATATCTTGGTGGAGGGTATTTTAGGCTAGCTTAATCTATAACGGACAGAAAAAATCAACACAATTGTATACATTTTAATCGGAATTAAATGGAAGTATCTCAAACCATTTTACTACAGACCATTTTATTACAAATTATTTGATTATAATTTTAAAATCGGTACCTGAGTACAATGGATAGTACGTACATTAGAACACGTTGAAACAAAACAAAGCATATTCGAACATAAATCTGTTTGTCTGTATACACTAAAATACATATGTAGATGCTTGACGTTATACATACAATGTATGTATGGTCGGCACTGCTAGCGTCCACATGCAGAGTGAGTCAATAAGGAATTTTTTTTTTCGATGCCAGGCCACACTCGCATACAATAAGCCAAAAACTAAACACACATCGAAAGAAATCGATGTTTTTGGCAAATATATAAGTAATTATGACATTGTTTTGGGCTTTTAAAACTTACATGCCATTTTTAAGGAATTAGCTCTTATCGTAGAGTACTGATTGTTATTGACGATTCGTTCGAAGACAAATTATATCAAATTATCCAAAAAGTTACATAAAAATCCGATTATAATCAAGAAAGAATACACTTAAGGGGTTATATACAAAGTTAATGCAGTAAAGTAAGCTAACTTTGTGAATTTTTTAAAAATGTTTATGCAATCTTTTTTTTAAAATGCAAAGAACAATAGTTTAGTAACATATTTAAAGAAATAAAAACAATTTTAATTTCAAAAAAATTTTGAAAACTGGCTGAGTTAAAGGTCATGCCTCGAGATACCTTTTTTTAAAGAGGTTTGCGGTGATCATTCTCCACGACGAACCGCTTAAATAAAATTAAAAAAGTAAAAAAATTATGCAAGATAAATGTACTCTGGTGTACTTGAACGAAGCCGGTTAAAAAAAAAATTTTTTTTTACTAAAAAAAATGGTTCAAATGAAAAATCGACTTTTTTGGGGTCAAATTTTTCAAAAAACAAAATTTTGAAAAAAATTCAAATACTTTTCCATAAAAGTCGATCGTTCAAGTACACGAGATTTTCAATACGAACACAAGAAAAAAAAAATGTTGAAAATCGGTTGACAAGTTTTTGAGTTATCGTGATCACCGTAACAGTACTTTTGAAAAAAAGTCATTCCGAGATAATCGCATTTAAAGTTGTGTTTTGATATCAGCTGCGCACCAAATTCCATTGGAAAAACGGCTATAACTTGAAAACTACTGGTCCGATCAAGATGAAATTTTGCACAGTTATTATCAAATGTATATACTTTCAGAATATGCACAAAAAAAGTGCATTTTGGGACGCCGAACTTTGTATATAACCCCTTAACAAAGTTTATATTTTAGAGGAATGTCAATACGTATGTGCGAGCGAGAGAAAACATATGATCGCTGCATGTGTAGCGGCAGCGCTGACAAATAGTTATTATCCAAACGCAAAACAGTTCATTTTATAGTTTATATAATTTGTTAATGCTCCCAAAAGTACTTGTCTTGAAAAAAAAAAAAACATAAATTTTGCGGAGATTTATTAGAAAAAATGAAGGGGAATGAAAGTGTGAATCTAAGTGTATGTTGTTGTGCACTTTTCCGCACTATTAATTTCGTGCTGGTGACTTTAACACAAAAGTTAACGTGTTACCATGCGCTAGGTTAAAAACGAAAAAATTTGTATTGTTAATTTAAAAAAAAAAACCTTATTTTTATACCCTTGCAGAGGGTATATTGTTTTTGTCACGATGTTTGTAACGCATTGAAGGAGGGGTTTCCGATCCCATAAATGTCAGCCATGTCCGCCTGTCCGTCTGTCGGTCTGTTTCTATGCGAACTAGTCTCTCAGTTTTAAAGCTATCGTGGTGAAACTTGGTACACATGTGTATTCTCTCTGCACGCAATACATATGTTAAAATCGGCCTGATCGGATCACTATATCATATAGCTGCCATAGGAAAATGAAAATGCTGGGTATAATGAATTTATTTTTATATTTTTTTATTTATTTATTTTTTTTTTTGACGTGTAATGCTATGGATACTAGATTAATTTGTACTTTTTTGACGTGCAATGCCATGAATACTAGATTAATGTTTTTTTTTTGGCAAACAATTCAAGAAGTACTTGATTCAAAAGGTTATATTTACTTCAGATGTACAACACAATTGTTTTTTTCAAAACAGTGCTAAAAACTAAGTGTCTTAGTGATAAGTGTCTTATCAGATCCTAACTTTAAAGCACAGTGATGTAACATATTTATTTGTGTACAGAAATCCATCATTTCCAATTTTAGATTTTCGATCGATATTTTTAGAAACTTTACAGAATGATATACATAGTGGAAATAGGAAAACTATCGTTTTGGGTGATTTCAATATATGCCGGGCTACCAATAAAGATCAGTTAGAGGCCAGACTCAATGAGATGGGTATTTCGTTTCTTTTAAATGGTATAAGTACAACGAAAGATTTGACTGAAATCGATTGGGTGTTTTCTACCAACGACATAAGCGGTATACAGGCTACCATTTATGAAACAACATATAGTCATCATGATGGGATATTTGTTTCATATAATTAGGTATTTGTACCAAATTTTATCCAGATCACACCACTTTATCATATAGCTGCCATAGAAACAATCGGTTGAAATACTTAGTATGAAAATTTTCTATGTCTGTTGATGGATTTTTACCAAATTCACAAAATATGCATTTATTATCATTTACTATATGCCCAAAATTTCATTCAAGTCAGACTACTATATCATATAGCTACCGTTGGAAAAATTACCGATAAAAATAAAATTAACGCAATATGCGTGTCTGCCAAGGGTATTTAATCTTCCGCTAGCCGAAGATAACCTGTTTTTCTTTATATATTTACAGGATTGTATTCTAGCAAAACAATTTATTGTTTACACACAAAAACAAGCAAGAAAGGTACAGTCGAACGAGCCCGACCGTATAATACTCTCTGCTTCTGTTCCCAATTATAGTGTTTAAATCGGTATCCGGAGATTACAACAGATAGTTCTTGTATTAAAATACGTTAAAACAAAAACGAATCATAAATAACAGTACTGCACGATAAGATCAAATGCCTTAAAAACGCATACAAGTTTGAATAGTTTTTAATTTCTTACGGAAAAAGGGGGCGTGGCAGTCCAAAATTGCAAATGGCAATGCATCTATGCTGTCTCTAAGAACCTGCGTACCAAAATTGTTATTCCTAAGTGCCATAGTTACTGAGATATTCACCGAAAACATAGATTTTTTCCGAGGTGTGTTGGGTTTTTGACTAATTGTGGGCGAATGGGGCATGGCATCAAAAAAAAAAAGATTGTTGTATTGACTGACTAAATATCGAGTCGATTGAGACCAAATTCGAACTTGTAGCTCTTACCATCTCTGAAATCTGTGTGTTCATACGGATAGACAGACAGACGGTCAGACAGACAGACGGACATGGCTATATCGACTCGGCTTGTGACGCTGATCAAGAATATATATACTTTATGGGGTCTACCACGCCTCCTTCTGCCTGTTACATACATTTGCACAAACCCAATATACTCTTGCAGAGAGTATAAAAATATATAAAAAAAAAATTAGTGGGTGTTGACACGCCCAATAGTAATATAAAAAACAGTATCAAAATATCTTACTTAGTTTTAAAGTTATTAGTTAATACCCGGAAAATGCCCTATAGTGGAAAATGCCCTATAGTGCAATGATATATGAATGTGTATATGTATACAGTGAAAGCCTCCTTGGCCGGACAGACACGGTTTTAGTAGATGAGAGTAAAAGAGAGATGTCCGCATAAGGGAACTTATTTTGTATGACAATCATGCAACTTGAGAATATAAAATTCGTCCGGCTAAGAGAGTTGTCCGAATGAAATGCAGAGACTTCACTTTTCTTTCTTTTTTAAAATTGTTGATTTTCTATAAGTATTATATGTGTATGCACATGAACTTGGCAAATTATTATTTACGTGGTGGCTCTATAGCTTTATAGCAAATCGAGACTCAGTCGTTGCAAAGATTTTATTACTTTCATTAGATTGTTATTATTCAAATTGGTATAATTCATTTTAGGCGACCTTCTCATGGATTTGGTCGGCCATATCGACTTTTATTTTTTTCCGATTCAAAATATGATGAACTTTCCATAGAAAATATAATAGACTTTCGTTCACTGCCAGAGGCTGCAAACGTAAAGTTGTGGAAATATAGAGATACACGGGAACATGCATTTTGAGCCCGCCATTTTGTTTTTGGTTTTTATTTAAGTTTCGAAAAATTTAAAAATGTTTGACTAATAAAGTGATCAAATCTATCAGCTCCTTCGTCTTTTCACTGTCCCTCAAAAAATGATCAAACATTGCCATTTTGTCGACCCAATCAATGAGAAGGTCCCCTTAAAAGACAAAAAGTCTTAGTTAATGAAATCGCATGGACACGGGAAAAGGGAGAAATAAAAAAAATGTAAAAAAGTAACTTCACCTAGTTATGGAGTTTGGATAACTTGAGTGAAATGCTGAAGTGTAAATAGTAAATTATAGTCATTTCGCTCGACTGTAGCATTTACTACTACTTTTTACTGTGTTTTCTTATAAAAAGTATTTTTTATTTCAGTTGTTGACTGTGAGCAGCACTTGCAGGTAACAACTCCATTGGTGGAGCCCATAATGCTGCAGAGCGTTGAAGCAAATGCAACAGAACTGTCCAAATTGACGACTAACAACGCGTAAGCACATCTTAGTATTACTATTACTTTGTGCAGGAAAATTTTGTAAGGAATTATACACCAATATCGGGTACAAAACTAATTATTATACTTTTTATATTTTAAGGCTATGCTAAAGATTATTCATTTGTGAAACCAACCCATTTCATTCCTATTTATTTACATATTTCCCCTAAGTAATAAAGTTTCAACGCTTGTACTTAACTATAAAATTGTTTAGCAACATTATTTTTGTTGTTTCGAAATATTTTTAAAATGTGTGTAGTTATACTTTATACCTATATACCATTCTACCTTTATTTCAACTATTAAAGTGACTGTTTCAAATCGAAACTCTTTATACGATATTAATTTTCCGTCGAATAACTTAAGCGTGATTGTATATAGTAGCTAAGTTTTTCTATATGATATATCGTATGATCAATAATACGCTAAAATAAATTCATTGTATTATAAAGTAAAGTAAACTTCTAAATTAGATGTAATATTTATAGTTAACTTTTATTTATTTATTTTCATTCATTAGCTACACATAGCTAAGGTATTACCTTACGGGACTTCTGGGTAGACGCCATAACTTGCTACATGACACATATTATTGTGATTGCGGGCAAGGCGCATGTATCCTTGTTCTCCCCACGGACCCCATGAGTTTTTGATCAACCAGTAATTGGGACCGTATCCGACGACAATGACGGCATGATTAACTTGGCCTCTGCAATTATCGGTGGTAAAAACACCGCCACGATAGTGCTGGAAGTGTGACGCATCCACGGCGACAGCTATTGGTCCCTTGTTTGCAACAGCTGTGGCCAAGGCTTGTTCATTTCTCTGTACCTCGACCACTGACAGGACTTTGGCGCCGATACTGTTGCGTTTGAAGCGGCAAATTTCATCACGCGCTTCATAAGGATACGAAGCATCCGTGTCGATGCCCCCATTGTCCTTGATGTAGTGCAGGGCGGATGCTGGCCATCCACCATGGCAACCATGATTGTTGTACTTGGAGGAGCAGTCCACCAGATTCTGTTCCGATAGTGGAATTAATTGCTTGGACTTGATAAAATGCTGACTCTCGAGAGTGCCTGCTGCGGCAAATGCCCAGCAGGATCCGCAGTGACGCTGATGCTTCACCTTGGTAACTGCTCCTTTGGCTCGCCAGTCAATGGATTGGGGCAGGTTTGGATCGGTACGAACATACATCAAGTCAATATTGGTATTCATTTGGCTCACGTTGAATTTAGTAAGCATTAGGCTGTGGAATTCCTCGGGAAGCAAATCGGTAAATTGATTTACACCCATTTCATAAGTTTCTTCTCCGGCGGCATAGCGTTCATTGTGTTTATCAATTAGCTTTTTATTGTCCTTGAAGATCTGATTGCGGAGCTGTTCCTCAAACGTATCTAGGTAACTCTTCCCGTGCTCAACCTTAAACATCTCGAACTCCGCCTCCAATACCTCCGGGTAGGAGATCTTTGCAAGGACGTAGCCTGCCAGGACAGTAACCAAAATTATAATAGCCGCATTCATGTTGAATTTTCTCCAAGTTTACTCTAATGCTAAACCTCAGACTGGTCATTCCTTATATACCCAAAAACTTATGCGGGTTCCACATCAACAACAATGCTTCATTGTTACTAGTACTTTTGATTTTGTGGTCAGCTTGGCAGAGTCATGCATGACTAAATGCGTAAGGGTATACTATAATTGTTCGATTCTATGTACCAGGGAGTGGAAGAGCCCATTAAGTATATTGTTCTTGATCAACTTTAAATGTCGAGTCGATATAGCCATGCCCGTTTAAGAGGTAAAAGAGCTCCAGAGGTCGGAAATTGAACCTTTAATGTTGCATAGCTGCAGTAGGAACAATCAGTTGAAAATACGCTCTAAATATAAATTAGTTTAAAAAATTTGTGCGTTAGTGAGCTATCTTAATCTAATTTACTAGTGTCCATCACTGAATGGTTGCACTAATATTATTTCATGTCTCATTGTCAATCATTGTCACGCCCCATTCGCCCACAATAAGAAAAAACCCCGTCACACCTCGGAAAAAATCTATGTTTTCGGCGAATATCTCAGTAACTATGGCACCTAGGAATACCAATAGACCGCAAAAATGCAATGACATCAAAAATTTTTCAAATTTGCATGCCGTTTTTAAAGCATTTATTCTTATCGTACAGTGTTGTTATTTATGATTCGTTTGAAGACGTATCATGTCAAACTCTCCTGAAAGTTTTGTAAGAATCCGACCATAAACAAGAAAGAAATGAAGCAACAAAGATTTTATTCGAGAGCAATAAGTGCGAGAGAGACAGCGCTAGTCGTGACGACCAATAGTATTCATACACAAATATGTATGTGCATACATTTAACGTTAAATGAGTTTGTATGTACATACAGACAAACACATGTATGTTCGATTATGCTAAGCTTTTTTTTTTGTTTTAACGTTTTCTAATACCAGAACTATCTAATGTAATATCCGGATACCGATTTATGCATTATAATTAGGAATAAAACCAGAGAGTATTATACGGTCGGGCGTGTTCGACTGTACTTTTCTTTCTTGTTTAATAATTGTATATTTTATCGGTATTTAGTATTAATAAATTCGCGGTTATTTTCTTGAACCACTACAATGAAATAATTAGAAACGTCATTCAATTCATATGGCCCGTTTTTTCGACTTTTTATTTGTTTACTATTGATATTCATATATTTTAAAGAACGAGTTTTTCTGTCATATACAAACACAGAGCGCACATGCTTATCATTTGGTTTGTGTCCAGTCTAAATACTTTTTTAGACCCCGTACTCTAAAAAAGAGTAGAGGTGTCTTTTAAGTTTGTTAGAAGCGAACTGTGCGTAAGAGTAAAATATACACTAGTGGGCAAAAATATTTGGACTTGTAATATATGAAATACATATATGTTTGAAAATAATGAAAACAATGAATAAAACGATAACAACAACAGAAAAATACATGGTAATCATTAAATTAGGTAAAAACGATCGAGCTATCGAACGAACTAAACGAACGGACAAGAATAGGACCAAGCATGGCACAATAAGTGCTTGTCTGCACGAAAGCCTTATTGTGCCATTGGACCAAGACCAAAACCAACGAACAAACGAAATAAACGACCGAACTAAACGACTGAACTACAATCTGGGATATAGTTCGTTCGATCAATTAAGTGAATAGTTTAATCGAACTTATTCTGTACGATATGATACAACTTTACTGCAAAGCAAGCTTTGTTCAGCTGTATCGTTCAACTTGCATTTGCTAAAGTCTTATAGGTACAATTGATTTAAAACGCAAAGTGAAGATTTCTATAATCTCAAGTCGGGACCGGACTTCACACAGGGTATCTTACGGACGGGAAACCGGACTTTACTATGATTCTTTTTGGTTATTTAATTAATAATGAATCGTTTAAATGTGCGCAGAGTTGCCTTTTATTTTATTGGTCAAAGAGTTATTTACACCACGGGATAAACTGCATAGCTGGCTATTTTGCATTGATTACGTCGATTGCGAGCCATGCGAATGTAACCGTTTTCGCCCCATTTCCTGCCCCAGGAGTTCTTGACAAGCCAGTAGTCGCCTCCAGTTGAATCGGTGCCATAACCCACGACAACAACAGCATGGTTCACACGTCCATTGCAGGCGTGCTTGAAGACTCCGCTTCGGTAGTGCTGCAACGGGGATGCATCAATTGCCACTGAAACGGGACCCTTCTCGGCGACGGCTTTAGAAAGCTCAGATTCACTTCCGCTCTGGACTCCCACCACCTTAGCGACTCTGGCCCCAATATTGTTCTTGTTGAAACGACATTTCGCGTCCTTGCCCTCATAGGGATACGATTTGTCGGTATTAATGCCTCCATTGTTTTTGACGTATGTCAAAGCCCTGGACGGCCAGCCTCCTCTGCAGCCATTGTTGTTATAAGGAGCACCTCTGGTGCAGTCTACCAGATTCTGCTCGGATAGGGTTACCATCTTTCCAGTTTTAATGAAGTGATGACTTTCCAGGGCTGCGGTGGCAGAAAAAGCCCAGCAAGATCCGCAGGATCCTTGTGACTTTACAGGGGCTACTGCACCTTTGGTTCGCCAATCAACACAACCGGCATTTGTTAAATTTGCTGAAGGGATATACTTTTGATCAATGTCCAATTTTAAAGCAGCGGCGTTTATGCTGGAGAGCATAAAGTTCCTGAATTCTTGAGGTAACATATCAGTAAATTCATTAACTCCCATTTGGAATGTCTCCTTTCCGGCCATAAAACGCTGATTATGCCTTTCAATTAATCGTCTGTTTGTTATGTAGATTTGAAGGCGATATTGCTCCTCCTTTAGATCCCCATAAACTTTACTGTTTTCCAGTTTAAAGATCCTGAACTGCTGCTTTAAATCGCTTGTCAGGTTTAAAGCTTCTCCGACTCCAATTAAAGCCAAAAGTACTAGAGCTACCTTCATAACGGATTATGGCTGGCTACAATTCACTTTAAAACACAATGAGTACTCACTCTACTGGTTTCCACATTTTACCCCATTTATATACAATTAACGGGCCTGAAAAACATTATTAAAGAATTCATTGCAACTTAGATGTTCTAAAGAGCTGCTTAAAACACGTGAGACACGTTCCCTTGGATCTGTTACTATAGTGTCCCCCAAATGTTGCTATTTACATAAGCAAAGGTAATTACTAGCAATTTATTTTAGCTAATTAAAGGGCTTACAAAGAGTAGTATAATGTGTTAGGTTTTTTTTGACAAAAACACAAGCTTAACTTATCTTAACCAATTTAGTATAAGTAAATTTAGCAGAAATAAAGCTAAATGGATTGATCGTATAAATATTAAATTTCAAGTGTTAATGGACCCTTTACTCAAAGAGTGTACAGATTTGTCAGAAGAAAAACTGGTAGGAACTACTAAAGATTTGAGAGCCAATTATAATGGATGTATAAATTCAAGATATTTATATCGTTTGTGTTAAATAAACATGTTAAACTATGTTCACTGAAATCACTGATTCTAAAATAAAGTTCAAAAAAAGCGACTTATATAAAATTTTTGGTATTGAAAAAAAATTCTTTCTTGTTTTATTAAAATTTTTGGAAAAATATGTATCGTAGAATATGTCCTAAAAATCCATTCTGTCCGATTAAAATTGACTGAGATATGAGCGTTAAAAGAAAAGAAATAGTTCTGTTGTACAACGGTTAGTCTGCCTTTCGATGACCAAGATTACTCAAACACTAATGATGTTTTTTTTTTGCTTTTATAGGCAAACAAGTAGGAAGGCTACAGTCGAGCTAGCCAACTGAAAAAGACGCCGTACTGGTTCCGGTGCACATATTTCTTTGAAGTTATTAATTTTTGATCGATTAGCTTCACTAATCCTACACGGTAAGTTCCGCTATAAGTTAGGGCTGTTTGCATGCTGAACGATCTCTGGCGTCGCCGACGCCCTACATAGTCATCATTAGCCGATATATGGCTTGTATTGGAATAATTGAAAACTGCCGATAAATAGTTACACACGTTTTTTATCGGTTAGTTTTTTTTATTAATATAATGCTATAAATTATTATATTAACTTGATATAAGAATACAAAGAAATCAAAATTGCATCGTATAAAGAAATAAGAGAGAAAAGTACAGTCGAGGGCACCCACCCTACATTTCTCAGCTCTTATTGCCGATTGAAATTTTAAAGTTGGCATTTTTTGTGTCGCTTACATTCATGCATTGGCATTGCGTACGAATATAAACTTTGTAGCTTGTTATACCCTTGCAGAGGGTATATTGTATTTGTCACGATGTTTGTAACGCATTGAAGGAGGCGTTTCCGACCCCATAAAGTATATATATTCTTGATCAGCATCAACAGCCGAGTCGATATAGCCATGTCCGTCTGTCCGTCTGTTTCTATGCAAACTAGTCTCTCAGTTTTAAAGCTATCGTGATGAAACTTGGTACACATTTGTATTCTCTCCGCACGCAGTTCATATGTTAAAATCGGCCAGATTGGATCACTATATCATATAGCTCCCATAGGAACAATCGGTTCAAAAAAATTTTTTTTTGATCTAGCTCCACCAAACTCAGCCTATATGCATTTAGTACTGAATCCCACGGGCAAACCAAATTTCATCCAGATCGGACCACTATATCATATAGCTGTCATAGGAAAAATCGGTTAAAAATGCTGAAAATGCTTAGTAGAAAAATTTTCAGTGTCTCTTGAACGATTTGAACCAAATTCTCGCAATATGCATTCTTAACCATTTTCCATCACCTGACCAAATTTTATCCAGATCAGACCACTATATCATATAGCTGCCATAGGAACAATCGGCTGATATGTTTAGTATGAAAATTTTCGATGTCTGTTGATCGATTTTAACCAGATTCACAAAATATGCATTTATTATCATTTCCTATATGCTCACAAAATTTCATTCAAATCGGACTACTATATCATATAGCTACTGTTGGAACAATTACCGATAAAAATAAAATTAACGCAATATGCGTTTCTGCAAGAGTATTTAATCTTCGGCTAGCCGAAGATAACCTTTTTTTCTTGTTATACTCTCTGCAAGAGTATATTGGGTTTGTGCAAATGTATGTAACAGGCAGAAGGAGGCGTGGCAGACCCCATAAAGTATATATATTCTTGATCAGCATCACAAGCCGAGTCGATATAGCCATGTCCGTCTGTCCGTCTGTCCGTCTGACCGTCTGTCCGTCTGACCGTCTGACCGTCTGTCTGTCCGTATGAACACACAGATTTCAGAGATGGTAAGAGCTACAAGTTCGAGTTTGGTCTCTATCGACTCGATATTTAGTCAGTCAATACAAGAATCTTTTTTTTTTTGATGCCACGCCCCATTCGCCCACAATAAACAAAAAACTAGACATACTTCGGAAAAAAACGATGTTTTCGGCGAATATCTCAGTAACTATGGCACTTAGGAATACCAATTTTGGTACACACGTTCCTAGAGACAACATAAATGCATTGCCATTTACAATTTTGGACTGCCACGCCCCCTTTTTCCGTAAGAAATAAAAAACTTTTCAAACTTGCATGCCGCTTTAAAGGCAATTGTATGTTCGATTATGCTTAGTTTTTTTTTTGTTTTAACGTGTTCTAATACAAGAACTATCTAATGTTATATCCGGATACCGATTTTAACATTATAATTGGGAATAAAAGCAGAGAGCATTATACGGTCGGGCGTGTTCGACTGTACTTATCTTGCTTGTTTTCATTTTTGTTTATGGTCTGATTCTTATAAAACTTTAAGGACAGTTTGATACGATTCGTCTTCAAACGAATCATAAATAACAATACTGTACGATAAGAACAAATGCCTTAAAAACGGTTTGCAAGTTTGAAAAGTTTTTTATTTCCTACGGATAAAGGGGGCGTGGCAGACCAAATATTTTCATGTCATTGCTTATATGCTATCTCTACGAACCTGTGTACCAAAATTGGTATTCTATTTTAGATGCTGAGCAAAAATATATATACTTTATGGGGACTGCTACACCTCCTTCTGCCTGTTACATATATTTGCACAAACCCAATATAATCTTGCAGAGAGTATAAAAAAAATTCGTTTGTCATTATATGTATGCACATACATATGTATATATGTGTGTACGTATGTAAACTATGGCTTGGCACGGCTGCCAAACATGCGCAGCATACCAAGCCATGTCCGTCTGTCTGTCTATCTGTTTTCTTTTTTCTTTATGGTCGGATTCTTATGAAACTTTCAGGATGTTTTAATATAATTAGTCCCCAAATGAATTTTAAATAACAATACTGTACGATAAGATTAAATACATATAAAACGGCATGCAATTTTGAAAAGTTTTTTATTTCTTAAGGAAAAGTGGGGCGTGCCATCCAAAAATGTTAAATGGCAATGCATTTAAGATGTCCTAAGAAACCTGCGTACCTAAGTGCCATAGTTACTGAGATATTTTCTTTAAAACTCTATTTTTCTTCGAGGAATATCTAGTTTTTTGCTCATTGTGGACGAACGGGCCATAGCATCAAAAAAATGGGGCGTGGCATCGAAAAAAAAAAAGATTCTTGTATTGACTGGCTAAATATCGAGTCGATTAAGACCAAACTCGAACTTGTAGCTCTTACCATCTCTGAAATCTGTGTGTTCATACGGACAGACAGACAGACAGACGGACATGGCTATATCTACTCGACTTGTGACGCGTGACAGGCTAAAATTTTTAATGACGTTGCATTTGTGCTGTTTCGAGAAACCTGCGTACCAGAATTGGTGTTCCTAAGTGCTATAGTTACGGAGATATTCGCAAAAACATCAATTTTTTGCGAGGTGTGTCCAGTTTTTTGCTTATTGCGGGGGCAGTAGAGGGCGTGGCACTGATTTGAAATAAACTTGATCTGCTCGCGAAAGTTACGGAATTTTAATTACATATTTTGTGTCTAGCTCTTAATTTGACATAAACTTGATTTGCCAAACTAGGAGACTCTAGCTTTTACAGTCTCTGAGACTTTAGCGTTCATATAGACGGACAGACGGTCAAGAATAGTTTGAACAAAGGAAATATACCTTTACAGGGTGTACAAAATCAGAAATTGAAACAGTTGCTTAGAAAACTGTAAAAATGCAGCAGCAGCAGAAGCGTTTAGAACAACTCCCCGAACTTTGTCCAAGTATCTTGTAACACAATCCGTGCGTTACTGTAACTAAGTCAGCATCTCGTGTATCTGTGTAACTATGTGTCTGACGGCGCTCGGCTGCACACGCAAAAGGTGAACAAACTCTGTTGCGCATGCGTTGTGGTTTTTCAGATATTATCCTCATCCAATTTAATTTTGAAAACATGAAATGTATTTGTACATATCCGTTCGCCGACAGTTCCCGTATATCCAAGTGTGAATGAACTTTAGATGAATCCTATTGAATGTGTAGCGTAGGGGTACAGTCTGTTTCTTATGTTTATTCGTTCGTCAAACCGAGATTTCTTGATTTCAAGAGTCCTTCGAAAAGATCTTGGAGACATACATAGACACATCGTCGGCACGAAAACTATGACACTAAATGGATCCGCATGTAGCGTACCGGAATGACGATGCTATTTTTAAATGACGTCGACGTCGACTTTTAGTGCGACTAGTTTACTGCCGATGTCGCCGACGGGGTCTGTTGATAGGGGCTGTCTTCTTGCTATAGACTCGGGAATCAATTCAATTGCATTCCAACGCGCGCCCTGTACAGAGATACGGATACGGAAGAAATAAACGGATACGAGGTCGCGTATTTATTGGATTATCAGTGAATATAATGTGTTTGTGAACAAATACAATAAAAATAAAAACATCGAAGAAATTATAAAGAAAAAAGTTCCTTGCAACAACATACCAACAAATAATAATTTTAAATATTTGAAAAATTTTAAATGTTTTAAACAATAAAGTGACAAAATTTTTATATCTTTATTTCAATCTACTTCAAAAAAATCTATTTAGATTTTTTAGGTGTGTATGCTAATTTCTTACAATTCAAGTAAACAGAATTCCTGAACATTATTCTATTAATTATTGATGGAAAAGTTGGGTCTTATTTAACTATTTATGACTAAACAAGTTTTTAATGAAATAAGAAATCAACTTAATTTAATAGATTCTGGAAATTTTCATTACAATGAGTATTGCGAATGTAATTAGATGTCAAAACAGTGGACAGAATTACCGTGCCTCTTCCAAGTCGCCACAAAATAATGCATGAGACACACCAAATATAGACCTCATGAGGGTTCGAAGATAAAACAAGAAAAAAAGGTAATCTTCGGCTAGCCAAGGATTAAATACCCTTGCAGACACGCATATTGCGTTAATTTTATTTTTATTGGTAATTGTTCCAACAGTAGCTATATGATATAGTAGTCCGATTTGAATGAAATTTTGTGAGCATATAGGAAATAATAATAAATGCATATTTTGTGAATTTGGTTAAAATCGATCAACAGACATAGAAAATTTTCATACTAGGTATTTCGACCGATTGTTCCTATGGCAGCTATATGATATAGTAGTCCGATTTAAATGAAATTTAGTCAACACATTGGGAATGATAACAAAATCATATTGAGTGAATTTGGATGAAATCGCTCGATAGATATCGAAAATTTTCATACCAAGCATTTCAACCGATTGTTCCTATGACAGCTATATGATATAGTAGTCCGATTTGAATGAAATTTGGTCAACACATTGGGAATGATAACAAAAGCATATTGCGTGAATTTGGATGAAATCGCTCAATAGACATCGAAAATTTTCATACTAAGCATTTCAACCGATTGTTCCTATAGCAGCTATATGATATAGTGGTCCGATCTGGATAAAATTTGGTCAGCTGATGAAAAATGGGAAAAAAAGCATATTGCGAGAATTTGGTTCAAATCGTTAAAGAAACACTGAAAATTTTCATAATAAGCATTTTCAGCCTTTTTAACCGATTGTTCCTATGACAGCTATATGATATAGTGATCCGATCTGGATAAAATTTGGTTTGCACGTGGGATTTAGTACTAAATGCATATAGGATGAGTTTGGTGGAGCTAGCTCAAAAAAAATTTTTTTTGAACCGATTGTTCCTATGGGAGCTATATGATATAGTGATCCGATCTGGCCAATTTTAACATATGAACTGCGTGCAGTGAGAATACACATGTGTACCAAGTTTCATCACGATAGCTTTAAAACTGAGAGACTAGTTCGCATAGAAACAGACGGACAGACGGACATGGCTATATCGACTCGGCTGTTGATGCTGATCAAGAATATTTATACTTTATGGGGTCTGCCACGCCTCCTTCAATGCGTTACAAACATCGTGACAAAAACAATATACCTTCTGCAAGGGTATAAAAAAACAAGTAAGAAAAATACAGTCGAACGAGCGCGGCCGTATAATACTCTCTGCTTTTATTTCCAATTATAATGTTAAATCTGGTATCCGGGGATTACAATAGATAGTTCTTGTATAAGAACACGTAAAAAAAAAAACTAAGCATAATCGAACATATGTTTATCTGTATGCACATACAAATTCGTTTTGACGTAAAATGTATGCAGAGCTGTCTCTGTCGCACTCATGCATTGGCATTGCGCTCAGGTATAAACTTTCAGGATAGTTTGATATAATTAGTCTTCAAACGAATTTTGAATAACAATACTGTGCGATAAGAACAAATGCCTTTAAAACGGCATTCAAATTTGAAAAGTTGTTAATTTCTTACGGAAAAAGAAGGGGTGGAAGACAAAAATTTTAAATGGCAATACATTAATTCTGTCTTTAGGAACCTGCTTACCAAAGTATTACTAATTGCCATAGTTACTGAGATATTCGCCGAAAACTTAGATTTTTTTGACTCACTGCGGGCGTGTCATCGATAAAATAAGATTCTTGTATTGACTAACTAAATATCGAGTCGATAGATACCAAATTCGAACTTGTAGCTGTTACTATCTCTGAAATCTGTGTGTTCATACGGACACAGACAGACGGTCGTCGCTATATCGACTCGGCTGTGATGCTAATCAAGAATATATATACTTTATTTGGTCTGCCCCGCCTCCTTCTGCCAGTTACATACTTTTGCATAAACCCAATATACTCTTGTAGAGAGTATAAAAAGAAAAACACAGACAAGACAACAAAAAAAGAGAACATAAACAACGAAAAAATTGAACGCAGTACAATTTCAAGATTCTTACAGATACAGATACAGACACAGCTACAACTACAGGGACAGATGCAGACACGGGTACAGATGCATAGAGTCGGACATATGAATACATTCCCTCAGAAGTAGCTAAAAGTAGAAAAAATGCATGAGACGCGATAGACGAGACACCAGCAACGAAGCTATAACTGCACCGAATGTAGTTTAAAGCAGTTTGCTGGAGATCCTTCACTCCGCCTCATTCCCTTTCTTCCTCTCATTGGCTCTACTTCTCTGTCATTGCTCGTTCCCGACGATGCATTTTCCCGCTTTGGCGCACGACAACAAAAACACGTTCGGTTCGACTTTTTTCCCGACGCGCTTGTTTGCTTGATCTATTTTTGGCGTAGCCTAGACGAGCATTGTCTTGTCGCATCGAGTAATTTGTTTGCTGCCTTCGCTTTTCTAGTACACTCAGCAAAAGGGGGAGTATTTCCGAGTCTAGTCTTAAATTCTAAGTAACTGAACTTGGACTATTTGGAAAATGAACTTTTATAATCACCTCGCTCAATTAGTCCCTATTTCATTCAGTTATTAACCAGTTGGTAACTTTTCTTTTTGATCTATATACATTAACTTTCCTATTTGTTGTCAGTTTTTAACAGACAACTAAAGTATTGTATTTTGAACTTACTTGGACTTATATAAGCCCATTGAGTTCAAGTATGTCTTAAGTGCTATATGAGAAGCTCTACGTACTAGCTGAAGGCTATGAAAACAAAGATACATAAAATCATTTAACTTAACAATTGGACTGTAATAAATATTAAAAAATATATAACTTAACTTAACACATTCGTTAATGTTATTATAATCATCTAATGTCCAATTTAGTTGGTCAGTTAAGTTCTTTGAAGTTGATAAGTTTCTCGCAGTTTTCTGTGTTCGATTATATAAACATTATATTATGTATTTCTTTATTTATTAATCACTTTTGAATCAGGCAAAATTATATAATATCGGAACTACTTTAATGAACTGCTGAAAATGCTGTCCACAAACAAAATAACTGCTTAAGAAAAGCTGAGAAAAGAAACTAGCCGATTGTGTATCATTATAACTTTATCGATAAAAATAGCTGAACAGAAATATATTGATCTTGATCAAGCTTGATTTACTTTGTACCAAATTTGGTGATTCTAGCTTTAATCGGCGCTGAAATCTCATCATTCATTTGGGCGGTCATGGCTTGTTTACACAACCGCAATATACTCTCGCAGCGTGTATTGATGCACCAAAACGCACACATAAACAAACCCAAATGCAAACTTGCAGTCTTGGGTTTCCAAGTGCAATTGCAACGACAAATGGAAGTTTGACGCCGAGTTTATTATTTCCCCAATTTTCCGCAAAATTATAAATAGTGAGCCCTAGATGAGCACAAAAACAACAAAGAACTACGGCAACAAGCAAAGTAACAACAACATGAGGAATTGTCAAGAGTGCGTCGACTTAGGAGGTTGAGTGTGGAACCCGGTGACGGTGACAACGACGACGCCGATGTTGGCAGAACAATTTCGAATTCGAGAAACAACTGCGCGCTCGCGTCTCTTACCGACACGTCGACAAACGCACACGTACATACGCACATCTGAGACGTCACCTCTCCACGTTGATGCTATCCCCGTGCCCATCCCCAAGCTAGAATCGTTGCAGGGGGGCCAGAAAATCAAACAGAACTTCGTGTTCTCCTTAAATGGGGGAAGTTGCATACCACTTCCGTCTCCGCTTCACACACTGTGTCTACGTGCGCTGGTGTTTGAGTGTGCTTGTGCAATATACACTTTCTGAGGCTTCCAGATTTATGTTGGAACAATTTTACATATGCCGTGACGTTTAGATGCATTTAAGCAATAGTATTATCTTTCAGAAGCTCATTTCCGCTGGCAGCTTCTTTCGCTGCCACTCCCCGTCTTTTTAGCGTACCACCTCGAGTGTTTGATAGGTTTTACGCCCATTTTTTGTTTCATGGGCCATTTTGTTCGCTTACTTAATTTAAACTCTTCAGTTTAACTGTACAATGAACCATTGTAAATTTGCACTAGAGTAATAGACCACTAATGGAATACCCTTTTAACAGGCAGAAGAAGTCGTGGCCGACCCCATAAAGTATATATATTCTTGATCACAGTCACAAGCTGAATGATATACCCATGTCCGTCTGTCTAGTTTTTGACTCATTGTGGGCGAATGGGGCGTGGCATCGAAAAAAAAAAGGATTCTTGACTGACTAATTATTGAGTCGATAGAGACCAAACTCGAAGTTGTAGCTCTTACCATCTCTGAAATCTGCTTGTTCATACGGACGGACATACATACTGACAGACGGACATGGCTATATCGACTCGGCTTGTGATGCTGATCAAAAATATACATATATACTTTCTGGGGTCTGCTTAAGTCACTTCAAAGTCCGGTAGCTATATTTAATCGACCCTATGACAGCTATACGATATGTTTATATTTTTATTGTACTTATTATGTGTGAGCTTAACTGAGACATCTTGATAAGCACAGAAAATTTTTCATAACTATTCATATTTGAAGCGTGTTTTTGATTCATGTAATACTCGTGTAATTTTGATGCTGATCAAGAACATATATACGTGATGGGGTCCGCCATGTCTCTGTCTCCATGTTACATACATTCCAGCGATTACAGTATACTGTTTTACTTTACTAGTAACGGGCAGGATCGTAGGATTTATTTTCCAGAGCAACGGAGTCAATTCTCCCTTTTTATATTTGTCTTTTAGTTGTTTAAAAATGTCACTGGCCACAATTCAGCTGCAGTCACTGGATGCAGAGCAGGTGGAAATTACGACAGTGACTCCGACACCGGCACTGCCTATACATCCTCCACCAAATAACGGGATCGTTTACGGCTTTCGTACGAGGCATTTGTCCTGCATTGAAGAAAATGACTCGGATTCTCTGCATGGCTCATCAGTGCCACGTGCTGCCTACGACTTGATGCAGCAAGCGGATGAAACATTTAAGAAACTCAACATAGATCTTAATACGGAGCATGATGATGATGATGCTGACAACGACGATGATGCTGACAATGATGGTGATTGTGATAAGCAACAAGACATTATGCCCACGATAGATGAGTCACGTTTAGGAGATGCCGATTACTTGGATGAACTCGTTGCACTCGAGCAGCGACAACAGACAGTGGAAGATTTCTGGCAGCCCAGTTTTAATCGGGATGACATTATGATGACCTCGTGCTATGGCACCCTCGACAGTTCCTTCGGAGATCCCGTGATTCCCAAGAAGGTTCAGGAACCAGTCTATGCCACTTCGGAGAAGCGAAGGGAAATTAACCGGAGCTTCGATTCAACATGCAACTCGCAGACTAGTTCCATTTACGGTGGCTCAATGAACTCTTCGCTGGATCTCAAGTACATGATGAGTGCCTCCCTTGGCGCCGGCAACGGTGAAGGATTGAGCGGTACAGTCGGTGGAACCAGCACACTGCATGGTGCCTCAGTGCCTCCAATAGGCTTATCACTCTTCTCTAACGATGGGATCAGTGCTCTCGATTGGAGCTCGGCCAGTGTTACCTGTGTCCTAGACTCGCGGGATAACAATCCAAACGAAGAGTTGACCGGCAAATTCGCAGCCAAGTGCCTGAATGCAGCTGAGAACGGTAAGTAAATAAACTTTAACTTATTTGACGTTATGTTTTAAAAATGTTTATAATTAAAGTGCCTAAACGGTAAATTAAGGAGTTAATTAAAATTAATAAATTTATGAAGATAGGTAGACGGCTGTTACTGTATTTATGTTTTCTTGACTTTAACTTATTTGGAGTAAAATTTCTGGGTTTAGTTTAATAGAAGGGCTAGCATGTCGATTAGTTCATACTTTTGTTGTTTAATTAACTTTAACGCTTAAGAAATCTGGTGTACTTAAGTCCAGATAGCTACAGTTTAAAAGGAAACACTTTATTTTAGTTTAAATATTTATATTCAGTTTTTATTTAACTTTTGTTTCTTGTTTCACGCAACTTGTCTTTTTATACTCTCTGTAAGAGTATATTGGGTTTGACCAAATGTATGTAAAAGGCAGAAGGAAGCGTGGCAGACCACGTCAAGTACATAGTATATAGATATAGCCATGTCCGTCTGTCTGTCTGTCCGTATAAACAAGCAGATTTCAGAGATGTTAAGAGGTACAAGTTCGAATTTAGTCAGTATCGACTCGATATTTAGTTAGTCAGTACAAGAATCCTTTTAGACCCCGTACTCTTTAAAATGGAGTAGAGGGGTCTATTAAGTTTGTCAGAAGCGAAATGTGCGTAACAGGCAGAAGGAGTCGTGGCCGACCCCATAAAGTATATATAGTCCTAATCTGTCCGTCCATCCGTATGAACACCTGGATCTTTTAAACTACAAAAGCTAGAGCCACCAAATATGGAATGAAAGTCCGTCTATATGTCAGGCAGGTTAAGTTTTTTTCAGTTTATTCAAATTGGTGGAACAGTGTAGGGTTGCGGTTAGTCGTTTGGCGTATAAATTGTTGAAAGAAAAGAGATAACTCTATGTTTACTTATATTACTAAACAGTTACTATATCGACTGGACTTGTGACGCTGATCAAGAATATATATACTTTATGGGGTCTGCCACGCCTCCTTCTGCCTGTTACATACATTTGCACAAACCCAATATACTCTTGCAAAGAGTATAAAAATTTTCATACTAAACACATTTTTTAGCTGATTCTTAAACATATTTGTATACAGTTTTCTAAATTCTTATAAACTTGATAAGAAGATACCAAAACCATTCGCTTGGGCTACACGCCCAAGATATTTGAAGTATTGAAGTGGTGAAGATATCTAAAGTACTTCTTTACCTACGTCGATTCAAAAGCATTACCTAAAAGCGTTGCGGTTGGTACAAGTAATGAAACAATCTATGAAATACTAAATATGCATCAAGCGTCTCGTTAGATTTTATTATTTTAGGTCCTATATCTGCTGATCAAATATACATATTTTAGAAACTTAACAAGAAAGCAAAGTACAGTCGAGCGCGCCCGACCTAATAGTACTCTCTGCATTTATTCCCAATTGTAATGTTAAAATCGGTATCCGGTATCGGTATCGATATCGGTTAAAACAGCATGCAAGTTTCAAAAGTTTTTTTCGTTTGTTACCGAAAAAGGCCAAAAATTTTAAATGGCAATGTATTTATGCTGTCTTTAGGAAAATGCGTACCAAAATTGGCATTCCTAAGTGCCATTGTTAAGGAGAAATTCGCCGAAAACATCTAAACATTGAGACTAAACTCGAACTTGTATCTCTTACCATCTCTGAAATCTGTGTGTTCATACGGACAGACAGAGAGACAGACGGACATGGCTATATCGACTGGGCTTGTGACGCTGATCAAGAATATATATACTTTATGGGGTCTGCCACGCCTCCTTCTGCCTGTTACATACATTTGCACAAACCCAATATACTCTTGCAGAGAGTATAAAAATATTCGACTTCCAAGTGCACATTTAAAAGGATCTATGAAAACACTCTAATAAAGGTATTATCTAATTAGGTTATTTTGAAACAATTTTTAAATCTTAAAAGTTTTGGATTAATTAATAAAAAATAGATGGCATTTTGAAGATTTTCTTACTTTTATGGAGTTAAAACTATTTTAATATATTTAAGTTTTAAAAAACAACAAATATTTATGTTTACATGGCTGTCAAATTGTGCTGATTCTGTAAAAAGTTTGAAATTCAGCTTAAAATGTGCCAAATCGACAACACTGACTGTGAGTAGTGCAGTAAAAGCCATTAAGTTTCCTGCCCAAGCACCCCATTTCACACAGATGCTTAACAAGTCAGTCAGGGTCATAAATCAACCAAATATATACATTTAGAAAAGTGCAACATCCATTTCCATACATATGTGTACAGGTGTGCATATAGTACATTAGTAAAAACATATGTTAATATGTATGTGTTCAAATCCATATGCTCAACCAAAAATGTGGACTATCCTCGGGGGAAATATCGCTGACATTGACAGTTTCCAATTAGAAAATTGGCAAAGATTTATGCATTTGCCTTAACTTCGATATTCATTTAAAACTTATCAATAAATAAACAAGAAACAAGTGAGAGAAAAAGCAGCAAAAGTACATACTGCCTAAAGAATACAACAAAATTATTATTACAAATTGTAAAACGATGCCACAAGGTGCAATGTCACAGTAATTTACGTGGCAAAAGCGCTGGACGTTGTTGCGGATACCGCGAAAAAATATCTGAAAAAATATCTGCAAAAAAATATCTATCTTATGCAAAGGGTTAGAATGTGAGGCTCATCAATATGCAGCACAGTGGATGTATAACATAAAATTAATAAAATTTTATGTGGTACGTTATCTAAACTGTCGTCAATATATATTCATACATAGAGCACATTGATTTTAACTAAGAGATTTTGAATAGTATAACTCTTGATTGAATTGTAATGAATATATATGATTATAATAATTATAAATGAGTCTTTTATTCATTTATGTTTTACATTTTGGACTCAGTTTTATACAATGAATAGGAGTAGTAAAACATTTTAAGAACAAGTAAGAATGGTTATAGTTTTTCAACCTAAATAAAATTTGATAAGAATATATAGACTCTGCTTAATTATAAGTATATTTTTCCATACAAAAACCTATATACTATAGTTGTCCGATCCGGGTCAAGATTGGTGAGGAAAGTTATAATGACACACATACTGTGTGAATTTGGTCACGATAGCTTTAGTCATTTCCAAGTTACGGTGTAATACAATTGGTTTTTCACAATTTGCGAGGGCGGTGGTGTGCTTTGCTTAAATTTTAAATAAACTTTACCTGCCTGACATATGGAGGGACTATCATTCTAATTTTCTTTTAGTCTCTAAGATCTAGGTGTTTATACGGACGGACGGACAGACGTTCATTTCAAAATCGATTCGGCTGTTGATGCTGATCAAGAAAATAAATATATACTTTCTGGGGTCAAAAAAGCCTCATTCTACCTATAACGTACCTTTCGCTTCTGACAAACCTAAACCTACTTTTTTTAGAGTTTGTTAAGATTTGTTCAATATACGCAGAATTAGCCATGTCTGTCTTTCCGTGTGAAAAACAGCTTTCAGAAATTTTAACAGCTACAATTACATATTTAGTCAGTCAATACATATATCTATTTATTTCGGCCCATTCGTCCGCAACGAGCTTAAAACTGGATTCACCTCAGAAAAAATCGATGCTTTCGGCGAATATCTCAATAACTATGACACATAGTGTCACGCATGTTTTTAGCGACTGCATAAATGCATTGTCATTAAAAAAATTTGGGCTGCCACGCCCCTGTGCCTTTAATAAATAAAGTAATTTTCAAACTTCAATGCTGTTCTTAAGGCATTTGATTTTATCGTACGTATTTATTATTTGTGAAATTGTTTGGAGACAAAATACATTAAATAATTCTGTTTCCTAAAAATCCGACTATGCATGAGTGTAAGCGAGGCAGAAACATAAAAGCATATGTTTGAACGTTTTCGCTGCATGTGTGGCGGCAGCGCTGCCTGCTGACGCTAGCCGTGTCGACCAATAGTATGCATACACACATATATATACATATGTGCATACATTTAATGTCAAACGAATTTGTATGTACAGTCAGACAAACACATGTATGCTCGATTATGCTTAGCTTTTTTTTTTTGATTTAGCGTGTTCTAATTCAAGAACTATCTATTGTAATATCCGGATACCGATTTTTAATTATCATTGGGAATAAAAGCAGAGAGTATTATACGGTCGGGTGTTGGACAGTACTTCTTTTTTCTTGTTATGCCATATTTATGAGTAGAGAAGTCCATTAGGTTTGCCAGAATAGAAATGTGTAACTTATTTTGCATGAACTGTTGGCAAATTTATTCCACAGTGCCATGTGTTAAACTTCAGTTTCTAGCTCGCCACATGTGTTTATTTAGTCTGTGTGTGTATGTCAGTGTGTGCAAAAGTGAAAAGTCATGAATCTTATACATGCATCATGATCAAAACGCACCTTTGATTATCGTAATAATAATAGTGATGGTGATAGTGATGATGATCATGTTGGTGTTTTGATGGTGGTTGTATGGTTTCTGTAATTGTTGTTATCGCTGTTTTTGTAGGCAAAGTTTGCCAAGCGTGGAATATAAGTGGTTGTGGCTCATGAAGTAACATTTCTTATCGCTGGAAAACTTTTAAAAGCCACTTGAGATAGCCGAGAGCTAAGAGCGAGCCTCCACAGGCAGGTAGAAACAGAGATAGAGACTGACCTAAGCATACAGAAGAGAAGAGAAAACGAGAAAGAGTGGGAGATATTGTGAGAAAATAAGTGGAGTCGGTGGCAACTTGTTAGGTTGTCGTGTTTCTACAAATAGACTCCGTAAGCCGTGCAGACGGCCACAAGACAAAGTCAAACAAAAGACTAAAATTTTAGTTGCCATCAATGGTCGTAGTTATCCGAAAACCGGCTGCGGACTTACCTGACGGCCAGAGAAGCGGACGGAGAGGGAGCCCCAAAATTGTAGTCCCCATGTGGCAATGGGACGACGCTGGCGAAGAGGCAGTTGCAACTTTGTATCCCAGTCAAGTATTTGCGTTTGAACGATAGAGCTCAGCAGCAACTTTTTATTACCATCGCTATGGATAATATTGCCGCAGATCGAACTGAAACTAAACTTACCACCCAATAAAACTACACCTCGCACGCACCGGCACAAAAAACAAATAAAATTTAAAGATTCAAATGCATTTTGTGTGTTCGATTAGCGTGAGGCGATTTCCCAGAATTAATATATTCCTATTTCAATTTGCAATTGCTCTTATGACACTTATGACCCCAACACCGTGATAATACCCTGTATTCACACAGCACAGCTTTGATCAGTTGGTTTACAGTTTCATTTTCGCATTTTCATCTTACTTTTTTTTTTGGGGATTTGTGGTTTTCTTGACTCTCAATCACTTTTAATATGGAGTACAAGGGTATATTATAATCGTTGGAATGTATGTAACAGGGAGAAGGAACCGTTGCAGACCTCATTCTTGATCAGCATCAATAGCTGAGTCGTTATAGTCATGATATTAATTGTTTAATTGTCTACAAGATGGTAGTAAAGAAATTCGTGTAAAATATGGTATAGAAGTGTTATTTCTGATAAGAATTACAGAACTATGAAGGACAAAAAACCTGTATTGCACGATGGGCTCATTCCTACACTTAAAAGCCCACCTGCCTTTTATAACTGCAAGCTCAGAGAGCTTCAGATTCCGACCAGTCCTACTTCAACAGAAATTAACTTAAAAGCTCTAGTATCTACGGTAATTTTGGTATTTTTTTTTTTTATTTTTATATACGTATTTAGTTGAACATATTACGTCTGTTATCAATACTCGTGAAACCCTTGGACAGGTGTCTTCGGGTCAAATCAGTCTAAATTTTGAACCTCTGAGACTACTACTACCATATCAGAGGTTGAAAAAATTGCGTCATTTGCTCAGCACCGGCTGTTTTGGTTTTATACCCCTTACTCGTAGAGTACAAGGGTATATTGTAGTCGTTGGAATGTAGCCATGTCCGTCTGTCCGTCCGTCTGTATGAACAAAAGGATCTCAGCAACTATAAGAGCTAGAAGGACCGAGAGGCCGCAAATGAAAGATAAAAAAGAAATGGACAGGCCCAATTTATGGCGTTCTATGTTCATATGAAGGTAAAAGCTGGTAAAAATAGCATGTTTTAGTATAGAAAACTTTTTTGTTAGTTACGTTATCCGAACCAAATTCACATAGGATGTACATATCTGTGGCGTACATAAGCTGACCAAGTTTGATCGGACTTCTATATCGTATAGCTCCCATAGGAACAATCGGTAAAAAATATGCTCTGATCATAAATTTGTGTGAAAATTTTCTGTGTTTTCCAAGATATCTTAGCCATTCCCTAAACTATTGCACTAATATTAATATAATAATAGTACACATTGAAACTGAGTTACGGGTATCCTAAAGTCGCGAGGCGACTTTTTTTGGAAATCAGAAATTATCAACAACAAATTTTAATTCTCGCCGTTCTTGGAGAAGAAGAAGAAGAAGGCTTCCAATAAAAGAAAGAGTGAATGAATTTTTTCACACAAATTGAAAATGAAAATGAAATGTGTGATAATGAATTGATAAGCGAGAGAGCGCTCTGACCGAAGCGCCGCAGTATTGAGATTGTGTATCACCTTGTGCCAATATAAGAGATAGAGAGAGAGCGAGAGAGAGAGAAAGAAAGAAAGAGAGAGATCGTGCCGAACACATTGAATGAGAACGATCTGCGTTGGGAAACCGGTATGGCGCTCAGTGTAGACTTTCGGTGTAGAGTTACGCTCTCAGCTAACTAAATGTTGTTGCTTTTTTGGGTCTGGGACACTTGTTTGCTTGCAGTCGCTCTGTCGTTCAGCCCCGCGTTCAGTCTGGAAACGCGTTTCAAAGTTTGCACGTTACGGGGTCCATGGCAGTTGCGTTATCGATTTTTGTTCACAATGCAATCGTGTGTTTCGCAAAACTGTTTGGATACGATTTAAACTATACATAGTGTGTGATAATTGTTTGACTAAAAAGTAAAAATGAGCTACAAGTTAATTAAACTTGTGGAATATAAAGTTAATTAAGAATTTCTCTTTAAAATTGTCAAATTGTGGTGGACACTTAACCAAATATGTGTGTATATCGAACAAAAAACGGAAGAACAAAACTGGAAAAGATTAAAATAAATCAGAGGAGAAGTCAACGAATTTTAAGATAAAAAATCTTTGTTAAAAGTTAAAAAGGATTCATACCAGCTGCAACTGAAAAACTTGCACATAAATACCGAATACAGAATATTACGAATACATGAGACTGCCGGCAACGAAAAGCAAAAAAAATTCATGCCATGTTCCCACTTACTAACCGCTCTTCGATTGGCAAGAGCACCAACAAAGTGAACACAAAAAAAAACAATACCGCTAACACCAACCATACCAGCGAATTCGGGAACGTGATTGGAAACGGTACCGAAAACGTCAAGGAAAACGACAAGGACAAAATACTTTTTCAAAATAATTGGAGCTGCAATAAAACAACCGGTCGACGTGCTGGAAATGGGTATAGTTGCAGTTTTTTAGGTAAAAATCTCATGGGTGTCATAAGAATAAATTGTCGTTAAGTTTATTGGCCATTTTGAAGTACTATTTATACATAAAAAATACATCAAAGCACACCGTTCACAAGTCCTTATTAGTAAATGTATGTTTTTATTTGTATATAAACTACAGTGATGATTGTCATACATAACACCCATACATATATAAAGGATTAAGAGAATCGGTAATCATCGCTTTTATTGTTAAAATCAATCAGATCAACGCTTAATGTGAAAGCTTCGGAATAATTTTCCATTGTTATCTTAATCGCATTCCATTCGATAATTATCTGTATAGAACATTTTTATGTGCGATTTTTTAGATTTACAATTTATAATGCAAATTATAATTACAAATGTTTTTTTCTATTTTCGTTGTCATTACTGTTGTTCTGTTGGCATTAAAAAGCAAATAGTATGAATAAATTTACATGTCTCGCCAAAGTCTACCATAATGCTGTGCTCCTCTTTGCTCTTGCTGCGCTTGTTATTGTTATTGTTGCAGAGAATAATGCAGCTCTTTTGTCTCTGCATGAGTTGTGGAGGGCAAAAAAAGAATAGAAGGAAAAGAGCAAGAGGGAGAGAAAAAGTGAAGTGACAACTCTATACCATGAGCAATGCTATAAAAATTCAAACAAACAGTGGCATCTGTAGCTGCGGTTGCGTAAAAGCTCCATCCTTTCGTTGCGCATGCCAAAGCTCAACTTTAAACGTTCCAACATATATGTATGTGTACGTGTATATTTAAACAGAACGGACAAAGCAGTGAAGCTTTCGCGTTTGTGTTTTATGCAGTTTTTGCTTGTTTGTTTGCTGCCTCAGAATTCCCGGAACTGTTTTATTTTAGAGGTTTGGGAACAAGCAACTTCACACACACATGCACAATCCACTGTGAGTCTCCACAGAAGTATCAACATACACATACCCGTTATGCCCATGCAATAAGAAATAAAGAGAGAACAGCTCAATAGTGTATCAAGTGTTTTTACGTTTATAATTGGGTTTGTTGTTCCAGTTGAAGGTTACAGTTTGGTTTTACCTTCAGTGTGTGAGCAAGTATTTTGTGTGCTTTGAATTCTGTTAGACTGCCACCAGACAGATCCTTTGTGTGCTCATGTGGAGTATTTAAACAGTATGAAACAAAAGAAAGGTTATACAATTTTTTGAGGGACTCTAGACAGTTTTCAATGAGCTTGTATACAGAAGTAGCCTAAGCTTCGAAATCAGAATTGAAAGAGGTACACAAGCACAGTGGGCAGTTTTCAATGAGTTTGTAGACAGAAGTACACAAAGGCAGTACAGTGGGCAGCATTGCCTTTAACTTGTACTTAAAATTAAAACAAGAAAGAAAAGTACAGTCGAACACGCCCGACCGTATAATACTCTCTGCTTTTATTCCCAATTATAATGCTTAAATCGGTATCCGGATATTACAATAGATAGTTCTTGTATTAGAACACGTTAAAACAAAAATAAAACTAAGCATAATCGAACATGCATGTGTTTGTCTGTATGTACATACAAATTCGTTTGACGTTAAATGTATGCACATACATATGTGTGTATGAATACTATTGGTCGGCACGACTAGCGCTGGAAGTATAAAAATATATATTTTCAAACTTTATAGTTTTGTGCTCTAATACTCATACAAATTAATTAGAATTCGCTACCAAACTTTTTTATACTCTCTGCAAGAGTATATTGGGTTTGTGCAAATGTATGTAACAGGCAGAAGAAGGCGTGACAGACCCCATAAAGTATATATATTCTTGATCAGCGTCACAAGGCGAGTCGATATAGCCATGTCCGTCTGTCCGTCTGTCTGTCTGTCTGTCTGTCTGTCTGTCTGTCCGTCCGTATGAACAAATAGATTTCAGAGATGATAAGAACTACAAATTCGAGTTTGGTCTCTATCGACTCGATATTTAGTCAGTCAATACAAGAATCTTTTTTTTTTTTTATACCACACCCCATTCGCCCACAATGAGCAAAAAACTAGACATACCTCGGAAAAAATAGATGTTTAAAGCGAATATCTCAGTAACTACGGCACTTAGGACTACCAATTTTGGTACGCATTTTTCTAAAGACAGCATAAATACATTACCATTTAAAATTTTTGGCTGCCACGCCCCCTTTTTCCGTAGGAAAAAAAAATTTTTTTTAAACTTGCATGCCGTTTTAGAGGCATTTGTTCTTATCGTACAGTATTGTTATTTATGACTCGTTTGAAGACAAATCATATCAAACTATCCTGAAAGTTGCCCAAAAATTCCAACAATAAACAACAGAGCTATCGATTATAAAGTTTATATTAAAGTCAATGCATAAGTGCGAGCGCGACAGAAACATACAAGCATATATTCGAACTCTTTAAATGCATGTGTGGTGGCAATAGTATACACACACACATATATACACAAATATGTGCATATGCATTTAGTATTAAATTCCACGTGCAAACTAAATTTCATTAAGATCGGACAACTATATCATATCGGACATGTATATTATATAGCTGCCATAGCAACAATCGGTTGAAATGCTTAGTATGAAAATACGCATTTGTTATCATTCCCAATGTGTTGACCAAATTTCATTCAAATCGGACTAATATATCATATAGATGCCATAGGAACAATCGGTTGAAATACTTAGTATGAAAATTTTTTATGTCTATTGATCTATTTTGAATAAATTCACACAATATGCAATTATCATCCCCTATATGCTCACAACATTTCATTCTAATCGGACTACTATATCATATAGATACTGTTGGAACAATTAGTGATAAAAATAAAATTAACGCACTATGCGTTTCTGCAAGGTATTTAATCTTCGGCTAGCCTAAGATAACCTTTTTAGACCCCGTACTCTTAACAAGCAAGATAAGTACAGTCGAACACGCCCGACCGTATAATACTCTCTGCTTTTATTCACAATTATAATGTTAAAATCGGTATCCGGATATAACATTAGATAGTTCTTGTATTAGAACACGTTAAAACAAAAAAAAACTAAGCATAATCGAACATACAATTGCCTTTAAAGCGGCATGCAAGTTTGAAAAGTTTTTTATTTCTTACGGAAAAAGGGGGCGTGGCAGTCCAAAATTGTAAACGGCAATGCATTTATGCTGTCTCTAGGAACGTGTGTACCAAAATTGGTATACCTAAGTGCCATAGTTACTGAGATATTCGCCGAAAACATCGTTTTTTTCCGAAGTAGGTCTAGTTTTTTGCTTATTGTGGGCGAATGGGGCGTGGCATCAAAAAAAAAAAAAAGATTCTTGTATTGACTGACTAAATATCGAGTCGATAGAGACCAAATTCGAACTTGTAGCTTTTACCATCTCTGAAATCTGTGTGTTCATACGGACAGACAGACGGTCAGACGGTCAGACGGACAGACGGTCAGACGGACAGACGGACAGACGGACATGGCTATATCGACTCGGCTTGTGATGCTGATCAAGAATATATATACTTTATGGGGTCTGCCACGCCTCCTTCTGCCTGTTACATACATTTGCACAAACCCAATATACTCTTGCAGAGAGTATAAAAAGAGTATAGGGGTCTATTTGGTTTGTCAGAAGCCAACAGCCGAGTCGATATAGCAATGTTGGTCTGTCCGTCCGTCCGTATGAACACCTGGATCTCAGAGACTATAAGAGCTAGAGACACCAAATATGTAATAAAAATTCCGTAACTTTCTCGAGCAGATCAAGTTTATTTCAAATCTGCGCCACGCCCCCCACCGCCCCCGCAATAAGCAAAAAACTAGACACACCTCGGAAAAAATTGATGTTTTCGGCGAATATCTCCGTAACTATAGCACTTAGGAACACCAATTCTGTTACGCAGGTTCCTAGAAACAGCACAAATAAAACGTCATTAAGAATTTTGGTCAGCCACGCCCCCTTTTCCCACACGAACTAAAAAACTTTTCAAAACTTACATGTCGTTTTTAAAGCATTTGCTAATATAGTACAGTATTGTAATTCAAAATTTGTTTAAAGACAAATCAAATTAAACTATCCTGAAAGTTGCATAAAAATCCAACTATAAACAACTGAGCAATTAGGTAACAAATTATCAATTGAAGCGCGTTGTGAATGCACGTGGTTGAAAGAAAAGGAATAAAACTATGCTGCTATATACATTAGCCTTAGTACTTTGCAAAGAGAGCGTGGTCTGGGTGGGCCACCCACTTGTATGTAAACACAAGACCTGCGGTTCGAACCCCGACACAGACTCAGAAATTAAAGTTTTATTTTTTTTTTTTTTAAATTTTAATTTAGCACTATTATATCTTAATGAAAATAATCGGAGCCGTCTCAAAAGGAGGTGGTGGTGCAATTAGTAGTGTTGCGGCGTATTCTGCATAAGTTGAGTATAGGTTCGCAGGTTCAATTCCCGACATTGAAATTTTCTAATATACTTTTTCAAATTTCAAAAAAAAATGTAAATGTACAAAATTAACTGGTGCAACAGGGTTGGGTTGCGGTTAGTCGTTTGTTTCTAAACCAATAGTCTGCGGTTCGAGCCCGGCACCGACTCAGAAATTTAATTTTTAGACCCCGTACTCTTAAAAAGAGTATAGGGGTCTATTAGGTTTGTCAGAAGCCAAATATGCGTAACACGCAGAAGGAAGCTTTTCCGACCCCATAAAGTATATATATTCTTGATCACCATCAACAGCCGAGTCGATATAGCAATGTCCGTCTGTCCGTCCGTCCGTATGAACACCTCGATCTCAGAGACTATAAGAGCTAGAGACACCAAATTTGTAATAAAAATTCCGTAACTTTCTCGAGCAGATCAAGTTTATTTCAAATCTGCGCCATGCCCCCCACCGCCCCCGCAATAAGCAAAAAACTAGACACACCTCGGAAATATTGATGTTTTCGGCGAATATCTCCGTAACTATAGCACTTAGGAACACCAATTCTGTTACGCAGGTTCCTAGAAACAGCACAAATGAAACGTCATTAAAAATTTTGGTCAGCCACTCCCCCTTTTCCCACACGAACTAAAAAACTTTTCAAAACTTACATGTCGTTTTTAAAGCATTTGCTAATATAGTACAGTATTGTAATTTAAAATTTGTTTAAAGACAAATCAAATTAAACTATCCTGAAAGTTGCATAAAAATCCAACTATAAACAACTGAGCAATTAGGTAACAAATTTTCAATTGAAGCGCGTTGTGAATGCACGTGGTTGAAAGAAAAGGAATAAAACTATGCTTATATATACATTAGCCTTAGTACTTTGCAAAGAGAGCGTGGTCCGGGTGGGCCACGCACTTGTTTGTAAACACAAGACCTGCGGTTCGAGCCCCGGCACAGACTCAGAAATTAAATTTTTTTTTTTTGTTCTTGTTATATAATAACATTATTATATGTCAATGAAAATAATCGGATCTCTGTCTAATGTGGGGCGTGGTGCGAATGATAGGGTTGCGTCGCGTTATGCATCTTGCGTATAAATTCGCAGGTTCAATTCCCGACAGTGGAGTTTATTAATATACTTTTTTAAATTTCAAACAAAAATGTAAATGAAGAATTTTAACTGGTGCAACAGCCAATGGTCTGCGGTTCGATCCCGGCACAGACCCAGAAATTTAATTATTGTTTTATTTTTAAAATAACTACATTATAATATATAAATGAAAATAATCAAATTTCTGCCAAATGAATGGTGTGGTGTAACTAGTAGGGTTGCAGCATGATATGGAACTTGCGTCAGTATGCGCGGGTTCGAATCCCATCAGTGACTGTTTCAAATGCTTTTTTTTAATTTAATTTTAAAACGTAAATTTTAAATAACGGCCGTATTCAAATATTAATTTCGAATACAAGGAGAGTACGGGGTCTTTTACAGTCGGCGCGCTCGACTGTAGCCTTTCTTACTTGTTTTCTTGTTATACTCTCTGCAAGAGTATATTGGGTTTGTGCAAATGTATGTAACGGGCAGAAGGAGGCGTGGCAGACCCCATAAAGTATATATATTCTTGATGAGCATCACAAGCCGAGTCGATATAGCCATGTCCGTCTGTCCGTCCGTCTGTCTGTCTGTCTGTCTGTCCGTATGAACAAACAGATTTCAGAGATGGTAAGAGCTACAAGTTCGAGTTTGGTCTCAATCGATTCGATATTTAGTCAGTCAATACAAGAATCTTTTTTTTTTCGATGCCACGCCCCATTCGCCCACAATGAGTAAAAAACCCGTCACACCTCGGAAAAAATCAATGTTTTCGGCGAATATCTCAGTAACTATGGCACCTAGGAATACCAATTTTGGTACACTTGTTCCTAGAGACCGCATAAATCCAATGACATTAAAAGTTTTGGGCTGCCACGCCCCCTTTTTCCGCAAGAAATAAAAGAAAATTTCAAACTTGCATGCCGTTTTTAAAGCATTTATTCTTATCGTACAGTGTTGTTATTTATGATTCGTTTGAAGACGTATCATGTCAAACTCTCCTCAAATTTTCATAAAAATCCGACCATAATCAAGAAAGAAATGAAGCAACAAAGATTTTATTCGAGAGAAATTAGTGCGAGAGAGACAGCGCTAGTCGTGCCGACCAATAGGATTCATACACACATATGTATGTGCATACATTTAACGTCAAACGAATTTGTATGTACATACAGACAAACACATATATGTTCGATTATGCTTAGCTTCTTTTTTTTGTTTTAACATGTTCTAATACAAGAACTATCTATAGTAATATCCGAATACCGATTTAAACATTATAATTGGGAACAAAAGCAGAGAGTATTATACGGTCGGGCGTGTTCGACTGTACTTTTCTTTCTTGTTTTTAATTGCAAATGAATAAAGATGCTGGCAAAAAACAAAATCGTAAATAACTTGTTCATATCGGTGTGTTTTGTTGTGTATTTTTAGTTGTAGATATTTGTATGCAGCTGTTCAATATCGAGGTCTCGGCCCTGTATGCTTAAATTTTTAGAAGGCGAGATCCATGAAGATGATGATGAACTCAAGTCTTGAGTTAGATTTTTACCCAAACACACCCTCAGGGTTCATTAGGATTTCTGTATGTGAGTGTGTGCGAATTTGTGCAAGTGTAAATGAGATTTATAGGCAAACTGGCATCGAATTAGCAGTAGCCAATTGAAGGGGATAAAGTTGTCGTCTTGGCTGGTTAATTGTATGACTACCCAGGACAGCGGGTCTGCCTGACCAAATAGCGTTTAAAATTTAAAATAAAAAATAGATGTTTAAAGCGAATATCTCAGTAACCATGGCACTGAGGAATTCAAATTTTGGTACACAGGTTCCTAGAGACAGCATAAATGCATTGCCATTTAAAATGTTTCCGTAAGAAACAAAAAACTTTTCAAACTTGCATGCCGTTTTAAAGGCGTTTGTTCTTATCGTACAGTATTGTTACTTAAAATTTGTCTGAAGACTAATTATCTTAAACTATCTTGAAAGTTTCATAAGAATCCGACCATAAACAAAAAAGAAAGCTTGCAACAAAGTTTATACTTGAGCGCAAAGTCAATGACAGTGCTGGCCGTGTCGACCAACAGTATACATACATACATATGTATGCGCATACATTTAACGTCAAACGAATTTGTATGTGCATACAGACAAACGTATGTTCAATAATACAAGAACTATCTATTGTAATATCCAGATGCCGATTTTAAAATTATAATTGGGAATAAAAGCAGGGAGTATTATACGGTCGGGCGTGTTCGGCTGTACTTTTCCTACTTGTTTTCAGTGACATTTTGAATTATTAGAAACTTTGCATGCCGCTAATGTTCATGATTCTTCATTTCCTCATCTGCATCTCTGACTCTCTTTCTTCCTTTCTTTTTATACTCTCTGCAAGAGTATATTGGGTTTGTGCAAATGTATGTAACAGGCAGAAGGAGGCGTGGCAGACCCCAAAAGGTATATATATTTTTGATCAGCGTCACAAGCCGAGTCGATATAGCCATGTCCGTCTGTCTGTCTCTCCGTATGAACACACAGATTTCAGAGATGGTAAGAGCTACAAGTTCGAATTTGGTCTCTAACGACTCGATATTTAGTCAGTCAATACAAGAATCTTTTTTTTTTGCGATGCCACGCCCCATTCGCCCACAATGAGCAAGCAACTAGACATACCTCGGAAAAAATTGATGTTTTCGGCTAATATCTCAGTACCTATTGCACCTAGGAATACCAATTTTGGTACACGTGTTCCTAGAGATAAGAAATAAAAGAAAATTTCAAATTTGCATGCCGTCATGTCAAACTCTCCTGAAAGTTTCATAAGAATCCGACCCTACACAAGAAAGAAAGGAAGCAACAAAGATTTTATTCGAGAGCAATGAGTGCGAGAGAGTATTCCGTATAATACTTTTTGCTTTTATTCCCAATTATATTGTTAAAATCAGTATCCAGATATTACAATAGATAGTTCTTAAATTAGAACACGCTAAAACAAAAAAAAAGCTAAGCATAATCGAGCATACATGTGTTTGTCTGTCTGTACATATAAATTCGTTTGACGTTAAATGTATGCACATACATATGTATGTGTGTATGAATACTATTGGTCGGCACGACTAGCGCTGTCTCTCTCGCACTCATTGCTCTCGAATAAAATCTTTGTTGCTTCATTTCTTTCTTGTTTATGGTCGGATTCTTACAAAACTTTCAGGAGAGTTTGACATGATTCGTCTTCAAACGAATCATAAATAACAATACTGCACGACAAGAACAAATGCTTTAAAAACGGCATGCAAGTTTGAAATTTTCTTTTATTTCTTGCGGAAAAAGGGGGCGTGGCAGCCCAAAACTTTTTATGCGATCTCTAGGAACACGTGTACCAAAATTGGTATTCCTAGGTGCCATAGTTACTGAGATGTTCGCCGAAAACATCGATTTTTTCCGAGGTGTGTCGGGTTTTTGACTCATTGTGGGCGAATGGGGCGTGGCATCGCAAAAAAGAAGATTCTTGTATTGACTGACTAAATATCGAGTCGATTGAGACCAAACTCGAACTTGTAGCTCTTACCATCTCTGAAATCTGTGTGTTCATACGGACAGACAGACAGACGGACATGGCTATATCGACTCGGCCTGTGACGCTGATCAAGAATATATATACTTTATGTGGTCTGCCACGCCTCCTTCTGCCTGTTACATACATTTGCACAAACTCAATATACTCTTGCTGAGAGTATAAAAAGACATATTAGAACCTTGCACTATTCTCTGCTTCTCCGACATCGGTATCCGGAAAGAAAGAATGCTATAGCCGCCTCGCGACTTTACCAGTTACTCAGTTTCAATATGTAATTAAAAATGGGTAATGATAATAATATTAGTGCATTAGTTAGGGTATGGCTAAGATAGCATGAAAACGACAGAAAATTTTCACAGAAATTTATGATCAGAGCATATTTTCGACCGATTGTTCCTATGGGAGCTATACGATATAGTAGTCCGATTTGGATCAAACTAGGTGAGTATATTTATGTTATTGAAAAATATTTTCTGTGTCAAATTCATTAAGATAGCTTGGTAAATACAATAATTTTTCATACAAGTTCATACAAAAAGCAAATTTTTAATCGATCGTCCCTATGGGAGTTATACGATATAGTAGTCCGATTTGGATCAAACTTGTTCAGCTTATGTACGCCATAGATGTGAGCATCCCTTGGGAATTTGGTTCAGATAACGTAACTAACAAAACTTTTCTATACAAAAACATGCTATATTTACCTGCTTTACCTTTATATGAACATAGAACGCCCTAAAGTGGACATGTCCAAAAACAAAAACAAACTTGTACTGCTTGGGCATTTTATCTTTCATTTGCGACCTCTCGGGTCTTTATAGCTCTTATAGTTGCTGGGATCCTTTTGTTCATACAGACGGACGGACAGACGGATATAGCTATATCGACTCGGCTATTGATGCTGATCAAGAATATATATACTTTATGGGGTCTGCCACGCCTCCTTCTTCCTGTTACATACATTCAAACGACTACAATATACCCTTGTACTCTACGAGTAATGAGTATAATAAGAGACTCATATCTAATTTGTACTTTGGAGCTGTGTAGATGTAGAGTTGTTTGAGGCCAAGTTGTAGGCGTTTGTTGTCGAGTTGCCGTAATATCGAGGTTTCCGACAAAGACAAGAACAAGTATTCGAAAGGAGTGAGAATCAGTTTACAGCCATAGCAGAGATTTGAAGAAAAGTCGAATAAAAAACGCTCTTTTTTTTCAAATATTTTGCTTGCAATATGGAAAAATTTCAACTAAAAGATAATATTAAATGTTTTCTTAAAAAAAAAAAAAAAATCGAAAGCTAAAGTAATTCTTTCGTAATAATCGTTAATAAATTAATATAATAAAAAATAAAGTATATTGAAAATGCTTTATTTGTGACTAAGCGGAAGTTGCAAACAAGCCAGTGATACCTCCTTAAAGCTGACACCCATGTATTTTTTTTCACTTGCTCAATCATTTGGCACGCGTTATTTAAAACGCTTGATAAGATAAGGCATATTATATTTGTATAGTACGGTCTCAAGTCTGTATATTGTGTGAGTCAGGTTTTCTATGTTACAACTCAGTCCGGCACACCTGTTGTCGCTGGTCCGTGCTTTAAATGCTCTGAGTTTTCTACTTGCAATATTTACAAATTATTATACTATCTGCAAAAGTATATTGGGTTTGTATGTAACAGGCAGCGCATATAAACTCTGATTTTAAGATTGATAAATAATATCATAATGACTACAGATCAATAATTTTTTTTTTAAATTTAGTATTTATATTTAATTTCAAACAAAATAAGCGTGATTCTTCGTCAAAAAACTTCTTAAATTTAAAAATATATGTAAAAAATGATAATAAGGGCGAGATTGTCCTGTTCAAAATAATAGCAGCAAAAAACAAAAATCTTAAACATGTTAACTCAAAATATGTTAGTTGTGAACTAATATTTGGTTGTGAACAACTTACTAGCTATAACAGCTTCACATCTCCGCGGCATGGAGTCAATCAGGTCCTGGCAACGCTTCAGAGAAATCTGAGCCCGTGCATCCTGAACAACTTACCAAAGATGTTCTTTAGTGGTCGGTTTCACCATGGCCACACTTCGTTTGACGTCCCCTCAGAAGTTTTCAATTGGGTTCAGATCTGGCGACTGTGCTGGCCATGGCATTAGGTCGATCCTTTCTGTTGCAAACCACTATTTGGCAAGTTTGCTGGTGTGTTTAGGATCATTATCCTGTTGAAAAGTCCATTTTATTGGCATTTCCCAAGAGGAATATGGTAGCATCATATTTTTATACCCGTTACTCGAAGAGTACAAGGGTATATTGTAGTAGTTGGAATGTATGTAACAGGAAGAAGGAGGCGTGGCAGACCCCATAAAGTGTATATATTCTTGATCAGCATCAACAGCCGAGTCGATATAGTTATGTCCGTCTTTCCGTCCGTCCGTCTGTATGAACAAAAGGATCTCAGCAACTATAAGAGCTGGAAAGACCCGAGAGCTCGCAAATGAAAGATACAATTTGCAAGCAGTACAAGTTTGTTTTTGTTTTTGGACACGCCCACTTTAGGGCGTTCTATACTCATATAAAGGTAAAAGCATGTAAAAATAGCATGTTTTAGTATAGAAAACTTTTTTGTTAGTTACGTTATCCGAACCAAATTCACATAGGATTTGCATATCTATGGCATACATAAGCTGAACAAGTTTGATCCAAATCGGAGTACAAGTTTGTTTTTGTTTTTGGACACGCCCACTTTAGGGCGTTCTATATTCATATAAAGGTAAAAGCATGTAAAAATAGCATGTTTTAGTATAGAAAACTTTTTTGTTAGTTACGTTATCCGAACCAAATTCACAAAGGCATATGGCATACATAAGCTGAACAAGTTTGATCCAAATCGGACTACTATATCGTATAGCTCCTATAGGAACAACCGGTCAAAAATTCGCTCTTAGAATGAATTTGTATGAACATTTTTTGTATTTACCAAGCTATCTTAATGAAACTGACACAGAATATATTTATCAATAACATAAATATACTGACCAAGTGTGATCCAAATCGGACTTCTATATCGTATAGCTCCCATAGAAACAGTCTGTCAAAAATATGCCCTGATCATAAATATGTGTGAAAATTTTCTGTGTTTTCCAAGCTATCTTATTCATCCCCTAAACTATTGCACTAATATTAATATAATAATAGTACACATTGAAACTGAGTAACGGGTATCCTAAAGTCGCGAGGCGACTAAAGCATTCTTTCTTGTTTAGAATATCCATTCTTTATGATTGAACATGCTTAAAATTAAGTCACATTTGTGAGCAAAAAGTGCGCTGATATTATTTTGAACTCAGCTGTATATATATTATTGATCAGCGTCACAAGCCGAGTCGATAGCCAAGTCCATGTCTCGATTTATTGTCAGTATAAGAATCTTTTTTAGACCACGTACTCTACAAAAAAGAGGAGAAGTTTTTTAGAAATGTATCTGTATCTTACAAGCGAAATGTGCGTAACAGGCAGAGGGAAGCATTTCCGACCCTATAAAGTATATACATTCTTGATCAGCATTAACCTGCTGGACGATATAGCAATGTCCGTCTGTCTATCCGTATGAACACCTGGATAGAGTAACCAAATTCAGAATGAAAGTCCGTCAATAGTGTACGCAGACCAAGTTTATTTCAAATTTTTGCCACGCCCCCTACCGCCCACGCAATGAGCAAAAAACCAAAGACAAATCGGAAACATTAATGTTTTCCGCGAATATCTCCGTAACTATGGCACTCAGGAATGGTTATTTTGGTACGCAGGTCCCTAGAAACAGCATAAATGTAGTGCCATTTAAGAAATAAAAAACTTTTCTAACTTGCATGTCGTTTGTTAGGCACTTGTTCTTATCGCACAGTATTTTCATTCATAATTCGTTTGAAGCCTAATTATATCAAACTATCCTAAAAGTTTCATAAGAATCCTCCTATAAGCAAAAGAAAAGAAGCAACTAAGTTTATATTTGAGCGCAATAGAGACAGCGATAGCCGTGCCGAACAATAGTATACATACACACGAATGTATGGACATACATTTAACGTCAAACGAATTTGCATACACACAAACATATGAATGTTCGATTATGCTTAGTTTTTTTATTCCCTTGTAGAGAGTATATTGTTTTTGCCACGATATTTGTAACGCATTGAAGGAGGCGTTTCCGACCCCATAAAGTATATAAAGCTGCCATAGGAACAATCGGTGAAATGCTTAGTATGAAAATTTTCGATGTCTATTGAGCGATTTTATCCAAATTCACGCAATATGCATTTGTTATCATTCTCAATGTGTTGACCAAATTTCATTCAAATCGGACTACTATACCCTTGCAGACTCGCATATTGCGTTAATTTTATTTTTATCGGTAATTGTTCCAACAGTAGCTATATGATATAGTAGTCCGATTTGAATGAAATTTTGTGAGCATATAGGAAATGATAATAAATGCATATTTTGTGAATTTGGTTAAAATCGATCAACAGACATAAAAATTTCCATACTAAGTATTTTAACCGATTGTTCCTATGGCAGCTATATGATATAGTAGTCCGATTTAAATGAAATTTGGTCAACACATTGGGAATGATAACAAATGCATATTGCGTGAATTTAGTTGAAATCGCTCAATAGACATCGAAAATTTTCATACTAAGCATTTCAACCGATTGTTCCTATGGCAGCTATATGATATAGTGGTCCGATCTGGATAAAATTTGGTCAGTTGATGGAAAATGGTAAAGAATGCATATTGCGAGAAATTGGTTCAAATCGTTCAAGGGACGCTGAAAATTTTCATACTAAGCATTTTCAGCATTTTTAACCGATTGTTCCTATGACAGCTATATGATATAGTGGTTCGATCTGGATAAAATTTGGTTTACACGTGGGATTTAGTACTAAATGCATATAGGCTGAGTTTGGTGGAGCTAGCTCAAAAAAAAATTTTTTTTGAACCGATCTTTCCTATGGGAGCTATATGATATAGTGATCCGATCTGGCCGATTTTAACATATGAACTGCGTGCAGAGAGAATACACATGTGTACAAAGTTTCATCACGATAGCTTTAATACTGAGAGACAAGTTCGCATAGAAACAGACGGACATGTCTATATCGACTCCGCTGTTGACGCTGATCAATAATATATATACTTTATGGTTGTTTTTTTTTTTTTTTGTAGATATATTTTGATCAGAATTTGATGTTTCCCAAAAATGAATAGTACAATACAGGGTATATAAATATATATAAGTAGAAATCACAACTTAAATTCATAATCGGTTCCTGGCATGCTTGGTCTTAACACTTGTTCGTATTGTTTGTTGTAAGCCGCCTCTGCAACAACTACAATAACCAAAACCAAAATGTAAATTTCTTGTATTTTCCGATAAATTCAATTTATGCCGTTATTTTGTTGTTTCTGCACTGTCATTCTTCGCCTTGAATCAGACTCAAAGAAGGGCCCAAATGGATCGTTCATTTCGCTGTTGATAGACGTTTTATATTGCACTTTGCAAATGCCGCGAATTAATTTTTCAATTTCTTTGACCGCCTTTACAGCAATGTTCACGCTGCCTCGTTGAACACGAAGAGAAGTTTGCAGCTTTGAAAGACTATACATTTGAATACTTTGTTTTATACACATAAATAGTTGTGTACATATTTAATTCTGTTCGATAACTGATCTAACATCCGAAATGCTGGCATAAGACACTCGGAAGACCAAAAAGTATTTTTGAGGAGAACTCCACACCAAAATTGGATTTATGCGTTGAGATGCTCAATACGCGATACAAAGACAGACGGAGACTACAACTGGGAGCAAGAAAAATATGGGGAAAAATAATAGAAAACAAGTAAGAAAGGCTACAGTCGAGCGCGCCGACTGTAAAAGACCCCGTACTCTCCTTGTATTCGAAATTAATATTTGAATACGGTTGTAATTTAAAATTTAAGTTTTAAAATTAAATAAAAAAAAAAAAATTTGATTCGGTCACTGATGAGATTCGAACCCGCGCTTACTGACGCAAGTTCCATATCATGCTGCAACCCTACTAGTTACACCACACCATGCAGAAATTTGATTATTTTCATTTATATATAATAATGTAGTTATTTAAAAATTAAAAAAATAATTAAATTTCTGGGACTGTGCCGGGTTCGAACCTCAGACCATTGGCTGTTGCACCAGTTAAAATTCTTTATTTACATTTTTGTTTGAAATTTAAAAAAGTATATTAATAAATTCCACTGTCGGGAATTGAACCTGCGAACTTATACGCAAGTTGCAAAACACGCCGCAACACTACTAATTGCACAAATCCCACCTTGTGAGGGATTAAGATATAATTAAGATATAATATATATAATATAATAGATATAATAGTGCTAAATTATAAAATCAAAAAAAAAAAAAAAAATTAATTTCTGAGTCTGTGCCGGGGTTCGAACCGCAGGTCTTGTGTTTACAAGCAAGTGCGTGGCCCACCCGGACCACGCTCTCTTTGCAAACTACTGCGGCTAATGTATGTATAAACATACAGTTATCTCTTTTCTTTCAACCACGTGCATTGACAATGCGCTTCAAGTAACACTTTCTTACCTAATTGCTCAGTTGTTTATAGTTGGATTTTTATGCAACTTTCAGGGTAGTTTGATATAATTTGTCTTTAAACGAATCTTAAATTACAACTCTGTACGATGAGGACAAATGCCTTAAAAACGGCATCGAAATTGAAAATTTTATTTTTTTTTTTGTGAAAAAAGGGGGCGTGTCAGCAAAAAAAATTTTAATGGCACTGCATTTATGCTGTCCCTAGGAACCTGTGTACCCAAATTGGTGGTCGTAAGTGCCATAGTTACGGAGATATTCGCGGAAAACATCAATTTTTTTCGAGGTGTCTTTGGTTTTTTGCTTATTGCGGGGGCGGTAGGGGGCGTGGCACTGATTTGAAATAAACTTGATCTGCTCGCGAAAGTTACTGAATGTTTATTACAAATTTGGTGGTTCTAGCTCTTGTAGTTTAAAAGATCCAGGTGTTCATACAGACGGACGGACAGACGGACAGACGGACATGGCTATATCGACTCGGCTGTTGATGCTGATCAAGAATATATATACTTTATGGGGTCGGAAAAGCTTCCTTCTGCCTGTTACGCACATTTGGCTTCTGACAAACCTAATAGACCCCTATACTCTTTTTAAGAGTACGGGGTCTAAAAACAAGAAAAAAAGGTTATCTTCGGCTAGCCGAAGATTAAATACCCTTGCAGACACGCATATTGCGTTAATTTTATTTTTATCGGTAATTGTTCCAACAGTAGCTATATGATATAGTAGTCCGATTTGAATGAAATTTTGTGAGCATATAGAAAATAATAATAAATGCATATTTTGTGAATTTGGTTAAAATCGATCAACAGACATAGAAAATTTTCATTCTAAGTATTTCAACCGTTTGTTCCTATGGCAGCTATATGATATAGTAGTCCGATTTAAATGAAATTTGGTCAACACATTGGGAATGATAACAAAAGCATATTGCGTGAATTTGGATGAAATCGCTCAATAGACATAGAAAATTTTTATAGGAAGCATTTCAACCGATTGTTCCTATGGCAGCTATATGATATAGTGGTCCGATCTGGATAAAATTTGGTCAGCTGATGAAAAATGAAGAAACACTGAAAATTTTAATACTAAGCATTTTCACCCTTTTTAACCAATTGTTCCTATGACAGCTATATGATATAGTGGTCCGATCTGGATGAAATTTGGTTTGCACGTGGGATTTAGTACTAAATACATATAGGCTGAGTTTGGTGGAGTTAGCTCAAAAAAAATTTTTTTTTGAACCGATTGTTCCTATGGGAGCTATATGATATAGTGATCCGATCTGGCTTTTTTTAACATATGAACATATGATTTTAACATATGAACTGCGTGCAGAGAGAATACACATGTGTACCAAGTTTCATCACGATAGCTTTAAAACTGAGAGACTAGTTCGCATAGAAACAGACGGACAGACGGACATGGCTATATCGACTCGGCTGTTGATGCTGATCAAGAATATATATACTTTATGGGGTCTGCCACGCCTCCTTCAATGCGTTACAAACATCGTGACAAAAACAATATACCCTCTGCAAGGGTTTAAAAAACCTGAAGAAAGGGGGTCAAAGAAGTGCGGAAAAACATAGACTAACCAACAACGACACGAATAACAAAGGAAAACAAGTAAGAAAAGTACAGTCGAACATGCCCGACCGTATAATACTCTCTGCTTTTGTTCCCAACTATAATGTTAAAATCGGTAACGTTAAAAAAAAAACAAGTAAGAAAGACTACACTTAAGCGCACCGACTGTAAAAGACCCCGTACTCTCCTTGTATTCAAAATTAATATTTGAATACGACTTTATTTAAATTTTTTTTAAATTTAAATTTATTTAAATTTATTTAAAATTTAAGTTTTAAAATTAAATTTTAAAAAAGTTTATATCAAGTCACTGATGGGAATCGAACCCGCGCTATCAGACTCAGGTTCCAGAACTTGCTGCAACCCTACTAGTTGCGCCACTCCATACATTTGACATCAACCCGATTATTTTCATTTACATATAATAACAAGTAAGAAAGGCTACAGTCGAACGCGCCGACTGTAAAAGACCACATACTCTCCATGTATTCGAAATTAATATTTGAATACGGTTGTAATTTAAAATTTAAGTTTTAAAATTAAATTTAAACAAGAAAGAAAAGTACAGTCGAACACGCCCGACCGTATAATACTCTCTGCTTTTATTTCTAATTATAATGCTTAAATCGGTATCCGGATATTACAATAGATAGTTCTTGTATTAGAACACGTTAAAACAAAAAAAAACAAGTAAGAAAAGTACAGTCGAACGCGCCCGACCGTATAATACTCTCTGCTTCTATTCCCAATTATAATGTTAAAATCAGTATCCGGATATTACAATAGATAGTTCTTGTATTAGAACACGTTACAACAAAAAAGACAATTTATAATCGAACATACATATGTTTGTGTTTATGCGCATACAAATTCGTTTGACGTTATATGTATGCACATATATATGTATATATGTGTGTATGTATACTATTGCCGCCACACATGCATCAAAAGAGTTCGAGTATATGCTTGTACGTTTCTGTCGCGCTCGCACTCATGCATTGACCTAAATATTAACTTTATAATCGGTAGCTCTTTTGTTTGTTGTTGGATTTTTATGCAACTTTCAACATAGTTTGATATTATTTGTCTTCAAAGGAATCATAAATAACAATACTCTACGATAACAACAAATACCTTTAAAACGGCATGCAAGTTTAAAAAGTTTTTTTTTTCTTAGGGAAAAAGGGGGCGTGGCAGTCCAAAATTTTAAATGGCAATGTATTTATGCTGTCTTTAGGAAAATGCGTACCAAAATTGGTATTCCTAAGTGCCGTAGTTACTGATATATTCGCTTTAAACATCTATTTTTTCCGAGGTGTGCCCAGTTTTTTGCTCATTGTGGGCGAATGGGGCGTGGCATCAACAAAAAAAAAGATTCTTGTATTGACTGACTAAATATCGAGTCGATAAAGACCAAACTCGAATTTGTAGCTCTTACCATCTCTGAAATCTGTTTGTTCATACGGACGGACAGACAGACGGACAGACGGACATGGCTATATCGACTCGGCTTGTGATGCTGATCAAGAATATATACACTTTATGGGGTCTGCCACGCCTCCTTCTGCCTGTTACATACATTTGCACAAACCCAATATACTCTTGCAGAAAGTATAAAAACACGGTGCAGAAAACTGTGAAGCAGCCGTCAACTACATTGGTCTTAAATGCAAATTAGACCATAGAAACTACATAAAAATTGTATATAGTTAGATATATAAGAATTAGTTTTAACATTAAAATCTAGCTTATAAAAGTTATATATTATTCAAAATATTTCTATATAAAGTTAATTTATTAAAAATGTTTGTTTTATTTTCATCCAAGAAAGCTTATGGCTTATACACAGTCAGAAGTGAGGGCCAACACTCGCACTCACGAAATATTTCCTTTATCAAAGTTGTTAGCGTCTTTTTGCCTGGTCAGCAACTTGTCGCTTCCACGTCAATGTTGCGCTTTTGTCTCTAACATTTTAACGGTATTGTTATTTTAACAAGAAAAAAAGGTTATCTTCGGGTATCCCAAGATAAATACCCTTGCAGACATGCATGTTGCGTTAATTTTATTTTTATCGGTAATTGTTCCAACGGTAGCTATATGAAATAGTAGTCGGATTTGAATTAAATTTTGTGAGGATATAGCAAATTTTATGAATTTGGTTAAAATCCATCAACAGACATAGAAAATTTTCATACTAATTATGAAAAAAAAATCTGAAAAAAATTAAAAATATCTTCGAACGAAATGTAAAATTAAATAAAAATAATATTAATTATGACTTAGCTGATTCCCAAAAAAATTCGTTTAAGTTAAGATAAAGTTAATTGCACTTTAAAATTCACACTTTGAGACTTCTAAGACTGTTTTGAAAAAAAACAATTGTAATTCACTTATAATTGTTCAACAAACTGAAGTTTAGCTTCTAATACTGTTTTGAAAAAAAAAAAACAATTATAATTCACAATAAGACACTTATCACTAAGACACTTAGTTTTTAGCACTGTTTTGAAAGAAACAATTGTGCACTGTTTTGAAAAAACAATTGTGTTGTACAATCAAGTACTCCTTGAATTGTTTGCCAAAAAAACAAAATTAATCTAGTATTCATGGCATTGCACGTCAAAAAAAAAAGTACAAATTAATCTAGTATTCATAGTATTACACGTCAAAAAAGTACAAATTAATCTAGTATTCATAGCATTACACGTCAAAAAAAAAAAAAAATTGGAAAAATGAACTATACTAAGCAATTTTCAGCATTGTTTCTATATAGAGATCCGATCTGGCCGATTTTAACATATGTACTGCGTGCAGAGAGAATACACATGCGTACCAAGTTTCACCACGATAGCTTTAAAACTGAGAGACTAGTTCGCATTGCAACAGACGGACAGACGGACTGAAGGACAGACGGACATGGCTATATCGACTCGGCTGTTGATGCTGATCAAGAATATATATATTTTATGGGGTCTGCCACGCCTTCTTCAATGCTTTACAAACATCGTGACAAAAACAATATATCCTCTGCAAGGGCATAACAAGTAAAATCACAATTTTGAGATTGTTGTTGGTTTGGTGGTAGATGTTGTTATTTATTTGTAACAACAATGTCCGCGATTTATTGTGTTTGAATTTTAAGCTGAAAATTATTAAATATAAAGCAGAAGACCAGTCTACAGTCTTTAGTCTTCAGTTTTCAGTCAACCTACTGCAAAGAAATGAAAATTATTGAAATTAATTCTTCAATCTTATAATTATTATTTATATATATGTAATATATTTGATTTTTTTTTTTCATTTTTAAACAATTACGCAAAGCAAAAAACTTGAGTTTTCTGTCAGTCAAGGTCTGAGTAAAGTTCGGAATACAATCAAATTATTTGACGGGCACTGAACTATTGAACTGCACTACTGATACGGCTTGAATGAGAGCTATGAATACTATTCAAGCCGAATTAAATAAACTGATAATGGTATGAAAAATTTGCTGCAAGAGTTGTATACACTTTTGTCTAAATTTTATACCGATTTATATTAGGTTGTTATTAAAATCACGAGGTATGTAAAAAGATGGTTACTATAGGTTACAGTAACCGATTCGACTAAGTTCATGTCATACTTTTTCTTGAGCTAAGATCAAATTTTATGCGAAGTTTTATTGTTGAAGTACCAAGAATTGTAAGTTTTTCTTAGACACTAACAAACTAGAATTCGATTAGGAATTACGACAGGATATGGCTAGCTCCTTCCATAACATAAATTCAAATAATATAGGGTATGTCGGGAATGGTTTACTCTACATTTAAAGCGACTGGTGACGATTGAGAAGACGCCTGATCTTTAATTAGAATCGAATTGCAACAGGGGAGTTGGGGGTTACTCGCCTACCCTGAGGTCCCCCGGAGATATGTATTTGCTGCCGAGAGTTTTAGATGCTACAATTATCAAAATTCCAAATGCGATTCGACTTAGAGGCAATCTCTCAACTTCACTTAACTCAATTATGCGAGCAATGCATATTTGTGTGTTTTTATACTCTCTGCAAGAATATATTGGGTTTGTGCAAAATTATGTAACAGGCAGAAGGAGGCGTGACAGACCCCATAAACTATATATTCTTGATCAGCGTTACAAGCCTAGTCGATATAGCTATGTCCGTCTGTCCGTCCGTCTGTCCGTCCGTCTGTCCGTCCGTCTGTCTGTCCATAGGAACAAACAGATTTCAGAGATGGTAAAAACTACAAATTCGAATTTAGTCTCTCGATATTTAGTCAGTTAATACAAAATTCTTTATTTTTTCGATGCCACTCCCCATTCGCCCACAATCAGCAAAAAACTAGACATACGTCGGAAAAAATAGACGTTCAAAGCAAATATCTCACTAACTATGGAACTTAGGAATACCAATTTTGGCACGCAGGTTCATAGAGACAGCATAAATGCATTGCCATTTAAAATTTTGGACAGCCACGCCTCCTTTTTCCGAAATAAAAAAGAATTTGTATGTGCATACAAACTCATGTATATGCGATTATGCTTAGTTTTATTTTTGTTTTAATGTTTTCTAATACAAGAACTATTTATTGTTATATGCGGATACCGATTTTAACATTATAATTGGGAATAAAAGCAGAGAGTATCATACGGTCGGGCGCGTTCGACTGTACTTTAGTTACTTGTTTAGATTGCGGGGACTAAATATCGACAATAACATCTGTTGATACTGATCAAGAATCAAAGGGGTTGGAAACGCCTCCTTCTGCCTGTTACGCACATGTCGCTTTTGACAACCTCAATAGAGCACTGTACTCTGGTTAAGTCCAGTGTGTAAAAAGCATTGAAATACCAACAAGTAGAATTCCAACTCCGCCAATACTGTAACATATAAGTATCAGTTGCACATTTGTATAAACTTAAACACGGTAAAACTTATTTGTTGGGAGCGCAACTCTCTTAGTTTGTATTACTTTTTTAACATACTGAAACGGGTCTACCCGAAAAGCGAGCAATGGAAAGTGGAAAAGAAAGAGAACGAGGGGACGCGATTGAGGTAAAAAAAAAGTCTGTAAGTTCTTGGACATTATTACTCTGATTAAGTATTATTATTTAATACTAGGTAGTTTAATATTCTTTGATAAAGATCTTAAAATACGATATTATCAACTGAGTTAATAAACATATTAATACAGTGAATACTCTACTCGCGGACAGCTCCTTCAGGCGGACAGCTCCCTTAACTAAAATAAATATATACTCCTTTCAGTCTTTTCAAATTTAGCATAACAGTTATTATATTATATTAATGGGTTGGTATCTTAATGTATAACATCCAAAGATCTTAAATTGCTGACTATTGTCGGCAATTGTGTTAAAAATGTTCCATATAAATACTATCCAGTTGTGCAATCGCCACTGATGTGATGACAATCTCGCATGGAATTATAAATCGCCTTTCACCTAAAAAGCACTTATGAGGCATCCCTAACAACCTGTAACATGTCCCATTAATTACACCACCTAACACTATCGCAATTAAGTTAGTAGAAAGATGGTGTGAGAGTGGGTAGAAGTGGAGGAAAAAGACTTGGCCGAGAAATGGTGGAATTCGTTTACCACAAATGAAATTCAGGCTCTGAGGAATGCAAATGGATCCTGCCATTGGAAATTGATAGCACTCTCTCTCTTTTCCCCTCTCTTTTCGTTTGGTTGAACTCGAATTTGAGTTGGTGACGGTTATTGAAACAGGAGTATATGATTATACCCGTTACTCGTAGAGTAAAAGGGTATACTGTATCGTTGGAATGTATGTAACAGGGGAAAGGAAGCGTGGCAGACCCCAAAAATTATATATTTATTTTCTTGTTCAGCCTCAAATGCCGATATAGCCATGTCCATCTGTCCGTCCGTCCCTCTCTCTGTATGAACAAAAGTATTTCAGAGACTATAAGAGCTAAAAACGTCCACGAGGTCGAAACTGAAAGATAAAATACCCGAGCAGTACAAATTTGCTTTTATACCCTTGCAGAGGGTATATTGTTTTTGTCACGATGTTTGTAACGCATTGAAGGAGGCGTTTCCGACCCCATAAAGTATATATATTCTTGATCATCATCAACAGCCGAGTCGATATAGCCATGTCCGTCTGTTTCTATGCGAACTAGTCTCTCAGTTTTAAAGCTATCGTGATGAAACTTAATACACATGTGTATTCTCTCTGCACGCAGTTCATATGTTAAAATCGGCCAGATCGGATCACTATATCATACAGCTCCCATAGGAACAATCGGTTCAAAAAAAATTTTTTTTTTTTGAGCTAGCTTCACCAAACTCAGCATATATGCATTAAGTGCCAAATCCCACGTGCAACCCAAATTTAATCCAGATCGGACCACTATATCATATAGCTACCATAGGAACAATCGGTTGAAATGCTTAGTATGAAAATTTTCGATGTCTATTGAGCGATTTCAACCAAATTCACGCAATATGCATTAGCTATCATTCCCAATGTGTTGACCATTTTGTGAATTTGGTTAAAATCGATCAACAGACATAGAAAATTTGCATACTAAGTATTTCAACCGATTGTTCCTATGGCAGCTATATGATATAGTAGTCCGATTTAAATGAAATTTAGTCAACACATTGGGAATGATAACAAAATCATATTGCGTGAATTTGGATGAAATCGCTGAATAGACATAGAAAATTTTTATAGGAAGCATTTCAACCGATTGTTCCTATGGCAGCTTTATGATATAGTGGTCCGATCTGGATAAAATTTGGTCAGCTGATGAAAAATGGGAAAAAAAGCATATTGCGAGAATTTGGTTCAAATCGTTCAAGAGACACTGAAAATTTTCATACTAAGCGTTTTCAGCCTTTTTAACCGATTGTTCCTATGACAGCTATATGATATAGTGGTCCGATCTGGATGAAATTTGGTTTGCACGTGGGATTTAGTACTAAATGCATATAGGCTGAGTTTGGTGGAGCTAGCTCAAAAAAAAATTTTTTTTTGAACCGATTGTTCCTATGGGAGCTATATGATATAGTGATCCGATCTGGCCGATTTTAACATATGAACTGCGTGCAGAGAGAATACACATGTGTACTAAGTTTCATCACGATAGCTTTAAAACTGAGAGACAAGTTCGCATAGAAACAGACGGACAGACGGACAGACGGACATGGCTATATCGACTCGGCTGTTGATGCTGATCAAGAATATATATACTTTATGGGGTCTGCCACGCCTCCTTCAATGCGTTACAAACATCGTGACAAAAACAATATACCCTCTGCAAGGGTATAAAAAACAAGTAAGAAAAGTACAGCTCGATCGTATAATACTCTCTGCTTTTATTCCAAATAATAATGTTAAAATCAGTATCCGGATATTACAATAGATAGTTCTTGTACTAGAACACCTTACAACAAAAAAGACAATTTATAATCGAACATACATATGTTTGTCTGTATGCACATACAAATTCGTTTGACGTTATATGTATGCACATATATATGTATACATGTGTGTATGTATACTATTGCCTCCACACATGCATCAAAAGAGCACGAATATATGCTTGTATGTTTCTGTCGCGCTTGCACTCATGCATTGACCTAAATATTAACTTCATAATAGGTAGCTCTGTTGTTTATTGTTGGATTTTTATGCAACTTTCAGCATAGTTTGATATGATTTGTCTTCAAAGGAATCATAAATAACAATACTGTACAATAAGAACAAATGCCTTTAAAACGGAATGCAAATTTGAAAATTTTAAAAGTTTTAAATGGTAATGTATTTATGCTGTCCTTAGGAACATGCGTACCAAAATTGGTATTCCTAAGTGCCGTAGTTACTGAGATATTCGCTTTAAACATATATTTTTTCCGAGGTATGTCTAGTTTTTTGCTCATTGTGGGCAAATAGGGCGTGGCATCAAAAAAAAAAAGATTCTTGTATTGACTGACTAAATATCGAGTCGATAGAGACCAAACTCGAATTTTTAGCTTTTACCATCTCTGAAATCTGTGTGTTCATACGGACAGACAGACAGACAGACGGACAGACGGACATGGCTATATCGACTCAGCTTGTGATGCTGATCTAGAATATATATACTTTATCGGGTCTGCCACGCCTCCTTCTGCCTCTTACATACATTTGCACGAACCCAATATACTCTTGCAGAGAGTATAACAATTGAAAACTGAATTAAAGTTCTAAATTTAAATTTTCAATTGAAGTTTAAAACAAGAACAAGTAAGAAAAGTACAGTCGAACACACCCGTCCATAAAATACTCTCTGCTTTTATTCGCAATTATAATGTTAAAATCGGTATCCGCATATTACAATAGTCAGTTCTTATATTAAAACACGTTAAAAAAAAAAAACTAAGTATAATCGAACATACATATGTTTTTCTGTATGCACATACAAATTCGCTTGACATTATATGTATGCACACACACATATGTGTGTATGTATACAATTGGTCGGCACGGCTAGCGCTGTCTCTCTCACACTCATGGCATTGCGCTCGAATAAAAAATTTTGTTGCTTGTTATACCCGTTACTCGTAGAGTACAAGGGTATATTGTAGTCGTTGGAATGTATGTAACAGGCAGAATGAGGCGTGGCAGACCCCATAAAGTATATATATTCTTGATCAGCATCAACAGCCGAGTCGATATGGCCATGTCCGTCTGTCCGTCCGTCCGTCTGTCCGTCCGTCCGTCTGTATGAACAAAAGGATCTCAGAAACTATTAGAGCTAGAAAGACCCGAGAGGTCGCAAATGAAAGATACAATTTGCAAGCAGTACAAGTTTGTTTTTGTTTTTGGACACGCCCACTTTAGGGCGTTCTATGTTCATATAAAGGTAAAAGCAGGTAAAAATAGCATGTTTTAGTATAGAAAAGTTTTTTGTTAGTTACGTTATCTAAACCAAATTCACTTAGGATGTACATATCTATGACGTACATAAGCTGACCAAGTTTGATCCAAATCGGACTACTATATAGTATAGCTCCCACAGGGACAATCGGTCAAAAGTTCGCTCTTAGTATGAATTTGTATGAAAAATTTTTGTATCTGAAGCTATCTGAATGAAACTAACACAGAATATATATATCAATAATATATACTGACCCAGTTTCATTCAAATCGGACTACTATATCGTATAGCTCCCATAGGAACAATCGGTCAAAAATATGCTCTGATCATAAATTTGTGTGAAAATTTTCTGTGTTTTCCAAGCTATCTAAGCCATCCCCTAAATTATTGCACTACTATTATTATAATTACCCATTGTTGATAACATATTGAAACTGAGTAACGGGTATCCTAAAGTCGCGAGGCGACTATAGTATTCTTTCTTGTTTTCTTTTTTGTTTATGGTCGGATTCTTATAAAACTTCCAGGGGAGTTTAATTTTTGTATTGACTAACTAAATATCGAGTCGACAGAGACTAAATTCGAACTTGTAGATCTTACCATCTCTGAAATCTGTGTGTTCATACGGACAGATGGATGGACAGACGGACATTTGTATGTACATTCTAATTATTCTTGTTCTTAATCTACTTGATTTAAGTACCGAGTTTTGAAATAAATAAAGTACAGTCCGGTTATAACAACTTTTAGGGGTAAGCGCTGGAAGTTCGAATTTGGTCTCGTAAGAAATAAAAAGTTTTTCAAACTGGCATGCCGTTTTCATCCTTTTTTTTTTTTTCTTACATTATTGTTATCCTGAAAGTTTCATAAGAATCCGGCCATGATTGAAAAAGAAAACAAGGAACATAATAATATAATATGCAGTAGAGCACTGCATGAATACATTCAAAACTAAATCACATTGAGTACATTCGAATTGAATAGAATATGAATGAATGAAAACGACACAATGAAACGAATTTGTATTCTACTGTATACTATAAAGTAACCGTTGTGTCATATGTCGAAATACTGAATACAATGAAACATGAGCAAAATGAAATGAAAACTTCAAAAACATTCGAATTACAATAGTTGTTTATTGAATATTTTGAGTATTCATTTTGTGATTTAATAAATTCTGAGCAGACTTAAAGATTAATTAATTAATATATATTAAATATTATATAGGAGATTAATAGCACGCTGCTTGAAAGCGACGAAGTTAAAAAATGTTGCAAAATGGATTGTTAGCTTATTTGATAAGAGCGCGCGAAGCGATGTGTGGCCATATTTTGAAAAAAATTAAAAACGAATGTGGAATTGAACAGAATGGACTTGTGGCTTGCAAAATGTGTTAATGGCTGTTATGTTGTTACCGAATGGGTAGTATAAAATTGTCGCCCGTTTAAAATTGTCGAAGTAACATAGAATTTTTTTTAAATTAAAGTAGGCTGTCAATATTCGAATGTATTCAAAATACAACATTCTACAACTCCTACTACTTACTCACTCAATTCGTTACGTTTCGGGTATACACCCAGCCTGCCTAGTGAAACACGACATCACTTACTCACTCATTTTCATTAAGGTTTCTACTAGTATTCACTCAATTCAATTTTGACATTGTACATTTGAATATGCTTTTTTAGGCATTCATGCAGTGCTCTAATATTCAGAAAGTACTATACTTTCTTGTTCTTGTTCTAAACTGGCATGTTTTATCATAGACAATATATTTGTTAGGACATACCTAAGAAGTACATGTACTGACCAAATTTGATCCAAATCAGACAACTATATCGTATAGTTATATATAGGACCATCGATCACAAATAAAGTCAAAACATTAATTTGTATGAAAATTTTCTATGTTTACCAATCTGTTCTATCCATCATCAAAGCTATTGCATTAATATTATTTTCAAACACTAATTTTAATAACATATTGAAACTGAGTACAGGGTATCCTAAAGTCGCGAGGCGACTATAGCATTCTTTCTTGTTTTGAAATGCATTCGGTAACTGATATGCTTTTTATTTCATATTGAATTTGCAGTTTCGCTGCGAACTTGAGCTTAGAATGTATGCGTAAATTCGCTAGTGTAATTGTTTTAAAGTTATCAACAAATATTTGTATGTACATGCTAATTATTCTTGTTCTTAATCTACCTGATTTAAGTACCGAGTTTTGAAATAAATTCAGTACAGTCCGGTTATAACAACTTTCAAGGGTCCGACGATTGTATGTTGTTATGTCCGGACAACGCAGTATCTGAAAATCGTTTCCACCGATGTTAAAACGTGATAGCTAAGCTCTCGTCTTTGAAGTGGGATAGAAAAATTTCGTTACATTTGACCTGTAAAAAACCTAATACAACCTTGTGTGGTACTGTATATTAATTTTAAACTTACTTCAACAAAATATTAGTTTCTTCATTTATTCATAGAGGCATTACGGAATTGGTAGTGGTTTTAAGATTAAATATTGACTTAAAAGAGGCTTCGTTGATTTATTCCTCAGTGTTTTTTTCATTCTTAATCATTGTCGCCGTTTTCTGGTCCGCTTCTGTCAGCACCAAAGCCTCAATTTTTTTGAGACTCCCTTTGATGTTCTCTAGGTGCTTTTCTTCTTGATTTAAAATGTGTTTTTTTTCTTCTCCTTCCGCTTTCTTCTTAAAGTCTGCCCGACTGTCACCCTTGGTGCGTCGTCCCAGGGTAAGATTGGTGATCAGATGCGGCTGGACTCTAATCTCAGTTCCAATGCGGTTTTGACTCATGTATTGATCGAGGACGCGCAGGAAGGGCTTGAGAGGACATCCCTTTTCACTGGCCTCTACCATGAGTCTGTGGGCATATTCCAAAAAGAAGGCATCCTCTTTTAAGCACTCAAGCTGAGCCTGTCGATTGTAGTTGGTACTAGGGCGAGCCTGAACCTCGAGTAGCTCATGCTGTTGCTTATCCAGTTGAAAGCGTAGTTCATGCTGACGACGTAATTGCTCCAGATGCTTACGTTTCTTAAACTGCACATGGATGAGCTCATTTTGAAGTCTACTGTTTACATCTTCTTGTCGCTTTTCGTTGGATTCTCTCTTGGACTTCGCTGCCTCATCCTGCTCTGCTTGTTGGATTGCTAAGCGCTCTGACTTGCACTTCTCCTGTTTTAGACGCCGTTTTTGCTGTACCACGCTGTGCGCTTGACGCATCTCGACGAGCTGACGTTCATACCGCGCCTGATCCTCGCCAGCACTATAATGAAGACGTGGTGCTAGTTCCTTGGCCAACTTTTCATTGCGTTGCAAACGTCGCTCGACACTCTGCTTGGCCTGGTCGGTCTTTAGGGTATCCAGCTTGGCCTTGGCTACATTGTGCACCTCGCACTGCAGTTGCTCCATTTCCTCCAGCATTTGAAGGCGTTGTAGCCCCTGCCTTTTGGCATCTAAAGCAGCGAAAACGTGCTGCCGTCTCTTTTGCAGACGGTCCGCTCGAGCGGCACGCTCCTTGTTTAGTTGCTCCTCGTGCTTCTCTTTATTTCTCAGACGTTCCTGGTGTGCAATCTGCAGTTGCTCTACTTTGGAAGCATCGCGTTGCTCTTGACGCTGCTTAATGGATTGGAGCAGTTGGCGCTTGTGTTTGCCCAGCTCTCGTCGGCGCTCGCTCTGATGCAGCTGTGCTTCCTCCAGACCTTGGAGCACCTGCTCGCCATAGATGCGTTTGTCCAGGGTTCGTTGCTGTTCCGCTATTTCTACAAACTGCATTTGCAGTTGCCTCTGAGCGTTCACTCCGCGCATTACTTCACTTTGCAGCTTGGCACAGAGCAGTTCCCTTGGTCCCGGTCGCAGTTGTTCAACTAACTGTTGTGCCTTATTTATGCGTTCCCTCTGCAGTCTCTGCTCTGCTCGACGGTCCTCTTTACTTTCCTGTTGGGAGCGTTCTTTCATTTCCTCCCGCTCCTCTCGCTGTCTCCGCTGGGCACTGAAGCACTGTTCCTGCTGTGTACGGCACAGCTTTCGTCCGGCAAACTGACACAGTAGCTCATGGCCTCCGATTAGCAGCTGTTCCTCGTAGTCTTGATGTTGCTGCTGTTTCTGCCGCTGTTGCTCCAGTGCCAACTTATTGGCGTTCCACTGTAGCCGCCCATAACGTTCCAGAGAAATCACCAACGGAGGATTTTCCCGAAAATTCAGCTGTCGGTGCTTCTGGGGAAGCCAACTGTACTGCATGACGACCGAAGGGAGAATCAATAGTAATTGTTTTCTGTTAGTTGTAGCCATGGTTATAACGATAGTTAGGAAAAGACTTTCATGTAGCTAGAAACGGAACTTGCTTACCTTAGGAGTGAACCTGATATATTACTTTAGTGAAGTCAGAGATAGAAGTAAACTAATGAATTATGCTTCAATTCGTGTAGTGCTAATAGAGCATTTAGTTTCCAAAAGTTGTTATCGGTGTTCTGCCTGTCATGCACTTTTCGGCTAACCTTACCAAAACCTAACAGACCGCTCAACACTTTTTGAATACGGGGTCTTAAAAATTCCAATGTTGTTAGTTTACTTTGGTTAAAAATGTTTTTTTTAAAGATAAATGCATATTTCTTTGGATTAATTAGCCAAGTTGGCGTTCGTTGACAACTGTGTAATGGCATTTGCCCCAAACCGATGGTTTAGTTATGTCCAAAAACTCATGTTTTGATCATTTTGCAAACATTGCCAAAAATATTAAAGAGAAGTATTACGAATAGGTTTTAAGTAGTTTTTCATACAATTCCAAACTGTCAACACATTTTCAGATGCCTTATTAAATTTATGGATATATTTGTGTGTGGGTTAAGAGCTACCTAACCCAAAAAAAAGATAAATAACATAAAAAGATAAATTATATAAATGAAAATCATAACAGGGAAAAAATCAAATCTATTTGAGCGCGCTTCATTTGACGCACATTCAAATTGAATTCAATCGTTTCTGAATCAATAAATTTAATTAACACTTGCCTGTGACTTGCCATTAAAAGCCCATAATTGTGTCTCATTTATAAAACACCAAAACAAATCCAAAATGGAAGTCAAGTGGAACACTAGACCCTATTAAATTTGGGTCATTGATTCGACGTCTCTCACTTTCAATAAAGATCTGGCCGAGAAAATCAGGCCAATCAAATCCACCAGCTTATGCTGATTGCGATAAAGGTAAACTAGAAACTCATATAAATGACTGAAAGTCAGTCAGTTCGTGTGACACACACAAAAGTAGTCACATTTGTCTAATGACCCTTCAGCATTCATGTTAAGAGCTTGGAATCATTTTAGTTACTTAAACATTTAATATAAGTTTTTGTTAAGTATATATTGAATTGTTGAACAATACATTTACACTGAACGAATTTACCAAGAAAACGCAGTAGAAGAAAGAAAATACAATTTAAACTTTATGAAAAATCAAATATAATTAATAATTTTTAAGAGTTAATACATAATTAAATTAAATTAATCAAAAGCTCAGTTATTTTATATTTCTGACTACATGACACAAACTGAAGACAGTGCTTCTACCTAGACGTCAACTGTAATCTTATCTTATCTGATGTAATTGATTCTCTAAAAGCTTAAGCTGTTAGAGTTATGGACTTTTTATGGGTATATGGTATATGTTCACATGAATCTGTGAGTAAGTATTGCCAACAGTTGCAATTGTTGCTACATCACTTAAGAGTCAAGTACAAATGACAGCTTTGAGTAACAACAGCAAAAATAACAACAGCAACAATAGTGCTTAGAACGCCATTTCGTGCTGTTTTTTTTTGGTGAACTTCTGTCTTCCAGTTTCTGTCTCTCCTTCCCTCCTCTCCCGTCCCCATCCTCCTCTCTGTTGTCGCTTGTCTGTCCCTTATGTCATTTAGCTCTTCCAGTGGCTGCTGCTGCCGTTCTTGCCACTTGAATGGCGTTGTGTACCTTTAGTCGGATAAGTTTAAAAACTTGTCTTCGTTCAGAACCAAACGAAAGACAGTCAACATCGCAGAGCAAGAGCTATTGAGCTCTCGAAAGGCAGAATCACACGTACTTGCAGTGGAGACCACAAAGAATAAGTGGAAACGAAAGAAACTGAAAAAGAAAATAAAACACACTGAGAACAATAATGATGACTGGAACAACAAATGAGTCCAACTGTTTTAAGGCCCCAGTGTAGTCCAGTTCGGCTCAGTCCAGTTTTTCAGATCCGACCGAAGAGAAAGCAAAGAAACAAAGCAAATAATTAAAAGCATTTAATGGAAAGTCGAAGGTTAAATACACTTATTGAATAGTCTTCTAAATTTCAGAAGAACAAACTCCTAAAGTCTTGTCTTTTTTGACAATACATTTGTATCAACACATTTCTGTTCCAAGTAATTCATGTAAAATCAAAAGACGCATAGCCTTTGGTAAAAGTTGACTAATTTAAATTAAAACCATACATCCAAACAAACAACAAACTTCCTATATATCTTAAAGTAATGGGTCTTATTCACTTGTTAACAAGTAAGAAAGGCTACAGTCGAGCGCGCCGACTTTAAAAGACCCCGTATTCTCCTTGTATTCGAAATTAATATTTGAATACGACTGTAATTTAAAATTTAAGTTTTAAAATTAAGTTAAAAAAAAAAAATTTATATCAAGTCACCGATGGGAACCGAACCCGCGCTATCAGACTCAGGTTCCAGAACATGCTGCAACCCTGCAAGTTGCGCCACTCCATACATTTGACATCAACCCGATTATTTTCATTTACATATAATAAAAAAAATATATATAAAATATAAAATAAAATTTTAATTTCTGAGTCTGTGCCGGGTTCGAACCGCAGACCATTGTTGCACCAGTTAATATTGTATGTTTACATGTTTTTTTTGATATTTAAAATATTATATTAGAAAATTTCAATGTCGGGAATTGAACCTGCGAACTTACAGAACACGCCGCAACTCTACTAATTGCACCACCACCTTGTGAGACGGCTCCGATTCATTAAGATATAATAATGCCTAACTATAAAAAAAAAAAAAAATTTAATTTCTGAGTCTTAAATCTTAAATTACAACACTGTACGATGAGGACAAATGCCTTATTGAAATTGAAAATTTTATTTTCTTTTGTGGAAAAGGGGGGCGTGGCAGCAAAAAAATTTTAATGGCACTGCATTTATGCTGTCCCTAGGAACCTGCGTACCCAAATTGGTGGTCGTAAGTGCCATAGTTACGGAGATATTCGCGGAAAACATCAATTTTTTTCGAGGTGTCTTTGGTTTTATGCTTATTGCGGGGGCGGTAGGGGGCGTGGCACTGATTTGAAATAAAGTTGACCTGCTCGCGAAAGTTACTGGATTTTAGTTACAAATTTGGTGGTTCTAGCTCTTGTAGTTTAAAAGATCCATACCATACCATACAAACGGACGGACGGACGGACGGACGGACAGACAGACGGACATTGCTATATCGACTCGGCTGTTGATGCTGATCAAGAATATATATACTTTATGGGGTCGGAAAAGCTTCCTTCTGCTTGTTACGCACATTTGGCTTCTGACAAACCTAATAGACCCCTATACTCTTTTTAAGAGTACGGGGTCTAAAAATGCGATTTATTAGATTTTACTTTGTGTTTTCATACTCTCTGCAAGACTATATTGGGTTTGTGCAAAAGTATGTAACCAGCATAATTAGACGTGGCAGACCCCATAAAGTATATATATTCTTGATCAGCATCACAAGCCGAGTCAATATAGCCATGACCGTCTGTCCGTCCGTATGATCACAAAGATTTCAGAGATGTTAATTGCTACAAGTGTGAACTTAGTGGCTATCGACTACTTGTTTAGTCAGCCATTCGCCCACAACGAGCTAAAAACTAGAAATACCTCGGGAAAAATCTATGTTTTCGGCGAGTATCTCAGTAAATATGGCACTTAGGAATACCAATTGGTATGCAGATGCCTAGAGACAGGATAAATGCATTTTCATTTAAAATTTTGGATTGACACGCTCCCTTTTCACACAAGAATCAAAATAATTTTCAAACTTCAATGCCGTTTTTAAGGCATTTGTTCTTATCGTACAGTACTGCTATTTATAATTAGTTTGAAGCAAATCATATCAAACGTTTCTGAAATTAGCATAAAAATCTAACTATAAATGCAATGCATGTGTACAAGCGAGACAAAAATATACAATCATATGAACGAATATTTTTGCTGCATGTACACACATATAAAAGTGCATACATGTAATGCTAATGTAATTTGTATATACATACATACAGACAAACAGATTTATGCTCGATTATACTTAGTTTTTTTTTTTCAACGTGTTTAATGCAAATGCTATCGATTTTAATATTATAATCGGGAATCAAGGTAAAGAGGGGGCGGTCGACTGCACTTTTCTTTCTTGCTACTTCACTGCTACTACTTAATATGTCTTATAACAATAATAATAAGATCTATTAAACATTTACAAGATAGTTAAATATATTTGTATAAGTTTCCGAAACTTTAAAACAAATATTGAAAAAATAGGTCATACTTTATGTTAAAAATTTTTGAAAATGCAGCTGTTGATCAAGTATTTCAGTGTTCTTCAGTTAATTACACATTTTTTTACATACACTTATACTCTTGCATCTGTTGTCACAAATTTAGAATGCGTTCGGACAGGGGTACAATAAGAGTAGAACGATTACATCAAAATAACAAACAATGTCCACTAACTGCTGCTTCTGTTTTCCGGCTCAGAGCCAAGTCTGAGTTTAAGTTTGTGTCTGCCTTTGCATCGTTTGCAGATCTTAAATGCGTCTCAGGACTGTTTAAGAGGCTACATGGGGGGCTAGTTGACCAAGTTAGCAGTCTGAACGGCGGTTAAGGCAATTAAAATGCAATTAAAAGACGTTTTAATCCAAACAGCCATGAAGGGAACTCAACACATTACCATGTCTCAGGGCATTCGCACATATTAATACACATACATATATACAACAAGTAAGAAAAGTACAGTCGAACACGCCCGACCGTATAATACTCTCTGCCTTTATTCCGAATTAAAATGTTCAATCTATATTGATAGTTCGTGTATTAAAACACGTTAAAACAAAAAAGACAATTTATATTCGAACATACATACGTCGTTTGACGAATTTATGCCTATGTTTCCGTCGCGCTCACACTTATGCATTGACTTAAATAGTAACTTTATAATCGGTAGCTCTGTTGTTTATTGTTAAATTTTTATGCAACTTTCAGGATAGTTTTATATGATTTGTCTTCAAAGGAATCATAAATAACAATACTGTACGATAAGAACAAATACCTTTAAAACGGCATGCAACTTTACAAAGTTTTTTTTCCTACGGAAAAAGGGGGCGTGGGATCCAAAAATTTTAAATGGTAATGTATTTATGCTGTCTAAAGGAACATGCGTACCAAAATTGGTATTCCTAAGTGCCGTAGTTACTGAGATATTCGCTTTAAACATCTATTTTTTCCGAGGTATGTCTAGGTTTTTGCTCATTGCGGGCGAATTGGGCGTGGCATCAAAAAAAAAGATTCTTGTATTGACTGACTAAATATCGAGTCGATAGAGACTAAACTCGAATTTGTAGCTCTTACCAGCTCTGAAATCTGTTTGTTCATACGGATGGACAGACAAACAGACAGACAGACAGACGGATAGACGGACATGGCTATATCGACTCGGCTTGTGATGCTGATCAAGAATATATATACTTTATTGGGTCTGCCAAATTTAATAAATTTAATAAACCTGTTTCTTAGGGAATCAAGGGTTGTTTCTGTATTGTTTTTTATTAAAACATACCCAATATTTTAAATTATTTTATTTTTGTTCAGAAATTATTTCTATATTTTGGAAAGTTAGCTACATTTTAATGAAAATTTCGTTATACTCGTTATTCCTAGATTAATCGATAACTTAAACGATTTATGTGTATATCATGACGCTATATATTCTTACCAATTTTGTAGTCTCAGGGCATTCGCACATATTAATACACATACATATATACAACAAGTAAGAAAAGTACAGTCGAACACGCCCGACCGTATAATACTCTCTGCCTTTATTCCGAATTAAAATGTTCAATCTATATTGATAGTTCGTGTATTAAAACACGTTAAAACAAAAAAGACAATTTATATTCGAACATACATACGTCGTTTGACCAATTTATGCCTATGTTTCCGTCGCGCTCACACTTATGCATTGACTTAAATAGTAACTTTATAATCGGTAGCTCTGTTGTTTATTGTTAAATTTTTATGCAACTTTCAGGATAGTTTTATATGATTTGTCTTCAAAGGAATCATAAATAACAATACTGTACGATAAGAACAAATACCTTTAAAACGGCATGCAAGTTTACAAAGTTTTTTTTCCTACGGAAAAAGGGGGCGTGGGATCCAAAAATTTTAAATGGTAATGTATTTATGCTGTCTTAAGGAACATGCGTACCAAAATTGGTATTCCTAAGTGCCGTAGTTACTGAGATATTCGCTTTAAACATCTATTTTTTCCGAGGTATGTCTAGGTTTTTGCTCATTGCGGGCGAATGGGGCGTGGCATCAAAAAAAAAGATTCTTGTATTGACTGACTAAATATCGAGTCGATAGAGACTAAACTCGAATTTGTAGCTCTTACCAGCTCTGAAATCTGTTTGTTCATACGGATGGACAGACAAACAGACAGACAGACAGACGGATAGACGGACATGGCTATATCGACTCGGCTTGTGATGCTGATCAAGAATATATATACTTTATTGGGTCTGCCACGCCTCCTTCTGCCTGTTACATACATTTGCACGAACCCAATATACTCTTGCAGAGAGTATAATAAAATTATATTATTTACCTTTCTAGAACAATATTGTGAGTCACTTCTATAAAACGTTTTCAAATTTTTTCAACTTTGAATAATTACTATAGTTCACTCTATCTAAATTGTAGTATAATTTGTAGACTAATTTATTTTGAGTACTATATTTACCAAATCATTTTTGTAGATACTCATGAAATGTTTGTGAATCGTAAAAGCGTAATAATTTGGAATAATTTAACCAATTAACAAACTCTACAAAAGTTAACTGAATCGCGTTTTGTTCCAAAGCATTTCCATTTTCCGACAGGGTTCAAAATATTTGAACTCTTCATTATATGTTTTCATTATAAATTAAAAAGTCTGATCTTTTAATGAAAACTAGTACGTTCTTCATATTCATCGATTAGTCGATTTCGTTAAAGCAATTTAAGAGCTCGATGCAAATGGGAGCTATTGGCTATAGTAGTCTGGATTTGGTGAGGATATATAAAATCATCATATACACCTAATGTGTGAGAATTTGGTGGAGATTAGTCAATAAACAAGAAAGAAAAGTACTGTCGAGCGCGCCCGACCGTGTAGTACTCTCTGCATTTATTCCCGATTTTAATGTTAAAATCATTAAAACACGTTAAAAACAAAGCATAATCGAATATATGTACATCTGTTTGTCCGTATGCACATACATATACGTTAGACATTACTTGTATGCACATATATACATATGCGTGTATGTATAAGCTCAAATATAAAATTTGATGCTTAAATTCTTTTTTATTTATGGTCGGATTCTTAATATAATTAGTCATCAAACAAATTTCAAATAACAATACTGAAAATGCTTTTAAAACGGCATTCAAATTTGAAAAGTTGTTTATTTCTTATGGTAAAAGAGGCCGTGGCAGCTAAAAATTTGAAGTGGCAATGCATTTATATTGTCTTTAGGAACCTGCATACCAAAATTTGTACTCCTAAGTGTCATAGCTGTTGAGATATTCGTCGAAAACATAGATTTTTTCCGAGGTGTGCCGGGTTTTTGACTCATTGTGGGCGAATTGGGGGTTTCATCAAAAAAAAAACAAGTAAGAAAGGCTACAGTCGAGCGCACCGACTGTAAAAGACCCCGTACTCTCCTTGTATTCAAAATTAATATTTGAATGCAACTGTAATTTAAAATTTAAGTTTTAAAATAAAATTAAAAAAAAAATCAAGTTAGTGATGGGATTCGAACCCACGCTAACTGAAGCAGCATAACTTCTTTCAACCCTACTAGTTGCACCACACCGTTCATTTTGTACAAACACGATTATTTTCATTTATATATGTAATAATGCAGTTACATAAAAAACAATTAACAAAGGCTACAGTCGAGCGCACCGACTGTAAAAGACCCCGTACTCTCCTTGTATTCGAAATGAATATTTGAATACGGTTGTAATTTAAAATTTAAGTTTTAAAATTAAATTTAAAAAAGTTTTTGATTTAGTCACTGATGGGATTCGAACCCGCACTTACTAACGCAAGTTCCATATCATGCTACAACCCTACTAGTTACACCACACCATTTATTTGGCAGTAATTTGATTGTTTTCATTTACATATAATAATGTAGTTATTTAAAAAATAAAAAAATAATTAAATTTCTGGGTCTGTGCCGGGCTCGAACCGCAGACCATTGGCTGTTGCACCAGTTAAAATTCTTTATTTACATTTTTGTTTGAAATTTAAAAAAGTGTATTAATAAATTCCACTGTCGGGAATTGAACCTGCGAACCTATTCGCAAGTTGCACAACAAGCCGCAACACTACTAATAGCACCAACCCCTCCTTGTGAGAAAGCTCCGATTATTTTCATTAAGATATAATAGTGCTAAATTATAAAATTAAAAAAAAAAAATTTAATTTCTGAGTCTGTGCCGGGGTTCGAACCGCAGGTCTTGTGTTTACAAGTGCTAAAAATTATGACAAGCATCCCCACTACCAGGACCACGCTCGCTTTGCAAACTACTGCGGCTAATGTATATAAAAACATAGTGTTATCTATTTTCTTTTAACCACTTGCATTGACATTGCGATTCAAGCGACACTTTGTTACCTAATTGCTCAGTTGTTTATAGTTGGATTTTTATGCAATTTTCAGGGTAGTTTGATATGATTTGTCTTTAAAAAAATTTTGAATTACAATACTGTACTATATTAGCAAATGCTATAAAAACGACATGTAAGTTCTGAAAAGTTTTTAGTTCGTGTGGGAAAAGGGAGCGTGGCAGACCAAAATTTTTAATGACGTTGCACTTGTGCTGTTTCTAGGAACCTGCGTACCAGAATTGGTGTTCCTAAGTGCTATAGTTACGGAGATATTCGCCGAAAACATCAATTTTTTTCGAGGTGTCGTTGGTTTTTTGCTTATTGCGGGGGCGGCAGTGGGCGTGGCACTGATTTGAAATAAACTTGATCTGCTCGCGAAAGTTACTGAATGTTTCTTACAAATTTGGTGGTTCTAGCTCTTGTAGTTTAAAAGATCCAGGTGTTCATACAGACGGACGGACAGACGGACATGGCTATATCGACACGGCTGTTGATGCTGATCAAGAATATATATACTTTATAGGGTCGGAAAAGCTTCCTTCTGCCTGTTACGCACATTTCGCTTCTGACAAACCTAATAGACCCCTATACTCTTTTTAAAGAGTACGGGGTCTAAAAAAAAAAAGATTCTTGTATTGAGTGACTAAATATCGAATCAATAGAGACGAAACTCGACCTTGTAGCTCTTACCATCTTTAAAATCTGTTTGTTCATACGGACGGACAGACAACAGACGGACATGGCTATATCGACTCGACTTGTGACGCTGATCAAGAATATATATACTTTATGGGTTCTGTCACGCCTCCATCTGCTTGTTACATACATTTGCACAAACCCAATATACTCTTGCAGAGAGTATAAAAAAACGAAAAAGACTTCAAATGCTAATTTATTTACAAATCAACTAGCTAACAAAGTGTTCACGAAGACTAACCGTAGGGACTTAGGGAGATTTAATACATTTGGCTTGATAAATATATTAGAAATTGGAAATCAAATGCAAGTTCTGAGAGTTTAAGTTAATTAATTTTTAATAAAAATGAAGAAATTAAAGATCAAACCGTTTTCAAATACTTTATAAATTTAATAAACCTGTTTCTTAGGGAATCAAGGGTTGTTTCTGTATTGTTTTTTATTAAAACATATCCAATATTTTAAATTATTTTATTTTTGTTCAGAAATTATTTCTATATTTTGGAAAGTTAGCTAAATTTTAATGAAAATTTCGTTATACTCGTTATTCCTAGATTAATCGATAACTTAAACGATTTATGTGTATATCATGACGCTATATATTCTTACCAATTTTGTAGACAATTTAGACAATAGGCTATATTTCCCTTAGGAAAAATAGAGAAAAATTACTGATATGTATAAAAAAATTTAGTTTTAATTTACCAATCTCAACTTAACTTTAAAGCTTCTCAGCTATATAATAACGCATAATAACCCGCATAATAGCCCACATTACACCTCTGACACCGTCTTACACTATGTATAAGCAGCGACACCCATTTTTTGAAAGGAAATTAAATGTGAAAAATTTCTTAGTGTTGATGGAAAATATAAGATTAACACATTACACACAAAATCACGATGCTTAATAACCAACACGCAACTTAATGTGAAACGCGCATTAGCAAACTGCAAAAAAAAAAAGCCGAATTGATCGATGACCAATGCCAGTTATGGTCAATCGACCGATATTAAGCGGTTTGAGAGGGTTTGTGAATATTGGTTGTCAAAAGTTTTCCATTAATGTTTGTTTTAATATGGAAAATGCGAATGAGCTGAATGAATCAGTTGCAAGTCTACTTCGGGCGTATTCGTTTTCGTTTTAAGTATTTTAATTCGATTTCGTATGACGAGTGGCTGAATTGTCTACGGCAATCGTGCGTGGGTTTCCCCTAAAAATCACTAAAAAACAAGAAAGAAAAGTACAGTCGAGCGCGCCCGACCGTATAGTACTCTCTGCTGTTAAAATCGGTATACAGGTATTAGAATGGATAGTACTTGTATTAAAACACGTTGAGACAAAAAGAAAAACCGAAGCATAATCGAACATATATACGAACGTCTGTTTGTCTGTATTTACATACATATACGTTTAACATTACATGTATGCACATATGTATACACGTATGTTTGTACACCATTGGTCAGCGTAAAAACTCGATCATATGTTTCTGTTTCGCTCGCACACACACATTGACATTTCAGTTTTGCATTTCTTATGAGAAAATGGGGCGTCGCAGCCTAAAACATTGCATTTATGTTATCTTAAGAAACTTGTGTACCAAAAGTTGCATTTCTAAGTGCCATTGTTACTGAATTATTCGCCGAAGACATAGTTTTTTTTTTCGAGTTGTGTTGGGCATTTGGCTCACTGTGAGCAATTGGGGCGTGTCATCGCAAAAAAAAAAATTCTTGCATTGACTGACTAAATATGGCGTCAATACTGACTAAGAACGTGCTTGTAGATTTTACTATCTCTGAGATCTGTTTGTTGTCGGGGCTGCCATGCCTCGTTCAGCAAAAGGAGAAAATAGGAGAATGTAATACTTGAGAGCACTCGACTAGCAGATATAATTATTTTTCGAAAGGTGATGGTTTATCCGAAATTCATGAGGCATATATTGGTTTAAATTATAACCTATTATTCATATAGCTTTAATATATCAATTTTTATTATTAATTTATCATTTTTGTTTATTACCTGCTAGCATGTAGAACGTTATTCCAAACTGCCTCTTAAAACCTTCCATGCAACCCATTACCCAATACTTTACAAGCATATACTCCAATGCCTTTGGCGCTTGATCACAAAGACAGTCACACATATGCACATACCTACGTACGATTTACTTATAAAGTTGTGCGTTGGGGTCTCTCGGTCTGCACTACACTGTCTTCCAATAAAATTGTCACTTTTCATGTCGTTCTCTCTGGGGCCTACGCTCAACGGAAGTGCCATTTGATTTATGCATGTTTGCATTTCAAATTCAATTGAAACGCGCTGTATTGCGTGCACTTTTTTCTTTGTATTTTCTTTTAATTTTTGCAAACTTCCGGCCTGAGTTTTGGGTTTGACCCACAAAAGAATTGTGCAGCTTTAAAATGTCATAAATATAATTTAAGCTGAGAATAAAGCTTAAAATGGACTAGTTCACTCATATAATATTTTCCGAAAATATGTTTCCAATGTGTTTACAACTTGATCGATAATGGAAGTTTTCACCTTGACCTTTCCTGCAATTGGTCCAAAGCTAAGGTATAAATTAAAGTTGAGTTATTTGATATTTTTAATTTTACTGCATTGTTTCATTTGATTTTCACGTTGGTTGTGCTTAGATTGGTTTTAGTTTTGATGAGGGATTTTGAAAAGATAACGTGGCCCTTAATATGACAAAATTAATTATAGCGAAAAGATAACTTGATGAATGATGTCATTCTATATAAAAACAAGAGAAAATGTATTAGCCGCCTAGCGATTTTAGGATACCCATTACTCAATTTCAATATATTATTAACAATGGTTGTATGATAATAATATTAGTGCAATCGTTTAGATGATAGATAAGATAGCTTGGTAAACACAGAGAATGTTCATACAAATTCGTGTTTCGACCCATCAAACTTGATCAGTATGTTTATATTTTTATCCCAAGTATTATGTGCGAGTTTAACTAAGATATAATGATAAACACAAAAGTTGTTCATATTTTTTCATATTTGGAGCGTATTTTTGATCGACCGGCCCAGTGGATGCTGTGCGTTATAATGGTCCAATTTGAATGAAAATTGGTCAGTATTTCTATATAAATGGCGAATGTATTCTGTGTGAAATTGGTTAACACAGCTTAGTCAACGCAAAATATGTTCATATTAAATCATATTTTGAGAATATTTTGACCGATAGTCCCTATGGAAGCTATAAGATATAGTTGTTCGATTGGAATGAAACTTGGTACATGAACTTCATGGACATGTACTACCCGTCTAAATTTGGTTCAAATAGCAAACAAATTTTTATACTCTCTGCAAGAGTATATTGGTTTTGTGCAAATGTATGTAACAGGCAGAAGGAGGCGTGGCAGACCCCATAAAGTATATATATTCTTAATCAGCGTCACAAGCCGAGTCGATATAAACATGTCAGTCTGTCCGTCTGTCTGTTTGTCTGTCTGTCCGTCCGTATGAACAAACAGATTTCAGAGATGGTAAGAGCTACAAATTCGAGTTTGGTCTTTATCGACTCGATATTTAGTCAGTCAATACAAGAATCTTTTTTTTTTGATGCCACGCCCCATTCGCCCACAATGAGCAAAAAACTAGACATACCTCGGAAAAAATAGATGTTTAAAGCGAATATCTCAGTAACTACGGCACTTCATCAATTTTGGTATGCAGGTTCCTAGAGATAGTATAAATGCATTGCCATTTAATATTTTTGGCTGCCACGCCCCCTTTTTCTGTAGGAAAAAAAAACTTTTTAAACTTGCATGCAGTTTCTTCTTATCGTTCAATATTGTTATTTATGATTCCTTTGAAGACAAATCATTTAAAACTATCCTGAAAGTTGCATAAAAATCCAACAATAGACAACAGAGCTATCGATTATAAAGTTAATATTTAAGTCAATGCATGCGTGCGAGCGCGACAGAAACATACAAGCATATATTCGAACTCTTTTGATGCATGTGTGGCGGCAATAGTATACATACACACATATATACATATGTATGTGCATACATATAACGTCAAACGAATTTGTATGTGCATACAGACAAACATATGTATGCTCGATTATAAATTGTCTTTTTCGTTATAACGTGTTCTAATACGAGAACTATCTATTGTAATATCCGGATACTGATTTTGACATTATATTTGGGAATAAAAGCAGAGAGTATTATACGGTCGGGCTCGATCGACTGTATTTAGACCCCGTACTCTTTAAAAAGAGTATAGGGGTCTATTAGGTTTGTCAGAAGCGAAATGTGCGTAACAGGCAGAAGGAAGCTTTTCCGACCCTATAAAGTATATATATTCTTGATCAGCATCAACAGCCGTGTCGATATAGCCATGTCCGTCTGTCCGTCTGTCCGTCCGTCTGTATGAACACCTGGATCTTTTAAACTACAAGAGCTAGAACCACCAAATTTGTAAGAAACATTCAGTAACTTTCGCGAGCAGATCAAGTTTATTTCAAATCAGTGCCACGCCCACTGCAATAAGCAAAAAACCAACGACACCTCGAAAAAAATTGATGTTTTCGGCGAATATCTCCGTAACTATAGCACTTAGGAACACCAATTCTGGTACGCAGGTTCCTAGAAACAGCACAAGTGCAACGTCATTAAAAATTTTGGTCTGCCACGCTCCCTTTTCCCACACGAACTAAAAACTTTTCAGAACTTACATGTCGTTTTTATAGCATTTGCTAATATAGTACAGTATTGTAATTCAAAATTTTTTTAAAGACAAATCATATCAAACTACCCTGAAAATTGCATAAAAATCCAACTATAAACAACTGAGCAATTAGGTAACAAAGTGTCGCTTGAATCGCAATGTCAATGCAAGTGGTTAAAAGAAAATAGATAACACTATGTTTTTATATACATTAGCCGCAGTAGTTTGCAAAGCGAGCGTGGTCCTGGTAGTGGGGATGCTTGTCATAATTTTTAGCACTTGTAAACACAAGACCTGCGGTTCGAACCCCGGCACAGACTCAGAAATTAAATTTTTTTTTTTTAATTTTATAATTTAGCACTATTATATCTTAATGAAAATAATCGGAGCCTTCTCACAAGGAGGGGTTGGTGCTATTAGTAGTGTTGCGGCTTGTTGTGCAACTTGCGAATAGGTTCGCAGGTTCAATTCCCGACAGTGGAATTTATTAATACACTTTTTTAAATTTCAAACAAAAATGTAAATAAAGAATTTTAACTGGTGCAACAGCCAATGGTCTGCGGTTCGAGCCCGGCACAGACCCAGAAATTTAATTATTTTTTTATTTTTTAAATAACTACATTATTATATGTAAATGAAAACAATCAAATTACTGCCAAATAAATGGTGTGGTGTAACTAGTAGGGTTGTAGCATGATATGGAACTTGCGTTAGTAAGTGCGGGTTCGAATCCCATCAGTGACTAAATCAAAAACTTTTTTAAATTTAATTTTAAAACTTAAATTTTAAATTACAACCGTATTCAAATATTCATTTCGAATACAAGGAGAGTACGGGGTCTTTTACAGTCGGTGCGCTCGACTGTAGCCTTTGTTAATTGTTTTTTATGTAACTGCATTATTACATATATAAATGAAAACAAGAAAGAAAAGTACAGTCGAACACGCCCGACCGTATAATACTCTCTGCGTTTATTCCCAATTATAATACTTAAATCGGTATTCAGACATTACAATAGATAGTTCTTGTATTAGAATACGTTAAAACAAAAAAAAGATAAGCATAATCAAGCATACATGTGTTTGTCTGTATGTACATACAAATTCGTTTGACGTTAAATGTATGCACATACATATGTGTGTATGAATACTATTGGTCGGCACGACTAGCGCTGTCTCTCTCGCGCTCATTGCTTTAGAATAAAATCTTTGTTGCTGCATTGCTTTCTTGTTTATGGTCGGATTCTTATGAAACTTTCTGGAGAGTTTGACATGATACGTCTTCAAACGAATCATAAATAACAACACTGTACGATAAGAATAAATGCTTTAAAAACGGCATGCAAGTTTGAAATTTACTTTTATTTCTTGCGGAAAAAGGGGGCGTGGCAGCCCAAAACTTTTGATGTCATTGGATTTATGCGGCCTTTAGGAACACGTGTACCAAAATTGGTATTCCTAAGTGCCATAGTTACTGAGATATTAACCGAAAACATCTATTTTTTCCGAGGTATGTCTAGTTTTTTGCTCATTGTGGGCGAATGGGGCGTGGCATCGAAAAAAAAAAAGATTCTTGTATTGACTGACTAAATATCGAGTCGATAGAGACCAAATTCGAACTTGTAGCTCTTACCATCTCCGAAATCTGTTTGTTCATACGGACAGACAGACGGACAGACAGACAGGCAGACAGACGGACAGACGGACATGGCTATATCGACTCGGCTTGTGACGCTGATCAAGAATATATATACTTTATGGGGTCTGCCACGCCTCCTTCTGCCTGTTACATACATTTGCACAAACCCAATATACTCTTGCAGAGAGTATAATAATCGTATTTGTACAAAATGAACGGTGTGGTGCAACTAGTAGGGTTGAAAGAAGTTATGCTGCTTCAGTTAGCGTGGGTTCGAATCCCATCACTAACTTGATTTTTTTTTTAATTTTATTTTAAAACTTAAATTTTAAATTACAGTTGCATTCAAATATTAATTTTGAATACAAGGAGAGTACGGGGTCTTTTACAGTCGGTGCGCTCGACTGTAGCCTTTCTTACTTGTTTTTTCTTGTTTATCATCTATTTTGATGAGCATCCTTGCAAATATTCTCTTATTCCAATTTCGATCGTTAAAAAAATTAGCAAAAATATGCAAATCCAATGCACTCCATAATGGGCTTTCTGCATGTAATAACGGGGTATGTATGGTCGTCCCACTTCGGCCACATTAGAGGATGCTGACTCATGTCGAGCTATCAACATGACAAACACAATACACGCCTGAGTGTGTAAACACCGTTCACAGCAACCACAATAGAGGCAACCATGACCCACGCAAAATCAATGAGCGCAATGGATAACTTGCACAAAGAATGAAAAAGACTGGAAAACGAAAATAGGGAGAAGTAAAATATAACTTGAATGTAAAATATTTGCGATCCACGCATTGAACTTGAAATCATTTTTCTTCTGCCTGTTACATACATTCCAACGACTACAATATACCCTTGTACTCTACGAGTAACGGGTATAACAAGAAAGAAAAGTACAGTCGTGCGCGCCCGAGCGTATAGTACTCTCTGCATTTATTTCCGACTATAATTCTAAAATCGGTATGCAGGTATTATAATGGATAGTACTTTTATTAAAACTCGTACTTTCATTAAACAAAGCATCGAATATCTGTACATTAACACAGTACGTGTATGATACCATTGTAACTATCCTCACCAAGTTTGGTCCAGATCGGACAACTATAGCCTATAGCTCCCATGGGACAAATCGGTCGAAAATGGGACATTTGAATGGTTACATGTAGTATTAGTTGAGCTATTGTGTGGAAAAATTCTCACTAGAAGGAGTACGGGGTCTTTAACAATCGGCTCGCTCAACTGTAGCCTTTCTTACATGTTTTTAGACCCCGTACTCTTAAAAAGAGTATAGGGGTCTATTAGGTTTGTCAGAAGCTAAATGTGCGTAACAGGCAGAAGGAAGCTTTTCCGACCCCATAAAGTATATATATTCTTGATCAGCATCAACAGCCGAGTCGATATAGCCATTTCCGTCTGTCCGTCTGTCTGTCCGTCTGTCCGTCCGTCTGTATGAACACCTGGATCTTTTAAACTACAAGAGCTAGAACCACCAAATTTGTAATAAACATTCAGTAACTTTCGCGAGCAGATCAAGTTTATTTCAAATCAGTGCCACGCCCCCTACCGCCCCCGCAATAAGCAAAAAACCAAAGACACCTCGAAAAAAATTGATGTTTTCCGCGAATATCTCCGTAACTATGGCACTTACGACCACCAATTTGGGTACGCAGGTTCCTAGGGACAGCATAAATGCAGTGCCATTAAAATTTTTTTTGCTGACACGCCCCCTTTTTTCACAAAAAAAAAATAAAATTTTCAATTTCGATGCCGTTTTTAAGGCATTTGTCCTCATCGTACAGTGTTGTAATTTAAGATTCGTTTAAAGACAAATTATATCAAACTACCCTGAAAGTTGCATAAAAATCCAACTATAAACAACTGAGCAATTAGGTAAGAAAGTGTTACTTGAAGCGCATTGTCAATGCACGTGGTTGAAAGAAAAGAGATAACTGTATGTTTATACATACATTAGCCGCAGTAGTTTGCAAAGAGAGCGTGGTCCGGGTGGGCCACGCACTTGCTTGTAAACACAAGACCTGCGGTTCGAACCCCGGCACAGACTCAGAAATTAATTTTTTTTTTTTTTTTGTGATTTTATAATTTAGCACTATTATATCTTTTATATTATATCTATTATATCTTAATTATATCTTAATCCCTCACAAGGTGGGATTTGTGCAATTAGTAGTGTTGCGGCGTGTTTTGCAACTTGCGTATAAGTTCGCAGGTTCAATTCCCGACAGTGGAATTTATTAATATACTTTTTTAAATTTCAAACAAAAATGTAAATAAAGAATTTTAACTGGTGCAACAGCCAATGGTCTGAGGTTCGAACCCGGCACAGACCCAGAAATTTAATTATTTTTTTAATTTTTAAATAACTACATTATTATATATAAATGAAAATAATCAAATTTCTGCATGGTGTGGTGTAACTAGTAGGGTTGCAGCATGATATGGAACTTGCGTCAGTAAGCGCGGGTTCGAATCTCATCAGTGACCGAATCAAATTTTTTTTTTTAAATTTAATTTTAAAACTTAAATTTTAAATTACAACCGTATTCAAATATTAATTTCGAATACAAGGAGAGTACGGGGTCTTTTACAGTCGGCGCGCTCGACTGTAGCCTTTCTTACTTGTTTTTTTTATTTATGGTCGAATTCTTATGAAACTTTCAGGATAGTTTGATATAATTATTTTTCAAACGAATTTTAAACAACGATACTATACGATAAAAACAAATCTATTTTTCAGAGGTATGTCTAGTTTTTTGCTCATTGTGGGCAAATGGAGCGTGGCATCAAAAAAAAAAAAAAATAAAAAAAAAATCTTGTTTGACTGACTAAATATCGAGTCGATAGGGACCACATTTGAATTTGTAGCTCTTACCATCTCTGATATCTGATTGTTCATACAGACAGACAGACAGATAAACGGCTGGTGACGCTGATTAAGAATATATACATTGTCCTGTTACATACATTGGCATAAATCCAATATACTCTTGCAGAGAGTATAAAAACAAACTAGACTGAAGACCAAAATCAATGTAGTAAATTATTTAAAACCCAAAGAAAACCGCTGTCGTTAAATACCCGATAAAAATGATTTAAAGGGTTTGCGAAAGTCTACTATTATTTACTTACAGACATGCATTGTATCTCAACTGACCCAAAGAGTATCTTAGAGTCTTACAAATTATTTTTTGGTGTTTCTTGTTTTGCAGATCGCGTTTTTTAATTTTATTGAAGTTTTTCACTGATAAGTGGTAAATAGACCATGGTTCGCTGACTGCGAATTTAGGCTTGAATTGTTAAGGTCATGGTTTCTTTCTAGTCTGTCAATCAATTGTAATGAATACGCACATTTGTGAAACTCAACATAGGGTATGCCCTGCTTCCACTTTCGCTCCTGCTCAATCACTAAATCGCAAAATCTTTATAAATACTTAGTGAAGACGTTTCTTCAACTAACCCTGAGTTGTCCAGCAAATCGTGACTCAAATTAGCAGCCCTGACCTGCCACATCACACCCAGCTGTGACAGACTTAAGCTATCGCTCCCAATTCAAATAAAATTCACCATTTAATAGTTTACCAAAACATTCAAGTACACTTTTGGACTATATTTTTACCAATTTGTATGTATAAATATTGAAAATATGTTTGTCAAATCATAATTTAAATTGTAAGCTTTAAAAAAATTCATCTAGTCTTTTATGTTTTAGGCAAACTCTTTTACGATTGTTTCTAAAAACCAGTTTTGCCAGATAATAAAGCAGCTGAAAATGCGCAAAAAAGGCCTTTGAAATAAGAGAATATAATAAGAGAATATAATACATTTATTTTCGTAGTATGGTGATCGAAGGGGGAGTTGATTTCAGTTTTATTTTAATTGAATTGTAGTTATTTGCCCAAGGTTTTACTCTTTTTTTTAAAACTAGCTGATTTTATTCCAAACTCATCTAACTGTTCTCGGCTTATAACAAAAAATTGGCTTGGGGTAGATTAAATTAGCGATGATCTCTTTTAGAAGACATTCTTCAGCGATTCTCTAGGAATTGCTCAAAGTGCATGGTAGTTAAATTCCCAGAGTTCAGCCGCGAAAAGCAACCGCAAATTGAAGTTGGACCCAATGCAGCCAATGCAGTCAGTAAAAATTGTGTACTCAAAGTAATTTGAATGAAATTACTTAAGGGGTTATATACAAAGTTGGGCGTTTCAAAATGCACTTTTTTTTGTGCATATTCTGAAAGTATATACATTTGATAACAACTGTGCAAAATTTCATCTTGATTGGACCAGTAGTTTTCAAGTTACAGCAGTTTTTCCAATGAAATTTGGTGCGCGGCTAATATCAAAACACAACTTTGAATGCGATTATCTCGGAATGACTTTTTTTCAAAAGTACTGTTACGGTGATCACGATAAGTCAAAAACTTGTCAACCGATTTTCAACATTTTTTTTTCTAGTATTCGTATTGAAAATCTCGTGTACTTGAACGATCGACTTTTTTGAAAAAGTATTTGAATTTTTTTTTTAAAATTTTGTTTTTTGAAAAATTTGACCCCAAAAAAGTCGATTTTTCATTTGAACCATTTTTTTTAGTAAAAAAAAACTTTTTTTTTTTAATCGGCTTCGTTCAAGTACACCAGAGTACATATATCTTGCATGATTTTTTTACTTTTTTAATTTTGTTTAAGCGGTTCGTCGTGGAGAATGATCACCGCAAACCTCTATAAAAAAAAGGTGTCTCGGGGCATGACCTTTAACTCAGCCAGTTTTCAAAATTTTTTTGAAATTAAAATTGTTTTTATTTCTTTAAATATGTTACTAAACTATTGTTCTTTGCATTTTTTAAAAAAGATTGCATAAACATTTTTAAAAAATTCACAAAGTTAGCTTACTTTACTGCATCAACTTTGTATATAACCCCTTAAAGGAAAACAAGTGCCGGTGCCAACAACTCATACACACTAATATATATTTGCATTGCACACACAGTTACACATACACACACAAAGACATGGAAAACGCCCACATACGACCCACAGTGAGCACAGTTCGTGGTTTGCCAATTTAGTTGAAGTAAAACGCCCACGAGAACAACATGTGTGCACCACTCACTGTGGGAGCAAGCCCGTAAAACTAAACGCAATTCATTCATTAAGCCGAAAATAATAAAATACTAGAAACACAGGTTCGCGACAATTTGATACTTTTAAGTCCTTGGTGATCTAATACTAGTTGAGAAGATTTGCTTTGGATTGCAATACGACAATCCGATTCAAGCTAAGTTTTAATTAAATAATGTGAATATGTCTCTAGTTAGACCTCGTACTCTTTAAAAAAGAGTAGAGGGGTCTATTAAGTTTGTCAGAAGCGAAATGTGCGTAACAGGCAGAAAGAGGCGTGGCCGACCCCATAAAGTATATATATACTTTATCAGCATCAACAGCCGAGACGATATAGCAATGTCCGTCTGTCCGTATGAACACCTGGATCTTTTAAACTAAAGGTGCTAGAGCCACCAAACCTATAGCTCTCATAGGACAAATCGTTCTCAAATCGGACATTTGTATGGTGACATGTAGTATTAGTTGAGCTATCGTGACGAAATTTACACATTATGTGCGTTATGTGGGACCATTATAACTATCTCCACCAAGTTTTATCCGGATCGGACTACTGTAGCCTAATGTGACATTTGTTTGGTGACATGTAGTATTAGTTGGGCTATCGTGACAAAATTTACACATTATGTGCGTTATGTGGGACCATTATAACTATCTCCACCAAGTTTGATCCGGATCGGACAACTATAGCCTATAACTCCCATAGGATAAATCGGTCGAAAACGGGACAGTTGTACGAAACAATTCTTATTTGTTTTTCCTTCAAGATTACATAAAATATTCTTGTTGATGCGTTAAAGCCATTGTGGTTTAACTTGAGCAAATCCTTCTTACGTTATAAAATATTGTACTTTTAACTGGCGAACTAACTGTAAAATACTCGATATTATTTTGGTTACGTGTTTTCGTTACTTTTGGAGTTTCCCAGGGTAGTCACTTAGGCTTCTTATTTTTTAAACTTTTTATATAACGACCTTCTCTCTTCGATTACCCATTGTGGCAAAAATTTGTATGCCGATGATGTGTTATTATTATTATCTTATAAGGATTCCCCAGAACATACTCTACTTCAAATGATTTAAATTCAATGCTCAACTGATGCATAACTAATCATTTGTACCTAAATTCCTGTTTATGGAGTTTACTTCTCCTTTACTTTATTTGACGAAATTGTTTGGACAGCGTACTGCTACCTTTCAGGCAACTTAATCTAGACAGTTTATAACAATTATTTTAATACTAAGGATGTTTGAGACATAAAAACATATAAGTTGGGGGAATCAAGACTTACGGGGATTGAATATCACAGATATATGCGGAGATATTGTAGGTTTTAAGTCAAGATTCGGCTCAGATGATCTTGAGGGTGGTGACGTTTGAGTCTTCTTCTAGTGCGGGGACTGGCGGCTCTAATATCTGCCGTACTTAAGCGTCTAGCTAACATGTTTGGGTGCGTATGAAGCGTTTCGTGGTACCTTATTGCCACTTCCTGGATTCGATCTCCAATTTGTTTAGCCTTGAGATCGCGCTTGATGTTCCTGGTTCTCATATACCACGGAGCTCCCGTGATTTTCCTCAGTGTTTTAGCCTGCAACACTCTCAGTTTGTTGAGATGAATCTTGGCTATATTTCATATACATGGATTGTATAGAATAGACCAGGGGCCAAGATGCACTTATAAATCTTCACCTTGTTGCCTAGTGACCGCTTGTTATATGATTTGTGATATGCCTTTGGAAGGTTAGGCTTCTGTCCAGGATGACGCCAAGATATTTGTAGAATGTAGAGTGCTCCAGTATTCTTCCATTTAAAGTGACTCCAGGGCAGTTTCTGACGCGATTCGTGAATGTTACATTTACACATTTATCTGCGTTAAGGCATATATTCCACTTGTGAGCCCAGTCTTGGAATGCATCAAGATACTCCTGGACTGCACTTTTAGCTTCGATTATGCAGGTGCTCTTTGTTAGCACCGCAGTGTCATCGGCGTAAGTCGCGATTAGCACATCTCTCTCCTCTAGTCCGGTGATGGCATTGTGCGTTGGCATATCTGATGTGTAGATGGAGTATAGAGTGGGGCCTAGGACGCAACCTTGGGGGACACCAGCTTTGATATTTTTAGGCGAAGATTTGCATCCATCAGCGGTCACTCGAAATGTCCGTCCTACGAGGAAGCTGTTGACAATCTGGAACAGTTTTGGGGTTCGGAGCCGCTTGGCTTTGTAAAGAAGCCCAGCGTGCCAGACCCTATCAAATTAACAACTCTTTGCAATTGTTCTGGGATGCCATGCTGCATTCGAAATACAAACTGGAATCTTGGGATCGCCTGTGGGACAGCTTCGATTTTAGGGATTCTGTTTGTTATTGAAGTTTAACAAGGTCAATCCTTACCTATTTACTTTCTATTGACAACTATATTGGAAATGTACCCTAAAAATGTTTATTGTCAGTTGATGACTTCGGTATTATTTTTTTTATAGTTTATTGAGTTTCACACATGATAATTCCACGATTGTTAATAAAGCCAAGGGCACTATTGAATTTATGAACTTCATTACAAATCTCTAGTCCAACCCATTTTTTGAATATTGTTTATGTGTCTGGTCTCCTCATCATGCTCATAGTCGAGTTTTAGTTGAGTTTTACAAATCGTAGAATAGTTCTTTGAAATATTTTCCTCCTCAAGTTAATAATCGGTGATATCTGCTCCGCATCTCTTTTAGAACGCTTTAAATTCAATATTCATACCAGGGCAACCAGGTACTACATTCCATTATTTCTTTTTCGTTCGTTTTCGGGTATTATGCGCTTGTTAAAATTAACACTAGATTGATTGAAACATCTCTTTCTCTCTCTCTCCCATCTTAAATCATCTCTTTGCAGCCAGCATTAAGAAAGGAGACTCTGTCATTCATTATTCCCCTTAAAAAAGAAAGGTTTCGTGATAGTTTTGGCATAATTATATCCGTACAAAGGTATATTGTAATCGTTGAAAGGTATGTAACAGGGAGAAAGAGGCGTGGCGTGGCATAAAGTATATATATTCTTGATCAGCATCAATAGCCGAGTCAATATAGCCATGTCCATCTGTCCGTCCGTATAAACAAAAGAATCTCAGAGACTATAAGAGCTAGAAAAGTCCTAGTTTTTAACACGCCCACTTTAGGGCGTTCTATCTTCATAAAAAGGTAAATGTACAGGTAAAACTAAAATATTTTGTATAGAAAACCAAGTTTAATCGAAATCGGACCAATATATCTTAAAGCTCCCATAGGAACGATCGATCAAATACACGCTTCAAATATGAATAGGTATGAAAAATTTTCTGTGTTTATCAAGACATCTCAGTTAAGCTCGCACATAATACTTAAGATAAGAATATAAATATATTGACCAAGTTTGATCCAAATCGAACTACTATATGGTATAGCTCCCATAAGAACAATCGGTCGAAAATATCCTATAAATTTGTATGGAAATTTTCTGTCTTTACCAGGCTATCTTATCCATCACCTAAACGGTTGTACTAATGATACTATCATACCGGATTGTTAAAAATATATTGAAACTGAGTAACGGGATCCTAAAGTCGCGAGGAGACTATGCCTTTTTTTCTTGTTTTTTTTTTAATAACTTGTTGAGTTTTTCCCAACCCTTGGAAAAAATGTTGGATTAATGGATTAATCAATTACAGTAAAATGCGGTTGTAACAACTTCGCTTAAAGCGTCCTACCGGTCATTGCGACGAAAATTCGATGAATTGTTTGGTCCCCATACAAGCTTGTATAAAAGAGCCACCGCTTAGTGCGTCTCCGCTTTTAACGACAAACCGCTTATATCGACGATATTTTTCACAATTCAACCGGCTTTTGCGACGTGACGAAAAAGAATACAATTTTTTCTGTTTTTTTTCCAAGAAAAATTTAATGCGTAAATGCTCAAAATGTGAAAACGAGAGCAAAATGGGCAAAAAAGTGCTCATTTAGTACACACTCGTCAATTAGGCAATGTCGTCAAAACGAAAATGCTTCTCCGCTGAGCAGAAAATGAAAATAATTCTGCACTTGGAAGCCGGTGAGCGTATTATTATTGAACTAAATTTAATACATATTTTCTTTTGATTAAAAAATTATATTGGTTTTTTTAAACCATTTGCAAAAATGACAGCAATTAAAAAAAAAATTTTTTTTTTGCTCCATATGGTTAAAGCGTCTACCGTTTATAACGACTTAAAATCGTCGGTCCATTGAGTGTCGTTATAACCGGATTCCCCTGTGTTTTTTAGTTTCATTGGCATAGCTTCTGATAAACCTAATAGACCCCTTTTCTCTTTTTGAATCTAACTTAGTTTCTGCACGATAGTATAATACTGTCTGCGCTGTCCCCACGCTTGCAGCGAACATATGCTTATATGCTTCTGTCTCGCTTGCTCGCATGCATTGACATTGAATGAAATTGTAACGTGTTTTCTTTCTTGATTATAGTCCGATAGGATTTCTAAACAAATTCACAAACAACAAATATGTACAGTAAGATGAAGGTTTTTAAAACAATACCTAATGCTCGAGCCTCGACGTAATTCACATAGATTTTATTTATGGAAAATTATATGATTATGATTTTACATAGATAAAATTAATATCACATTTTTGATTATTTGGTTATCTCCAGATTTTATTGCATGAGATGAGAGCAGGCACAGAACACGTCTGCATGGCTGCACTCTGCATACTAGCGAAAATGAATGGATCGATTTGAATTGAATTGAGCTGAGTGAGTTCGAAGCATTCAATGTGTGTCACAACAGCTGTGTCTCACAACATACAGAATTCCATGAAATGAGTGCGAGTAAATATACCTAAATAGCAGTGAAGCATGTTGCGAAGCCGAACTCATTCGAAAGGACTCGATTTGCGCCATATTCATTTGGAATTTTTAAAAGAAACCGAAACTGTATGTTATTTGCTGCGTTTTTTGTTGATTTATTTGATTTTCTGTTTTGTTGTAATTTTGTGTCTGACGTTGCCTTATAGCAAGAAACCCAGAAAACATAAATAAAGTTATGTTTTTAAATAGCAATTAATAATTTATAATTGTATAAGTTAATGTAAAAATTACAATGCAAATGTATAAAAACTTTTATGTAATTACAGAGAATTTTGCGTTTCTCTCCATTCGTTGTCTCTACTCATTTCGCGCAAATACTACAACAAACAAGTAAGAAAAGTACAGTCGAACGAGCCCGACCGTATAATACTCTCTGCTTTTATTCCCAATTATAATGTTAAAATCGGTATCCGGATATTACAATAGATAGTTCTTGTATTAGAACACGTTAACAATATGTGTATGTCTGTATGTACATACAAATTTGTTTGACGTTAAATGTATGCACATTCATATGTGTGTATGAGTTCTATTGGTCGGCACGACTAGCGCTGTCTCTCTCGCACTCATTGCTCTCGAATAAAATCTTTGTTGCTTCATTTCTTTCTTCTTTATGGTCGGATTCTTATGAAACTTTCAGGAGAGTTTGACATGATACGTCTTCAAACGAATCATAAATATCAACACTGTACAATAAGAATAAATGCTTTAAAAACGGCATGCAAGTTTGAAATTTTCTTTTATTTCTTGCGGAAAAAGGGGGCGTGGCAGCCCAAAACTTTTGAAGTCATTGCATTTATGCGGTCTCTGGAAACACGTGTACCAAAATTGGTATTCCTAAGTACCATAGTTACTGAGATATTAGCCGAAAACCTAGATTTTTTCCGAGGTATGTCTAGTTTTTTACTCATTGTGGGCGATTGGGGCGTGGCATCGAAAAAAAAAAGATTCTTGTATTGACTGACTAAATATCGAGTCGATTGAGACCAAACTCGAAGTTGCAGCTCTTACCATCTCTGAAATCTGTGTGTTCATACGGACAGACAGACGGTCAGACGGACAGACGGACATGGCTATATCGACTCGGCTTGTGATGCTGATCAAGAATATATATACTTTATGGGGTCTGCCACGCCTCCTTCTGCCTGTTACATACATTTGCACAAACCCAATATACTCTTGCAGAGAGTATAAAACGCACGTTGACCGTTTAAGCATTCGAGTCCAACACGCAAATTTTGTCGCATTCCCACTCATTCAATTCAATTTTCATTTTTCGTTTGAATGTTGTGCGACTGAGTCCGACGCTAGCTCATTCACTCACTTAAACTCACTCAAACTTTGGGCATTGTACACTTGAACATGCTTTTTCCGCTATTCGTGCATACCTCTAGTCTGCCTCTTATCACAGTTACCCGAAAAAGAGAGAGATTAATATCAGTCTTTTCCTAATGTCATCCTGTCAGCAGGTTCTTAACTCTAGATAATCGATGTTTATCATAGACAGTACTTAATCGATAGTAAACATAACTTCTTAACGATATATCGGCAATTACTTAACATTACATACATTATCGATATTCCCATATTTAAATCCGCTTACAATCAAAAAATAAAATTAAAACTAAAAAATGGATTTTAAAAAGTCAGATCTAACTTGAAAGAAGCTAAAATGGCAGCACTGGTTGTAAGCTCCAGCTTGAGACAGCTGTTTTTCTGTGGATGTTATCGTAACATCTTTTTGCATTGCAATTTTCATCGATAAGTTTTGGTCAATTTACCATTTTGAGTGAAGTATTAATTTTTGAAATTATTTAAACTTATTCAGTAAAAAGTTTTTAATAAAATCATTTTTTGTGTAGTTTATTTCCTGTACAGATAAGACAAATAACTAAACATCACAGAGCAAAAATGAACGATTTTACTGTGAACTTGTTCGCTCTTTTATCTAACCACCCCTATTTGTTCATTAATCGCATGTCCTTTAACTTTGGGTCCCTTAATTTGCATTCTTAGTTTATATTTCAAAATAATCGTCAAAACAATGGAATCTTGTCGTGTTTGCATGGGCAACTCAGAGGTAGTGGTGGATTTGTTCTCCGACCGGTCATTGTATGAATATGAAATGACGCTGTCGGACATGATAAACGATATCGTCGACTTTAAGGTACAACACGATGAACACCCACAAAAGATTTGCATATCGTGCAGCTTAAACGCACAAATTGCATTCCGGTTCAAGAGGTGTTGCGAGCGCAGTCAGTTCCAGATGGTATCCCAGGTGAGGCGCATTTCAAAGGTGGGTAATGGGGATTCGAGAGAGCTCATTTAATCAGTTTTCTTTGCATCAGTTTTTGCATAGTGAAGAGTCCTTGAATCATATACCAGAAAATAAAAGTATTGAGGACCAAACCAACGATAAGAAGCAACTAAAACCAGTGATTAGTAGTAATAATAAAAACATAGAAGTCGACTTGGATGACTTAAGAGACATGGAAGACGACGAAGCCGAGTGGGAGAGGCACTTCATGGATGAAAAAAAAATATGTACAATGGTGGACGATATTCCAAAGAATGAACCCAGCTCAGCAGAGGACGATTGTTGTTACATATTCACACAAAACACTTGTGGGACCAATTACTTCAACAGTGCATCGAATAACAGCGATTTCGTGGCGAATATCGACACAGCCTCCATTACGGCATCAACAAAAAAATCTTCGGAGTCCGTGACATTTGCCAACCAAATTCAGATTCCTCGACACAAGGTTGGCCAGAGTAAAAAAGGTTTCTACAATAACAGCGGAAATCTAAGAACCTACTTGCTGACACACACCAAAGAACGACCTTTCAAATGTGACCAGTGTGATGCCGGATTTGCTCGTCGGAACAAGCTTAATGCCCACAAACGTATCCATATGGATGATCGCAAGTTTAAGTGTCCCCAATGCCCAAAGTATTTCATGATGAACTCTGCCCTCCAAAAGCATCGTAACATTCATCAAAGCGATCAATCTCGATTGTCCATTACTGTCAACAGTAATCTGCGCTACAAATGTCCTGAGTGCCCTCGATCGTATACCCAAAATTCAATACTCCTCAGACACCTCGAGTTTCACAGGGAAGAGCATAAATTTAAGTGCGAAGTCTGTGCGATGCCATTTGCCACCAAATGCACCCTCCAGCTCCATAGTCGAATCCACACTGGGGAACGTCCATTTCAGTGCCCCATCTGTCCAAAGGCATTCTTCACCAAATCAAAGCTGGATACTCATCTGCTTTCTCATACCGGAGAACGTCCATTCAAATGCAAGGATTGTAATACAGGCTTTGTTACAGCATCAAACTTAAAGCGACATTGTATCACTATCCACAACAATATTAAATAATAAAATAATTAAGTAGGTAACGCATACTTAAATGCCGATAGAATAAATTCAATCCCGAATGGAATTTTCAGCGACACTTAAATGATGTAGTACAAAACAAGATTAACTTATTTCTTTAAGCTGTCACATGTATCCAGAGTAAATTAAAATACCTTTAAGAAACACAATCTTAAGATAATATTAGTAGCGCAAAGTTCAAATCAATTCAACGATAACCGCCACCAAGAGCATTCCTCCTCCCCAGCCTCACCACCACAACATCACCTCTCCAGTAGTTGCATTTCTCAGCGCAGTGCAGTTGGTTGCAAACCAGAGTCAAAAGCAGGAGAAACAAGTACATTCTATAGTCAATGCTTTACAAATGCAGTATAGCTCGGCCTCACTGTAAGCAATTAATTTAAAAGACGTCTAGCATAAAAATGCTTACTTTAATTTTGCAGCAATGAATGTGCTTAAAAATCATAAAACCAGCCGACACAAGAGTTATCTGTAATAGACATTGTGTAGCTTAAAATCTCCTATATTATTAGAATAAAAGTAGTTTATTCGCACAACAAAATTCGAAGAGCGCAAAAGGACTAGTTATGGTGTCTTTAGTACTCTCTGCCTTTATTACCGATTATAATTTTAACACCGATATCCGGGTGTTAGAATTAATACCCCTTGTATCAAAACACGTTGAAAAAAAAAACACCATAATCAAACATTTAGACATCTGTTTGTCTGTACATATACGTTTGTATTGTAGTATGGTCTGCATGAATAGGGTTCGCGGGCAGCGCTGCTACCACACACAGCGTAAACGTTCGAATACATATATATTTGACATTGCGGTCAAATATAAACATTGTTAAGTGGTAGCTCTCTTATTTTTAGTCGGATTTTTATGGAACTTTCAGGATAGTTTGATATAGTTTGATAGTTAGAGGATAGTTTTAAATGAATTGTCTCCAAACGAATTTTATAGTTACTGAGATATACACTAGTCGGCATAAATATTTTGACGAAATTAAAGTGATGTGTTTTTGCTTATAACTTTTTATTGAATTTATAGAACATAAAAATTTTTTTTTCTTTTTTTACATCTCGGCTATACTAACTTAAAAATAATTTAACAAAAAGTATTTCATGGAAACAAGAAAAAATATTAATTAAATTGATTTTCAGCCGTTGGCATAAGTATTTTGACGAGTGATGATTATTAATTTAATAACAACTTAAACAAAAAATGACTTCAAAATATTATTTCGATTAATAGAACGTGTAGTCCCCTTTAGCTTTAATGACTTTTTGCAGCCGACTTGGAACTGAGTCCACTAAAGCTTCAAGGATATCCGAGGAAACCTCGTTCCAAAGTGAAGTGATCTCACAAATTGTTTCTTCTTTGCTTTTATGCAAACAAGCAATTCGCTTTCGTTTAATGAGGGACCACACGTTTTCAATAACATTCAAGTCTGGACTTTGTGGTGGCCAGTCGAGCGTATTGACACCAACATCCTTCAAAAATTTCGTGATCATCTTGCTTTTATGGCATGGGGCATTATCCTGTTGCAGAATAAATGACTCCCCGATAAGCTTATCTCCGGAAGGGAATGCGTTGTCATTCAGTACTCTCAAATATTGGCCTTGGTTCATCGAGCCTTCAATGGGAACCAAGTCACCCAACCCATTGTGTGAAATGCATCCCCAGAACATGACAGAGCCCCCGCCATGACTTACTTTTTTGACAACGGGCCTAATTTTTTGTCGTTGTGCCATTGGCAGTCTTACATAAATCTTCTGCTTCGATGAATTATATTCAAAAGAACTTTCATCTGTCCAAAGCACACTCCTCCAAAACTCTTTTGGCTTATGCTGATGCTCCTTTGCAAAAGCCAATCTTTTGGCCTTGTTTACTTTAGAGATGTAAGGTATTTCCTTTGCTCGGTAAGTCTTGATAGTTTCTTCCTTTAAACGTCTTCGAACAGTACGTTCACTAATTGTCTTCTTGGCCATCTCATTCCATTCATTTGCAGCAGTTTGAGGCTTTAGAAGAATGTTTTTTTTGAATTTCCGCAAAAGGACTCTGTCTTCATCCGTTGTTGTCTTGCGTTTAGCACCCAATCTTGGCAAGTTGTTAACCGTATTATGCTTTTTGAACTTGTTAATTTGGTAATGCACTGTTTGACGCGACAGTTTAAATTCATTTGCAAGGTCTTTTACAGAAATCCCAGCTTTAAACTTCGCTACGATTGACGATCTAACAAAAAGGCTTAACTCTGCCGTTTTTCCCATGTTTTCCAAATAGTCAACTATTATTATTGTAATGAAATAAAGTTATTAAGCTCAACTAAGTTCAACTAGCAAAAAAATTGCATTCAAACTTGCTCAAACTCGCGAAATAATAACCACAAAGGTTTCGTCAAAATACTTGTGCCACGCAAAAATTTGATGTTCGCTTGCACTCTTATCAGTAGAAAGAAAATGCAAAAGCAAAGCAACGTAAAATTTGGCATGCAAACATCTATAAATAGATTCTTTGTTTTGACACTCATTTTTGCACCGTTATTTAACGGTAATAAGCACTGTCAGCTTCAATAGTCACAAAAACATTTCGTCAAAATATTTATGCCGACTAGTGTACGCTTAAAACATTTATTTTTTTCGAGGTGTGTCTAGTTTTTCACTTATTGTAGGCGAATGGGGCGTGACAGGCGGACATGGCTATATCATTCAGCTGGTGACTCTGATCAAGAAAATATATATACGTTATGGGGTCGGCCACGCCTCCTTCTGCCTGTTAAATACTGTGCACAAACCCAATATACTCTTGCAGAGAGTATAAAAACTCTATACATTACTTCAAATATACGTGTTAGAAAGAGATGAACATAAGGTATAGCATTGTTGCAAAAGTGTTTCACATTATGTTGCAGCAAACTTATATCTGTGCAATATGTTTATGCAATAAAATAATTGTTAAGAATTCAAATTAAACCAGAACAAGACTCATCTGACTTATTTACTCGGTAAGCAAGTGCCAATTGCGGACCTGAAACTGCTGCATAACCGTTACCCTCGTAACAATCGAATTTCTTCGTGGCACGAAAGGGAACATTGTTGTGGCATCTGCCGCGCAAGCATACTGCAAATGGTCCCCAATTGTGAGTTGACATTTTATAAATTGATGTTTCGCGGTGACTGTAAAAGGGGTATACAGATATTTTGGAAAAGGAAGTTCCAAACAATACGAGCACTAACCATTGAACACAATGGTTAATGAAACGAGGCTCACTTGTTGGTGGCAAGTGTTTATGTGTGTGTTTGCGTGTTATACAACAACTGTTCGTAATTGCGCAATTTACCTAAGGGTTTGGTATCCGAAGGTTGCAAATAGTAATAGGTATATTTGCATAGCAGCTGCAGCTGCCAGCAACAGTTGCCTCTTACTTCTTATCATAGAGTTAAGTTCCCATGACACTGGACGAAAGTTCAAGCAGCGTAGAGTTCACGATAAAGCGGCAACAAAGTCAACGTGGGTTTAGTAGCCCCTGCACATCCAGAGTGTGCAGCTGTCAGCATTCCACGCGGAGCGCAGAATTTAAAAAAAAACAAGTAAGAAAAGTACAGTCGAACGAGCCCGACCTTATAATACTCTCTGCTTTTATTCCCAATTATAATGTCAAAATCAGTATCCAGATATTACACAGATAGTTCTTGTATTAGAACACGTTACAACAAAAAAGACAATTTATAATCGAACATACATATGTTTGTCTGTATGCACATACAAATTCGTTTGACGTTATATGTATGCACATATATATGTATACATGTGTGTATGTATACTATTGCCGCCACACATGCATAAAAAAGAGTTCGAATATACAGAGGTGGTCAAAAGTATTTACACAACGAAAAATTTGTGTGCATGCTGCGATTAATGATCTTTTTGTTGTTGTTGTTGTTCGTGAGCTTTGAAGGAAAGCTTTATTTTTATAAAGCTCTATCTATGTAGAAGCGATCGAAAGAAGAAATTGCCAAAATAACGGAACATGCAAATAGTTTAAAGCAAATGAAAAGATGCTTATCAGTTGTCAGAAGTATTTACACACATTTTTATTGTGTCAAAAGTATTTACACAGAACAAATCTGCATTTAGTTTGGATTGACAGTGATCAAGTGCAGTCATAGACTTTAAACGCGGTGTCAACAAATTAATTTAATTATTAAAATTAATAAATTTGGAAGTAAAATGGTAAAAACAAAAGAATTATCAATTGAAATTAGATCCGAAATAGTAACTAAATTTAAGAGTGGTGTCTCGGCATCGGAGTTGGAGAAAGATTATAAAATATCTAGAAAAACAGTGTATAATTTAGTAAAGAAAAAGGACACGTATGGAAATTTGAATAATTTAAGACGAAGTGGGCGAAAACCGGCATTAAATGACAGGGAATGTAGAAGAATAGTTAGCGCATTTGTAGAAAACCCCCAAATAAGCCCAGTTAAGGTGTCTCTAGCATGAAAACAGTTAGTTGGTAAACAAGTTAGTGATGCTACGATTCGTCGAAGATTGAAGGAGATTGATATAAACACCTATGTGGTACGGAAAATAATTGATATTTCCGAAACAAACCAAGTTAAACGCCTTACTTTTGCTCGGGAATATATTCAAAAACCTTTAGAATTTTGGCATAATGTTTTATGGACAGATGAGGTAGCTTTTCAGTACCATGGTTCATTCAGCAAGCGATTCATGCACTTGAAACAAAAAAACAAACAAAATGCAGTGCAGCCGCTTACAAAATTTGGAGGCGGAACGGTTATGTTTTGGGGGTGCATGTCCTACTTCGGCTTTGGAGATTTGGTGCCAATAGAGGGCACACTAAATCAAACAGGATATTTGGATATTTTAAATGAACACGCTTTTGCATCGGGAAATAAACTCTTTCCATCGACGGAGTGGATTCTGCAGCAAGATAATGCCCCTTGCCATAAAGATTGGATACCCACAAAGTTCTTAAAGGATCTAAACCAAGCTGTTCTGCCTTGGCCTGCGCAAAGCCCAGACCTTAACATTATAGAAAATGTTTGTGCTTTTATAAAATCCCAGAGAACAATTAATAAGGACCGCAAACGGGAGGATACCATCAGTGAAATTGGTGAAATTTGGTCGAAGTTAACAATTGACTTTGCCCGATCATTGGTGGAATTGATTCCGTCCAGGTTGCAGGCAGTAATTGATGCTAAAGCAGGAATCACTAAATATTAATTTAAAAAAAAAACACAGTTTGTTGAAAAGACCTAAAATTTAAGAAAAAGAAACCATAAATATTAAATAAAAAAATTCTTTAAGTTCTGTGTACATACTTTTGACACAATAAAAATGTGTGTAAATACTTCTGACAACTGATAAGCATCTTTTCATTTGCTTTAAACTATTTGCATGTTCCGTTATTTTGGCAATTTCTTCTTTCGATCGCTTCTACATAGATAGAGCTTTATGAAAATAAAGCTTTCCTTCAAAGCTCACGAACAACAACAACAACAAAAAGCTCATTAATCGCAGCATGCACACAAATTTTTCGTTGTGTAAATACTTTTGACCACCTCTGTATGCTTGTATGTATCTGTCGCGCTCGCACTCATGCATTGACTTAAATATAAACTTTATAATCGGTAGCTCTGTTGTTTATTGTTGGATTTTTATGCAACTTTCAGGATAGTTTGATATCATTTGTCTTCAAAGGAATCATAAATAACAATACGGCATGCAAGTTTAAAAAGTTTTTTTTTTTCCTACGGAAAAAGGGGGCGTGGCAGCCAAAAATTTTAAATGGCAATGCATTTCTACTGTCTCTAAGAACCTGCATACCATAAATTGGTGTTCCTAAGTGCCGTAGTTACTGAGATATTCGCTTTAAACATCTATTTTTTCCGAGGTATGTCTAGTTTTTTGCTCATTGTGGGCGAATGGGGCGTGGCATCAAAAAAAATAAGATTCTTGTATTGACTGACTAAATATCGAGTCGATTGAGACCAAACTCGAATTTGTAGCTCTTACCATCTCTGAAATCTGTTTGTTCATACGGACAGACAGACGGACATGGCTATATCGACTTGGCTTGTGACGCCTCCTTCTGCCTGTTTCATGAATTTGCACAAACCCAATATACTCTTGCAGAGAGTATAACAAGTAAGAAAAGTACAGTCGAACGAGCCCGACCGTATAATACTCTCTGCTTTTATTCCCAATTATAATGTTAAAATCGGTATACAGATATTCCAATAGATAGTTCTTGTATTAGAACACGTTAAAACAAAAAAAAAAAAACTACGTATAATCGAACATACATGTGTTTGTCTGTATGTACAAAAAAATTCGTTTTACGTTAAATGTATGCACATACATATGTGTGTATGAATACTATTGGTCGACATGACTAGCGCTAACTCTCTCGCTCTCATTGCTCTCGAATAAAATCTTTGTTGCTTCATTTCTTTCTTGTTTATGGTCGGATTCTTATGAAACTTTTTGGAGAGTTTGACATGATTCGTCTTCAAACGAATCATAAATAACAACACTGTACAATAAGAATAAATGCTTTAAAAACGGCATGCAAGTTTGAAATTTTCTTTTATTTCTTGCGGAAAAAGGGGGCGTGGCAGCCCAAAACTTCTGATGTCATTGCATTAATGCGATATCTAGGAACACGTGTACCAAAATTGGTATTCCTAAGTGCCATAGTTACTGAGATATTAGCCGAAAACATAGATTTTTTCCGAGGTATGTCTAGTTTTTTGCTCATTGTGGGCGAATGGGGCGTGGCATTGAAAAAAAAAAGATTCTTGTATTGACTGACTAAATATCGAGTCGATTGAGACCAAACTCGAACTTGTAGCTCTTACCATCTCCGAAATCTGTTTGTTCATACGGACAGACAGACGGACAGACAGACGGACAGACGGACATGGCTATATCGACTCGGCTTGTGACGCTGATCAAGAATATATATACTTTATGGGGTCTGCCACGCCTCCTTCTACCTTTTACATACATTTGCACAAACCCAATATGCTCTTGCAGAGAGTATAAAAACAAGAAAGAAAAGTACAGTCGAACACGCCCGACCGTATAATACTCTCTGCTTTTATTCCCAATTATAATGCTTAAATCTTTGTTGCTTCAATTCATTCTTGTTTATGGTCGGATCCTTATGCAACTTTCAGGAGAGTTTGGCCTGATACGTCTTCAAACGAATCATAAATAACAACACTGTACGATAAGAATAAATGCTTTAAAAACGGCATTCAAGTTTAAAATTTTCTTTTATTTCTTGCGGAAAAAAGGGGCGTGTCAGCCCAAAAATTTTGATATCATTGCATTTATGCGGTCTTTAGGAACACGTGTACCAAAATTGGTATTCCTAGGTGCCATCGATAACAAATGCATATTGCGTGAATTTGGATGAAATCGCTCAATAGACATCGAAAGTTTTTATACTTAGCATTTCAATCGATTTTTCCCATGGCATGATATAGTGGTCCGAACTGGATAAAATTTGGTCAGCTGATGTAAAATGGTGAAGAATGCATTTTGCGAGAATTTGGTTCAAATAAAAAATTTTTATTCCAAGCATTTTCAGTATTTTTAACCGATTGTTCATATGACAGCTATATGATATAGTGGTCCGAACTGGATGAAAATTGGTTTGCACGTGGGATTTAGTACTAAATGCATATAGGATGAATTTGGTGGAGCTAGCTAAAAACAAGTAAGAAAGGCTACAGTCGAGCGCACCGACTGTAAAAGACCCCGTACTCTCCTTGTATTCAAAATTAATATTTGAATGCAACTGTAATTTAAAATTTAAGTTTTAAAATAAAATTAAAAAAAAAATCAAGTTAGTGATGGGATTCGAACCCACGCTAACTGAAGCAGCATAACTTCTTTCAACCCTACTAGTTGCACCACACCGTTCATTTTGTACAAACACGATTATTTTCATTTATATATGTAATAATGCAGTTACATAAAAAACAATTAACAAAGGCTACAGTCGAGCGCACCGACTGTAAAAGACCCCGTACTCTCCTTGTATTCGAAATGAATATTTGAATACGGTTGTAATTTAAAATTTAAGTTTTAAAATTAAATTTAAAAAAGTTTTTGATTTAGTCACTGATGGGATTCGAACCCGCACTTACTAACGCAAGTTCCATATCATGCTACAACCCTACTAGTTACACCACACCATTTATTTGGCAGTAATTTGATTGTTTTCATTTACATATAATAATGTAGTTATTTAAAAAATAAAAAAATAATTAAATTTCTGGGTCTGTGCCGGGCTCGAACCGCAGACCATTGGCTGTTGCACCAGTTAAAATTCTTTATTTACATTTTTGTTTGAAATTTAAAAAAGTGTATTAATAAATTCCACTGTCGGGAATTGAACCTGCGAACCTATTCGCAAGTTGCACAACAAGCCGCAACACTACTAATAGCACCAACCCCTCCTTGTGCTAAATTATAAAATTAAAAAAAAAAAATTTAATTTCTGAGTCTGTGCCGGGGTTCGAACCGCAGGTCTTGTGTTTACAAGTGCTAAAAATTATGACAAGCATCCCCACTACCAGGACCACGCTCGCTTTGCAAACTACTGCGGCTAATGTATATAAAAACATAGTGTTATCTATTTTCTTTTAACCACTTGCATTGACATTGCGATTCAAGCGACACTTTGTTACCTAATTGCTCAGTTGCTTATAGTTGGATTTTTATGCAATTTTCAGGGTAGTTTGATATGATTTGTCTTTAAAAAAATTTTGAATTACAATACTGTACTATATTAGCAAATGCTATAAAAACGACATGTAAGTTCTGAAAAGTTTTTAGTTCGTGTGGGAAAAGGGAGCGTGGCAGACCAAAATTTTTAATGACGTTGCACTTGTGCTGTTTCTAGGAACCTGCGTACCAGAATTGGTGTTCCTAAGTGCTATAGTTACGGAGATATTCGCCGAAAACATCAATTTTTTTTCGAGGTGTCGTTGGTTTTTTGCTTATTGCGGGGGCGGCAGTGGGCGTGGCACTGATTTGAAATAAACTTGATCTGCTCGCGAAAGTTACTGAATGTTTCTTACAAATTTGGTGGTTCTAGCTCTTGTAGTTTAAAAGATCCAGGTGTTCATACAGACGGACGGACAGACGGACAGACGGACATGGCTATATCGACACGGCTGTTGATGCTGATCAAGAATATATATACTTTATAGGGTCGGAAAAGCTTCCTTCTGCCTGTTACGCACATTTCGCTTCTGACAAACCTAATAGACCCCTATACTCTTTTTAAAGAGTACGGGGTCTAAAAATGAAGGCGATAGAATTCGCGACTCTTGTAAATGGCGCTTTATAACGTAATGCCAGTCACTCCATTCGGTGTGACCGTTTTCGGCCAAAGTTCAAAATCCGCCCACACACTCATCCTGTTCACCGTGGGGCGTGAACAATGTATAAGCAATGAATGACTTATGAACAATAATAATGGCTTTTTATTTATCATTGACATAAGTTGTAAAAATTATTTTATGTCAACATTATGTTTACTAAATTATTTATGGGTATATCTTCTTCTCGTTAATTAATTGCAGATCTTCAATCAATACGACGTCTCTTGGAACACGATGCTAGTGGGTCCGTGTGCCCCTCGTGCCGCATATCCTTCGACAAGGGCAAGCGACGGAAACTGATCGACACCTGTGGACATGAGCGTTGCTATTCCTGCATGTTCCGCAACGATCAGTGCCCCATGTGTATGAATAGCTCGCTGAAAGGTGAGTACAAATCACTCTGCCTTAATCTCCCACTCCCTGCCTGCTATCGTATCTCATAGATATGCCATATAAGCCACACATTTATTTATTTATGGACGTTGATGTACTAACGAGACAGTACATTCAAGTGGTCCAGCAACACCAAGCAACGTGCTTGTTAGCGCGCGGAACCCTGCAGACAATGCAGCCACCTCCCGCTCAACCGGCCGAGGGCACTCCGCATAACGTACGGCTACGAAAAACGCGAAACGTGTTTATTTGTCAAAAACGAATTACAATATATAAAAATACAATACAATACACCATAATATAATAGTTTAAACTATACTAATTAAGGGATGTTTCTGCTTTGTAGGATTCAAAAAATCAATTTTTTTTTTTTTTTTTTTGCGTTTTCGGATAGATATATGTTTCATGAATAAGTGTACAACATTTTATGACCATATCTTTCGAATTGCGGAAGATATCCACTGTAGAAAAGCGTGCGGTCGAACGATTTCCTACTAAAGTTAAACTTTAAACGTGTTTTTCTCGAAACAGTGTTTTTCGACCTGATGGAAGTGATAACTGGCGCAAAAATTGAGCAATCGCCATGAAATGTCTATGTCCACAGATGTCTAGAATAGACCTTAATTAAGAAAAAATATTAAAAATTGTTGTCTACAGAAAAAAATTACTAAGTCGAAAAATTGCAAAAATCTGACTTTAATGTTCAATTGTCAATAACTTTTTAATTTTTCAAGATTTTCTTAAAGTAGAGGTCTATTCCGTGCGCGCAAGTGTACAGATTAATAAAATGTATCATTTGTCTATTTGCGATTATCCTGCAGGACAGGAGGACTTCCATCAGCGAGGCATATTACGACTAACGTGTAGCCATTTTGGAACGCCCCCCTCCGCCCCTTTTTTGTTTTGTGATTTAAAACTATTTTTTAAATAAAGATTAAGCTTTGACTAACAAGACACAAAAAGTTTCAGCTCAATATCTATAATAGTTTCGCCAAATCAAATCCTGGAAAAATGAGTCGATTTTCAGGCCTACAAAGCAGAAACCTCTCTTAAGATCTAGATAGTTGACAGAGAAGAGAAGTTCTAATTAAAGGGATTGAAGTAGTAGTAGATAGTTTTTTTTAGTTACTACACAATACCCGGCAAGGGTTATGTATAGCAAAATTAGTAGTACAAGTTTGAAGAGAGTGGGGAAGAAAGTTTCTAGTGGGTCTGATCGGAACAGCGAAACTAATCTGGCTAATTAATTCAGAAGAATCAATTTCACCGTTGATTAGTTTGTGTAAGAAAATTACACCGAGCACTGTCCTACGATCAGACAAAGAAGGAAGATTTATTAGTAAAAGTCTACTATGGTAGGATGGCAAGCGTATATTAGGGTTCCAGTTAAGGGCTCTTAGGGCAAAAAGAAGGAATTGTTTTTGTACAGATTCTATTCTATCTTGATGAATCCTATATTGGGGAGACCAAATACAAGATCCATATTCAAGAATAGGACGTACCAATGAATAACAAGTAAGAAAGGCTACAGTCGAGCGCGCCGACTGTAAAAGACCCCGTACTCTCCTTGTAGTCGAAATTAATTTAAAATTTAAGTTTTAAAATTAAATTAAAAAAAAAAATTAAATCAGTCACTGACTGGATTTGAACCCGCGCTTACTGACGCAAGTTCCATATCATGCTGCCCTACTAGTTGCACCACTACATTCATTACGCGCTTCATGGGCTACTTTGTTGTCTAATTGCTCAGTTGTTTATAGTTGGATTTTTATGCAACTTTCAGGTTAGATTAATATAATTTGTCTTTAAACAAATTTTGAACTACAATACCGTACTATATTACCAAATGCTTTAAAAACGGCATGTAAGTTTGAAAAATTTGCTTAGTTCTTGTGGGAAGAGGGGGCGTGGCAGACCAAAATTTTGAATGACGATGCATTTGTGTTGTCTCTAGGAACCTGCGTACCAGAATTGGTGTTCCTAAGTGCTATAGTTACAAAGATATTCGCAGAAAACATCAATTTTTTCCGAGGTGTGTCTAGTTTTTTGCTTATTGCGGGGGCGGTGGGGGGCGTGGCGCCGATTTGAAATAAACTTGATCTGCGTACATCATAGACGGACTTTCATTAAAAAATTTGGTGTCTCTAGCTCTTGTAGTTTAAAAGATCCAGGTGTTCATATATACATATATGCATATACATATATACATATAACGTCAAACGAATTTGTATGTGCATACAGACAAACATATGTATGTTCGATTATAAATTGTCTTTTTTGTTGTAACGTGTTCTAATACAAGAAGTATCTATTGTAACATCTGGATACTGATTTTAACATTATAATTGGGAATAAAAGCAGAGAGTATTATATAGTCGGGCTCGTTCGACTGTTTTTTTCATACTTGTTTAAGTTTGTCTGAACCGAATTTGGCGTTACAGGCAGAAGGAGTCGTGCCGACCCCATAAAGTGTATATATTCTTGACCAGCATCAACAGCCGAGTCGAGTATATTGGGTTTGTGCAAATGTATGTAACAGGCAGAAGGAGGCGTGGCAGACCCCATAAATTATATATATTTTTGATCAGCATCACAAGCAGGTTCGAAGTGACTGCATAAACCTATTGCCAGTTAGAACTTTTGGATGCCACGCCCCCTTTTTCCGTAAGAAATAAAAAACTTTTCAAAATTGCTTACCGGATACCAATTTTAACATTATAATCGGGAATAAATGCAGAGAGTACTATACGGTCGGGCGCGCTCGACTGTACTTTTTTTTCTTGTTATATTATTAATTGCATTTTTATGGCAGGCTTCAATTTACTGGTTGACCAATTAAAGTTTGGGCCAATAAAGATAAGCCGAACATTTGATTCAAGCTGATATCGGCTCAGGCTTTTGACCGTGTTAACTTAACTAAAGTTAACTCAAGTCAGTCTGAGATCATTTTCTTATTATTTAATATTGCTCGACAGAATTAAATCGAATTATTTATTGAGCTTTAAAATCTAGATTCAATAAGTAAGTTTGTGATATTTCAATTATAAACATTCATTGAAATTATTATACGCTCTGCAAGAGTATATTGGGTTTCAGCAAATATATGTAACAGGCAGAAGGAGGCGTGGCAGACCCCATAAAGTATATATATTCTTGATCAGTATCACAAGCCGAGTCGATATAGCCATGACCGTCTGTATGTCTGTCTGTCTGTCTGTCTGTCCGTATGAACAAACAGATTTCGGAGATGGTAAGAGCTACAAGTTCGAGTTTGGTCTCTATCGACTCGATATTTAGTCAGTCAATACAAGAATCTTTTTTTTTTTGATGCCACGCACCATTCGCCCACAAAGAGCAAAAAACTAGACATACCTCGAAAAAAATAGATTTAACTATGGCACTTAGGAATACAAATTTTCGTACACACGTTTCTAGAGACAGCATAAAAGCAATGACATCAAAAATTTTGCACTGCCACGCCTTTTTCCGTAAGAATTAAAAAACTTTTCAAACTTGCATGCCGTTTTAAAGGCATTTGTTCTTTTCGTTCAGTATTTTTATTTATGATTCGTTTAAAGACAAATCATATCAAACTCTCCTGAAAGTTTCATAAGAACCCGACCACAAACAAAAGAGGAAATAAGCAACAAAGTTTTTATTCGAGCGCAATGCCATGAGTGCGAGAGAGACAGCGCTAGCGGTGCCGACCAATAGTATTCATACACACATATGTGTGTGCATTCATTTAACGTCAAACAAATTTGTATGTACAAACAGACAAACACATAGCTTTTAATTGTTTTAACGTGTTCTAATACAAGAACTATCTATTGTAATATCCGGATACTGATTTTAACATTATAATTGGGAATAGAAGCAGAGAGTACTATACGGTCAGGCGCGTTCGACTGTACAAATACAAATTCGTTTGACGTTATATGTATGCACATATCTTTTTTTTTTTTTTCATGCATCAAGAGAGTTCGAATATATGCTTGTATGTTTCTGTCGCGCTCGCACTCATGCATTGACTAAAATATTAACTTCAAAATCGGTAGCTCTGCTGTTTATTGTTGGATTATTATGCAACTTTCAGCATAGTTTGATATAATTTGTCTTCAAAGGAATCATAAATAACAATACTCTTCGATAAGAACAAATGCCTTTAAAACGGCATGCAAGTTTAAAAAGATTTTTTTTCTTACGGAAAAAGGGGGCGTGGCAGTCCAAAATTTTAAGTGGCAATGTATTTATGCTGTCTTTAGGAAAATGCGTACCAAAATTGGTATTCCTAAGTGCCGTAGTTACTGAGATATTCGCTTTAAACATCTATTTTTTCCGAGGTGTGCCCAGTTTTTTGCTCATTGTGGGCGAATGGGGCGTGGCATCAAAAAAAAAAAGATTCTTGTATTGACTGACTAAATATCGAGTCGATAGAGACTAAACTCGAAATTGTAGCTCTTACCATCTCTGAAATCTGTTTGTTCATACGGACGGACAGACAGACGGACATGGCTATATCGACTCGGCTTGTGATGCTGATCAAGAATATGTAAACTTTATGGGGTCTGCCACGCCTCCTTCTGCGTGTTACATACATTTGCACAAACCCAATATACTTTTGCAGAGAGTATAAAAATAAGAATATAATTAAAGAGTATAAGCAGAAGCTACAGATTGAGAAAATAGTTAAAATACGTCGGCAAACTAGGGTTAATGTGCAAGCTACTGATGTTTACTTACGACAAAAACAAATTTAATGCACAAAAACAATTTATGCACGGACGCGGCGACCGAAAAAGGAAAAACGGAATTACCGGCCAGCACCAAAAATTAGATAAAAGAGCGCGTTAGAACAGATGAGATCGTGTCGTGAGCGTAAGTAAAGAAGAGAGCAGGAAGATAGAGATAAATTGTACACAAACAAAACGTTAGCGCAAGCAACGGCGTAAAATTACAAGAACAATATCACAGCGACAAACAAGTGCAGAGTTAAGTAAAGAGAAAGTTTGGCTGTGGAATTGTTGTTGCTTTTAGTCACAAATTGTTTAAAATTGGCTTTGTAATTTATTAAAACAATGTTTTAACACAACCGGTGTATTACACAATGTTACTAAGTGAAATAGCCGGAAAATATCAAATAAAATTGAGTCTATAAACGAGGAAAACTGGAAAAGTACATCAGGATGGGGAAATAGATATTGAATATAGTAGTTGTTCGACCCGAATCAAATTTGGTTACAATATAAAGAAACATGATACAGATATAATTTACTTTATTTTTTTAGATCACGTACTCTTAAAAAGAATATAGGGGTCTATTAGGTTTGTCAGAAGCGAAATGTGCGCAACAGGCAGAAGGAAGCTTTTCCGACCCTATAAAGTATATATATTCTTGATCAGCATCAACAGCCAAGTCGATATAGCTATGTCCGTCTGTCCGTCCGTCCGTATGAACACCTGGATCTCAGAGACGATAAGAGCTAGAGACACCAAATTTGTAATAACAAGAAAGAAAAGTACAGTCGAACACGCCCGCCCGTATAATACTCTCTGCTTTTATTCCCAATTATAATGCTTAAATCGGTATCCAGATATTACAATAGATAGTTCTTGTATTAGAACACGTTAAAACAAAAACAAGTAAGAAAAGTACAGTCGAACACGCCCGACCGTATAAAACTCTCTGCTTTTATTCCCAATTATAATGCTTAAATCGGTATTCAGATATTACAATAGATACTTCTTGTATTAGAACACGTTAAAACAAAAAAAAAGCTAAGCATAATCGAACATACATGTGTTTGTCTGTATGTACATACAAATTCGTTTGACGTTAAATGTATGCACATACATATGTGTGTATGAATACTATTGGTCGGCATGACTAGCGCTGTCTCTCTCGCACTCATTGCTCTCGAATAAAACATTTGTTGCTTCATTTCTTTCTTGTTTATGGACGGATTCTTATGAAACTTTCAGGAGAGTTTGACATGATACGTCTTTAAACGAATCATAAATAACAACACTGTACAATACAAATAAATGCTTTAAAAACGGCATGCAAGTTTGAAATTTTCTTTTATTCCTTGCGGAAAAAGGGGGCGTGGCAGCCCAAAACTTTTGATGTCATTTCATTTATGCGGTCTCTAGGAACACGTGTACCAAAATTGGTATTCTTAAGTGCCATAGTTACTGAGATATTAGCCGAAAACATAGATTTTTTCCGAGGTATGTCTAGTTTTTTGCTCATTGTGGGCGAATGGGGCGTGGCATCGAAAAAAAAAAGATTCTTGTATTGACTGACTAAATATCGAGTCGATTGAGACCAAACTCGAACTTGTAGCTCTTACCATCTCTGAAATCTGTTTGTTCATACGGACGGACAGACAGACAGACAGACAGACAGACGGACATGGCTATATCGACTCGGCTTGTGATGCTGATCAAGAATATATGTATATACTTTATGGGGTCTGCCACGCCTCCTTCTGCCTGTTACATACATTTGCACAAACCCAATATACTCTTGCAGAGAGTATAAAAACATAAGTATAATCGAAAATACATGTGTTTGTCTGTATGTACATACAAATTCGTTTGACGTTAAATGTATGCACATACACATGTGTGTATGAATACTATTGGTCGGCACGACTAGCGCTGTCTCTCTCGCACTCATTGCTCTCGAATAAAATCTTTGTTGCTTAATTTGTTTCCTGTTTATGGTCGGATTCTTATGAAAGTTTCAGGAGCGTTTGACATGATACGTCTTCAAACGAATCATAAATAACAACACTGTTCGATAAGAACAAGTAAGAAAAGTACAGTCGAACGAGCCCGACCGTATAATACTCTCTGCTTTTATTCCCAATTATAATGTTAAAATCGGTATCCGGATATTACAATAGATAGTTCTTGTATTAGAACACGTTAAAACAATATGTGTATGTCTGTATGTACATACAAATTTGTTTGACGTTAAATGTATGCACATTCATATGTGTGTATGAGTTCTATTGGTCGGCACGACTAGCGCTGTCTCTCTCGCACTCATTGCTCTCGAATAAAATCTTTGTTGCTTCATTTCTTTCTTGTTTTTGGTCGGATTCTTATGAAACTTTCAGGAGAGTTTGACATGATACGTCTTCAAACGAATCATAAATATCAACACTGTACAATAAGAATAAATGCTTTAAAAACGGCATGCAAGTTTGAAATTTTCTTTTATTTCTTGCGGAAAAAGGGGGCGTGGCAGCCCAAAACTTTTGAAGTCATTGCATTTATGCGGTCTCTGGAAACACGTGTACCAAAATTGGTATTCCTAAGTACCATAGTTACTGAGATATTAGCCGAAAACCTAGATTTTTTCCGAGGTATGTCTAGTTTTTTACTCATTGTGGGCGATTGGGGCGTGGCATCGAAAAAAAAAGATTCTTGTATTGACTGACTAAATATCGAGTCGATTGAGACCAAACTCGAACTTGCAGCTCTTACCATCTCTGAAATCTGTGTGTTCATACGGACAGACAGACGGTCAGACGGACAGACGGTCAGACGGACAGACGGTCAGACGGACAGACGGTCAGACGGACAGACGGACAGACGGACATGGCTATATCGACTCGGCTTGTGATGCTGATCAAGAATATATATACTTTATGGGGTTTGCCACGCCTCCTTCTGCCTGTTACATACATTTGCACAAACCCAATATACTCTTGCAGAGAGTATAATAAAACGGGATGCAAGTTTGAAATTTTCTTTTATTTCTTGCGGAAAAAGGGGGCTTGGCAGCCCAAAACTTTTCATGTCATTGCATTTATGCGGTCTCTAGGAACACGTGTACCAAAATTGGTATTCCTAGGTGCCATAGTTACTGAGATATGCGCCGAAAACATTGATTTTTTCCGAGGTGTGACGGGTTTTTTACTCATTGTGGGCGAATGGGGCGTGGCATCGAAAAAAAAAAAAGATTCTTGTATTGACTGACTAAATATCGAGTCGATTGAGACCAAACTCGAACTTGTAGCTCGTACCATCTCTGAAATCTGTTTGTTCATATGGACAGACAGACAGACGAGCAGACGGATATATCTATATCAACTCGGCTTGTGACGCTGATCAAGAATATATATACTTTATGGGGTCTGCCACGCCTCCTTCTGCCTGTTACATACATTTGCACAAACCCAATATACTCTTGCAGAGAGTATAACAAGAAAGAAAAGTACAGTCGAACACGCCCGACCGTATAATACTCTCTGCGTTTATTCCCAATTATAATACTTAAATCGGTATTCAGACATTACAATAGATAGTTCTTGTATTAGAATACGTTAAAACAAAAAAAAGATAAGCATAATCAAGCATACATGTGTTTGTCTGTATGTACATACAAATTCGTTTGACGTTAAATGTATGCACATACATATGTGTGTATGAATACTATTGGTCGGCACGACTAGCGCTGTCTCTCTCGCGCTCATTGCTTTAGAATAAAATCTTTGTTGCTGCATTGCTTTCTTGTTTATGGTCGGATTCTTATGAAACTTTCTGGAGAGTTTGACATGATACGTCTTCAAACGAATCATAAATAACAACACTGTACGATAAGAATAAATGCTTTAAAAACGGCATGCAAGTTTGAAATTTACTTTTATTTCTTGCGGAAAAAGGGGGCGTGGCAGCCCAAAACTTTTGATGTCATTGGATTTATGCGTCCTTTAGGAACACGTGTACCAAAATTGGTATTCCTAAGTGCCATAGTTACTGAGATATTAACCGAAAACATCTATTTTTTCCGAGGTATGTCTAGTTTTTTGCTCATTGTGGGCGAATGGGGCGTGGCATCGAAAAAAAAAAGATTCTTGTATTGACTGACTAAATATCGAGTCGATAGAGACCAAATTCGAACTTGTAGCTCTTACCATCTCTGAAATCTGTGTGTTCATACGGACGGACAGACGGACAGACGGTCAGACGGTCAGACGGACAGACGGTCAGACGGACAGACGGACAGACGGACATGGCTATATCGACTCGGCTTGTGATTCTGATCAAGAATATATATACTTTATGGGGTCTGCCACGCCTCCTTCTGCCTGTTACATACATTTGCACAAACCCAATATACTCTTGCAGAGAGTATAAAAAGATAAGCATAATCGAAAATACATGCGTTTGTCTGTATGTACATACAAATTCGTTTGACGTTAAATGTATGCACATACACATGTGTGTATGAATACTATTGGTCGGCAGCCCAAAACTTTTCATGTCATTGCATTTATGCGGTCTCTAGGAACACGTGTACCAAAATTGGTATTCCTTGGTGCCATAGTTAATGAGATATTCGCCGAAAACATAGATTTTTTCCGAGGTGTGACGGGTTTTTTACTCATTGTGGGCGAATGGGGCGTGGCATCGAAAAAAAAAAAAGATTCTTGTATTGACTGACTAAATATCGAGTCGATTGAGACCAAACTCGAACTTGTAGCTCGTACCATCTCTGAAATCTGTTTGTTCATACGGACAGACAGACAGACGAGCAGACGGATATATCTATATCAACTCGGCTTGTGACGCTGATCAAGAATATATATACTTTATGGGGTCTGCCACGCCTCCTTCTGCCTGCCAATTGTGTGTTTTTACTGTTTTTTTATACCCGTTACTCGTACAGTTCAAGGGTATACTGTAGTCGTTGGAATGTATGTAACAGGCAGAAGAATGCGTGGCAGACCCCATAAAGTATATATATTCTTGATCAGCATCAACAGCCGCGGCGATATAGCCATGTCCGTCTGTCCGTCCGTCCGTCTGTATGAACAAAAGGATCTCAGCAACTATAAGAGCTGGAAAGACCCGAGAGGTCGCAAATGAAAGATACAATTTGCAAGCAGTACAAGTTTGTTTTTGTTTTTGGACACGCCCACTTTAGGGCGTTCTGTGTTCATAAAAAGGTAAAAGCAGCTAAAAATAGCATGTTTTAGTATAGAAAATTTTTTAGTTAGTTACGTTATCCGAACCAAATTCGCATGGGATGTTTATATCTATGGCGTACATAATCTGACCAAGTTTGATCCAAAACGGACTACTATATCGTATAGCTCCCATAGAGACAATCGGTGAAAAGTTCGCTCCTAGTATTAGTTTGTATGAACAATTTTTATATTTACCAAACTATCTTAATGAAACTGACACAGAATATATTTATCAATAAAATAAACATACTGACCCAGTTTCATTCAAATCGGACTACTAAATCGTATAGCTCCTATAGGAACAGTCGGTCAAAAATATGCTCTGATCATAAATTTGTGTGAAAATTTTCTGTGTTTTCCCAGCTATCTTAGCCATCCCCTAAACTATTGCACTAATATTATTATCTTTACCCATTTTTAATTACATATTGAAACTGAGTAACGGGTATCCTAAAGTCGCGGGGCGACTATAGCATTCTTTCCTGTTTGTGATTTGTAAGCGATCGCAACTAATCTCACAAATTATGTGTTCATAGTATTCATTACTATCTTCAATGAGTTTGGTCTTTTGCAGCCGGCTCGCTCGACTGTTGTCTTTCTTACCTGTTTCTCTAGAATCTGTTAAAAATTAAGAAGAATATTAGTGACGGGTATTCTAAAATCACGAGGCAACTCTAGCATTCTTTCTGATTCGCAGATCAGTTTTCCAAATTAGCTTTTTATACTATGCTGTCAACTTCATTTACGTACAAAATTTCCATATTATTAACAATGTTAACAATAGAAGAGTTTTGTTCTATATTGTGAATTCAAGAAAATACTATTGAGTGTATCCCGCTGTAACTAGCAAAACTAATATCTCATATTTTTAGCGTAATGATCTTCCAGTTTGATTTTTAATCTAAACTTATCGTTGGTCTTTTTTATACTCTCTGCAAGAGTATATTGGGTTTGTGCAAATTCATGTCACAGGCAGAAGGAGGCGTGGCAGACCCCATAAAGTATATATATTCTTGATCAGCGTCACAAGCCGAGTCGATATAGCCATGTCCGTCTGTCCGTCTGTCTGTCCGTCTGTCTGTCCGTATGAACAAACAGATTTCAGAGATGGTAAGAGCTACAAGTTTGAATTTGGTCTCTATCGACTCGATATTTAGTCAGTCAATACAAGAATCTTTTTTTTTTTCGATGCCACGCCCCATTCGCCCACAATGAGCAAAAAACTAGACATACCTCGGAAAAAATAGATGTTTTCGGCGAATATCTCAGTAACTATGGCACTTAGGAATACCAATTTTGGTACGCATGTTCCTAGAGATAGCACAAATGCATTGACATTTAAAATTTTGGGCTGCCACGCCCCCTTTTTCCGTAAGAAATAAAAAATTTGCATGCGGTTTTTAAGGCATTTGTTCTTATCGTACAGTATTGTTATTTATGATTCGTTTGAAGACGAATCATGTCAAACTCTCCTGAAAGTTTCATAAGAATCCGACCATAAACAAAAAAGAAAACAAGCAATAAAGTGTATATTCGACCGCAATGCCATGAGTGCGAGAGAGACAGCGCTAGCCGTGCCGACCAATAGTATACATACACACATACATATGTATGTGCATACATTTAACGTCAAACGAATTGGTATGTGCATACAGACAAACATATGTATGTTTTAACGTGTTCTAATACAAGAACTATCTATTGTAATATTCGGATACTGATTTTTAGATTATAATTGGGAATAAAAGCAGAGAGTATTATACGGTCGGGCTCGTTCGACTGTACCTTTTTTACTTGTTATTAAAAGAAAAGTGTACTGAGGTAATGCTTTCAAGTTTACAAGTATACATTTAATGTAACTCTACACTCTATTTCGACCTTGTATTGTTTTAGATTTACAGGTTACACCTATTTGTTTGTGTATCATTTCCATATATCTCATCCACGTTTACCTGTCTATCACATACAGACGTTGATGGCGCCAATGCTCAGGGATATGACACCGGCATCGGCGGCTCCACCTCGACTATTGTCAGTCCGCTTGGATCCCCGCAGCCTCAGCTGCGGTCGCATGCGCAGAGGAGCGCGGCTTTGTCGCGATATATGCAGGTGAGTGCGTACCTTAAGATACAAAGACTCTGTGTTTACTTAATTGACTATTGGATTATGACCCGACGCACAAGCAATCTTCTCAAACATAAACGTCAAAACATAAATGACTCGAAATTATTAAGCAAATCCGAAAATTAGAAAAAGAGGCAAAAAAGCGGTGATTTAACTTTTGTTATTACCAACACTTTTTTCGTTCGAGGCGCGTCTCTTATCTTTTGACACAGTCCATACACCGTTAATTGGGCAGTGTCTGTGATCTGGGAAGGAGTAAGTAAATTGCAAATTATTTAATTTTATTTTTATCAGATCATAAGCGAGTGCCGAACAATTGGTTTTCTGGGTGGCATTGTTTAGTATTTCTCATAAAGCGAATAATGTGTATTATATGGTTTTAGATGTCGTTGAGTCGACTTTTATTGCTGTAACTTTCTTTCCTAGTCTAGCCAGAGAAACTGTTGTTTCACTAAAATCCAAGACATCCTATAAGTTAACTAAATACTTTTTATTTGTACTTGCAAAAAAAATAAAATTTATGAATTTATTACTAATAGCTGCTTATAAAAACAAGTTAGAAAGGCTACAGTCGAGCGCGCCGACTGTAAAAGACCCCGTACTCTCCTTGTAGTCGAAATTAATTTAAAATTTAAGTTTTAAAATTAAATTTAAAAAAAAAAATTTAAATCAGTCACTGACGGGATTTGAACCCGCGCTTACTGACGCAAGTTCCATATCATGCTGCCCTACTAGTTGCACCACTACATTCATTACGCGCTTCATGGGCTACTTTGTTGTCTAATTGCTCAGTTGTTTATAGTTGGACTGACGGACGGACAGACAGACAGACGGACAGACGGACATTGCTATATCGACTCGGCTGTTGATGCTGATCAAGAATATATATACTTTGTAGGGTCGGAAAAGCTTCCTTCTGCCTGTTACGCACATTTGGCTTCTGACAAACCTAATATACCCCTGTACTCTTTTTAAGAGTACGGGGTCTAAAAACAAACTTGTACTGCTTGCAAATTGTATCTTTCATTTGCGACCTCTCGGGTTTTTCTAGCTCTTATAGTTGCTGAGATCCGTTTGTTCATACAGACGGACGGACGGACAGACGGACATGGCTATATCGACTCGGCTGTTGATGCTGATCAAGAGTATATATATTTTATGGGGTCTGCCACGCCTCCACTGACAATGTCCGTTTTTCTGTCCGTCCGTCTGTATGAACACCTGGATCTTTTAAACTACAAGAGCTAGAGACACCAAATTTTTTAATGAAAGTCCGTCAATGATGTACGCAGATCAAGTTTATTTCAAATCGGCACCACGCCCCCTCCACCGCCCCCGCAATAAGAAAAAAACTAGACACACCTCGGAAAAAATTGATGTTTTCTGCGAATATCTTTATAACTATAGCACTTAGGAATACCAATTCTGGTACGGAGGTAGCTCTTACCATCTCCGAAATCTGTTTGTTCATACGGACGGACAGACAGACAGACAGACAGACGGACAGACAGAC